>CM054812.1:17635312-19051049 GCA_028984105.1 Lavandula angustifolia | reverse complement strand
GGAAGAAACAAGAGGGTTATCGTTACCAGAATCATCAAAACGCTATCCCTCTCTTAAGCTCAAAAGCCAAAGCATCAATTAAACGCCTTCTTCACATGCTAAATTCGGCATACTATCATCTCCTAATCACTGCACTATAAACCTGTTTTTGAACTTCTATATATGATATACGCGTATGAAATATATAGCACCTACCAGGTGTGTTATGTTTGTGTGTGTGTGTGAGAGTGAGAGAGAGAGAGACAGAGAGAGTGTTGTAGGAGTTAATGGAGACCGGCCGTTGAAGAGAGATTTCTGAATGTATGATTATTGATTAAGAAGGTAAGTACGTATTGATTGTTTGGACATTTTCATGTACAGTAGTCCGTTGCTTCCATACATTCTGCTTGTTTAATTGTTGTAAATTTATCAAACATATTTGCACACTAGGAGAATGGGAATTAGCTTCATTAATTGAGGGGGTTAAAAATTGGAATCATATCCTCCTTATTTACTTATTTTGTATTAATTAATTCATAGAAAGAAAATTCTTTAATTACTACAGTTAAACCTCGATAAAGTAATATTCGATAAAGCAATAATTTCGCTAAGATAATAATTTCTCGGTCCCGATATGGGTCATTGTACTAAAATAATGTTCGATAAAATAATAACCTCGTTAAATGAATATTTTTTTACGATCCTAAGATTATTACTTTATCGAGGATTAACCGTACTAAAGTGCGCACTCGAAATAAAAATTACAAAGAATAGATTCATAATTTGATTGAAGACATTGGAACCAACTATTTTGTCGTCATTGTGAACTATTATATAATCGTTCAGTACCATTAGTGTTCTCATAAAGATAGATAGCATGCTATATATGTTTCATAACAATAGTTTCATGGTTCGATCATATAATGATGTTTTAAGCTTTATAAAAGTGTTAGTATTATAGTTGTTGGATATTTACAAATTGCTACCCATGAGGCCACTAAATAAAACCATATAGATTATAAATATTAATTTAATTACAAGATTGGTTCCTAGTTCATTTGTCATATTTAGTTTCTTCATGAACCTTACCTTGCCACACACGACATGTACATGTATATATGTATATATGAAATGGATTTTTTTTTAAAACATGCTTAAAGAATTGAGAATAAATCTTATTCTTTAACTCTATAAGTACATGCTCAAAATTGTTGGATAGTTTTTTTAATTTAAACTTTTTATTATTTCTAATAAGGATATAATTTTTTAACATTTTTTTTTCTTCGTTATTTATGTAGTGAATTTCATATATCTTAATTATAATGTGAATACGTGTATTTGCTTCTCACCACTTTTATTCTTCAAATTATTTTTTAATGTTTTTTATTTTACATTATTTTTTATATATTTTATTTTAATAATTAAATAATCACCAGCCTTAATTACGAAATTTATTAACATTTTTTTCCCTTCTTCACCTTCATCTTAGTACGGAGAATTATTCAAAGTGTATACAAATTCTAATTAAAGTGTTTATAATTTTTATGCACATTTCAAAAGTGCATACAATTTTAAAATTGAAACAAAAAAATTAGAACTTGAAAATGAGCAGGTAAACAAAATTTACAGCGGATATGATTCAGTTTCTCAAATTTCACCAAATAGTGTTGAAAGTTGTTCGTTAAATTTAACAAAAAAAGGCGAAAAAAATTAAATGCAATCAATCTCTCGCCATTTCACAACAAAATACCTGAAAGCTCTTTTCGGTCTAGACAACTTGAATTCGCCAACTTAGCTTTTGATCGCGTGTGCAAAGGTATTCGAGATACCGAACACTGTCTACTAACTTGAGTCGCTCTACGTAAACTCAGCACAAGAATGTAGTGCGGAATGTGTAAATTCAGGTTTTATCATCTCTTGTTAAAAGTGTTTATAGTCAAAGTGTATACAAATTCTAATTAAAGTGTTTATAATTTTTATGCACATTTCAAAAGTGCATACAATTTTAAAATTGAAGAAAATGAGCAGGTAAACAAAATTTACAGCGGATATGATTCAGTTTCTCACATTTCACAAAATAGTGTTGAAAGTTGTTCGTTAAATTTAACAAAAAAGGCGAAAAAAAAATTAAATGCAATCAATCTCTCGCCATTTCACAACAAAATACCGAAAGCTCTTTTTTGGTCTAGACAACCGAGTTCGCCAACTTAGCTTTTTGACCGCGTGTGCAAAGTGATTCGAGATACCGAACACCGTCTACTAACCTGAGTCCGTCTACGCAAACTCGATGCACAAGAATGTAGTGCGGAATGTGTAAATTCGGTTTATCATCTCTTGTTGAAAGCCATTTGTTTACCAAAAATGGGCTTCGGACTATGCTTGTGCATATATTCAGTTTTATTGAAAATCTGACTTATGATTTTTCAAATCGATTTTATGTAGAGTGAACTTTAACCTAATAAAATAGTAAATACATATGCAGTTTTTAAAGTGGTTCGAATACATGAGATCCTACGTCTATAGTCCTAAATAACCAATAGTTCTTAACTTTATTATACTGAGCAACTCTCAGTCGATCCGTTCACCAGATAGATCTCTAGTTATAGTCCTAATGACTTTACAAGGGTTTCAAACACAAGGTTTGAGCTTCTCCAATTAAGGAGTTTTTACAATAAGAATAGTTCAATAAAATGAACTACTTCAATATCTAAGTGTATTATCTAATACGGTTAGCTTAGAATAGAGAATGAGAACATAATTACTCTAGAGAGAAGAACTATAAAGATGCCTATCTATATATAAAGTTCTTCGCTGAATTTGCTTTAAGGTTGCTAGAGCTTTGAGTGCATGAATGCTTGATGTTCCCGGTCATGTCTTCAACTCTTGAAGATCGATCTCTATTTATAGTCTTGACTCATGGAAAGATCCGTTGGAAGAGACCTAGCCATGTGTCTAAAATGAAAAGGAAAATGACCATCTCCAATTTGAATGCTACTCTAGAGATTCTCTATTTTTCGTTTTCAGGGAAGCTTTATGTCAGTGCAAGTACAGTGCTAGCAACTCCTCATTGGTCGAGGTTGAATGATAGGTGATTCTTGTTCAAACTTCAAGGCTGATGCTGAGTTGACTTCCTCTGATACCTCAGACACTTTAACTGAGTTGTTCTCTACTGACATTCTACTGAAATATTCAGCTTGCATGTCGATACCTCAGACACTTTAACTGAGTTGGTCCCGAGTGTACGGTCAGGTGTAGAGGGGGGGTGAATACACACGAATCCGATTTTCTCAACTTCGAACACGAAAAGGTCCTGTTCGAGAAAGTGCCGTCTTGAAATAATTCAGAGCAGACCAAATAGCCGTTTCCGAATAATGTGTGGCAAAGAGTCCGACTCTACTGAGATCTCGCTAAGCCGACCGAGTCAGAATTCAGTATCAAATAGGTAGAGTTCAAGTGGTGCGGAAAGGTGTAGGCCCTAATCGCTTAGTGGAAAACCGTTTTATGCAAGTCTCGGTTCAGCAAGTAGACGAGTTCAAGATGCGAGACGGCTTGTATGATTTTAAAGAAGATTTTCAAGTATGAACAAGTAAAATCAATGCAACAAGAATTCAAAGCAATAGCAAGACACGCATTTTTAAAGTGGTTCGGATATCAATCGATCCTACGTCCACTGTCCCGAAAGTTCGGGAGGCTATTTATTATACCGAGTTAGTCTCGGGCCAGGCGTGTGCACGACAAAGCCGTGGCTTGGGGATTATATCGAGCAAGTCCCAATTCATAAAGGCATCAAACTAAAGTGTTTGACAAACTTCTCCAACTATGAAGGAGTCCTTTTACAATAAGGATTGGGTTCAAATATGAACTCCTTCGTCTAAGCTATAAGTATATTCGGTTGAGCTTAGGGTTAGAGGGATAGGGAATGAGAATGTATCGACGAACAGCTGAAATAAGCTTTAGGTTCGTGTATCGTCGATTTGGATACTAGAGGCTCTTCTAACAGTTTAGCTTGGTTCCCTATGAGCTGAGAAGGTAGTCTTTCGCCGGAGATAGATCTTCAAGTTCTTGCGGAAGACTTAGGGTTTTCTGGTTCTAGCTCGTTTGAATGCTTGTGTATGTTTTCGTTGTTTAAGATTATGCGCATTCTCTCTTCTTGAAATGTCCCTCTATTTATAGAGCAGAGATTGGAAAAGATCCGTTGGAGACGATCTTCTTCTTTCTCTCCCTTTTGGTAGCAAACGGCTCTTTTGAAGTAGGTAACAGTGTACTTTCCCACCTTTTTAGGTAAAGGGTTGGATCGCAAACTTTAGCAAGTGAGAAGACACGTGTGTTCTTGTCATTCGTCGAGGCGGATGTGAGTGGTTGAGACAAAGCCTGCACTTCAAGGCAAACCGAAGCCGACTTCTCTCTTCCTCGTATATGACAATGCTGATTGTCTTTCAAAAGTATCTCGACGGTTCGTAAGATCGTCTACCGATGCTTTGAGTCTCGATCCCGTATTCGGTAGGGTAGATAGCCGAGTAAAGCTCATCAAGATCAGCTCCGAGTTCGCCGAACTCGCTCTTGCTCGAGTCCAGCTTCACCGACTCTTTCAAGATATCTGCTCCCGCTCGAGTCCAAGATATCACCGAGTCTTCTACTCCGGTGTTAAGGCGGATAATCTACCGAGCGCCTTGATCATAAGCAGAGTGTCTACCGAGTCCGAAACCTCGGAGACAAGAATAACGATTACAACGGAATGGTTCACCAATCGGGATAGTGGTTTTGGGATCTTCAAATCTTCTCAACATTCAGAGCACTAGGCTGCTGAGCATGGTTCAATATAGAAGATAGAATCATTTCCCACCAAGTAAGACTATGCTGAGGACAGAATCATCACCCAACAATTTCCCCCTATTTGATGATGCCAAAACCTATCATCTATGCTAACACTAAACTATCAGAAACAGAGCTCCTTACATTATTACAAGTAAGATCAGTGGAGTTGTTCCAACAGTTCTAGACTACTGAGGGAATAGGGCAAAACACAATTTCCCCCATTACATAGAAACTAGACTAGCAGAATCTAACAAAATAATAAACTGACAAGAAAGTAAATAGAGTGAGTGTGTGAGTCGGGAATCACTTCGTGATTCCGAGTGTTAAAGCATAATACAAACACGGCCGAATAGACAACAAGTGGTTGTCGAGCCAAAATCAGATTTGTATATATGAGTTATTCGGATACGGCACAATTACAAATCTTGCTAAGCTAGGAAGAATAGAACTCGAGCCTAGGAGCCCTTAAACTGCTTGATCCCGTCCATGAATCCTTGAGATTGCGTCTCTGGGCAGTGGCACTCCATACATCCGGTATGTGTTCTTCCTCGCCTTCAAAGTATGCAAAGAAAGTCTCGCTGGCTCATCTTCGCCAGCTTCTCTCTTTGATACAGCATACTTCACTTCAGCTTCTATTACCCCAAAGTGGATTGAGTCATCATTTCTTCTAGGTGGAGGTATGATTCTGGGCTCCGGAACACTGACCTCTATACCTTCAGATACGACTTTATGCAAGTATATGTATAGATCAGGTTCACTTATCATCATCCATTCTGTGTAGGCATCAGCCTTAGTCATGTTGGGCCAGAACCTCAAGAAATAATTGCGCTTGATGAACTCTATCTTTGCCGATTCCCATCTCTGAGTAAATTGAGTAGGTATCCAATTGTCTGTCTTTGGCCATCTGTATCGATAAGGAATATCAGCTTTTGAAGGTACTCTCAGCCTGGCCTCTTCCTCAGTCCTTTTTCCTCAGTGCTTCAAGGTCTGCCTCCCAAATTCTGTCTTTGGCAGCCTGAACTTGTCTAGCCTCTTCGCCTCTGTATAAGTATCTGTTCATTTGGTCGAATATGGCCTCAATTTCATCATCTTGGGCTTCAGTGGCTTTCTGAGGAATGTCTTCAGATTCAACAGGGGTACTTGATTTTTCTTTTGACGTACCCTGCTTCTCAGTGCTTTGCTGCTTTTGCTCCTTCTCCTTCTCCCTATCTTCTTCATCCTCGATAATCAGTTTCCTGGGAGGTATCCTAGCAGGCTTCCTTCCTCCTCGAGCTGAAGATTTTGTCTTTCCTTTGACGATGCTTAGACTTTGGTTTATTAGCAGCATTGTTTCAAACAATCTCCCTTGCCGCCTTCTCATCACCGCAATTTGAGCCTCCTCCTCACTGAAATGTATCTCTTGGTTTTCTTGGCTAGAGGGTTGGGAGAATCAGCACTTTCTTGCCTTTTCCTCGAACAGGTGGAGGTAGAGGAGCCTCTTCCTCTTCCGACTCTTCCTGCTCAAGGATACTCTGCAACCTCCTTGATAAAATCGGTCTGAGTCCGGGTTGCATGAGTAGCACGGGTTCCCGAGCCACTTGGGCCGGTCAGCTATGCTCGCAGCCCAAGACACCCTGGGCCTTACCCTCGCCTGCGAGTCCGAGTCTCGGTCCTGCTATCTCGCCACCGGACGTGGTCTTTTCTCGGATCTCGGTGAAGCTGTCCCCTTAAGTAATTTGGACAAGCAGTTTTGGTAGGGTCGGCTTCTCAGATACTCTTCTCTTTTCCTTCCGTACTCTTCTCTTTTCCTTCCCCTTTTGGCATCATCAATTACACAGGGTAGGGACGAGTACCTTCTTGTCTAGGCGTTTGTAGACGGCGGACAGCTCGTCCAGATCTGTCATGGATCTTTGTCTGCCAAGTGCAGCTCATTCCTCTCATTAGTCGGCTCCTCCGAGTATTGCTTATGGGAGAGGTCATTCTCGCCTTGAATTCTCGCCTTCTCGTAAATCTTCTCCTCCACGACCAGTTGAATGTTGTCAAGTCGGATTTCCGTGGCCTGGGCTTGTTCAGTGAAGGACTCAGTATGAGTGGACATGGAAGCCTAGAATGCTTCAAGAAGTTTAGCTTGTCCTTCCTGAATGATTCTGAGCTGATCATCAAACTGCTTCTGCTGCTTAGCCAAAGCTTCGGATACAATTTCAGAGACAACAGGGGCGGCTGATTTAGTTACTGATGTTTTCAGCCCCTGTAGCTCATTGGTTGTGGCTAGCGCAGTCTGTTTCCACACCTTGTGGACGGCCTTCACAAGAGCTCGATTCTGGATTCCCTGAGCGGTGAGAGCTTTTGCTACGGATCGAGATCTCTTGGAAGTTGAGTTGGGCGCTGCTCCGTAAGTCGACTCCAGCAAGAGCTGAGCGGGCTCTGCTGAGGACGAAGCACCAGCCGTGGACTTCGCAGGTCCAAGGATACAGAGTGGAGGTTGAGCTTGTTCAGTAGCATGTGTATCCTTGTCCTGGGGATTTTCCTCATCAGGCTTTCCGGGGCCGAATCCATCAGCGGATCTTGACCATCGTGGTCCGATCCATCTCGAGGTGCTCGAGCCGGTAGCTAGCCGCCCGTCATGTATCATTGCCGGGATAGCAGCCCTCGAGTTCTCCATGGTGTTGAGGTCGCGAGGCTCGAGTAGCCTATTTGCTCCTTCAACTTCAATTCTTCTTCATGAAGCTGCTGGCAGGAGTAGTGGAGTACTAGACGTTGTAGATGGGGCCACTCCTGAAATCGCAGCAGCACGTGGAGCCTTGCTGATTTTGCAATGAGCAACAAATCAGAGTAGTCAGCAAGCTCGGAATCTGTTGAAGAATCTCTCGAGATGCTCGGATACGATCATCAAGATTCCATCCCAATTGTCTCTTCTTCGATGCTCGTCTCGCACTCCAAGTTTATGGGAGACGTCCGAGTCTCAGCAGGAGGCACACTGCTGAGTGGTGGAACTGAAAGGGGGCCGTCAAGACGCTGAATCTCTTCGCTATGTGCTTCAAGAAGCATCCCCTTGTTCCACTTCTATGGGTTCCTCGTGGAGACGGCCTTCTCCACCGATCAGTCTTCTCGGATGATTCTCGACTCGTCTATCGCCCGCCGAGGCCGAATAGGTTGCCGAGTAGCCCGAGCAAGCAGGAACTTCGGGAGAGACCTCGGTTCGGTAGAGCACGTCCGGAATGGCTTTCCTCGGTTTCTTAGCTGGTGCCTTTGGAGTTTTTTCTGGAGGTGTTCTCTTCTTCGAGGGTGTAGCCTCGCCGAGGCTTAGTCTGTCGAGTTATGGGCCGAGGGACTCGACCCGATCTGCCGAAGAGCAAGCCAATCTTGTTGTGGAATCCGACCTTCTTCACATTAAAATACTCCTTGTCATTGTAGGTGATTGGTTCAGATCCGTCACACATCCTCTATCATTACGGATAGCTTCAAATCCATAAAGAAGTTTGCCCTTTACACTCGCCGTGTAAGAGGCCTTGTCGAATCCTGGCCGCCCGAGCCATGAATTCACGGATAAAGAACTCCGTCCAATTGATCCGGGCTCTATCATATATGGCCATTATGAAGCTGGATCTTGAGCCTCGATACTTGATCGAATGAGCCTGCTTGGGTCGGTCCAGGCCGCATCACAATATAAGCCAAAGCTCAGACCGAGGCAAAGATGTTTTTAGGAAAAGCCTCACCCAAGGTCGTGGGCATTCCAATGAATATTGTCAAATAGTCATCTACAAGATCATCCTTGTACCCTACACGATCGGCTCCTTCGGTAAGCGATCAAAACTTCTCTTTAGCGCCTCCTTGAGTGATATTTGCTTCAGTATCGGAAAAGCATCATTGATCTCGTGAACGGCGAATCTTCTGATTATGTCCCCGCCTACTGAGTCAGAATTAAGATAAACTTCGGCCACCTGCCTCGGGAGGAAGTATGTCGGCTTCCTTGAAAGAAAACTTTCAAGCCCGGACTATCTAAGAGCTGAGAAAATCTCGTCCATATAATCGAGATCACAGGCGTTGAACTCCATGGTTGGCTCGAACCAAACACGATCCTTGTCCAGGATTTCTTGCATGTTAACTGGAGTAGACACCGAAATATTTTTTACTTGCCATTGTACTGTTACACTAGCATTTATCAATATCGATTTGAATAAAACAGTTTGTATAGCGATTCTAAAAAAGAAAATTAATTCGTGTAGCAGTTGTAGTAAGCATACCGAAAGAGAGATTCTGAAAGGATATGCAAGAGGGGATTACAAGAAATGATCTCAGAATTTTCGGATACAGAGGATTTTAAGTGCGGTAATGGCGGTTTCTAAAGATATGATCGAAAATATATATCTAACGTGAAGGTGAACGGTTTTCGATCAAAGGCAGAGTTTAAACTTGCTTTATGAGATGGACGGTCAAGATTAAAAGATATATTAAGTAATGATCACATATGCCGCCTAAGTCAAAGCTAGTTGTAAATATGCCTAAGTAGTAACTATGAGATGACATGCATTAAATGCGTGTAGAGTTCTGCAAACTTGTGTATGGAATGTCGTGCATTAAATATAGGCCGTTAATAATAAATGACAAACTTAGGATATTTAATAGCATGCTGAATCTTCATCATAAATGCATTACGATTTTATTCGTTACTACTGAGTAGAGATACGCAAACCTGTCAGCTGAACATAGTAGTCAGCTGATACCTCTTGTAGATGGTTTTCTCGTCTCTACGTATCGAATTTACTCAGCATTGAGAGTGATCATTCCCCCTTACTCAATGATCCTCTCCCTGGAACCTTCTTACCGACCGGAGTCGGCAGGGTCCAAACAGACCTAGCTCTACCGAAAGTTCTTTGAATCCGGATTCGCCTGAGAGGCTTGGTCGGAATATCGCCCTTTGTTTGGCAATGTAGATCTTTTCCATCCCCGATATCCTTCTTTTCGACATGGTCGCGAATGAAGTGATGCCTAATGTCCACGTGCTTGCATCTCGTATGTAGTACGTGGTTCCGAGTGATTGCAATAGCACCGGTATCTAGCCGAGAATATCGACACTTCATTCCCGAATGACGTCATAGTCTCTTAGCCGCCGTCTCGCCCAAAGGATTTGGGCGCAACAACTTCCAAAGCAGCCTATGTATTCAACTTCGGCAGTTGACGTGGCTACCGAGTGCCGCTTCTTTGAAAACCATGTGATCGCCTTACCGCTCTAGGAACCGACAAGTTCCTGAAGTTGATTTTTGGTCAATTCTACATCCTGCATAGTCAGCATCAGAGTAACTAGTTAGTTCAATATTATCATCAACTGGATACCATAAGCCCATGTCAGGTGTGCCTCTGAGGTAGCGGAGAATCTTCTTTGCTGAGTCCATGTGGCTCTGCTTAGGATTCACCTGAAATCGAGCGCAGACACCTACAGCATAAGTTATGTCAGGACGAGTAGCTGTTAGATATAATAAGGAACCAATTATTGCACGAAATTCAATTTGGTCTACTGATACTCCCTCTTTATCAAGATCGATTTTCATATTCGTGTTCATCAGGATCTTGATAGGTTTGCCGGATGTACAACCGAATCTTTTGATGAGGTCTCGAGTGTATTTGCCTTGGTTAATGAACGTTCCCTTTTCAGATTGTTTGACTTGAAAGCCGAGGAAATAGTTTATTTCACCCATCATTGACATCTCGAACTTGTCCTTCATCATTTTCTCAAATTGCTGACACATGACGACGTTCTTTGATCCGAAGATAATGTCGTCTACATAGATCTTCACGAGTAATAAGTTGTCTTCCAGTCGAATGCCGAAACATAGGCGATCTCATCGTGCCTTTCTGAAAACCTTTCTGAAGAAGAAACTCTGACAGGGTATCGTACCAAGCCCTGGGTGCTTGTTTTAACCCATATAGAGCCTTTCTGAGTCTATAAACCTGATGTCCCTGCTGAAAGCCGGGCGGTTGTTCTACATAGACTTCTTCTTTCAGTACGCCATTCAGGAACGCAGACTTCACATCCATTTGATAGACTCTGAATCTTTGATGTGTTGCGTAGGCTAGGAATAGTCTGATTGCCTCCAATCTTGCAACTAGAGCGAATGTCTCATCGAAATCTATTCCCTCAGCTTGACAGTAGCCTTTAGCCACGAGCCTTGCTTTGTTCCTTACTATGACGTTGTTTTCATCTCGCTTGTTCTTGAAGACCCATTTTGTTCCAATGACGTGTTGATGTCGGGGTCTGTTAACAAGCTCCCAAACTTCGTTTCTCGTGAACTAATTCAGCTCCTCCTGCATAGCTATGATCCAATCAGCATCTTTAAGTGCATCCTCAATCGTTTGAGGCTCTTCAGTAGACAAGAAGCAGGAATATAATGCGCTTTCTCCTTGACAGAATCTGGATCTTGTCTTTACTTTTGCTGAAGGATCTCCAATGATTAGATCAGGAGTGTGAGCATCTAGCCACGATCTACGATGTTTCAGCCTCTTCATCCGAAATTTGATCAACACGAGATAGTAGGTGAGTTAGGAATTTCGGTCGTACTATTCTTAGATTGAAGCAATTCAAGAATGAGAGTGTGATCTACCGAAGTTTCCTGTGTTCAGGGGGCATTCAACTCAGTGAACATTAATAGATGTTCCCCCCCCGAGTTGTTACTCTCGTGAGTGGTCTCAATTACCTCTAAGGTTTCCTCATCGACCGAGTTACCCGGGATCGACTCGTTCAGAGAGTCAATCTGCTTCAGCCTACTTGTTCTCGCCGATTGAGATTCGATAGACTTGTGTTCGGTTTCTTCGTCCGAATCATCATCCCAACATAGCCGGATCTTTTCGATGTTTGTCTTTTAAGCTTAGATCCCGTAGCCGCTTCATCGATGTCCTCGCATTTAGAAGTTAGAGTTATTGCTCCCGTCTTCCGCAGCAAACTCATTAAAAAACAACATGAGGGCTTTCCTCCACGCAAAGAGTCCGATAGTTGAATACTCCGAAAGCTTTGCCCGACCCGAGAGTATCCTAAGAAAAACTCCCCGACTCGACTTGCTATCAAAAGTCTTCACTGATCTTTCCCATTATTGTGGATAAAGCATGAACAACCAAAGATATGGAAATAAGATAAAGAAGGCTTCCTGCAGTTCCATAGTTCATATGGTGTTCTCTTATCGCCGCTTTGTCAGTAGAGATCGGTTCGAGTATAACATGCAGCGTCGGTTGGTTCCCGCCTTGTAATTTGGTTGGGAGTCCCGAGTCTGCGAGTAGAGTTCTTGCTTGCTTCTTTGAGTGTGCGATTCTTTCGTTCAAGCAACCCCGTTCGCCGAGGGGTGCGCAGCAGATGTCTCATGCCAATTCCTTCGCTGCGTAACTCCTCTACTATAGAATTAAGGAACTCGGTTCCTCCGTCGAACAAATTTTGATTATCTTGGTGTTCTTCTCGACACCGAGCTTTTTCGTAAGCGTTGGTAACTCTGTTTGACGTCGACTTGTTGGCAATGAATATGACCCATGTGTAGCGCGAGTAGTCATCGATGACCACTAAAGCATATTTCTTGCCTCCGATCGTCACCGGAGAGACTGGACCGAACAAATCCATATGTAGCACCGAAGGATTCCATCAGCGGAAGGAGATGGAACAGTGGATTTTGATTCCTTGTTTGCTTTCCCTTCGTACATGCTTCACACCGAGTGTCTTTGCCGAATACTTCATTCGGCAATCCCTCTTGCTAAAGTGTTCCTTGCTAGTTTGTTGAGCGTTTTGAAGTTGAGGTGCGGCCGAGTCTCCTATGCCAAAGCCATCCCGTACGGTTGTCGTTCTTCGCCAAGAGACAAGCTTCGTGTTCCGCTGAGTTCCGATCGGCTACATATATATTCTTTTACGCGGAACTCGATAACACCTTGTTTTCCCCGTGGATTTATCAATGACATCACGTAAAACCAAGGTGTCAAAAATTACTTTATTCGAGTTATCACATAATTGACTAACGAGAGAGAAGATTATGTCAAGTCCTTCAACATATGATACTCTAGGAACCGTGGCAAGTCCCAATGCCGAGTGCTCCATATCCTCTTGTATAGCCTTTTGCATTGTCTCCAAACTCAACTTCGGGTCCCTCTTCAGCCTATATAATTCTTCGCAGGTTCCTTTGGTAAGTCATATGTCTTGAGCATCCACTGTCCACATACCAAGGATCTTTGTGCACCCGCAAAACAGAATTATATTCAGTACCCTTTTATTTTGTTTTTGGGTCCTTAGATGTTAGTTTTAGTAACCCAAATCCGTCTAACAACCCCGGTGGTTTCGCACGAGTTTCTTTCCACTTGAAGTCAACATACTTGACCACCGGACGGGTCAAAGCCGACTTCTTAAAGCCGTTTAGGTTCGGGAGTCCCGGATCTTCGAGTTGGTGGACCGCCGACCTTTGCCTTTTGTGCGTTTTTCTTCTTTTTCTCCGACTCTTGGAACCACTTCGACTATAGGATCATAGTAATATGACCCATATTGAGCCTGGATGTGTCAACCGAGGTGGTCCATACCGATCAGCCCACTTAACTTTGCTGGTTCCCCCTTGATTGAACTGGGGTGTCTTGGTACTGATCTTCTGGTCAGAATACTGATGCGTAGGATGAGGTGGTTTCATCTTTTGTTTGTTCTTTGCTCGAGGGGTTCGAAGATTTGCATTGATTGTTTCTCCTCGAACAAACCTATCGCTAGACGCACTTCGAGTGTACGAGGGCGAAATGAGGAAGCTTCCTGGTTGAAACCAAGTCCTTCCTTACAGTGCTTGGGCTTGTTGCTTGCAAGCATAGCCTCTAACTTCTTTTCAGCGCCCATGTAACGCTCGCCATCAGGCTCTTCCAGACATCATCACTCTTTTTCAGTATGTCGTGCTTGGTCTGAAGTCCTGACAGTTCTTGCTTCAGTAGACTCAGTTCAGTTTCTTTCTGAGTCAAGTCATTGGTCAAAACTGAAATTCAATCTTCTTGATGCTGAGACTTGGCCATCGAGAGTTCATCTCCTCCCCGAGTCTCAACACAAGTCCTTCGGCTTCGATAGCGGCCCGACTCTCCCGAGAAAGTCTCCCGATTCTCCACTTTCGTGGTATCCACATTCCGAAGAGTCTTACCGAGCCGCAGACTCATTTGAATTTGTTCCTCTAATAATTCTTCATAGGCGGTCGTGATGTCCAAATTCCCATCCGCACCCGAAACAGTATCGTGTGTGCAGTGTGAAGAGGAATTAAGTGGTTCATGAGAGTTTACCTCATCCTCTTCTCCCCGCCATTAGGCACTTTTCGCTTGTTTCTTCAACCTTCATGCTCTAAGGCCATGAAAGTCGCTTCATCGTCGAGATGAGTCCATAAAGGGGTCGACTTCTTCGAGTCATCTCGAGATTTCGCCCGCAATATAGGATTGTCTCTTCGGGCAAATTTCTCTCTCTCCTTGCCTTTACGTCTTGCGCGTTCAAAGACACTCGAGCTCGGGACAATCATATTGATAGTGTCCCCGGCTTTTTGCGGTTGTAGCAAGTGATGACTCTTTCTTCTTTGCTTTCACTATCCTTTGATGGTGTTGAGTCATCCTTCTTTTCGCATTCGGAAGATTGTGAGTCGGAGTGCGTTTGGCGTATAATCCGACTTACCTTTTATGTCTCGGTATGCTTTAGTCGGTCTTCGCGCCTCTCCTTCTCCTTCGATACTTCACGCCGAGCAACGCGTACTTCGAGCGAGACTTCCTTCTTGTAGATCATTGAGTGAAGGTTCAGCCTTACTCGTTGTCTTGCTTGTCGCCGGAGATGCCGTGGCCGACCGATGCTTTGAAGGCATGGTCAATTTTATTTGCCGCCTTCAGCTCTTTGCTTTCGTTGAGGTCCGCCGAACTCAAACTCTTTCGCCCGAAGTTCCGAAAAGATATGGTCAGGAGAGACAACATCTAAATCAGAATGTCGCAATAAAGTGGCAAAAGGTGTCCAGTGTCCGTCCGGCAGTGCCCTCAGTATCTTGAGATTCATTTCTCGGTTGCTGAATGTCTTTCCTAGCCCATTGATGGAATTCACCAGATTCGTAAATCTGACGTTTAGATCTTCTATTTTGTCACCGTGCATGAGAGACGAGACTTTCCAGGCTTTTGGAGTTCCAGACGCCGTTGTTAGCTTTTATCTTCTCGAGTTCCACGACTCAGCAGCACTAGAGCGTCCCCGAGTTCCTTTGCGGCTTTGCATTCCCGAACCCCCGCCAAGATAAGAATCACTAAGAGTGGTCAGTATGGCATTTCTGGCGGCTCGGTCTAAGTTGTGAAGCTTCTTCTCTTCAGGAGTGAAGAGACTTCTGTCTTTAAGGATCTTCTTCCCAGTCACCATTCCTCCTCCTTCAGCTGGGGCCTGAGTCACGACACTATCGATCATGGGAACAATAGGTCCATCTTCAAGCACTTCAATCATACTATCATGGAGGGATGTCAGATGTGCTTCCATTCTGACTCGCCATACTCCATAATTCTCTACCGAGAACATGGGTACCATTCTTATTCCTGACATATCAGCCATATAAAACTAATGACATAAATGTGGAGTGATATGCAGTGAAAAAGATTTTCCGGATCCGTTCAAGTAGACCAGTTTCAAGATAACAAGAGTCTTAAAGAACTCCCGCTCTGATACCAATTGTTGGTCCCGAGTGTATGGTCGTGTGTAGAGGGGGGAGGGGGGTGAATACACCTGAATCCGATTTTCTCAACTTCAAACACGAACAGTCCCTGTTCGGGGAAAGTGTCGATCAAATAATTCAAGCGACCAAATAGCCGTTTCGAATCGTGTGTGGCAAAGAGTCTCGACTCTACCGAGATCCGCTAGCCGATCGAGCCGAATTCAGTATCAAATAGGTAGAGTTCGGTGCTGCGGAAAGGTGTAGGCCCTAATCGGCTGAGTGGAAAACCGTTTTATGCAAGTCTCGGCTCAAGCAAGTAGACAGCTCGGTATGCCGAGACGCTTGTATGATTTTAAAGAAGATTTTCGGTATGAACAAGAAAAATCAATGCAACAAGAATCGTAAAGCAATAACAAGACACATATTTTTAAAGTGGTTCGGATATCAATCGATCCTACGTCCACCTGTCCCGAAAGTTCGGGAGGCTATTTATTATACCGAGTTAGTCTCCGGCCGCCTTGTGCACAGGACAAAGCCGCGGCTTGGGGATTATACTGAGCAAGTCCCAGTTTACAAAGGCATCATACTAAAGTGTTTGACAAACTTCTCCAACTATGAAGGAGTCCTTTTACAATAAGGATTGGGTTCAAATATGAACTCCTTCGTCTAAGCTATAAGTATATTCGGTTGAGCTTAGGGTTAGAGGGATAGGGAATGAGAATGTATCGACGAACAGCTGAAATAAGCTTTAGGTTCGTGTATCATCGATTTGGATACTAGAGGCTCTTCTAACCGTTTAGCTTGGTTCCCTATGAGCTGAGAAGGTAGTCTTTCACCGGAGATAGATCTTCAAGTTCTTGCGGAAGACTTAGGGTTTTCTGGTTCTAGCTCGTTTGAATGCTTGTGTATGTTTTCGTTGTTTAAGCTTATGTGCATTCTCTCTTCTTGAAATGTCCCTCTATTTATAGAGCAGAGATTGGAAAAGATCCGTTGGAGACGATCTTCTTCTTTCTCTCTCTTTTGGTAGCAAACGACTCTTTTGAAGTAGGTAACAGTGTACTTTCCCACCTTTTTAGGTAAAGGGTTGACTGCAGCTTTAGCAGGTGAGAAGACACGTGTGTTCTTGTCATTCGTCGAGGTGGATAGAGTGGTTGAGACAGCACAGACTTCAAGGCAAACTGAAGCTGACTTCTCTCTTCCTCGTATATGACAATGCTGATTGTCTTTCAAAAGTATTCGATGCAGTTCGTAAGAACCGTCTACCGATGCCGAGTCCGATCCCGTATTCGCAGGTAGATAGCCGAGTAAAGTCTACCGAAGATCGGCTCGAGTTCGCCGAACCGCTCTTGCCGAGTCCAGTTCCACCGACTCTTTCGAATATCGCTCCCGCCGAGTCCAAGATCACCGAATCTTCTACTTACGGTGTTAAGGCAGATAATCTATTGAGCGCCTTGATCATAAGCAGAGTGTCTACTGAGTCTGAAACCTCAGAGACAAGAATAACGATTACAACGGAAAGGTTCACCAATCAGATAGGGTTTTGGGATCTTTAAATCTTCTCAACATTCGTGAGCACTAGGGCCGCCGAGCATGGTTCAAGATAGAAGATAGAATCATTTCCCACCAAGTAAGACTATGCCGAGGACGGAATCATCACCCAACAATTTCCCCCCTATTTGATGATGCCAAAACCTATCATCTATGCTAACACTAAACTATCGAAACAGAGCTCCTTACATTATTACAAGTAAGATCAATGGAGTTGTTCCAACAGTTCTAGACTACTGAGGGAATAGGGCAAAACACAATTTCCCCCATTACATAGAAACTAGACTAGCAGAATCTAACAAAATAATAAACCGACAAGAAAGTAAATAGAGTGAGTGTGTGAGTCAAGAATCACTTCATGATTCGAGTGTTAAAGCATAATACAAACACGTCTGAATAGACAACAAGTGGTTGTCGAGCCAAAATCGATTTGTATATATGAAGTTATTCAGATCAGTACAATTACAAATATTGCTAAGCTAGAAGAATAGAACTGAGCCTAGGAGCCCTTAAACTGCTTGATCCTGTCCATGAATCCTTGAGATTGCGTCTCTGGCAGTGGCACTCCATACATCCGGTATGTGTTCTTCCTCAGCTTCAAGTATGCAGCAAAGTCTGCTGGCTCATCTTCGTCCAGTTCTCTCTTTGATGCATCATACTTCACTTCAGCTTCTATTACCCCAAAGTGGATTGAGTCATCATTTCTTCTAGGTGGAGGTATGATTCTGGGGTCCGGAACACTGACCTCTATACCTTCAGATACGACTTTATGCAAGTATATGTATAGATCAGGTTCACTTATCATCATCCATTCTGTGTAGGCATCAACCTTAGTCATGTTGGGCCAGAACCTCCAGAAATAATTGCGCTTGATGAACTCTATCTTTGCCGATTCCCATCTCTGAGTAAATTGAGTAGGTATCCAATTGTCTGTCTTTGGCCATCTGTATCGATAAGGAATATCAGCTTTTGAAGGTACTCTCAGCCTGGCCTCTTCCTCAGTCCTTTTCCTCAGTGCTTCAAGGTCTGCCTCCCAAATTCTGTCTTTGGCAACCTGAACTTATCTAGCCTCTTCGCCTCTGTATAAGTATCTGTTCATTTGGTCGAATATGGCCTCAATTTCATCATCTTGGGCTTCAGTGGCTTTCTGAGGAATGTCTTCAGATTTAGCAGGGGTACTTGATTTTTCTTTTCGACGTACCCTCGCTTCTCGCCGCTTTGCTGCTTTTGCTCCTTCTCCTTCTCCCTATCTTCTTCATCCTCGATAATCGTTTCTCCGGGAGGTATCCTAGTAGGCTTTCTTCCTCCTCGAGCCGAAGATTTTGTCTTTCCTTTGACGAGGCTTAGACTTTGGTTTATTAACGGCTTGTTTCAAAGAATCTCCCTTGCCGCCTTCTCATCCACCGCAATTTGAGCCTCCTCCTCAACTGAAATGTATCTCTTGGTTTTCTTGGCTGGAGAGGTTGGGAGAATCAGCACTTTTTTGCCTTTTCCCTGAACAGGTGGAGGTAGAGGAGCCTCTTCCTCTTCTTACTCTTCCTGCTCAGCATACTCTGCAACCTCCTTGATAAAATCAGTCGGAGTCTGGGTTGCATGAGTAGCCTGGGTTCCTGAGCCACTTGGGCCAGTTTCAGCTGTGCTCGCAGCCAAGACACCCTGGGCCTTACCCTGCTCCGAGTCTCGAGTCTCAGTCCTGCTTATCTCAGTCACAGACTTGGTCTTTTTCTCAGATCTCAGTGAAGCTGTCCCCTTAAGTAATTTGGCAGTAGTTTTGGTAGGAGTCGGCTTCTCAGTACTCTTCTCTTTTCCTTCCGTACACTTCTCTTTTCCTTCCCCCTTTTTAGCATCATCAATTACAGCCGGGGTAGGGACGAGTACCTTCTTGCCTAGGCGTTTGTAGACAGCGGACAGTTCGTCCAGTCTGTCATGGATCTTTGTCAGTGCCAAGTGCAGCTCATTCCTCTCATTAGTCAGTTCCTCCGAGTATTGCTTATGGGAGAGGTCAGCTGCTGCCTTGAATTCTGTCAGCTTCTCAGAAATCTTCTCCTCCACGATCAGTTGAATGTTGTCAAATCGGATTTCCGTGGCCTGGGCTTGTTCAGTGAAGGACTCAGTATGAGTGGACATGGAAGCCTGGAATGCTTCGAGAAGTTTGGCTTGTCCTTCCTGAATGATTCTGAGCTGATCATCAAACTGCTTTTGCTGCTTAGCCAAAGCTTCGGATACAATTTCAGAGACAACAGGGGCGGCTGATTTAGATACTGATGTTTTCAGCCCCTGTAGCTCATTGGTTGTGGCTAGCGCAGTCTGTTTCCACACCTTGTGGACGGCCTTCGCAAGAGCTCGATTCTGGATTCCCTGAGCGGTGAGAGCTTTTGCTACGGATCGAGATCTCTTGGAAGTTGAGTTGGGCGCTGCTTCGTAAGTCGACTCCAGCAAGAGCTGAGCGGGCTCTGCTGAGGACGAAGCACCAGCCCTCAGGTTCTCCATGGTGCTGAGGTCAGCAGGCTCAGAGTAGCCTATTTGCTCCTTCAACTTCAATTCTTTTGCATGAAGCTGTTGGCAGGAGTAGTGGAGTACTAGACGTTGTAGATGGGGCCACTCCTGAAATCGCAGCAACATGTGGAGCCTTGCCGATTTTGCAATGAGCAACAAATCGAGTAGTCAGCAAGCTCCGGAATCGTTGAAGAATCTCTCGGGATGCTCGGATACGATCACGAAGTTTCCATCCCAATTGTCTCTTCTTCGATGCGTCTTAGACTCCAAGTCTATGGGAGACGCTCCGAGTCTCAGCGAGAGGCACACCGCCGAGTGGTGGAACCGAAAGGGGGCCGTCAAGACGCCGAATCTCTTCGCTATGTGCTTCGAGTAGCATCCCCTTGTTCCACTTCTACGGGTTCCTCGATGGAGACGGCCTTCTCCACCGATTGAGTCCTCTCGAGATGATTCCGACTCGTCTATCGCCCGCCGAGGCCGAATAGGTTGCCGAGTAGCCTCGAGCAAGCAGGAACTTCGGGGAGAGACCTCGTGTTCGGTAGGCACGTCCGGAATGACTTTCCTCGTTTCTTAGCTGGTGCCTTTGGAGTTTTTGGCTGGAGGTGTTCTCTTCTTCGAGGGTGTAGCCTGCCGAGGCTTAGTCCGCCGAGTTATGGGCCGAGGGACTCGACCCGATCCGCCGAAGAGCAACAGTCTTGTTGTGGAATCTGACCTTCTTCACATTAAAATACTCCTTGTCATTGTAGGTGATTGGTTCAGATCCGCAGACATGCTCTATCATTATGGATAGCTTCAGTCCATAAAGAAGTTTGCCCTTTACACTCAGCGTGTAAGAGGCCTTGTCGAATTTGGCCGCCTGAGCCATGAATTCACGGATAAAGAACTCCGTCCAATTGATCTGGGCTCTATCATATATGGCCATTATGAGCTGGATCTTGAGCCTCGATACTTGATCGAATGAGCCTGCTTAGCTGGTCAGTCTTTGCGTCACAATATAAGCCAAAGCTCTGTACTGAGGCAGCATGTTGTTTTTAGGAAAAGCAGCTCTGAAGGTCGTGGGCATTCCACAGAATATTGTCAAATAGTCATCTACAAGATCATCCTTGTACCCCACAGTACTGGCTCCTTCAGAAGGCAGATCAAAACTTCTCTTTAGCGCCTCCTTGAGTGATATTTGCTTTAGTATCGGAAAAGCATCATTGATCTCGTGAACGGCGAATCTTACGATTATGTCCCCGCCTACTGAGTCAGAATTAAGATAAACTTCGGCCACCTGCCTCGGGAGGAAGTATGTCGGCTTCCTTGAAAGAAAACTTTCAAGCCCGGACTATCTAAGAGCTGAGAAAATCTCGTCCATATAATCGAGATCACAGGCGTTGAACTCCATGGTTGGCTCGAACCAAACACGATCCTTGTCCAGGATTTCTTGCATGTTAACTGGAGTAGACACCGAAATATTTTTACTTGCCATTGTACCTGTTACACTAGCATTTATCAGTATCGATTTAAATAAAACAGTTTGTATAGCGATTCTGAAAAAGAAAATTAATTCGTGTAGCAGTTGTAGTAAGCATACCGAAAGAGAGATTTTGAAAGGATATACAAGAGGGGATTGCAAGAAATGATCTCAGAATTTTTGGATGCAGAGGATTTTAAGTGCGGTAATGGCGGTTTCTAAAGATATGATCGAAAATATATATCTAACGTGAAGGTGAACGGTTTTTGATCAAAGGCAGAGTTTAAACTTGCTTTATGAGATGGACGGTCAAGATTAAAAGATATATTAAGTAATGATCACATATGCCGCCTAAGTCAAAGCCAGTTGTAAATATGCCTAAGTAGTAACTATGAGATGACATGCAATAAATGCGTGCAGAGTTCAGCAAACTTGTGTATGGAATGTCGTGCATTAAATATAGGCCGTTAATAATAAATGACAAACTTAGGATATTTAATAGCATGCTGAATCTTCATCATAAATGCATTACTGTTTTATTCGTTACTACTGAGTAGAGATACGCAAACCCCGCCACCTTGAACATAGTAGTCACCGATACCTCTTGTAGATGGTTTTCTCTGTCTCTACGTCTCGAATTTACTCGGCATTGAGAGTGATCATTCCCTCTTACTGAATGATCCTCTCCTGGAACCTTCTTACTGACTGGAGTCAGTAGGGTCCAGCAGACCTAGCTCTACTGAAAGTTCTTTGAATCTGGATTCAGCTAGAGGCTTGGTCAGAATATCAGCCCTTTGTTTGTCAGTGTGAATCTTTTCCATCCTGATATCCTTCTTTTCGACATGGTCGCGAATGAAGTGATGCCTAATGTCCACGTGCTTGCATCTCGTATGTAGTACAGGGTTCTGAGTGATTGCAATAGCACTGGTTTCCTAACATGCTGAACTGAACTAAGCTATTACATTATATGGTGTATCACTCAGCTAGGGGATTTGGGAAATCTTATCCTATACCGAATCATCGCCTAATAATTTCCCCTTATTTGATGATGCTAAAAACATTACAAACCCATCTAAGAATCTGTAGACATCATACAAGAGATATACGATAAGTCTAGGTATGAGTGTGTATTGATCACTTAGGTGATCAATAGTGTTGAACACTAAAAATAGCCATTGCGACAATGAGTAGTTGTCTTGGCCAAAAGTGATAGATTTCATTAATGATAAGAAAGTTACAGTATATAAATCTTGCTATCACTATCAAACATAAAAACTTGAGACTAATCAGTTGCCCTTTTGAGATTTGAACTTCTGAATATTGGCTTTGAAAGCAACTGACTTCGCCTCGGGCGGATCAAAACCATATCCACTAAAGATATCCGATCTGAGTTGCTTGATGGTGTCTTGATCTTCCTTCACGTTCAGAAATAGAGATTTCTTGCCCATAACGATCTAGATTTCAACCTCTATCTCCTTCATACATACGTTCCCTTCCAAGGTCAAAGGAGGAGGGAGGACTCTGAATTCCGACGTTTTCAGTGTGAAACCCTCTTTATCTAGTATTGTCTTGACTTCAACATAGAGGTCAAGTTCATCAATTACTAGTATTTCTTCAAACATCTGGTTCGCATTAATTGACTTCTTCCATGATCTCCATATATAAAAACTTTTAATGAAGTCAATGTTGATGTCTTCCCATCTCTGATTCAGTTTCCATGGCATCTATTTGTCAGTACAAGGGTGTATGATATGTTTCAGATGATTCTTCTAAGCTCCTCATCTAAAAAATTTAGACGTTGTCATAATTTTTGTATCTTTCTCCAGAATCTGCTCTTAGGCTTCTTTCTCTGGTCTCTCTCTAAGAGCTTCCAAATCTGCTACTCTCAGCCTTTCTTTAGCTTCATTGATTCGTATTGCCACAGTTATCATATCAAGGCCTCTGTTTCATACATCCCATAAGGCTTTCTGCTCAACCTGTTGTTCCTTAGACAATTTCATCGTGGGGCAGTAGAGTATGTTTCAGTTTCTGAGTCCTTGGCTTCGTGTACTTGAGGTTTTTTAGATTCTTTATCTCCTTATTCTTTGGCTTTAGCTGCCTTAGCTCTGGATTGCCTTGGAACAATTGTCCTAGCTTTCTTAGACACTGTTGCTGTAACTGTTACTAACTTCTTCTTAATTTTCTTACCAGCTAGAGCTTGTTCCTCGGCTTGCAGGTTCTCATCCATATTTCTATCACATTCTTATTGTTCCTATAGGCTTTTGAACTTAGGCGACAGAGTGGGAGATCTTTCAGCCTGTTTCTTGCCTTTAGTTGCAGAGCTTATATGCTCATCTTCATCTGATTGATCAATAAATGTAGCTATTTCATCAACTACGGACTGAACTGCTAAGGATCCTTCTCTTGATCCACCAGCTGTTGTAGTAGAAGGAATTATTTGCCTCTCTTCAATCCTTTTCAACTTCTCTACATCCCCCTTCCTCTGATCTCCTTCCCCTTAGTCTGATGAGGAGTATCAGTAGTAATAATCAGCTTTTCATTCTTGATTTCCTCTAACATCCCTTTCCCACTCCCTTCCCCCTTTTTGGCATCATGATATTTCGAAAGGACGGTGGAAAGAGCGGTCACCTGACATGTAAGAGATTCAATACAAAGCTGAACTACGTTAACTTGGGAATCAACATCCAAAATGGCATCGGTGTATTCTTGCCAGTGCTTGTCATGCTTAGTCTAATGACTTTTAGAAGCGAGTCTTTATTTGTGAGTGCTTCTTGAGGGAGTCAACTAGAAGGCACACAGATCCTTCTCTAATCAGCTGCATTGTTGTCACCTATTTAGTTAGTGCTTGAGAGACACTAGCTGTAGTGAACTTGTTACGCTCCTCTGTTATTCTTAACAACTCTGTCACATATGAAAATAACTTTTCAGTAAATGATTTTGGTTGTTCGTTAATAATCTATTGGAACTGTGCTGTGAGAGCAGTCTTCTGAGCATCCAAAGTTGTTATGAGGATCGTATCAGTATCAGGAATAAGTTGAAAACTAACCCTCTGGACTTTAGTGGTCAAGGCACTAAGCTGCTCATTTTGTGCCTTAGTGTATTGTGACCTCTTAATGTGAACCTTCTTCGCAAGAAGACAATTCCTATCGCCTTGACATTTCAGGCTCTTATTTATGCTTTTGGCAGAAGCATCAGTAACATTCTTTGCCTGATAATGCGACGTGCTCTGCCTCTCCTCAGTCGATGTGATCTGCTACTTCTTAGAAGAAGTAGTTGCAACTAAGATGACAGCAGATAGAGGCGGTGGAGGTGCATCATCATGACCACTGGGAGATTGTCTCTAACCATATCCTCCCTGGTATACATGCTTAGGTGCTGAATCCTTATCGGCATTATCATTGTCATTCTGAGGCTCCGGCTAAACGGGAGATTCAGTTCCAGTCTTTATGCTTAGAACTAACATCATTGTGGACCTTAATTCGTCCATAGATGCTATATAACTAGGCTCTTCGTAGCCTATTTCAGTTCTTAGCTACTGTTCTTCGGACATTAACATAGGGATAACCCTTAGATGATTGTCTCATTCAGGATATCCCAATCCAGGAATCGCAGACGCATCTGTACCCTAGCCCTACATGCTATATATATCGGATCTGAATAATCAAGAATTTTTGGTATCTGTTCAACAATTTCCATAACTTCTATATTCTTAGCTGCTTGAACAATATCTGGTATGTTCTTTGAGACTTCAATTGTTGGGACAACTGATCTGGCTTGAGGTAGTCAATCCTTTTGAATTTATCTTTGAGAGTGGCCTCGTCCTTGCCCTATCCGAGTCCTGAATCTCGACATGTTCAATGACAGTCATAGGAGTTTCAACTTTCTTTATCAGTTTCCTCTTCTTTGAGACTCGTAACCATAGGCCTGTGTCGCGCTGATCGCTTATCATTTACACCACGTCCAATGGGATTTTTAGCTGCAGCCCGTGTCTAAAATTTTACAAATTTCTAATCAACGTATTTGAAGTCCGTACAGGTGAATGTTGATCCAGAGACGAGTCTTCAGGTGTAGAGGGGGGGGGGGTGAATACACCTGAGTCCAAGTTTCAACTTAACCGCGAAAGTCAGTCTTCGACTGAGTGTGATACTGACCGAGTCAACAAGCTAGATAAAACATTCATATTGCGTTGGCAGAGTGATTTTAAATACCGAACACTATCTACTGACTTTAATCAGTCTACATTAAACTCAATAGAAGAATAAGCGCGGAAGGTATATGCCCAATTTTATATCGTCTCTTGTTGAAAAACGTTAACTGAAACAATTTGCTTGTGTGTGAATTTAACTTTACTAAAAATCTGACTTATGAGGTTTAGCAAATCACTTTCATGCAGCGTGAATAGTAAAAAAATGTAACAATACGTGCACAGGAAATTTTGGTTTGGATACTCAAGATCCTACGCCCACTGTCCTAAATAAAGTATGAGTTCTTGAATTTATTATTCAGTCGATCTGTTCGCAGGACAGATTCTATAGTTATAGACTTAGAGACTTTACAAAGTTTTAAACACAGGGTTTAAGTTTTATCAAACTGAGAAGTATTTTTTACAATAAGAACAATTCAATCAATATGAACTCCTTGAGTTTCTAAGCTTAAAATCTGACAATGGTGGCTTAGAAAAGAGATTGGGAACAATGTGTGTTGGGAGATGATTCAGTCGCTCCTCAACTCATTGGGAGATAGCTCAGTAGCCTAGTGTTCTAAATATTTGCTGAAGATTTGAAGATCCCAAAACCCTACTTTGACTGATGAACCATTTAGTTGTAATGTGTTGTTCTGTCTCTGAGGTTTCAGACTCAGTAGACACTCTTCATTTTGGTTCAGGCGCTCAGTAGATTACCTGCCTCAGTACCAGAAGAAGAAGACCCAGTAATATTGGACTCAATAGGAGCAGTATACTGAAAGGAGTCAGTGGAACTGAACTCAGCAGGAGTAGTTCATTGAACTCAGAGCTGATCTTCAATAGAGCCGACTTAGTAGGAGCATGCTACTGAATAGAGATCAGACTCAGCAACGGCCAAACAGTCTTCTAAACTGTGAGCATTTACAAAGTCTAAATCAGCAGAGACATACGAGGAAGAGAGAAGTCAGCTTCAGATCTACCTTGAAGTCTGTTCTGTCTTACCTACTTTCTTTAACCTCGACCAATGACGAGCGACCAGGTGTCTACTTTCTGATTAAAGCTGCAAGTCAACAACTTTCCAGAAATGGAGGGAAAGTACTCTGCCACCAATCTTTGAAAGAGCCGTTAGCTACCCAAAAGAGAGAGACACAAGGATCGTCCTCTCCAACGGATCTATCCTTGCCTCTGCTCTATAAATAGAGGGATACAATTCAAATTGAAGCTCACCTAGAAAATCGAAGAACACAGAGCATTCACGAGCAACTCGAAATGACCTAAGTCTTCCGCAAGAAGTTCAAAGAGTAATCTCCGGCGAAAGATGACATACTTGCTCATAGGGAACCAAACTGAACCAGAGTTATAAAGCCTCTAGTATCCAAGCGACTGAACACGAACCAAAGTCTTTACTTAACCGTTCGTCGCTCTAGAAGCCACCTTGTCGTTCCTTATCCCTCTAACCTAAGCTCACCAGATCATATCCATAGCTTAGACGAAGGAGTTCATATCTAAGACTTGCTCAGCAGATCATATCCATAGCTTAGACGAACCTAAGTCTTTACTTATTGTAAAGGACTCCTTCATAGTTGGAGAGTTTGTCAAGCGCTTTAGTTTGATTCTTTGTAAACTGAGACTTGCTCAGTATAAATCTCAAGACCAGTGTTTGTCCAGTGTACAAACCAACTGAGACTACCTCAGTATAATACATAGCCTCCTGATCTTTCGGGACAGTGGACGTAGGATTGTTGGATCCGAACTACTTTAAAACTGCATGTGTTCTGTGTTTGTTTTTCTGTTTTAACTGTTGCATTGATTACTGTGCATACTGAAAGAATTTTCTAAAGTCATTAAACTGAGTTTCAGCAAAGCTTAATCAATTGCACTAACTACTGAAACTGTTTTATTAAAACCGTTTTCTAAACTCAACTGAATTTGGGCCTACACATTTCCGCACTATACTGAACTTTAGCTCAACGGTACTGAATTCTGACTCAAGTCAACTAGCAGGCCTCAGTAAAGTCAGTCACTCTGCCACACGATCCAGAACAACTTATTTGGTCTACTGAACTCGTTCAGTAAAGCACTCTCCTGAAAAGGACTGTTCGTGTTTGATGTTGAGAAATTGTTTTTAGGTGTATTCACCCCCCCCCTCAACACTTGAACGTTTAATCTCAGGACCAACAATTGGTATCAGAGCAGGAGTTCTCTAAGACTCTTGTTATTCTGAAATTGGTCTACTTGAACGGATCTAGAAAACGTTTTCACTGCATATCATTCTTCATTCATATCATTATCTACTATGTCTGATATGTCAAGAATCAGGGTGGTACTCATGTTCTCAGTAGAGAACTATGGAGTATGGCGGGTCAGAATGGAGGCACATCTCCCTCCATGACAGCATGATAGAGGTACTGGAGAATAAACCTATCGTTCCAGTGGTTGATAGTGTCATAACCCAGGACCCAGCATAAGGAGGAGGAATGGTGACCGGGAAGAAGATCCCTAAAGACAGAAGTCTCTTCACCCCTGAGGAGAAGAAGCTTCACAACTTAGGCCGGGTCGCCGAAACGCCATACTGACCACTCTGAGTAATTCTTATCTCGGGAGAGTTCAGGACTGCAAGTCCGCCAAGAAACTCTAGGATGCTCTAGCGCTACTGAGTCGAGGGACTCAGAAGATCAAAGCGAACAAGCTGGCGCTGGAACTTCAGAAGCTGGAGAGAATGTCTCTCATGCCTGGTGACTCCATTGAAGATCTCAACGCCAGATTCACGGATCTGATGAACTCTATCAATGGGCTGGGAAAGACATTCTCCAACCGAGAGATGAGTCTCAAGATTTTGAGGGCAATACCAGACAGTCATTGGACTCCCTTTGCTACTTTACTGAGACATTCTGATTTAGATATTGTTACCCCGACCATATCTTTTCGAACTTAAAGCCGAGGAGTTCGAGTTTGGTCTACCTCAAAGGAAGCGACGGTGAAGGCGACACCCAAATCGACCATGCCTTCAAAGCATCGGTCGGCCACAACGACTCCAACCTTCTAGCAAGGCTGAACCTTCACTCGGTGACTTACAAGAAGGAAACCTGGCTAAGAAGTACGCGTCGCTTGCCCCGAAGTATCAAAAGGAGAAGGAGAGGCGCAGGAAGCTCTCAAGAGTCGTCGGAGACTCCAAGAGTAAGAGCCGAATACACACCTAAGCGCACTCCCGACTCACATACTTCGAATGCGAGGAAATAGGAGGACTCGGCTCGGTCGAAAGACGGTGAGAGCAAAGAAGAGAGAGTCACTACCTGCTACAACTACAAGAAGCCAGGACACTATCAGTATGATTGTCCTGAGCTCAGTACTTGTAAGCAGCACGCAAAGCTCGAAGGGAGAAGTTCATCAAGAAGCGACAAGCATACATTGCTGGTGAACTCTCAGATGACTCAGATGAAGTTGATTCCTTCATGGATTCATCCGACGATGAAGTGGCATTCATGGCCGTAGAGCTTGAAGAAGACGCTGAAAAGTGTATCATGGCAGGAGAAGAGGATGAGGTAAACTCCCATGCTCCATTTAACTCCTCTTCACAATGCACACACGACACTATTGCAGGTGCAGATGAGAATCTGGACGTCGCAATCGCATATGAAGAACTACTCGACGAGCAGATTCAGATGAGTCTGCAGCTCAGTAAGACTCTTCAGCAGTTGGATACCCTGAAAGTTGAGAATCAGAGACTTTCTCAGGAGAGTCAGGTTGCTATTGAGTCAGAAGGACTTGTGTTGAGACTCAAGGAGGAGATAAACTCTCTGATGGCCAAGTCTCAGCATCAAGAAAATCAGATCTCAGTACTGACCAATGACTTGACTCAGAAAGATAGTGAACTGAGTCTACTGAAGCAAGAGTTGTCAGGACTTCAGACCTAGCATGAATTGCTAAAGAAAAGTGATGATGTTTGGAGGAACCTGATAACAGAGCGGTACATGGGCGCTGAAAAGAAGCTTGAGGCGATGCTAGCAAGCAACAAGCCTAAGCACTGCAAGGAGGGACTTGGATTCAGCCATGGAGCCTCCTCATTTGCCCCCATACGCTCAGAAAACCGGCTAGCTGATAGATTTGTTCAAGGGGAGACCATCAATGCAGAGATTCTGAACCCCCTACCCAACAACAAATAAAAGATGAAGGCACCTCATCCCAGCTATCAGCATTTTGACAAGAAGATCAATTCCAAAACACCCCAGTTCAGTGAAGGGGGAACTAGCAAAGCAAAGTGGGCTGATCAGTATGGACCTCCACAGCTGACTCATCCAGCTCAGTATGGGTCATACTACTATGATCCTATAGTCAGAAGAGTACCTAAAAGTCAGAAGAAGAAAAGAAAGCCGTGCAGAAGGCAAAGGTCAGCAGTCCACCCACTCAGAAGATCAGGACTCCTGAACCTGTAAAGCCTCAAAAGTCAGCATCGACCAGTCCAGTGGTCAAGTATGTTGATCAAAGTGGGAAGAAACTGTCTGAGACCACCAGGGTCGTAAGACAGATCTGGGTTTCCAAAACTAACATCTAAGGACCCAAAATCAAAAATAAAGGGTACCTAAATATAATTTTGTTTTTGTAGGTGCACAAGGACCCTTGACATGTGGACATCGGATGCTCAAGACATATGTCATACCAAAAGGACCTACTGAAGAATTATACTACTGAAGAAGGACCCCGAATCGAGTTTGGAGACAATGCAAAAGGCTATACCAGAGGATATGGAACACTCAGCATTGGAACCGCAACAGTTCCAAGAGTATCATATGTTGAAGGACTTCAGCATAATCTTTTCTCTCGTTAGTCAATTTTGTGATAACTCGAATAGAGTGATTTTTGGCCGGTTTTACGTGATGTCATTGATAAATCTACGGGGAAAACGGTGTTGTCGGGTTCGCGCAAAAAGAATATCTACATAGGCCATGCGGAACTCGGTTGAACACGAAGCTTGTTTGTTGGCGAAGAACGACAACAGAACGGGGTGGCTCTGGCATAGAAGACTCAGCCATCTCAACTTCAAGACGCTCAACAAGCTAGCTAGAAACACTCTAGCAAGAGGACTACCGAATGAAGTATTCAACAAAGACACTCAGTGTGAGGCATGCCTGAAGGGAAAGCAAACAAGGAATAAAAATCCTCCTGCTCCATCTGCTTCCACTGATGGAATCCTTCAGCTGCTACATATGGATTTGTTCGGTCCAGTCTCTCCCGTGATGATCAGAGGACTACTTTAGTGGTCATTGATGACTACTCGCGCTACACATGGGTCATATTTATTGCCAACAAGTCTGACGTCAAAACAGAGTTACCAACACTTCTGAAAAAGCTCAGTGTCGAGAAGAACACCAAGATCATCAAGATTCGTTCAGACAGAGGAACTGAGTTCCTGAATTTTATGGTGGAAGAGTTCTGCAAAGCTGAAGGCATAGAGCATGAGACATCTGCCGCCCGCACGCCTCAACAAAATGGGGTTGCTGAAAGGAAGAATAGAACACTCAAAGAAACAACAAGAAACCTGCTCGCAGACTCCGGACTCCCAACCAAATTCTGAGCAGAAGCTACTGACACTGCATGTTACACTCAGAACAGATCCCTACTGACAAAGCAGCATAAGAAGATACCATATGAATTATGGAACGACAGGAAACCTTCTTTATCTTATTTCCATATTTTTGGGTGTTCGTGCTTTATCCACAATAGTGGGAAGAATCAGTTGAAGACTTTTGATAGCAAGTCAGACCAGGAAGTCTTCTTAGGATACTCCCGGGTCAGCAAAGCCTTCAGAGTCTTTAACTATCGGACCCTTTGCGTGGAGGAAAGCCCTCATGTTGTTTTTAATGAGTTTGCTACTGAAGACAGGAGCAGTAACTCTAAACCAGAATCTGAGGACATCAGTAAGCAACTACAGGATCTGAGCCTAAAAGATAAAGTAGAAAAGATCCAGTTGTGTTGGGATGATGATTCAGATGAAGAAACTGAAGATAAGTCTATCGAATCTTTGCCGGCGAGCGAAGTGGCTGAACAGTTGACTTCTCTGGCCGAGTCGGTCCCGGGTAACTCGAGTCAATGAAGAAACCCAAGTGGTAACCGAGACCTCTAGCGAGGATAATAATTCGGGGGAACAAATGAAGCTCCCGAACTAAATGCCCCTGAACCTGGTGACTTAGTAGACCCAACTCTAGTAACTAAATTGCTTCAATCTCATAATAGTACGACTGAAATGCCTAACTCACCTACTATCTATGTTGAACAAATCTTAGATGAAGAGTTGAAACATCGTAGATCGTGGCTGGACGCTCACACTTCTGATTTGATTATTGGAGATCCTTCAGCAAGCGTAAAGACAAGATCCAGATTCTGTTAGGGAGAAAGCGCATTATATTCTTGCTTCTTGTCTACTGAAGAACCTCAGTCAGTTGAGGATGCACTCAAGGACGCTGATTGGATCATAGCCATGCAGGAGGAGCTGAATCAGTTCACGAGAAACGAAGTATGGGAGCTTGTTGACGGACCCCGGCATCAACATGTGATTGGAACTAAATGGGTCTTCAAGAACAAGCGAGATGAAAACAACGTTATAGTAAGGAACAAAGCAAGACTCGTGGCAAAAGGCTACTGTCAAGCTGAGGGAATAGATTTCGATGAAACTTTCGCTCCAGTTGCAAGATTAGAAGCAATCAGACTATTCTTAGCCTACGCAACACATCAGCGATTCAGAGTTTATCAAATGGATGTGAAGTCTGCGTTCTGAACGGCATGCTTGAAAGAAGAAGTCTATGTAGAAACGGCCTCCCGGCTTTCGGCGGGGACATCGGGTCTACGGACTCGGAAAGGCTCTGTACGGGTTAAAACAAGCACCCGGGGCTTACTACGATACCACTGTCGAGTTTCTTCTTGAAAGGTTTTCGAAAGGTACGATGAGCCGCACATTATTCGGCGTTCGACTAGAAGACGATATCCTACTTGTGCGAGATCTACGTAGATGACATAATCTTTTGATCGAAGAACGTCATCATGTGTCGGCGGTTTGAGAAAATGATGAACGATAAGTTCGAGATGTCAATGATGGGAGAGATGAACTATTTCCTCGATTTTCAAGTCAAACAATCGAGAAGGGAACGTTCATCAATCAAGGCAAATACACTCGAGACCTCATCAAGAAGTTTGGTTGCACATCCGGCAAACCAATCAAGATCCCGATGAACACGAACATGAAAATCGATCTTGATAAAGAGGGAGTATCGATGAGACCGTCTTGAATTTCATGTTATTATTGGTTCATTATTATATCTAACGGCTACTCGACGACATAACTTATCTTTGTAGGTGTACGCGCTCGATTTCGGGGCGAATCCTAAGTAGAGTCACATGGACTCAGCAAAGAAGATTCTCCGCTATCTCGGAGGAACACGACATGGGTTTATGGTATCCGACTTATGATAATATTGAGCTAAGCTGGTTATTCGATGCCGACTATGCGGGATGTAGAATTGACCGAAAGTCAACTTTGAACGTGTCGGTTCCTTAGCGTAAGGCGATTTCATGGTTTTCAAAGAAACAACATTCAGTAGCGACGTCAACTACTGAACCTGAGTATATGGCTGTCGAAAGTTGCTGCGCCCAAATCATTTGGCTGAGACAGCAGCTACACGACTATGATGTTATTCAGAATGAAGTGCCGATCTTCTACGACAGCACCAGTGCAATTGCAATCACTCAGAACCCAGTACTTCACACAAAATGCAAGCACGTGGACATTAGACACCACTTCATTCATGATCATGTCGAAAAGAAGGATATCAGGATGGAAAAGATCCATACTAACCATCAAAGGGCAGATATACTGACCAAGCCTCTAGCTGAATCTAGATTCATAGAACTTTCAGTAGAGCTAGGTCTGTTGGACCCTATCGACTCCAATCAGTAAGTGGATTCAGGAGAGGAGCATTCAGCAAGGGGGGAATGTTCACTCTCGGTACGAGTAGATTCAGTACGTAGATACTCAGCAACCATCTACATGAGGTATCAGCTGCCAACGATGTTCAGCTAACAGGTTTGCGTATCTCTACTCAGTAGCCAATGAAATATTATGTGCATTTATGATTCAGATTCAGTTTCGTATTCAATGCCTTAGAAAATGTCATTTAATATAACGGTTTACAATAAATACACGACATTCTATGTAAAGTATGCTGAACTCTGCGGCGCATTTAATGCATGTCGAATCAAGTTACTTCTTTGGCTATTTACAACTGTATTTTGACTTAGGCGGCTAAATTGATCATTACCTATTTTATAACATTAAATCCCAGCCGTCCATCTCAAAAAGCTATTTCAAACTGAACCGTGGATTATTAACTGTTCATCTTCTCTAACACATATAAACACGTTCAAAGTTTAGAAACGCCATTTTCACTCTGCAAATTTTCGTAACCTTTGTTTTCTGAGAAAAGGCTTATGTTTCCTTGCAAACTCATTTTCTGAGAATAGGCTTCATGATCATTCAGCATCGTATACTATATTTGTAATATTTTTTTTTCCCGATACTGATATTGTTGATTTGCAGAATACAAACATGGCAGGAGTAGTCGTTACCATTCCCCTTGATATGCAAGAGATCCTGGAGAAGGATCGCGTTTGGTGCGAACCCATGATGGAGTTTGACGTCTGCGAACTCGAGTACATGGAGGAGATTTTCGATGCTCTAAGAGCGACCGACTTAGAGGGATTTCTGTCGAGGAAGCCAACATACTTCCTCCCGCGCCAGATTGCTGAGTTATACTTGAACTCAGAGTCAGTAGAGGGTGATATCCAATGCAGATATGTCGTCCATACAGTTGGCGACCCCTCTCGTGCCATTTCAGAGATAAAGACGATGTCTATCAGAGAAGCTCTTCATAGAAGCTTCAAACTTCCCAGAGAAGGATTCAGTACAGTGGGCTACAAAGATGACTTGATGGATGAATATCTTGAGATCTTCTGCGGGAAGCCAACTTCGTTCAGAGCAGCATTTCCGAAGAATGCCATGCTTCCAAAATTCGAGCATTGGCTTATATTGTGACTCGATTCTTGACGAGTCGAGGCGGGGATCTTTTGATCAAGTGTCGATGCCGAAGATACAAATGATGATGGCCATCTATGATCACGCAAAGATCAACTAGACTGAATTCTTCCTCAAAGAATTCATGACGCAGTCCGCGAAATTCGATAAGCTTTCCCAGCGCCTAGCAGTAAAGGGAAAATTACTATACGGACTGAAGCTTTCAGTCATGATAGAGGACTTCTGTAGAACAGACAACATTGCTTATGTTGACAAGAATTATTTTAATCCGAAGAAGGTCCGTTTCCAGAGCAGGGTAGCGGCCCTTCATCGGATTGGGCCGAGGGCTGCGATCCCACGGCCGGAGCTCGGAAGACCTCCGCTCCTACGAAGAAGAGGTCCCCTCCCAAGTCTACTCCATAGACGCCGACCAAGAGACCGAAGAAAGTCGGTGAGGTCGTACCGCAGGTAGTTCTTGAACCACCTCTGCGGAGGGGGACAGTACGAGTCCTTAGAAAAGACTCCATTAGTGGAGAAGGCCGTCCGCACCGAACGAGGCGAGACAGGTGGACCAAGGGGTTGAAGGCTGAACGCATCCCTACGGATCGAGAGCCCCTTGGATGTTCCTCCACCGAGCAACATTCCGTCTGGCCGAGAAGCAACAGTCTCCTATTGAAGTAGAAGATTCCAAGGCGCTTCGACTCGGGAATCGATCGGGATGGAGGCATCAACTCTGCAATCAAGAGCCTCCCGAGAGATAGGCCGAACATATTCGGAGATAGCCAGCCACCCGACCTCATCATGCGGCAAGGCAGGGCTAGACTCCATATGCGATCGGGTTCCGGGGAGTGGTCTACCCTGAATAAGCTGATCAAACACCACTCCTGTGAACACCTCCACGAGGAGGAGCTGATGATAATTCTAACTGAAGCACTCGCCACTCAACGAGTCAACTTCGAAGAGCAACTGAAGTTGATGGAGACTAGCCAAGCAAAACTTCTTGAAGATTACTAGGCCGCCCAGTCAGCTCACACTGCATCAGTCTCTTCCATCTCTCAGGCCTCCGAGCTCAGAATCCAACCAATTCAGCAGGCTATGGAAGAGAAGGTGGATCATAAGTTGCAAGATATCCAGACAGCAGCCGACGCCTCTCATAAGAAGTACATCAAACAACTTACTGAGGAGAGAAACGAACTGCATGAGAGACTCATAAAGCTGTAGTACGTATTAGACGACCTTTCAGCAGCCTACAAGAGTCTGGATAAGAAGGTGCGAGATTCCCTCCCCGGCGTATTTGCCGATGCCAAAAAGGGGGAGGGAAAGTTGAAGATAACGAAGGGAAGGTGCGAGAGTACCAAGAGGAGTGAGGGACGGTGGCGGAGCAACTCGGAGTTAGCAATCTGCTCCCACCTGGTCCCTCCACTCACTCTACACAAGGTGAGGCCCGGGGTGTCTCAGCGGCGGAGATGTAGTGCCTGCTGAGACCGGCCCAAGTGGCTCAGGACCCAAGGACTCTGCTACTCAAGCAACTTAGACACCAAGTGACATAATTAAAGAAATTGCTGAGTATGCAGAAGAGGAGTCAGAAGAGGAAGAGGTTCCTCTGTCTCCTCCAGTGTCAGGAAAGGGTAAGAAGATACTGAAGCTTCCAACTCCTCCCACAAAGAAAGGACAAACAAGATACATCACTCCTGAGGAGGAAGCTCAGATAGCCGCTGATGAAAAACTTGCCAGAGAATTTGTCGAGGCTGAGGCTGCTAACAAGCCAAAGAAAAAGCCAGCAAAAGGCAAGACTAAGGCCCCAGCAGGAGGTAGGAAGTCTGGGACAAGGCTGCCTCCTAGGAAATTAAAGCTGAGTGATGAGGCTAACAAAGAAGAGGAGAAAGAGCAGCGTGTGAGGCATAACGGTCGGCGGTGTACTTCAAAGGAAAAATCATCTACTCCTGCTGATTCAGAAGAAGAAGTTCATGTACCCTCCTATGTCCCCTCGAAGAGACAAGAGCTTGAAATGCAAGAAATTTGGGATCAGATGGAGAGGTATCTATATAGAGGAGCTGAAGCAAGGCAAATAGAAGCAGCAAGAGAAAGGCTCAAATTGGCAGATCTAGAACCTCTGAGGCTGAAGGCTGAGAAGGAAGCAAGCCAAAGGATTCCTGAGAAGGCATATATTCCCTACAAATACAGAAGACTCAGGAAGCCTACTGATCTTAAAATTCACAGATGGCCCAGAGTGGACGAATGGATACCATGGGAAAGAACTCAGAGGTGGGAGTCACTGAAGGCAGACTACGTCAAGAGATACTATTTCTGGATATACTGGCCTGAGATGCACAAGTCTATCGCATTAGCTAAATGGCTTCTGAAGACCGACCCAGAGATATTTGCTAGAGTTCAGAAGGCCATAGCAGATAAAATTGATGTCAGAGTCCCAGCTCCAAGGATCATGCCTCCCCACTTGAAACTTGATGGCTCTGTTCATTATGGGTTAATTGAAAAAGAGATTAAAGATGCTTGCCCAAGCAAGACACTTTGACGAAGATGAGCCCGTTGATTTGCCATAGATACTAAAGGCGAGGAAGATCACTTACGGAATGTATGGTGCCTCTTACATAATCAAAATCAAAGGACTTCAAAGACGGGATTCAACGGTTCAGATGATAGATAGCTTCTGTATTTCTTCTCTGTTCTGTTTTCTTAGTTCTTAGAATAGCAGTTGATGTATCTGTAGTGAAGTTCATTATATATATATATATATATATATATATATATATATATATATATATATATATATATATACATATAAAACATCGTTGTTCGGCCACGACAATTCCTTATTGTCTATATGGCCTTTTTTGTCTTTATGCTTAACACTCGGAATCACTCAAGTGATTGCTGACTCACATACTCCTTTGGATATATTTATTACGTCATTTTTTACCTTGTTAAATTCTAGTCTATTAGATTGCTTTTAGGCAGGGGAAAATGTTGTTAGAAAGGGAGAAATTGCTGATTAGCTTTCTATATAGGTTCTGACATTTCTTCCTTAATTCCCTTAGTAGTCTAGGACTTGAAGAACAACTCCACTGATTCTACTTGTAAAACTTGTAAGGAGCTTTGTTTCTGATAGTCATAGTGTTAGGTTTTTGCATCATGAAATAGGGGGAAAGTATTGGGAGATGATTCGGTCGCTCGTCAACTCATTGGGAGATAGCTCGGCGGCTTAGTGCTCGAATATTTCTTGAAGATTTGAAGATCCCAAAACCCTACTTTAAGCGATGAACCATTTAGTTGTAATGTGTTGTTCTGTCTCTGAGGTTTCAGACTCAGTAGACACTCTTCATTTTGGTTCAGGCGCTCAGTAGATTACCTGCCTCAGTACCAGAAGAAGAAGACTCAGTAATACTGACTCGGCGAGAGCAAGATATGCGAAAGGAGTCAGTGGAGGCCCGAACTCCGGCGAGAGTAGTTCACCGAACTCGAGCTGATCTTCGGTAGAGCCGACTCGGCGAGAGCATGCTACCGAAGATAGACCAAGCTTCAGCAACGGCCGGACAGTCTTCTAAAGCTGTTAGGATTTACTAAGTCTAAATCGGCAGAGACATACGAGGAAGAGAGAAGTCAGCTTCAGATCTACCTTGAAGTCTGTTCTATCTCACCTACTTTCTTTAACCTCGACCAATGATGAGCGGCTAGCTGTCTACTTTCTGATTAAAGCTGCAAGTCAACAACTTTCCAGAAATGGAGGGAAATTACTCTGCCACCAATCTTTGAAAGAGCCGTTAGCTACCCAAAAGAGAGAGACACAAGGATCGTCATCTCCAGCGGATCTATCATTGCCTCTGCTCTATAAATAGAGGAATACAATTCAAATTGAACCTCACCTAGAAAATCGAAGAACACGAGCATTCACGAGCAACTTGAAACGACCTAAGTCTTCCGCAAGAAGTTCAAAGAGTAATCTCCGCGAAAGACGACATACTTGCTCATGGGGAACCATGCTTGAACCGAGTTATAAAGCCTCTTGTATTCAAGCGATTGAACACGAACATAAGTCTTTGCTTAACCGTTCGTCGCTCTAGAAGCCACCTTCTCGTTCCCTATCCCTCTAACCTAAGCTCGGCGAGATCATACCCATAGCTTAGACGAAGGAGTTCATATACGAACCGATCATTATTGTAAAGGACTCCTTCATAGTTGGAGAGTTTGTCAAACGCTTTAGTTTGATCCTTTGTAAACTAAGACTTGCTCGGTATAAATCTCAAGACCGGTGTTTGTCCAGTACAAACCAACTGAGACTATCTCAGTATAATACATAGCCTCCTGATCTTTCGGGACAGTGGACGTAGGATTGTTGGATCCGAACCACTTTAAAACTGCCTGTGTTCTGTGTTTGTTTTTTTGTTTTAACTGTTGCATTTATTATTGTGCATACTGAAAGAATTTTCTAAAATCATTCAACTGAGTTTCAGCAAAGCTTAATTGATCGCACTAACTACTGAAACTATTTTATTAAAAACGTTTTCTAAACTCAACTGAATTTGGGCCTACACATTTCCGAACTATACTGAACTTTAGCTGAACGGTACTGAATTCTGACTCAAGTCAGCTAGCAGGCCTCAGTAAAGTCAGTCACTCTGCCACACAATCCAGAACAACTTATTTGGTCTACTGAACTCGTTCAGTAAAGCACTCTCCTGAAAAAGATTGTTCGTGTTTGAAGTTGAGAAATTGTTTTCAGGTGTATTCACCCCCCCCCTCTACACCTGAACGTTTAATCTTAGGACCAACAATGTATCCATCGAGAGAAGAAGTATAAAAGATGTTCTGAGAGGTGAATTCTTCACTGAGTGAGATTTAAGTTCGCTAGAGGTTGTATGCTTGATTGCTTGGTGTTCCAGGTCATTTTCTTCATCATTTGAAGCTCGATCTCTATTTATAGTCTTGACTTGTGAATAGATCCGTTGGAGGGAACTTAGACATGTGTCAAATATGACAACGAAAATGACCATCTTCAACTTTGAATGTTACAGTAGAGATTCTCTCTTCTTCAGTTTTGAGGGCAACTTTTGTCAGTGCAAGGTACAATGTTGGTAGCTTTTGTCAGGGCAGCTTTTGTCAGTGCAAGGTACAATGCTGCTGAACTAGTCAGGACGTGAAATACTATGTATGCTAATCCTTTATACTCAGGTAATGCAGATTCTTGGCAAATGCGGCCTTGAGCTGATGTCCCTCTTCCCATAGAAAGCGATGAAAGTATACGTTGATTGTTGTCTCCTTGTAGCCAATAGGCGAGATGCATTCATTCGGTAGATCAAAACTACAAATAAACACTCGTGTACGTCAAGAGGAGCGATCTTCGGTTCCCATACATGGGGCTTCACTTACTCTTGGTAGGTAATGGAGGAGAAGTCCTTAACATTGTCTTCATCTCGCCGAAGATTGTAAAAATCTGTCACCTACCAAGGTAACCAGAGATGAGGCTTCCTCGTTAGAAAGGCGTCGAGTTTAAACCCAGAAAGGGCTTCAAAGATAGACCCATGTACTCAATCTCAGACTTTCTGAAAGCTATCGCTAACTCGATCCAGACCCGGTTGTTCTTCAAAATATCAACTCTTTGTTTGTCAGTATGGATCTTCTCTATTTCGATATCCTTCTTTTCGACATGGTCTCTGATGAAGTGATGTCTGATATCCACGTGCTTGCATCTCGTGTGAAGAAGCTGGATTACGAGTAATTGCAATTTGCACTGGTATTGTCGCAGAAAATTGGCACTTCATTCTGAATGACGTCATAGTCTCTCAGCTGCTGTCTCAGCCAAAGGATTGACACTTCATCTTGATTGATATCGTAATCTCTCAATTGTTGTCGAAGCCATATGATTTGGGTTCAACAAGTTCCGGCGGCCATATATTCGGTTTCGGTAGTAGATGTTGCTGCGAGTGTTGTTTATTTGAGAACCATGATATAAACTTACCGCATAGGACCGACATTTTTACGAAGTTGACATTCTATCGATTCACGCAACTTGCATAATAAGCATCGAGTATCCGGTTAGTTTAAGATTATCATCAATATGATACCATAACCATACGTTAGTTGTTCCTTTCAGGTATCAGAGAATCTTCTTCGCTAAGTCTAGATGACTCCGCTTGGGATTCACTTAAAATCTTGCGCATACACATATAACATAAGTTATGTCAGGTTTGCTAGCTGTTGAATATAATAAAGAACCAATAATAGCTCTATAGCAGATACTCCCTCTTTTTCAAGATCTATTTTTTGATTCGTGTTCTTAGGAATCTTGACTGGTTTGCTAGAATCACAACTAAATTTCTTGATGAGATCTTAGGTGTACTTCGATTGGTTGATAAAATTCCCTTCTCAGATTGCTTAACTTGAAGTCCAAGGAAATAGTTCATCTCTCCCATCATAGACATCTCAGACTTCTCTTCCATCATCTTCTCGAATTGTTGACACATGGTCACATTCCTGGATCCGAAGATAATGTCGTCCACATAGATCTGAACCAGTAGGATATCATCTTCTGGACTTGATAATGAATAGGGTGCAATCTACAGTTCTTTTCTGAAAACCTTACAAGAGGAGAAACTTTGAAAGTGTATCATACTAAGCCACGAGTGCTTGTTTTAACCCATACTGAGCTTTCTTGAATCGTATACTTGATGTCCTTGTTGAAAGCCGGTCGGACGGTTGTTCCACGTAGACTTCTTCATTCGATGACGCCGTTCAAGAATGTTGATTTTACACCCATATGACATACCTTGAAGCATTGATTTGTTTTATAGGCTAGGAATAGACGAATGGCTTCCAATCTAGCGGCCCGGTGTGAATGTTTCATCAAAATCTATACCTTCGACTTGATAGTGTCCTTTGGCAACTAGTCTAGCTTTGTTCCTGATGATGACATTGTTTTCATTTCTCTTGTTCTTAAAGATCTAATTAGTTCCAATAACATGTTGATGCATTGTTCCGTCAACAAGCTCCCAAACTTCTTTTCTTGCATGGGAGCAACATCGTTCAGTGCCTCCTCTATGTTCTGAGGTTCTTCAGTAGACTAGAAGCAGGAATATAATGAACTTTCTCGTTAATAGAATTTGGATCTTATCTTTACGCTAGCTGATGGATCTGCAATAATAAGATCAGAAGAGTGTGCATCGATCCATGAACATTTTTTTCTCGTTTCTTCTTCTTAAATTACTTATGCTTAAATAGTAGGATGATTAGGAATTTTCGTAGTACTATTATGTGTCAGAAGAATTTCAGTAACAAGATTGGGATCTAATGAGTCACCGAGTTCAGGGGCATTAAGGTCAGGAACATCATTAGTTCCCCCTGAGTTGTTATTCTCAGTAGAGGTCTCAGTTACCACATAGGCTTCTTCATCAACTTGAGTTACCAGGGATTGATTCTGCTTAGCAGAACCTGAATCATTGAATCACTAATTCTAATTTACGAATCCGTTCAGCTATAATGCCTGTTGGGTGAGTGTGGATTTCCTTTTTCATCATCGAATAATCATCCCAAATCTTTGGATTCGTTCGGCATTATCTTTTAAGTTAAGATCTTATATCTTCTTTGTTGATATCTTCGAGTATCTTGCTTTGAGTCCAATTACTTGTCCTCAGTAACAAACTCGTTAAATACAATACGAGGGCTTTGTTGGGTGATGATTCCATCCTCAGCACTGTTTCACTCAGTAGGAAATGATTCGGTCAGGTGTAGAGGGGGGGGTGAATACACCGATTCGATTTCTCAACTTCGAACTCGAAGCAGTCCTATTCGGGATGGTGTCGGGCCCGAAACAGTTCGGCGGACCCAGACAACTGTTACGAATCGAGTTAAAGGCTAAGAGTGCCGACTCGGTGAGATCCGCTAACCGACTAGGTCGAGTCAGTATCTACAAGCAAGAGTTCGGTGCGCGGAATAGTGTGAGTTCGGTGCACGGAATAGTGTAGGCCCAAATCAGTTTTTGTGAGAAAACGTTTTAAGTCTCAGTTCAGTAGATTAAAAGTTCAGTATGCTGAGATAGTTGATTGATTTTAAATATGATGTTCAGTATGAATAGTAAAATCAATGCAACAGTTAAGAAAGCAGTAAGAGACACAGGATTTTTAAAGTGGTTCGGATATCGCTCAAATCCTACGTCCACTGTCCCGAATGATCAGGAGGCTATTTATTATCCTGAGTTAGTCTCAGTCAGCTTTCAGTCAGCTTGCACACTGGGCAAAGCCGCGTCTTGGTTTTTATACTGATCCAAGTCTCAGTTTACAACACTATCAAACTTAAAGTGTTTGACAAACTTCTCCAACAGTGAAGGAGTCCTTATACAATAAGGATTGGGTTCAAATGTGAACTCCTTCGTCTAAGCTATAGATAAGAACGGTTGAGCTTAGGGTTAGAGGGATAGGGAATATGAGAGAGTAGCTTCTAGATCGACGAACAGCTGAAGTTAAGCTATAAGTTCGTGTAACGTCGATTGGATACTAGAGGCTTTATATGTTGGTTTAGCTTGATTCCCTATGAGCTAGAATGTAGTCTTTCGCCGGAAATTGTTCTTCGAGTTCTTGCTAAGACTTTGTTCTTTGGAATTCGCTCTTTTTTGCGCTCTCTCTTGTTCTTCTCGTTCGCTTCAAATCTTGAATGATCCCTCTATTTATAGAGTAGAGATTGAAATAGATCCGTTGGAGACGATCTTCTTCTCTCTCTCTCTTTTTGGTAGCAAACGGCTCTTTTGGTGTAGGTAACAGTGTACTTTCCCACCTTTTTAGGTAAAAGGTTGACTGCAGCTTTAGCAGGTGAGAAGACACGTGTATGCTTGTCATTCGTTGAGGTGGATGGAGTGGTTGAGACAACACAAACTTCGAGACAGACTGAAGCTGACTTCTCTCTTCCTCGTACATGACAATGCTGATTGTCTTTCAAAAGATTCTGACAGTTCTGAAGACTATCTGCCGTTCTTGAGTCGACCTTGTATTCGGTAGATAGGCTGGCCGAGATAAGTCTACGAAGATCAGCTACGAGTCCGGTGAACTACTCCTGGCGAGTTCGGTTCAACCGACTCTCTCGATATCTTGCTCTGCCGAGTCCCAGTATCACCGAGTCTTACTTGCTAGTGCCGAGGCAAATAAGCTGCCGAGCGCCTTGACCGGAGCAGAGTGTCTGCGAGTCCGAAACCTCGGAGACAAAAGCAGATACAAGGGAGTGGTTCATCATTCGAGATAGGGTTTTGGGATCTTCAAATCTTCGGACAAGTACGAGCACAAGGCTACCGAGCTTAAGATCGGTGTCTAAGACCGAATCATTTCCCACCGAGTGAAACAAGTCTTGAGGATGGAATCATCACCCAATAATTTCCCCTATTTGATGATGCCAAAACCTATCCGAATGATGAACCACTCCCTTGTATCTGTTTTGTCTCCGAGGTTTCGGACTCGGTAGACACTCTGCCGGTCAAGGCGCTCGAGTAGCTTATTTGCCTCGGCACCGGTGCGAGTAAGACTCGGTGATCTTGGACTCGGCGAGGAGCGATATCGAGAGAGTCGGTTGAACCGAACTCGGCGAGAGTAGTTCACTGGACTCGAGCTGATCTTCGATAGACTTATCTCGGCGATCATATATCGAATACAAGGTCGGACTCGGCAACGGCGCATAGTCTTCGGAACCGTCAGAATCTTTTGAAAGACAATCAGCATTATCATGTACGAGGAAGAGAGAAGTCAGCTTCAGTCTGTCTCGAAGTTTGTGCTGTCTCAACCACTCCATCCACCTCAACGAATGACAAGCATACACGTGTCTTCTCACCGCTAAAGCTCGCAGCCAACCTTTTACCTAAAAAGGTGGGAAAGTACACTGTTACCTACACCAAAAGAGCCGTTTGCTACCAAAAAGAGAGAGAGAGAAGAAGATCGTCTCCAACGGATCTATTTCAATCTCTGCTCTATAAATAGAGGGATCATTCAAGATTTGAAGCGAACGAGAAGAACAAGAGAGAGCGCGAAAAAGAGCGAATTCCAAAGAACAAAGTCTTAGCAAGAACTCGAAGAACAATCTCCGGCGAAAGACTACATTCTAGCTCATAGTGAATCAAGCTAAACCAACATATAAAGCCTCTAGTATCCAATCGACGTTACACGAACTTATAGCTTAACTTCAGTTGTTCGTCGATCTAGAAGCTACTCTCTCATATTCCCTATCCCTCTAACCCTAAGCTCAACCGTTCTTATCTAAAGCTTAGACGAAGGAGTTCACATTTGAACCCAATCCTTATTGTATAAGGACTCCTTCACTTGTTGGAGAAGTTTGTCAAACACTTTAAGTTTGATAGTGTTGTAAACCGAGACTTGGATCGATATAAAAACCAAGACGCGGCTTTGCCCAAAGTGCAAGCCGACCGAGACTAACTCGAGGATAATAAATAGCCTCCCGATCATTCGGGACGATGGACGTAGGATTTGAGCGATATCCGAACCACTTTAAAAATCCCGTGTCTCTTCTTGCTTTCTTAAGCTGTTGCATTGATTTTACTATTCATACTAAACATCATATTTAAAATCAATCAACTCGTCTCAAAGCATCCCGAACTTTTAATCTACTGAACTGAGACTTAAAACATTTTCTCACAAAAACTGATTTGGGCCTACACTATTCCGCGCACTGAACTCTTGCTGTAGATACTGAATTCGACCTAGTCGGTTAGCGAGATCTCGGGCGAGTCGGTACTCTTAGCCTTTAACTCGATTCGGTAACGGTTGGCTGGCTCCGCCGAACTGTTTGGGCCGACACCATCCTGAATAGGACTGTTCGAGTTCGAAGTTGAGAAATCGAATCAGGTGTATTCACCCCCCCTCTACACCTGACCGTACACTCGGGACCAACAGGCTTTCCTCCATGCAAAATTCCGGTAGTTAAAAACCGTGAAGGCTTTGCTTACCCTGGAGTATCCTAAGAAAACTCCTTGGCTTGACTTGCTATCAAAGACTTTTAACTAATCATTTCCATTAATGTGGATAAGGCATGGACAACTAAAATTTGGAAGTGTGAAATAGAAGGTGTTCTCCCATTTCTTAATTTGTATAGTGTGTTCATGTGAGCTTGTGTCAGTAGTGAGCGGTTCTAAGTGTAGCAGGCTGTGTTAGTACCTTTTGCCAAAAATTTGATGGTAGTCCTGAGTCTGCGAGTAAATTTCTTGCTGCTTCTTTGTGTGTTCTTTTCTTTCATTCAACAAGGCCATTCTGCTGGGGAATGCGTGTTGCTGACATCTCTTGCCAAATTCCCTCAATTTCGCAGTAATCTTTCATTATGGAACTAAGAAACTTCGTGCCTCTGTCTGAGCGTACTCTTACTATCTTGTTCTCTTTCTCTAAGCTGAGTCTTTTTGGAAGTTTTGGCAGCTTAATTTTGACATCAGACTTATTGGCAATGAAGATTACCCACATATATCTCGAGTAGTCATCTATAACCACGAGAGCATACTTCTTGCCTCTAATTTTCACTGGAGTAACTGGCATGAAAAAATCCATGTGGAGCAGCTAAAGGATTCCATTAGTAGAAGGTGACGGAACTTGTTGATTGCTTGACTTTGTCTATTTTCCCTTCAAGCATGCTTCACAGTTCTTATGTCATTTGAATACTTCATTGGGCAGTCCTTGGACTTTTGAGTCTCTTGCTAACTTACTCAATGTTTTGAAGTTCAGATGACTAAGTCTTCTGTGCCACAGCCATGCGGTTTTGTCATTTGACTTAGTCTGTGCTAGTAAGTAGGCTTCAGGTTCAGCGGTATTCCAATATGCAACATTGATCTCGATAACACTGTTTTCCCTATAGATTTATCAAGAACATCACAGAAACTCGCGTCAAAAGTGACTTTATTAAGGTTATTAGAGACTTGACTAATTGAAAGGAGATTATGTTGGAGTCCTTCAACATATGTTACTCTAGGAAGTGTGGTAGTTCCAATTTTCAATTTTCCATATCCCCTTGTGTATGCTTTGGAGTTGTTGCCAAACTAAATTATGGGTATTTCTTGTTGTACGTAGTTGGTCAGTAGATTCTTCTAATATGTCATGTCTTGAGCATCCACTATCCACTATCCAAGGGTCCTTATGCAGCTGCAAAACAAAAACAAATTTAGGTACCCTTTAGGTTCGGGTTGGGTCCTCGGATGTTAGTAATTTTTGGAACCCATATTTGTTTGACAATCCTGGTGGTTTCAGACAACTTATTTCCCTTGTTGTCAACAAATCTCACTGCCAGATAAGGAGATGCTGACTTCTTGACTAACTGAGGTTCAAGAGTCCTCTTCTTCTGAACGTTGGGACTTATTTTGACCTTGGGCTCACAGATCCATATTGTGCTGGATGAGCCCACTTTTGTTGCTGTTGGAAAATAATACAAGTTTTGAATGATCCCAAACCCCTATATGATTGATGCACCAGTCTGATATATTTATAAGATCTCAACCTGTAATTGTATAGTCAGGCTGATTGCTTAGATCATATTAGGTTAGTTCAGGTTGCGGTATTTTAGCTAGTGGAATTTACTGACTCTAGCTTTAATAAGCTGACCCCTCCAAGCTAAACTAACCTTAAGATCAGACTCTTAACCAGTCCAAACTGACATATTCAAACGTGAAGAAGGTACAAGGTACAAGACACGATATTCTAAGAAGATGGTCAGATCAACATTGACCAATAGCAGGCCGCCATGTCAGCCGTAGTTAAAGGCGACAAAATAGTACCTCGTACAAAATCCATGGAAGCAAGTGAACCTCGACATGTGTTCATGCATTCAATACATTCGAACGTTATCAACTCGGAGTCAATGGGATATCGACCTCTTCTCAACGGATCTATCCTCCGACTCATATATAAATAGCGGAAGACCTCTCATTAAGAGTGTTGGTCCCGAGTGTACGGTCGAGTGTAGAGGGGGGAGGGGGTGAATACACACGACTCCGATTTCCTCAACTTCGAACACGAACAGTCCTGTTCGGGGAAAGTGCCGATCTTGAAATAATTCGGCAGACCAAATAGCCGTTTCCGAATCGTGTGTGGCAAAGAATCGACTCTACCGAGATCCGCTAGGCGACCGAGTCAGAATTCTGTATCAAACAGTAGAGTTCAGCGGTGCGGAAAAGTGTAGGCCCAAATTAGTTGAGTGGAAAAACCGTTTTAGCAAGTCTCAGTTCAGTAAATAGACGGTTCGGTATCTTTGAGACGATTGTATGATTTTAAAGTAGGTTTTCGGTATGAACGGTAAAATCAATGCAACAAGAATCGAAAGCAATAACAAGACACAGATTTTTAAAGTGGTTCGGATATCAATCGATCCTACGTCCACTATCCCGAAAAGTTCAGGAGGCTATTTATTATACTGAGTTAGTCTCAGTCAGCTTGTGCACAGGACAAAGCCGTGGCTTGGGGATTATACTGAGCATGTCCCAGTTTACAAAGGCATCAAACTAAAGTGTTTGACAAACTTCTCCAACTATGAAGGAGTCCTTTTACAATAAGGATTGGGTTCAAATATGAACTCCTTCGTCTAAGCTATAAGTATATTTTGTTGAGCTTAGGGTTAGAGGGATAGGGAATGAGAGAGTGGCTTCTAGATCGACGAACAACTGAAATAAGCTTTAGGTTCGTGTATCGTCGATTTGGATACTAGAGGCTCTTCTAACAGTTTAGCTTGGTTCCCTATGAGCTGAGAAGGTAGTCTTTCGCCGGAGATAGATCTTCAAGTTCTTGCGAAAGACTTAGGGTTTTCTGGTTCTAGCTCGTTTTGAATGCTTGTGTTTGTTTTCGTCGTTAAGCTTATGCGCATTCTCTCTCTCTCTCTTCTTGAAATGTCCCTCTATTTATAGAGCAGAGATTGGAAAAGATCCGTTGGAGACGATCTTCCTTTCTCTCTCTCTTTTGGTAGCTAACGGCTCTTTTTGAAGGATGTAACAGTGTCCTTTCCCTCCTTTTCTGGAAATAAGTTGACTTGCAGCTTTAGTAGGTAGAGACACGAGTATACTTGTCATTTGTCGAGGATTATGGAGTGGTTGAGACGGAACAGACTTCGAGGCATACTGAAGCTGACTTCTCTTTTCCTCGTACTTGACAATACTGATTGTATATTCAAAAAGTGTCCGACGGTTCGTAAGACGGCTCGCCGTTCTTGAGCTCGATCTTCATTCGGTAGAGAGACAGTGAGGGTACTCTACCGATGGTCGGCTCGACTTCGATGAACTACTCCTGCCGAGTTCGGTTCTACTAACTCCTTCGCATATCTTGCTCCCGCCGAGTCCAAGAAATACCGAGTCTTCTACTTACAGTGCCGAGGCCGATAAGCTACCGACCGCCTTAACCGGAGCAGAGTGTCTACTGAGTCTGAAACCTCAGAGACAAAACAATTACACGGGAATGGTTCATCAATCAAGATAGGGTTTTGGGATCTTCAAATCTTCAGATAGGTACAGAGTACGGGGCTCCTGAGCTTACGGTCAGTGCTGAAGACAGAATCATTTCCCACTAAGTATAACAAGATGCGAGGATAAAATCATCACCCAACAATTTCCCCTATTTGATGATGCCAAAACCTATCATCTATGCTAACACTAAAGTATCGAAACGAGCTCCTTACAATTATTACAAGTAGGATCGATGGAGTTTGTTCTTCAAGTTCTAGTCTACTGAGGGGAGCAGGGCAAACCAATTTCCTTCTATCTAAACAATTCCCCCGAAACACAACAACTAGACTATCAGATCTAGAGAAGCAATAAGCTGACAAGTAAGATAAAGTGAGTGTGTGAGTTAGCAATCACTTCAGTGATTCTGAGTGTTTAAGCATAAAACAAACACGGCTGTTTAGACAATAAGATATTGTCTGAGCCAAAAGAGAATGTATATATAGGATATGAAAGTTCAGTACATTACATCTCTTTCTAAGCTAGGAAGATAAAGAAATCTAATACTAAGAACGCTTGTACTACTTGATCCTGTCCATAAAGTTTTGCGATTCTGACTCAGACAGGGGCAAGCCATACATTCTGTATGAGTTCTTCCTCAGCTTCAGGTATTCAGCGAAGTCTGCTGGCTCATCTTCTTCAAGTCCTCTGTTTGCGGCAGCATTCTTCACTTCTTTTTCTATTACTCCATGATGGACTGAGTCATCATTTCTTCTTGGCGGAGGTATGATTCTGGGCTCAGGAACACTGACTTCTATACCTTCAGATACGGCTTTATGCAAGTATACGTATAGATCCGGTTCTGTTATCATCATCCATTATGTGCAAGCATCAGTCTTAGCCTTGTCTGGCTAGAACCTCCAGAAATAATTGCGCTTGATAAACTCTATCTTTGCAGATTCCCATCTCTGAGTAAACTGAGCAGGCATCCAATCGTCTGTCCTTGGCCATCTATGTGATTTCAGATCAGCTGGCTTCCTGAACCTTCTGTATCGATAAGGAATATCAGCTTTTGAAGGTACTCTCAGCCTGGCCTCTTGTTCAGTACGAATTCTCAGTGCCTCAAGGTATGCCATATGTATTCTCTGTCTGGCAGCTTCTATCTGTCTGGCTTCCTCTCCTCTGTAGAGATACCTATCCATCTGAGCGAAGATGGCTTCGATCTCAGCATCTTGTTCTTTGGATCTCATATAGGAAGGTTGGTGAGGAGAGTCTTCTGAGTCGGCAGGGTACCTTGGATTTCTCTTTGGATGTACCCACGCTTCTCGGCATTCTTTCCTTGTTGCTCCTTTTCCTTTTCTCTATCTTCATCATCATGAATCTTGAGCTTCCTTGGAGGCAACCTAGAAGTTTTCTTTCCGCCTCGAGCTGGTGCCTTAGTTTTTCCTTGAGAGGTCTTTCCTTTAGGCTTGTTGGCAGCCCCAGCTTTGGCTATCTCCCTAGCAAGCTTCTCGTCAGCTGCTATTTGAGCCTCCTCTTCAGTAGAAATGTATCTCTTTGATTTCTTTCTTTGGAGGGGTCGGGAGTACAAGCGGTGGTAGAGGGGCTTCTTCCTCTTACGAATCATCACGTTCAAGATACTCAAGCAACCTCCTTACCAATATCAGTAGGAGTCTGGGTTGCGTAAGTAGCTGTTCCAGAGCCACTTGGGCCGGTCTCTGCTTGTGCTCGCAGCGGAGATACCCTGGGTCTCTTCAGCTGGTCCAGTAGCAGCAATAGTCTGAACTTCGCTTGCGTCTGCTACTGACCTGGTTTTCTTGGTGGACTTCAGTGGAGCTTCCCCTTTAGTAAATTTGGCTGAGGGTTTAGTCAGGGTCAGCTTGGGGGTTGACTTGTCCCCTTTTTCACTGTCTTTCTTTTCTTCCCTTTTATCCTTTCCTTCCCCCTTTTTGGCATCATCAATTATTACCGGAGTCGGAGAGGATACCTTTAGGTCTAGGCTTTTGTAAGAGGTTGACAGAGAGTCGAGTTTGTCTTTGATTTTTGTCAGTGACTCATGTAGCTCATTCCTCTCAGAAGCAAGATCTTCACTGTATTTCTTGTGGGAGAGTTCAGCTGCAGCCTTAAATTCCGTCAGCTTCTCAGACACCTTATCCTCCAGAGCTTATTGAATATTGTTGAGTCTGAGTTCAGTGGCCTGGGATAGGTTTGAGACTGATTCAGTATTAGTGGACTGAGAGGCCTTGAATTCTTCAAGCAGTTTGGCCTGTCCCTCTTGAATCACTCTGAGCTGATCTTCAAAGTCCTGTCTCTGCTTTGCCAGCGCATTTGAGACAATGGAAGAGACATCGGGGGGCATCGAGTCGGCTAGAGAAGTTTTCAGCCCTTGAAGCTCAGCGGTAGTGGCTTCAGCAGTTTTCTTCCATACTTTATGGACAGCTTTGGCTAGTGCTCTGTTCTGAGCTCCTTGGCTTTTCAGTAGCTTGGCCATGGACTTTGAGCGTCGGCCTTTGGGGCTGGGCGCTACTTCAAACTGAGATGTTAGCAAGAGCCGAGCGAGCTCGCAGACGTTGAAGTACCGGCCGCCGACTTCACGAGCCCAAGGATACTGAGCGGTAGATCAGAATTTCAGCCAGTGTATCCTTGTCCCGGGGTACTCCCTCATCAGGCTTCCCAGGGCCTGAATCATGGGGTAGGTCCTGACCTTCGTGGTCAGACCCATCTGAGGGGGCTGAGCCTGAAGTCTGCTGCCTATCGTGCAGCAAGGCCAGCATCGCGGCCCTCAGATCATCGAAGTTACCTAGGTCAGCAGGCCTGGAGTAGCCTATCTGCTACCTTAGGTGCTGCTCCTCCTGATGTAATTGGTCACAGGAGTAGTGAAGGATGAGACGAAGCTGTGGGTGCCACTCCTGGAACCTTAGGAGCATGTGGAGCCTGGCCTGTCTAGCAATTAACACCAAGTCTTGGTGGCCAGCGATCTCCGATATTTGGTCAGCTATCTCTCGGAATGCTTGAGACCTGAGCGCTGAGGCTTCCATTCCAATTGATTCTTGCTTAGACGCCGTTTCTGAGTCGTCAAGATCTATGGCGGACGTCTGTTTTTCAGCAGATGGCAAAGTGCTGAGTGGTGGAATATCAAGCAGGCTTTCCAGAGTTTGTATATCAGCACTCTGGCTAGGTTCAGCGGGAACCCCTTGATCCACTTCTTGAGTCTGTTCAGTGGAGACGGCCTTCTCCACCGAATGAGTCTCCTCGGAGGACTCTGACTCATCTATTAGCTACATAGGCTGAGTAGGCTGTTCAGTAGCATGTTCAGTAGCCTGTTCAGCAGTTGGCTATTCAGTAGTTTCCTCCGGTACAGCCTCGGATCCAGTAGGGACATCAGCGATGGCTCTCTTCAGACGCTTAGCCGATGTCTTAGAAATTTTCGCTAGAGGAGACCTCTTCTTGGTAGGCGTGGTTTGCTGAAGCGACGGTCCTGAACCGATCTGCTGAAGAGCAGCTGTTCTGTTGTGGAACCTGATCTTCTTTACATTAAAGTATACCTTGTCTTCAAAGGTGATCTGGTCATCTCCACGAGATATCTTGTATCATGATGGACGGCTTGATCCATACAACGGCTTGCCTTTTTTGTCGGGTTGCACATTGCCTTATCAAATTTGGCAGCTTGAACCATGAACTCTCGAAGAAAGAACTCCGTCCAGTTGATTTTTGCTTTGTCATAGATTGCCATCATGAGCTGGATCTTGGGTCTCGATACTTGATCGAATGAACCCGCTTGACTTGTCAGTAGCTGCGTGACTATATAAGCTAGTGCACGGGCCGGGGGCAAAGATATCTTGTTCTTTGGGAAGGCCGCTCTGAATGTGGTAGGCTTTCCGCAGAATATAGATAGATAGTCGTCTATCCTGTCATCGTTGTAGCCAACATGGCTAACTCCTTCAGCAGGCAAAGCGAAACTTCTCCTCAGTGCTTCTTTAATTGAGATCCGCTTCAGTTGCATAGAGGCATCGCCTATGGAGTGGACGGCAAAATGTCCAATGATGTCTCCAGATATCGAATCTGAGTTGAGGTATATCTGAGACACCTGCCGAGGAAGGAAGAAGGTAGGCTTCCTTGAGAGGAACTGCTCCAACCCAGACGGCTCTCAGATATGAGAAATCTTGTCCATGAAGTCAAGGTCGCAAGCGTCAAACTCCATGACTGGTTCGCACCAAACACGGTCTGTCTAAGATTTCCTGCATGTTCCTTAGGGAGAAGAGAGAACGATTTGCCATTTTATTCTGTCACAAGAAAAGATTATCAGTATCGTTTGTTCATAAAACAGTTAGTATGGCGATACTGAAAGGAGATAATGAAGTATAGTAACAGATTTAATAATCATACCGATAAAATTTTGAGAGTGGAGAAGATAAGAAGCAAGTAAAGGATTGCTAGAGATCTCAAAATTTACGGAGCAAGAATTTTAAGATATACTAATGGCGGTTTCTAAGATATGATCGAAAATATATATCTAACGTGAAGGTGAACGGTTTTCGATCAAAGGTAAAATTTAAATCTGCTTTATGATATGGACGATTAAGATTGGATATTAAAAAAGGTAATGATCATAGTAGCCGCCTAAGTCAAAGCCAGTTGAATTTGCCTAAGTAGTAACTATGAGATGACATGTATTAAATGCGTGGCAGAATTCAGCATACTTATGCATAGAATGTCGTGCATTAAATGAGAGTCGTTTTCATTAAATGACAAATTTTAAGATAATTAATACCATGCTGAATCTGAATTATAAGTGCAGAATAATGTTCTATTAGTTACTACTGAGTAGAGATACGCAAACCTGTCAGCTGAACATAGTAGTCAGCTGATACCTCATGTAGATGGTTGCTGATTCTCTACGTACTGGTTATACTCGATGCGAGAGTGAACATTCCCCCCTTACCGAAATGGTCCTCTCTTGAAGACTCTTACTTGGACCGGGGTCGGTAGGGTCCAAGCAGACCTAGCTCTACCGAAAGTTCTTTGAATGCGGATTCGGCTAGAGGCTTGGTCGAATATCGCCCTTTGTTTGTCGGTATGGATCTTTTCCATCCCGATATCCTTCTTTTCGACATGGTCACGAATGAAGTGATGCCTAATGTCCACGTGCTTGCATCTCGTGTGTAGTACGGGGTTTTGAGTGATTGCAATACCACCGGTGCGTCGCGAGAATATCGGCACTTCATTCCGAATGACGTCATAGTCTCTTAGCCGCTTTGTCTCGGCCCAAAGGATTTGGGCGCAACAACCTTCGGCAGCCATGTATTCGGCTTCGGTAGTTGACGTGGCTACCGAGTGCTTGCTTCTTTGAAAACCATGAGATCGACTTCGCCTAGGAACCGACAAGTTCCCGAAGTTGATTTTCGGTCAATTCTACATCCTCGCATAGTCGGCATCGGAATAGCCGGTTAGTTCAATATTATCATCACTGGATACCATAAACCTATGTCGGGTATGCCTCGAGGTAGCGGAGAATCTTCTTTACCGAGTCCATGTGGCTCGCTTAGGATTCGCCCGAAATCGAGCGTGACACACTGTAGCATAAGTTATGTCGGGACGAGTAGCCGTTAGATATAATAAGGAACCAATTATTGCACGAAATTCGGTTTGGTCTATCGATACTCCCTCTTTATCAAGATCGATTTTCATATTCGTGTTCATCGGGATCTTGATAGGTTTGCCGGATGTGCAACCGAATCTTTTGATGAGGTCTCGAGTGTATTTGCCTTGGTTAATGAATGTTCCCTTTTCAGATTGTTTGACTTGAAAGCCGAGGAAATAGTTCATTTCACCCATCATTGACATCTCGAACTTGTCCTTCATCATTTTCTCAAACTGCTGACACATGACGACGTTCTTTGATCCGAAGATAATGTCGTCTACATAGATCTGCACGAGTAATAAGTCGTCTTCCAGTCGAATGCTGAACAGCGTGCGCTCTACTGTGCCTTTTTGAAAACCTTTCTGAAGAAGAAACTCTGACAGGGTATCGTACCAAGCCCTGGGTGCTTGTTTTAACCCATATAGAGCCTTTCTGAGTCTATAAACCTGATGTCCCTGCTGAAAGCCGGGCGGTTGTTCTACATAGACTTCTTCTTTCAGTACGCCGTTCAGGAACGCAGACTTCACATCCATTTGATAGACTCTGAATCTTTGATGTGTTGCGTAGGCTAGGAATAGTTTGATTGCCTCCAATCTTGCAACTGGAGCGAATGTCTCATCGAAATCTATTCCCTCAGCTTGACAGTAGCCTTTCGCCACGAGCCTTGCTTTGTTCCTTACTATAACGTTGTTTTCATCTCGCTTGTTCTTGAAGACCCATTTTGTTCCAATGACGTGTTGATGCCGAGTGTCGTCAACAAGCTCCCAAACTTCGTTTCTCGTGAACTGATTCAGCTCCTCCTGCATAGCTATGATCCAGTCAGCATCTTTAAGTGCATCCTCAATCGTCTGAGGCTCTTCAGTAGACAAGAAGCAGGAATATAATGCGCTTTCTCCTTGACAGAATCTGGATCTTGTCTTGACTTTTGCTGAAGGATCTCCAATGATTAGATCAGGAGTGTGAGCATCTAGCCACGATCTACGATGTTTCAGCTCTTCATCTGAAATTTGATCAACACAGATAGTAGGTGAGTTAGGCATTTCAGTTGTACTATTCTGAGATTGAAGCAATTCAGTAATGAGAGTGTGATCTACCGAGTTTCCGGGGTTCGGGGGCATTCGGCTCGGGAACATTAATAGATGTTCCCCCCCGAGTTGTTATTCTCGGTAGTGGTCTCGGTTACCTCTAAGGTTTCTTCATCGACCTGAGTTACCCGGGATTGACTCGTTCGGGAGAGTCAATCTGTTCGGCCTACTTGCGTTCTTTGGTTCGATTCGCAGGCTTATCTTCAGTTTCTTCATCTGAATCATCATCCCAACAAAGCTGGATCCTTTCAAGTTTGTCTTTTAGGTTCAGATCCTGTAGCTGCGTACTGATGTCCTCAGATTCAGACTTAGAGTTATTGCTCCTGTCTTCAGTAGCAAACTCATTAAAAACAACATGAGGGCTTTCTTCTACGCAAAGGGTCCGATAGTTGAATACTCTGAAAGCTTTGCTGACTCGAGAGTATCCTAAGAATACTCCCTGATCTGACTTGCTATCGAAAGTTTTCAGCTGATCTTTCCCATTATTGTGAATAAAGCACGAACAACCAAAGATATGGAAATAAGATAAAGAGGGCTTCCTGCCGTTCCATAGTTCATATGGTGTTCTCTTATGCTGCTTTGTTAGTAGAGATCGGTTCTGAGTATAACATGCAGTGTCAGTTGCTTCTGCCCAGAATTTGGTTGGGAGTCATGAGTCTGCGAGTAGAGTTCTTGCTGCTTCTTTGAGTATGTAATTCTTTCGTTCAGCAACCCCGTTCTGCTGAGGGGTGCGCGCAGCAGATGTCTCATGCTCAATCCCTTCGGTTTTGCAGAACTCCTCTACCATGGAATTAAGGAACTCAGTTCCTCTGTCAGAACGAATTTTGATTATCTTGGTGTTCTTCTCGACACTGAGCTTTTTCAGAAGCGTTGGTAACTTTGTTTTGACGTCAGACTTGTTGGCAATGAATATGACCCATGTGTAGCGTGAGTAGTCATCGATGACCACTAAAGCATACTTCTTGCCTCTGATCGTCACTGGAGAGACTGGACCGAACAAATCCATATGTAGCAGCTGAAGGATTCCATCAGTGGAAGGAGATGGAACAGGTGGATTGTGATTCCTTGTTTGCTTTCCCTTCAGACATGCTTGACACTGAGTGTCTTTGCTGAATACTTCATTCGGCAGTCCTCTTGCTAGAGTGTTCCTTGCTAGTTTGTTGAGCGTTTTGAAGTTGAGGTGGCTGAGTCTCCTATGCCAAAGCCATCCTGTACGGTATTCGTTCTTCGCCAACAGACAAGCTTCAGGTTCTGCTGAGTTCCAGTCAGCTACCAACGCTTCTGAAAAAAACTGTTTTCACGCGAACCTGATAACACTGTTTTCCCTGTGGATTTATCAATGACATCACATAAACCAGTGTCAAAAATCACTCTATTCGAGTTATCACAGAATTGACTAACAGAGAGAAGATTATGCTGAAGTCCTTCAACATATGATACTCTAGGAACTGTGGCAGTTCCAATGCTGAGTGCTCCATATCCTCTTGTATAGTCTTTTGCATTGTCTCCAAACTCGATTCTGGGTCCTTCTTCAGCTATATAATTCTTCAATAGGTTCCTTTGGTACGTCATATGTCTTGAGCATCTACTGTCCACATACCAAGGATCTTTGTGCACCTGCAAAATAGAATTATATTCAGGTACCCTTTATTTTGTTTTTGGGTCCTTAGATGTTAGTTTTAGTAACCCAAATCTGTCTAACAATTCCACTTGAATCAACATACTTGACCACTGGACTGGTCAAAGCTGACTTCTTAGGCTGTTCAGGTTCAGGAGTCCGGATCTTCTGAGCTGGTGGACTGCTGACCTTTGTCTTTTGTGCGATTTTCTTCTTTTCTGACTCTTGGAACCTCTTCTGACTATAGGATCATAGTAATATGACCCATACTGAGCTGGATGTGTCAACTGAGGTGGTCCATACTGATCAGCCCACTTAACTCTGCTAGTTCCTCCTTGACTGAACTGGGGTATCTTGGTACTGATCATCTGGTCAGAATACTGATGCGTAGGATGAGGTGCTTTCATCTTTTGTTTGTTCTTTGCTGAGGGGTTCAGAACATTTGTATTGATTGTTTCCCCTCAAACAAACCTATTAGTTAGACGCACTTCTGAGTGTACGGGGGCAGATGAGGAAGCTTCCTGGTTGAAACCAAGTCCTTCCTTACAGTGCTTGGGCTTGTTGCTTGCAAGCATAGCCTCCAGCTTCTTTTCAGCGCCCATGTAACGCTCAGTCATCAGGCTCTTCCAGACATCGTCACTCTTTTTCAGTACGTCATGCTTGGTCTGAAGTCCTGACAGTTCTTGCTTCAGTAGACTCAGTTCAGTATCTTTCTGAGTCAAGTCATTGGTCAAAACTGAAATTCGATCTTCTTGATGCTGAGACTTGGCCATCAGAGAGTTCATCTCCTCCCTGAGTCTCAACACAAGTCCTTCGGCTTCAGTAGCGGCCTGACTCTCTTGAGAAAGTCTCTGATTCTCCACTTTCAAGGTATCCAATTCCTGAAGAGTCTTACTGAGCTGCAGACTTATCTGAATTTGTTCGTCTAACAGTTCTTCATAAGTGGTAGCAACGTCCAAATTATCATCTGCACCTGAAATAGTGTCGTGTGTGCAGTGTGAAGAGGAGTTAAGTGGTTCATGAGAATTTACCTCATCCTCTTCTCCTGCCATTAGGCACTTTTCAGTAGCTTCTTTAGCTTCAAGCTCTAAGGCCATAAAAGCTGCTTCATCATCCGATGAATCCATGAAGGAGTCGACTTCTTCCGAGTCGTCTGAGATTTCGCCTGCAATATAAGATTGTCTCTTTTTGGTGAATTTCTCTCTCCTTGCCTTGCGTCTTTGCGCGTTCGCACACTACGAGCTCAGGACAGTCATATTGATAATGTCCTGGCTTTTGCAGTTGTAGCAAGCGAGGACTCTTTCTTCTTTGTTTTCGCTATCCTTTGATGGTGCTGAGTCATCCTTCTTTCTGCATTCAGAGGATTGTGAGTCAGGAGTGCGTTTTGGCGTATAATCTGACTTACCTTTTGTGTCTCGGTTTGCTTTAGTCAATTTTATGCGCCTCTCCTTCTCTCTCTGATACTTCACGGCGAGCAGCGCGTACTTCTGAGCGAGACTTCCTTCTTGTAAGTCGTTAAGTGAAGGTTCAGTCTTACTCGTTGTCTTGCTCGTCGCGGGAGATGCTGCGAAGGCATGGTCAATTGTTTTGTTAGCTTCAGCTTTTTGCTTTCGTTGAGGTCTGTCGAACTCAAACTCTTCTGCCTGAAGTTCTGAAAAGATATGGTTAGGAGAGACAACATCTAAATCAGAATGACGCAATAAAGTGGCAAAAGGTGTCCAGTGTCCGTCCGGCAGTGCCCTCAGTATCTTGAGATTCATCTCTCGGTTGCTGAATGTCTTTCCCAGCCCGTTGATGGAGTTCATCAGATTCGTGAATCTGACATTTAGATCTTCTATTTTGTCACCAGGCATGAGAGACAAATTTTCCAGCCTTTGGAGTTCTAGCGCTAGTTTGTTAGCTTTTATATTCTGAGTACCCCGACTCAGTAGCGCTAGAGCGTCCCAGAGCTCCTTTGCAGTTTTGCATTCCTGAACCCTGCCAAGATACGAATCACTTAAGGTGGTTAGTATAGCATTTCTGGCGACACGGTCTAAGTTATGACGTTTCTTCTCCTCAGGAGTGAAGAGACTTGTGTCTTTGGGAATCTTCTTCCCGGTCACCATTCCTCCTCCAGCAGCTGCATCCTGAGTCACGACGCTGTCGATCATAGGAACGATAGGCCCTTCCTCAAGTACTTCAGTCATACTATCGTGGAGGGAGGTCAGATGTGCTTCCATCCTGACCCGCCATACCCCATAGTTCTCTACTGAGAACATGGGTACCATCCTTATACCTGACATATCAGCCATGAAGAATAATGATATGAATGTAGAGTGATATGCAGTGAAAACGATTTTCCGGATCCGTTCAAGTAGACCAGTTTCAGAACGACGAGAGTCTTATAGAACTCAGGTGGTTAGTTGAACACCGTGCGCTTTGATACCAATTGTTGGTCCTGAGTGTACGGTCAGGTGTAGAGGGGGGGGTGAATACACCTGACTCCGATTTCCTCAACTTCGAACACGAACAGTCCTGTTCAGGAAAGTGTCGTACTGAAATAATTCGGCAGACCAAATAGCGTGTTACGAATCGTGTGTGGCAAAGAATCTGACTCTACTGAGATCTCGCTAGGCGACCGAGTCGAGTCGGTATCAAACAGGTAGAGTTCAGCGGTGCGGAAAAGTGTAGGCCCAAATTAGTTGAGTGGAAAAACCGTTTTACCAAGTCTCAGTTCAGTAAATAGACAGTTCAGTATGCTGAGACAGTTGTATGATTTTAAAGTAGGTTTTCAGTATGAACAGTAAAATCAATGCAACAGTAATCAGAAAGCAATAACAAGACACAGATTTTTAAAGTGGTTCGGATATCAATCGATCCTACGTCCACTATCCCAAAAAGTTCAGGAGGCTATTTATTATACTGAGTTAGTCTCAGTCAGCTTGTGCACAGGACAAAGCCGTGGCTTGGGGATTATACTGAGCAAGTCCCAGTTTACAAAGGCATCAAACTAAAGTGTTTGACAAACTTCTCCAACTATGAAGGAGTCCTTTTACAATAAGGATTGGGATAGGGAATGAGAGAGTGGCTTCTAGATCGACGAACAGCTGAAATAAGCTTTATGTTCGTGTATCGTCGATTTGGATACTAGAGGCTCTTCTAACAGTTTAGCTTGGTTCCCTATGAGCTGAGAAGGTAGTCTTTCGCCGGAGATAGATCTTCAAGTTCTTGCGGAAGACTTAGGGTTTTTTGGTTCTAGCTCATTTTGAATCCTTGTGTTTGTTTTCGTCGTTAAGCTTATGCGCATTCTCTCGCTCTCTCTTCTTGAAATGTCCCTCTATTTATAGAGTAGAGATTGGAAAAGATCCGTTGGAGATGATCTTCCTTTCTCTCTCTCTTTTGGTAGCTAACGGCTCTTTTTGAAGGATGTAACAGTGTCCTTTCCCTCCTTTTCTGGAAATAAGTTGACTTGCAGCTTTAGTAGGTAGAGACACGTGTATACTTGTCATTTGTCGAGGATTATGGAGTGGTTGAGACGGAACAGACTTCGAGGCATACTGAAGCTGACTTCTCTTTTCCTCGTACTTGACAATACTGATTGTATATTCAAAAAGTGTCCGACGAGTTCGTAAGACGCGTCTGCCGTTGCTGAGTCTGATCTTCATTCAGTAGAGAGACAGCTGAGGGTACTCTACTGATGGTCAGCTCTGACTTCAGTGAACTACTCCTGCTGAGTTCAGTTCTACTGACTCCTTCAGTATACTGCTCCTGTTGAGTCCAGTAAATACTGAGTCTTCTACTTCTGGTGCTGAGGCTGATAAGCTACTGACCACCTTAACCAGAGCAGAGTGTCTACTGAGTCTGAAACCTCAGAGACAAAACAATTACACGGGAATGGTTCATCAATCAAGATAGGGTTTTGGTATCTTCAAATCTTCAGATAGGTACAGAGCACGGGGCTCCTGAGCTTACGGTCAGTGCTGAAGACAGAATCATTTCCCACTAAGTATAACAGTGCTGAGGATAAAATCATCACCCAATAAAGAGGTTAAGGAATTTCAGGAAGTTCAAGAAAATTCAGAGCAAAAGAATAAGCCTTTACTTTCATATTCATTGTTCCCTTGCCTAGAAATTCCCTCTGTTGTTCATACTCCAAGTAAACCAGCTTAATTATCATAAGCTTGGAGTCAAGAGTATTTTATATTCTAGTTGTTGAACAAACCCTAAACCCATTTTGAAATCTTCGTTAGAACGATTGTTGGTTTGATTGATAGATAAATAATCCGTTAGATTTTTAGTTTGATTGTATTGATCTGCGCTCATCAGTCTACATCTATCATTTAGTGGATTTTTGCAAGGAAGTACAAAAGTGGACGTAGCATCTTGTGAATCCGAACTACTAACTGTGTTCTTTATTGTTTGATTCCATTAAGCTTACTGTTCATCGCATATTAGATCAGCTTAATTTTTGCATTCACGAAAGCGTTTTACAAGAGCCTATCATATTTTTGCATACTGACTGACTCAATATCTGTTAGGTTCTCTGATCTGAATTTGACTAATGCATTTGTTTACTCGGTCAATCTGATCAGATCCTATTCACTTTTTGCATTACTTATTTGCAACTCAACTTCACCGTATTTACTATTATGACTGAACATTTAACAAGGTCTGGAATGCCCATATTCTCTATCGCTACATACGACATCTGGAGCCTGAGAATGGAGTCTTACTTATACTCCATTCATGACTGCATGTGGGACGTAGTCACTGATGGTCCCATAGTCATCACTGTTCCTAGCATCCGTACGGTGCAGACTAAATCCAAGGCTAAAAAATCCATTGTCACTGGTGATGAAGTTCCCGAAGCCAAAGTTTAGCTCATTGCTAAAGAAAGAAAGATCAACTACCTATATAAAGTTGTCAGAAATCAGATTCTACTCACGTTGAACAATGGAGATCTTGGACGAGTCAGAATTTGCCAAATTGCTAAGGAGATGTAGGGCACACTCAAGAAACTGAGTGAAGGAAACGATAAGATCAAGGACAACAAGCTTGAGGCTGCCCTATTGTATGGCTTCTAACATGGCCGATCCAACTTATCCTTATTCTCCCTATGCCCAAGCTTCAGTTAACTACCCAAACCCCAACTTTCAAAACCCTAATATCCCAAACACAACTATCTTCTACCCTAATGTTGGTCCCGAGTCAAACGTTCAGGTATAGGGGGGGGGGGTGAATACACCTGAAAACCTTTTTCTCAAACTTGAACGCGAACAGTCCGATAACGGAGATTGCCTACTGAATGAGTTCAGTAGACCAGGCAAGTTGTTCTAGATCGCGTGGACAGAGTGACTAAAGGTGCTGAGCTCTACTAGCTGACTGATGTCAGAATTCAGACGCGTTCAACAGTGTTCAGTAGCGTGCGGAAAGTGCAGGCCCAATGCAGCTGTTTTTAAAAACTATTTCAGTAGATTAGCGCAGTCAGTTAAGCTTGTTATTGAAATTTAGTTGAATAATTTTCTAAAATGATTTTCAGTATGAATAGTTAAATCAATGCAACAGTTATAAACACAAAGACTTTTAAAATGGTTTGGATACGCAAGATCATATGTCCACTGTCCTGAACAAGGCAGGAGGCTATTTTATTATACTGAGTTAGTCTCAGTCGGATTATGCACTAGACAAACACCGTCTTGTGATTATACCGAGCAAGTCTCAGTTTAAAGGGTCAAACAAAATTATGTTTGAATGTATCTCCAACGTTGAAGGAGTTCTTAACACTAAGAACAGTTCAATAAATTGAACTCCTTTGGTCTAAGCTATAGATAAAAAGAGTTGAGCTTATGTTATAGGGAAAGGGAACAAGAAAGGCTTCTAGAATGAAGAACAGTGAGGAATAATCTCTCTGGATTCGTATTCTTCTCTTGGATGCTAGAGGCTTGAGTTCTATGTAAGTTTGTGTTCCCATAGAGCAGATTAAATGCTTTTCACACTTGAAGTTAGCTCTAAGGCTCGTCATGTATAGCTTGTGTTCTTGTTTGCTTGATGCTCTGTTCGTTGTTGTATATCTCGTGTGTGTCTTCAACAATTTGAATTTCCCTCTATTTATAGACATGAGCTATAGATAGATCCGTTGGAGACGAACTGTTCACATGTCACTCTATTTGGTAGCTAACGCCTCTTTTGAATTTCCACAGAGTCCACTATCTTTTTCAGGAAAGTGGTTGACTTGCAGCTTTTGGCAGATACTTTTCCAGCTGGCTGCTTGTCATTGGTCGAGGTACAGAAAGTGGTTGAGACACTTGCAGACTTCAAGGTTGTTACTGAAGCTGACTTCTCTCAGTTGTATGACCTCGGACCATTCTATTGAAATGACATTGAAGTCCTCTGCCAGTCAAAGAAACTGACAGGCCGTTGCTGAGTTTGACCCATAGAACTGCTCCTGCTGAGTCTAGTTCTACTAACTTCTAAACACCTTTCAGTATGCTGCTCCTACTGAGTCCAACACTGCTGAATCCTGAACACCTTTCAGTATGCTGCTCCTGCTGAGTCCAGCACTACTGAATCTTCACTCCATGGTGCCGCGACAGATAGTCTACTAAAGGGCAGCAGGCATAACTTCTGAGCCGGATCCATGTTGAAGGCTAGTCTACTTAGTCTAAAACACTAAGAGACAAAGGTGTTTAACTTTTACAAAGGAATGGTTCACCAATCAACATAGGGTTTTGGGATCAGTCAAATCAACAACTGAATCACATCCCATCAATTTTCCCCTATTTGATGATGCCAAAACCTATCACTATCAGCTTCTAACACAATCTAAGAATCTAAAGAACAGGCATATACAAACTCCTTACGAGTATTACAATGAGAACCAATGGAGAGTATCTTCAAGTCTTCTAAACTAAGCAGAATACCGAATACATATATAATCAGTGAGTGTGTGAGTCAGTAATCACTTAGGTGATTCTGAGTGTTAAAGTAAGACAAAACAAGCTACAGACACAACAAGAAATTGTCAGGCCTAGTAATAGTTGATGTATTGATATATATATGAGAATTTCAGTGCATTTACATCACTTGGTACACTAGAACTACAAAGATCTATCAAGATTACGTCCTATCAGATTTGAAGCGCTGAATTCTTGCCTTAAAATTATTCGATTTGTCTTCGGGCAGAGGAAGTCCATACATCTTAAAGGTATCTCGTCTCAGCTTCTGGATCTTTGGCATATCTTCAGGATCATCAAGTCCAAGATCAAGAGCTAAGGCTACCTGACTTCACTTTCTAACACGCTTGTGTAAAGAGATCCGTCTAATTTCTGAGGTGGAGGTAGAGTCCTGAAAGCCGGAGTTCTTATATCAACGTCAGCTTCAATGGATTTCTCGACTATAATGTAGATCTCGTTATCACATTTTTGAATCCATTCAACAAAAACTTCATTCTTCGGAGAGTCAGGCCAAAACTGCCAGACATAGTATCGCTTGATAAATTCCGCGTTGATAGTCTCCCACGCCTGAGTCCTCCCCAGGGCATCTACTGATCGATACGAGGCCATCTATGAATCTTCTGATCATTGGGTCTGCGACCTCTTCTGAAGAATTTTGAAGTAGTTGGGATGTCCCTGTCCTTTGGTGGAGGTGGCCATAGGCTTTAGTCTTTCAGCTTCTCTAGCCTTCTCAACCGCCTTCTCCTTAGCTAGATCCTCTTGCCTTCTGAACTCTTCTAAGTGATGAAATTCAGCTCTCTTATCAAGGGCAATGATGTTGAAGTTTATCATCTCTTCGATTGTAGACTCAACTCTCTTTTTCTGAGTTTGCTGGGATTCTCCAGTCTTTTTCTATTCAGCTTCCCTCTCCTTTTCTTGTTCTTTGTCCGCATCATCACGGAGAGTAAGCTACGTGGTGACCGGCCTCTGAGTGGGTTTCCTTGCAAGAACCTTGGTTCTTGCCTTGATCGGTGCCTTCTTAGGTTTATTGGCTGCCTCAACCTCAGTGAGCTCTCTAGCAAGGTTTTCATCAGCATCGATCTGTGCCTGCTCAGTTGGGCTGGTCTATCTTTTGAGGGATTTGGGTTTAGGAGTTGGGACTTTCAGCACTTTCTTCCCTTTCCCAGATACTAGCGGAGGCAAAGGAGCTGAGTCATCATCATTTGACTCCTCGAGAAACTTGGTCACATCCTCTATAATTTTCTAAGAGGGTTCAAACGTGCCAGTTTCTGCTGCCGTCCTGGGTTCTGAGCCACTTGGGCACGTCTCAGCTCCTACATCTCCTGCTGAGATACCCTGGGCTATAACCCTTGTTCCTTGAGCTTTCCCCTTACGCATATCACTCTTGCAGATTGAATCAGAGCGATTTATTTCTGAGCCTTTTCCCCTTTTTTGGCATCATCCAATATGCGCGGGGTGAGAATCAGAACTACCTTGGAGTTGAGCGAATGAAAAGAATTTCTGAGCTCCTCCAAGGTCTTCTGAAGACCTTCAAATCTGAGGTGTAGATCGTTCCTCTCAGTAAAGAGATCATCACCATACTTCCGGTGAGAGGAATCTACGATGTCTTCTATGTTCTTCAGCTTGGCATCGATCTTCCTTTCACACTCCTTCTGAAAGTTTGAAAATCTTACTTCATGATCTTGAGTGAGGGAGGAGATCTGGTTCTGATGACTGACTGAGCTACCTTGAAAGAATCAAGAAGAGTGGTGTCGGCAGACTTCAGTAGCTCTTGAACCAATACTTGTTGAGCGTCAAAGTCAGCTTTCTGTGCGGATAAGGCATTCTTGAGGATAGCTGAGAAGTCAGGTAGAGGAGGTGAAGAGGTATTATGAACTCAAGTTTTCAAACTCCTTAGTTTCTCGCACTTAGCTTTAGTGGCCTTGTTCCAGATTTTGTGCACATTTCTGGCAAGGAGACGATTCTGAGTCCCCTGCTCTAGAATTGCTTTGGCTACTGACTTTGACTTTTGATGTTTGCTGACGGAGCCAAACTCATAGGCTGATCCCAGCAACAGCTGTTTCAGATCAGCAGGCTCGAAGGTGTCTGCGGCGGCCGAACTAGGAGGAGGCGATGAGCTAATTTGTTTTTCCGATGAAGGCTGAGCTCCCTCCGCCTCCTGTTGAGATCTCTCAGCAGGCTTCTCAGGGCCTGCATCACTAGGTGGGTCTTGGTTATAAGGGCTTGAGGGACCAGAAGACCCGGCAATAGGGACGGCTGCTGAAGGATTTCGCTCTTCAAGCAAGGCTTGCATAGCCGCCGTCAGATCATCAACATAACTTATGTCAGCAGGCTCTGAGTAGCCAATTTGCTGACGGAGCTTTAGCTCATCGGAATTCAGACGTTCCGAGGACTGGAGTCAGATCATATTCTTAAGAGAGATCCAATCCATAATCTGTACAGCATCTGAAGCCTAGCCCCGGTGGCTATATCTACCAAGTCTGAATGACTGGAGATTTTTGGAATAGCTTTTGAGATTTCTTGGGTTGCTCTGAATTGAAGTATAGGAACGTCAAACCCAAGATCCTTGGCTTCAGTATCAGTCTCCATCTCCTCTAAATTTATCGGAGACTGATGCTTCTGAGCTGATGGATGAATGTTGAGTGGAGCGATGTCGAGTAGAGAGAGGGGTGGTAGAGTAGAAATATGTTCAGGCGCAGTCCCCTGATCCATTGAATCTGCTCTGTCTGCTGAGTCGACTGCCTTGTCGGATTCAGGCTTCTCAGCAGAGTGTGCTTTCTCTGCTGACTCAGACTCTTCATCTCTGAGTTTGGTACTACTATTGCTGTCTCAGAAGCTTTCTTCTGCTTCTTCTGAGGAGTAGTACTCTTCTTCACAGGGGTTTGGGCTTTCCTCTTGCCCATACCCTCTTCAGTACCGACGCCAATCTGCTGAAGAGCACTGGAACGGTTCTGGAATCTGATCTTCTTGTTGTTAAAGTACTCCTTGTTAACCTAGGTGACAAGATCAGATCCACATAGCTCTTTTATCATGATAGACATCTTCATGCCATACAACAACTTTCCTTTGGCACTCGGTCTTCGAGCTGTCTTATCAAACTTGATAGCCTGTGCCTGAAACTCTTTGATGAATACTTGACCAATTGATTTGCGCTCTATCGTATATGGCCGTCATCATCTGGAGTTTAGGCCGAGATACTTGATCAAATGAGCCGACCTGGATAGTCAGAATCTAAGTAACATTATAGGCCAAAGCTCTGAACTGAGGGAGAATGTTGCTCTTAGGGAAAGTAGCTCTGAACGAGGTTGGCCTCCCATAGAACATGGTCAAGTACTCGTCGAAGATGTCGTCATTGTACCCGACAGGACTAATCCCCTTTGACGGAAGTCTGAAGTTGCTGATCAGTGATTACTTCAATGAGATCTTCCTCAGAATAGGAAATGACATTGAAGTCCTCTGTCAGTCAAGGAAACTGACAAACCGTTGCTGAGTTTAACCAATAGATTCAGTAGTATACTCCTGCTGAGTTCAACTCTAATGAAGGTCAAGATTCTGAGTTCAGTAAACTGCTCCTGCTGGGTCTAGCACTACTGAATCCTGAACACCTTTCAGTATGCTGCTCCTGGTGAGTCCTGCACTACTGAATCTTCACTCCATGGTACAGCGGCGGATAGTCTACTGAAGGACAACAGACTGAACTTCTGAGCCGGAACCATGCTGAAGGCTAGTCTACTGAGTCTGAAACACTCAGAGAGAAAGGTTTTTAACTTTTACAAAGTAATGGTTCACCAATCAACATGGGGTTTTGGGATCAGTCAAATCAACAACTGAATCACGTCCCATCACCTAACCCGACTTAGTGCCACTACAACACCCCAATTTTCATAACTTTTTAAGGGACGTCACCACATGCATAAACTTTTCCATTAGATTTAATTTCTAAAATATCTTTAATAAATCTTTTCATAAGAAAAACGTTCAGTGCGAAATTTCATAAACAGCGGAAGTTTTAAAAATAAAAGCACATGTGACTACTAGTTTTCGGAAAATGCAATGGAACGAAAGTGGTTAGTTCATGATAAAACTAAATTAATAATGTAAAAAGTTTCATAATTCCCTTTTCCGTGTGACCATCATCAGCCACCTCAAGCATCTGTCGGACCATGATCTGAAAATGTGAAAATATAACGGGGTGAGTATGACTACTCAGTGGGATCAAACATTTTCCAAATTTTAAACTATAGAGAATTTAACATGAGAAATTAGACATGCTAGCCCGGAGGCTTATCCCGAAGGTTTTTACTGCGTGAATGCCCGAGGGCTAACCCGAAGGTTTTACTGCGTGAATTGCCCGAAGGCTAACCCAAAGGTTTTACTGCGTGAATAGCCTGAAGGCTCTGCCTGTACTGAATAACGCATGAGAAAAACTGTATAGTGTATAATAAGGATCAAAGAAAAACCCCACCTTAACCTTTTTTAGTGAATGAAAAATAGTGGATATCAATGTTTAAGTCCTGCGCGCCGATCCTATACATGGAAATTTATCTTAATGACTCTATATGGAATGTCATGCATGCACCAACAATTTCAATAATTCATAAATACAAATAGATCATAATAATCAAACAATGCATATTATACATAATCTACTTATTAACCTGCATTTTAACGATTTCACATAGTAATAATCTTAAGTATATTAAACACAATTTTATTTCTATTGACAATTCATTCGTGCATCGAGTAATTCGGTAATTCATGAAATAAATTAATGAAATCAGAAAAGTTTTGTTCTAAAAATTATAGATCTCTAACATTAAAAAAATATTACCTATTCCATCACAATAAAACTTATCATGATCAAGAATTCATTTAGTAGTAACATGAAAACTTTTGTTTTTGAATATATATGTACATTGAGAAAAGAATCTGGCACACAAAGAAATAAATTAACAAATAAATAGTAAACGTATCCTAAAAATTTTATATTTTTAAATGACCTAACATATATTATATCCCATTAAAATTCAGCATGGTCGAAAAAAACATAAAGAAAACATGAAAAACAATTTTCCTATCAAGCTCATGAACATGCTGTCAAAAACTGGCAGATTACGAATAACAATTTTTAATAAATACTTCTCATGGTTTTAAAATTCTACAAAAATAATATACTAGACATACCGAGGAAGTAGATACCAAATTTTCACGACGAGATGACGACGGGAAGATGTGTAAATAATTCTTGAAACAGTTCGTAGATATGCTGACAGAATTTCAAAAATCTCATGTAAAACTATATTATGGATGACTAAGGGTATATTTATAGGCTTAGAATAAATTATCTAAAGATCTATAATCATAAAAGGTATCAAATATATTTTATCCATAATTATTTTCGTCCTTTTATCTTTTATATATAATTTATTCTATCACTTACTACATAAGAGATTGAATCATAGTTGAATTAGGATATTGACACAATTAAAATTGATCCTAAAACTTGAATATCACACAAAAAATATATATTTTTTAATCATAAAATATAATATAAAATTTTCTCCTAATAACTTAATACAATTATAAATGTTATATCCTTTTATGAATCCTAGTAGGTTTAGGAAATCCGAAATAAATAAATATTATTCTTGTCTCATAATTCTAACATGATTTCTATCTCAACAATAAACAATAAAATCATAATATGATATAAAAAAACACATTCAAAGTTCAAAATAAATTTACATAACTAAAATGATTTAATGATAAATATGATAGATGCTTTAATTTTCATTTAAATTTCTAAGGCGCGACTTACAGAACTAAAACACTTGATAACATGCATGAATATATATGTAGTGCATTTTATATTGAAAATTTCGGGGTGTTACAACCACAACCTATTTTCACTCCCCTGAACCTACATACCATCAGTTATCAAATCTCAATACTCCACTACAATCCCACCCTAACCCTCAAACCACACTCCACTGAACAAAACCTTTTCTCCAAGAACCAAACTATAAAACAACCCAAGACCAACCTTTATCATCTGCAACCACATGAACTTATGGCGAATCATCGGGGCTTAAGATGAGAGAGGAAGGGGTTAGTGCCGAACATGGAAGCATTAATCGAGGGGGCAACGGAGGGGAAGATACACGAAAATCCGTGGTGGGAGCGGCAGACCCACAACGGGAAATTCCATACACTTATGTGTATGGTGATGTGTCGATTTTATACTACTCGAATTCACCCAGTTCTGACGCTCATCATGTCCAAGTTGATGTAGTTTATGCCCAAAAATGTAAATTTTCAGCATGCTTATTAGCCGATGAAGATATGGAGGTTTGGAGCTGACTTGGAGATATTTTGGCATGATTTTGGAGCTAAGAAGGGACTTAGATCAGAAGGAAAGATTTACTAAATAATTTAAAGCTTGAAGATAAATTGGGGCCAAATTATATATGGAAGTGGATCTTAAAGATTAGATCTAAATTTTCCCAAGATATCTTTCCTTGGAGGTCAAGCTTGAAGATCTATATAAAGGGGCTGGAAGCAACGAGTTATCATCTTCTATACCATCACATTCTATATAGTTTCCTCATCCTTTTCGTTCTCGTTTTCCAATAGCTCTCAATTTCCAAGTCCCGTAGTTTAGATTTTAGTTCCAGCTCAATAACATCAAACACTTTCTTTTGTTTTCAGTATTTACAAGCTTTCTACTTTAGATTTCAGCACCTTGAAGATTTCCAATTCTAGTTTTGTTCGGTTCAAGGTTTATGGTATTCTCTACTTTGAGTTTTTCACACTTTAATTTACGTTGCATGCTTTTAAATTCGCGCACTTTAATTTCTGTTTTAATCATATTCATTATTGCTTTCTGCTTGTCCAAGTTAATCATGCGTATCTAATCTTTTAGGGCTTCAGTGAGGGTGACGAGTATGAGATACAAACTTTGTGAAATTTAATTGGACGTAGTACTTAAAGACTAGGATTTTGACTTAATTCGTGGTAGAAAGATTTAATTGGATTAACTTAAACCAGATAAAATTAGGTTATGAAGATTAGTGTCGGATTGTTCAACAACTTATGTAGTGAACCTATCGTAATGGTAGTCGAATTAAGGAGGGTAATCATTTATGTCAGCTTTTCCAACAAAGTTCAAGTGGTATTCTCTAGTTTAAGTTTTTCGCACTTTAATTTACGTTGTACGCTTTTATATTCGCGCACTTGAATTTCTATTTTATTCATGTTCGTTACCGCTTTATGCTTGTCCAAGTTAATCATGCGTAGCTAATATTTTAGGGCTTCGACGAGGGTGACGAGTATGAGATACAAACTTTGTGAGATATAATTTGACGTAGCAATTAAAGATTAGGATTTCGACTTAATTCGGGGTAGAAATATTTAATTAGATTAACTTAAACCTAATCAATTTAGGTTATGAAGATTAGTGCCCGATTGTTCAACAACTTAGGTCGCGAAGCTATCATAATGGTAGTCGAATTAAGGAGGGTAATCATCTATGTCAGCTTGTCCAACAACGTTAGAGATTAAAATTAGATTCCTTCATCGTAATGCTATCTAAACATTATGTCTAGGATTGTTCAACAAGCTAGCTTGTGGTTAGGTTAGGGAATAATTGGAAATTTGCTCAACAAGCCATTATCGACTAAGTAAGTAGGAATTGGGGTATGCACATCTCCAACACTGTATCATATAACTGGTCGATCATAGGAATTAATTAAATCTATGCACCATTGATCGAAGTAGTTGTCTCATACGAGTTATTTAAGCCGAGTCTGCCTTTCTCTATTTGTTTTCTCTCAATTTACTTTTCTGCTATTTAAATTCCTTTGCCTAGGTAGTATATCCAAAATTTATGCGTGGTGGCATTCACCAAAACTTGATCAAAATGATAGATATAGTTGTTTTGCACAGTTCCCTGAGTTCGACCTTGTTCTATACTAATTATAAGATTCTTTGTGTGTGGAAGAATTTTATTTGGTGTGAAAACAACTATCACCACGGCAGGGGGCCAGGAGGAAGAGGGGGAGGGAGGTTCCACCATGAGAGGGTAACTAGAGAGACCAATCAACATGAGAGGGGTAATAGAGAGGGAGTTAGTTCAGGAAATAATGCACTAATGGCTTCTAGACGGAAGATCAATTTCCCAAGATTTGATGGGAAGAACCCTAGGGATTGGTTACGACGATGTAGGACATGTTGAGGGATGGTTACTTGCAATTCTGATGACCAAATGGTACATTATGCATCTATACACCTTGTTGGAAAGACAATTGAATGGTATGTTGGTCCGGAGACGAGTGTCAGGTGTAGAGGGGGGGGTGAATACACCTGAGTACAAGTTTTTCCTCAAACGCGAAGGTCAGCTCAACTGAGAATTGCGACTGAATGAACAGTGCCAAATAAGAAGCTTCTGATCGCGGGTCAGACTGTCTCAACTACTGAGTCTGTTTTACTGACTTTTGTCAGTATAGAGAGTTTAGTCGGAGAGTTTTAGTGCGGATAAATGTGGCGTCCGTAGGAGTTCGTCTCTTTTGAAAACGTGTTTTCGCAAACCAAAGTTGTTTTGGCTGGTGCACTTTAAATACGTTTTATGCAAACTATGAGTTTGTAAATCGGTTTGAGCACAATGCAATAAAACAGTAAATAACACAAGTAATTTTTAACGTGGTTTGGATACACAAGATCCTACATCCACGGTCCTGCAGAACAGGAGTTCTTGTTGATTAATCTGAGCAAACCTCAGCAAGGAATCTATATGCTGGACAGACCCTTCTAAGTTATAGTCCTTAGCGACTTTACAAATCAAACCGAAGTTTGAAGGGGAGGGGATTTTCTCCAACAATGAAGGAGTTCTTACAATAAGAACAATTCACAGAAAAGTGAACTCATTCGAAGGTTCTAAGCTTCGGATATAACAATGGAGATTAGATAGAGAAGAGGGAACTAAAGAATCTCTAGAGAGAAGAACTACGGATATTCAACTAAGCAAGTTCTTCGCTGGATCGACTTTAATGCGGTAGAGAGTTTGTATGCAATGAGCTTGTATTCCATTTGATGTCCCGTGCGTCGAGCTTGGAGACTCTTCTCTATTTATAGTCGTGACCTAGTCATATGTCTGTTGGAGAGGACGATGCCACGTGACACAAACATCCAAGGAAAGCGGCCATCAGTTTTCGAATGAGCGCCGCAGAGTGGTTGGTTACTGTACATGAGAGCAACTTTAACGTAAGAGCAGGTAAGGCTTTGGTTGCTTCTCATTGGCCGAGGTTTGTGGTAGGTGAGACTTTTCAGACATCAGTCTTCATCTGAGTTGACTCTCATAGATCCTCGTATTGAATAAACTCTACTGACTTTCGAAAAGAAAATAGTCCGGCTATTATTTCCTTGTCGGATTTGAAACTGAGTTTCATTCGTTCAGTAGATCTGGATAGATCATACTGACTTCTTCATCTGAGTCTGCTGATAAGAATCTTCTATTGAGAACAGTCAGCTGGTGACTCTGAAGGTACTGAACTCTTCTCACATTCAGTAGACATTAAATCGTATTGAATCTTCAACGCAGGTCACTTGATAAGGATTTTCTATTGAGAACAGTCAGCTGTAGGACTTGAAGACACGATCTCTACAAACTGATGACATGGGGTTCTGGAATTTAACTTCTCTACTGAAGTTCAGACCAATAACACCCCTTATAGGACTTAGACAAAATAATTAATGAATATAAGAACATGTCTAGCCTATTACATCATTAAGTTCAAAACACACATCGGGTACATGACGGTTTTGGGATCTTCAATTCTATAGCGATAAAAGTCACTACAATTTCCCCAAATACCGAAATATAACAATTATGTCCTAAGCACATGAACTGCTGACGCCAGTTCTACGTACCCCCTAGCAATGATCTAAACGACCACTGACTCATAACCCAACACTTTCCCCCTAATTGATGATGCCAAAACCACTAAGTACAAAACTACCAACCCAAGAAGATTCAGTAACAACTGAACAACGATAACAAGGTTAACAACTCACAACAGATAGGCACATCAGAAGAAATCAGGATATGCGAGTGTGTGTCAGATCACTTCAGTGATCAGAAAGTGTTAAAAGGAAAGATAACACAGCCTTAAGATAATGAGTAGTTGTCTAGCTAACAACAAAAATTGATATATAAAAGATATGGCAGAAGATTACATCAGTCTAAGCTATTACAAAAAAAATGAAGAAAAGCTGAAGCTGCAAACGCTTGAATTTCTTGATCTTGGCTTTGAAGTCAGCAGACTTGGCAGCAGGAGGCTCCAGCCCGTATGATTTGTAGATCCTTTCCCTCAAGGCCTGGATGGGAACGAGATCGTCTGTCGTCAAGATACCGAGATTGTTGAGACGTACAACTGTCTCTACCTCTTCTTCAATTTCCTTCGTGCAAACGACGCCTTGAACAACCATCGGAGGATTCAGTGGGCGATAGGCAGGGGCTGTGAATGGCAGCTTCTCTTTGAACAACAGGAGCTTGACCTGAGCTCTGAAGTTGGGATCGTGATGATAAAGGAACTAATCAAAAAGTTCGACCGCCGAAACTTCTGGAGGATAGCACTGCCACACATAGTATACCTTGATGAAGTCGTCCTTCAGTTCTTCCCACTCCTCATTCAAGTTCCACGGAATCCATTTGTCGACGTGACGATGTGGAGTTTTCTTCAAGTGAGGCCTCTGAGCGCCGCGCCTGAAGAACTTAGATGTCCTTGGAATCTGCTTGCTGCGATCTAGGATAGGCTCTCTGGCTGCTTGTTCAGTCAGTTCTATGATCTTAGCCAGATCAACCTGTCTTTTCTTTTCTCTCATCTCAGCAGCACGTCTGTCTCTGGTTCGGAGGTTGAGACCTTTTTGCACCGCGTCCCAAGTTGCTTTATCCTCTGCTTCCTGCTCAGCTGTGAGTTTGGGAAGATTTTTCAGCCTTTGAGCGAGAGGTAGGTTGTCGGTATCAGAGTCAGCAGTAGGCTAAGGAGCAGATTGTGCTTTCTTCTTCCGCTGAGCCAATATCAATTTTGCTTTACTCTTCGATGTCCTGGACATGGGAACTTTCTTCTTTCTCTTCAGCTTGGCCTCTTCCTCCATCCTTACTTCATAATCAAGAGTGTCCTGCAGCTGTTGTGCAACCCTTTTGTCATGCTTTTCCTGCTATTTTTGGTTTTTAAACTTAGGCGACAGAGAAGGAGGAGGAGTGCTCTCAGTAGCAACCTCCTTTTCGGGCCTTTGGGTTGGCAGGGGCTCCTCTTCCTCATTAGATCCTTCGACGAAATGGGCCACATCATCGATATGTGCCTGGGTGGCTGAGGATCCTTCACCCGATCCTCCAGCCTGCGCTGTCTATTGCTACTGAGGCTTAGACGGCCCTGCTTCAGGAGCAATGGGCTGAGCCTCTGTTTGGACTGAGGGAGGGGGGATAGAACTAGTTCCAGCTTCAACTGAACCTTCCCCCTTAATCTGTTTTCTCTCGGCTGACACTATCAACACTTCCTTCGCCCTTCCTTCCCCCTTTTTGGCATCATCTGCCGAGGTTAGGAGAGCCTTGATTGTTGTTACTTCCTGCTGGAGGGCGTAGACAGCTGACTTGATCTGCATAGAACTAGTGTTGAAATCCCTGACTGCATCACAGTAATGCACCAAGTCATCCTCCTGATCCTTGTGGATTTTTCGAATTTGGGTATCTGTCTGATTACGCTGCTGTAAAAGCGATGCATCGAGAGTCACAGTCATTTCCTTTTGGATGAGTTTCAGAGCTGCCGCATGAGTTTCAATAGCTGCGGAGACACTTGAGGTGGCAAGCATGTTCCTCTCATCCATTGTAGTTTGGATACTGGCCAGGGTCGCAGTCACTTGCTCTGAGAATTTCTTCTGTTGAGTTTCCAGCAACTGCTGACATTGAGCGGCCATGTCCGCCTTCTGAGCTGCCAGCGCAGTCTCGACGATCTCCTGATATTTAGGAGGAGGAGCGTCTGAGATCTTCTTGACTGTGCCAGTCAGTGAGTCTGCCCGCTCGGTCTGAGCTTTCGTGTACTGTGCCCACTTCAGGTGCACATCCTAAGCCAAGAAACGATTCTTGTCTCCTTGCTTTCTGATAGCTCGGTTGAGTGACTTTGAGGACACGGTGCCTATCGGCTTGATCTGATAGGAGGAGGTACCGAATTGTTGGGATTTTGTGTACTGAAAGCAAATTTTATGCTTGTATACAATGTGTGTTGTCCCTACCACTATTTTATTCTCCTATCTGATAAATGTATATATTTGCACATGTTATCCATTATCTTGTATAAAAGTTAGATTTGTGTGGTGTGTCGGGTATCACAGAAGACAACACAAATTGGTTGAACTGACAAGATATAAACAATTATCACAGCTGAGACAACTTAAGGATAAGTTGTCGGTTTATGCTGTAGTTTAGATAAGAAGTGGCTTGTCTTAGCTGCTTGTCTTTACTGGTACACTTAAGGTGGTGTATTGACGGATCACAGTGAGATGTGTTTTCCTAACTGACCTTAGTGGAGAACCAAGATCTCGGTGACTTAGCTGGTCTTAAGCTTGGTAAGACTTCAGCTGAGTGCATTTGGCTACCTATCACTTTGACCTACTATGGTGAACGTCATCGCGACCGGATCTACGTATCTTGGGTGTTAGTAGTTATTTGTGGCTCAGGCTGGTTGTCTGTATCTTGCAGCCGTATCCTAGTAAAATGGGTTGATAATATCCCCTGAGGAACTCGAAAGGATTAGCACACTAAACCCGACCGGTTGATTAAGTTCAGGTGTGTTAATAAGGTCGAGTGGTACTACTCAGGAATATAAGATGTTAATTAATTTAAGCTGTCAGTGAGCTTAATTAATTAACGGATATTTCTATCTTAAATACGAGATCGATTAAGTCTAAAATACAAGCCCTTGCTCAATTTGGGATAAAGGGGTAAGTCAGCACGGATTCTCTAATGGAATGAATCTGTGTTTATTAATTAATTTTGCTCTGGGCTGAGCATGGATAATTAATTAATTTGAGGCCCAGCTTTATTTCCTGTATTGGATCCCTGATCTGGCCCAATTAGTTGCCTACTAATTTATTGTCTCTCAGAAATCATTATTTATGGATTAATGTATTTTTACATTATTTAATAATGTTATTTATCTGGAATTAATTGGCTGGGCCAATTAATTGATAAATATTAGTAGCCCAGTAAATTAATTAATTATATTATGGGCTGGTTATGTGGAAGCCAATTAGAAATATAATTAAATTAATGGGTTACAAATATACTAATATTATATTAGCTTTTGAAGCCTATATATATTAGTATTATATTCAGAAACAGATTACGCACACACACATAACTCACGCACGCAGCGTGTAAGAGAGAGAGACGATAAATTTTATTTTCTTCAGTTCTCTGACCAACCAGAGGAAGAAAAAGGCCGGGACACAGATTAGAAGATCTAACACAAGAGCAACAATCAAAGCCGCGACAACATACGAAGGAGGAAGGTATCATTCCTAACCTAAATAGTGTTGTTCGTTTTTTCATTAGCTTCGTCTGGATAGGTCGCACGACCCATTCTGATTTCTGGTTTGTCCGGAATAGCATTGAAAGAAAAAGTGGTCGTGCTGTCCAGAAATCCCCAATTCGAACGAAAACCCTAATCGGTTAGGGTTCTGCCGCATCTTGCGGCGGCGATTCCCGGCAGGTTCGGGGTCCGATTTCCGATCGGCTTGAACCGCAGGATTCCTCATCACACAAGATTCGTGTTGATATGTCGTATGGGATCATTCGATCCCGGATGCGATCGCAATCGAGGTCTGAAGTTCGCTGCTCACAATGATTTTTTCCGACAAATCGTTTGAGAATTGAGGGAAATTGATGGACGATTTTGGCCGGAATCCGTTCATGGTGGCCTAAAATCGTCCAAGGATCATTACCCATGAATCAATTGAACGAATCACAGCTCGGAAGAGGTGAATTTCGGCGGAGAAGCTCGCCGGTGACGGGCTGCGAAATTTCACTGCACCAGGTCGCGGCGACGGCTGTCTTGCCCGGTTCAGACGTCTGGAGGACGTCAGGGGGTGGCGAGGACGGTGGCGGAAATTCGGGGTTGGCCGGGGAAGGCGCGGCGGCGCGCGTCTGCTGTGTGCGATCGCGGCCGCGCGGCGCCATCACCGGCATCGTTCCGCGCGCCGCTGGCCGCGTTTCAGCGGCGGCGGTGCTTGGTCGGGGAGGTGGCGGCGCCGGACGGGTAGGCGGCGGCTGTCGACGATGGGTTGCGGCGCGGCGGCGGTGGCGCGTTTTTCCGGCTGTGTGTTGTTGAAAAAGAAGCTGACGTAGCGGTTGACGTGGCGCTTCACGTCAGCCCCAGCTGCTGACCAGGCAGACACCTATCTGCCACGTGTCTGCCACGTGGCAGACCCCCCTGATGATATGGCGGGACAGTTTTCGGTGTAGTTTTTGATGCAGTTTTCAAATTCGAAGATTTTGAAGATCGAAGAGCTGTATTTTTATCGGGCTATGTAATAGTTAGGAATTACGTGTTTTAAAACCCGATAACGACTTTAAATTTCCTATTTGCGTATTTATTTTTTTATTATGCTTTAACATGCGATTACGTGATTAATTGCGTGTAGAAAAGCATGTAAATATGATTTATGCCATTATTAAAGCATGTTTTAATTTTCGCGAGCACATTTTATTATGTGCGTTTAGAAATTGCTTGCTTTAGGAATTATGTGGATATACATGATTCAGAACAAACCTTTTGAATAAAAAGATTAAGCAATTTTTAAATTAAATGTTTAATTAGATTCCATTAATTTGGATTTAATCGGACCTCCATTAATTGGACTCTACACGAAAGTAGTAAGATTATGTGAGTAAACGTCCACCTGCATGGCTTTCTTTCATTTTTGAGCTATCAGTTTTGTGAGATGAGTTTTCCAAAACAATATTTGATTATTATTGAGTAGTGGTAGCGAAGTCGTAAACGTCCACCTGCGTGACTTGCGTGCCTAGTAAACACGAGTACTCTAGAAGATAATAATTAAATAGGATGGCTAATTAGATCAAATTGAATGCGGCATGGTTCGAGTAAGTATGTCAATTTTGAGAATTTGATTCTATTTTGGTCAAATTAATGGTCAATGTTTAGATGTCACCGCAGGTACAATTCACTTCCCTCGAAGTCCCTTCCCGCGTTTTAATAGTGACATGGCCCAGAATATCGAACTATTAATTCCATTCGTCTTAAGAACCTAGACGTGGATTGGAATTAAAGAGCTAGGTAAATAGCTTGGTTTAGGGTTACGCTAGTAAACGTCCACCTGCGTGGCTTGCTAGTGGAATTCCTAGAGCCGTTCGAGGTTTTTAATATCATTGTTTTTACAAAAGGTTACAATGATTATTAATTACGAATTATGTGCAAATATTAATTTCATACATGCTTTTAAAATTACATTTTTCAGATATGTCTGTACGAATATTTTATTTTTCGAGTTCTTAAACAGTCTCACCAACCAAACCCTAACGGGTTTAACAATTTTAAATAATTTCATAGAGTGGAAGAGATATCTTACCTTCCCAATAAAAGCTCTGCAAAGGTCCTATAAGAACTTCTATTTTAGGACCGCTATGTCTAAGAACGAGTTTACTATGAGTATGTTACTCAAATCTTTGGTAGCGGTCAAAGAGGTTATAGGAAAGGGCAAGAGTGCTCAAGCCTTGAATATCCCTAGTAGTTCAAGGAATCCTCTAAAAGGCGGAAACCAGAAAAAGAGCAGGGTGGACATTTCAAGAAGAGCAGTGGGAGTAAGAAGACGGTCCTTACCGGCGACATGCGAATGTCAAAGGAGAAAGGAAGGTTCTTCAAGAGTGGTAAGAAATGACACTGGAATAATTATAATCCTGATGTCAAGGCACAACAGAAAGAGACGCAAGTCGCTCTTGTAACTGAAACTGTTCTGTTTTCCTCTTCTACCCACGAATGGGTAGTGGATTCGAGGGCAACTGATCAAGTTTGTTACACCTTGCAAGGTTTCTTGCAGAAAAGGCAATTAAGCAATGGCGAGGTGGTAGTCTCAATGGGCAATGGATCGAAAGTTCCTGCAATCGCCATTGGAGATTTACATCTATCTTTTGATAGTTCTGTTTTAGTACTTAAAGATGTTTAATACGTGCCTGAGTTTAGGCGAAACATTATTTATGTTTCAAAACTCTGCACCATGGATGGTTATAAATCAAGTTTTGATAGTGAAGTTTCTATCATGAAAGACGATGATTTTATCTGTGGTGGACCATTAAACGGATCTTTATATACTATCACTTGTAAATCGCGTAGTTCTGTTAATATTGCTTCCTCATAATCAAATCCTAAGAAGAGGAAAGAGTCTTCTAAGGTAAACCAAACTTATCTATGGCACTTAAGACTAGGTCACATCAATCTTAACAGGACTCAGAGGTTGGTGGAATATGGATCATTGGAGTCTCTCCAATATTGAACCATTTCCAACTTGCGAAACCTGTTTGGAAGGAAAGATGATGACTAGGCTTTTCAAGGCAAAGGGTTATAGAGCGACAAAAGTATTAAGTTTGATACATTCTGACTTGTGTGGGTCTATGTCTACATAAGCTCGTGGAGGGTATGAGTACTTCGTCATATTTACTGACGATTACTCGAGGTATGGATATGTTTACCTTCTTCGCCACAAGTTGGATTGCTTTGAAACCTTTAAGGAATTCAAGGCAGAAGTGGAGAAGAAGCTAGGTAAAGAAATCAAAACACTACGATCTAATCGTGGTAGGGAATACCTATCCAACGAGTTCAAGGACTACTTGACAGAATGTGGGATTACATCCTAGCTGACAGCATCGGGCACCCCTCAGCAGAATGGTGTGTCAAAGAGAAGGAACCGAAGTCTCTTAGAGATGGTTTGGTCGATGATGAGTTATGCAACTTTGCCAGTTTCCTTTTGGGGATATGCCCTAGAGATTGTAGCACACTTGCTGAATCGTGTGCATTCCAAGTTGGTACAAAAGATCCCTTTCGAGTTGTGGAGCGGGCACAAACCCAGTATGCACCACTGAAGGATTTGGGGTTATCCTGCTTATGTGCTAAATAGGCAGACCGACAAATTGGAATCACGTTCAGAAGTGATGGTGTTCATAGGGTATCCGAAGGAAACGAAGGATAGATACTTTTATGATCCTAAAGAACAGAAGATCGTTGTTAGCCCTAACACTCGGTTCTTAGAAGAGGATTACATTAGTAACCATAAATCTCGAGTCGACATCATCCTTGAGGAATTACAAGGTGGTCGAGTTCCACTTGAACAACCAATTGTGCAAGATAGTACTCCACGAGTAACTGCACAATCTGTTAACACAGCTCCTGACACTGTTCGACGTAGTGGGAGGGTGATATTTACACCTGATCGGTATATGTTCACTGGGGAGACGTTTGATTATCTCCCTGCAGATAAACAAGATACCGTGGATCCCTGGACTTACAACGAAGCAGTGGGAGATGTAGATGCAGATTCATGGAGAATCACCATGGACTCGGAATTTAAGTCCATAACTGATATGGATGTATACGAGATCACTGAACTACCTGAGGGCTGCAATGCTATTGGTAGTAAGTGAGTATACAAGAGAAAGAGAGAGGACCGTATGGAGAGATCATGGCGTTTAAGGCCATGCTAGTGGCGAAGGGTTTAACCAGAAAGAAGGTATCGATTACGAAGAGACCTTCTCGTCTGTAGCAATGATCAAGTCCATTCGAATTCTCCTTACCATAGCAGATCACATGAACCTAGAGACCTGGCAAATGTATGTCAAAACCTTATTCCTAAACGGTCACCTTTAAAAAGGTAGGGACATCTACATGAAACAGCCAGATGGTTATGTGAAGGAGGGCGAAGAGCATCTAGTTTGGAAGCTTAAGAAGTCTATTTATGGACTTAAGCAAGCTTCCCGATTATGGCACCAGCATTTTGACGAGGTAGTCAAATTCTATGGTTTTGTTTCCTGTCCTAACGAGGTGTGCGTGTACCGCATTTGTGTTAACGGATTAGTGGTGTTTCTTGCATTTTACGTAGATGACATCCTTCTCATTGGCAACAATATTGAAGTGTTATCAGACGTAAAGACGTGGTTATCCGAGCAGTTTCAAATGAAGGACTTAGGTGAAGATGCTTATATCCTTGGGATCAAGGTTATTTGAGATCGCCAGAAAAAGGATGTTAAGCTTGTCACAAGTGTCCTACATTGACGCTGTTATTGCTCGTTTTAGCATGCAAAAAGCCAAGAGAGGTTCAGTACCTTTCAGACATGGCATTTTTCTATCCAAGAATCAGTGCCCTAAAAACACCTGAAGAGATAGAAAGTATGAGGCTAGTTCCATATACTTCCGCTGCCGGTAGCCTCATGTATGCGATGCTTTGTACGAGAGCAGATATCTCATATGCTGTAGGCATGGTCTCAAGATATCAGTCTAACCCTAGAAAGGAACACTGGACTGCGGTCAAGCATATTCTCAAGTACCTTAAACGGACTAGAGATTATAGGCTTGTTTACGAGTCAGACAGTCTAGTGTCTTTGGGTTATACAGAATCGGATTACCAGGCTGACAGAGACGAGAAGAAGTCTACCTCAGGTTATGTGTTTACCTTGGGAGGTAGAGCCATTTCATGGAGGAGTGCAAAGCAGAAATGCATTGCGGACTCAACCATGGAAGCAGAGTATGTGGCTGCTTCAGAAGCTTCGAAAGAGGCAGTTTGGCTCAAGAATTTCCTCCTGGATCTTGATATTGTTCAGAATTTGCCTAAGGCGATCACGATTTATTGTGATCATGCGGGTGCTGTGACAAATTCTAAGGAACCTAGATCTCACAAGGCGTCTAAACACATAGACATGAAGTACCACATTATACGAGTATTCGTAAATCGAGGTGACGTGGTGATTGACAAAATTGGAACTGAAGTCAACCTAGCTAATCCTTTCATGAATAGCTTACCACTCCTGGCTTACGAGATGCATGTTCGTAGCTTAGGGATGGTAGAAATGCCCCCCACTTAGGACTACAGAAACTTTTGTATAAGTGGGAGAAGATGCAGTGGTAGATAGGATAGATAGCTAAGATATAGCTGGGTACTAGTTTGTACCAAGATAGCTGAGATATAGTTGAGTACTAATTTGTACCTAGAACTGACACATTGTATACTAAAAGTTTACTTTAGTATAAGTGGGAGAATTGTTGGGATTTTGTATACTGGAAGCAAATTTTATGCTTGTATACAATATGTGTTGTCCCTACCACTATTTTATTCTCCTATCTGATAAATATATATATATTTGCACATGTTATCCTTTATCTTGTATAAAAGTTAGATTTGTGTGGTGTGTCGGGTATCACAGAAGACAACATAAATTGGTTGAACTGACAAGATATAAACAGTTATCACAGCTGAGACAACTTAAGGATAAGTTGTCGGTTTAAGCTGCAGTTTAGATAAGAAGTGGCTTGCCTTAGCTGCTTGTCTTTACTTGTACACTTAAGGTGGTGTATTGACGGATCACAGTGAGATGTGTTCTCCTAACTGACCTTAGTGGAGAACCAAGATCTCGGTGACTTAGCTGGTCTTAAGCTTGGTAAGACTTCAGCTGAGTGCATTTGGCTCTCTATCACTTTGACCTACTATGGTGAACGTCATCACGATCGGATCTACGTATCTTGGGTGTCAGTAGTTATTTGTGGCTCAGGCTGGTTGTCTGTATCTTGCAGCCGTATCCTAATAAAATGGGTTGATAATATCCCCTGAGGAACTCGAAAGGATTAGCACACTAAACCCAGCCGGTTGATTAAGTTCAGGTGTGTTAATAAGGTCGAGTGGTACTACTCAGGAATATAAGATGTTAATTAATTTAAGCTGTCAGTGAGCTTAATTAATTAACGGATATTTCTATCATAAATAGGGAGATCGATTAAGTCTAAAATACAAGCCCTTGCTCAATTTGGGATAAAGGGGTAAGTCAGCACGGTTTCTCTAGTGGAATGAATCTGTGTTTATTAATTAATTTTGCTCTGGGCTGAGTATGGATAATTAATTAATTTGAGGCCCATCTTTATTTCTTGTATTGGATCCCTGATCTGGCCCAATTAGCTGCCTAGTAATTTATTGTCTCTCATAAATCATTATTAATGGATTAATGTATTTTTACATTATTTGATAATGTTATTTATCTAGAATTAATTGGCTGGGCCAATTAATTGATGAATATTAGTAGCCCAGTAAATTAATTAATTATATTATGGGCTGGTTATGTGGAAGCCATTAGAAATATAATTAAATTAATGGGTTACAAATATATTAATATTATATTAGCTTTTGAAGCCTATATATATTAGTATTCTGTTCAAAAACAGATTACGCACACACACATAACTCACGCACGCAGCGTGTAAGAGAGAGAGACGATAAATTTTATTTTCTTCAGTTCTCTGACCACCCAGAGGAAGAAAAAGGCCAGGACACAGATCAGAAGATCTAGCACAGGAGCAACAATCAAAGCCGCGACAACATACGAAGGAGGAAGGTATCGTTCCTAACCTAAATTATTCCTTCACCTCTGCTCAGAGGCAGCGAGCTGTTGTTGTATAGACAACGAAGCAACTGGGGCAGCACTTGATTCCAGAGGAGGAGGTGGTGAATCACCCTGCTCGCTGGAAGTCTTTCCCTCAGCAGAGTCTCCCTTCTCTGCATCCTTGGGTGTCTTGTCTTCATAATCACCATCATGGTAATCAGGCGGCGAAGGGCCTCTGGCAGGCAAGGGGGTGGACCTGAGCTCTAGAAGATAGAGTATGGCGGAGCGTAGGTCCTCGAAGGAGGCAATGTCGGCGGGTTCTCCAAACCCAATCACTGACTGAATCTGTAGCTCCTCTGCCAGTAGAGAATCCACAGTATGCTGCTAAATAAGATCAGCAAGGATGTCCCAATTCTGGAACCTCAGCAGCATCTGGGTCCTTGCCCGAACAACAATGTCTATCAGATCCTGATGTTGAGATATTTCAGGGATCTGTTTAGCGACCTCTCCTGCTGCTCGGAGATGGTTCAGCTGAATAGTGGATGATTGCTCAGAAGAAACCTCAGCAGCAGACTCATCTTCTTCTTCCTGCTGAGTTTCCTCTGTACTTACACGCTGCACTTTATCTTTCAGAGGGGCACCTTCTATGCCTGTGTCAGCATCTTGTAAGTCTTCCACCTGAGGGGGCGGTGGGGAGACAACCTTAGAAGGTCTTGTCTTGGACAGCTTCTTCTTCTTTTGCTGTTTCGTGCGTGGTGGCAGATCAGTAGATGATCTCTTCAGGTCGGCTCCACGCCTGATAGATTTCTCTGCTGCTGATTTGGTTTTGAATTTAATCAGCTTCTTATAAAAATATTTCATGTCCGCGAAGGACACATGGCTCGCCACTGAGTCCTCGATCACTATGGACACCTTTGTCCCATACAGCAGCTTGCCCACACTAATTAGTCTTCTCTCTCCAGAATCTGTGGCAACAAACTTTTGAGCCTGAGCTTTCAGCTCGGACATGAAGAAACATGCCCAGTTCACTGGACTCCATCCATTATCGCCATCATGATTTGGAGTTTGGGCTTGGACAGTTGATCGAAGGAACCTATAACGCTTGTGAGAATACGAATCACAATATACGCCAGGCCTCAATACAAATCACGATATGCGCTGGTTCTTCGGAAGAGCGGATTTGAAGGAGACGTCGTCTCGTCCGCAGAAATGACGGATGTAATCGTTAAGCTCTGCCTCCTTATAGCCTATGGGGGAGATACCATTGTCGGGAAGCTCCAAGATAGATGTCAGACTCTCAAGAACGCTGAGATCCGCGTGACTCTCCTCCCATTTCTGAGGGGAAACCTCCCTCATGTATCCAGTAACAGTCACCTGTGCGTCCGTGTCCTCAACGGAACGCAGGTTGTAGAAGAACTCTACTACCTGTCTGGGCAGGTACGCCTTGGGGTGCTTCGACAGAAGTAACTGCAGCCCCGAGGTCTCCAGAGCGGAGAAGATGAGCTCCATGAACGGCAGCTCTGCAAGATGAAACGCCATCGTGGGTTCGAAATTAACCCTGGACTGTATGATATCCTGAATATTGGATGGGGTCGGTACAACAGACGCCATAATGTTCAGAAATCTGCAAGAAATAAGTTAGCACTCAAAAATAGAGTAAATTAGATACAAATTTATGAAGAATAGAAGTTACCGGAATTAAGAGTGCTTGAGAGAAATATGCAGTCTGGAGATGCAGCAGTTCAGAATATGATCACAAGCTCTCTCTTAAGACGGTAATGGCGTAAAGTGTGTTTAGAGAGAAAAAGGTACATATTTTATAAGATTTGAATATTAAGGGTTTTAAGATCAGACGGTCAGGATAAAATCTCGCTTTTTCTGGACGGTTTGGATTTGATTTTATAAATGGAATGATTACTTAGCTGCCTCTAAACTAGACCCACGTAAGGTTTGCAAAGTTAGAGTAAGGTGAGAAGACATGCATTAAATGCATTGCAGGCAATTCAAAGGATAAGGAATTTTAAATGAAAACGGTTTCTGCTGAATTTATCCTTATGAATTTATGGCGGGAAATAAATGCAAATCATGCCACTGAGTGCAAGCTACTGAATTAATAATGCAAGCATGCTTCTGAAAGAAATATGGAATATAATACGGAAACCTCTTTAGCTGAACCTGACGGTCAACTGTTTACTGAATCAACTCAGGAGAATCTTCGTGCTACTGAAGTTATCACGTTCCCCCTTACTATGTCCTGTATGATTCACCCTATTGAATCAAGTATTGAGTTTGACTCTCCGACTTTAACAGCAATAAATGCAGCTTCATCTTCAGAAGAATACATGAATGTATCTTCCTCTATTGAGTCGTCGGATAGCTCTCCGGCAATGTAGGCCTGCCTTTTTCGGGAAAATTTCTCTCTTCTGGCCTGTCGTTCTGCTCACTAGGCAGCTGAGAGCTCAGGACATTCGTACTGGAAATGTCCTTCCTTTTGCAGTTGTAACACACAGTAACTCTGCCACCTTTTACAGTTGAGCTGTTGGATGGACTAGCATCAGGTTCTGTGTTCCTGCAATCAGGAGAAGGTTTAGATTCTTCCCTTTTATGATTATCTTTCTTACCTGAGGGAGAATCTCTGTGGTATTTCTTTAGCTTTCTGTCTCTCTCCTTCTCCCTTTGATATTTGAATAAGCGCAAGACGCTCAGTAGAAGGGGTCTCCGTGGACTTTGCTTCTGATGCAACTACTGTCTTGCTAGCAGAACCGAGGTTGGCTCCAAAGTGCTGACTGTTGCTTTGAAAGCATGGTCAATCTGAGTGTCAGCTAGAGCGCTAACGCACCATTGGGGTAGACTATGCTCAAACTCCTTAGTCTTTAGTTCTGAAAAGATAACATCAGGAGTTAAAGCATTAAGATCAGAGCGACGTAAATAGGTAGCAAAAGAAATCCACCTCAGTCGAGGTAGCGCTCTTATGATCTTGGTGTTCATCTCTTTGTTGCTGAACGTTCTCCCCAGCCCGTTGATTACATTGATCTGATTGGTGAATCTGACGCTAAGCTCGTCAATGGTTTCACTGGGCTCCATAGCAAAGTTGTCAAACTTTTGAAGCTCTAGCTCGAGCTTATTTTCCTTGATCTGCGGGGTTCCTTGGCTTAGTACAACCAGGACATCCCAAAGTTCCTTTGTCGTCTTGCACTCTCCCGAGGTGAGAATCACTGAGCGTTGTCAGGATTGCATTTTGCGCTACTCGGTCAAGGTTGTGCAATTTCTTCTCTTCCGGCGTGAGGGAAGATTTTTCTTTGGCAACCTTTGCACCAGTTTGTGCTCCTACACCTCCCACAGCGGCATATTGGATACTGTTGATCATTGGAATGATAGGTCCTATTTCAAGGACGTATGTCATGCTGTCGTGCAGCGATGTAAAGTGCGCCTTACCGTATAGTTCTCCACCGAGAACATAGGTACCGTCCGAATACCTGACATATCAGACATTATGGGTAAGAGTATAAGGATGTATGAAGAGATGCTTGTGCACTGAAAACGTTTTCAGGATCTGTTCGAGCAGACCAGTAGGTTTTTCAAAAAATGATGATCAGGAGAACACCGCTCTGATACCCATTGTTGGTCCGGAGACGAGTGTCAGATGTAGAGGGCGGGGGGGGGTGAATACACCTGAGTACAAGTTTTTCCTCAAACGCGAAGGTCAGCTCAGCTGAGAATTGCGACTGAATGAACAGTGCCAAATAAGAACCTTCTGATCGCGGGTCAGAGTGTCTCAACTACTGAGTCTGTTCTACTGACTTTCGTCAGTACAGAGAGTTCAGTCGGAGAGTTTTAGTGCGGATAAGTGTGGGGCCCATAGGACTTCGTCTCTTTTGAAAATATGTTTTCGCAAGCCAAAGTTGTTTTGGCTGGTGCACTTTTAAATACGTTTTATGCAAAATATGAGTTTATAAATCGGTTTGAGCACAATGCAATAAAATAGTAAATAACACAATCAATTTTTAACGTGGTTCGGATACGCAAGATCCTACTTTCACGGTCCATGCAGAACAGGAGTTCTTGTTGTTTAATCTGAGAGATACACCAGAGAGAGAGAGAGAGAGAAAGAGAGAGAGAGAGAGAGAGATAGAGAGAGACGAGAGGGAGGAGATATACAAGAGAGAGAGAGAGACGTGGGAGATTTTATTTGTGGTAGAGTGAGGACCAAAATATTAGATTATGATATTGGGTACCAAAAATAAAAGAACATTACTATATTTAATGAAATTTGATGAATTATTACTAATTAAATAATGCTCATTTTATCATAACCTTAGATCTTAGATATGAAAGATATAGATGTATTCGTTTTTCACTCTGTAAGGAGGTGTTTACAAATGATCATCTCCATATATATATATATATTTATGACTAAAATATTAATTTTTTATTTAGTTAAGAATTCATTTCACCTATTTGAATCGTAGGTATAGTAGTAGTACCAGTCTGAAGTGTGAGCCATTGAAAACAACAATTACGTTAATTGCTAATTATGGAACGCAATGATGCTACGGACACTTTGAATTTTTGCGGGTGCTGATTAAAGTTGTTGATAATAGTAAATAGTATCAGCTTTTTTTAATATAATCTTAGCCTTTCAAGTTTTTCTACCTGATGGTCAAGATTAAATTTATTCAATATATATATCGCAAAAACTTACGTGCACCCAGTTGCAGGTGCAACCGGATGCATAAGCTAAATAAAATATTAATGTACATGCTAACACAAGCGCTCATGTAGCGCAGTTGTTGTGTTGCTGAGCTCTCACCCAAGAGACGCGGGTTCGAGACCCAGCAACACCCAAATGTCTGAAAATGTTTTAATTTGGCTTTAAAATATAATAAATTTATTCTTTTCGTTTTTTTCTTAATTTGACATTAAAAATTTAATTTGTTTTTTTTCAAATTACATTATGATAGAAAAAAATATAATAAATTTATTCTTTTATTTTTAAAAAAATAATATGACTCAAAAAATATTAATATGTACATTAGAATTTATTCTTGTTAATAAAAATATAATATATATATAATTTTTTTCAATTACATCACTAACAAACCTTTTTTTTTAACATTAAAAATTGAATTTTTATTTTTAAATTACATTATGATAATAAAAAAATTAATATATATATTTTTTTTATTTTCAAAAAAATAATATATGACTCAAAAAATATTAATATGTATTTAGAATTTATTCTTGTTAATAAAAATAAAATATTTTTAAATTTTTTTTTTCAATTACATGATAGGGAAATATGTGGAGATGATAAAAGTATTACTTTATATAAAAAATGTATCAATTATTCTGAATATATCATTTGTTCTGAATAAAAGTATCACTTCTTATTAACTAATGTATCACTTGTCATGAATCAAAGTAGGGTTTAGACTTCCCCTCTAGCGTATAGTAAAAACAAGGAAAAATACCGTAGCAGTTCCACGACTAAAAGGGTTTGGAAATGCTAGCGTTCGGAACGCTCACATTTTTAACCAGAGAAAAAAGTAGGGTTTAGACTTCCCCTCTAGGGTACAGTAAAAACAAGGAAAAATACCGTAGCAGTTCCACGACTAAAAGGGTTTGGAAATGCTAGTGTTCCGAAGGAACGCTAGCTGTTTCCAAACCCTTTAAAAATGCGAGTGTTCCGAAGGAACGCGAGCATTTTTAACCGGAGAAAAAAGTATGGTTTAGTCTTCCCCTCTAGGGTACAGTAAAAACACAGAAAAATATTATTGCTCAATAGAAATGATACTTTTCTTTAGGCAGAATGATACTTTTCTTTACAGCATGTGATACTATTACTCAATAAGAATAATACTTTTCTTAAGGAAGAATGATATTTTTGTTAACATGTGATACTATTGCTCAATATGAATGATACTTTTCTTAAGGAAGAATGATACTTTTCTTTAGGAAGAATGATACTTTTGTTAACAACATGTGATACTATTGCTCAATAAGAATGATACTTTTCTTAAGGAAGAATGATACTTTTCTTCAGGAAGAATGATACTTTTCTTAAGGTAGAATGATACTTTTCTTTAGGAAGAATGATACTTTTGTTAACAACATGTGATACTATTGCTCAATAAGAATGATACTTTTCTTAAGGAAGAATGATACTTTTCTTAAGGTAGAATGATACTTTTCTTAAGGAAAAATGATACTTTTCAATTGGTTGGAATAAAAATATTACTTATTATAAACAAATATATCACTTTTGTTAAATTAATATATCAATTAAAATGAAAAAGGGACAAACTTGATTTGAAATTTTTTGAATTGGTTGGAATAAAAATATTACTTATTAAAAACAAATTTATCACTTTTTTAAATTAATATATCAATTAAAATGAAAAAAAAACATTATAAAAAAAGGAAAAACTTATTCTGAAAAAATAATTGAAATAAAAATATTAATTATTATGAACAAATGTATCATTTTTTAATTAATATATCAATTAAAAAGAAATGATACTTTTCTTAAGGAAGAATGATACTTTTCTTAAGGTAGAGTGATACTTTTCTTAAGGAAGAATGATACTTTTCAATTGGTTGGAATAAAAATATTACTTATTATAAATAAATTTTTCACTTTTGTTAAATTAATATATAAATTAAAATGAAAAAGGGACAAACTTGATTTGAAATTTTTTGAATTGGTTGGAATAAAAATATTACTTATTAAAAACAAATTTATCACTTTTTTTAAATTAATATATCAATTAAAATGAAAAAAAAAACATTATAAAAAAAGGAAAAACTTATTCTGAAAAAATAATTGAAATAAAAATATTAATTATTATGTACAAATGTATCATTTTTTTAATTAATATATGAATTAAAAAGAAAAAAACTCAAACTTACGCTGCTAGGACTTGAACCCGGGTATATGGAATTTGAGCCCAGCAGCTTTGCCAACTGCACTACCATTCCATTGTTAACATATTGCAAATCGGCATATTTAATTGTAAATGTCCGGTTGCACCTGCAACCGGATGTACAGGAGTCCAACTCTATATATATTCGTTGTCGCCTTATCAGTTTTCTTTCATTATCAAAAAAAAAAAATGTGCGGGTCCAAATTTAACTTGAATTGACTACAATAAAATATAAAACTGAAGATCGTAATAAATCCAACTTCCAAGCCTTGAATTTTGATTCAAACTTAAGAAGAATTATTCAAACAGAAATGAAAAATCAATTCGTAAAAGTAAGTACCACAAATAACTAGTTAATAATGATCGCAATAGCACTATACTACATTCAAAAACCATTTTTATACTTGCACAAAAAGATATGATACTTACACATGATATATCAAAACGATTAATCTTCATGTGTAAAAATGATATGAATTAAACTATTTGGTTAAGCGTGAGAATTCATATAGTGACTAGTGGGGGTAGTGTTGATTACGCCAGGGAGACACGTCATCAGACAAGTAGTCCCAAGGTTTCGGGTTGGATTCATGGTACCTAATGTTGTTGTGACTATGATCATAATTTATTAGGATGAAATTTGGAGAAGCAGCTCCCTTGTACTCCCCCTTTTACAAGGATATCTTTTACCACCTTTTTCATCTAATTTAATATTATCTAAATTAAACAAGATCAACATACTTTAGATAAATTAAGTGCTAATACGCGTTTTTACTGATATCGGATAGTAAAAACAGTAACTTTTATTGAATACCCCGCAGTCCCTATTATTGTCATTTTTTATTTAATCGGGTTGTCATGTAATTTCTATCATGTTTTGTAAAAAAAAAAAAATTCATAATTTTAAAATAAAGTGGGGCTCTCCAGGGCCGGCCCTGAGATTTCGGTGGCCCTAGGCGAAAAGCAAAAATGGGGCCCTTGTCGAAGCTTCGTGAACCATGTTGTCAGAGAAAGCTAGCACATGTTTCAATATTTGTGTGTCTACATAACTTTAAAAGTAAAAATCGTAAAGTGCAACAAACTTAAAAAATCGGTATCTTTTTTGCGGTTTGCCTTTTATCAGTTTTATGTAATCTCTAAGGCGCATAGAGAGCCGACTATTGTTGCAAGAAATGAAGAAAGAGCCGTTGCTGCACTTGGCGTTGGGTACTTGATTTGGTAAATAGTGAGTAATGGCTTAATGGGCTTAAAAAAAGAGAGTGATCCTTAAATCATTAATTTGAAGTTGGGTTTGTAATTGTAAGTAATGGGCTCATATTAAACTTTTTTTTTTATTTTTTTAAAGTGTGTTATGAGAATATGTCCTTAAAAATTGATATGGGATCATATTAATTTTTTTTTAAAATGGGCTACTGTACTTGACCGTATTTTAAAATTTGGGGCCTTTAAAATTGGGGGCCCTAGGCAAAGGCTCCACCCGCTATTCGGGTGGGCCGGCCCTGTGGCTCTCCTTACTCACTACATACCTCACAATCTTATACTCTCTCTACAAGAGTCTATCTCTCACATGATTATGTTCCACCCCGAACTCATAAATTTATGATTCTTAATATTTTAGAAACTATAGATTATTTCTCCAATTACAACATAAGAAAAAAAATCAATTGCCTCAACTGTATCTTAATTGAATTAAGATGAATTGTCATTCATTCCTATCAACCATTACTCGAAAACGGTGCTCATTTGTTAATACAATAAGAATGAAAAAGATAAACACATAAACCGAGTTTCATAATCTCCATGACGAAAAGAATCAAGACTGTAATAACGGGACGAAAAAAGTATTCAATATATACCAAGTTTATGTAAATTTACCTCCAAAATTTTTAAAATGATGTAAACCTGTTGGGAATCAGCTTTTAATGAATATAACTTTGATAGATTCAAAACTCTGGAAGATGATGATCAGTCCTTTTTATAGATGTGTGGGGATTAGTCTAGCTTACTTGTTATGAAACTGGTTAGTTCGTTAAGTATTGTTTTCAAGATTGCTTCCAAAAGTATTTAGTTTTCTTACCGGTTAGTAAACATTCTTGAAGATTTATGAAGTCTGAAGATTTAGTAGGGGATCACGAGTTAGTATCGTCTTCCTTATCAGTACAGAAGTGTTGATGTGTCAGCCGCGATTTAAAAAACTACTTAGTCTCAGCGAGTTAGTACTATCAGATGTTTTATTATTAGTAAAGGCGTGCGAGGAATTAACTAAGGAAAGTTTGAAGTCGTATAAAGCCTCAACTATCAAATGTACCTTAACCAATCATAAACAGACAGCGCGGTAGTTGTCTCTGACATACAGCTGATAAACTACTAAATTTTCGAAAAAACATACAAAAGTGAAGATTCAAATCACTTTTGAAGACCACTAGCTACTCAAATTACCAATAGAAACACATCTATATTCAAGGGATCTATTCTTAGTTGAGACTATAAAAAAAGACATTGTCTCAAACAAGATTATAAGAACACATGAAAAATAGCATTCAAATACTCTAGCAATCCTTCAAGCAATCCCTTTAGCAAAGAACTCTAACTCAAAACAATATATTTTGTTCTTCACTACCAGAGTAGTTTTGTTCCCCTTTTGTATCCATTTAAGCATATCCTTGTATATCTTATATCTTATTGTAAGAAGTCATTCAGGCATAATAAAACCCTAAAACAAACCCCTACCTCAGAGACGAAGTAGCTATACATTTAAATTGTAAATAGTTGTTTAGAGATGAGCTAAATTATAAACAAGAAATGCATGTGATTGATCAATAAGAGTGAACGTAGGAGACAAATGTTATGAACCACCATTGACCTCTATGTCTCTTTCTTGTATCATACGTTTACTAACATATTGCATCAACTACTTTCAAAATTATATACTTCCTCCTTCTCGTTATACTATATTGTCTTTGTAGTTACAGAGATTAAGAAATTTTATTTAGGTGTTTATTTTATTCATTCTTATTGTATTAAAAAATGGACATAATTTTCTAGTAATGATTGATTGGAAGGAATGACAATTCATCCGAATTATATTAAGACATAGTTTAGGCAATTGACTTTTTTTTTATGTTGTAATCCAAGAATTTAGGTTTTCAAAAAGTTAAGAATTATTGGGTGATGATTTAATATAAGATTTGAAGGTCCCAAAAGCCCTAGCTAAGTGATGAACCAATATAATGTAATAGCTTAGTTGGGCTAAGCATGTTAAGAACTCGGTAGGCCAGATAGAGTTCAGTAGCTGATAGACTCAGTAAATTATTTATTTTCAGCTGTTGGATGGACCCAGTGTTTGAAGAGCTAGTAGGATTCAGGTATCAGTACCAATAGGATCAACTTACAAAGCTGAACTGTTCAGAGAATGTCAGTAGAGGACCACTCTGTTAAACTCTTCGAGGAATCAGAGAAAGTCAACCCAGCATCAGTCTTGGAGTTTGAATAAGCATCACCTACCAATCAACCTCGACCAATGAGAAGGTGCCAATATTTTACTAGCACTGATATAAAGTTGCCCTCAAGCAGAAAAATTGAAAATCTCTACAGTGATGTTAAAAATAAGATGGTCGTTTTACCTATCATTTTTGACACGTGGCAGGGTCCTCTCCAACCAATGTTTTGATGAGTCATGACTATAAATAGGGATCGATCTTCAACCGTTGAAGACACCGGGAACACAAAGCATTCAAGCAGTCAAAGATCTAACACTCTCAAAGCTCAAAAAGCGAAGAACTCTTTAACCAAAGAAATAAAACATAGTTCTTCACTCTAAAGTACCATAGTTCTCATTCTCTATTCTATACTCAATTCATGTTATATCTTAAGCTTGGATATCGAATGAGTTCACATCCGAATTGTTATTATTGTAAGAACTCCTTCTCAGTTAGAGAAACTTAAACCTTGTGTTTTAACCCATTGAAAAGTCGCTAAGACTATAAGTAGTGATATGTCCAGTGCATGGATTGATTGAGACTTGCTTAGTATAATCTACTCGAGACCTCCTGGTAATTCAGGACAGTAGACATAGGATCTTGCGTATCCGAAACACTTGAAAAACTGGGTGTCTTATTTACTGTTTTATCAATTACTATTCATTCTGCATAAACCACTTTGCAAAATTCATAAGCCTAGATTTTCAATAAAACCTTATAAAACATGCACAAGCATAACTGAAATATACAACACTTAATATGATGGGTAGAGAATGAAACAGTAAGCTAATGCAAAGAGACTGATAAGAACACTGATTTTATAGTGGTTATAGATTCATGAGATCCTACATCCACTCTTCTAGTTTCTCAGCAGGAATCCACTAAGGATACTCGAAGACTGATGAGTACAGATCAATATAAACAATCAAACTAACAGATTTACAATTTAACAATCGAGCTAACAATCGACTTCTATCTGAAATAGATAATTAGGGTTGAGTGATGTTCAATAATGAGAGTATGTAACACTCTCTACTCCAAGCTTGTGATATTCGAGCTAAATTTCAATGAGTATGCACATCAGTGGGAATTTATAAGCTATAGAACTTGTATGGAAGGAGTGAGAGCTTTGATCTTTTACATGAGAGTGCTTGAGTGTTAAGAAATTCTGTAACCTCTTTGAGAGAGGTCTTCTGCTATTTATAGGTGAGATTTGGGATATGACCATTGAAAAGTATTGCTCTCCTATTGTTTCCGTGTCATCAACGTTTGATGCATTAAATGCATGGACACGTGTCCCACTCCGCTTGACTCTGTCGATCTGTACGAGGTACTGTGTTGTCTCCTGACTAAGGATGACATGGCAGCCTTAGATTTGTCTATGTTGATTCTGACGTTGATGTTTATGCTCCGTTGATTATCTTCTTTGAATATCGCGCCTTGTACCTTGTATACACTTCATATGAATTCATTTGAGGACGGTCTAATGAGGATCTTGATTTGATGATTATTTTAGCCTGGTAAGAGTCATCTTGTCGTAGTTAAACTCGATCAGTTCTTCTATCTGAATAAATATCTTCCGAGAAACCTAATCTGATAAGAATATTCAGCCTGACTATACAGACCTGGGCTGAAACAAACCTATAAATACTTCAGACTGGTTCACCAATCAATTAGGGGTTTTGGATCACTCCAACATATATTTTTCCAATAATTTCCCCCTTTTCGATGATGCCAAAACCCTATTCTAACCTGAAAACAGACTCAGGTTAAGATCATCCAATACAAGTTGGGATCTGAAAAGTAATGGGATTAGCAAACCAGATTATGAAGAAAGAAAGAAAGCCTGGACAAAGAGTTATTGTCGTCAGGGAAAAAGATGGTAACAACTTCATTATGAATCCAGATTAAGTACAAGCTATTACAAGAAGTAACACGTTCTACACTACAACGGTTTGGGCTTCATCCTGTAGTTCTTCTCGAATTCTTCATGAGTAAGATGAGTCTTCTTCAGATTCTCCATTATCCATCAAGATTAATACTCATGAATTCTTCGTGAGTAAGATGCGTAATATGAGTAAGGTGACGTATCGACTACGTCAAGATTGAAGTCGTCATCAGATTCAGGTTGACATTCATCATTGGCAAGTTCTTCCTCAGTGACTGGACACTTCTCAAGGAACTTTTCATTGAGAGGTTCCGAGGAGCTTGTTATTTCATTAATGTCCAAGTCCTGGGTGGGTGGAGGAGAAGCTGACACCGCAGCTGGTTCTGCAGTTTCATGTGCAATATTTCAGTCTGCAGAAATTCAGAGCTCACAAGTAGTTCTCCTACATGGGCCAGGTCCGACTTAGTGGACTCAAGTCCGTGTGGAACTTCACAAAGATCAGGTGCCTCAACTTTTTGAACTTCATCCTTGACGATTCCTGCTGGTAGTTTAGGCTCAATAGAGGGAGCTGTCTCGAGAGGCACATTGTTTGAGGGAGAGTTAAGGTAATGGAGGATTTAGGCTTCTTACTCGAGAAGAGGGAAGCATCCTCTTTTTCCGTTGAGCCTTCAGCGAGGCAAAAGATCGGCCCTTGTGTGGGATCCTTTATTGTCTCTTCAGTCGTAGGCTTTAACGGTACAGGCTGAAAGTCAGACCTCTTATGTTTCTGCCGTACTGTTTCCTTTGCTGGTTGAGGAACTTTCTCATAAGACTTTTGAGATTTCTTCGAGGCAGATTTAATGGCATGGGTCTTATCAACCTTGGATTTCACCACTTTGGAGATTTTGGTCTTAGCCTGTGCAGGCACAATAGGATTTGGTATGCTGATGGCATGTAGCATCTTATTGCTATCAGCGAACTTCTGCATCTTAAAGGAGTCATAAAACTGAACTGACCTCCATTGAATATTTGTAAAATTCATACCTTCAACCACTCTTATTAAAATACAGGAGATCTATGTGGCCCATTGAAGATATATACGTTGATCAAGAGCGTCGGTGAAAACCAATTGTATGTCAGAAACGGAGAAGCCCAATTAGCCTTAGCACTATCGGCGATGGTCATCATTAGTCTTAGGCCAGATTTAGAGAACTGATCATGAGACCCTGACTTGCACATAATGCAATGGGTCAGAATGTATAGAAGACTTGTGTATTTGGTCTTCAAGGAGTTCTTCATGACTTGAGATCTGAAGACTGCTAGTTTATCTCCGGTGAAGCACTGGAGATAGGAGTCTTCCTTTGATAATTGATAATTATCCGGACGAACCCCATCATGAGGCAGATGAAGGTAGTTTTTTATGTTCTCCATAACATCGAACTCAACAACTCTTCCTTTAGGGTGTTGGTCGCATGTGATGACAAACTTAGATAACATCTTGTTTCTTTCCTCCTTCAAGTAAATGTAGAACTCAACAACATGTGCCGGAAGAAGCATCTCAGGTTCAACAGACATGAACCACTTCAGGCCAGATGCACGAAGGTATTCAAATGCCTGATCTATGGCATTCATGACTCCCGTGTTGAAGTAGAAAGGCGAATCGTAGATAACGCTAGAAAGTAGAGCGCCCTCGTTCTCCAACGAAAAATCGGCTGAGCGGACAATGGCTTCCTTAGGTTGACATTTGGGAGACATTTTCTGCATAAAGCATGAGTTAGAATATGAAAAATGGGAGATATCAAAGCATATGTAAGACAAGATACCTTGCTACTAACACACGAACTTGAGTGAAAAAGACGTGTAGTAAAAGTATGTAGAGAGTAAGCAGCAAGAAAGAGAGAAAATGAGATATGCAAAGGAAACTGTAAAGTTCGAAAATAGCGGAAAATAGGTATATGAAGCTATTCACTTTAGATTCATGATTCAGATTAAATCTAGAGTTATAAAATAAATTGTTTGGATTAAATATGATAAAAGAAGGTATGATAACAGAATTGAATTTTAAAAAGGTAATAGTATAATATCCTATAAAAGGGCGGCACATTAATTGCGATACGATGTGCATTAAATGCGATAGAATATCAGACAACATGATTGCTTTAAATGAGAACAAGAAATAAATGCTTCTAAAATTATAGACTGAGTCTGATACGCAAACCTTTCAGTCAGATATTGTAACTAACTGATTCCACTAGTTGAATTTTCATGTTCAGATTCAGTCGGATGTAGTGTGGGTCAGACTAGTTCCCCCTTACTTAAGGCGTAGGCTTTTGTTCGCCTGGATCCAATAGACCCCGTTCCACTAACCGTGTTTCTGGCAGAGGTTTGGTGAAGATATCAACTCGTTGTCTTTCAGTGTCAATTTTCTCTAGTCTGATATGGCCTTTTTCCGCATGGTCTCTTATAAATGGTGTCGGATATCATCATGTTTATATCTTGTGTGAAGAACTGGATTTTGTGTGATTGATATGGTACTGGAACTATCACAAAAGATAGGAACATCCTTTGTTGTGACTTGATAATCACGTAGTTGCTATTTTGACCATAATATTTGAGCACATCACCTTCCAGGAGCCATTTATTCAACTTCAGTTTTTGATGTTGCAACTGAGTTTTGTTTCTTTCAAAACCAAGTGATCAGCTTGTTGTATCAGAACTGACATGTTCCTGAAGTCGATTTCCGATCAATCTTACAACCTGCAAGATCTACATCAAAATATCCAGTTAATTCTAGATTATCATCAAATGGATACCAAAGACCTAGATTGACTGTTCCTTTAATGTAGCGAATGATTCTCTTGGTAGCTTCCATGTGACTCAGTTTGGGATTAGCCTGATACCAAGCAAAGACCCCAACTGTGAACATAATATCTGGTCGGCTTGCCGTAAGATAGAGAAGAGAACCAATAATGCCTCTATATTCAGTCTGATTGACTGGAACTCTATTAAGATCGAGTTCCATCTTCCAGTTTGTATTCATAGGTATCTGAAGTGATTTGTTGTTAGTTAGGCCAAACTTTGTGTAGGGAGATGATTCAATAGCCTTGTGCTCAGTAGATTTGAAGATCCCAAAACCCTACTTTGACCGATGAACCATTCAGTTGTATTTGTTTACTCTGTCTCTGGGAGTTTCAGACTCAGTAGACACCCTTCGATATGGTTCAGTCGTTCAGTTCTGTCCGCTGGCTCTTCAGCAGACTATCAGCCTCAGTACCATGAGAAGAAGACTCAGTAGTACTGGACTCAGTAGGAGCAGTATACTGAAAGGAGTCAGTGGAACTAAACTCAGCAGGAGTAGTTCACTAAACTCAGAGTTGATCTTCAGTAGAGCTAAACTCTACAGGAGTATGCTACTGAACATAGATCAGACTCAGAAATGGCCAGACAGTCTTCTGACTGTTAGGAGATCTCATAAGTCAAATCAGCAGAGTCATACAAGGTATAGAGAAGTCAGCTTCAGATCTACCTTGAAGTCTGTTTGTCTCACCTACTTTCTTTAGCCTCGACCAATGACAAGCGGCCAGCTGTCTACTTTCTGATTAAAGCTGCAAGTCAACATCTTTCCAAAAATGGAGGGAAAGGACTCTGTCACCATACTTTGAAAGAGCAGTTAGCTACACAAAAGAGAGAGACACATAGATCGTCATCTCCAACGGATCTATCCATGTCTCTGCTCTATAAATAGAGGGAAGATTTCAAATTGAAGCTCACAAAGAAAACGAAGAACACACGAGCATTTACGAGCAACTTGGAATCGACTTAAGCTTTCCGCAAGAACTTCATAGAGTTATTCCAAGCCAAAGGCGACATACTTTCTCAAAGGGAACCAAGCTGAATCAGATCATAAGCCTCTAGTATCCAAGGGACTGAATACGAACCCAGAGTTTATACTTAACCGTTCGTCGCTCTAGAAGCCACTTTCTCGTTCCCTTCCCTCTAACCTAAGCTCAGCAGACCATATCTATAGCTTAGAACGAAGGAGTTCATCTTTGAACTGATCCTTATTGTAAAGGACTCCTTCATAGTTGGAGAGATTGTCAAACAATTAAGTTTGATACCTTATAAACTGAGACTTGCTCAGTATAAATCTCAAGACCAGTGTTTGTCCAGTGCACAAACCGACTGAGACTAACTTAGTAAAATAAAATAGCCTCCTGGTCTTTTCGGGACAGTGGACGTAGGATTGTTGGATCCGAACCACTTTAAAATTACTTGTGTTCTGTGTGCTCTATTTTTACTGTTGCAATGATTACTGTTCATACTGAAAATATCTTTCAAAATTATTCAACTGTGTTTCAGCAAAGCTTAAAAGATGGCACTTACTGAAATAGTTTTCTTAAAAACGTTTTCTAACTCAACTGAATTTGGGCCTACAAATTTCCGCACCCTACTGAACTTCTGTTGAACGGTACTAAATTCTGACCTAAGTCAGCTAGCAGACCTCACTGAAGTCAGTCACTCTACCATGCGATTCAGAACAGCTTATCTGGTCTACTAAACCTGTTCAGTACGACATCTTCCTGAAAGGGATTGTTCGCGTTTTTAAGTTGAGAAAAAGTTTTCAGGTGTATTCACCCCCCCCCTCTACACCTGAACGTTTATCTCGGGACCAGCAATTTGTATCAGAGCATGAGTTCTCTAAAACTCTTGTTTTCTGAAACTGGTCTACTTGAACGGATCCAAAAAATATTTTCACTACATATCATTCTTCATTCATATCACAATTTTCAATGTCAGATATGTCAGGAATCAGGATGGTACCCATGTTCTCAGTAGAGAACTACGAGGTATGGCGAGTCAGAATGGAGGTACATCTGACTTCCCTCCACGACAGCATGACAGAGGTACTGGTGGACGGACCTATCGTCTCATGATTGATAGTGTCGAAACCCAGGATCTAGCACAAGGAGGTGGCATGGTGACCGGGAAGAAGATCCCCAAAGATAGATCGAGTTGCCAGAAAGGCCATACTGACCACCTTAAGTGATTCCTATCTTGGAAGAGTTCAGGACTGCAAGTCCGTGAAGGAATTCTAGGATGCTCTAGCGCTACTGTGTCGGGGGACTAAGAAGATCAAAGCGAACAAACTGGCGCTGGATCTTCAGAAGCTGGAGAGACTGTCTCTCATGCCTGGTTACACGATTGAAGATCTTAACGTCAGATTTACGGATCTGATGAACACCATCAACGGGCTGGGAAAGACATTATCCAACCAAGAAATGAATCTCAAGATATTGAGAGCACTGCCAGACGGACATTTGACTCCATTTGCTACTTTACTGAGACATTCCGACCTAGATATTGTTTCTCCTGATCATATCTTCTCAAAAATTAAAAGAGTAGGAGTTCGAGTTTGGTCTACCCCAAAGGAAGCAGGGAGCTGAAGCTGACACTCAAAATCGACCATACTTTCAAAGCATCAGTCAGCATAGCGGCTCGCGCGTCTACAAAAGCAGAACTTTCACTCAGTGACCTACAAGAAGGAAACCTAGCTAAGAAATACGCACTGCTTGCCGTGAAGTATCAGAAGGAGAAGGAGAGGCACAGAAAACTCTCTAGAGTCGTTAGAGACTCCAAGGGTAAGTCTGAATATACACTCAAGCGCACTCCTGAATCGCATACTTCTCATTGTAGGAAACAGGAAGACTAAGCTCAGTCGAAAGACAGCGAGAGCAAAGAAGATAGAGTCACCACCTGCTACAACTGCAAGAAGCCAGGATAATATCAGTATAACTGTCCTGAACTCAGTACTGCTGAGAGAGCAGCACTCAAAGCTCGAAGGGAGAAGTTCATCAAGAAGCGTCAATCATATATTGCTGGTGAACTCTCAAACGACTCTGATGAAGTCGACTCCTTCATGGATTCATCAGATGATGAAGCGGCATTCATGGCCATAGAGCTTGAAGAAGATGCTGAAAAGTGTCTTATAGCAGGAGAAGAGGATGAGGTAAACTCTCACGCTCCATTAAAATCCTCTTCATAGTGTACACACGACACTATTTCAGGTGCAGAAGAGAATCTAGATATCTCGATCGCATATGAGGAATTAGACGAGCTGATTCAGATGAGCATGCAGCTTCAGTAAGACTCTTCAGGAGTTGGATACCCTGAAAGTGGAGAATCAGGGACTTTCTCAGGAGAGTCAGGTCGCTACTGAGTCAGAAGGACTTGTGTTGAGACTCAGGAAGAATATTAACTCTCTGATGGCCAAGTCTCGGCATCAAGAAGATCATATCTCAGTACTGACTAATGACTTGACTCAGAAGGATACTGAACTGAGTCTACTGAAGTAAGAGTTTTCAGGACTTTAGACCGAGCATGAAAAGCTTAAGAAAAGTGATGACGCCTGGAGGAATCTGATGACAGAGCGGTTCATGGGAGCTGAAAAGAAGCTTGAGGCAATGCTAGCCAGCAACAAGCCTAAGCACTGCAAGGAGGGACTTGGATTCAGTCATGGAGCCTCCTCATCTGCCCCGTACGCTTAGAGAACCGGCTGGCTGATAGATTTGTTCAAGGGGAGACTATCAACACTGAGATCCTCAACCTCCTAGCAAAGAACAAACAGAAGATGAAGACACCTCATCCCAGCTAACAACATTCTGACAAGAGGATTAGCTCAAAATCACCCCAGTTCAGTCAAGGGGGAACCAGCAGAGTTAAATGGGCTGATCAGTATGGACCTCCACAGCTGACACATCCAGCTCAGTATGAGTCATATTACTATAATCCTATAGTCAGAAGAGGATCCAAAAGTCAGAATAGGAAGAAGAAAGCCGTTCAGAAGGCAAAGGTCAGCAGTCCACCAATTAGAAGATCAAGACTTCTGAACCTGTGAAGCCTCAGAAGTCAGTATCGACCAGTCCAGTGGTCAAGTATGTTGATCAGAGTGGAAATAAACTGTCTGAGACCACCAGGGTCGTGAAACAGATTTGGGTTTCAAAAACTAACATCTAAGGACCCAAAATAAAAAATAAAGGGTACCTGAATATAATTCTAATTTGCATGTGCACAAGGACCCTTGGTATGTGGACAGTGGATGCTCAAGACATATGACATACCAGAAGGATCTACTGAAGAATTATACAACTGAAGAAGGACCCAAAATCGAGTTTGGGGACAACGCAAAAGGCTATACCAGAGGATATGGAACACTCAGCATTGGAACTGCCACAGTTCCAAGAGTATCGTATGTTGAAGGACTTCAACATAACCTTCTCTCTGTTAGTTAATTTTGTGATAACTCGAATATAGTGATTTTGGACACTGGTTTCTATGATGTCATTGATAAATCTACAGGGAAAACAATGTTATCAGGTTCGCGCAAAAAGAATACCTACGCAGCTAACTGGAACTCAGCTGAACCTGAAGCTTGTTTGTTGGCGAAGAACGACAACAGAACGGGGTGGCTCTGGCACAGAAGACTTAGCCATCTCAACTTCAAGACGCTCAACAAGCTAGCTAGAAACGCTCTAGCAAGAGGACTGCCGAATGAAGTATTCAGCAAAGCCACTTAGTGTGAAGCATGTCTGAAGGGAAAGCAAACAAAGAAGCAAAATCCACCTGTTCCATCGCCTTCTACTGATTGAATCCTTTAGCTGCTACATATGGATTATTCGGTCCAATCTCTCCGGTGACGATCAAAGGCAAAAAGTATGCTTTAGTAGTTATTGATGACTACTCGCGCTACACATGGGTCATATTTATTGCCAACAAGTCTGACGTCAAAAGATAGTTCCTACGCTTCTGAAAAAGCTCAATGTCGAGAAGAACACCCAGATTATAAATATACGTTCAGACAGAGGAACTGAGTTCCTGAATTCGATGGTGGAGGAGTTCTGCAAATCTGAAGGCATAGAGCATGAGACGTCTGCCGCGCGCACGCCTCAACAAAATGGGGTTGCTTAAAGGAAGAATAGAACACTCAAAGAAGCAGCAAGAACCCTGCTCGCAGACTCAGGACTCCCAACCAAATTCTTGGCAGAAGCAACTGACACTGCATGTTACACTCAGAACAGATCTCTACTGACTAAGCAGCATAAGAAGACACCATATGAACTATGGAACGGCAGGAAGCCTTTCATATCTTATTTCCATATTTTTGGGTGTTCGTGCTTTATCCACAATAATGGGAAGGACCAGTTAAAGAATTTTGATAGTAATTCAGACCAGGGAGTCTTCTCAGGATACTCCTGGGTCAGCAAAGTCTTCAGAGTTTTTAACTACTGGACACTTTGCGTGGAGGAAAGCCCTCATGTTGGTTTTAATGAGTTTGCTACTGAAGACAGGAGCAGAAACTCAAAATCAGAATCTGAGGACATCAGTAAGCAGCTACAGGATTTGAGCCTAAAAGATAAAGTTGAAAAGATCCAGCTGTGTTGGGATGATGATTTAGAAGAGGAAACTGATGATAAGACAAATGAATCTCAGCCAGCAGCAGAAGTAGCTGCACAAATTGACTCTACTGAACAAAGTCAATCCTAGGTAACTCAGGTCGATGAAGAAACCCAAGTGGTAACTGAGACCTCTACTGAGGATAATAATTCAAGGGGAACGAATGAAGTCCCTGAGCTGAATAACTGAATTAGACCCAACTCTCATAACTGAATTACTTCAATCTCAGAATAGTACAACTGAAATGCCTAACTCACCTACTATCTGTGTTGAACAAATTTCAAATGAAGAGTTGAAACATCGTCGATCGTGGCTGGACGCTCACACTTCTGACTTGATTATTGGAGATCCTTCAGCTAGTGTAAAGACAAGATCCATATTTTGTCAGGGAGAGAGCGCATTATATTCCTGCTTCTTGTCTACTGAGGAACTTCAGTCAGTTAAGGACGCACTCAAGGATGCTGATTGGATCATAGCTATGCAGGAGGAGCTGAACCAGTTCACGAGAAACGAAGTATGGGAGCTTGTTGACAGACCCCGACATCAACATGTGATTGGAACTAAATGGGTCTTCAAGAACAAGCGAGATGAAAACAACGTTATAGACAAGCCATCTTCAGATCTACCTTGAAGTCTGTTTGTCTCACCTACTTTCTTCAGTCTCGTCCAATGACAAGCGACCAGTTGTCTACTGTCTGATTAAAGCTGCAAGTCAACATCTTTCCAGAAATGGAGGGAAAGGACTCTGTCACCAAACTTTGAAAGAGCCGTTAGCTACCCAAAAGAGAAAGACACATGGATCGTCGTCTCCAACGGATCTATCCATGTCTTTGCTCTATAAATAGAGGGAAGATTTCAAATTGAAGCTTACCAAGAAAACCAAGAACACATGAGCATTTACGAGCAATTCAAAATCGACTTAAGCTTTCCGCAAGAACTTCATAGAGTTATTCCAAGCGAAAGGTGACATACTTGCTCAAAGGGAACCAAGCTGAATCAGATCATAAGCCTCTAGTATCCAAGGGACTGAATACGAACCCAGAGTTTATACTTAACCGTTCGTCGCTCTAGAAGCCACTTTCTCGTTCCCTTCCCTCTAACCTAAGCTCAGCAGACCATATCTATAGCTTAGAACGAAGGAGTTCATCTTTGAACTGATCCTTATTGTAAAGGACTCCTTCATAGCTGGAGAGATTGTCAAACAATTAAGTTTGATACCTTATAAACTGAGACTTGCTCAGTATAAATCTCAAGACCAGTGTTTGTCCAGTGCACAAATCGACTAAGACTAACTTAGTATAATAAAATAGCCTCCTGATCTTTTCGAGACAGTGGACGTAGGATTGTTGGATTCGAACCACTTTAAAATTGCTTGTGTTCTGTGTGCTCTGTTTTTACTGTTGCATTGATTACTGTTCATACTGAAAATATCTTTCGAAATCATTCAACTGTGTTTCAGCAAAGCTTAAAAGATTGCACTAATATACTGAAACAGTTTTCTTAAAAATGTTTTCCAACTCAACTGAATTTGGGCCTACACATTTCCGCACCCTACTGAACTTCAGCTGAACGGTACTGAATTCTGACCTAAGTCAGCTAGCAGGCCTCAGTGAAGTCAGTCACTCTGCCATGCGATTCCGAACAGCTTATCTGGTCTACGTAACCTATTCAGTACGACATCTTCCTGAAAGGGACTGTTCGCGCTTTTAAGTTGAGAAAAAGTTTTCAGGTGTATTGCCCCCCCCTCTACACCTGAATGTTTATCTTGGGACCAACACTTTACAATTAAGTCCTTTACATACTTAGCCTGATTAATAAATATGCCTTCATCAGATTGCTTGACTTGAAAACCAAGAAGTAGTTCATTTCGCCCATCATGGACATTTCGAACTGACTAGTCATCATAGATTCAAATTCCTTACATAAGTCTTCGTCAGTAGATCCAAAAATAATTTCATCCATGTAGATCTGAACTAGAAGTAGGTGATTATCCTTGAATAGATGAAAGAGAGTTTGATCGACTGTTCCTTTCTGAAATCTTTTGATTAATAAGAATGTCGATAAAGTATCATACCAGGCTCAGGGTGCCTGTTTAAGACCATAGAGTGCTTTCTTTAGTCAATGAACATGATCATCCTTAATGAATCCCAGGGGTTGATCAACATATACTTCCTGTTTAAGATGACTGTTAACAAATGCGCATTTGACTGATAAACCTTAAATTTCTGATGCACTGCGAAGGCTATGAATAATCTAACCACTTCCAATCGCGCAACTGGAGCAAAATTCTCATAATAGTCGATGCCTTTAGATTGGTAGTAACCTTTTTGCTACCAGTCTGGCTTTATTTCTGACAGTAACGCTGCTGTCATCTCTTTTGTTCTTGAAAACCCATTTAGTTCCGATAACAGCCTGATGAGTTGGCCCGTCTACCAATTCCCATAATTTACTGTATTCCAATTGATTCAGCTAATCTTGCATGACATTAACCCTGTTTACATCTCTCAACGTTTCTTCAATAGTTTTAGGTTCATCCTTGGATAGATAGCAGGAGATCATTACATAATGAATTTGATGTCGGGTTTTCACTCCAATGTGTGGATCACCAATAATGTCTTCTGGGTGATGATTGTCTTTCCAAGTTTTATTCCTTTTTCTGACATGATCATTATTGGAGATATCAGCGTCCATGTCTAAGACGAAGTAGAGGGAGAAGGAGATGAAACTAAAATAACTGAGTTAACTTCAGGGTGTTTGCTTTTAAGGTCATTTGATGTTCCCCCTAAATTTATGACATTAGTTGTAGTCTCAGTTACCACATAGGTTTCTTGATCGACTATAGGTACCTGATATTGAATATGTTTGTTAGATTTAATCTTATCTTTCTGTGGATTGAGGGGTTCAGGTTCAGTCCAAACTGGTTCTTCTTCGTAATCCTATATCACATTAAGTATGATGATATGATCAGTCTTGTCCTTCAGATTTAGGTCCTCTAATTGTTTGTTGATGTCTTCTAGGTTTGGGATCTTGTCCTTCTTCCTATGCTCATTAACAAACTCATTAAACACAAGATAAGGTGTTTCCTCAATACAAAGTGTCCGACAGTTAAAAACCCGAAAGGCTTTACTAACTAAGAGTATCCAAGAAAAACTCTAGAGTCAGACTTGCTGTCAAATGCTTTGAGCTGGTCTTTCCCATTGTTATGAATGAAACACTGACAATCAAAAATATGTAAATAAAGATAGAGGATTTACTTCCTTTCCATAGTTCAAATGGTGTGCACTTATGTAGATGAGTGAGGATAGATCTATTGTGAGTGTAGCAAGTTGTTGGGTATGAGATTTAGTATGATAAGATTTGAAGATCCCAAAACCCCTTCGCAGAATGATGAACCTCGTAATGTAATAGGCTAGTTGAGTTCAGCATGTTAGAAACTCAGTAGGCTAGCTAGAGTTCAGTAGCTGACAGGTTCAGTAGAACATCTTATGTCAGCTGGAAGGACTCAACATGAGGAACTCAGTTGGGTGTCTCAGAACCCACTGAATTAGTAAAGAAAATCATGCCAAGTACTGAATAACTCAGAGGAATGTCAGTAGGAGACAACTCAGTAAAAGTATCCGGGGAATCAGAGGAAGTCAACTAAGCATCCGCTTTGGAGTTTGAACAAGCCTAACCAATTTTCTAACCTTGACCAATGAGGAGCTGCCAGCACTCTACTTGCACTGACCTAAAGCTGCTCCCTTGACTGAAAAAAAAGAGAAAATCTCTACAGTAACATTCAAAGCTCAAGATGGCCGTTTTTCTGGTTGTTTTCAACACATGTCTAGACCTCTTCCAACGGATCTATTCATGAGTCCAGACTAAAAATAGAGAAGAGTCTTCTTACAGAGAAGAGACTGGGAACCAAAAGCATTCAAGCATTCAAACGCTCTAGCAACCAAATAGCTCACATAGCGAAGAACTCATATACATAGAGATATAATTAGTTCTTCACTCTAGAGATCTATTGTTTCCATTCTCTATTCTAAGCAATTCTTGTAATACCTTAAGCTTAGACTATTCGAAGGAGTTCAGCTTATTGAACTGTTCTTATAGTAAGAACTCCTTCTTACTTGGAGAAAATCAAATCCTGTGTTTGAAACTGTAAAGTCACTAAGACTATAACTAGAGTATCTGTCCAGCGTAGAGATTGACAGAGACTTGCTTAGTATAAGTAATCAAGAACTCCTGCTTTGCTCAAGACAGTGGACGGAGGATCCATCGTATTCGAACCACTTTAAAAACTGATTGTGTTGATTTACTATTTCATTGACTTGTTGTTCATACTTCATACAAACTAATCTTTAAAAATCATACTGAGCATAAAACATGTCTTCAAACCGACATGAAAATTATTTGGGCATACACTACCATATTTTATCCTATAATGAATTACAGTTCACTGACTGAAGTCAATAGATAGGACTCAATAGATAGATACCCTTTACCCATGCGATCGGGAAAGCTTATTTGACTAACTGACTCATTCAGTAGCATATCTCAGTAGTAACTGACTTTCGCATTTGAGTTGAAATTTGCACTCTGGTGTATTCACCCCCCCCCCCTATACCTAAAGGCTCGTCTCTAGATCTACACACGATATGAAAGTGGCTTCAGCCCAGAACTTTTGAGGAACATCAGATTCAACCAACATGGATCTAACTGCTTCTTTGAGTGTGTGGTTCCTTCTCTCAGCCAATCCATTATGTTTAGGAGTACGTGGAGCTGAGGTTTCGTGTTTGATTCCATGCATCTTGAGATATTCGTTGACATGTGAGTTGATGAATTCAGTTCCTCGGTCAGACCAAATCTTCTTAATTTTCATGTCTTTCTCGGTATTCAGCTCGGTGAGTAACTTTGGAAGTTTTGTTTTGACATCTTTCCTTTTACGTAGAAATATAACCCAAGTGTATCTTGAGTAGTCATCTACTACCACCATTGTATATTTGTTGCCTCCAAAGCTAATATGATTTATTGGTCCAAATAGATCCATATGTAGCAATTCCATTATTCCACTTGACGATGAAACTTCTTTATCATTGTGAGTGGATCTGGTTTGCATTCCTTTGAGGCAAGCTATGCATTCCCTTTCCTCGTTGACCACTTCATTTGGCATTCCTTGAACGAGAGATTTCCTTGCAAGTTTTCTTAGTACCTTGAAGTTCAGATGGTTTAGTCTTGTATGCCATAGTCAGCTTATATCTGAACTGTTTCTTGCTATGAGGCATGTATAAGGTTCATAGCTTGACCAAGGAGCAACATAGATATTCGTTTTCCGGTAACATGATAAGACAACATTTCCAGTGGACTTGTTCAAAATGTTAGCATAGCCAACATCAAATAAAATCTAATGATAATTATCACAGAACTGACTAACTAAAAGCAAATTATGACTGAGTCCTTTAACATAAGAAACCTTTGGTACTGAAACAATCCTAAAAGTCAGTGTACCATAGCCTCTGGTTTCTCCAGAAGAAGTATCTCCAAATATGACTGGATAAACATTCTTCTCTTCATAGTTAGTCATGATGTACTTCAAGTAGGTCATGTGTTTGGAGCATCAACAATCCATATACCAGGCAATTTTCTTCTATGCATTTATTACTTGTTGTGTAAGTTTCTACACCTGCACACCTGCAAGTAAAACAAGTTAAGGTACCCTTTTATGTTTTTCCAAATAGGTTAGTTAGTTATTCCTAATCCTGACTTGTATGACGACCCTGATGGTGTCAGATGAATCATTTTTCTTGCCATTCTGTTTCTAGTTAGCTTTCTTCTTCGGACTAGGAGCAGACTTCTTAGTTGGCTTCTAAGCTGTACGTGCAGGTTTGGAAGCTAGTGTCCTTCTGAGTTGAGTCTACAACTGATAGTTGGATGGAATCTGAATTCTGGACTGAGTCGAATTTAGTCTGACGTCTCTTCAAGTGGAGATTCGTGCTACTTTGTTCAGTAGTATCAAGATCTGATTCTTTCCCTTTGCCTTTGTCTACCGTCTTAGTTGGTGGCTCAGGTTCAAAGATGGCTTTAGTGAATCTGACTTGTAGATTGGCTACCTTCGTGATCATGGATCTACTCTGTGCTCGGTCATAAACCTTTCCATTAGTTGACCATCATATCCAACTCCTTCTCTGCGTCCTGGATATCTTTGCTGACTTAGCATTTGATCGAACATCTTTTGTGATGCATCATACTTAACTGTGAGAGTTTTTGTTTTATCTCTCTCAGCTTCCAAGAGTTTGTTGTTGTTGGTCTGAAGGTCGAAGTACTTTAGCTTGAGCTCGTTCAGGTTGGAATTCTTCAGACTGAGCTCCTTGGTTAGTTTTGTCAACTTTGCTTCAAATTCAGACTTTTATGCCTTCAGGTCATCGGTCCGCTTCTTGATAAACTGATTATTATCAGCCTGATCTGATACTGATCCATCCTTCGGTTTCTAATAAAACATCTCATTTTGTTTACTGAGTATTGTAAAGAGTATTTCTAGACTTTTGTGACTTTCGAGAAATTCATCATACGCTACTTGAAGCTCGAGATGTTCTGGTACAAAGTTGTATTCTAGTATGTGCTATGCAGAAGAATTAATATAAGAGCAGTAACATTTTACCTTAACTTCTTCCTTGGCCATGAGGCAGATCTCAGGTTCAGATTGTAGGTCTGAGTCGGGCTCAGTTTCAGCATGGATGGCTAGATAGCCTTCATCAGCATTAGACTCGCTGAAGATCTCTTCACTCTCTTTTCTTCTTCAGACTCACTGCTAGAGGATGATGAGCCTGTGGTGCCATTCCCAACAATGTACGCATTTCGTTCCTTGAGGAACTTGTCATGCTTAGCTCATCGTTCGGCTCGTTCTTTCGTGCTAAGATCTGGGCAGTCACATTGATAATGCTCAATTTTCTGGCGATTGTAGCATGGCTTCAGATCTTCATCTTTCTTCTTGTATTCCTTTTTGTGAGATGAGAATCCTTCAGCTTTGTCCTTTCTAACTTCCTTTCTTCGATAGTCTTTGCTACTTCGGGAGGACTTTGAGTAGTGCGCCTGACGTCGTACCACGGCAGCATGACTGAATTTGTTGTTGTGGGAGGCCATAGAGCTAGAACATGGCAAGGACAAAAGCGCATTCACCCCAAAAGAAAGAAAGTTGCACAACCTCGACCGAGTAGCTTAGAATTGTATATTAACAATGCTTAGTGACTCTTATCTCGGGAGGGTGCATGATTTCAAAACTGCGAAGGAACTCTAAGATGCTCTAGACTACAGAGTCATGGAACTCCGCAAATAAAAAAAATCAAACTAGAGCTGGAACTGCAGAAATTCAATGCATTCTTCATGTTGCCTGGTGAATCGATCAAAGATCTCCGCAAAAGATTCACAAACCAGATCAACGTTATCAACAGGCTGGGAAAGATGGTCACCATAAATGAATTAAATACTAAGATTCTCATAGTTTTACAAAGACCTAAATGGTGTCCATTTGCTACTTATTTAAGACGATCTGATCTTAACATTGCCACTCCTGAATTCATATTTTTAGAACTCAATGCTTAAGAGTTTGAGCATAGCCTCCCACAACAAAGTCAAAGTGCTATTGCTGACACTCCCGTTGATCATGCATTTAAACCAACAGTCAACACTTCAACAACAAGTCAATTAGTAGCACGCACAATGTCAAATCCTACTGCTGTAAATCTTGTTGATCGCTTTGTTCTACTAGTTTCGAAGTATTAGAAGGACAAAGACGGAGTCAGAAAACTGAAGAGAGTTACCAAAGGCACACAAGGTAAGAAAGATACCTCTAAAAGGAAAGATGTGTCTTACTCTTAGTTTGAATTCAGGAACAAGAAGAATGTCGTTACTCCAACTAAAGAGACATCCAAAGGAGAAGGCAAAACTTCATCGTGTTGCAACTGCAAGAAATCTGGATAGTATCAGTACGCCAGTCCTGTGCTCTGAACTGCAGAAAGAGCTGAGCGACTGGCCAGAAGGGATAAATTTTCAAAGAAGAGGCAGGCGTACATTTTCGGAGAACTATCAAATCGCTCAAGTGAAGCAGACTTATTCATGGATTCATCAGAAGATGAAGCCGCATTCAGGGCAATCGAAGTTGAAGAGGTTGAACAATGTCTAATTTCTTGAACAGAGGTTGAGGTAACTTCTCATTTACATATGAAACCCCTCTTCACCATGCAGACAGACATATGGTCTACTACAGGAGAACCTCTAGATGTGGTTCTAGTGTATGAAGAACTCCTAGAAGAGCATATCCATATGAGCACTCAGTTCAGTACAACACTTCAGGAGCTGGAACTCCTAAGAGCTTAAATTCAGAGACTTCCCCTAGAACGCCGAGTCTCTACTGAGTCAGAAGGACTTGTTTTGAGAATAGAAGGAAGAGATTAATTCTCTGATGACCAAGTCTCAACAAAAAGAAACTCAGATCTCAGTATTGACTAAGAACATTTCTAAGAAAGATACTGAAATTGTCAACCTAAGTCAAAAGCTTACAGAAGTCAAATTAGACTATGAAGCACTAAGGAAGAGTGACGAGGTTTGGAGAACCTTAATGCCTGAGCAATATTTAGCAGCCAAAGAGAACCTGGAAGGGATGATAAGGGTTCAATAACCAACCTTCACGAAGGGAGGACTTGGATACACTAATGAGGCATCAACATCAACATATAGAGGCTGAGTAAAGCCGGCTGAAAGATTTGTCCTAGGGGGAACTGAATATGGTGAGCCTAACAACCTTTAGGTAAAGAACAAGCAAAAAATCAAAGCACCTCAGCCGAATTATCAGAAGATGACCAAAGGTTCAAGCCCTAAAACACACTGACTAATTGAAGGGGAACCAAGAATGTTAGATGGGCTGATAGTGTGGTCAACCACAATGGACTCATCCAGCACAGTATGTATCATACTATTATGAACCTCAATCGACTAGAAAGTCAGTGTTGGGAATGATTCAGTATTAAATAAGATTTGAAGATCTCAAAATCCTTAGCTGAATGATGAACCACATAATGTATTAGCTTAGTTGAGTTCAGCATGTTAGGAACTCAGTAGGTTAGCTAGAGTTCAGTAGCTGATAGGGACAGTAACATAGACTTTTCTTAGCTGGCTGAAGTCAGAGTGGAGACTCAGTATGGTCGCTCAGGACCTACTGAATATATGTTGAACATCAGTTTAAAGGAATCGGCATGAAGGTGAAATTTTCAAAAGAATGTCAGTTGAGGACAACTTAGTCCGAGGAACCGAGGAAGTCATCTCAGCATCTTCTTTGGAGTTTGAACCGACCTCACCTACCAATCAACCTCAACCAATGAAGAGCTGCCTGCACTGTACTTGCATTGACACAAAGTTGTCCTCAATACTGAAAAGGAGAGAATCTCTACAGTAATATTAAAATTGAAGATAGCCATTTTCCTTGTCATTTTTGACACATGTCTAGGTCCCCTCCAACGGATATTTTCATGAGTCAAAATTATAAATAGACACCGAGAAAAGCAAGTATTCAAGCACTGAAAGCTCTACCGAACTCAAAAAGAATTTAGCGAAGGACTTATTGCGTAGATAGAAAATTTGTTTAGTTCTTCTCTCTAGAGACATTCTGTTCCCAATCTCTATTCTAAGCTACCCTTGATAGATCATACGCTTAGAAACTGAAGGAGTTCATATTCATTGAACTGTTCTTATTGTAAGAACTCCTTCTTTGTTGGAGAAACTCAAACCTCGTGTTTGAAGCCGTGTAAGGTCACTAGGACTATAAATAGAGATTTATCCAGTGACTGGATCGACTGAGACTTGCTCAGTATAATAAATACAATACCTCCTCTTTATTCAAGACAGTGGATGTATGAACTTGATATCCGAACCACATTAAAAATTGCGTATGAACATACTGTTTAATGGTTTATTGTTCACTCTGCATAAAATCTCTTTGAAAAAATCATAAGTCAGATTTTCAGTATAAGTGAACATACGCACAAGCATAACTTGAACAGTTTTCAGTAAAAATGTTTTTCAATCAAGAGATGATAAAACCAGGCCTACACAGTCCACAATTTCTCATCTACTGAATTTATTGTAGACTGACTGAAGTCAGTAGATGGTATTCAATATCGTGAATCACTCTGCCTACGCTATCAGAATGTTTATTTTGCAAGCTAATTTATTCAGTGAGCATACTCATTACAAGACTGAATTTCGTGTTTGAGTTAAAACATGGACTCAAGTGTATTCGCCCCGCCCCTCTCTGCACCTGAGGGCTCGTCTCTAGACCAACAAGTGGTATCAGAGCGGTGTTATTTAGATCGTAAAAAATATTTTTCATTCCATTAACATTTCTTTCATTGCATCCTATATTGTGTTTCCACAATGTCTGATATGTTAGGTATAAGGATGATGCCCATATTCTCAGTTGAGAACTATCCGGTATGGCGTGTAAAAATGGAAGGGCATCTTACGTCACTGCCTGACAGCATGAGAGAAGTCCTTTAGAAAGGGCTTATCGTTCCCATGATCGACAACATTGAATTTGTAACTGTGGGAGGGGGAGGTGCCCGAATAGGGGAGAAAGTTACCAAGGAAAAAAATATCTTCACGCCAGAGTGAAGAAAGCTACACAACCTTGACCGAGTCGCACGTAATGCCATCCTAATGACGCTTAATGACTCATATCTCGGAAGGGTGCATAACTACAAGACCGCGAAAGAACTCTGGGATGCTCTAGTTGTGCTTAGTTAGGGGATTCCATAGATTAAATAGAACAAGCTGGAGTTGAAGCTTTAGAAGTTCGAACCATTCTACATGCTTCAAGGAGAATCTATTAATTATTTTAGTATCAGATTTACTAATCAGATTAACGTCATCAATGGACTGGGAAAGATATTCCCCAACAAAGAGATGAACATTAAAGTATTATGAGCTTTAACTAGACCTAAGTGGTATTCTTTTGCCACTTATTTGAGACGTTTGGATCTTAACACTGTTACTCCTGATTTTATATTCTCAGAACTCAAAGATGAGGAATTCGAGCACAGTCTTCCTCAACGTATCTTGGTTGTTCCAGCTTACATCTCCATGGATCACGTTTACAAAGCAACTGTCAGCACACCAGGAGCAAGTTCTTCAGCTGTAAGTCCTTCAGCCGCAAGCATGATGTCAATTCCCACTGTTGATAACCTTGCTGAAAAGTATACTCTTCTAGCTGTGATGTACCAGAAGGAGAAAGAAAAACTAAGGAAAATGAAGAGAGTTGCCAAGAACTCTCATGGAAAGAAGAATGATTATAGTAAGAAAGAAGAGTTTAACTCTCATTCTGAATGCAGGAACACAGATACTACTACCACTGCAAAAAATGACACACCAAGAAAGAAGGCAGAACCTCATCGTCTTACAATTGTAAGAAAACATGGAATTACCAATACGAATGTCTAGAGCTCTCAGCCACTGAACGAGCTGAACGGCAAGCCAGACGAGATAAATTTTCCAGAAAGAGGCAGACCTACATAGCCAGAGAGCTTTCCAATTGCACAACTGAAGAAGAGATGTTCATCGACTCATTAGATGAAGAAGCGGAATTTGTAGCAATCGAAGTAGAAGAAACTAAATAGTATCTTATAGCCAGAGAAGAGGTTGAGGTAAACTCTAATTTAAATATAAACTCCTCTTCACTAGGCACACACGACGCATACTCTATTGTAGGAGAACTATTAGACGTGGTCCTAGCCTATGAAGATCTATTACAAGAACGGATACAAATGAGAGCTTAGTTTAGCAATTTCCATGAGTTAGAACTCCTAAGACCTAAAAATTAGATACTTTTTGTGAAAAATCAAGTCTCTACAGAGTCAAAATGAGTTTTTCTAGACAAAGGAAGAGATTTATTCTCTAATGACCAAGTCTGAACAACACGAAGATCATATCTCAATTCTGACCAAGGACATTTCAGAGAAAGATACTGAAAATTGTCAGTCTAAACTAGAAGCTTACAAAGTCAGAGCTGACTATGAATCACTAAGGAAAAGTGACGAGGTTTGCAGAACCTTAATGACTGAGAAATATCCTTGACCTAGAGAAAAGCATGAAGCGATTTTGCGTACTGAAAGACCATCCTTCACTAAGGGAGGATTTGGATTTACACATGGAGCATCATCTTTACCTTATAAAAGCTCAGAAAAGCTGACAGAAAGATATGTTCAAGGGGAGAAAGAATATGGAGAATCCACTCAACCTCAGGCCAAGAACAAAAAAAGATGAGAGCACCTCAGCTTAGCTATCAGTAGATGACCATAAATTCAAGCCCCAGGGCACCCAGATCAAATTCAGGGGGAATCAAGAAGGTCAGATGGGCTGAACAATATGCCCAACTAAAGTGGACTCATCCACCATAGTATGGATCATACTATTATGAGCCCAAAAAAGGTAAGGAGAAGTCACAAAGTTCAGAAGAAGAGGACTCATGAACCTTAGTCAGTCAAAAAGTCAGCATCTCCGAATTCAGCGATGAGATTTGTTGACAACAAGGGAAAGAAGTTATCTGAAACCACCAGGGTTGTCAGACAGATTTGGGTTCCAAAAATGACTAACATCGGAGGACCCACCCTAAACCTAAATACCCTTGGATAGTGGATAGTGGATGCTCAAGACATATGACATACCCGAAGAATCTACTGACAAACTACGCACATCAAGAATCACCCAAAATTAAGTTTGGTGATAACTCTAAAGGATATACAAGAGGATACGGGGCCTTGAAAACCGTAACAGCCATCGTTCCTAGAGTAACATATATTGAAGGAATTCAACATAATCTCCATTAAGTCAGTCAATTCTGTGATAACCTTAATAAAATCACTTTTGATGCGGGTTTATGTGATGCTCTTGATAAATCTACGAGGAAAACTGCGTTATCAAGATTGCGGAAAAGAATATCTACGTTGGAGATTGGAATACCACTGAACTTGAAGCCTGCTTTCTTGCACAGACCATGTCATCTGACAAAACAGCATGGCTCTGGCACAGAAGACTTAGTCACCTGAACGTCAAGACGATGAACAAGTTGGTAAGAGACTCAAAAGTTAGAGGAATTCCCAATGAAGTATTTAAACGACACAGAAATTATGAAGCATGCTCGGAGGGAAAGCAGACAAAGTCAAGCAATCGACCCATTCCGCGTCAACCTCTACATATGGAATCCTTCAACTGGTCTATATGGATTTATTTAGGCCATCACTACAGTGACAATCAGAGGCACGAAGTATGCTCTCGTGGTTATAGATGACTACCCAAGATATACCAAGGTAATTCTTCATCGCCAATATGTCTGATGTCAAGACTAAACTACCAAAACTACTGAAGAGACTCAGCGTAGAGACAGATATCAAGATAGAAAGGATACGCTCAGATCGAGGCAAAAAATTTCTTAACTCTATGATGAAAGAGTACTGTGAAGTAGAGGGAATTTAGCATGAGACATCAGAAGCACGAACGCCTCAGCATAATGGACTTGCTGAACCAAGGAGTGTTCTTATGATACTCCAGGGTCAGCAAAGCCTTTAGGGTCTTTAACTACAGGACACTTTGCATAGAGAAAATCCCTCATGTTGTTTTAATGAGTTTGTTAGTGAGGAAAGACAGCAGGATTCAAACAGGTTACTAAAAATGTCAGCAACAAGCTATAGGATTTGAACTTAAACGATAACCTTGAAAGAATTCAGCAATGTTGGGATGATGATTCAGATGATGAAGAAGAAATCCATACTCTTCGAACAGGCAATGTAGTTGAACCGATTAATTCTACTAAATAGAATCCATCCCAGGTTACGCAGGTCGATAAGGAAACTCAAGTGGTAATTGAGACCATTATTAAGAATAACACCTCAGGGGAACTAATGATGTTCCTGAGCGTATTGCCCCTAAACCTGGTGACTAAGTAGATCCCAATCTTTTCACTAAAATTCTTCAAACACAGAATAGTACTACTAAGATTCCTAATCATCCTACTATTTGTGCAGAAGTAAATACTGAAGAAGAAACCAGAAAATGAAGTTCATGGCTTTTAGTAGGGACATCAAGTATACAGATTCACAAAGTCTCTGTACAGGTTAAAACAAGCACCCATGGCTTGGTATGATACCCTTTTAGAGTTCCTACTTCAGAAAGGTTTTCAGAAAGGAATAATAGATCGCACTCTATTCAACATCAAGTCAGAAGATGACATTCTACTAGTGCAGATCTATGTGGACGACATAATCTTTGGATCTAGAAATGGGACAATGTGTCAACAATTCGAGAAGATGATGAAAGAAAAGTTTGAGATATCTATGATGAGAGAGATGAACTATTTCCTTGGACTTCAATCAAAACAATCTGAGAATGGATTTTCACCAACCAAGCAAGGTATACCAAAGATCTTGTTGGTCCCGGGTCAAACGTTCAGGTGTGTGGGGGGGGGGGGTGAATACACCTGAAAACCTTTTTCTCAAACTTGAAATGCGAACAGTCCGATTACGGAGATTGTCTACTGAATGGATTTTGTAGACCCGACAAGCTTTCTAGATCGCGTGGATAGAGTGACTGACTATACTGAGGTCTGCTAGCTGACTGATGTCAGAATTAAGTACCGTTCAGTAGAAGTTCAGTAGCGTGCGAAAATGTGTAGGCCCGATTCAATTTGGTTTGAAAAAGTTATTAATTAAAACTGTTTCAGTAGATTAGTGCACTCAGTTAAGATTTTTACTGAAACTCTGTTGAATGATTTTGTAAACGGTTTTCAGAATGAACAGTAAATCAATGCAACAGTAAATGACACAGCGACTTTTAAAGTGGTTCGGATATCCAAAATCCTACATCCACTATCCTGAACAAGGCAGGAGGCTATTTTATTATACTGAGTTAGTCTCAGTCGGTTTGTACACAGGACAAACACATCCTTGTGATTATACTGAGCAAGTCTTAGTTTACAAAGTCAAACAAAAATATGTTTGAACGATTCTCTAACGATGAAGGAGTTCTTAATAGTAAGAACAGTTCAAGAGATGAACTCCTTCGGTTCTAAGCTATAGATATGTTCAGTTGAGCTTAGGTTAGAGGGAAAGGGAACAAGAAAGGGCTTCTAGAGTGAAGAACAGTGAGGAATAATCTCTCTGGGTTTGTGTTCTTTCACTTGGATGCTAGAGGCTTTGATTCTATGAAAGTTATGTTCCCTAAAGCAGTATGAGTGCTTTTTGCGGCAGGTTGTCTTCTCTGCAGTTCTTCGCGGAAAGCTTGTGTTCTTTTTTGTTCAATGCTAGTATGTTCTCTCGTTTTTCTGTATGTTTCAACGATTTGATTTTCCCTCTATTTATAGAGGTGAGCTATAGATAGATCCGTTGGAGACGAACTGTCCACGTGTCACTCTATTTGGGTAGCTAATGGCTCTTTTGAAATCGTGCAGAGTCCACAATCTTTTTTAGGAAACTGGTTGACTTGCAGCTTTTACTATTACTTTGAAAGCTGACTGCTTGTCATTCGTCGAGGTGTAGAAAGTTGTTGAAACATTCAGACTTCAAAGCAGATACTAAAACTGACTTCTTTGATGTGTACGACCTCAGACAACTCTACTGATTTATTCTTTGAAGACCACTGACAGTTAAGGAAACATTCAGGCCGTTGCTGAGTCTGACCAGGGGTTCAGTAGTATACTCCTGCTGAGTCCAACTCTAATGAAGGTCGACTCTCAGTTCAGTAAACTGCTCCTGCTGAGTCTTGTTCTACTAACTCCTGAACACCTTACAGTATGATGCTCCTGCTGAGTCCAGCACTACTAAATTTGAACACCTTTCAGTATGCTGCTCCTGTTGAGTCCAACACTAGTGAATCTTCACTCCATTGTACTGAGGCGGATAGTCTACTGAGGTTCAGCAGACAGAACTTCTGAGCCTGGGACCATGCTGACAGCAAGTCTACTGAGTCTGAAACTCTCATAGACCAAGGTGTTACAATACAAAGGAATGGTTCAGCAATCAACATAGGGTTTTGGGATCAGCCAAATTTTTTAAACATTCTACTGCTGAATCATCTCCCAATAGATCTCATAAAAGAAATTTGGTTGTGATTCTAGCAAACCAGTCAAGATTCCCATGAACATGAATCTAAAGATTGATCTTGACAAAGAGGGAGTATCTATTAACTCTACTAACTATAGAGCTATTATTGGTTCATTGTTATACTTAACTACCAGCGGACCTGGCATAACTTATGTTGTAGATGTATGTGCGAGGTTTCAAACGAATCCCAAGCAAAGACATCTTGACTCAACAAAGAAGATTCTCCATTACATGAAGGGAAAACCTGATGTTGGTTTATGGTATCCTGCTGATGATAATCTTGAACTAATTGGATACTCAGACGTTGATTATGCAAGTTGCAGAATCAATAGAAAGTCAACTTATAGAACTTGTCAGTTCCTAGGCAATAAGTTCATATCATGATTTTCAAAGAAACAATACTCAGTAGCGAAGTCCACTATTGAAGCAAAATATATGGCTACCGGAAGTTGCTGTGCCCAAATCCTATGGCTTCGACAATAACTGAGAGACTATGATATCAATCAGGATGAAGCACCCATCTACTGCGATAATACCACTGTTATTGCAATCACTCAGAATCTCATTCTTCATACAAGATGCAAACATGTAGATATTAGGAATCACTTCATTAGAGATCATGTTCTAAAGAAGGATATCAGAATGGAGAAAATCCATCTTGACAAGCTAAGGGTTGATATACTGACTAAAGTCTAGCTGAGACTAGATTCAGAGAACTCTAAGTAGAACTAGGCCTACTGGATCCTACTTACTCCATTTAGTAAGAAACATTCAATAAGGGGGAACATAAACAGATATACTAAACATATTCAGTACCGACAGAGTAGTATCAGCTGACTACCATGATCAGCTGATAGGTTTGCATATCATATAAAGCATTTAACATTCAGCACATGCATAACATTTGTTTTCCGCCATTAATACACAAAGGATGTCTTTAATAAAATCATTTCATTAACTGCATGACATTCCATGTACTGCTTGTGGCGCTTTTAATGCATGTTGGTGATCACTGAACTGACCTAAATAAACCTGCAAATTCTAAGAATTAATTCAATATAGTAAACAAGATATCCAACACAGGAAACATAGACTAGACATGTTATTTTCCTACTTATCTTGGATTTTTGGTTAGCAACCACTCAAGTTTTGCGATTTAATAAACTAAGAATTGTTAAAAATTGAACTGATTTAAAAACGTATTAATTGGGCAGTTGAAAGACAGGTCCAGCAGAATAATCCACACATACATTTTTCCAATCATCGGCACTTAATCTCAAGAAACAACTAGTTATAGACCGATATAATTAAACTGACACGATCCTCATTCCCACTTACTTAATCAGTAGCCGCCATGTTGGGCATCGAAACAACAACTTCCCTAATCTAGTTACAACCTATGTTGTTTGGCAATCAAAAGATTTGAGAACTAGACAACTTTATCGATCTAAGGGAACCTAGTATAAGAGCCTGCTCGTAAGTTGGGCATTTAATAGTCTCCTACCAGTTTAATCCAATTACTCTTTTGAATAACCAAGCTACTTTCCTAGCCTTATTCCACGAGAAACGATGGAAGTACTAAGTTAGCTATTAACTGCGCAACCTAAGGTGATCAAGCCTGAATTGCTAGCCAGATTAATTAAATCAGTATTAACCTAAAACCCTTTCTGTTAATTATAGGCACCTAAGCCTCATGTACTAATCAGGTGAGTGTTTCACATCCCGCCGGACCACTTAAAACATAGCTACTCATGAAAATATGCCGACTACGCAAGAAAGACACTTTGCAAAACAAAACAGTAAGCATTCATAACCTTGGTTCTAGCATGCACGTAAATTAAGAACAAAATAGTAAATACAAAACTCAGGTTTAAAAACGAAATACGAATTGAAATTAAAGCATAAAACGAAATCTTAAAATGAGAGTACCGAATCACGTCCTCAGTCTCTCAACACCAATGAAAATTGAAACTACGAACAAAACTAAAAAGCATCATAAAACGCCGAACATTAAAAGCTGAAATAGAACGTGTTTTTTTCTTCCTCTCAAAGTTTCGAATACCATGGACATGTAAAACGTGATTCAAAACTTTAATCTTCTTCTTCTCGGCAGAAATGGAAGGAATAGCGCATGGAATGATGAAGTATAGGGTATGAGAAGGTATTTCACTCATGCGCCTCTTATCCTTTATATATGGCTGCTTCTTGATCAAGAATGTGTCTAGGGCACTTGGATAAGGGAAGATTTCTTAAGATAAGGAAATATCTTCTCCTTTTCTTACCAACTAAGTTATCCGCCTCCTTCCTTGCTTCTTCTATTTTCGTCCAAATTTGATCAAGAACAAGCCATCCTTATTGGAAAATATCTTGCCACCTTGCATCCACGTCATACGCCAACTCAACTCAAATTCTTGCAAAACTGCATATAAAAGTGCTTTGCATGCACAGTTAAGTGACATTTTGGCAGAAATAATACGGTATGAAAATGACATATCAAATCTCCTTACACTTGAACTATAATCGCCCTCAAGTATAAGAAAAACTAAAGATAAGTACCTAAGTATTTAGGCCCTCCCCAAGACTCAAGATACAAAACAAAAGACACAAGACTCGAACAAGATTAAGAACAAGACATGACAAATATAAAAGAAGAAAAGAACAAACAGACTCACAAAATGAAGACAAGAAGCGACACTAATCAATTCAAAAATTTCCACACCAATTAACTAGCCAAGCAATGTCAAAGCATGCAATCACGATCTTATCAAGCAAGAAGACAATGCAAATTTTGAAACTAAGAACACATATATCAACTTGGTCAAAATCTAAACAATGTGGATTTCCTCAAAATTCATTGATCAATCAACTAGTCTAGGTACAGTTCAAGCCACTCAAAAGAAAACAATGTTGGGTTATGAGTCAGTAGATGGTACTCAGCTGTCTAGTGGTTAAAAGAATATTGGGGGAAATCATAGTAGTACTATGGAATTGAAGAACCCAAAACCCAGCTGATATCAGTCGTGCTGTGTGTCTATAGGATTAAATGATGTATAGGTTAGACTTGTTTTTTTTATTATCCTTTGTCTAAGTCCTGTACGGGGTAAACTGTTGGACTGATCTTCTGACGAAGTTACTTTCCAGAACCCCACGTCATCTTTGTAAGAGCTTGCGTTCTTCAGCCAGCAGCTGATCTTCACCTCGCAGGAGACGGCCCATCACCGATAAGCCATCGCGAGAAGAACATATGCAAAGCTCGGTACCTTCGCGAGCGCCAGCGTGACCTACTCGGTAGATGTATTCCTTGTCAGCCGACTCAGTCGAAGAAGACAGAGACTTATCTAGTCTACTGTGTCCGACAGAAAACGACCCAGTCGCACAAGTCTTTTCGAAGTTCAGCAGAAGATCTTACGAGGTTGTTTGAATAGTCAACTTTGACTCTGACACATTCTCACCAACCACAAACCTCAACCAATGAGAAGCCGACATCACCATATCTGCTCTCTACAGTAAAGCTGCTCTCATGTACAGTAATTAACTACCCTGCTGCAACAAATTCGAATTTATGGCCTTTTTCTTTGGAAGCTTGTGACACGTGGCATCGTCGTCTCCAACGGACATATGCCATAGCTCACAACTATAAATAGAGAAGAAATTCGAAGCTCCACGCAACGGAATAAAAAGGGAAAAACGCTCAAGCTTTGAACACTCTAGCATACTCAAAGATTATCCAGAGAAGAACTTGCTTTCTTAAAATATTCTTAGTTCTTCACTCTAGAGTACTTAGATCCCTCTCTTCTCTAGACTAACCTCAGTGCCATATTTATAGCTTAGATTCGAAGGAGTTCACTTTCTGTGAATTGTTCTTATTGTAAGAACTCCTTCTTAGTTGGAGATTATTCCTTCCCTTTCGAACTTCGGTTTGAATTGTAAAGTCGCTAAGGACTATAACTTAGAAGGATCTGTCCAGTGCACAGATACCTGCTGAGGCTTGCTCAGTTTAATCAACAAGTTATCCTGCCATTGTCAGGACCGTGGACGTAGGATCTTGCGTATCCGAACCACGATAAATCGCTTGTGTTCTTTACTGTTTTATTGCATATCATAACTGTTCGAAATCCTATGTTTGCATAAAACGCGTTTCTAAAGCGCACAACCAAAAGAACTTGATTTGTGAAAAGCGTATTTCAAAACTGAGACGAATCTCCGGGCCCCACACTTATCCGCACAACGTCTCCGACTGAGTTTCAACGACTGACAAAAGTCAGTAGAAGAACTCAGTAGCTGACCCACTCTGACCCAGTGATCGAAGGTTACTATTTGGCACTGTTCATCAGTTGCACTAAACAGCTCAGCTGTCCTTCGGTTTGAGAAGAAGAAACTGAGATCAGGTGTATTCACCCCCCCCTCTACACCTGACTATCGTCTCCGGACCAACAAACAATCCATGCAAACGCGATAAGAGATCGTCACAATAGAAATATCAAGGAGGTCTTTCTCATTTGATTGTATTGGGGCTTAGGACTTAGACAAATTGATGTTGGTAAGGGTCCTAGGGGACTGTTGGAATTTTGTGTACTGGAAGCAAATTTTATGCTTGTATACAATGTTATTCCTATCTGCTTGTATACAATGTTATGCTTGTATACAATAGTTAGATTGTGTAGTGTGTTGTAGATCACAGAAGCCTACACAGTTGGTTGAAATGACAAGATTTAAATAGATATCACAACTGAGACAACTTTAGGATGGGTTGTCGGTTTAAGTGCAGTTTATATAAAAAGTAGTTTGTCTTGGCTACTTGTCTACTTCGGTACACTTAAGGTGGTGTATTAATAGATCACAGTGAGATGTGTTCTCCTAACTGAACTGAGTGGAGAAGCAAAGATCTCGATGACTTAGCTAATCTTAAGCTTGATAACACTTCACTTGAGTGCATTTGGCTAACTATCATTTTGACCTACTATAGTGAACGTCATCGCAATCGGATCTACGTATCTTGCATGTTAGTACTCATTTCTGACTCATGCTGGTTGTCTATATCTTGCAACCGTATCCGTGATAATAGGGTTGATAATATCCCCTGAGGCGCTCGAAAGGATTAGCACACTAAACCCTGCATGATGATTATGTTCAGGCGTGTTAATAAGGTCGAGTGGTACTACTTAGGAATATAATTTAATCTGTCAGTGGACTTATTTAATTAATGAATATTTCTAACTTAAATACGGGGACCAATCAAGTCTAAAATATAGTCCCATGTTCAAAATTGGGATAAATGGGTAAGTCAACACAGATTCTCTGATAGAATGAATATGTGTTTATTAATTAATTTTGCTGTGGGCTGAGCATATAGAATTAATTCATTTCAGGCCCTGCTTTATTTTTATATTGGATCCCTGGTCTTGCTCACATAAATTCCAAGTATTTGTTTCATGGTCTCTCGAGATTATTAAGGGATTAATGCATTTTATGCATTACTTAATAACATGTGTATTATTTAACTAAAACTATTTGGCTGACCCAATTAATTGATAAATAATAAGTAGCCCTAATATTAATTAATGAATTATTGGGCTTGGTGTTTGAAGCTCATTAGAAATTAATTAATTAATGGGCTTGGTGTATATAATAATGTATTACGTTATTATTATGATTACACAGTTTTATAACCCATGAAACACAAACACATGAAAACGAACATGAGCGAGAGAGAAGGAGACGTGATTTTTCATGCTTCTCCAGTTCTTCGTCCATCCGAAGGGAAAGAAGGCATTGGGATACAGACAGAAGATCATGTACGTGAGCAGCAATCAATGCACGGCTCAAGGACACAGGTATCAAATTCCTAAATCCTTCTTCCTGGCTTTGATTTGCATATTAGGAGCATGATTAGGTTCTGATTATGCATTTTTCCGTCGTCATCGGGCTATTTTTCGTGTTAAGGGTTGTCTGTTTGCCACTGTTTTGACTCCGTTGTATCATTTTTCTCGTGTGATAAATCCACAAGTAGTATAGGACTAATTAGTTATGTATTTTGTATTGTATTTTGGTCTGGTTTAGCATAGAAATCGAGGTGAAGGCGCGACAACGCGGAAAGGGAGAAAAGGGTGAAACCCTAGTTGCTGCCAGGGTTCTGTCGCCGGCTTTAGGAGGCGCTTGGGGGTACGTTCCACAGTATCTTACCGATCCCTTCGAATAGTTTGGTTTGTCATTTTATTAGTTTTGTTTGGATAGGTCGCACGACCCATTCCAGTTTCTGGTTTGTCCGAAATAGCGTCAGAAAGGAGAAGTGGTTTGACCATAATATCGTATGAGTCATTTGGATCTTTGGATTGTCCGGAATCGTTACGGAATGGAGAAGTGGTCGGTTGCCAGAAAAACCAAAATAAATTTCTGGAGGTGTGGCTCCCAAGGGCGCGTGTGCGAGCGCACGTAACCACGTTTTGCTGAACGGTTCCACCATTCAGTTCGTCCCTTCCACGAGTTCATACGAGCTTTGGTAGACAAGAATCGATGTTGGAAGTTGACTGTCCTGTTTCTAGTATTTTCGGCGATTGATTCATTGACGAAAGGAAAGAAAGTATTGATTTCTGGCCAAAATCCATTCATGGTGGCCGGAATCAGTCCATTTCCAAGTCTACGGTCTGAAATCGTGTGAACAGAATTAAAGAACCGGAGGAAGAGGTGGAACGCCCGACGATTGGGGGCGGCTACGCGGCGGAGATGTGGATGCATTGGGATATTAGGGCTGACATGGCAAAATGATGTATGTGGCGTCCATGTGGTGATGATATGACGACATGTTGCAGATTTCTTCATCGACAAATTTCATAGATTGAAGATAGATTGAAGATCTATAATTGTTCGGGCTTTGTAATTGATAGGATGTATATGTGTTTAAGTCTGATGACAACTTTTAATTACATTGTGGATGGATTTAATTATTATTATCTTAAAGCATGAATATCTGTTTCATTGCGCTTAGAATAACATGATAATAGGATTTTTAAAAGCTTGGTAATTTTCTTGCGAGCATGATTTATTAAATGCGGTTAGAAATTGCATATTTTGGGGAATTATGTGGATTATTGCATGATTCAACGAACCTTTTGAATAAAAAGACTAAGCAAGATTATAAATTTAAATATTCAATTAGATTCCATAAAATTAGATATTAAGCGTGTAATCGGACCACCAATTAATTGGACGCTACACAAAAGTGGAACAATTACAGGAGTAAATGTCCACCTGAGTGACTTGCTTTTATCTTTGAACCACGAGTTTTGTGAGATGGGTTTTACAAAACTAATGTTTAATTATTATTGAGTAGTGGGAGCGAAGTCGTAAACATCCACCTGAGTGGCTTACTGCTAGTAAACACAAGTATTCTTGCAGATAATAATTAATTAGGATGGCCAATTAATTCAAATTGAATGCGGTATGATTCTCATAATTATGTCAATTTTGAGTATTTGATGTTAATTTGGTCAAATTAATGTTCAACGCTTAGATGTCACCGTGGGTACAACATCCTGAGAAGTCCCTTCCCGCGTTTTAATTCCATAATAGTGACATGGTCCAGATTGATCGGATTATTAATTCCATTCGTCTTAAGAACCTAGGCGTGGATTGGAATTAAAAAGCTAGGTATATAGCTTGGTTTAAGGTTATTCGAGTATTTAACATCATTGTTTCTCAAAAGGTTACAATGATGGTTAATTACAAATTATGTTCGAATATAAATTTTTACATGCTACTATTTATTTAATGTTCAGATATGTCTATTTATTTCATTATGTTCAATCAATTCGATCTCACTAATCTGAGAACCTGCTATCGGATTCTCTAAAACTTAAGAGTGGAAGAGAAATCTTACCTTCCCAAAGGACACTTTGTCAAAGTCCTATAAGAACTCTTGTTTTAACGTTGCTATGACTAAGAGAGGTACTTTATGAGTTACTCAATCATCTGGTAGTGGCTGAGGGGGTTATAGGAAAGAACAATGGTGTTCAAGCTTTTAACACCACTAGTAGCTCAAGGAATCCTCTGGAAGGTGAAAACCAGAAAAAGAGCAACAAGGGTGGTAAGGTTAAAAGGAGCGGTGGGAGTAGGAAGAAGAGTCCTACCGACAGCTTTGAAAAACTAACGGGGAAGAGATAGTTCTTCAAGTGTGGTAAGAAACGACACAGGAAGACTTATTGTCCAGATATCAAGGCAAAAGAGAAAAAGACGCGAGTCACTCTGTTGAGAGAGACTGATCTAGTTTCCTCTTCTACCCATGAGTGGGTAGTGGATTCGATGGCAACTAATCATATTTGTTACACCTTGCAAGGTTTCTTTTAGAAAAGGCAACTGAGTTTTGGAAAGGTCGTAGTCTCCATGTGCAATGGATGAAAGTTCCTGCAATTGCTGTCGGAGATTCACATCTATCTTTTAATAGTTCTTTTTTAGTACTTAAAGACATGGTATATGTCCTTGAGTTTAGGGGAAACATCAATTCTGTTTCAAAACTCTACACCACTGATGGTTATATATCAAGTTTTGAAAGTGATGTTTCTATCATGAAAGATGGTGATTTAATCTATGGTGGGCCATTAAATGGATCTTTATGTACTATGACTTGCAAACCTCGTAATTATGTTCATGTTACTTCCTCATTATCAAACTCCAAGAAGAGGAAAGAATCTTGTAAAGATAATCAAACCTACTTGTGGCTTCTAAGACAAGGTCACATCAATCAGAATGAGATCCAAAGGATGCTGAATGATGGATCATTGGAGTCTCTCCAAGTAGAACCATTTTCAGCCTGGGAATCCTTTTTTGAGGGAAAGATAGTGACTAGGCCGTTAAGGCAAAGGGTTGTAGAACTAGAAAAGCGTAAAGTTTGATCCATTCAGACTTGTGCGAGCCTATGTCTAGACAAGCGCTAAGTACTTCATCACATTTACTGACGATTACTCGAGGTATGGATATGTTTACCTTCTTTGCCACAAGTCTGACTGCTTTGGGTTTTTCCAGAAATTCAAGGCGGAAGTGGAGAAGGAGATAGGTAAACAACTCAAAATGCTACGATCTGATCGTGGTGGTGAATACCTTACCAACGAGTTCAAAGATTACTTGACAGAATGTGGGATTACCTCCCAACTGACAGCACCGGGCAAGCCTCAACAGAATCATATGTCAGAGAGATGAAATCAAACTCTACTAGAGAATGGTTCGTTCGTTGATGAGTTATGCAATGTTGCATGTTTCTTTTTGGGGATATACTCAAGAGACTTTGGCATACTTGCTAAATCATGTGTCTTCCAAGTCGGTCAATAAGACTCCTTTCGAGTTGTGGAGAGGGCACAAGCTCAGGTTGCACCACATAAGGATTTGGGGTTGTCCAGCTCATGTGCTTAATAAGCAAGCCAACTAGTTGGAATCACGTTCAGAAGTGATGTTGTTCAGAGGGTATCCAAAGGAAATGAAGAGTAGATATATTTATAATCCGAAAGAGCAGAAGATCGTTGTTAGCACCGACTGTCGCTTCGTATAAGAGGATTGTATTAGTAACCACAAGTATTGAGTCGACATTACCTTGAGGAATTACATGGTAGTCGAGATCCACTCAGAAAGCCAGTTGTGCAAGATCATGCATCATAAGCTTCTGCACAATTTGTTAACACAACGCCTGACACTGTTCGACGTAGAGGGATGATTATATTATTCTTGTTCGGTTTATGTTCACTAGGGAGATGTCTGATCTTATCACGGCTAATGAACAAGATACCGTGGATCCCATTGGGAGATATAGATTCAGATTCATGATGAATCGCTATGGACTCGAAATTTGAGTCCATAACCGATATGGATGTATACAAGGTCATAGAACTACCTGAGGGCTGCTAGGACACTGGTAGTAAGTTGATATACAATAGAAAGAGAGATCCTAATAGAGATATCCTGGCATTTAAGGCCAGGCTCGTGGCGAAAGGGTTTACTCAGAAAGAGAATATCGATTATGAGAACACCTTCTCACTTGTAGCAATGATCAAGTCCATTAGAATACTCATTGCCATAGCAGTTCACATGAACCTAGAAATCTGACAAATGAATGTCAAGACCGCAGTTCATAACGGTCACCTTGGAGAAGGTAGGGACACTTGCATGTAACAACTAGAAGGTTATGTGAAGGTGGGCGAAGAACATCTAGTTTGGAAGCTAAAAAGTCCATATATGGACTTAAAGGAGCTTCCCGGTTATGGAACAAGTATTTTGACAAGGTTGGCAAGACTTATAGTGTTGACTCTTGTCCTAACGAGATTTGCATATACCGTTATTGTGTTGCCGGATCTGTGATATTTCTTGCACTTTACGTAGATGGCAACTTCTCATTGGAAACAATTTTGAAGAGTTATCAGACGTAAGAATATGGTCATACGAGCAGTTTCGAATGAAGGATTTAGGAGAATCTGCTTAAATCCTTGGGATCAAGGTTATTCGAGATTGCCGGAAAAAGGATGTTGAGCTTATTCCTTGCATCCCATTTTGATACTCGTATTGCTCATTTTTGCATGCAAGACGCCAAGAGAGGATATTTACCTTTCATACATGGTGTTTCTCTATCCAAGAGTCAGTGCCCTAAAACTCCATATGCTTCTGTTGGGATGGAGATTCAGTAGACAACATATTTATAGATTTGAAGATCCCAAAACCCCTAGCTGAATGATGAACCTTCGATTTTGTAATAGCTTAATTTGAGTTCAGCATGTTAGGAACTCAGTAGGCTAGAGTTCAGTAGCTGCATAGTTCAGTAGAAGACCTTGCACTCAGCTGATGGACTCAGGATCGAAGAAGTCAGTTGGTCAGCAAACCACAACTTAATCTGTATAGGAATTCATGCCCATGCACTAATACTCAGAAGAACATCAGTAGGAAGTCACTTTAGCTGAAGGTCCGAGGATTCAAAGGAAGTCAATCATGATGTTTGACAAGTCTCACCTACCAATCTACCTCGACCAATAATGAGCCAACAACGCTTTATCTTTACTGACAAAAGATGCTCCTAGACTGAAAAAGAGGTGTATCGCTACAGTACACCTACTCATCAACGTTCAAATTTGAGGAGCCGTTTTCCTTGTCGTTTTGACACGTGGCTAAACCCCTCTCCAATGGATATATTCACAATCGATGACTAAATATGAGGAGAGTCTTCATGCAGAGACAATACGGGAACCAAAGTTATCTACGCACAAAAACTCTTAACATTCTCATCGAAGAATCGAGTGAAGAACTAGCATTCACCGAAGAACTCTTTAGTTCATCACTTAGAGTTATTTTTGTTCCCCTTCTCTCATCTAAGCGAGTTTTATTGTAATACTTATAGCTTAGAAACCCCGCGGAAGTTCACATTCTTGTGAAAACTGTTCTTATTGTAAGAACTTCTTCATAGTTGGAGAAGCCTCAAACTCTTTAAGTTTGAAACCCTTGTAAAAGTCACTTCGACTATAAGTAAAGAATCTGTCCTGCGAATAGATCACTAAGAACTTGCTCAGTATAAGCATCAAGTTTGTATCTGTCTTGAAAACATATCACTGAGACTTGCTTAGTATAAATATAACAAGTATCCTGCTTTGGTCAGGACAGTGGATGTAGGACCCAGTATGTCCGAACCACTTTAAAAATCTGATATGTTGATTTACTGTTTGCTTTAACTGATCATACAACATTAAAATTGTATTTCATCAAACTCAGCATAAAATCGGTTTTCCAACCGAGACGTTTAATAGGGGCTGCACTACCGCACACAACTCTGATACTGAGCGACTGACTCAAATCAGTAGAGCTGAACTCAGTAGAAGAATTTCTTGCCCACGCGATCTGAAAGCATATCTGGCTACCTGACATAGTTCAGTAGCAAACTCAGCTAGAGCTGACTTTCAAGTTTGAGAAACGAATTTCTATTCAGGTGTATTCACCCCCCTACACCTGAACCACGTCTCAGGACCAACAATTGGTATCAGAGTGGTGTTCTTAACTGATCATCGTTTTCTGAAACTGGTCTATCTCGAACAAAGATCCTAGGAAAACCCGTTTTCACTGCATCTTGCATCTCTTCATTGCATCCTATATCCTATCTTTCAATGACTGATATTTCAGGAATTAGGACAACACCCATGTTCTCAACTGAGAACTATACATCATGACCGACGTCCTGGAGAAAGGACCTATTGTTCTGATGATCGACTTAGTCGAACTTGCATTGGACGGAACAGCAGGTGCCACAACCGATCCAAAGGTCGCCAAGGACAAGAGCCTCTTCACTCCTGAGGAGAATAAACTGCATAACCTCGACCGAGTCGCTTGAAACGCAATACTGATGACACTCAGTGACACATATCTCGGGAGAGTACATGATTACAAGACTGGAAAGGAGCTATGGGATGCTCCCGCATTACTGAGCCAACGAACTCCACAGATCAAGGAAAACAAACTGGTGTTAGAGCTCGATTCACAAACCAGATTGTTGGTCCGGAGACGAGAGTCAGGTGTAGAGGGGGGGGGTGAATACACATGAGTACTGTTTCTTTCTACTCAAACGCGAAGGACAGCTAAGTTGTAGGTTGCTACTGATGAACAGTGCTAAATAGTAACCTTCTGATCGCGGGTCAGAGTGTGCCAACTACTGAGTCTCTCCTACTGACTTTTGTCAGTGCTTGATTCTCTGTCACTGACTTAGTGCGGATAAGTGTGTAGGGCCCGGAGATTTCGTCTTAGTTGAAAATGTGATTTTCACAAGTTAAATAATTTTGGCTCGTGCACTTTTTGAATACGTTTTATGCAAGATATGAGTTTGTAAGATATTTGTATGCAATGCAATAAAACAGTAAACAACACAAGCAATTTTTAATGTGGTTCGGATACGCAAGATCCTACGTCCACGGTCCTACTGAACAGGAGGTCTTGTCGATTTATCTGAGCAAGCCTTAGCAAGGTATCTGTGCACTGGACAGACCCTTCTAAGTTATAGTTCTTAGTGACTTTACAAATCAAACCTAAGTTTGAAGGGGAGGGGATTTTCTCCAACTATGAAGGAGTTCTTACAATAAGAACAGTCACTAAAAGTGAACTCCTTCGAGATTCTAAGCTATAGATATAAACGATTAAGCTTAGATAGAGAAGAGAGATCTAAAGAACTCTAGAGAGAAGAACTAGAGATATTCTGCTAGGCAAGTTCTTCGCTGGATTTTCTTTGAATGCGCTAGAGTGTTTCGAAAGCTTTGAGCATTTTGTCCCTTTGATATTCCGTGCGTGGAGCTGAGATTTGCTTCTCTATTTATAGTTGTGACCCAGGCATTTGCCCGTTGGAGAGGATGATGCCACGTGTCACAAGCATCCAAGGAAAATGGCCATATGTTCGAATTGTTGCAGTAGAGTTGTTGGTTACTGTGCATGAGAGTAGCTTTAGTTGGTCAGAGCAGGTAGTGCTTTGACAGCTTCTCATTGGTCGAGGTTTGTGGTAGTTGTGATATGTCAGACATCGGTCTTTATCGGAGTTGACTCTCACTCATCCTCGTATGATCTTCTGCTGACTTTCGAATGATGTTAAAAGCTGGGTCGCTTCCTGTCGGATACAGTAGGCTTGATATGGTCTCTGTCTTCTTCGTCTGATTCGGATGATAGTGAATATTCTACTAAGTGTAGTCAGCTGATGACTCCGAAGGTACTGAGCTTTGTATAAGGAGTTCTTCTACTGATGTCGGTCAGCTGATAAGATGTCTTCTACTGAGCGATGATCAGCTGATGACTTGAGAACATAAGCTCTTACGCTGATGACGTGGGGCTCTGGAAAGTAAGCTTCCTACTGAAGATCAGTCCAACATTTACCCCGTACAGGGCTTAGACACAAACGATAATGAAAATAAAATCTGTCTAGCCTATTACATCATCTAGTCCTATCGACACTACACTATGGATACAAGCTGGGTTTTGGGATCTTCAATTCCATAGCATGAAACACTATGATTTCCTCCAATATTGTTTTACCCAAAATATTACTAAGTATCCTCTACTAACTCATAACCGAGTCCGGATTTTCTGCCCCAGTGGGTGTCCCACTGGGTGTCCCACCAATAAGGTGGAGACATGTGTGATTTTATTGTAAAGAAGGTGGCCCACCAATGCACGCGTGGCACCGCGTGATTGGTGGGCCACCTAGTGGTCCACCAAAAACTGGGGCAGAGGATCCTCTGCCCTCATAACCCAACACAGATCAACATCATCAACGGACTTGGGAAAACTTTCAGCAACAAGGAGACCAACACAAAGATTCTAAGGGCTTTTAGCAGGCCCAAGTGGTATTCTTTTGCTACGTGTATGAGGAGATCTGACTTGAATTCCTTTACTCCTGATTATATGTTTTCAGAGCTAAAAGCAGAGGAGTTCGAATTCAATCTCCCACACACCCCCGGTACTGAAGCTGAAGTGCCAATGGATCATGCTTATAAGGCATCAGCTAGCAATCCCGGAGCAAGTCCCTCAGCAGCAAGCCAGTCAGCTAGAAGCTCAGTAACAATACCTACTGCTGACATCTTGGCTGAGAAGTATACTCTCCATGCTGTTAAATACCAGAAGGAGAAAGAGATGTTCAGAAGGAAGATGAAAAAGGCTTTCCAAAAGTATCAAGGTAAGAGAGATCATAATCGTACGAAAAGTGAAATTAAATCTCTACCTGATTGCAGGAATACTGAAGCTGCTCCGGAGGAACGAAAAGACACATCTAGAAGGGACGACATAATATCAGCATGTTACAACTGCAAAAAGCCAGGACACTTCCTGTACGAATGTCCTGATCTCTCAGCAATAGAAAGAGCTAAAAGGCAAGCCCGACGCGACAAGTTCGTAAGGAAAAGGCAAGCCTACATAGCTGGAGAGTTGTCCGATTGCTCAAGCGATGAGGAACTGTTCATGGAATCGTCTGATGACGATGCTGTATTCATGGCAATCGAGACAGAAGATGTTGAACTGTGTCTGGTGGCCGGAGAAGAGGCTGAGGTAAATTCTGAATCCATTATATGCCCCTCTTCACCTTGCACACTCAACACGAGCTCTGCTGCAGGAGAACCTCTGGATGTGGTTCTTGCGTACGAAGATTTGCTTGAAGAGCAAATTCAGATGAGCCAGCAGTTCAACAAGACAATTCAGGAGATGGATATCCTGAAAATAGAAAATCAAAGACTTTCAAAGAGAAGTCAGGACTCTACTCAGTCTGAAGGACTTGTTCAGAGATTAAAGGAAGAGATTAACTCTCTGATGACTAAGTTTTAAGATCAAGAAGCACAGATTTCAATATTGTCCAATGACATCTCTGAGAAAGAGACTGAAATTGCTAATCTCAAGGAAACGCTCACACAGGCCAGAACAGAATATGAAGTTCTGAGGAAGAGTAATGAAGTGTGGAGAACCTTGATGACAGAGAAATATATTAGAGCCAAGGAGAAGTTGGAGAAGCTGTTATGATCTCAAAGACCATATACCACTAAAGAAGGACTTGGTTATACTTGTGAAGCCTCCACTTTAGAACAGAAGAGCTCCACCAAGCTGACTGATAGGTTTGGTCAAGGGCTGACTTAACATGCAGACTATACATCCCCTCAGACCAAGAACAAACAGAAGATTCATGTACCTCAGTCTAGCAACAAAAAGGTAACCCATGGTTCTAGCCCCAAGACACAAAGAGCAAACTCAGGGGAAACTAAGCAGGTCAGGAGGGACGAACAGTATGGCCACCAACGATGACTACTCAGCTCAGTACGGATCGTACTACTATGAGCCAAGAGTCAAGAGGTTAAGAAGTCAGCCACTCCGAGATCAGCGGAGAAGGTTACTGACAACAAGGGCAAGAAGTCTGAAGTCATCAGGGCTATCAGACAAGTTTGGATCCTAAAATCTAACCATTAAGGGCCCAAGCTGAACCCTAAGGGTACCTGAATCTGTTTTTGTTTTGCAGGTCCTATAGGACCCTTGGATTGTTGACAGTGGATGCTCAAGAGATATGACACATCAAAAGAGCCAACTGACCGACTACGTTCCACAAGATGGAGCCAAAATTGAGTTCGGTGACAACTCCAAAGGCTACACAAGGGGATACGACACATTGAAAATAGGAACCGCAATAGTTCCTAGAGTATCTTATGTTGAAGGACTTCAACATAATCTCTTTTCTGTTAGTCAATTATGTGATAACTCCAATAAAGTGACTTTTGACGCAGGTTTTTGTGATATTCTTGATAAATCTACAGGAAAAACTGTGTTATCAGGATCGCGACGAAGAAACATATACTACGCTGAATGGAATACCGCCGAACCTGAAGCTTGCCTGCTAGCGCACACGAGGTCAAATGACAAAACAACATGGTTGTGGCACAAACGACTGAGTCATCTGAACTTCAAGACAATGAACAAGCTAGCACGTGATGCTAAAGTCAGAGGACTGTCCAACGAAGTGTTCAAAAGACATAAGAACTGTGAAGCATGTCTGAAGGGGAAGCAAACAAAATCAAGCAATCCGCCAATTCTGTCACCCTCCACTGATGGAATCCTTCAACTGCTGCACATGGACTTATTTGGGCCAGCCAATCCAATGATGATCAGAGGAAAGAATTACGCTCTTGTAGTTGTTGATGACTATTCAAGATATACTTGGGTGATATTCATCGCCAACAAATCTGATGTCAAACTTGAGGTGCCGAAACTACTGAAGCGGTTGAGCGTTGAGAAAGATATCAAGATCCAAAGGATACGCTCAGCTCGTGGAACTCAGTTTCTAAACTCGATGGTGAAAGACTTCTGTGGAGCTGAAGGCATTGAACACGAAACCTCAGCGGCACGTACGCCTCAGCAGAATGGACTTGCTGAAAGGAAAAACAGAACGCTTAAAGAAGCAGCAAGGACGTTGCTTGAATATTCAGGTCTACCATTGAAATTCTGGGCAGAGACTATTGACACTGCCTGCTATACTCAGAACCGGTCATTATTGACTCAGATGCACATGAAGACACTTTACGAACTATGGAAAGGGAGAACTCCTTCTATTTCACAATTCCACATTTTTGGTTGTCCGTGCTTTATTCACAATAACACAAAGGACCAGTTAAAGGTATTTGATAGCAAGTCAGACCAAGGAGTTTTCTTAGGATACTCCAAGTTTAGCAAAGCTTTCAGGGTCTTTAATTACCGGACCCTTTGCGTGGAAGAAAGCCCTTATGTTGTATTTGATTAATTTACTTCTGAGTTCAGGAAGTCAAACTCTCAGCCAAAAGCTGAAGAGGTCAGGAGCAAGCTACAGGATCTAAGCTTAAAAGATAACGCTGGAAAGATCCAGCATTGTTGGGATGATGATTCAGATGATGAAGTTCAAAATCAACCAACAAGCAGGGTAGCTGAAGAGAATGATTCTACTAAATAGGATCAATCCCAGGTAATTCCGGTCGATGAGGAAACCATCTGGTAACTGAAACCTCTACTGAGAATAACAACTCAGGGGGAACTATCGATGTTCCTGAGCTAAATGCCCCTGAACCTGGTGACTTAGTAGACCCAACCCTTGTTACTGAATTGCTTCAAACACATAATAGTACAACTGAAATTCCTAATACTCCTACAATCTATGTTGACCCAGTTCCAGATGAAGTAACACGACATCGTCTCTCCTGGCTAGATGCTCATTCTTCAGATCTTATCATTGGAGATCCCTCAGCTAGTGTAAAGACAAGATCCAGATTCTGTCAAGGAGAAAGTGCTTCATACTCCTATTTCTTATCGACTGAAGAACCTCAAACAATAGAGGATGCACTGAATGATGCTGATTGGATCACCGCAATGCAAGAAGAGCTGAATCAGTTAACGGAAAATAATGTATGGTTTGTTGACAAACCTAGACATCAACACGTGATAGGAACAAAGACGGTCTTCAAGAACAAGTGTGATGAAAACAAGGTCAATGTCAGGAATAAAGCTCAACTCGTTGCTAAAGGATATTGTCAATCTGAAGGAATAGATTTCGACAAAACATTCACCCAGTCGCAAGATTGGAAGCCATTCGTCTATTCCAAGCATATGCAACACATTAGCAGTTCACAGTCTATCAGATGGATGTGAAGTTAGCTTTTCTGAACGGCCTGCTGAAGGAAGAAGTCTATGTAGAACAACCGCCCGGCTTTCAGTAGAGACATCAAGTTTACAGACTTAAGAAAGCTTTGTATGGGTTAAAACAAGCACCAGGGCTTGGTACGATACCCCCTCAAACTTTCTACTTCAGAAAGGTTTTCAGAAAGGAACAGTGGATCGCACCCTATTCAGTATCAAGTCAAGAGACGGCATCCTACTAGTGTAGATCTACGTGGAACAGTAGATCGCACCCTATTCAGTATCAAGTCAAGAGACGGCATCCTACTGGTGCAGATCTATGTGGACGACATCATGTTTGGATCAAGGAGTCGGACTATGTGTCAGAAATTCGAGCAGATGATGAAAGAGAAATTTGAAATGTCGATGATGGGTGAGATGAACTATTTCCTTGGACTTCAAGTCAAATAATCAAAGAAGGAAATATTCATTAATCAAGCCAAATACACAAAAGATCTCATCAAGAAATTTGGCTGCGAATCCAGCAAGTCAGTAAAGATACCCATGAACACCAATCTCATGATTGATCTTGAAAAACAAGGAGTATCTATTAACTCAACCGATTGTCGTACTATTATCGGTTCTTTATTATATCTTACAGTAAGCAGACCTGACATAACTTATGTTGTAGGTGTACGCGCGAGATTTCAGGTGAATCCCAAGAAGAGCTATATAGATTCAGCGAAGAGAATTCTTCGTTACTTGAAGGGAACACCTGATGTTGAATTATGGTAACCTGTTGATGATAACCTGGAACTAACTGATGCTGACTATGTAGGTTGCCGAATCAACAGAAAGTCAACCTCAGGAACTTGTCAGTTCCTCGGTACCAAGCTCATATCATAGTTTTCAAAGAAACAACACTCAGTAGCAACGTCCACTACTGAAGCTGAGTATATGGCTGTTGGAAGCTATTGCGCACAAATATTATGGCTTCGACAACAGCTGAGAGACTACGACATTCATCAAGATGAAGTGCCGATCTATGCGCGATGCAGTCTTTGCGTTGCAATCACTCAGAATCCAGTTCTACATACAAGGTGCAAGCACGTGGACATCCGTCATCACTTCATCAGAGATCATGTCGAGAAAAAGGATATCAGAATGGAGAAGATCCACACCGATAAGCAAAGAGCTGATATCCTGACCAAACCTCTAGCTGAGACCAGATTCAACGATCTCTCAGTAGAACTAGGTCTTATGGATCCTACTGATACGATTCAGTAAATGATCCAGGAAGTACTAGGTAAGGGGGAACTTACTCTCAGTACAACTGAAATACTTAGTATCGTCAAACGTGGTATCAGCTGACTCCGATGTTCAGGTGACAGGTTATAAGTATTAAATTCAGCATTTTGTGATTCAACATGTCATCGCATTTATTTCATACCTTTACGTACAACATGCATGTTCTCTCTAACCTAAATCATATTTCTGCCATTGTCGAAGATTTGTGCTTTCTGCAACTGTTTAATACTTGCATTAGACTTCTATCGCATTTTAATCACTTATTCTTCGGTAAGATTTCCATAACTTAAATATGCTTTCTAACTTACTCTTTTTTCGAGTGCTAACTTACTTTTTGCAGATTTTAGTTCATACGATGGCGTTCATCGTTCCCACTAGTGATGTTTTGATCCCAAAGGATATCGAGGAAATCATATCCAGGAAGAGGGTTCTGTTTGAACCTGTCCTGTCCTTCAGGACATGTGGCGTGTGTTGGGTGATGATTCTATCCTCAGCATAGTCTTACTTGGTGGGAAATGATTCAATCTTCTATACTGAACCATGCTCAGCAGCCTAGTGCTCTGAATATTGAGAAGATTTGAAGATCCCAAAACCCTATCTGATTGGTGAACCATTCCATTGTAATCGTTATTTTTTTGTCTCTGAGGTTTCAGACTCAGTAGACACTCTGCTCTGATCAAGGCGCTCAGTAGATTATCTGCCTTAACACCAGAAGTAGAAGACTCAGTGATACTGGACTCAGCGAGAGCAAAGATATCGAAAGAGTCGAGAGAACTGGACTCGGCAGAGCAAGCCTTCGAACTCGTAGCTGATCTTCAGTAGACTTTACTCAGCTATCTACCTATTGAATACGGGATCAGACTCAGCATCGGTAGACAGTCTTCTGAACTATCAGATACTTTTGAAAAACAATCACCATTGTCATACACGAGGAAGAGAGAAGTCAGCTTCAGTTTGCCTTGAAGTCTGTGCTGTCTCAACCACTCTATCCGCCTCGACGAATGACAAGAACACACGTGTCTTCTCACCTGCTAAAGCTGCAGTCAACCCTTTACCTAAAAAGGAGGGAAAGCACACTGTTACTACTTCAAAAGAGCCGTTTGCTACCAAAAGAGAGAGAAAGAAGAAGATCAACTCCAACGGATCTTTTCCAATCTCTGCTCTATATATAGAGGGACATTTCAAGAAGAGAAGAGTGCGCGCAAGCTTAAACGACAAAAACATACACAAGCACTAAAACGAGCTAGAACCAGAAAACCCTAAGTCTTCCGCAAGAACTTGAAGATCTATCTCCGGCGAAAGACTACCTTCTCAGCTCATAGGGAATCAAGCTAAACTGTTAGAGGAGCCTCTAGTATCCAAATCGACGATACACGAACCTAAAGCTCATTTCAGCTGTTCGTCGATCTAGAAGCTACATTCTCATTCCCTATCCCTCTAACCCTAAGCTCAACCGAATATACTTATAGCTTAGACGAAGGAGTTCATATTTGAACCCAATCCTTATTGTAAAAGGACTCCTTCATAGTTGGAGAAGTTTGTCAAACACTTTAGTTTGATGCCTTTGTAAACTGGGACTTGCTCAGTATAATCCCCAAGCCACAACTTTGTCCTGTGTACAAGCTGACTGAGACTAACTCAGTATAATAAATAGCTTCCTGAACTTTCGGGACAGTGGACATAGGATCGATTGATATCCGAACCACTTTAAAAATCTGTGTCTTGTTATTGCTTTCTGATTACTGTTGCATTGATTTTACTGTTCATACTAAAAATCTTCGTTAAAATCATACAACTGTCTCAGCATACTGAACTGTCTACTTGCTGAACTGAGACTTGCATAAAACGTTTTTCCACTCAACTGATTAGGGCCTACACTAATTCCGCACCGCTGAACTCTACCTGTTTGATACTGAATTCTGACTCAGTCAGCTAGCAGATCTCAGTAGAGTCAGACTCTTTGCCACACACGATTCAGAACAGCTATTTGGTCTGCTGAATTATTTCAGTACGGCACTTTCCTGAACAGGACTGTTCGTGTTTGAAGTTGAGAAAATCGGATTCAGGTGTATTCACCCCCCCCCTCTACACCTGACCGTACACTCGGGACCAACAATTGGTATCAGAGCAGGAGTTCTTTAAGACTCTTGTTATCTTGAAACTGGTCTACTTGAACGGATCCGGAAAATCGTTTTCACTACATATCACTCTACATTCATATCATTATTTTTATATGGCTGATATGTCAGGAATAAGAATGGTACCCATGTTCTCGGTAGAGAATTATGGAGTATGGCGAGTCAAAATGGAAGCACGTCTGACATCCCTCCATGATAGTATGACTGAAGTGCTTGAAGATGGACCTATTGTTCCCATGATCGATAGTGTCGTGACGCAGGCCCTAGCTGAGGGAGGAGGAGTGGTGACTGGGAAGAAGATCCCTAAAGACAGAATTCTCTTCACTCCTGAAGAGAAGAAGCTTCACAACTTAGACCGAGTCACCAGAAATGCCATACTAACCACTCTTAGTGATTCTTATCTTGGCAGGGTTCAGGAATGCAAAACGGCAAAGGAACTCTGGGACGCTCTAGCGCTACTGAGTCGTTGAACTCAGAAAATAAAAGCTAACAAACTGGCACTGGAACTCCAAAAGCTGGAAAGTCTGTCTCTCATGCCTGGTGACAAAATAGAAGATCTGAACGTCAGATTTACGAATCTGATGAATTCCATCAATGGGCTGGGAAAGACATTCAGCAACCGAGAAATGAATCTCAAGATATTGAGGGCACTGCCGGATGGACACTGGACACCTTTTGCCACCTTATTGCGACATTCTGATTTAGATGTTGTCTCTCCTGACCATATCTTTTCGTAACTTCAGGGCGTAAGAGTTTGAGTTCGACAGACCTCAACGAAAGCAAAGAGATGAAGCTGACAATAAAATCGACCATGCCTTCAAAGCATCAGTCAGCACAGCATCTCCAGCGACAAGCAAGACAACGAGTAAGACTGAACCTTCACTCAATGATCTACAAGAAGGAAGTCTCGCTCAGAAGTACGCGTTGCTCGCTGTGAAGTATCAGAAGGAGAAGGAGAGACGCAGAAACCTGACTAAAGCATACCGAGACACAAAAGGTAAGTCAGATTATACTCCAAAACGCATTCCTGACTCACAATCTTCTGAATGCAGAAAGAAGGATGACTCAGCACCATCAAAGGATAGTAAAGGCAAAGAAGAAAGAATCATCACTTGCTACAACTGCAAAAAGTCAGGACACTATCAATATGATTGTCCTGAACTCAGTACTGCTGAACGCGCAGCACGTAAGGCAAGGAGAGAGAAATTTGCCCAAAAGAGACAATCCTATATTGCAGGCGAAATCTCAGACGACTCAGAAGAAGTCGACTCCTTCATGGACTCATCTGATGATGAAGCAGCTTTCACGGCCTTAGAGCATGAAGCTGAAGGAACAACTGAAAAGTGCCTAATGGCAGGAGAAGAGGATGAGGTAAACTCTCATGAACCACTTAATTCCTCTTCACAATGCACACACGACATCGCTTTCAGAGTGCGGATGGGAATTTGGACATCACGACCGCCTATGAAGAATTATTAGATGAACAAATTCAAATGAGTCTGCAGCTCAGTAAGACTCTTCAGGAATTGGATACCCTGAAAGTGGAAAATCAGAGACTTTCTCAGGAGAGTCAGGCCGCTACTGAAGCCGAAGGACTTGTGTTGAAACTCAGGGAGGAGATGAACTCTCTGATGGCCAAGTCTCAGCATCAAGAAGATCGAATTTCGAGTTTTGACCAATGACTTGACTCGTAAAGATACCGATCTCGAGTCTATCAAGCAAGAACCGTCGGGACTTCGGACCAAGCACGACATACCGAAAAAAAGTGATGATGTCTCGGAAGAGCCTCGATGACCGAGCGTTACATGGGCGCCGAAAAGAAGCCGGAGGCTATGCTTGCAAGCAACAAGCCCAAGCACCGTAAGGAAGGACTTGGTTTCAACCGAGGAAGCTTCCTCATCTCGCCCCCGTACACCCGGAAGGTGCGTTTACTTCGATAGGTTTGTTCGAGGAGAAACAATCAATACATATATTCTCGAACCCCTCAAAGCAAAGAACAAACAAAAGATGAAAGCACCTCATCCTACGCATCGGTATTCGACCGTAAGATCGTACCAAGACACCCCGGTTCGGCCAAGGGGGAACTAGCAGAGTTAAGTGGGCCGATCGGTATGGACCACCTCGGTTGACACATCCGAGCTCAATATGGGTCATATTACTATGATCCTATAGTCGAAGAGGTTCCAAGAGTCGAAAAAGAAGAAAAACGCACAAAAGGCAAAGGTCGGCAGTCCACCAACTAAGAAGATCTCGGACTCCCGAACTCGAACACCTTAAGAAGTCAACTTTGACCGATCCAAAGTGGTCAAGTATGTTGACTCAAGTGGAAAGAAACCATGCCCGAAACCACCGGGGTTGTTAGACAGATTTGGGTCACTAAAACTAACATCTAAGGACCCAAAAACAAAATAAAGGGTACCCGAATATAATTGCATTTTGCGAGTGCACAAAGATCCTTGGTATGTGGACAGTGGATGCTCAAGACATATGACTTACCAAAGGAACCTACTGAAGAATTATATAGCTGAAGAAGGACCCAGAATTGAGTTTGGAGACAATGCAAAAGGCTATACAAGAGGATATGGAGCACTCAGCATTGGAACTGCCACAGTTCCTAGAGTATCATATGTTGAAGGACTTCAGCATAATCTTCTCTCTGTTAGTCAATTCTGTGATAACTCCAATAGAGTGATTTTCACTGGTTTCTGTGATGTCATTGATAAATCCACAGGAAAAACAGTGCTATCAGGTTCGCGTAAAAAGAATATATATGTAGCTGACTGGAACTCAGCAGAACCTGAAGCTTGTGTGTTGGCGAAGAACGACAACCGTACATGATGGCTTTGGCATAGGAGACTCAGCCACCTCAACTTCCAAACGCTCAACAAACTAGCAATGAACACTCTAGCAAGAGGACTGCCGAATGAAGTATTCAGCAAAGACACTCAGTGTGAAGCATGTCTGAAGGAAAGCAAACAAGGAATCAAAATCCAACTGTTCCATCTCCTTCCACTGATGGAATCCTTCAGCTGCTACATATAGATTTGTTCGGTCCAGTCTCTCCAGTGACGATCAGAGGCAAGAAATATGCTTTAGTGGTCATCGATGACTACTCGCGCTACACATGGGTCATATTCATTGCCAACAAGTCTGACGTCAAAACAGAGTTACCAAAGCTTCTGAAAAAGCTCAGTGTCGAGAAGAACACCAAGATAATCAAAATTCGTTCTGACAGAGGAACTGAGTTCCTTAATTCCATGGTAGAGGAGTTCTGCAAAGCAGAAGGAATTGAGCATGAGACATCCGCTGCGCGCACCCCTCAGCAGAACGGGGTTGCTGAAAGAAAGAATCGCACACTCAAAGAAGCAGCTAGAACTCTACTCGCAGACTCAGGACTCCCAACCAAATTCTGGGCAGAAGCAACTGACACTGCATGCTATACTCAGAACCGATCTCTACTGACAAAGCAGCATAAGAGAACACCATATGAACTAATGAACTGCAGGAAGCCTTCTTTATCTTATTTCCATATCTTTGGTTGTTCATGCTTTATCCACAATAATGGGAAAGATCAGCTGAAGACTTTTGATAGCAAGTCGGATCAGGGAGTTTTCTTAGGATACTCTCGGGTCAGCAAAGCTTTCAGAGTATTCAACTATCGGACTCTTTGCGTGGAGGAAAGCCCTCATGTTGTTTTTAATGAGTTTGCTAATGAAGACAAGGAGCAATAACTCTAACTCTAAATCTGAGGACATCAGTAAGCAGCTACAGGATCTAAGCTTAAAAGACAAACCTGAAAAGATCCAACTATGTTGGGATGATGATTCAGACGAAGAAACTGAAGACAAGTCTACTGAATCTCAACCACAGAGCAAGTAGGCCTGAACGTATTGCCTCTCCCGAACGGAGTCAATCCCGTGTAACTCGGGTCGATGAGGAAACCTTAGAGGTAACTGAGACCACTACTGAGAGTAACAACTCAGGGGGAACATCTATTAATGTTCCTGAGCTGAATGCCCCTGAACCTAGAAACTCAGTAGATCACACTCTCATTACTGAATTGCTTCAATCTCAGAATAGTACGACCGAAATTCCTAACTCACCTACTATCTCGTGTTGATCAAATTTCGGATGAAGAGCTGAAACATCGTAGATCGTGGCTAGATGCTCACACTCCCGATCTAATCATTGGAGATCCTTCAAAGAAAAGTCAAGACAAGATCCGGATTCTCGTCAAGGAGAAAGTGCATTATACTCCCGCTTCTTGTCTCACGAAGAGCCTCGGACGATTGAGGATGCACTTAAAGATGCCGACCGGATCATAGCTATGCGGGAGGAGCTGAATCGGTTTACGAGAAACAAAGTTTGGGAGCTTGTTAACGCACCCGGCATCAACACGTCATTGGAACAAAATGGGTCTTCAAGAACAAGCGAGATGAAAACAACGTTATAGTAAGGAACAAAGCAAGGCTCGTGGCTAAAGGCTACTGTCAAGCTGAGGGAATAGATTTACATGAGACATTCGCTCCAGTTGCAAGATTGGAGGTAATCAGACTATTCCTAGCCTACGCAACACATCAAAGATTCAGAGTCTATCAAATGGATGTGAAGTCTGCGTTCCTGAACGGCGTACTGAAAGAAAAAGTCTATGTAGAACAACCGCCCGACTTTCAGCAGGGACATCAGGTTTACAGACTCAGAAAGGCTCTATAGGGGTTAAAACAAGCACCCAGGGCTTGGTACGATACCCTGTCAGAGTTTCTTCTTCAGAAAGGTTTTCAGAAAGGCAAAGTAGATCGCACGCTGTTCAGCATTCGACTGGAAGATGACTTATTACTCGTGCAGATCTATGTAAACGACATTATCTTCAGATCAAAGAACGTCGTCATGTGTCAATGATGGGTGAAATGAACTATTTCCTCGGCTTTCAAGTCAAACAATCTGAAAAGGGAACATTCATTAACCAAGGCAAATACACTCGAGACCTCATCAAAAGATTCGGTTGCACATCCGGCAAACCTATCAAGATCCCGATGAACACGAATATGAAAATCGATCTTGATAAAGAGGGAGTATCAGTAGACCGAACTGAATTTCGTGCAATAATTGGTTCCTTATTATATCTAACAGCTACTCGTCCTGATATAACTTATGCTGTAGGTGTCTGTGCTCGTTTCAGGAGAATCCTAAGCAGAGCCACATGGACTCAGCAAAGAAGATTCTCCGCTACCTCAGAGGCACACCTGACATGGGTTTATGGTATCCAGCTGATGATAATATTGAACTAACCGGTTACTCGATGCCGACTATGTAGGATGTAGAATTGACCGAAAATCAACTTCGGGGAACTTGTCGGTTCCTAGGCGAGTAAGCGATCTCATGGTTTTCAAAGAAGCAGCACTCGGTAGCCACGTCAACTACCGAAGCCGAATACATGGCCGCTCGGAAGTTGTTGCGCCCAAATCCTTTGGGCCGAGACAAAGAAGCCTAAGAGACTATGACATCATTCGGAATGAAGTGCCGATATTCTCGCGATAGTACCAATGCTATTGCAATCACTCGTAACCCCGTACTACACACGAGATGCAAGCACGTGGACATTAGGCATCACTTCATTCGCGACCATGTCGAAAAGAAGGATATCAGAATGGAAAAGATCCATACTGACAAACAAAGGGCTGATATTCTGACCAAACCTCTAGCTGAATCCAGATTCAAAGAACTTTCAGTAGAGCTAGGTCTGCTGGACCCTACCGACCCCGATCAAGAAGAAGGTTCCAGGAGAGGATCATTCGAAGAAGGGGGAATGATCACTCTCAATACCGAGTAAATTCAAGACGTAGAGACAGAAAACCATCTGCAAGAGGTATCAGCTGACTACTATGTTCAGCTGACAGGTTTGCGTATCTCTACTCAGTAGTAACGAATAAAACAGTAATGCATTTATGATGAAGATTCAGTATGCTATTAAATATCCTAAGTTTGGCATTTATTATTAACGGCTTATACGACATTCCATACACAAGTTTGCTGAACTCTGCACGCATTTAATGCATGTCATCTCATAGTTACTACTTAGGCATATTTACAACTGGCTTTGACTTAGGCGGCTACTGTGATCATTACTTAATATATCCTTTAATCTTGACCGTCCATCTCATAAAGCAAGTTCAAACTCTGCCTTTGATCGAAAACCGTTCACCTTCATGTTAGTATATATTTTCGATCATATCTTTAGAAACCGCCATTACCGCACTTAAAATCTTTTGCATCCGAAAATTCTGAGATCATTCCTTGCAATCCCCTCTTGCATATCTTTTCAGAATCTCTCTTTCGGTATGCTTATTACAACTGCTACACGAATTAATCTTCTTTTTCAGAATCGCTATACAAACTGTTTTATTTAAATCGATACTGATAAATGCTAGTGTAACAGGTACAATGGCAAGTAAAAATATTTCGGTGTCTGCTCCAGTTAACATGCAAGAAATCATGGACAAGGATCGCGTTTGGTTCGAGCCAACCATGGAGTTCAACGCCTGTGATCTCGATTATATGGACGAGATCTTCTCAGCTCTCAGAGAGTCAGGGCTTGAAAGTCTTCTTTCAAGGAAGCCGACGTACTTCCTCCCGAGGCAGGTGGCCGAAGTTTATCTTAATTCTAACTCATTAGGCGGGGACATAATCGGAAGATTCGCCGTACACGAGATCAAGGATGCTTCTACAATACTGAAGCGTATATCCATCAAGGAGGCACTAAAGAGAAGTTTTGATCTGCCTTCTGAAGGAGCCAGTACTGTGGGGTACAAGGATGATCTTGTAGATGACTACTTGACAATATTCGTGGAAAGCCCACGACCTTCGTGAGCCGCTTTTCCTAAAAACAATATGCTTGCCTCGCATGCAGCTTTGGCTTATATTGTGACGCAGCCTATCGACCCGGCCAAGCGTGCTCATTCGATCAAGTATCGAGGCTCAAGATCCAGCTCATGATGGCCATATATGATAGAGCCCAGATTAATTGGACGGAGTTCTTTATCCGTGAATTCATGGCTCAAGCGACAAAATTCGACAAGGTCTCTTGCACGTTGAGTGCAAAGGGCAAGTTTCTTTATGGACTGAAGCTGTCCATAATGATAGAGGATGTCTGCGGATCTGAACCAATCACCTACAGTAACAAGGAGTATTTTAATGTGAAGAAGTTCAGATTCCACAACAAGACTGCTGCTCTTCAGCAGATCAGGTCAGGTCCCTCAGCCATAACTCAGCAGACTAAGCCTCAGCAGGCTACACCCTCGAAGAAGAGAACACCTCCAGCAAAAACTCCAAAGGCACCAGCTAAGAAACTGAGGAAAGTCATTCAGGACGTGCCTACTGAACCTGAGGTTTCTCCTTAAGTTCCTGCTACTCAGGCTACTCAGCAACCTGTCAAAGGAAAGACAAAAACTTCAGCTCGAGGAGGAAGAAAACCTGCTAGGTTACCTCCAAGGAAACTGATTATCGAGGATGAAGAAGATAGGGCGAAAGAGAAGGAGGAAAAGCAAAGAAAGCACCGAGAAGCAAAGCAGTACGTCAAAAGAAAAATCAAGTACCCTCGCTCGAATCCGAAGACATTCCTCGAAAGCCACCTGAAGCCCAAGATGATGAAATTGAGGCTATATTCGACCAAATGAACAGATACCTATACAGAGGCGAAGAGGCTAGACAAGTTCAGGCTGCCAGAGACAGAATCTGGGAGGCGCACCTTGAAGCACCGAGAAAAAGAACCGAGGAAGAGGCCAGCCGAGAGTACCTTCAAAAAGCGATATTCCTTATCGATACGAAGGTTCGGGGAAGCCGCCTGATCTCGAAATCGCACTGAGACGGCCAAAGACAGACAATTGGATACCTGCTCAATTTACTCAGAGATGGGAATCGGCAAAGATAGAGTTCATCAAGCGCAATTATTTCTGGAGGTTCTGGCCCAACATGACTAAGGCTGATGCCTACACAGAATGAATGATGATAATTGAATAAAGTCGTATCTGAAGGTATAGAAGTCAGTGTTCCAGAGCCCAGAATCATACCTCCACCTAGAAGAAATGATGACTCAATCCACCTTGGGGTAATAGAAGCTGAAGTGAAGTATGATGCATCGAAGAGAGAACTGGACGAAGATGACCCAGCAGACTTTGCTGCATACTTGAAGCTGAGGAAGAACACATACCGGATGTATGGAGTGCCACTGTCAAAGACGCAATCTCAAGGATTCATGGACAGGATCAAGCAATTTAAGGGCTCCTAGGCTTAGTTCTGATCTTCCTAGCTTAGCATGATTTGTAACTGTACTGATCTGAATGACTCATATATACAAATCTGATTTTGGCTCTGACAACCACTTGTTGTCTATTCAGCCGTGTTTGTATTATGCTTTAACACTCAGAATCACTAAAGTGATGAATGACTCACACACTCACTCTATTTACTTTCTTGTCAGTTTATTACTTTGTTAGATTCTGCTAGTCTAGTTTCTATGTAATGGGGGAAATTATGATTTGCCCTGTTTTCTCAGTAATCTAGAACTGCTGGAACAACTCCACTGATCCTACCTGTAATATTGTAAGGAGCTCTGTTTCTGTTAGTTTAGTGTTAGCATAGATGATAGGTTTTGGCATCATCAAATAGGGGGAAATTGTTGGGTGATGATTCTATCCTCAGCATAGTCTTACTTGGTGGGAAATTATTCTATCTTCTATACTGAACCATGCTCAGTAGCCTAGTGCTCTGAATATTGAGAAGATTTGAAGATCCCAAAACCCTATCTGATTGGTGAACCATTCCATTGTAATCGTTATTTTTTTGTCTCGAGGTTTCGGACTCGGTAGACACTCGCTCCGATCAAGGCGCTCGCAGATTATCTCGCCTTAACACCGAAGTAGAAGACTCGGTGATACTTGGACTCAGCGAGAGCAAGATATCGAAAGAGTCGTAGAACCGGACTCAGCGAGAGCGCTTCATCGAACTCACGAGCTGATCTTCGTAGACTTTACTCAGCTATCTACCTACTGAATACGGGATCAGACTCAGCATCGGTAGACAGTCTTCTGAACTATCAGATACTTTTGAAAAACAATCAGCATTGTCATACACAAGGAAGAGAGAAGTCGCCTTCGCTTACCTTGAAGTCTCGTGGCTGTCTCAACCACTCTATCCGCCTCGACGAATGACAAGAACACACGTGTCTTCTCACCGCTAAAGCCGCAGCCAACCCTTTACCTAAAAAGGAGGGAAAGCACACTGTTACCTACTTCAAAAGAGTCGTTTGCTACCAAAAGAGAGAGAAAGAAGAAGATCGTCTCCAACGGATCTTTTCCAATCTCTGCTCTATATATAGAGGGACATTTCAAGAAGAGAAGAGTGCGCGCAAGCTTAAACGACGAAAACATACACAAGCACTAAAACGAGCTAGAACCAGAAAACCCTAAGTCTTCCGCAAGAACTTGAAGATCTATCTCCGGCGAAAGACTACCTTCTCAGCTCATAGGGAATCAAGCTAAACTGTTAGAAGAGCCTCTAGTATCCAAATCGACGATACACGAACCTAAAGCTCATTTTAGCCGTTCGTCGATCTAGAAGCTACATTCTCATTCCCTATCCCTCTAACCCTAAGCTCAACCGAATATACTTATAGCTTAGACGAAGGAGTTCATATTTGAACCCAATCCTTATTATAAAAGGACTCCTTCATAGTTGGAGAAGTTTGTCAAACACTTTAGTTTGATGCCTTTGTAAACTGGGACTTGCTCAGTATAATCCCCAAGCCACAGCTTTGTCCTGTGCACAAGCTGACTGAGACTAACTCAATATAATAAATAGCCTCCTGAACTTTCGGGACAGTGGACGTAGGATCGATTAATATCCGAACCACTTTAAAAATCTGTGTCTTGTTATTGCTTTCGATTCTCTGTTGCATTGATTTTACTGTTCATACTAAAAATCTTCGTTAAAATCATACAACTGTCTCAGCATACTGAACTGTCTACTTGCTGAACTGAGACTTACGTAAAACGGTTTTCCACTCAACTGATTAGGGCCTACACTAATTCCGCACCGCTGAACTCTACCTGTTTGATACTGAATTCTGACTCAGTCAGCTAGCAATTCTCAGTAGAGTCAGACTCTTTGCCACACACGATTCAGAACAACTATTTGGTCTGCTGAATTATTTCAGTACGGCACTTTCCTGAACAGGACTGTTCGTGTTTGAAGTTGAGAAAATTGGATTCAGGTGTATTCACCCCCCCCCTCTACACCTGACCGTACACTCGGGACCAATAGCGTGGAGTGCATGACTACAATATTCCACGCTCCTGAGAGATCGGGCCTCCTATCGATTCTCTCTCGTTTCCCCACGTCAGTATCTTCCACGCCAAGTAGCCAAGTTCTTTCTAAACTATCGGTTGGATGAATATTCTAATGATATCTCCTCCATTAGCTCGAGGCATGAAGCCCGTCCCAATCACTGGGTGGACAAGGTAGATCGACGTGGAAAGATGTCTTCGTGTTAGCTTCGAACTTGCAGACGAAGGGATACCCCTTGCCAAGTACAAGGAATCCGAGGTAGATGAGTACCTTTTCTGATTCAGCGGTGAGACGAGTATCGTATTCAAAGCACCTTTCCCAAAAAGTCAGCTGGTCCCACAGTACAGAGGATTAGCCTACATAGTCAACCATATATTGACGAGCTCAGCGAAATCATACGATCAGCTTTCCCGCATTCGCATCCAAATTATGATGGCGATCATAGATGAGGCCCCCATCAACTGGAACGCCTTCTTCTGAGCTGAATTCAAAGTTAAATCTCAGAAGTTTATCGATTCTGAAGATGGCATGAAGCTGATTCCGAAAGGGAAGCTTCTGCATGGGACCCAATCGTCCATAATGATCGAGGACGACCTCCCAAATAGAGTATCTTTCACCGATGCATTTATTTTGATCAGAAGCTGCTGAAATTCCTCAATGCAGCAGGCGCCGAAAAATCCATAGGGCGAGGACAGGCTCTCAAGCGTCCTCTGGAGATCAAGCAAGATCCCCGCCCTACTAAGCAGCATCAGCCGAAGAGGCATAAAACGCTGAAGAAGCCAGCTTCAGTCGTAATCCCTCCTTCACCTATATCAGTCGAGGACTCAAGGTCGGGTAAGAAGGATGTGACCCTGAAAGAAAAGGTGAGGAGAGTTCCCTCTGAGGAAATTCAGCTGGAGATGCCTGCTGAAACTCAACCTGCTGAGATTTCCTCCCTTCCGACTTCAGTTCTCAATGATCAGATCAACAGCTGAAGAAGTCGCGATTGAGATACCTGAGATCAGTGCTCATGCTGATCTCGTAGACATTACTATCAGAGCAAGGGTTCAGATGTGAGCTTAGCCTCACCAGATGGTGGATTCGTGTGCTGGGAGGTAGAAGGTGCTGACATGATGGCACCAGATGAAGGAGGTGGAGGTGGTGATTCATCATCATCATTTTTAGGAGATTTTCCCTCGGTAGATCCTCTCTAGTTTGCGCCCTTGGGTGGTGACTTGTCGTGTTCAGTGTCAGGTTGGATCTGGGGCTAGAAGGCTTTTCAGACTTGCCCTTCAAAGTCAGGAGCGTCAACATGGTTGAACGGAGATCATCCATGGATGCAATATCAGCTAGCTTTCCATAGCCAATTTCCTCCTTAAGTGTTTGCTCCTCACTTATCAATACTTGGGCTGTCCTTAGGTCGATGGTCTCATCTAAGATATCCCTATCCAGAAATTTGAGACACGCCTGGGCCCTAGCCCTTACTGCTATGTCTACTACATAAGAGTGATCTAGTATGTCATGTATGAGTTCAATAATTTCTTCACTGGCTCGTAGCTGAGCCGTCAGTACTGAGCTGGTACTGAGGTAGAGACCTCAGTTTGAGGTAAGTCAGTAGGAAGATCTGACTGAGTCTCCTCTAAGTGCATCCATTTGACTTTATCAGTCAGAGTAACATCTTCTTTCCCTTACTCTAAATCTTGTATAAATACATGATGCTTAAGGATAATTGTTGTCTCAGATTTCTTCAAAAGTTTCCTCTTCTTTTGTTGAGGTGGACGTGGGTCCTGAGTGGAAGGGGCTGAGCGCTTGTCATTAATTCCACACCCAATTAATTTCTTAGTTGTCGCTTCGTTTTGAAACTTACTGGATTTTTTATCGAACGGGACCGAATCAACGAAGGCTAGTCTCCCTAGTAGTCTTTGATCATGATAGATACCTTGTTGCTATATAGTAGCTTCCCTTCCGGGATCAGTTGAAAAGAGATGTTGTTCGCATCTGCTATGAACTTCTAAAACTGAGCCTTGAACTCAGTCCAGTTAACCTGAACTCCATCCATGATAGACATCATGATTTGGATTCTGACTCTTGATAGCTGATCAAATGAGCCAGTGGAGCTTGTAAGGATGTGGTTGAGGATGTAAGCTAATGCCCGATATTCAGGGAGCAGCCTATTCTTCAGGAATGCTGCTTTGAATATAATATCTTTTTGCACACTAAACTGGCAAAATATATATATATATTGATAGAAGTCTGTTGTAGACAAAAGGAGAGATCCCTTTGTTGGAAGATCGAAGCTCTTGCGGAGGCAGTCAACAACATCAAGATCGACGATCTTTGCCCCCCATACATTATTTACGACTTATTGCTGATAGGATATGCTGGAGATATCTTTGAGCTCATCTTCATTCTGCCGTAGATTCATGTTGAACTCCGTCACCTACCATGAAAGGCACAGAGGCGGAACCCCAGACAGACCCACATGCTCTGAAGGCCAGGACTGGCTCAAATTGGACCCTGTTATTGCTGATGATCTCCTCCATGTCAGATGGAATCAGAACTTCGTTGTTAGGTGAAGTCGCCATTGAAAAACTAAATTTGCAAAATATATGTTAGCACTTGAAAGTAGAGTAAGTTAATTACTGCAGATTTAAGAAATCTACCGAAGATTAGTGCTGCAGAGGTAGTAGATGTGAATGCAGTTAATTGCAATGCTCTAAGTTGATCGATAATGGCAGAAAATAAGGTATTAGATCACCTATGCTGAGATATATATATCATGTATGAATATGAAAGGTTTATTCAGCATGCAGTTCAGATTGATCTGAATTTGAAAGATGGACGACAGAGATTTAATGTTGTAAGAGGTTATGATTACATTGTTGCCTGTAATCTCGACCTGCGAATGTATCATCTGAAATGTAAGGTGAGATGACATACATTTAATGCGCCACAGTCAGTATATAGAATGTTGTGCTTTTAATGAAAACATTTTTATTGAAGACATCCTTAAGCAATTAATGGCAGGAAATAAATGCAGTGAGTATTGAATAAAGTATGTTGAATAAATACTCAAACCTGTCAGCTAAACGTAGTAGTCAGCTGATACCACCATGTCGTCGCTGAGTAGTTCAGCTTTGCTGAGAGCAAGTTCCCCCTTACTGAGTACTTCTGGGATCGTCTTACTGAACTGAATTAGTAGGATCCCGTAGACCTAGTTCTACTAAGAGTTCATTGAATCTAGTGTTAGCTAGAGGTTTGGTCAGTATGTGGGCCCTCTGTTTATCAGTGTGGATTTTCTCCATTCTGATATCTTTCTTCTCGACATGGTCTCGGATGAAGTGATGACATATGTCCATGTGCTTGCATCTTATATGAAGAACAGGATTTTGAGTGATTGCAATAGCACTGGTACTATCGCAGTAGATCGGCACTTCATCTTGATAGATATCATAGTTTCGTAATTGTTGTCGAAGCCATCGTATCTGGGCGCAACAACTTCCGGCAGCCATATATTCAGCTTTAGTAGTGAACATAGCTACTGAGTGCTATTTCTTTGAAAACCACGATATTAGCTTACTGCCTAGGAACTAACATGTTCCTGAAGTCAATTTCCTGTCGATTAAACATCATGCATAATCAACATCAGAGTATCCAGTTAGTTCAAGATTATCATCAGCAGGATACCATAATCCAACATCAGGTGTGCCTTTCAGGTATATGAGAATCTTCTTTTCTGAATGTACATGATTCTGCTTGGGATTCACCTGAATCTTCCGCATACAACTACAACATAGGTTATATCAGGTCTGCTGGCATTTAAGTTTAATGAAGAGACAATAATATCACGATAATCAGTAGAATTAACAGATACTCCCTCTTTGTTAAGATCAATCTTTAGATTCGTGTTCATAGAATCTTAACAGATTTGCTGGATTCGTAGCCGAATTTCTTGATGAGATCTTTTGCACACTTATCTTTATATATGAATATTTCTTTCTTAGATTGTTTCACTTGAAGACCGAGGAAATAATTTATTTCTCCCAGCATTGACATCTCAAATTTAACTTTCATAAATTTCTCAAATTACTAACACATGATCAGATTCTTAGATCCAAAAATGATGTTGTCCACGTAGATCTACACCAGTAGTATATCATTGTCTGATTTGATGCTAATATGGTGCGATCTACGGTTCCCTTCGGAAAACATTTTTGAAGTAGAAAGTATGAAAGGGTATCATACCAAGCCCTGGTGCTTGTTTTAACTCATACAAAGCTTTCTTGAGTCTGTATTCTTGATGTCCCTATTGAAAGTCGGGTGATTGTTCTATATAGACTTCTTCCTTTAGTATGCAATTCAGGAAAGCTGACTCCACATCCATCTGATATAAAGAAGATTTTTAATGAGTTGCATATGCTAGGATAATATCCTTTGGCAACTAGTCGAGCTTTATTTCTGACGAAGATGTTGTTTTCATCTCGCTTGTTTTTGAAGGCCCATTTGGTTCCGATCACAAGTTGGTGCTTGGGTCTATCTACAAGCTCCCACACATCGTTTCTAGTAAACTGGTTGACCTCTACTTGCATGACACTAATCCAGTCAGCATCATTCAGCGCATACTTAATTGACTGAGGTTCTTCAGCAGGCAAGAAGCAGGAGTATAGAGTGTGTTCTACTTGACAGAATCTAGATCGTGTCTTAATGCTTGTGAGCATCTAACCATGAACGACGTCTTCTTGTTACTTCTTCTAAAGTTGATTTTGTACAAATAGTTGGATTGTGTGGAATTTCAGTAGTACTATTTTGTGATTGAAGTAATTCAGTAACAAGATCAGGGTCTATTAAGTCATCAGATTCAGGGGATTTCAGCTCAGGAACGTTAGTAGTTCCCCCTGAGTTGTTATTATCAGTAGAGGTCTCAGTTACCACGGCGGTTTCTTCATCGACCTGAGTTACCTGAGATCAATTATGTCCAGAAGAATCAATTAGTTCAGCAACATTGCTTGTTGGTTGGTTCTGAACTCCATCATATGAATTATCATCCCAACAATGTTGGATCCTCTCTATATCATCACTTATGTTTAAATCCTGTAGCTTGCTGCTGACCTCCTCAGCATCTTGCTGAGAGCTTTATTTCCTGTTCTCAGTAGCAAACTCATTAAATACAACATGAGGGCTTTCCTCCATGCAAAGTGTCTGATAGTTTAAAACCCTAGGAGCTTTGCTGACCCTGAAGTATCCTAAGAATGCTCCTTGGTCTGACTCGCTATCGAAGACCTTTAACTGGTCCTGTCCATTATTGTGGATAAATCATAAACAACCAAAAATATGGAAATGTGAAATAGAAGGTGTTCTCCCTTTTCGTAGTTCGTAAGGTGACGTCATGTGCAGTTGAGTCAGTAATGAGTGATTTTGAGTGTAACATGCGGTGTCAATAGACTTGAGTCTCCGAGTAACGTTCTTGCTGCTTCTTTAAGTGTTCTGTTCTTTCTTTCAGCAAGACCATTCTGTTAAGACGTGTGTGTTGCTGAGGTTTCGTGTTGGATCCCTTCAGCTTTGCAGTATTCTTTCATCATTGAATTCAGAAATTATGTTCCTTGATCTGAGCATATTCTTTGTATCTTGATCCCTTTTCGATGCTCAGTCTTTTTAGTAGTTTTGGCAGTTCAATTTTAACGTCAGGCTTTGTTGGTCCTGAGACATGATTCAGTTGTAGGGAAGTGTTGGGAGATGATTCAGTATTCTCAGAATCATTGAGAACTAACTCAGTAGCCTTGTGCTCTAAAGACTTACTGAAGATTTGAAGATCCCAAAACCCTATCTTGACTGATGAACCATTCAGTTGTAACCTGTTTTGTTCTGTCTCTGAGGTTTCAGACTCAGTAGACACTCTGCATCTGGTTCAGGAGTTCAGTAGATTACCTGCCTTAGTACCAGAAGTAGAAGACTTAGTGATACTGGACTCAGCAGGAGCAGTATACTGAAAGGAGTCAGTGGAACTGAACTCAGCAGGAGTAGTTCACTGTACTCAGTACCAGAAGTAGAAGACTTAGTGATACTTGAAAGAGCCGTTAGCTACCCAAAAGAGAGTGACAAAGGATCGTCGTCTCTAATGGATCTATTCTAATCTCTGCACTATAAATAGAGGGATAAAATAAAATAGAAGCTCACGAGCATACACAAGAACACAAACGAAGTCAGAGCATTCAAAGAGCAACTCATAAACGCCTTAAGTGTTCCGCAAGAAGTTTGAAGATATAATCTTCGGCGAAAGACATCATATCTACTCATAGGGAACCAAGCTGAATCAGAATCATACAGCCTCTAGTATCCAATCGACTGAACACGAACCCAGAGTTTATACTTAGCTGTTCGTCACTCTAGAAGCCACCTTCTCGTTCCCTGTCCCTCTAACCTAAGCTTAACTGTTCATATCCATAGCTTAGATGAAGGAGTTCATAGTCGAACTAATCCTTATTGTAAAGGACTCCTTCACTGTTGGAGAGTTTTTCTAACACTTAGTTTGATACCTTGTAAACTGAGACTTGCTCAGTATAAATCTCAAGACCAGTGTTTCTCCAGTGTACAAACCAACTGAGACTATCGCAGTATAATACACTTCCTAATCTTTCGGGACAGTGGACGTAGGATTGTTGGATCTGAAGCACTTTAAAAATCACATGTGCTCTGTGTTCTTTATTTACTGTTGCATTGATTTACTGTGCATACTGAAAATATCTTTAAAATCATTCAAGTGGGTTTCAGCAAACTTAATCGACTGCACTAATATACTGAAACTGTTTTGATAAAAACGTTTTCCTAACTCAACTGAATTTGGGCCTACACATTTTCGCACTACTGAACTCTATCTGAACGGTACTGAATTCTGACTTAGTCAGCTAGCAGGCTTCAGTAAAGTCAGTCACTCCGCCATGCGATTCAGAACAGCATATCTGGTCTGCTGAACTCATTTAGTACGGCACTCTCCTGAAAAGGACTGTTCGCGTTTTAAGTTGAGAAATCGGTTTTCAGGTGTATTCGCCCCCCCCCTCTACACCTGAACGTTACTCTCAGGACCAACAATTGGTATTAGAGCGAGAGTTCTCTAAGACTCTTGTTATTATTCTGAAACTGGTCTACTTGAACGGATCCGGAAAACGTTTTCACTGCATATCATTCTTCATTCATATCATTATCTATTATGACTGATATTTCAGAAATCAGAATGGTACCTATGTTCTGAGTAGAGAATTATGGTGTATGGTGGGTCAGAATTGAGGCACATCTGACCTCCCTCCACGATAGCATGACAGAGGATCTGGAGGACGGACCTATCGTTCCAATGGTCGATAGCGTCGTAGCTCAGGATCCAGCACAAGGAGGAGGGATGGTGACCGGGAAGAAGATTTCCAAAGATAGAAGTCTCTTCACCCCTGAGGAGAAGAAGCTTCACAACTTAGACCGCGTCGCCAGAAACGCCATACTGACCAGTCTGAGCGATTCTTATCTCGGAAGAGTTCAGGACTGCAAGTCCGCGAAAGAACTCTGGGATGCTCTTGCGCTACTGAGTCGGGGGACTCAGAAGATCAAAGCAAACAAACTCGCACTGGAACTTCAGAAGCTTGAGAGATTGTATCTCATGCCTGGTGACTCCATTGAAGATCTCAACGTCAGATTCACGGATCTGATGAACTCTATCAATGGGTTGGGAAAGAGATTCCCCAACCGAGAGATGAATCTCAAAATATTGAGGGCACTGCCAGACGGTCACTGGACTCCCTTTGCTACTTTATTGCGTCATTCTGATTTAGATATTGTTTCTCCTGACCATATCTTTTCAGAACTTAAAGCTGAGGAGTTCGAGTTTGGTTTACGTCAAAGGAATCAGCAAGCTGAAGCTGACTCCCATGCTTTTAAAGCATCAGTCAGCACAGCAGCTTCGGCGTCTAGCAAGGCTGAACCTTCACTCACTGACATACAAGAAGGAAACTTAGCCAAGAAGTACGCACTTCTTGCCGTGAAATATCAGAAGGAGAAGGAGAGGCGCAGAAAGCTCTCGAGAGTCGTCAGAGATTCTAAGGGTAAGACTGAATATACACCCAAGCGCACTCCTGACTCACATACTTCTGAATGCAGGAAACATGATGCTCAGCTCAGTCAAAAGACAGTGAAAGCAAAGAAGAAAGAGTCACAACCTGCTGTAACTGTAAGAAACCAGGACACTATCAGTATGACTGTCCTGAGCTCAGTACTGCTGAAAGAGTAGCACGCAAAGCAAGAAGGGAGAAGTTCATCAAGAAGCGACAAGCATATATTGCTGGTGAACTCTCAGACGACTCAGATGAAGTCGACTCCTTAATGGATTCATCAGATGATGAAGCAGCTTTCATGGCCATAGAGCTTGAAGCTGAAGAAGACGCTGAAAAGTGTCTCATGGCAGGAGAAGAGGATGAGGTAAACTCTCACGCACCATTTAACTCCTCTTCACACTGCACACACTATACTATTTCAGGTGCAGATGAGAATCTGGACGTCGCGATTGCATACGAAGAACTACTCGACGAGTAGATTCAGATGAGTTTACAGCTCAGTAAGACTCTTCAAGAGTTGGATACCCTGAAAGTGGAGAATCAGAGACTTTCTCAGGAGAGTTAGGTTGCTACTGAGTCAGAAGGACTTGTGTTGAGACTCAGGGAGGAGATAAACTCCCTGATGGCTAAGTCTCAGCATCAAGAAGATCAGATCTCAGTACTGACCAATGACTTGACTTAGAAAGATACTGAAATGAGTCTACTGAAGCAAGAGTTATCAGGACTTCAGACCGAGCATGAATTGCTGAAGAAAAGCGATGATGTCAGGAGGAACCTGATGACAGAGCGGTACATGGGCGCTGAAAAGAAGCTTGTAAGGAGGGACTTGGATTCAGCCATGGAGCCTCGTCATCTACCCCCGTACGCTCAGAAAACCGGCTAGCTGATAGGTTTGTTCAAGGGGAGACCATCAATGTAGAGATACTGAACCCCCTAGCCAAGAACAAACAGAAGATGAAGGCACCTCATCCCAGTTATCAGCACTCTGACAAGAAGATCTGCACCAAAACACCCCAGTTCAGTCAAGGGAGAACCAGCAAAGCAAAGTGGGCTGATCAGTATGGACCTCCACAGCTGACTCATCCAGCTCAGTATGAGACATATTACTAAGATCCTATAGTCAGGAGAGGATCCAAATGCCAGAAGAAGAAGAAGAAAGCCGTACAGAAGGCAAAGGTCAGCAGTCCACCAACTCAGAAGATCAGGACTCCTGAACCTGAAAAGCCTCAGAATTCAGTATCGACCAGTCCAGTGGTCAAATATGTTGACAAAAGTGGAAAGAAACTGTCTGAGACCTCCACGGTCGTAAAACAGATTTGGGTTTCCAAAACTAACATCTAAGGACCCAAAATAAAAATAAAGGGTACCTGAATATAATTCTGTTTTGCAGGTGCACAAGGACCCTTGGTCTGTGGACAGCGGATGCTCAAGACACATGACATACCAAAAGGACCTACTGAAGAATTATACTACTGAACAAGGACCCCGAATCGAGTTTGGAGACAACACAAAAGGCTATACCAGAGGCTATGGAACACTCAGCATTGGACCCACAACAGTTCCAAGAGTATCATATGTTGAAGGACTTCAGCAAAATCTTCTCTCTGTTAGTCAATTTTGTGATAACTTGAATAGAGTGATTTTTTACTCTAGTTTCTGTGATGTCATTGATAAATCTACAGGGAAAACAATGTTGTCAGGTTCGCGAAAAAAGAACATCTATGTAGCTGACTGGAACTCAGCTGAACCTGAAGCTTGTTTGTTGGCGAAGAATGACAACAGAACGAGATGGCTCTGGCACAGAAGACTCAGTCATCTCAACTTCAAGACGCTCAACAAATTAGCTAGAAACACTCTCGCAAGAGGACTGATGAATGAAGTATTCAGCAAAGACACTCAGTGTGAAGGATGTCTGAAGGGAAAGCAAACAAGGAAACAAAATCCACCTGTTCCATCTCCTTACAGTGATGGAATCCTTCAGCTGCTACATATGGATTTGTTCGGTCCAGTCTCTCCTGTGATGATCAGAGGCAAGAAGTATGCATTAATGGTCAGTGATGACTACTCGCGCTACACATGGGTCATATTTATTGCCAACAAGTCTGACGTCAAAACAGAGTTACCAAGGCTTCTGAAAAAGCTCAGTGTCGAAAAGAACACCAAGATCATTAAGATACGTTCAGACAGAGGAATTGAGTTCCTGAATTTTATGGTAGAGGAGTTCTGCAAAGCAAAAGGCATAGAGCATGAGACGTTTGCCGCGCGGACGCCTCAACAAAATGGGGTTGCAGAAAGAAAGAATCGAACACTCAAAGAAGCAGCAAGAACCCTGCTCGCAGACTCAGGACTCCCAATCAAATTCTGGGCAGAAGCTACTGACACTGCATGTTATGCTCAGAATAGATCTCTACTGACAAAGCAGCATAAGAAGACACCATATGAATTATGGAACGGCAGGAAGCCTTCTTTATCTTATTTCCACATTTTTGGGTGTTCATTCTTTATCCACAATAATGGGAAAGATCAGCTGAAGACTTTTGATAGCAAGTCAGATCAGGGACTGTTCATAGGATACTCCCGAGTCAGCAAAGCCTTTAGATTCTTTAACTATCGAACCCTTTGCGTGGAGGAAAGCCCTCATGTTGTTTTTAATGAGTTTGCTACTGAAGACAGGAGCAGAAACTCTAAACCTGAATTTGAGGACATCAGTAAGCATCTACAGGATCTGAGCTTAAAAGACAAAGTTGAAAAGATCCAGCTATGTTGGGATGATGATTCAGATGAAGAAACTGAAGACAAATCTATCGAATCTCGGCCGGCGAAGTAGAGCCGAACAGTTGACTCTACTGAACAGAGTCAATCCCAGGTAACTCAGGTCGATGAAGAAACCCAAGTGGCAACTGAGACCTCTACTGAGGATAATAATTCAGGGGGAACTAATGATGTTCCTAAGCTAAATGCCCCTGAACCTGGTGACTCAGTAGATCACACTCTTGTAACTGAATTGCTTCAATCTCAGAATAGTACAACTGAAATGCCTAACTCACCTACTATCTGTGTTGAACAAATTTCAGATGAAGAGTTGAAACATCGTTGATCGTGGCTGGACGCTCACACTTCTGATTTAATTATTAGAGAACCTTCCGCAAGAGTAAAGACAAGATCCAGATTCTGTCAGGGAGAAAGCGCCTTATATTCCTGCTTCTTGTCTACTGAAGAACCTCAATTAGTTGAGGATGCACTTAAGGATGCTGATTGGATCATAGCCATGCAGGAGGAGTTGAATCAGTTCACGAGAAACGAGGTTTGGGAGCTTGTTGACAGACCCCGGCATCAACATGTGATCGGAACCAAATGGTTCTTCAAAAACAAGCGAGATGAAAACAACGTCATAGTAAGGAACAAAGCAAGGCTCATGGCAAAAGGCTACTGTCAAGCTGAAGGGATAGATTTCGACGAAACGTTCGCTCCAGTTGCAAGATTGGAGGCAATCAGACTATTCCTACCCTACGCAACACGTCAGAGATTTAGAGACTATTCCTGAATGGCGTACTAAAAGAAGAAGTCTATGTAGAACAGCCTCCTGGCTTTCAGCAGGGACATCAGGTTTATAGACTCAGAAAGGCTCTGTATGGGTTAAAACAAGCACCCAGGGCTTGGTACGATACCCTGTCTGAGTTTCTTCTTCAGAAAGGTTTTTAGAAGGGCACAGTAGACCGCACATTATTCAGCATTCGACTGGAAGATGACATTTTACTTGTGCAGATCTACGTAGATGACATCATCTTCGGTTTGAAGAACATCATCATGTGTCAGCAGTTTGAGAAAATGATGAAGGATAAGTTCGAGATGTCAATGATGGGAGAGATGAACTATTTTCTTGGATTTCAAGTCAAACAATCTGAGAAGGGAACGTTCATCAATCAAGTCAAATACACTCGAGACCTCATCAAGAAATTCGGTTGCACATCCGGCAAACCAATCAAGATCCCAATGAACACGAACATGAAAATTGATCTTTATAAAGAGGGAGTATCAGTAGACCAAACTAAATTTCGTGCTATTATTGGTTCTTTATTATATTTAACAGCTACTCGTCATGACATAACTTATGTTGTAGGTGTCTGCGCTCGATTTTAGGCGAATCTGAAGCAGAGCCACATGGACTCAGTAAAGAAGATTCTCCGCTATCTCAGAGGAGCACCTGACATGGGTTTATGGTATCCAGCTAATGATAATATTGAACTAACTGGTTATTCTGATGCTGACTATGCAGGATGTAGAATTGACCGAAAGTCAACTTCTGGAACATGTCAGTTCCTTGGCAGTAAGCTGATCTCATGGTTCTCAAAGAAACAACACTCAGTAGCAATGTCAACTACTGAAGCTGAGTATATGGCTGCCGGAAGTTGCTGCGCCCAAATCCTTTGGCTGAGACAGCAGCTACGCGACTATGATGTCATTCAGAATAAAGTGCCGATCTTCTACGACAGTACCAATGCAATTGCAATCACTCAGAATCCTGTACTTCATACGAGATGCAAGCACGTGGACATTAGACACCACTTCATTCGCGATCATGTCGAAAAGAAGGATATTAGGATGGAAAAGATCCATACTGACCATCAAAGGGCTGATATACTGACCAAGCTTCTAGCCGAAGCCAGATTTAGAGAACTTTCAATAGAGCTTGGTCTGTTGGACCCTACTCACTCAAGTCAATAAATGGATTCAGGAGAGGAGCATTCGGTAAGGGGGAATGTTCACTCTCAGTACTGAATAAAATCAGTATGTAGAGATTCAGAAACCAACTACATGAGGTATCAGCTGACTACGATGTTCAACTGACAGGTTTGCGTATCTCTACTCTGTAGCCAATAGAACAGTTCTGTGCATTTATGACTCAGATTCAGCTTAGTATTCAATACCTTAGAAAATGTCATTTAATATTAACGGTTTACATTAAATACACGACATTCTATGTAAAAGCATGCTGAACTCTGCAACGCATTAAATGCATGTCGTATCAAGTTACTTCTTTGGCTATATACAACTGTATTTTGACTTAGGCGGCTAATATGATCATTGCCTATTTTATAAAATCTAATCCTGGCCGTCCATATCAAAAAGCATGTTCAAACTAAACTGTAGATAATTAACTGTTTATCTTCCTTAAGATATATATATACGTTCAAATGTTTGAAACCGCCATTTCTACTCTGCAACTATATTTCGAACCCTAGATTTTCTGAGATATCTCCTACTCCCTTACAAAACTTATCTTTCAAAAGTTCTCAGAAAACTCTTTGGTAAATTTCAATGATCATTCAGTATCTTATACGTTTATATTTTTATTTTTATTGGATACTGACCTACTGTGTTTGCAGATTACAGAATATGACAGGAAATATTGTGTATGCTCCTGCCGATATGCAAGAGATTCTCGAGAAGGATCGGGTCTGGTGCGAACCAGTGACGGAGTTCGACGCTTGTGACCTGGACTACATGGAAGAAATCTTCTACGCCCTTCGGGAGACCGGACTTGAAGGTTTCCTGACGAGGAAGCAAACGTTCTTCCTTTCACGCCAGATTGTTGAGCTCTATCTGAACTCATAATCAGTAGATGGAGATATACGTTGCCGCTTCGTCGTTCACTCAGTAGGCGACCTCTCTCGTACTGATATTGAAGTCAAGCAGATGTCCCTCAGAGAAGCACTCCAGAAAAGCTTCAACCTGCCCAATGAAGGATTTACCACAGTGGCTTACAAAGACGATCTTATGGATGGATACCTGACAGAGTTCTGTGGGAAGCCGACAACTTTTAGAGCCGCATTTCCGAAGATTGCAATGCTTCCACAATATAGAGCATTGGCTTACGTTGTGACTCAGCTTCTGGTGAGTCAGGCCGGCTCCTTCGTTCAAGTGTCAAGGCCAAAAATACAGCTTATGATGGCCATACACGATAGAGCTAAAATCAACTGGACTGAATTCTTCCTCAAAGAATTCATGATGTAGTCAACTAAGTTCGACAAGACAGCCAGGCGTCTGAGCGTCAAAGGAAAGCTATTGTATGGACTGAAGCTATCCTTCATGATCGAAGACTTCTGCGGATCGGACAGCATTACCTTCGCTGACAAGCAGTACTTCAACCAGAAGAAGGTCCGATTCCAGAATAGGGCAGCGGCCCTTCAGCAGTCGGTTCAGGGCCCGCTGATCCTAAGACCGGGACTCAGAAGACCTCCACACCAACCAAGAAGAGGTCCCCTCCCAAATCTACTCCTAAAACACCGACCAAGAAGCTGAAGAAAGTCAGTGAGGTCGTGCCAGAGGCAGAGCCTGACACAGTGGTTGCTGAGCCTCCTCTGCGGTTAAGGGATGAACCTGAGTCTTCCGAGAAGACACCATCAGTGTAGAAGGCAATCTCCACTGAGCGTGGTGAAACCGTGGATCAAGGGGTCCAAGCTGAATCTGTTTAACATTGGACAGCCCCTTGGATTGTTCCACCACTCAGCAGTATTCCATCTACTGAGAAGCATACATCTCCAATTGAAGTAGAAGACTCGGAGATAGCTTCAGAATTAGAATCAATCGGGATGGAAGCCTCAGCTCTCAAATCACGAGCCTCCCGAGAGATTGCAGAGCGGATCCCGGAGATAGCCGCCCACAACGACTTGGATTTATTAGCAAGGCAGGCTAGGCTCCACATGCTGATCCGGTTCCAGGAGAGGCATAACCTAAAGCGCCTTATCATCCAACACTCCTGCGAATAGCTCCATGAGGAGAAGCTGATTATAAGAGGAAAGATTGGCTACTCAGAGCCAACCGACCTCGGCACTCTTGAAGACCTGAGGGCTGCGATGCTCGCTATGCTGAACGACAGATAACCAGTCTCAGCATCAGCACCCTCAGATGGGTCTGACCCCGACGGTCAGGACCCACCCCGTGATTTAGGCCCTGAGAAGCCTGATGAGGGATCTCAACTGGACAAGAATGCTCCAACATCCACTGCTGAACCGCCGCTCAACATCCTTGGTCCAGGATAGTCGGCAGCTGGTACTTCGAAGGCAGCTGAACCTTCACAGCTGCTACTCGAATATGCTTTCAAAGTAGCGCCCAGCCCTAAGAGCCGACGATCAAAGTCAGTTGCCAGGGCACTGAGGAGTCAAGGAAGTCAGAACCGACTCCTTGCTCACGTCGTCTACAAGACGTGGAGGCAGACCACTCAGGCCTACAATGCAGAGATTAAGGGGCTCCGGACATCCATTCAGAACTCGCCCGCCCCTGACTTCTCCACAATTCTTACTGATGCGCTAGCTACCCAGAGGGCTTACTTTGATGAACAGCTGAAGACGATTCAGCCTGGCCAAGCTCAACTTCTAGCAGACTATAAGGCCACATTAACATCACATACTGAATATGTCTCCTCCATCTCTCAAGCTGCAGATCTCAGACTCCAATCAATTCAGAAGGCGATTGAAGAGAGAGTGGAAAACCAGTTGAAAGAGTTGCAGACAGCAGCAGACACCTCCCATAAGAAATACAGTACTCAGCTTACTGAGGAGAGAAATGACCTGCACGAGAAGCTGACCAAGCTGCAGAATGCCTTAGACGATCTTGCAGAAGCTTACAAGAGTCTGGACATAAATGTATCACTTCCTCCCCCGAGCCGATTTGCTGATGCCGAAAAGGGGGAAAGAGAAGGAAAAGAAGGAAAAGGGAAGATTCCTGAAGGCAAGGAACTGGTACTGAAAGCACCAAAAAGAGCATGGTCAGTGGCAGGGGCAAGTCAGACTCAGACATCTGCTCCCACTGGACCCTCTACCCAGACTGGCGAGGCCCAGGGTGTCTCAGCAGTAGGTGATGTAGTGTCTACTGAGACTGGCCCATGCGGCTCAGGACCTAAGGAGGTAGCTACTCAAACAACCCAAACACCCTCTGATATAATCAAAGAGGTTGCTGAGTACGCTGACGAGTCAGAAGAGGAAGAGTTTGCTCTACCTCCCCCAGTTGTCGGGAAAGGCAAGAAAGTCATTACGCTTCCTACCCCTCCCAAGAAGAAAGGACCCAGGAGGTATATTACTCCGGAGGAGGATGCTCAGATCGCTGCTGACGAGAAGTTAGCAAGGGAAATTGCTAAAGCTGAAGCTGCTAATAAGCCTAAGAAGAAGCCTGCTAAAGGCAAGACAAAGGCTCCAGCAGGAGGTAAAAAGATTGGACAAAGGCTGCCTCCCAGAACGCTGAAGCTCAGTGATGAAGCAGACAAAGAAAAGGAGCAGCAGCAGCTGCAGCAGACTACTGGACAGCAGGGTACTTCTAAGGAAAAATTTACCACACCTGCTGAGTCAGAAGAAGAGCCTCACATATCCTCCTATGTCCCTTCTAAGGAACAAGATCTCGAAATGCAAGAAATATGGGCTCAGATGGAGAGGTATATGTACAGAGGAGAAGAAGATAGACAGATAGAAGCAGCTTGAGAAAGGCTAAGATTAGCAGACCTTGAAGCTCTGAGGCTGAAAGCTGAATAAGAAGTGAGTCAGAGGATTCCTGAGAAAGCTGACATTCCATACCGATACAGAAGGTTCAGGAACCCCACTGATCTCAAGATTCACAGATGGCCAAGAGTTGATGAGTGGATGCTGTGGGAAGTAACTCAAAGGTGTGAGACGCTGAATGCTGAATTTATTATGTGGAATTATTTCTGGAGGTAGTGGGCTGAGAAGCACAAGTCTGTAGCCTTTGCTGAATGGCTCATGAGGGTTGATATAGAGATGTTCGCCAGAGTTCAGAAGGCTGTAAAAGACAAAGTAGATGTCAGAGTACCTGCTCCCAGAATCATGCCGCCACCACTGAAACTAGACGGCTCTGTTCATTATGGAGTCATTGAGAAGGAAGTCAAGGATGCTGCTGAAGCCAAGTTCTTAGAAGAAGAAGATCCGGCTGACTTCGCTGAGATACTGAAGCTGAGGAAGGTCACCTACCGGATGTATGGACTGCCTCTTCCTGAATCCCAATCAAAGGACCTCAAAGACAGGATTAAGTGGTTCAAATGACTATTAGCTTCTGTGTTTCTTTGTATCTTCTTTCTGTTCTTCTTAGTGTAGTAGACGATGTAACTGTACTGAATCTTTTCAAATCTATAAAAACATCTCTATTATTGGCCCTGACAATTCCTTATTGTCTAAATGGCCTTGTTGGTTTTTATGCTTAACACTCAGAATCACTGAAGTGATTACTGACTCACACACTCACTGTTCTTATATATTTTGTCAGTTTTTGCTTAGCTAGTTTCTGATAGATTGCATAGTTGGGGGAATATGTTGTTAGAAAGGGGGAAATTGCTGATTAGTTTCTGCACAGGTTCTGATATTTCCACCCTGATTCCCTGAGTAGTTTAGGACTTGAAGAACAACTCCACTGATCCTACTTGTAATATTTGTAAGGAGCTCTGTTTCTGATAAGTCATAGTGTTAGGTTTTGGCATCATCAAATTAGGGGAAATTGTTGGGAGATGATTCAATCTTCTCATAATCATTGAGAACTAACTCAGTAGCCTTGTGCTCTGAAGAACCATTCAGTTGTAACCTGTTTTGTTCTGTCTCTGAGGTTTCAGACTCAGTAGACGATTTGTATCTGGTTCAGGCGCTCGCAGATTACCCGCCTCGCGTCGCAGTAGAAGACTCGGTGATACTTGGACTCGGTAGGGAGCAAGATATCGAAAGGAGTCAGTGGAACTGAACTCAGTAGGAGTAGTTCACTGAACTCAGAGCTGATCTTCAGTAGAGCCGACTCAGGAGGAGCATGCTACTGAACAGAGATCAGACTCAGCAACGGCTGGACAGTCTTCTGACTGTCAGATTCTCTAAAAGTCAAATCAGCAGAGTCAATACGAGGAAGAGAGAAGTCAGCTTCAGATCTCCTTGAAGTCTGTTCTGTCTCATCCACTTTCCTGAACCTCGACCAATGACAAGCAGCCACCTGTCCTATATCTGATAAAGCTGCAAGTCAACAACTTTCCAGAAATGGAGGGAAAAGACACTGCAACCATACTTTGAAAGGGCTGTTAGCTACCTAAAAGAGAGAGACAAAGGATCGTCGTCTCCAACGGATCTATCCTAAACTATGCTCTATAAATAGAGGGATAAAATAAAATAGAAGCTCACGAGCATACACGAGAACACAAACGAACTCAGAGCATTCAAAGAGCAACTCATAAACGCCTTAAGTCTTCCGCAAGAAGTTTGAAGAGATAATCTTTGGCGAAAGACTATATATCTGCTCATAGGGAACCAAGCTGAATAAGAATCATACAGCCTCTAGTATCCAATCGACTGAACACGAACCCAAAGTTTATGCTTAGCCATTCGTCGCTCTAGAAGCCACCTTCTCGTTCCCTAACCCTCTACCGTAAGCTCAACTTTTCATATCGATAGCTTAGACGAAGGAGTTCATAGTCGAACTAATCCTTATTGTAAAGGACTCCTTCACTGTTGGAGAGTTTTTCAAACACTTAGTTTGATACCATGTAAACTGAGACTTGCTTAGTATAAATCTCAAGACCAGTGTTTGTCCAGTGTACAAACCGACTAAGACTATCTCAGTATAATACATAGCTTCCTGATCTTTCGGGACAGTGGACGTAGGATTGTTGGATCCGAACCACTTTAAAAATCGCTTGTGTTCTGTGTTCTCTATTTACTGTTGCATTGATTTACTGTGCATACTGAAAATATCTTTAAAATCATTCAACTGAGTTTCAGCAAGCTTAATCGACTGCACTAATATACTGAAACTGTTTTGATAAAAACGTTTTCCTAACTCAACTGAATTTGGGCCTACACATTTCCGCACTACTGAACTCTATCTGAACGGTACTGAATTTTGACTTAGTCAGCTAGCAGGCCTCAGTAAAGTCAGTCACTCCGCCACGCAATTCAAAATAGCTTATCTGGTCTGCTGAACTCGTTCAGTACGACACTCGCCTGAAAAGGACTGTCCGCGTTTTAAGTTGAGAAATCGGTTTTTAGGTGTATTCACCCCCCCTCTACACCTGAACGTTACTCTCGGGACCAACAGGAAGGGGGGGGGGGTGAATACACCTGAATACAGATTCGTTTCTCAAACACAAAAGTCAGCTCTAGCTAAGTTTACTACTGAACTGAGTCATGCAGCCAAATATACTTTCATGTCGTGTGGGCAAGAAATTCTTCTACTGAGTTCAGCTCTACTGACTTGAGTCAGTCGAACAGTCGTTCAGTATCAGAGTTAAGTGTGGAAGTGTAGGCCATATTAAACGTCTCGGTTGGAAAAACCGGTATTATGCTAAGTTTGATGAAATACAGTTTTAATGCAATATGATCAGTTAAAGAAAACAGTAAATCAACACAGCAGATTTTTAAAGTGGTCCGGACACACTAGGTCCTACATCTATTGTCCTGACCAAAGCAGGTTACTTGTTATATTTATACTGAGCAAGTCTCAGTGATCTGTTCTAAAGACAGATACAACTGAAGCTTATACTGAAGTGATCTGTTCGAAGGACAAATTCTCTACTTATAGTCGTAGTGACTTTAACAGGAGTTTCAAACTTAAAGCGTTTGAGTCTTCTACAACTAAGAGGAAGTCCTTACAATAAGAATAGTTTCACAAGGATGTGAACTTCCTCAAGGTTTCTAAGCTATGAATCTTACAATAAGGCTTGCTTAGATAAGAGAAGGGGAACAAGGGTAACTCTAAGTCATGAACTAAAAGGTTCTTCTAAGAAAGCTAGTTCTTCACTCGATTCTTCGATTGAGAGTGTTTAAGATTTTAATGCGTAGATAGCTTGGGTTACCGGTGGTGTCTCTGCATGAAGGAAAACGGCTCCTTAATTTTGAACGTTGATGAGTAGGTACACTGTAGAGATACGCCTCTTTTTCAGTCTGGGCGCAACTTTTGTCATAAAAGATAAGTTGTTGTTGGCTCCTTATTGGTCGAGGTAGATTGGTAGGTGAGACTTGTCAAACATCAAGGTTGACTTCCTCTGAATCCTCGGACCTTCAACTGAAGTGACTTCCTACTGACGTTCTTCTGGGTATAAGTGCATGGGCACAAATTCCTGTGCAGATTCAGTTAGGGGTTGGGTGACCAACTGACTTCTTCGATCCTGAGTCCATTAGCTGAGTGCAAGGTCTTCTACTGAACTCTGCAGCTACTGAACTCTACCCTGCTGAGTTCCTAACAACTGAACTCAAACTAAGTTATTACAGAAACGAAGGTACAACATTTAGCTTGGGGTTTTGGGATCTTCAAATCTATTAATGTGTCTACTGAATTCTTATCCCAACAATTTCCCCCTATTTGATGATACCAAAACCTATTACATCTTCTATCAAGAACATGATAAGGTTAATAGTTATTGCTACTGAGTAAGGATCTATTACAATGAATCAGAACAATCATAAGTAACATGAATATCAGAGCTATCTAAAGCGATGTATTAGAGCCATGTAAAAATAACTATAGTTGGAATATTTAATGTATCAGAACTTGTGGATTTTAGCATGTTGACGTTATCAGGGATTCTACATAGAGATATCAGAGCTAAGAAAGCAAGTTAGTATATTCAAAATATCAGGGTCGATACAGACACATAATCAGATCTCATAATAGATCATACTTCTTAGTAGCTAGTCATCAAAGGAAATTCAGCTATTATCAATAATGTCCCTTTAAAGCAGGTTCCTCCTAAGAAACAATTTCCTCATATTTCATATATAAGATCCCTTCCCCCTAAGTACTAGCAAAGTATCAGAGAAGATTAGAGCAAATATAAATAATCAGCAGGGAATAATTCTAAGGCGGTTAAGCATATAAGTCACATAGGGTCAGATAGAGAAATATCTGATCACTTAGGTGATCAGTAGTGCTGAAAAGTAAATGAAGCCGTAAAGACAATGAGTAATTGTCAAAGCTAAAAAATGATAAATGTCATAGATGAATGAGATTTACAGTACAAGACATGCTATCACTACAAAAGATAGACTAATGAGAGAGAGAGAGAGAGGGCAGCTCGACTTCTTCTTGCACTGTTGCATGCGAGTGCGGAAGTCAGCAGATTTCTTCTCCAGAAGCTCAAGGCCATATCCTTAATATACTCTGCTCCTCAGGGCCTTGATCTCCGCTAAGTCTTCTTCATCATCTTTCCTCAGCGCTTTGCTAATGATGGCTTCCTTGATTTCTTCTTTTATCTCCTTTTTGCAAAGATTATCTTGATGAGTCATAGGAGGAGGAAGAATTATGAATGGAGGAGCCTTAAGCGCTTTGCATGTTTGATCCAGTAGCGTCTAAATCTCAGCAAGGAGGGATGGGTTCATATCTGTCAGGAAGTCTTTGAAGTATGCATCAGCATCAGTAATGTCTTCACTTCCGACTTTCCAGATATAGAATCTTTTTATGAAGTCAATCTTCAGCTTCTCCCATTGCTGATTCAGCTTGAGAGGTACCCAGTTGTTAGTTCTCTTGAATACTATCCTCTTCACTTCACTAACTGGTTCCCTTCTCCTGAAGTATCTAGAAGAGGGAGGAATACTCCTATCTTTTTACGGTACCCTCTCCCTTGCTTCCTTTTTCGTTCTCATCCTGAGGGCTTCTAGATCGGCTAGACGAATTCTCTCTCCTGCCTCTCTGATTATCCTGGCCTCCGCTGATCGGTCCAGTGCACGCTCACACGCGTCCCATATCTCTTTTATCTCTTGCTCTTGCTCCTTATAGGGGACCGTTGAGGGCACATGCTGCTCTTCTGAGTCAGCAGGCGATGCAGATTTAGACTTTGATGCAGACGCGCCTTGCTTCTCAGATTTTGACTGTCCAGGTTTGGACAGTTGGGATCTAGCTGTTGCTGCTACTGAAGCTCTGGATTACCTGAGAATACTAGATCTTGTGTGAATAGGCGCTGGAGATCGGATTTGTACCCCTTTCTTCGCTGCAGGCTTCTTCTTGGCATCCTGTTCAGCAAGTTCTCTAGCCAATTTCTCGTCGAAAGCAATTTGCTCTTCACGTGACCTGAACTTCAGCTTATTTTCCCTGGGCGGACTTGGGTCAGCTGGAGCCTTACCCTTGCCCTTGTCAGCTTTCTTAGCTGGAGGTGGCAGATCTTCAGTGGGTAGATCTTCCAGGTACTTGGATACATCAGCTATAATTGTGTTAGTGGGATCCCCAGCAAGAACTTCCCCCTGGGCTACTGAACTAGGTTCTCCCTGCTGATCTTCTGGCTTAAGGAAGGCTCTGAGGTGAGCAGATCTGGACTTTTCCCCCTTTTTGGCATCATCAATGATAGTCGACAAGGCAGTAACCTTTAGTGCCAGTGTTTCTACTGAGGCCTTGATCGTAGTCATGCCTGAGACAATGTCAGTAGCCGCGTCTGTGTAAGACTCCCACCCTTGATCGTGCTCTTGATTAATTACTTTCAGTAGAGCATCTTTGGATTTGTCAAAGCGGGTGAGGTAGTCTTCTACAGCGTCAGAGGCAGCTTTCTTGATTTCCTGGCAGGAGTCGTGTTGTTTGGTCAGTGCCTCAGAGACAATGTCAGATGTGAACTTATATCGCTCCTCCACTGCCTTCTGGACGCGACCTGTTGCAGCCGCCACTTCTTCTGAGAATAGCTTGGCCTGCGTTTGCAGTATAATCTGGAACTGAGCAGTCAGGTCGGTCTTCTGAGCCTCAAGCACCTTGGTGAGGATCTCTTCAGCATTAAAGGAGATTGGAGTGCTGATCCGTCTGCACTTCAGTAGTAAGGCTGGTCAGCGTTTTCGTCTGAGCCTTAGTGAACTTTCTCCACTTAGTGTTCACATCATCGACAAGATTTCTGTTCTTGTGGGCCTAATGCTTGATCACCTTATTAATGGACTCCGTTGTGAGGTCCTTGATCTCAGCTGCTTGATATCTGCGTTTGGACTGAGGCTGAGTTGAGGACGGAGTCTGGATGATCATGCCTGATGCAGGAGGAGGAGTTGGCTGATCATCCACGGGAGTTTTACCCTCGGCAGATCCTCCCTGGTCTGCATCCTTGGGTGATCCTTCATGAGCATCATGAGCATCACGGCCTTCAGATCCTCCCTGGTCTGTATCCTTGTGGAGGAGATGGAGGAGGAGAAGGAGGAGGCTGAGTGGAGGAAGGCTGAGCTCCTTGCAATCTATCGCTGAGCATCATGAGCATCACGACCTTCAGATCCTCCATAGAAGCAATATTAGATGGCTCCTCATAGCCAATCTCCTCTTTCAGTTGATGTTCCTCCTCCATCAATGTGGACAGGGTCTTCAGACAGATGGCCCCTTCTAGTAGATCCCACTCCAGGAATCTAAGGCGTATTTGTACCCTAGCTCGGATAGCTATGTCCACAAGATCAGCATGAGTACTGATCTCAGGTATCTCAGCCGCGACTTCATCAGCTGATTTCATCTGAGCGTTCAGGACTGAAGTCAGGAGTAAGGAAATCTCAGCAATCTGAGGCTGAGTTTCCTCTGAGAGAACTCTCTTCACCTTTTCTTTCAGGGTCACATCATGTTTTCCAAACCCTGAATCCTCAACTGATATCGGTGAAGGAGGAGGGACAACTGAAGTTGGCTTCTTCAGCGTCTTTTGTTTCTTCGGCAGATGCTACTCAGTAGTGAGGCGATCCTGCGTGATCTCCATAGGGGGCTTAAGAGCTAGTCCCTTCCCTATTGTTTTTCCAGCTGCTGCTGCATTGACAAACATCAGCAGCCTCTGATCGAAATAGAAAGTATTTGTGAAGGAGACTTTGTCGGGAATGTCGTCCTCGATCATTATGGATGCCTTGGTACCATAAAGAAGCTTTCCATTCGGAATGAGCTTCATGCCATCTTCAGTGTCTATAAACTTCTGAGACTGAGCTTTAAATTCAGCTCTGAAGAAGGCGCTCCAGTTGATGGGGGCCTCATCCACTATCGCCATCATTATCTGGATGCGGATGCGGGATAACTAATCGTATGATCCCGCTGAGCTCGTCAGCATGTGATCGACGATGTATGCCAATTCCTTGTACTGCGGAAGCAACTAACTCTTCGGGAAAGCAGCTTTGAAGACGATGCTCTTCTCACCGCTGAATCAGTACAGTATCGATCTCAGATTCCTTGTACCTGGCTATTGGTGTCCCTTCGTCTGCTAGTTCGAAGCTGACACGCAGACGCCTTGCCATATCCATCTAAGTGTCCCTGTCCTCCCACTGATTGGGATAGACTTCATGCCTCAAAATGACGGAGGAGATGTCATTCGAGTCGTCATCCTTCCGATAATTCAGAAAGAATTCCGCGACCTGGCGAGGGAGCTGATAACATGGAGAACGAGAGAGGATCGGTAGGAGGCTCGATCTCTCCAAAGCGTCGAAAGCAGGCGTCATACACTCCACGCCACATGTCCTTACAGATAGAACGTGTTCAAATAACACCCTCTTCCCAGATATGATGTCATCAATATCATCCGGGGTCGAGACATCGCTGTTGGGAACGAATAGCGCCATCTTAACAACAGAAATCTACAAAACAAAAGTTAGCACTCAAAAATAGAGTAAGTTAGTGTGTAAATTTAGTTTATAGAAATCTTACTGAAGAGAATGTGCTTAGAATGCGGTAGAAGTCTAATGCAAATTTTAAACATATGCAGAGAGCACAAACTCTTCGATAATAGAGGAAAAGTGATCTAGGTTAGAGACGACATGCGTATATATATTCAGATTTGAATATGAGGCAATTTTAAAGAATACGGTTGAGATTAATCAGTTTTTAAAATGTGGAGGGCTTAGATTGGATGTTATAATAGGTTATGATTGTTGTGTTGCCTATAATCTCACCTACTTATCTCTATCACCTAAATGGTAAGGTGAAATGACATGCATTTAATGCGTCGTAGTCAGTTTTACAGAATGTCGTGAGTTTAATGAAAACGACATACTCAACGTAATACGATGAACATTAAAGGCGGGAAATAAATACTATGTTCATGATGAATTACCAAATGCTGAATTTAATACTCATAACCTGTTAGCTGAACAACGTAGTCAGCTGATACCACGTTTGACGAGACTGAGTATTCAACTGTACTGAAAGTAAGTTCCCCCTTACTTAGTACTTCCTAGACCATTTACTGAATCATATCAGTAGGATCCAAAAGACCTAGTTCTACTGAGAGATCGTTGAATCTGGTCTCAGCTAGAGGTTTGGTCTGGATATCAGCTCTTTGCTTATCTGTGTGGATCTTCTCCATTCTGATATCCTTTTTCTCGACATGATCTCTGATGAAGTGATGAAGGATGTCCACGCGCTTGCACCTTATATGTAGAACTGGGTTCTGAGTGATTCCAATAGCACTGGTACTGTCGCAGTAGATCGGCACTTCATCTTAATGGATGTCGTAGTCTCTCAGCTGTTGTCGAAGCCACAGTATTTGTGCGCAACAGCTTCCGGCAGCCATATACTCAACTTCAGTAGTGGACACTTCTACTGAATGTTGTTTCTTTGAAAACCACGATATGAGTTTACTACTGAGGAATTGACAAGTTCCTGAGGTTAACTTTTTGTCGATTCGGCAACCTGCATAGTCAGCATGAGAATAACCAGTTAGTTCAATGTTATCATCAGTAGGATACCATAATCCAACATCAGGTGTTTCCTTTAGGTAACGAAGAATTCTCTTCGCTGAATCTAATGACTCTTCTTGGGATTCGCCTGAAATCTCGCGCATACACTTGCCGCATAAGTTATGTCAGGTCTGTTTTCTGTAAGATATAATAAAGAACCAATAATAGCACGATATTCAGTTGAGTTAATAGATACTCCCTTTTTGTCAAGATCAATCTCGAGATTGGTGTTCATAGGTATCTTTACTGACTTGCTGGATTCGCAACCGAATTTCTTGATGAAATCTCTTGTGTATTTGGCTTGATTAATGAATATTCCCTTCTTTGATTGTCTGACTTGAAGTCCAAGGAAATAGTTTATCTCTCCCATCATCGACATTTCAAATTTTTCTTTCATCATCTGCTCCAATTTCTGACACATAGTCAGATTCCTTGATCCAAAGATGATGTCATCCACGTAGATCTGTACCAGTAGGATGTCTTCTCCTAACTTGATACTGAATAGGGTGCAATCCACTGTTGCTTTCAGAAAACCTTTCTGAAGTAGAAAGTCTGAGAGGGTATCGTACCAAACCCTGGGTGCTTTTTTTAACCCTTACTTAAGTCTGTAAACCAGATGTCCCTGCTGAAAGCCGGGCGGTTGTTCAATATAGACTACGAACAATATAGACTACTTCCTTCAGCACGCCGTTCAGGAATGCTGACTTCACATCCATCTAATAGACTGTGAAATGTTGATGTGTTGCATATGCTAGGAATAGATGAATAACTTCCAATCTTGCGACCGGGGTGAATGTTTCATCAAAATCTATTCCTTTCGATTGACAGTATCCTTTGGGAATGCGTCGAGCTTTATTTCAGACAATGACGTTGTTTTATCGCGCTTGTTCTTGAAGACCTACTTCGTTCCTATCACGTGTTGATGTCTAGGTCTGTCAAGAAGCTCCCATACATCGTTTCACGTGAACTAATTCAGTTCTTCTTTCATGGCGGTGATCCAATCAGCATCATTCAACACATCCTCTATTGTCTGAGGTTCTTCTGTCGACAAGAAACATGAGTATAAAGCACTTTCTCCGTGATAGAATCTGGATCTTGTCTTGACACTGGCTGAAGGATCTCCAATGATAAGGTCTGAATAGTGAGAAACTAACCCCGAGTGACGACGTCTTGTTACTTCATCTGCAATTGATTCAACACAAACAGTAGGAGTATTAGGAATTTCAGTTGCATAGTTCTGTGTATGAAGTAATTCAGTAACAAGGTTTGGTCTACTAAGTCACCAGGTTGAAGGGCATTTAGCTCAGGAACATTGATAGTTCCCCCTGACTTGTTATTCTCAGTAGAGGTCTCAGTTACCATATTGGTTTCCTCATCAACATGAATTACCCGGGATTGATCCTATTTGGTAGGATCAATCTCCTCAGCTACATTGCAAGTTTGTTTGATTCTGAATTTCATCATCTGAATCATTTTCCCAACAATGCTGGATCCTTTCAGTGTTGTCTTTAAGCTTAGATCCTGTAGCTTGCTCCTGACCTCTTTAGCTTCTGGCTGAGAGTTTGACTTCCTGAATTCAGAAAAAAAATTCATCAAATACAACATGAGGGCCTTCTTCCACGCAAAGGGTCCGGTAGTTAAAGACCCTAAAAGCTTTGTTGACCTTGGGGTATCCTAAGAAAACTCCTTGGTCTGACTTGCTATCAAAGACCTTTAACTGGTCCTTCCGTTATTGTAGATAAAGCACGGACAACCAAAAATATGAAAATGTGAAATAGAAGGAATTCTCCCTTTTCATAGTTCGTAAGGCATCTTCATGTGCATCTGAGTCAGTAGAGACCGATTCTGAGTATAGCAGGCAGTGTCAGTAGCCTCTACCCAAAACTTCAGTGGTAGACCTCAATCTACAAGCAACGCCCTTGCTTCTTCCTTAAGCGTTCTGTTCTTTCTTTCAGCAAGTCCATTCTGCTGAGGCGTATGTGCCACTAAGGTTTCTTTTTCAATGCCTTTAGCCTCACAGAAGTCTTTTACCATCGAGTTCAGAAAATCAGTTCCACGATCTGAGCGTATCCTTTGAATCTTGATATCTTTCTCGACGCTCAGCCGCATTAGTAGTTTCGGTAGCTCATGTTTGACGTCAGATTTGTTGGCGATGAATATCACCCAAGTATATCTTGAATAGTCATCAATGACTGCAACATCGTATTTCTTTCCTCTGATCGTCACTGGGTTGACTGGCCCAAATAAATCCATGTGCAGCAGTTGAAGGATTCCATCAGTGGAAGGTGACGGAATGGGCGTATTGCTTGACTTTGTTTGCTTCCTCTTCAAACATGCTTCACAATTCTTATGTCTCTTGAATACTTCGCTGGGAAGTCCTTTGACTTTAGCATTAGCTTGTTCATTATCTTGAAGTTCAGATGACTCAGTCGTCTGTGCCATAGCCATACTATTTTATCATCTGACCTTGTGTTTGCTAGCAGGCAAGCTTCAGGTTTGGCGGTATTCCATTCAGCATAGTATATTTTTCTTCACCGCGACCTTGATAACACAATTTTTCCTTTAGATTTATCAAGAACATCACAAAAACCTGCGTCAAAAGTCACTTTATTGGAGTTATCAGATAATTGACTGATAGAAAGGAGATTATGTTGAAGTCCTTCTACATAAAATACCCTAGGAACTATTGCAGTGCCTATTTTCAATGTGCCGTATCCCCTTGTGTAGCCTTTGGAGTTGTCACCGAACTAAATTCTGGCTCCATCTTGCTGAACGTAGTCGGTCAGTAGGCTCTTTTGATATGTCATGTCATGAGCATCCACTCTTGATAATCCAAGGGTCCTGTAGCACATACAAAACAAAAACAGATTCAGTTACCCTTTGGGTTCAGCTTGGGTCCTAAATGGTTAGATTTGAGGATTCAAATTTGTCTAATAGCCCTGATGGCTTCAGAATTCTTCTTTCCCTTGTTGTCAGTAGTCTATTCCACTGAACATGGAGTAGCTGACTTCTTAGTCTTTTGAGGTTCAGCTTTCTTCTTCTTCTGAACCTTAGGGCTTTTGACTCTTGGCTCATAGTAGTACGATATGTACTGAGCTGGGTGAGTCAGTCTTTGGTGGCCACAATGCTCGGCCCACCTGACCTTCTTGGTTTCCCCTGAGTTTGCTCTTGGTATCTTGGACTAGAACCATAGGTCATCTTCTTGTTGCTAGACTGAGGTGCTTGAATCTTCTGCTTGTTCTTTGTCTGAGGGGATGTAAATTCTGCATGTTAAGTTACCCCTTGGACAAACCTATCAGTCAGCTTGGTGGAGCTCTTCTGTCCTCAAGTGGAGGCTTCACATGTATAACCAAGTCCTTCTTTGGTGGCATATGGTCTTTGTGCTCGTAATAGCTTCTCCAACTTCTCCTTTGCTCCAATGTATTGTTCTGTCATCAAGGTTCTCCACACCTCATCACTCTTTCCCAGAGCTTCATATTTTGTTCTGGCATGTGTGAGAGTTCCTTGAGATTAGCAATTTCAGTCTTTTTCTCAGAGATGTCTTTGGATAGTGTTGAAATCTGTGCTTCTTGGTCTTGAGACTTAGTCATCACAGAGTCAATCTCTTCCTTCAGTCTCAGAACAAGTCCTTCAGACTCAGTAGAGTGCTGACTTCTCTTTGAAAGTCTATGATTCTCTGCTTTCAGGATATCCATCTCCTGAATCGTCTTGCTAAACTGCTGGCTCATCTGGATTTGCTCTTCAAGGAGATATTTGTACGCAAGAACCACATCCAGTGGTTCTCCTGCAGCAGAGCTTGTGTCGTGTGTGCAAGGTGAAGAGGGGCATATAATGGGTCAGAATTTACCTCAGCCTCTTCTCCGGCCATCAGACATGGTTCATTATCTTCTGTCTTAATTTCCATGAATGCGGCATCGTCATCAGACGATTCCATAAATAATGCCTCATTGCTTGAGCAATCGGACAACTATCCAGCTATGTAGGCTTGCCTCTTCTTTACGAATTTGTCGCGTCGGGCTTGCCATTCAGCACTTTCAGCTGCTGAGAGTTCAGGACATTCATACTGGAAGTGTCTTGTCTTTTTGCAGTTGTAACATACTAAGGTTCTGCCGTCCCTTCTGGATGTATCTTTTTGTCCCACGGGGACAGCTTCAGTATTCCTGTAATCAGATAGAGATTTAGTTTCACTTTTCGTGCGATTATGATCTCTCTTACCTTGATACTTTTGGGAAGCCTTTTTCATCTTCCTTCTGAACATTTCTTTCTTCTTCTAGTATTTCACAGCGAGGAGAGCATACTTCTCAGTCAAGTTGTTAGCAGCAGGTATGGTCATTGAGCTTCCAGCTGGCTGGCTTGTTGCTGAGGGACTTGCTCCAGGAGTGCTAGCTAATACTTTATAAGCATAATCCATTAGCACTTCAGCTTCAGCACCGGGGGTGTGTGGGAGGTTGAATTCGAATTCCTCTACCTTTAGTTCTGAAAACACATAATCAGGAGTAAAAGAATTCAAGTCAGATCTCCTCATACACGTAGCAAAAGAATACCACTTGGGCCTGCTGAGAGCCCTTAGAATCTTGGTGTTGGTCTCCTTGTTGCTGAACGTTTTCCTCAATCCGTTGATCATGTTGATCTGATTTGTGAATCGAGCACTAAAATCATCTATGGACTCCCCAGGAAGCATAGCGAATGCCTCGAGTTTCTGCAGCTCTAAGTCCAGTTTGTTTTCTTTGATCAGTGGAGTTCCTTGGCTTAGCACCGCGGGAGCATCCCATAGCTCCTTTGCAGTCTTGCAGTCATGTACTCTCCCGAGATATGAGTCATTGAGTTTCATCAGTATTGCGTTTCGAGCGACTCGATCGAGGTTGTGCAATTTCTTCTCCTCAGGAGTGAAGAGGCTTTTGTCCTTAGCAACTTTCGGACCGGTTCGGGCACCTTCTGCTCCGTCCAATGCAAGAAAGACTGAGTCAATCATCGAAACAATAGGTCCTTTCTCCAGGACGTCGGTCATGCTATCGTGCATCGAGGTCAAATGTACCTCCATCCTCACTCGCCATACCGCATAGTTCTCTGTTGAGAATATGGGTACCGTCCTAATCCCTGAAATATCGGTCATTGAGATATAGGATATAAGATGCAATGAAGAGATGCAAGATGCGGTGAAAACGAGTTTTCCTAGGATCTTTGTTCGAGATAGACCAGTTTCAGAAAATGATGATCAGTTAAGAACACCGCTCTGATACCAATTGTTGGTCCTGACACGTGGTTCAGGTGTAGAAGGGGAGGTGAATACACCTGAATACAGATTTGTTTCTCAAATGTGAAAGTCAGCTCTAGCTGAGTTTGCTAATGAACTGAGTCAGACAGCCAAATATACTTTCAGATCGCGTGGGCAAGAAATTCTTCTACTGACTTGAGTCAGTCGAACAATCGTTTAGTATTAGAGTTGTGTGCGGAAGTGTAGGCCCTATTAAACGTCTCGGTTTGAAAAACCAATTTTATGCTGAGTTTGATGAAATACAGTTTTAATGCAATATGATCAGTTAAAGAAAACAGTAAATCAACACAGCATATTTTTAAAGTGGTTCGGACACACTGTGTCCTACGTCCATTGTCCTGACTAAAGCAGGATACTCGTTAATTTTATACTGAGCAAGTCTCAGTGATCTGTTCTCAAGACAGATACAACTTGAAGCTTATACTGAGCAAGTTCTCAGTGATCTGTTCGCAGGACATATTCTCTATTTATAGTCGTAGTGACTTTTACAGGGGTTTCAAACTTAAAGAGTTTGACTCTTCTCCAACTAAGAGGAAGCCCTTACAATAAGAACAGTTTCACAAAGATGTGAACTTCCTCGAGGTTTCTAAGCTATGAATCTTACAATAAGGCTTGCTTAGATAAGAGAAGGGGAACAAGGGTAACTCTAAGTGATGAACTAAAAGGTTCTTCTGAGAAAGCTAGTTCTTCACTAGATTCTTCGATTGAGAGTGTTTAAGAGTTTAATGCGTAGATAGCTTGGGTTCTCAGTGGTGTCTCTGCATGAAGACTTCTCTTATATAGTCGTCGATTATTAATAGATCCGTTGGAGAGGGGTCTAGCCACGTGTCTAAACGACAAGGAGAACGGCTCCTTAATTTTGAACGTTGATGAGTAGGTGCACTATAGAGATACGCATCCTTTTCAGTCTGGGAGCAGCTTTTGTCATAAAAGATAAGTTGTTGTTGGCTCCTTAGTCGAGGTAGATTGGTAGGTGAGACTTGTCAAACATCAAGGTTGACTTCCTCTGAATCCTCAGACCTTCAACTGAAGTGACTTCCTACTGACGTTCTTCTAAGTATAACTGCATGGGCACGAATTCCTGTGCAGATTCAGTTAGTGGTCGGCTGACCAACTAAGTTCTTCGATCCTGAGTCCATCAGCTGAGTGCAAGGTCTTCTACTGAACTCTGCAGCTATTGAACTCTGGCTTACTGAGTTCCTAACAACTGAACTCAAACTAAGCTATTACAGAAACGAAGGTACATCATTCACTAGAGGTTTTGGGATCTTCAAATCTATAAATGTGTCTACTGAATTCTTATCCCAACAGACAAGTTGACGATGAAAATCACCCAAGTGTATCTTGAATAGTCATCTTTGACTACAGGAGCATATTTCTTGCCTCTGATCATCACTCGAGAGACCTGCCCAAATAAGTCCAAGGGAGCAGCTGAAGGATTCTATCAGTAGAAGGTGACAAAATTGGCGGATTGCTTGACTTGGTTTATTTCCCTTCGTGCATGCTTCACAATTCTTATGTCTTTTGAAGATTTTATTGGGCATTCCTCCGACTTTAGCATCTCTTTCAAGGTTGTTCATTGTTTTGAAGTTCAGATGGCTCTGTCTTCTGTGCCACAACCACACTTTTCTATCATCTGACTTTTCTGCTCTGAAGTCGATGCTTCATATGTGTAATCAAGTCCTTCCTTTGTGGAGGATGGTCTCTGTGATCTTAGTAGTTTTTCAAGCTTCTCTTTGGCTCTTAGGTATTTCTCAGTCATTAAGGTTCTCCAAACCTCATCACTTTTTCTCAGAGCTTCGTACTCAGCTCTGGAATGTGCAAGCTTATCCTTTAGACTAGTAATTTCAGTATCTTTCTCAAAGTTGTCCTTAGTAAGAACTGAAATTTGAGATTCTTGTTGTTGAGACTTTGTCATTAGAGAATTAATCTCTTCCTTCTGTCTCAAGACGAGTCCTTCATGCTCAGTAGTGTCCTGACCTCTCATTGAAAGTTTTTGATTTTCAGCTCTTAGGAGTTCTAGCTCCTGAGTATCGTATTGAACTGAGTGCTCATCTGAATCTATTCCTCTAGCATATCTTCACAGGCTAGAACCACATCTAAATATTCTCATGCGATAGAGCATGTGTCGTGTTTTTTTGTGGTGAAGAGGGGCATAAGTTAGGATTATAATTTAACTCAACCTCATCTCCAACCACGAGACACAGTTCAGCCTATTCTTTAACTTCTATTCTCGTGAATGTGGCTTCATCATCTAATGATTGCATGAACAATTCGTCATCGCTCGTGCAATCGGATAGTTCTCCGGCTATGTAGGCATGTGTTGTGTCGATTTTATACCCCTCGAATTCACTCAGTTCTGACGCTTATCTTGTCCAAGTTGATGTTGTCTTGTGTGCAGAAGTGTCTATTTTCAGCAGGTTTATGATCAGATGATGAGGTGGCGATCCGGAACCGAATTGGAGATATTTTGGCAGTTTTTGAAGATAAAACGGGGCTGAGATCGAGAAGGAAAGATATGCTAAAGATTTGGAGCTTAAAGATATTTTAGTGCTGGATTTATACAAAGAAAAAGAATCTTAAAGATCAAGATTTAGAAGATTTGCCCTAAGATATTTTTCCTTTTGAAGATCAAGCTCAAGATCTATATAAAGGGCTGGAGACGAACAACAATCTACACCACAATTCAGCGCTTCATTAGTTTAGTTTTGTCTCCAGCCATCTCGTTCTTAGTCCCGTAGTTTAGGTTTAATTTTCAGCACAAGTATTCCAAACACTCTTTTATTCGCTTTCTTAGTTTAGTTGCTTTCAGATTTCAACACTTCAAGACTTCGGTACTTTGTTCAGATTTCCAGTGTTAATTCAAGCTTCCGTTCAGTTTAAGATTTCGGTATTCCTTTAAGTTTCTCATACTTTATTTACATTACATGCTTTTCTATTTTCGCACTTTAATTTATGTTCTAAATATGTTCGTTTCGTTCTGCTTGTCCAAGTTAAGTATGCGTAGCTAAACTTTTTAGGGCTTCGGCGAGGGTGACGAATATGAGATACAAACTTTGTGAGATCTAATTGTTCGTAGTAATTGAAGACTAGGATTTCGACTTAATTCGGGGCAGAAAGATTTAATTGGATTAACTTAAACCTGATCAATTTAGGTTATGAAGATTAGTGCCAGATTGTTCAACAACTTAGGTGGCGAAGCTATCATAACGGTAGTCGAATTAAGGAGGTTAATAGGTTTGTTCAACAAGCTAGGTTGTGGTTAGGTTAGGGAGTAGTGGAAATTTGTTCAACAAGCCATTACCGACTAAGTAGGAATTAGGGTATGTACGTGACCAACACTGTATCCTATAACTGGTTGATCTTAGGAATTAATTAAATCTATGCATCCATGATCGAAGTAGTTGTCTCATACAAGTTACCCGAAGCCGAGTCCGTCTTTCTCTACTTGTTTATTTTTATCTATTTTCCTGTTATTTACTTTTCTTTGCCTAGGTAGTAAAACCAAAATTTATGCGTGGTGGCATCACCAAAACTCTGATCAAAAGGATAAATATTGTTGATTTTCACTGTTCCCTGAGTGCGACCCTATTCTATACTAATTATAAAATTCTAAGTGTGTGCAGGAATTTTATTTGGTGTGAAAACAACGATCACCAGCTTGCCTTTTTCTGATAAATTTGTTTATTCTTGCTTGCCTTTCAGCTCATTTAGCAGCTCAGAGTTCTGAACATTCATACTGGTAATGTCCCGTCTTTTTGCAGTTGTAACATGTTGAGCTCTTGCCTACCTTTCGTGGTGTCTCATTGTTTCTAGTGGAGCCAGTCTTAGTGTTCCTACATTCAAGTAGAGAATTAGATTCACCTCTCGGGTGATTGTTTTCTCTCTTACCTTGGTAGTTTTTGGAAGCTCTTTTCTTCTTCCTGAGCTTGTCTTTCTCTTTACTGCAAGAAGGGCATATTTCTCAGCTAGATTATCAGCGGTTGGGATTGTTAGTGAGCTTCCAGCTGATTGACTAGTGACTGAGGGATTTGCTCCAAGTGTGTTGAATGTTGCCTTATATGCATGATCCATTGGCATATTAGTATCAACACTGAGAGTATGTGGAAGATTGAAATCAAATTCCTCCGCTTTAATTTTGAAAAGATATAGTAAGGAGAAACAGAGCTTAAGTGTTGGTCCCGAGAGCACGTTCAGGTGTAGAGAGGGGGGGTGTGAATACACCTGAAAATCGATTTCAGCAGGAGGGTGTCGTACTGATCGAGTTCAGTAGACCAGATAAGCTGTTCTGAATCGTGTGGCAGAGTGACTGACTCTACTGAGGCCTACTAACTGACTTGGAGTCAGAATTCAGTACCATTCAGATTAGAGTTCAGTGGTGCGGAATAGTGTAGACACAAATTTAGTTGAGTTAGGAAAACGTTTATATCAAAACAGTTTAAGTAGATTAGTGCAGTCTGTTAAGTTTGCTGAAACTCAGTTGAATGATTTGAAAGATATTTTCAGAATGATCAGTAAATCAATGCAACAGTAAAATAAAGAACCCAGAACACAGAGATTTTGAAAGTGGTTCGGATCCAACAATCCTACGTCCACTGTCCCGAAAGATCAGGAGGCTATGTATTATACTGAGGTAGTCTCAGTCGGTTTGTACACTGGACAAACACTGGTCTTGAAATTTATACTGAGCAAGTCTCAGTTTACGAGGTTATCAAACTAAGTATTTGAAAAGCTCTCCAATAGTGAAGCAGTCCTTTACAATAAGGATCAGTTCGGAAGTGAATTCCTTCATCTAAGCTATAGATTTAAACGGTTGAGCTTAGGTTAGAGGGATAGGGAACAAGAAGGTGGCTTCTAGAACGACGAACAACTGAGCATAAGCTTTGGGTTCGTGTAACATCGTTTGGATACTAGAGACTGTATAATTCAATTCAGCTTGGTTCCCTATGAGCAGAAGTGTAGTCTTTCGCCGGAGATTGTTTCTTAGAACTTCTTGCGGAAGACTTAGGCTTTTTCGAATTTGCTCTTGAATGCTCTGTGTGTTCTCGTGTATGCGAAGGTTTATCATGAGTTCTAGGTGAGCTTCAATTTGATTTATCCCTCTATTTATAGAGAAGATATTAGGATAGATCCGTTGGAGACGATGATCCTTTGTCTCTCTCTTTTGGGTAGCTAACGGCTCTTTCGAAGTATGGTAGCAGTGTTCTTTCCCTCCATTTCGGGAAAGTTGTTGACTTGCAGCTTTAACAAATATAGGATAGGTGGCTGCTTGTCATTGGTCGAGGTTTAGAAAGTGGTTGAGGCAGAACAGACTTCAAAGAGATCTGAAGCTGACTTCTCTCTTCCTCGTATTGACTCTGCTGATTTGACTTTAGAGATCCTGACAGTCAGAAGACTATCTGGCCATTGCTGAGTCTGATCTCTCTTCTAGTGCAACATGCTCTTGTCCTTGGGAACCTTTTCATCGGTTATGGCGCCTATTGCTGCTACAGCTGCATATTTGATGTTGTCGACCATTGAAACAATGGGTCCTTTCTCCATGACATCTGTCATGCTGTCATGCAGCAACGATAAGTGTGCCTCCATTCTTACACGCCATACCGCGTAGTTTTCTACTAAAATATGGGTACTACTTTAAATATAAGACATATTGAAGATATGGTATAGGATGATATGAAAGTTATGCAAGTGCAGAGAAAATAGTTTTCAGGATATGTTCAAGTATACCACTGTATTAAGAAAATGATGATTAGAAGAACACCGCTCTGATACCAATTATTGGGCCAGAGCCGAGCCTTCAGGTGTAGAAGGAGGGGGGTTGAATACACATGAGTGCCAATTTCAACTCAAACATGAAAGTCAATATCTACTGAATAATGTTATTGAACAAGTTAATTAGCCAATTTAGCTTTCTCGATTGCGTGGACAGAGAGTATCTATCTATTGAGTCCTATCCATTGACTTCAGTCAGTGAACAATAGTTCAGTATAAGATAGAGTGTGGAAGTGTAGGCTCAAAACAATTTTCATCTCAGTTTGAAAACATGTTTTATGATGAGTGTGATTTTAAAGTTCAGGTTTATGCAGTATGAATAGTTGACCAATGAAACAGTAAATCAACACAATAAATTTTTAATGTGGTTTGGATACGCTGGATCCATCTACTGTCCAGAACAAAGCAAGAGTTCTTGATTGCTTATACTGAGCAAGTGTCAGTCGATCTGTGCGCTAGACATATACTCTATTTATAGTTTTAGTGACTTTACAAGTTCAAACATGGGGTTTGATTTTGTCCAACTAAAAAGAAGTTCTTACAATAAGAATAGTCCAATACGAAAAGAAAAACGACCATCTTCAATTTGAATAGATCCGTTGGAAGAGGTCTAGGCACGTGTCGAATACGAAAATAAAAACGACCATCTTCAATTTGAATATCGTTGTAGGGATTTCACTTTTCAGTCTAGGGAGCCGCTTTATGGAAGATCAGGTACAGTGCTGGCAGCTCCTCATTGGTCGAGGATAGAGAGTTGGTAAGGTTTGTTCAATCTTCAAGAGCATACTGAGTTGACTTCCTCTGATTCCTCAAACCTTTTACTGAATTGTCTTCTACTGATATTTTTCTGAGATATTCAGTGCTTGGCAAAAATTTCTTTGCAGATTCAGTGGGTTCTAAAATACCCAACTGAGTTTCTTAGAGCTAAGTCCTTCCGGCTAACAAAGTATGTTCTACTGAACCTATCAGCTAAGTTCCTAACTTGTTGAACTCAACTAAGTTATTACATTACAAGGTTCATCATTCAGCTAGGGGCTTTGGGATCTTCAAATCTTTATCATAATGGATCCGATACCCAGCATAAAGTGTCTTCATGTATAGTTGAGTCAGTAATGAGCGATTCTGAGTGTAACAGGCGGTGTCAGTAGCTTCTGCCCAAAATTTTGATTGTAGACCTTAGTCTATGAGTAACGTTCTTGCTGCTTCTTTAAGTGTTCTGTTCTTCCATTTTGCAAGGTCGTTCTACTGAGGCATGTGTGCTGCTGAGGTTTCATGCTGGATCACTTCAGCTTTGCAGTATTCTTTCATTATTGAATTCAGAAATTTTGTTCCTCGATCTGAGCGTATTCTTTGTATCTTGATATCCTTTTTTACGCTAGTCTTTTCAGTATTTTCGGTAGCTTAGTTTTGATGTCAGACTTGTTAGCGATGAAAATCACCCAAGTGTATCTTGTATAGTCATCTATGACCACAAGAGCATATTTCTTGCCTCTGATCGTCATTGGAGAGACCGGCCCGAATAGGTCCATGTGGAGCAGATGGAGGATTCCATCAGTAGAAAGTTACGGAATTGGTACATTACTAGATCTGGTCTGTTTTTCCTTCATGCATGCTTCACAATTCATATGTCTTTTGAAGAGTTCATTGGGCAGTCCTCTGACTTTAACATCTCATGCTAGTTGTTCATAGTTTTGAAGTTCAGATGCCTCAGTCTTCTATGCCGCAGCCACGCTATACTATCATCTGACTTCATTTGTGCTAGAAGGCAGGCTTCAGGTTCGGCGGTATTCTAATCTACGTCATAGATGTTTCTTCTCCGCAAGCCTTGTAGTTTTATGAAGAACATCAGTAAAACCTGCGTCAAAAGTCAGTTCTGACTGAAAGGAGATTATGTTCAAGTCCTTCAACATATGATACCCTGGGAACTATGGCAGTTCTTATTCTCATTATTCCATATCCCCTTGTATATCCTTTGGAGTTGTCACCAAACTCATTTTTGGCTCCTTCCTGCTGAACATAGTATGTCAGCAGATTCTTTTGATGCGTCATGTGTCTTGAGCATCCACTGTCCACGATCCAAAGGTCCTTATGCACCTACACAATAAAAACAAATTTAGGTACCCTTTGGTTCAGGTTGGGTCCTTAGAGGTTAGTAGATTTTGGAACCCAAATCTGTCTGACAACCCTGGTGGTTTTAGATAGTTTCTTACCCCTGCTATCAACAAGTCTCACTACTGGACTGAGAGATGCTAACTTCTTTGTTTTCTGAGGTTCGGGTGTCTTCTTCTTCTGAACATTAGGGCTACTGATTCTGGGCTCATAGTAGTATGATTCATACTGAGCTGGATGATTCCACTTAGGATGGCCACATTATTCAGCCCATCTGACCTTCTTGTTCCCCCTGAGTTGATCTGGTGTTCTAGGGCTTGAACCTCTAGTTATTTTATGGTAGCTAGGCTGAGGTGCTTTAATTTTCATTTGTTATATGTCTGAGGGGTTATAGGTTTGGCATACTGAGTTCCCCCTTGGAAAAATCTATTAGCCATCTTTTTCGAGCTTTTCTATTCTGAAATTGATGCTTCATATGTATATCCAAGTCCTTCCTTTGTGGAGGATGGTCTTTGTGATCTTAGTAGTTTTTCAAGCTTCTCTTTGCTCCTAGGTATTGCTCAGTCATCAAGGTTCTCCAAACCTCAACACTTTTTCTTAGAGCTTCATATTCAGCTCTGGACTATTCAAGCTTTTCTTTCAGAGTAGTAATTTCAGTATCTTTCTCAAAGTTGTCCTTGATCAGAACTGAGATTTGAGATTCTTGTTGTTTAGACTTAGTCATTAGAGAATTGATCTCTTCCTTCTGTCTCAAGACAAGTCCTTCTAACTCAGTAGAGACCTGACTACTCATTAAAAGTCTCTAATTTTCAACTCTCATGAATTCCAGCTCCTGAAGTGTCTTGCTGAACTGAATCTGTATTTGTTCCTCTAGAAGATCTTCATGGGGTAGAACCACATCTAATGGTTCTCCTGCAACATAGCATGTGTCGTGTGTGCCAGGTGAAGAAGGGAATATGTTGGGATTGGAATTTTCCTCAGCCACTTCTCCATCCATGAGACGCAGTTCAGTCTTTTCTTCAGCTTCGATTGCCATGAATAGGCTTCTTTATCTCATGATTCTATGAATAGTTCTTCATCGCTCGTGCAATCGGATAGTTCTTTAGCTATATAAGCTTGCCTTTTTCTAATAAATTTGTACCTTCTGGCTTGCCTTTCAGCTATTTAAGCAGCCGAGAGCTCTGGACATTCATACTGGTAATGTCGCTTCTTTTTGCAGTTGTAACACGTTGAGCTCTTGCCTTCCTTTCTTGGTGTCTCGTTGTTTCCAAAGGAGGCAGTCTCAGTGTTCCTGCATTTAGGTAGAGAATTAGATTCACCATCCGAGTAATTGATTTCTCTCTTACCTTGGTAGTTTTTCGAAGCTCTTTTCATCTTCCTGAGCTTGTCCTTCTCCTTTTGATACATTAACGCAAGGAGGGCATACTTCTGAGCTAGATTATCAGCAGTTGGGATTATCAGTGAGCTTCCAACTAATTTACCGGTTACTGAGGGACTAGCTACAGGTGTTTTGATGTTTGTTTTATATGCGAAAAAATATAGTTAGGAGTAACAAAACTTAGGTCAGTTCTTCGCAAACATGTAGCAATGTAGTACCACTTGGGCCTAGTAAGAGCAATAAATTTTTTTGTATTTTTCTCCTTATTACCAAAGGTTTTCCCGAGTTCGTTGATGATATTGATTTGATTTGTGAATTTGATGCTGAAATTATCAATTGACTCTCCGGAAGGCTTCGAGCTTCTGTAGATCCAGCTCCAGCTTTTTCTCCTTAATTTGTGGAGTTATTTTACACATTACGATGAGAGTATCCCAGAGCTCCTTTGCAGTTTTACAGTCGTGCACTCTTCTGAGGTATGAATCACTAAGTATTGTCAGTATTGCATTGTGTGCGACTCGATCAAGGTTGTGCAACTTTCTCTCTTCTAGTGTAAAGAGGCTCTTGTCCTTGGGAACTTTCTCACCAGTTCTGGCACTATTGCTGACACAGCTGTATATTCGACGCTATCGACCATGGAAATAATAGGTCCCTTTTCTAGGACGTTTGTCATGCTATCATGCAACGACGTCAAGTGTGCCTCCATTATTACATGCCATACCGCGTAGTTTTCTACTAAAAATATGGGTAATATCCTTATGCCTAAAATGTCAGTCATAGTGAAGATATGGTATAAGATGATATGAAAGATATGCAAGTGTAGAGAAAATGGTTTTCAGGATTTGTTCGAGTACACAAGTGTATTCAGAAAATGATGTTCAAAAGAACACCGCTCTGATACCAACTGTTGGTCCAGAGATGAGCCTTCAGGTGTAGAGGGGCGCGGGGGGGGTTGAATACACCTGAGTGCAAATTTCAACTCAAACGGGAAAGTCAGTGTCTACTGAATTGTGCTACTAAACAAGTGAGTTAGCCAAATAAGCTTTCTCGACCGCGTGGGTAGAGGGTATCTTTCTACTGAGTCCTATCTACTGACTTCAATCAGTGAACAGTAATTCAGAATAAGATTGAGTGTGGAAGTGTAAGCCCAAAATAATTTTCGTCTCAGTTTGAAAACATGTTTTATGCTATGTGTGATTCTTAAAGAACAGTTTGTATGTAGTATGAACAGTTAATCAAGGAAACAGTAAATCAACATAAGTAGTTTTTAAAATGGTTTGCATACGCTGGATCCTACGTCCACTGTACTGAACAAAATAGGAGTTCTTGATTACTTATACTGAGTAAGTCTCAGTCGATCTGTACGCTGGACAGATACTCTAGTAATAGTCTTAGTGACTTTACAATTTCAAGCACGAGGTTTGATTTTCTCCAACTAAGAAGAGGTTCTTATAATAAAAACAGTTCAAGAAGCTGAACTCCTTCGAATTTTCTAAGCTTAAGATATTACAAGAATTGCTTAGTAGAGAATGGGAACAATAGATTTCTATAGTGAAGAACTAATTAAATCTCTCTGTTTATGAGTTCTTCACTGTTAATCTCTTTTTGGTTGCTAGAGCGTTTGAATAATTGAATTTGTTTGGTTCTCCGATTGTCTTCTCAGCATGAAGACTCTTCTCTGTTTATAGTCTCGACTTGTGAATAGATCCGTTGGAAAAGTTCTAGACACGTGTCGAAAACAACAAGAAAACAGCCATCCTGGGCTTTGAATGTCATTGTAGGGATTTCCTCTTTTTCAGTCTAAGGAGCAGCTTTATGTCAGAGTAGGTACAGTGTTGGCAACTCCTCATTGGTCGAGGTTAGAGAGTTGGGGAGGTTTGTTCAAACTCCAACGTAAGTACTAAGTTGACTTCCTCAAATTCCTCACACTTTTACTGAGTTGTCTTCTACTGACATTCTGCTGAGATGTTCAATACTTGGATCAATTTTCCTTACTGAATCAGTAGATTCTGAAACACCCAACTAAATTCCTTAGTGCTGAGTTCTTCCGGCTGACAAGAGATGTTCTACTGAACCTATCAGCTACTGAACTCTTCGTAGCCTACTGAGTTCCTAACATGCTGAACTCAACTAAGCTATTACAAGAATTGAGTTCGGTGACAACTCTAAAGGATATACAAGGGGAAATGGAACATTTAACATCTAAACTGCCACAGTTCCAAGAGTAACATATGTTGATGGAGTTCAATAATCTCCTTTCAGTCAGTCAATTATGTGATAACCTAAATAGAGTCTCTTTTGATGCGGGTTTCTGAGATATTAGTGAATTATCTACAGGGAAAACCGTACTATCAGGATCGCGGAGAAAAAATATCTACGTTGCAGATTGGAATACCATTAAACCTAAAGCCTGCTTGCTTACACATACTAAGTCATCTAACAAAACAACATGGTTGTGGCACATACGACTCAATCAACTGAATTTCGAAACGATGAACAAGCTAGCAAGAGATTCAAAAGTAAGAGGACTGCCCAATGAAGTATTTAAATAACACAGAAACTGTGAAGCATGTATGAAGGGAAAGCAAACAAAGTCAAGAAATCCACCTATTCCGTCACCTTCTACTGATGGGATCCTTCAGCCACTTCACAAGGATCTATTCGGGCCAGTCACTCCAGTGACAATGAGATAAAAAGTTTGCTCTCGTAGTAATTAATGACTATTCGGGATATACGTGGGTGATTTTCATTGCCAACAAGTCTGATGTCAAGACTAAATTGCCTAAAGTACTAAAACGACTCAGCGTAGAAAAGGATATCAAAATATAGAGGATACGCTCAGTTCGAGGAACATAATTCCTCAATTATATGATGAAAGAGTACTGCGAAGCTGAAGGAATTCAGCACGAGACGTCACTAGCATGCACACCTCAGCAGAACGGTCTTGCTGAATGAAAGAACAAAACACTCAAAAAAGCAGCAAGAACGCTACTCACAGACTCTGGACTACAGACAAAGTTTTGGACAAAAGCTACTTACACAGCCTACTACACTCAGTATTGCTCTCTACTGACATAAGCTCTCATAAAAACACCATATGAATTATGGAAAGGCAAAACACCTTCTATCTCACATTTCCAAATCTTTTGTTGTCCTTGCTTTATCCAAAATAATGGAAAGGATCAGTTAAAGATCTTTGATAGCAAGTCAGACCAAGGTGTTACCTTAGGATATTCCAGGGTCAACAGAGCCTTCAGGGTCTTTAACGATTGGACACTTTGCATGGAGAAAAGCTCTTATGTTATATTTAACGAGTTTGTTACTGAGGACAAGCTACAGGTTTTAAAGCAAGATACTGATATTGTCAGCAGCAAGCTACAGGATTTCAACTTAAACGATAACGCTGAAATAATCCAGCATTGTTGGGATGATGATTCAAATGATGAAGCAATTCATACTCACCTAGCAAATAATGTAGTTATATCAATTAATTCTACTGAACAGAATCAATCCCAGGTAACTCAGGTCGATGAAGAAACCCCAGTGGTAACTGAGACCAACACTGAGAATAACACCTCAGGGGAAACTAATGACGTTCCTGAGCTCAATGCCCTGAACTTAGTGACTCAGTAGATCCCAACCTCGTTACTGAAATTCTTCAATATCAGAAAAATACTAATGAAATTCGTAATAATCCTACCATATGTGTAGAAGTAATTTTAGTAGAAGAAATGAGAAAATGACGTTCATTGCTTGATTCTCATTCTTCAGATCTCATAATTGGTGATCCAACAGCTAGTGTAAAGACAAGATCCAGATTCTATCAAGGAGAAAGCATTCTATATTCCTACTTCTTATCTACTGGAAAACCTCAGAACAAAGAGGACGCACTGAACGGTGATGAATGGATCATCGCCATGCAAGAAGAGTTGAACTAGTTCGTTAGGAATGAATTTTGGGAGCTTGTTAACAGACCAAAGCACCAACATATCAAGTAAAAGGAAGTGCGATGAAAACAACATCGTTATTAGAAACAGAGCTAGACTAATTGCCAAACGTTACTGTCAAGCTGAAGGAATAGATTTTTATGAAATATTTTTGCCAGTCACTCAATTAGAAGCCATTCGTCTATTCCTAGCTTATGCAACACATCAACGTTTCAAAGTATATCTGATGGATGTAAAGTCAGATTTCCTGAATGGCGTACTGAAGGAACAAGTCTATGTAGAACAACCGCCCAACCTTCAACAGGGGCATCAAGAATACAAACTCAGAAAAGCTCAGCATGGGTTAAAACAAGCACCCATGGCTTTGTATGATACCCCTCTCAGAGTTTCAACTTCAGAAAGTTTTCCAAAAAGGAACAGTAGATTAGACTCTATTTAGTAAACATTATCTTCGGTTCAAGAAACGTGACCATGTGTCAACAATTTGAGAAGATGATGAAAGAAAAATTCGAAATGCCTATGATGGAAGAGATGAATTATTTCCTTGGACATAAAGTCAAAAAATCTGACAAAAGAATTTTTAACAATCAAGCAAAGTGCACAAGAGATATCATCAAGAATTTGGTTGCGATTCTAGCAAACCCGTCAGAATTCTAATGCATACGAATATGAAAGTCGATCTTGACAAAGAGGGACAATTTTTTAACTCTAATGATTATAGAGCTATTATTGGTTCATTGTTATACTTAACTGCCAGCAGAATTGACATAACTTATGCTATCGGTGCATGCGGAAGATTTCAGGCGAATCCTAAGCGAAGTCATCTTGACTAAGAGAAGAAGATTCTATGATACCTGAATGGAACACCTGACATGGAGTTATGGTATCCTATTGATGATAATCTTGAACTAACTCGATATTCTAATGCTTAGTATGCAGGTTCCAGAAATGATAGAAAATCTACTTTGGGAACTTGTCAGTTCCTAGGCAATAAGCTCATATTGTTGGGATGCGATTCAGTATGATAGATTTGAAAATCTGAAACCACTAGCTAAATGATGAACCAGATAATGTAATAGCCTAGATAGAGTTCAGTAGTTGATAGACTCAGTAAAGTAGATCCCTGTCAGCCAGACGAACTCAGCATTGGAACTCAGTATGGTAGTCAGAACCTACTGAATCTGTAGATAGAAAAAAGGCATGAAGCTGAACTTTTCAGAAGAATGTTAGTAGAAGAAAACAAAGTCCGAGGAATTAGAGGAAGTCAACTCAACATCATCTTTGGAGATTGAACAAGCCTCACCTACCATTATACCTTGACCAATGAGGAGCTGCTAGCGCTTTACCTTACTCTAATAAAAACTGCCTCAAGACTGAAAAGAGAGAATCTCTACAGTAACGGTCAAAGTTGAAGATGCCCGTTTTGCTTGTCGCTTTTGACACGCGTCTAGGTTCCCTCCAACAGATCTATTCACAAGTCAAGACTATTAATAGAGATCGAAGTTCAATCGATGAACACGATCGGGAACACCAAGTTTTCAAGCACACAACCTCTAGCGAACTTAAAGCTCACGCAGGGAAGAACGCACCTCTTAGAACATATGTGATAGTTCTTCTCTCTAGCGACACATTGTTCTCAATCTCTATTCTAAGCCACCATGGTTAGATCATAAGCTTAGAAACTGAAGGAGTTTACATTAATTGAATTGTTCTGATTGTAAGAAATCCTTCCTAGTTGGAGATTACTCAAACCCTATGTTTGAAACTGTGTAACGTTGCTAAGACTATAACTAGAGTATCAATCATGTGAACATGTCGACTGAGACTTGCTCAGTATAATAAATTTAAGAACACCTGCTTTGTTCCAAACATTGGACGTGGGATCTTGCGTATTCAAACCAATTTAAAAACTTCATGTGCACTTACTGTTCACGCTGCATAAAACTGATTTGCAAAAACTCATAAGTTAGATTTTCAGTAAAACTGAATCTACTCACAAGCATGATTTCAACTTTTTTAAGTAATAACGTTTTTCACAAGAGATGATATAAAACAGGCCTACACATTCCACACTTATTCATCTATTGAGTTTATTATTAACTGACTGAATTCAGTAGATAGTATTGAGTATTTCAAATCACTCTGCCCATGCGATCTGAAAGTTTTTCTAGCTTGATGACTCGCTCAGTAGGACATTCAGTCGAAGACTCATCTCTGGAATCAGTGTATTCATCCCCACTGACTATTGCTTTTGAGTAGGACATTCCACACTCATTCCACACTGACTTTTGCTTTTGAGTTGAAACTTGGAATCAGTGTATTCATCCCCATCTCTACACCTGAAGACTCATCTCTGGACCAACAATTCGTATCAAAGCGGTGTTCTTCTGATCATCGTTTTCTTAAATATAGTGATCTACTCGAATCGATCCTGAAAAAATATTTTTTACTACATTTGCATTTCTTTCATCGCATCGTATACTGCCTCTACTACGTCTGATATGTTAGGTATTAGGATAGTACCCATGTTCTCAGTAGAAAACTATGCGGTATGGCAAGTAAGAATGGAGGCACATCTAACGTCACTGCATGACAGCATGACTGAGGTCCTTGAGAAAGGTCATATCGATCATACGATTGACAACATCGAATTTGCAGTTGTGGGAGTAGTAGTGCACAAAACTTAGAGAAGGTCCCCAAGGACAAGAGCCTCTTCACGCCAGAAGAAAGAAAGTTGCACAACCTTGACAGAGTCGCATGAAATGTCATAGTGACAATGCTCAGTGATTCATATCTCTGAAGGGTACAGGACTGCAAGATAGTGAAAGAACTTTGGGATGCTCTAGTCATATTGAGTCAGGGGACTTCACAAATCAAAGAAAAAAAGCTAGAACTGGAGCTAAAGAAGTTTGAAGCTTTCTGCATGATACCAGGAGAAGCAATTGATGACTACTGCGCAAGATTTACAAATCAGATTAATGTCATCAATGGGCTAGGGAAAAGGCTCACCAACAAGGAGATAAACACTAAGATCTTACGGGGGTTAACTAGACCTAAGTGGTATTCATTTGCTACTTATTTGCGACGTTCTGATCTTAATACTGTTACTCCTGATTTTATATTCTCAAAAGTCAAAGTTGAGGAATTCGAGTACAGTCTTCCTTCCTAGCTTCAGTGCTCCTGCTGACATCTCATTGGATCATCCTTATAAAGCAACAGTCAGCACACAAGAAGCTAGTCTATCAATATCAAGTAATTCAGTAGCATGGACCATGCAAATTCCAACTGCTTATAGCCTTGTTGAACAATATGCTCTCCTAGCTTTGAAGTATCGAAAGGAGAAAGACAAGCTCAAAAAGTTGAAAAGAGTTACCAAGAACTATCAAGGTAAAAAAGAAAGAAGAATCTAATTCTCAAAATGAATGCAGGAACACGGATACTACTGCTAGCACAAAGGATGACACATCTAGAAGAGAGGGTAGAACGTCAACGTGTTACAACTGCAAACAGACAGGACATTATCAGTATCAGTGTCCAGAGCTCTGAACCGCTGAAAAAGAGCTGAATAGCAAGCTGGACGAAAGAAATTTGCCAAGAAAAGGCAACATGACTACATAGCCAAGGAAATTTCTAATTTCACAGGCGACGAAGAAATGTGTATGGACTCATTAGATGATGAAGCCAAATTCGTAGCAATCGAAGTTGAAGAAACTGAACAGTGCCTGATGGCAGGACAAGAGGCTGAGGTAAATTTTAATCTCTATATAAATTCCTCTTCACCTGGCACACATGACATATGCTCTGCTGCAGGAGAACCTCTAGACATAGTTCTAGCCTATGAAGAACTCTTGGAAGAGCAGATTCATATGAGCACTCGGTTCAGTAAGACACTTCAGGAGCTAGAACTCCTAAGAGCTGAAAATTAGAGACTTTTAGTGAAAAGTTATGTCTCTACTGAGTCAGAAAGACTTGTTTTTGTGACAAAAGGAAGAGATTTACTCCCTGATGACCAAATCTCAACTACAAGAAGATCAAATCTCAGTCCTGATCAAAGACATTTCAAAGAAAGATACTTAAATCACCAGTCTAAACCAGAAGCTTACGCAAGTCAGAGCTGACTACAAAGCGCTGAAGAAAAGTGATCAGGCTTGGAGAACCTTAATGATTGAGCAATACCTTGGGGAAAAATAGAAGCTCTAAGCTATGATGCGAACTCAAAGACCAGCCTTCACTAAGGGAGGAATTGGGTACACCAACGACGCATCAACTTTAGCGTATAAAGGCTCAGATAAGTTGACAGAGATGCTTGCTCAAGGTATAACTGAGTATGGAGAATGCTCACAGCTTCAAGCAGAGAACAAATAAAAGTTGAAAGCACCTCAGCCGAAGTATCAGCATGTGACTAGAAATTATAACCCCCAAACACCCAGATAACATTCAGGGGGAACTAAGAAGGTCAGATGGGCTGAACAATATGGGCAACCAAAGTGGATTCATCCAGCACAGTATGGACCATACAAATATGAGCCCAAGGTTAGGAGAAGTCAAAAAATTTAGAAGAAGAAGAGGACTCCTAAACCTCAGTCAGCCAAGAAGTCACCATATCCAGATCCAGTAGTGAGATTTGTTGAAGACAAAGGAAAGAACAATACAGTCTTATTTGCTTATACTGAGCAGGTCTTAATTGATCTATGTGCTGGAAAGATATCTACTTATAGTCGGAGTGACTTTACAGTTTAAAACACAAGAGTTTGCTTTTCTCCAACTATGAAGGAGTTCTAATAATAAAAACAGTTCAGAAAGCTGAACTCCTTTGAGTTTTTCTAAGCTTATGATATTACAATAAGACTGGTTAGAATAGAGAAATGGAATTAATGAAAATCTAGAGTGAAGAACTAAGAAGATCTCTCTGTATGCAAGTTCTTCGCTAGATTCGATTTTGAGTTTGCTAGAGTGTTTGTTTGCTTGAAGGCTTTGGTTCCCTCGTATCTTCTCTGCATCAAGAGTCTTCTCTATTTATAATCTCGACTTATGAATAGATTTGTTGGAGGGAGTCGAGACACGTGTCGAAAATGACAAGGAAAATGACCATCTTCATTTTGAATGTTACTGTAGAGATTCCCTCTTTTTCAGTCTAGGAAGGTAAAATGCTGGTAGCTTCTCATTGGTCGAGGTTAGTGAGTAGGTGAGGTTTGTTCAAACTCCAAGAGCATGCTGAGTTGACTTCTTTTGATTCCTTGGACCTTTTACTGAATTGACTTTCTTCTGAGATGTTCAGTGCGTGGCTCGAAATCCTTTGCAGATTCAGAGGGTTATAACATTCCCAACTGAGTTCCTGATGCTGAGGTCTTCCAGCTGAATGACAAATGTTCTACAGAATCCTATCAGCTATTGAACTCTAGCTAGCCTACTGAGTTCCTAACATGTTGAACTCCACTAAGCTATTACATTATATAAGGCTCATCATTCGGCAAGGGCTTTGGGATCTTCAAATCTTATATACTAAATCTCATCCCAACAATTTCCCCCTATTTGATGATGCCAAATCCTTTTACAAACCTTTTACATCAACTCTGTCTATCAACACAATACATCAAACACAATTTCCCTCTATCTTCCCCCTTGTCTTCTCTTCCCCCTATTGGTCCTGAGACGTGGTTCAGGTGTAGAGGGGGGGGGGTGAATACACCTGAATACAAATTTCATTCTCAAATGCAAAGTCAGCTCTAGCTGAGTTTGCTACTGACTGAGTTAGAGCCAACTATGCTTCAGATCGCGTAGGCAAGAAAAACTTCTACTGAGTTCAGCTCTACTGATTTTAGTTAGTCGACCAGTCGTTCAGTATCAGAGTGTGCACGGAAGTGTAGGCCCTATCAAACGTCTCGGTTAGAAAAAACCGATTTTATGCTGAGTTTTATGAAGTACAATTTTGAATGCAGTATGAGCAGTTAAAGAAAACAGTAAATCAACACAGCAATTTTTTAAGTGGTTCGGACATACTGGGTCCTACGTCCACTGTCCTAACCAAAACAGGATACTTGTTATATTTATACTGAGCAAGTCTCAGTTGGTCTGTTCACTGGACAGACACAAAACTTGAAGCTTATACGGAGCAAGTTCTCAGTGATCTGTGCGCTGGATAGATTCTCTACTTATAGTCGTAGTGACTTTTACAGGGGTTTCAAACTTTAAGAGTTTGATTTTTCTCCAACTAAGAGGAAGTTCTTACAAATAAGAACAGTTTCACAAGGATGCGAACTTCCTCGAGGTTTCTAAGCTAAAGATATTACAATGAAGCTTGCTTAGATAAAACAAGGGCAACAAATATAACTCTAAGTGACGAACTAAAAGGGTTCTTCAATGGACGTAGTTCTTCACTGGATTCTTCGTTGAGAGTGTTAAGAGTTTGTGCGTAGATAGCTTGGGTTCCCGGTGTCGTCTCTGCATGAAGACTTCTCTTATTTATAGTTGTTGATGGTGAATAGATCCGTTGGAGGGAGATCTAGCCACATGTCGAAACGACAAGGAAAACGGCTCCTTAATTTTGAACGTTGGTGAGTAGGTGCACTGTAGATTCTCCTCTTTTTCAGTCTGGGAGCAGCTTTTGTCAGAGCAATAGGTCGCTGTCGGCTCCTTATTGGTCGAGGTAGATTGGTAGTTGAGACTTGTCAAACATCAAGGTTGACTTCCTCTGAATCCTCGGACCATCAATAGGTCGCTTTCCTACTGACGTTTTTCTGAGCATTCAGTGCATTAGCACGAATTCCTATGCAGATTCAGTTGGTGGTTGGCTGTGCAACTGAATTCTTCGATCCTGAGTCCAACAGCTGAGTGCGAGGTCTTCTACTGAGTCATTATTGGGTGATGATTCTATCCTCAGCACTGTTTCACTCAGTGGGAAATGGTTCTATCTTCTATACTGAACCAAGCTCAGTAGCCTATGTACTCTCAACTGTTGAGAAGATTTGAAGATCCCAAAACCCTATCTGATTGGTGAACCATTCCGTTGTATATGTTGTTTGTCTCTGAGGTTTCAGACTCAGTAGACACTCTGCTCTGGTCAAGGCGCTCAGTAGCTTATTTGCCTCAGCACCAGTGTAGAAGACTCAGTGATACTGGACTCAGCGAGAGCAAGATATCCGAGAGAGTCAGTCGAACTGAACTCAGCAGGAGTAGTTTACTGGACTCAGAGCTGATCTTCACTAGACTTATCTCAGCTGTCTATCTACTGAATACAAGGTCAGACTCAGCATCGGCAGATAGTCTTCAGGACTGTCAGAATCTTTTGAAAGACAATCAACATTGTCATATACGAGGATGAGAGAAGTCAGCTTCAGCTTGTCTCGAAGTCTGTGTTGTCTCAACCGCTCTATCCGCCTCGACAAATGACAAACGTACACGTGTCATCCTACCTACTAAAGTTGCAAGTCAACACTTTCCGAAAAAGGAGGAAAAGGTACTGTTACCTATGCCAAAAGAGCCGTTCGCTACCAAAAAGAGAGAGAGAGAAGAAGATCGTCTCCAACGGATCTTTCTCAATCTCTTCTCTATAAATAGAGGGATCATTCAAGATTTGAAACACACGAGAGAGAGTTCACGAGCTAACAAAGAAACGAACACACACACGAACTTTCAAATGAGCGAATTCCAAAAGCCTAAGTCTTCCGAAAGAATCGAAAGAGTTATATCCGGCGAAAGACTACCTTTAAGCTCATAAGGGAACCAAGCTGAACCGTCAACAAAGCATCTAGTATCCAAGCGACGTGACACGAACTTAAAGCTAAACCTCAGCCATTCGTCGCTCTAGAAGCTACATTCTTGTTCCCCATCCCTCTAACCCTAAGCTCAACTGATATATCCATAGCTTAGACGAAGGAGTTCACCTTTGAACCCAATCCTTATTGTATAAGGACTCCTTCACTGTTGGAGAAGTTTGTCAAACACTTTAAGTTTGATAGAAGTGTAAACTGGGACTTGCTCAGTATAATCCCCAAGCCTTGGCTTTGTCCTGTGCACAAGCTGACTGAGACTAACTCAGTATAATAAATAGCCTCCTGATCTATCGGGACAGTGGACGTAGGATTGTTGATATCCGAACCACTTTAAAAATCTCTGTGTCGTCTACTTACGTTCTTTTACTGTTACATTGATTTTACTGTGCATACTGAACATCTTATTTAAAACCAATTAACTGTCTCGGTATACTGAACTTTTTATCTACTGAACTGAGACTTAAAACGTTTTCTCACAAAAACTGATTTGGGCCTACACTATTCCGTGCACTGAACTCATGCTGATCGATACTGAATTCTGACCTAGTCAGTTAGCAGATCTCATCCGAGTCAGACTTTTAGCCTTTAACACGATTCAGAACAGTTGTCTGGTCTGCTGAATCATTTCAGTACGTCATCTTCCTGAATAGGACTGTTCGTGTTCGAAGTTGAGAAATTTGGATTCAGGTGTATTCACCCCCCCCCTCTACACCTGAACTCACTCTCGGGACCAACAATTGGTATCAGAGCAGGAGTTCCTTAAGACTCTTGTCACTTTGAGACTGGTCTATTCGAACGGATCTGGAGGAAAACGTTTTTCACTACATATCACTCTACATTCATATCATTATTCTTCATGGCTGATATGTCAGGTATAAGAATGGTACCCATGTTCTCGGTGGAGAATTATGGAGTGTGGCGAGTCAGAATAGAAGCACATCTGACATCCCTCCATGACAGTATGACTGAAGTGCTTGAAGATGGACCTATCGTTCCCATGATCGATAGTGTTGTAACTCAAGCTGAAGGAGGAGGAATGGTGACTGGGAAGAAGATCCCTAAAGACAGAAGTCTCTTCACTCCAGAAGAGAAGAAGCTTCACAATCTAGACCGAGTCGCCAGGAATGCCATACTAACCACTCTTAGCGATTCTTATCTTGGCAAGGTTCAGGAATGCAAAACCGCTAAAGAACTCTGGGATGCTCTAGCGCTACTGAGTCGAGGGACTCAAAAGATTAAAGCGAATAAACTAGCGCTAGAACTCCAAAAGCTGGAAAGCTTGTCTCTCATGCCTGGTGACAAAATCGAAGATCTGAACGTCAGATTTACCAATCTGATGAACTCAATCAACGGGCTGGGAAAGACATTCAGCAACCGAGAAATGAATCTAAAGATACTGAGGGCACTGCCGGACGGACACTGGACACCTTTTGCCACTCTATTGCGACATTCTGATTTAGATGTTGTCTCTCCTGACCATATCTTTTCAGAATTACAGGCAGAGGAGTTTGAGTTCGACAGACCTCAAAGAAAGCTGAGAGCTGAAGCTGACATAAAGATCGACCATGCTTTCAAAGCAACAGTCAGCACAGCATCTCCCGTGACGAGCAAGACAACGAGTAAGAATGAGCCTTCACTCAATGATCTACAAGAAGGAAGTCTCGCTCAGAAGTATGCGCTGCTCGATGTAAAGTATCAGAAGGAGAAAGAGAGGCGTAGAAGGCTGACTAAAGCGTACCGAGACACAAAAGGTAAGTCAGAATTTACACCAAAACGCTCTCCTGACTCACAATCTTCTGAATGCAGAAAGAAAGATGACTCAGCACCCTCAAGGTATAGTGCAACCAAAGAAGAAAAAGTCATCACTTGCTACAACTGTAAAAAGCCGGGACATTATCAATATGATTGTCCTGAGCTCAGTAGTGCTGAACGCGCAGCACGTAAGGCAAGGAGAGAGAAATTCGCCCAGAAAAGACAATCCTACATAGCTGGCGAAATCTCAGACGACTCAGAAGAGGTCGACTCCTTTATGGATTCATCTGACAATGAAGCAGCCTTCATGGCCTTAGAGCATGAAGCGGATGAATCGGCGAAATGTGCATGATGGCGGGCGAAGAGGATGAGGTAAATTCTCATGAACCGATCAACTCCTCTTCACACCGCACACACGACACAAGTTTCGAGTGCGGATGGGAATTTGGACATCACAACCGCATATGAAGATCTACTAGATGAACAAATTCAAATGAGTCTGCAGCTCAGCAAGACTCTTCAGGAGTTGGATACCCTGAAAGTGGAGAATCAGAGACTTTCTCAGGAGAGTCAGGTTACTACTGAGGCCGAAGGACTTGTGGTGAGACTCAGGGAGGAGATAAACTCTCTGATGGCCAAGTCTCAGCATCAAGAAGATTGGATTTCAGTTTTGACCAATGACTTGACTCAGAAAGATACTGAACTGAGTCTGCTGAAGCAAAAACTGTCAGGACTTCAGACCGAACATGATGCACTGAAGAAAAGTGATGATGTCTGGAGGAAATTGATGACTGAGAGGTACATGGGCGCTGAAAAGAAATTGGAGGCTATGCTAGCAAGGAACATGCCAAAGCACTGCAAGGAAGGACTTAGATTCAGCCAGGGAGCTTCCTCGTCTGCCCCAGTACACTCAGAAGGACGGCTTGCTGATAGGTTTGTTCGAGGAAAGACCATCAATGCTGATATACTGAACCCCCTCGCAAAGAACAAACAAAAGATGAAAGCACCTCATCCTACTCAGCAGTATTCTGACAACAAGATCAAAGCCAAAGTACCCCAGTTCACTCAAGGGGGAACAAGCAAATCAAAATTGGCCGATCAGTATGGACCTCCAAAGCTGACACATCCAGCTCAGTATGGGTCATATTATTATGATCCTATAGTCAGAAGAGGTTCCAAAAGTCAGAAGAAACAGAAAGCCGCACAGAAGGCAAAGGTCAGCAGTCCACCAGCTCAGAAGATTAGGACTCCTGAACCTCAGAAGCCTCAGAAGTCACCTATGACCAGTCCAGTGGTCAGATATGTTGACTCTAGTGGAAAGAAGATATCTGAAACCACCAGGGTTGTTAGACAAATTTGGGTTATTAAAACTAACACCTAAGGACCCAAAATCAAAAATAAAGGGTACCTGAATATAATTCTGTTTTGCAGGTGTGCAGAGACCCATGGTATGTGGACAGCGGATGCTCAAGACATATGACATACCAAAGGAGTCTACTGAAGAATTATATCACTGAAGAAGGACCCAGAATTGAGTTCGGAGATAATGCAAAAGGCGATACTAGAGGATATGGAACACTCAGCATTGGAACTGCCAAAGTTCCAAGAGTATCATATGTTGAAGGACTTCATCATAACCTTCTCTCTGTTAGTCAATTTTGTGATAACTCAAATAGAGTGGTATTTGACGCTGGTTTCTGTGATGTTATTGATAAATCTACAGGGAAAACAGTGTTATCAGGTTCGCGCAGAAAGAACATATATGTTGCTGACTGGAACTCAACAGAACGTGAAGCTTGTCTGTTGGCAAAGAATGATAATCGAACGGGGTGGCTATGGCATAGAAGATTCAGCCATCTCAACTTCAAGACGCTCAACAAACTAGCAAGAGACACTCTAGCAAGGGGACTGCCGAATGAAATATTCAGCAAAGACACTCAGTGTGAAGCATGTCTGAAGGGAAAGCAAACAAAGAATCAAAATCCAACAGTTCCATCTCCTTCCACTGATGGAATCCTTCAGCTGCTACATATGGATTTGTTCGGTCCAGTCTCCCCAGTGACGATCAGAGGCAGGAAATATGCATTAGTGGTCATAGATGACTACTCGCGCTACACATGGGTCATATTCATTGCCAACAAGTTGGACGTCAAAACAGAGTTACCAACGCTTCTGAAAAGGCTCAGTGTCGAGAAGAACAGCAAGATCAGAAAAATACGTTCAGACAGAGGAACTGAGTTCCTTAATTCCATGGTAGAGGAATTCTGTGAAATAGAAGGAATAGAGCATGAGACATCGGCTGCCCGCACACCTCAGCAAAATGGAGTTGCTGAACGAAAGAACAGAACTCTCAAAGAAGCAGCTAGAACTCTACTCGCAGATTCGGGACTCCCATCCAAATGCGGGGCGAAGCAACGGATACTTGCGTGTTACACTCGAGAATAGATCTCTACCGACAAAGCAGCATAAGAGGACACCATATGAACTATGGAACGGCAGGAAGCCTTCTCTATCTTATTTCCATATCTTTGGTTGTTCATGCGTTATCCACAATAATGGGAAAGATCAGCTGAAGACTTTTGATAGCAAGTTAGATCAGGGAGTACTCTTAGGATACTCTCGGGTCAGCAAAGCTTTCAGAGTATTCAACTATCGGACTCTTTGCGTGAAGGAAAGCCCTCATGTTGTTTTTAACGAGTTTGCTACTGAAGATAGGAGCAATAACTCAAATTCTGAATCTGAGGACATCAGTAGACAGCTACAGGATCTAAGCTTAAAGGACAAACCTGAAAAGATCCAGCTATGTTGGGATGATGATTCAGACGAAGAAACTAAAGACAAATCTATCGAATCTCAACCAGCAGAGCAAGTAGGCGAGCGCATTGATTCTCCCGAACGTAATCAATCCCGTGTAACTCGAGTCGATGAAGAAACCCAAGAGGTAACCGAGACCACTACCGAGAATAACAACTCGGGGGGGGAACATCTAGTAATGTTCCCGAGCTGAATGCCCCCGAACCCGGTGACTCGTAGACCATACTCTTATCACCGAAATTCTTCAATCTCGAGAATAGTACAACCGAAATGCCTAACTCACCTACTATCTCGTGTTGAACAAATTTCGGGATGAATAATCGAAACTTCGTAGATCGTGGCTCGATGCTCACACTGCCGATCTAATCATTGGAGATCCCTCGGCTAATGTCAAGACAAGATCCAGATTCGTCAAGGAGAAAGCGCATTATTTTCCCGCTTCTTGTCTACTGAAGAGCCTCAGACCATTGAGGATGCATTAAAGGCTGCTGACTGGATCATAGCTATGCAGGAGGAGCTGAATCAGTTTACGAGAAACGAAGTGTGGAAGCTTGTAGACAGACCCCGACATCAACCTATCATTGGAACCAAATGGGTCTTCAAAAACAAGCGAGATGAAAACAACGTTATAGTAAGGAACAAAGCAAGGCTCGTGGCTAAAGGCTACTGTCAAGCTGAAGGAATAGATTTCGATGAAACTTTCGCTCCAGTTGCAAGATTGGAGGCAATTAGACTATTCCTAGCCTATGCAACACATCAAAGATTCAGAGTTTATCAAATGGATGTGAAGTCTGCGTTCCTGAACGGCGTGCTGAAAGAAGAAGTCTATGTAGAACAACCGCCTGGCTTTCAGCAGGGACATCAAGTATATAGACTCAGAAAGGCTCTGTATGGGTTAAAACAAGCACCTAGGGCTTGGTACGATACCCCCGTCCGAGTTTCTTCTTCGTAAAGGTTTTCGTAAAGGCACGAGAGACCGCACTCTATTCAAGCATTCGGACCGGAAGAAGACTTATTACTTGTGCAGATCTACGTGGATGACATCATATTCGGATCAAAGAATGTCATCATGTGTCAACAATTTGAAAAGATGATGAAGGATAGTTCGAGATGTCAATGATGGGAGAAATGAACTACTTCCTTGGTTTTCAAGTCAAGCAATCTGAAAAGGGAACGTTCATCAACCAAGGCAAATACACTTGAGACCTCATCAAAAGATTCGGCTGGACATCCGGCAAATCTATCAAGATCTCGATGAATACGAATATGAAGATAGATCTTGATAAAGAGGGAGTATCAGTAGACCAAACCGAATATCGTGCTATAATTGGTTCATTATTATATTTAACAGCTACTCGTCCTAACATAACTTATGCTGTAGGTGTCTGTGCTCGATTTCAGGCGAATCCGAAGCAGAGCCATATGGACTCAGCAAAGAAGATTCTCCGCTATCTCCGAGGCACACCTGACATGGGTTTATGGTATCCAGCTGATGATAATATTGAACTAACTGGCTATTCTGATGCTGACTATGCAGGATGTAGAATTGACCGAAAATCAACTTCAGGAACATGTCAGTTCCTTGGCAGCAAGCTGATCTCATGGTCTTCAAAGAAACAGCACTCAATAGCTACGTCGACTACTGAAGCTGAATACATGGCTGCCGGAAGTTGTTGCGCCCAAATCCTTTGGCTGAGACAGCAGCTGAGAGACACACGAGATGCAAGCACGTGGAAATCAGACATCACTTCATTCGTGACCATGTCGAAAAGAAGGATATCAGGATGGAAAAGATCCATACTGACAAGCGACGGGCTGACATACTGACCAAGCCTCTAGCTGAATCCAGATTCAGAGAACTTTCAGTAGAGCTAGGTCTGTTGGACCCTACTGACCCCAGTCAGTAAGAAGGTTTCATGAGAGGACCATTTCAGTAAGGGGGAATGTTCACTCTCAGTACTGAATGTATTCAGTACATAGAGATTCAGAAACCATCTACACGAGGTATCAGCTGACTACTATGTTCAGCTGACAGGTTTGCGTATCTCTACTCAGTAGTAATTTATATAACAGTACCTTGCATTTATGACAAAGATTCAGCATGATATTAATATCTCTTGGTTTGTCTTTATTATTAACGAATCTCATTTAATGCACGACATTCCATACATAAGCTTGCTGAACTCTGCGTGCATTTAATGCATGTCTTTTCACAGTTACTACTTAGGCTATTTTTACAACTGGCTTTGACTTAGGCGGCATATGCGATCATTACCTATAATATATCTTCTAATCTTGACCGTCCATTCTATAAAGCAGTTTAAACTCAACCTTTTATCAAATAACTGTTCATCTTCACGTTTGATATATATATTTGATCATATCTTCTCAAACCGCCATTAGCATACTTCAAATCTTTCAAGTCCGAAAAATCCGAGATTTGCAAAAGCAATCCTTACTTACAACTTCATCTTCATATCTTATCTCGATTTTATTAGTATGCTTATTAGAACTGTTACTGTATTCTCTGTTTCTTCAGTATCAATATATATAAACTGTTGTATCTAAAACTGATACTAATAAGATTCTTATGTAACAGGTACCATGACGAACATAATTGTAGATGCCCCTCATAACATGGAGGACATTCTTGCAAAAGGCCGTGTCTGGTGCGAACCAGTCATGGAATTCGATGCGTGCGACCTAGACTACATGGATGAGATCTTCGCATCTCTACGGGAGTCCGGTCTGGAGAAGTTTCTATCGAGGAAGCCAACGTTCTTCCTTCCTCGACAGGTGGCTGAAATATACCTCAATTCAGACTCCATCTCTGGAGACATCATTGGGAGGTTCAGAACTTACTCCATCAACAATGCTTCCCAACTGCTGAAACGTATATCTATCAAGGAAGCACTGAAGAACAGCTTTGACTTGCCATCTGAAGGAATCAGCACCGTAGGCTACAATGACGACTTAGTAGACGAGTACCTATCCATATTCTGCGGAAAGCCAACAACCTTCAGAGCTGCTTTTCCCAAGAACGCCATGCTACCACAATACAGAGCCTTGCCTTACATTGTCACTCAGCTGCTGACAAGCCAAGCTGGCTCATTCGATCAGGTCTCCCGACCTAAGATCCAATTAATGATGGCGATATACGATGGCGCTAAGATCAACTGGACAGATTTCTTCATCCGAGAATTCATTATCCAAGCGGCCAAGTTTGACAAGTCAACACGCATCCTGAGCGCGAAGGGGAAATTACTGTATGGGCTGAAGCTCTCAGTAATGATTGAAGACCACTGTGGTTCAGATCAAGTCACCTTTGATGATAAAGAGTACTTCAATGTGAAAAAGGTGCGCTTCCATAACCAGTCTGCTGCCCTTCAGCAGATAGGGTAAGGTCCCCAAGCTCAACTGACTAAGCCTCAGCAGGCTGCACCTTCAAAGAAGAGAACACCTCCAGCAAAAATATCTAAGGCACTGGCTAAGAAAGTGAAGAAAGCCATCCCGCACGTGCTCGCCGAATCCGAGGTATCTCCCGAAACTCCCGCCGAACGGGCTACTCAAGCAACCTATTCGGCCTTTGCGGCTAATAGATGAGCCGTAGTCTTCCGAGAAGACTCAATCAGTGGAGAAGGGAGTCTCCACTGAAGAACCAATAGAGATGGAACAAGGGGAGGCTACTGAAGCTCACAGTGAAGAAATTCAACGCCTAGACAGCCCCCTCACAGTTCCTCCACTCAGCAGTATGCCACCTGCTGAACATCAGACGTCTCCAATCGACTTGGAATCTGAGACGGCGTCTGAAGAAGAAACAATCAGGATGGACGCGTCAGTGATTCTATCCAGAGCATCCCGAGAAATTCTTCAACTGATTCCGGAGCTTGCTGACTACTCCGATCTGATGCTTATTGCCAAATCAGCAAGACTCCACATGTTGCTGCGACATCAGGAGTGTCCCCGTCTACAACGCCTAGTTCTCCACTTTTCCCGTCGCCAGCCTTCATGAAGAAGAACTGAGATTGAGGGAACAAATAGGCTATTCGAGCCCGAAGACCTCGACTCAATGGAAAATTTGAGGGCTGCAATGCCGGCAATGGTACATGATCGACAACTTTCCTCGGGCCCAAGACCCTCGGATGGGTCGGACCATGACGACCCACCCTGTGATTCGAGGCCCCGCAAAGCCTCGATGAGGGAAATTCCCGGAGACAAGGATAAACATATCGAAGAAGCTCAGCGTCCGCTCAGTATCCTTGGACCTGCGAAGTCGACGGCTGGTACCTCAGCATCCACAGAGCCCGCTCAGCCCTTGCTGGAGTCTGCATTCGAGGTAGCGCCCAGCCTGCATCGTCGATGTTCCAAGTATGTGGCGAGGGCTATTAAAAGCCAAGGCACTCAGAACCGTGCCCTCGCCAAGGCAGTCCACAACGTGTGGAAGAAGACTGCTGAAGCCACCGCTACTGAGCTTCAGGGGCTGAAATCCTCTATGTCCCAATCAGCCGCCCCTGATGTCTCTGCCATTGTCACTCAAACACTGGCTCAACAGCAGACGAAATTTGATGATCAGCTCAGGATCTTCCAGGAAGGACAAGCTAAGCTTCTTGCAGAGTTCAAGGCATCTTTGTCTACTCATTCTGAGTCCTTCGCTGAACAAGCCCAGGCCACAGAAATCAAACTTGAAAACATTCAGTTGGTCGTGGAAGATAAGATCTCTGACAAGCTGAAAGAGTTCAAGGAAGCGGCTGACCTCTCACACCAGCAGTACAAGGAAGATCTTACCACTGAGAGGAACGAGCTGCATGAGGCTCTGACTAAGATCAATGATCGTCTTGATGATCTGTCAACCTCTTACAAAAGTCTGGAAAGGTCAGTACTCATCCCAACCCCGGCTGCAATTGATGATGCCAAAAAGGGGGAAGGAAAAGAGAAGGAAAGAAAAGAGGAGAGTACCGGAAAGAAGAGTACTGAGAAGCTGACCCCCACCGAAATTGAAAAATCTAAGGGTACAGCAACTCAGAAGAAGACTCAGACTGAAATGGGTGAGGCCCAGGGTGTCCCAGCTGCGAGCACTGCTGAGACCGGCCCAAGTGGCTCAGGAACCCAAGCTGCTCATATGACTCAGACTCCCACTGATATCATTAAGGAAGTAGCAGAGTATGCTGAGGAGGCTGCTGAAGATTCAGATGAAGAGGAAACACCTCTCCCTCCACCTCGTTCGGGGCAAAGGCAAAAAGATACTGAAACTCCCGACCCCTCCAGCAAAGAAAACGAAACGATACATCTCAGCTGAAGAGGAGGCTCAGATTGCCGCTGATGAAAAGCTGGCAAGGGAGATTGCTGAAGCAGAAGCTGCAAACAAGCCTAAGCCTAAGCCTGTGAAAAGAAAATCTAAAGCTCCAAGCGAGAGGAGGAAGAAAGCCTCGCCAAGGCTACCTCCAAGGAAGCTCGGGATCGAAGACGATGATGACAGGGAAAAGGAGAAGGAGCGAAGCAGAGTGCGAGAAGCGGAAGCGTGGTACATCGAAAGAAAAATCAAGTACCCCCGCCGACTCGTAAGATGCCTCCCGAAACCTAAAGAGCTAGATGATGAGACGAAGCCATATTCGCCCGGATGGACGGATACTTATATAGAGGCGAAGAGGCGAGACGGATCGAGGCTACGAGAAACGGAATCCACTTAGCCGATCCGGGAAGCTCTAAGGAAGCGTACTGAGGAAGAAGCCATGCACAGAACCCCTGCTAAAGCTGACATTCCCTATCGTTACAGGAAGTTCAGAAAGAAGGCCACTGATCTAAAATCTCACAGATGGCCGAGAACAGATGAGTGGATGCCGGCTCAATTCACTCAGAGATGGGAAAATTCGAAGATTGAGTTCATCAAACGCTATTATTTCTGGAGATTCTGGCCGAACAAGTCTAGAGCTGAAGCTTATGCTGAATGGATGATGCTTACTGAAGCGGATCTCTACATCCACTTGTATAATGCCATTTCAGAAGGGAAAGAGATTCAGATTCCCGGACCCAGAATCTTTCCACCTCCAAGAAGAATGGATGACTCAATTCATGTTGCGACTATTGAAGCTAAAGTGAAGGACGCTGCTGATCAAAGATTCTTACAAGATGATAACCCAGCTGACTTCGCGGAATACTTGAAGCTGAGAAAGACCACGTACCGAATGTATGGTGTGCCATTGCCTGAGACACAATCGCAAGGATTCATGGACCGAATTCAGCAGTTTAAGCGCCCATAGTCTTAGTATTCTCTCTTCATAGTCTAGCAAGATTTGTAATGTACTAAACTGAATCACTCTTATATATACAAATCTTCTTTTGGCTCTGACAACAACTTGTTGTCTAAATAGCCGTGTTTGTCTTATGCTTTAACACTCAGAATCACTAAAGTGATTACTGACACACACTCACTTTCTTTATTACTTGTCAGTTTATTGCTTTGTTAGATTCTGCTAGTATTGCTTCTATGTAATGGGGGAAATTATTTTTGCCCCTGTTTTTCGATAGTCTAGAATCGATGGAACATCTCCTCCGATCTTACTTGTAAAATTGTAAGGAGATTTGTTTTCGTCTCGTTTAGTGTTAGCATAGATGATAGGTTTTGGCATCATCAAATAGGGGGAAATTGTTGGGTGATGATTCTATCCTCAAGCCTTTGTTTCACTCGGTGGGAAATGATTCTATCTTCTATACCGAACCAAGCTCAGTAGCCTATGTACTCTCAACTGTTGAGAAGATTTGAAGATCCCAAAACCCTATCTGATTGGTGAACCATTCCATTGTATATGTTGTTTGTCTCTGAGGTTTCAGACTCAGTAGACATTCTGCTCTGGTCAAGGTGCTCAGTAGCTTATTTGCCTCAGCACCAGTGTAGAAGACTCAGTGATCTTGGACTCAGCGAGAGCAAGATATGCGAGAGAGTCGATCGAACCGAACTCGGCGAGAGTAGTTCACCTGGACTCAGAGCTGATCTTCAGTAGACTTATCTCAGCTGTCTATCTACTGAATACAAGGTCAGACTCAGCATCGGCAGATAGTCTTCAGGACTGTCAGAATCTTTTGAAAGACAATCAGCATTGTCATATACGAGGATGAGAGAAGTCAGCTTCAGCTTGTCTCGAAGTCTGTGCTGTCTCAACCGCTCTATCCGCCTCGACAAATGACAAACATACACGTGTCATCCTACCTACTAAAGCTACAAGTCAACACTTTCCGAAAAAGGAGGAAAAGGCACTGTTACCTACGCCAAAATAGCCGTTTGCTACCAAAAAGAGAGAGAGAGAAGAAGATCGTCTCCAACGGATCTTTCTCAATCTCTTCTCTATAAATAGAGGGATCATTCAAGATTTGAAACACACGAGAGGGAGTTCACGAGCTAACGAAGAAACGAACACACACACGAACTTTCAAACGAGCAAATTCCAAAAGCCTAAGTCTTCCGCAAGAATCGAAAGAGTTATATCCGGTGAAAGACTACCTTTAAGCTCATAAGGGAACCAAGCTTAACCGTCAATAAAGCATCTAGTATCCAAGCGACGTGACACGAACTTAAAGCTAAACCTCAGCCGTTCGTCGCTCTAGAAGCTACATTCTTGTTCCCCATCCCTCTAACCCTAAGCTCAACCGATATATCCATAGCTTAGACGAAGGAGTTCACCTTTGAACCCAATCCTTATTGTATAAGGACTCCTTCACTGTTGGAGAAGTTTGTCAAACACTTTAAGTTTGATAGAAGTGTAAACTGGGACTTGCTGAGTATAATCCCCAAGCCACGGTTTTGTCCTGTGCACAAGCTGACTGAGACTAACTCAGTATAATAAATAGCCTCCTGATCTATCGGGACAGTGGACGTAGGATTGTTGATATCCGAACCACTTTAAAAATCTCTGTGTCATTTACTTACGTTCTTTTACTGTTATATTTATTTTACTGTGCATACTGAACATCTTATTTAAAATCAATTAACTGTCTCAGTATACTGAACTTTTTATCTACTGAACTGAGACTTAAAACGTTTTCTCACAAAAACTGATTTGGGCCTACACTATTCCGCGCACTGAACTCATGCTGATCGATACTGAATTCTGACCTAGTCAGTTAGCAGATCTCAGCCGAGTCAGACTTTTAGCCTTTAACACGATTCAGAACAGTTGTCTGGTCTGCTGAATCATTTCAGTACGGCATCTTCCTGAATAGGACTGTTCGTGTTCGAAGTTGAGAAATTTGGATTCAGGTGTATTCAGCCCCCCCCCCCTCTACACCTGAACTCACTCTCGGGACCAACAGTCATGCAGCTACTAAACTCTAGCCTACTAAGTTCTAACAACTGAACTCGACTAATTTATTATAGATACGAATGTACAATATGCAGTTGGGGTTTCGGGATCTATCAAATCTATCAATCATCTACTGAATCCTTATCCCAACAATTTTCCCCTATCTGATGATGCCAAAACCTATTACATCTTGTATCACAGAAAACATGCTAAGCTTAATAGCTATAACTACTGAATAAAAGGTCTATTACAAGGAAATGCTCCAGTCAACATATCAAGGCTGACTAAGATAATGAAAAGAAGGGATCAGAGCAGTCACAAGTAAAGGAATATCAGAGCAAACTTATGATAATAAGTTATGTATCAGAGCCAAGACAAGAACTAAGATAGATGAGAATTGCTGAAAGTAACAGAGCGTATGACTACATCTAACATAGTTATAGCATGTTGATTCTACTGACATGTATCAGAGCTTATCAGACCATAACAGGACAAGTTCAGAACATTCACACAATATCAGGGCCGATACAAATAATCAAAGTTCAGAGTAGATCATATAGTAGCTAATCATCAAGTGTAAGTTCAGTAGTTATCAATCATGTCCCTAAGATGCATGTTCCCCCTAAGAAACAATTTCCCCCTAAGTTAAACACAGTTAAAACAGTAGGAAATAATTCTAAGGAGGATAAGCAGGTAACTTACATAGGGTCAGATAAGATAAGTATTTGATCACTTAGGTGATCAGTTGTGCTGAAAGATAAATAAAGCCGTAAAGACAATGAGTGATTGTCGAGTCAAAAAAGTAATATGTCATATAAGATAGAGATATTACAATACAATGACTTCTACCACTATGAAGTTAGACTAGGAGAGAGGAGAAAGGCAGCGGGGCTTCTTCTTAAATTTCTGCATGCGAGCTCGGAAGTCAACAGCCTTCTTCTCTAGAAGCTCAAGGCCATAACCTGTGTAGACTCGGTTCCTCAGGGTCTTGATCTCTACCAAGTCTTCTTCGACATTCTTGTTCAGTCATCTGGTGTAGATGCCATTCTTAGTCTCTTCTTCTATCTCCTTCTTGCATAAGTTGCAAGCATGAGTCATCGGAGGAGGAAGAGTTCGAAACTATGGTGCCTTCAGCGTTTGACCAGTTTGGTCAAGCAGAGTCTGAATCTCAGCTAGGAGAGCTGGATTTGCAGCAGTCAGAAAGTCCTTAAAGTATGCGTCAGCATCAGTAGAGTCTTCATTCCCGACTTTCCATATGTAAAATCTCTTGATGAAATCCACTTTCAGCTTCTCCCACTGCTGATTGAGCTTGAGAGGCACCCAGTTGTCAGTTCTCTTATAGACAACTCTCCTCACTTCACTGAGTGGCTCTCAGCTTTTGAAGAAACGGGAAGAGGAAGGAATGCTACTATCTTTGATTGGCACCCTCTCCCTTGCTTCTTTTCAGTCCTTAGCCTGGGGGCCTCAAGGTCAGCTAGGCGGATCCTCTCCCTCGCCTCTCTGAGCTACCTTGCCTCGGTTGTCCTGTTCAGTGCCCTCTCGCACGCATCCCATATCTCCTTGATTTCTTGCTCTTGTTCCTTTGAAGGGACCATGGATGGCATATGAGGTTGTTCTTCTGTGTCAGCAGGCGACTCTAATTTGGATTTGGAACCTGAAGCACCCTACTTATCAGACTTTCACTGTTTGGACTGCTGAGCTCTGGATTGTTGAGCTATAGCCACTGCTGCTGTTGATTTGGATTGCCAGGGGGTCGTCTGTGTGGGTGAAGGCGCAGGAGAACGAATCTGAACCCCTTTCTTCTTAGCAGCTGGCTTGTTCTTGGCTTCTTCCTCAGCTAGTTCTCTCGCAAGCTTCTCGTCGTAGGCTATCTGCTTCTCGCGAGATTTGAACTTTAGCTTCTTTACCTGGGGTGGGCTAGGGTCAGCAGGAGCATTGCCCTTTCACTTGTCAGCTTTCTCAAGAGCTGGAGGTGGCGAGCCCTCAATTGGAAGATTACCCAAGTACGTAGCCACCTCAGCTACAGCTGATTCAATTGCTCCTTCAGCTGGTACTAACGCATGTGCAACTGCTGAGCTTGGTCTGCCCTGCTGATCGTCAGCTTTAAGGATAGATCGTAGTTGAGCTGATCTAGATCCTGCCCCCTTTTTGGCATCATCAAGGAAGGTTGCCAGGGTTGTGACCTTCTTTGTCAATTCATTCACTGAGTCTTTGACCGAAGTCATCTCAGTGGCTATATCAGTTGCTGCGTCCGTGTACGACTCCCACCTTTTCTCATGCTCTTAGTCTATGGCTTTGAGTAGAGCATTTTTAGACTTGTCAAATCTGGTGAGGTAGTCCTGAACGGCAGCTAATGCATTCTTCTCAATTTCCTCGCAGGACATATGCTGCTGAGTCAGTGCCTTAGACACACTGTCAGTTGTGAAAGCATAGCATTCCTCCACTGCCTTTTGGACTCGACCTGTGATAGTCGCCACTTCCTCAGAGAAGGATTTGGCTTGCGACTATAGTATAGATTCGAACTGTGCAGTCAGGTCAGTTTTTTGCGCTGCAAGTGCTTTTGCGAGGATCTCTTCAGTATTGAGAGAACTGGGCATGCTGATCCTCTGCAATTCAGTCGTAAGGTTGGTCAGCGTCTTAATCTGTGCCTTAGTGAACCTGCTCCACTTCTGGTTCACATCATCGGCAAGGTTCCGATTCTTGTGCGCTTGACGACATTATTTATTGACTCCGTTCAGAATTCTTTGATCTCAGTAGCTTGGTAACGACGTTTCAGTATCTGCTGGTGCTGAGTCGAAGAAGGAGTCTCAATGATCTAGCCAGATGAAGAAGGTGGGGGTGGCTGATCATTCTTGGGAGTTAGCCTTCAACAGATCCTCCCTGGTCTGCATCCTTAGGCATATCATCATGAGGAGGAGATAGTGGGGGAGAAGGAGGAGGCTGAATAGAAGAGGGTTCAGCTCCTTGAACACTGTCGTTGAGCATCATCAGCATGACTGCTCTCAGATCCTCCAGAGACGCAATATTAGAAGGCTCCTCATAGCCTATCTCCTCTTTGAGCTTTTGCTCTTCCTCAAGCAGAGTGGACAGAGACCTGATTCTGATGGTCTCCCCTAGCAAATCCCACTCCGGAATTTGATGCGCATCTAAATACGAGCGCGAATTGGTATGTCCATGAGATCCGAATGAGAGCTGATCTCCGGAATCTCAGCTGCGACTTCATATGTCGCCTTCAATCGTGCATTGAGCACAGTAATTGGAATGGAGGAAACCTCAGTAGTCTGAGCTTCAACTGGAATTTCCGGCTGAGTTTCCTCTGATAGAACCATCTTCACCTTCTCTCTCAAGGTCACATCATGCTGCCCTGACCATTGAAATTGGTGAGGAAGGTGGGACGACTGAAGTAGGCTTCTTCAGTGTCTTCGGTCTCTTTGCCTGAGTGGGAAGGGGATCCTGAGAGATCTCCAAGGGAGGTTTAGCTTGAGGTCCCTTCCCGATGGACTTCTCGGCTGAAGCTGAAGTTACGAACTTCATTAGCTTGGAGTCGAAGTAGAAGGCATTAGCGAGAGAAACCGTGTTTGGGAGGTCGTCTTCGATCAGAATGGACACCTTTGTCCCATACAAAAGCTTTGCCTTAGGAATGAGCTTCATCCCCTCTTCAGCATCGACGAACTTCTGTGACTGAGCCTTGAACTCGGCTCTGAAGAATGCGTTCCAGTTGACGGGCACTGCATCGACTATTGCTATCATAATCTGGACGCGGATTCAGGATAGTTGGTCGTACGATCTTGCTGAGCTAGTGAGGATGTGATTGACCACGTACTCCAACCCCCTGTATTCAGGCAACAACTGATTTTTGGGAAATGTTGCCTTGAATACGCAGTCTGCCTGACCGCTGAACTTGCAGAGGTACTGATCAATCTCTGATTCTTTGTACCTTGCGATCGGTGACCTTTCATCTATCAAGCCGAAGCTGTCACGGAGACGCTTGGAGACGTCTATCTACGAGGCCCTGTCCTCCCACTAACTGGGACGGACCTCACGCTTTGCAATGACATTGGAGATGTCATTTGAATCATCATCTTGGCGGAAGTTCAGGAAGAACTCTGCTACCTGACGCGAAAGGAGGTGATGCGGAGCACGCGAAAGAATCGGCAGAAGGCCCGACCTCTCGAGAGTATCGAAGACCGGCGTCATACACTCCACCCCGAAGGTTCTGACAGATAGAACGGGCTCAAATAAGACCCACTTCCCAGAGATAATATCTTCTATGTCCTCAGGGATGGTAACGTCTGTGATCGGTACGATAATTGCCATTGTGTAACTGAAATCTGCAGAAATAAACATTAGCACTAAAAAATAGAGTGAGTTAGTAATAGATTTAGTTTTAAGAAGCTCTTACCGAAGAAAGAGTGCAGAGAATGCAGTAGATGTCTGATGCAATGTAGAGAGCAAATGCACACAGTTTCTTCGTTAATGGCGGATAAAGGTGAGCAGTTTAGAGATAATAGCGTATATATATTCAGATTTGAATAAGAGGCGGTTTTCAGCATGCGGCTGAGATTAATCAGGTTTTAAACAGTGAGCGGCTCAGATTGAATGTTATGATAGGTTATGATTAATCAGGTTATGATAGGTTATGATTAGTGTGCCGCCTCTATTGTCTAAGTGGTAAGGTGAAATGACATGCATTTAATGCTCCGCAGTCTGTTTTACGGAATGTCGTGAGTTAATGAAAACAACATACTCAATGCAATACGATGAACATTAAAGGCGGGAAATAAATGCTATGACATGCTGAATCACCAAAAGCTGAATTTAATACTCATAACCTGTCAGCTGAACATCGTAGTCAGCTGATACCACATTTGACGAATCGAGTATTCAGCTGTATTGAAAGTAAGTTCCCCCTTACTCAGTACTTCCCGGATCATTTACTGAATCGTATCAGTAGGATCCAAAAGACCTACTTCAACTGAGAGATCGTTGATTCTGGTCTCAACTAGAGGATTGGTCAGGATATCAGCTCTTTGCTTATCAGTGTGGATCTTCTCCATTCTGATATCCTTTTTCTCGACATGATCTCGGATGAAGTGATGAGGAATGGCCACATGCTTGCACCTTATATGTAAAACTGGATTCTGAGTGAATGCAATAGCACTGGTACTATCGCAGTAGATCGGCACTTCATCTTCACGGATGTTGTAGTCTCTCAGCTGTTGTCGAAGCCATAGTATCTGTGCGCAACACCTTCCGGCAGCCATATATTCAGCTTCAGTAGTGGACGTTGCTACTGAATGTTGTTTCTTTGAAAACCACGATATAAGCTTGCTACCAAGGAACTGACAATTTCTTGAGGTTGATTTTCTGTCGATTCGACAACCGCATAGTCAGCATCAGAATAACCAGTTAGTTCAAGGTTATCATCAGTTGGATACCATAATCCAACATCAGGTGTTCCCTTCAGGTGTATGACTCTTCTTGGGATTCGCCTGAAATCTCGCGCATACACCTACAACATAAGTTATATCAGGTCTGCTTGCTGTAAGATATAATAAAGAACTAATAATAGCATGATAGTCAGTTGAGTTAACAGATGCTCCCTCTTTTTCAAAATCAATCTTGAGATTGGTGTTCATGGGTATCTTAACTGACTTGCAGGATTCGCTGCCGAACTTCTTGATGAGGTCTCTTGTGTATTTCGCTTGATTAATGAATATAACCTTCTCTGATTGTTTGACTTCAAGTCCAAGGAAATAATTCAATTCTCCCATCATCGATATTTCAAGTTTTTTTTTTCACCATCTACTCGAATTTCTGACACATAGTTAGGTTTCTTGATCCAAAGATGATGTCGTCCACGTAGATCAGCACCAGTAAGATGTCTTTGTTGGGATTTTGTATACTGGAAGCAAATTTTGTGCTTGTATAGAATGTGTTTTGTCCCTACCACTATTTTATTCTCCTATCTCATAAATATATATATATTTCCACATGTTATCCTTTATCTTGTATAAAAGTTAGAATTGTGTGGTGTGTCGGGTATCACAGAAGACAACACAAATTGGTTGAACTGACAAGATATAAACAGTTATCACAGCTGAGACAACTTAAGGATAAGTTGTTGGTTTAAGCTGCAGTTTAGATAAGAAGTGGCTTGTCTTAGCTGCTTGTCTTTACTGGTACACTGAAGGTGGTGTATTGATGAATCACAGTGAGATGTGTTCTCCTAACTGACCTTAGTGGAGAACCAAGATCTCGGTGACTTAGCTGGTCTTAAGCTTGGTAAGACTTCAGCTGAGTGCATTTGGCGATCTATCACTTTGACCTACTATGGTGAACGTCATCGCGGCCGGATCTACGTATCTTGGGTGCTAGTAGTCATTTGTGGCTCAGGCTGGTTGTCTGTATCTTGCAACCGTATCCTAGTAAAATGGGTTGATAATATCCCCTGAGGAACTCGAAAGGATTAGCACACTAAACCCGGCCGGTTGATTAAGTTCAGGTGTGTTAATAAGGTCGAGTGGTACTACTCAGGAATATAAGATGTTAATTAATTTAAGCTGTCAGTGAGCTTAATTAATTAACGGATATTTCTATCTTAAATACGGAGATCGATTAAGTCTAAAATACAAGCCCTTGCTCAATTTGGGATAAAGGGGTAAGTCAGCACAGATTCTCTAGTGGAATGAATCTGTGTTTATTAATTAATTTTGCTTTGGGCTGAGCATAAATAATTAATTAATTTGAGGCCCAGCTTTATTTCTTGTATTAGATCTCTGATCTGGCCCAATTAGTTGCCTAGTTATTTATTGTCCCTCAAAAATTATTATTAATGGATTAATGTATTTTTACATTATTTAATAATGTTATTTATTTGGAATTAATTGGCTGGGCCAATTAATTGATAAATAATAGTAGCCCAGTGGATTAATTAATTATATTATGGGCTAATTACGTGGAAGTCCATTAGAAATATAATTAAATTAATGGACTACAAATATATTAATATTATATTGGCTTTTGAAGTCTATATATATTAGTATTCTGTTCAGAAACAGAATACACACATTCACAAATTTTGAGACGCCGTGCGTGAGTTTGTGAGAGACAGAAATCTTAATTTTCTTCAGTTCTCTGACCACCCAGAGGAAGAAAAAGGCCGGGACACAGATCAGAAGATCTGACACACGAGCAACATTCAAAGTCGTGACAACATACAAAGGAGGAGGTATCGATTTCTAACCTTTATATTTCCTTCAATTTGCATCAGAGCCTGGTTTAGGCTCTGATTGTTGCTCTTAGGAGCATGATTAGGGTTTATTTCTGTCGTTATCGGGTTAATTTTTGTGTTTGGGGCGGCCTGCGAGCCACTGTTTTGACCCCGTTGTAACGTTTTTCTCGTGAGAAAATCCACGAGTAGATGATAGGACCTATTTGTTATGTGATTGTACTATTATTGTAATGTAATTGGTCTGGGATGCACGAAAATCGAGGTGGGAAGACGGAAAAGGGCGAAACCCTAGTTTCAGGCAGACCACGGCCGTCATCTTCAGGAGATGCGTGGGGGCGCGTGCTAGCTCATTTTTCTGATCCGTTCGGATAGTTTCGTTCGTTTTTTCGTTAGCTTTGGCTGGATTTACGCGACCCATTCCGATCTCTGGCTTGTCCAGAATAGCGTCGGAAAGCAGAAGTGGTCGTGCTGTCCAAAAAAGTCCCAAATTGGCGAAAACCCTAATTCGGCTAGGGTTCCGTTGCATCTTGCAGCAGCGATTCTCGTTGGGTCCGGGGTCCGATTTCCGATCGGCTTGAACCCCTGGATTCCTTGTCACACAAGCTTTGTGTTGATATGTCGTATGGGATCATCCAATCCCGAATGCGACCGGAATTGACGTCTGAAGTTCGCTGCTCTAATTTATGTTTTTCCGGCAAATTAATTCGAAATTGAGGGAAATTGATGGACGATTTTGGCCGGAATCCATTCATGGTGGCCGAAAATCATCCAAGGATCCTTTCCCCTAAATCAATTAAGTGAATCGCGGATCGAAAAGAGGCAAAATCAAGCGGCAAAGACGGCGGGGAAGAAGGTGGCGGCGAGCAGCGTAATATGTTGTAACCCAGTCGTTGCAGTAGTTAATTCCGGCCAATCGTCACAGCCCAGACGTCTGGACGACATCGGGCGTGGCTGGATACGAAGTAGGTAGGCCGGAACGACCGCGTCGGCGGCGGGCAGCCGTGTGCGCGCGGGAGGCGCGGCGGCGCAGCAGCTGCGCACGTTCCCAGCAATGTTTCGGCGCCGGCGGTTCCTGGTTCGCGCCGACGGGGCTCCAGGGATGTCGGGGAGGCGGCGGTGGGCCTCCGGCGGCGGCGGCATTTTCTGCTAGTTGAAGAAGACGATGATGCCCTTGCTGACTTAGCTGGCCATGTGTCTGCCACCTGTCAGCCACGTGGCAGACCCCCTGATGGCGTGGCGACGATAGTTTTTTATGCAATTTCAGATTCGATCCAAATTCGAAGATTTCTCAAGATTTTGAAGAGCTGTATTTGTTCGGGCTATGTAATAGATAGATTTAATTTTTATTTGTGTTTTTCAAGCCCGATAACGACGTTTTAATTTCCTATTTGCGCATTTATTTATTATTAGAAAAGCATGTAAATATGATTTACGCAGTATTAAAGCATGTTTTATTTTTTGTGAGCACGTTTTATTATGTGCGCTTAGAAATTGCATGCTTTAGAAATTATGTGGATATGCTTGATTCAAAACGAACCTTTTGAAAAAAAGACTAAGCAAATAATAAATTAAATATTTAATTGGATTCCATTTAAATTGGAAATTAAATATTTAACCGGACCTCCATTAATTGGACCCTAAACAAAAGTGGAACAATTATATAAGTAAACGTCCACCTGAGTGGCTTGCTTGTATTTTTGAACCACGAGTTTTGTGAGATGGGTTTTCTAATGTAATATTTAATTATTATTGAGTAGTGGGAGCGAAGCCGTAAACGTCCACCTGAGTGGCTTGCGTGCCTAGTAAACAGAGTACTCTAGCAGATAATAATTAAATAAGATATCCAATTAAATCAAATTGAAAGCGGTATGGTTCGCGTAAGTACGTCAATTACGAGAATTTGATGTTAATTCGGTGAAATTAATGGCCAAACCTTAGATGTCACCGCGGCTACAACATTCTGAGAAGTCCCTTCCCGTGTTTTAATATTAATAGTGACATGGTCCAGAGATATCGGATTATTAATTCCATTCGTCTTAAGAACCTAGACGTGGATTGGAATTAAAGAGCTAGGTATATAGCTTGGTCTAGGGGTACACGAGTAAACGTCCACCTGAGTGGTTTGCAAGTGTGATCTCTAGAGCTATTCGAGTATTTAACATCATTGGTTTTACAAAAGGTTACAATAATGGTTAATTACGAATTATGTGCAAATATAACTTTCTTACATGCTTAAATTATATTTTTCAGATATGTTTGTTCACATATTTTTCGAGTTCCTAAACAGTCTCACCAACCAAACCCTAAAGGGTTTAACAATTTTTTAAATAATTTCATAGAGTGGAAGAGATATATTACCTCTCCCAATAAAAGATCTGCAAAGGTCCTATAAGAACTTCTGCTTTAGGACCGCTATGTCTAAGAACGAGTTTACAATGAGTATGTTACTCAAATCTTTGGTAGCGGTAAAAGAGGTTATAGGAAAGGGCAAGAGTGCTCAAGTTTTGAATATCCCTAGTAGTTCAAGGAATCCTCCGAAAGGCGGAAACCAGAAAAAGAGCAGAAAGGGTGGACATTTCAAGAAGAGCAGTGGGAGTAAGAAGATGGTCCTTACCGGCGACATGCGAATGTCAAAGGAGAAAGGAAGATTCTTCAAGAGTGATAAGAAAGGACACTGGAATAATTCTAATCCAGATGTCAAGGCAAAACAGAAAGAGACGCGAGTCGCTCTTGTAACTGAAACTGTTCTGGTTTCCTCTTCTACCCACGAATGGGTAGTGGATTCGGGGGCAACTGATCATGTTTGTTACACCTTGCAAGGTTTCTTACAGAAAAGGCAATTGAGCAATGGCGAGGTGGTAGTCTCAATGGGCAATGGATCGAAAGTTCCTGCAATTGCCATTAGAGATTTAAATCTATCTTTTGATAGTTCTGTTTTAGTATTTAAAGAAGTTTAATATGTGCCTGAGTTTAGGCGAAACATTATTTCTGTTTCAAAACTCTGCACCATGGATGGTTATAAATCAATTTTTGATAGTGCAGTTTCTATCATGAAATACGATGATTTTATCTGTGGTGGACCATTAAACGGATCTTTATATACTATTACTTGTAAACCGCGTAGTTCTGTTAATATTACTTCTTCATCATCAAATCCTAAGAAGAGAAAAGAGTCTTCAAAGGTAAACCAAACTTATCTTTGGCACTTAAGACTAGGTCACATCAATCTTAATAGGACTCAAAGGTTGGTGGTATATGGATCATTGGAGTCTCTCCAAGTCGAACCATTTCGAACTTGTGAAACCTGTTTGGAAGGAAAGATGATGACTAGGCCTTTCAAGGCAAAGGGTTATAAAGCCACAAAAGTATTAAGTTTGATACATTCTGACTTGTGTGGGTCTATGTCTACACAAGCTCGTGGAGGGTATGAGTACTTTGTCACATTTACTGACGATTACTCGAGGTATGGATATGTTTACCTTCTTCGCCACAAGTTGGATTGCTTTGAAACTTTTAAGGAATTCAAGGCAGAAGTGGAGAAGAAGCTAGGTAAAGAAATCAAAACACTACGATCTGATTGTGGTAGGGTATCCAAAGGAAACGAAGGGTGGATACTTTTATGATCCTAAAGAACAGAAGATTATTGTTAGCCCTAACACTCGGTTCTTAGAAGAGGATTACATTAGTAACCATAAATCTCGAGTCGACATCATCCTTGAGAAATTACAAAGTGGTCGAGTTCCACTTGAACAACCAGTTGTGTAAGATAGTATTCCACGAGTAACTGCACAATCTGTTAACACAACACCTGACACTGTTCGACGTAGTGGGAGGGTGATATTTACACCTGATCGGTATATGTTCACTGGGGAGACGTTTGATCATCTCCCGGTAGATGAACAAGATACCATGGATCCCTGGACTTACAACGAAGCAGTGGGAGATGTAGATGCAGATTCCTAGCGAATCGTCATGGACTCAGAATTTAAGTCCATAATTGATATAGATGTATACGAAATCACTGAACTACCTAAGGGCTGCAAGGCTTTTGGTAGTAAGTGGGTATACAAGAGAAAGAGAGAGGACCGAATGGTGAGATCATGGCGTTTACGGCCAGGCTAGTGGCGAAGGGTTTTACCCAGAAAGAAGGTATCAATTACGAAGTGACCTTCTCGCTTGTAGCAATGATCAAGTCTATTCGGATTCTCCTTGCCATAGCAGCTCACATGAACCTAGAGATCTGGAAAATGTATGTCAAAACTGCATTCCTAAACGTCCACCTTAAAAAAAGGTAGGGACATCTACATGAAACAGCCAGATGGTTATGTGAAAGAGGGCGAAGAGCATCTAGTTTGAAAGCTTAAGAAGTCTATTCATGGACTTAAGCAAGCTTTCCGGTTATGGCACCAGCGTTTTTGACGAGGTAGTCAAATCCTATGGATTTGAATCCTGTCCTAACGAGGTGTGTGTACCGTATTTGTGTTAACGGATCAGTGGTGTTTCTTGCATTTTACGTAGATGACATCCTTCTCATTGGCAACAATGTTGAAGTGTTATCAGACGTAAAGACGTGGTTATCCGAGCAGTTTCAAATGAAGGACTTAGGTGAAGCTGCTTACATCCTTGGGATCAAGGTTATCCGAGATCGCCATAAAAGGATGTTAAGCTTGTCACAATCGTCCTACATTGACACTGTTATTGCTCGTTTTAGCATGCCAAAAGCCAAGAGATGTTCAGTACCTTTCAGACATGGCATTTTTCTATCCAAGAATCAGTGCCCTAAAATAGCTGAAGAGATAGAAAGTATGAGGCTAGTACTCTATGCTTCCGCTGTCGGTAGCCTCATGTATGCGATGCTTTGTACGAGAGCAGATATCTCATATGCTGTAGGCATGGTCTCAAGATATTAGTCTAACCCTGGAAAGGAACACTGGACTGCGGTCAAGCATATTCTCAAGTACTTTAAACGGATTCGAGATTATAGGCTTGTTTACCAATCAGACAGTCTAGTGTCTTTGGGTTATACAGAATCAGATTTCCAGACTGACAGAAACAAGAAGAAGTCTACCTCGGGTTATGTGTTTACCTTGGGAGGTGGAGCCATTTCATGGAGGAGTCAAAGCAGAAATGCATTGCGGACTCAACCATGGAAGCAGAGTATGTGGCTGCTTCGGAAGCTTCGAAAGAGGCAGTTTGGCTCAAGAATTTCCTCTTGGATCTTGATATTGTTCAGAATTTACCTAAGGCGATCACGATTTATAGTGATAATGCGGGTGCAGTGACAAATTCTAAGGAACCAAGATCTCACAAAGCGTCTAAACACATAGACAAGAAGTACCACATTATACGAGTATACGAGTGATAAATATTAGTAGCACAATAGATTAATTAATTATATTATGGGCTAATTATGTGGAAGCCCATTAGAAATATAATTAAATTAATGGGCTACAAATATATTAATATTATATTGGCTATTGAAGCATGTATTTATTAGTATTATGTTCAGAAACAGAATACACAGATTCACAAATTTTGAGACGCCGTGCGTGAGTTTGTGAGAGACAGAAATATTAATTTTCTTCAGTTCTCTGATCACCCAGAGGAAGAAAAAGGCTGGGACACAGATCAGAAGATCTGACACACGAGCAACAATCAAAGTCGCGACAACATACGAAGGAGGAGGTATCAATTTCTAACCTTTATATTTCCTTCAGTCTTTGCCTAACTTGATACTGAATACGGTGCGATCCACTGTTCCTTTCTGAAAACCTTTCTGAAGTAGAAAGTCTGAGAGGGTATCGTACCAAGCCCTAGGTGCTTGTTTTAACCCGTACAAAGCTTTCTTAAGTCTGTAAACCTGATGTCCCTGCTGAAAGTCGGGCGGTTGTTCAACGTAGACTTCTTCCTTCAGTAGGCCGTTCAGGAAAGCTGACTTCACATCCATCTGATAGACTGTGAAGTGCTGATGTGTTGCATAAGCTAGGAATAGACGAATAGCTTCCAATCTTGCAACTGGGGCGAATGTTTCGTCAAAATCTATTCCCTCTGATTTACAATATCCTTAGGCAACAAGTCAAGCTTTGTTACTGACAAAGACATTGTATTCATCGCGCTTGTTCTTGAGGTTCTTCAGTCGACAAGAAGCATGAATACAAGGCACTTTCTCCTTGACCGAATTTGGATAGTGTCTTGACGCTAGCTGAAGGATCTCCAATAATAAGATATAAAGAGTGAGCATCTAACCACGAGCGACGACGTCTTGTTACTTCATCTGGAATTGTTTCATCACAAATAATTGGAATATTAGCAATTTCAGTAGTACTGTTCTGTATCTTAAGTAATTCAGTAACAAGGGTTGGATCTACTGAGTCACTAGGTTCAAGGACATTTAGCTCAAGAACACTAGTAGTTCCCCCTGAGTTGTTATTCTTAGTAGAGGTCTCAGTTTCCATATCGGTTTCCTCATCGACCAAAATTACCTGGGATTGATTTTGTTTGTTAGAATCAATCTCCTCAGCTACATTGCCTGTTGTTGGGTGCTGAAGATCATCATTTGAATCATTATCCCAACAATGCTGGATCTTTTCAGTGTTGTCTTTTAAGCTTAGATCCTGTAGCTTGCTCCTGACCTCTTCAACTTCTGGCTGAGAGTTTGACTTCCTGAACTCAGAAATAAACTCATCAAATACAACATGGGGCTTTCCTCCACGCAAAGGGTCCGGTAGTTAAAGACCCTGAAAGCTTTGCTGACCCTGGAGTATCCTAAGAAGACTCCTTAATCTGACTTACTTTAAAAAACCTTTAGTGGTCCTTTACATTATTGTGGATAAAGCACGAACAGCCAAAGATATGGAAATGCATAATAGAAGGAATTCTCCCTTTCTATAGCTCATAAGGCGTCTTCATGTGCATCTGAGTCAGTAGAGACCGGTTCTGAGTGTAGCAGGCATTGTCAGTAGCTTCTGCCCAGAACTTCAATGGAAGATCTAAGTGTGCGAGTAGCGTCCTTGCTGCTTCTTTAAGCATTCCGTTCTTTCTTTTAGCAAGTCCGTTCTGATGAGGCGTACGTGTCACTGAGGTTTCGTGTTCAATGCCTTAAGCATCACAGAAGTCTCTTACCGTTGAGTTCAAAAACTCAGTTCCACGATCTGAGTGTATCCTTTGAATCTTAATATCCTTTTCGACGCTCAGCCACTTTAGAAGTTTTGGCAGCTCAATTTTGACGTCAGACATGTTGGCGATGAATATCACCTAAGTATATCTTGAATAGTAATCAACGACTACAAGAGCATATTTCTTTCCTCTGATCATCACTGGATTGACTAGCCAAAATAAGTCCATGTGCAGCAGCTGAAGGATTCCATCAGTGTAAGGTGACGGAATGGGCGGGTTGCTTGACTTCCTTTACTTCCCCTTCAGTCATGCTTCACAGTTTTTATATCTTTTGAATACTTCGTTGGACAGTCCTTTGACTTTAGCATCACGAGCTAGCTTGTTCATTATTTTGAAGTTCAGATGACTGAGTCATCTATGCCACAGCCATGTTGTTGTGTCATCTGACATCGTGTGTGCTAGCAGGCAAGCTTCACGTTTGGCAGTATTCCATTCAGCATAATATATGTTTCTTCGCTGCGACCCTGATAACACAGTTTTTCCTGTAGATTTATCAAGAACATCACAAAAATCTACGTCAAAATTCACTTTATTGGAGTTATCACAGAATTGATTGACCGAAAGGAGATTATGTTGAAGTTCTTCAACATAAGATACTCTAGGAACTATTGCAGTTCCTATTTTCAATGTTCCGTATCCCCTTGTGTAGCCTTTGGAGTTGTCATCGAACTCAATTCTGGCTCCATCTTGCTAAACATTGTCGGTCAGTAGGCTCTTCTGATGTGTCACGTGTCTTGAGCATCCATTGTCGAAAATCCAAGGGTCCTGTAGCACCTGCAAAACAAAAATAGATTCAGGTACCCTTTGGGTTCAGCTTGGGTCCTTAATGGTTAGATTTTAGGATCCAAACTTGTCTGACAGCCCTGGTGGCTTCAGAATTCATCTTTCCCTTGTTGTCAGTAGTCTACTCTTCTGAACTTGGAGTAGTTGAATTCTCAGACTTTTGTGGTTCAGATTTCTTCTTCTTCTTCTGAACCTTAGGGCTTTTGACTTTTAGCTCATAGTAGTACGATCCGTACGAGCTGCGTGAGTCAGTAGTTGGTGGCCATACTGTTCAGCCTACTTGACCTTCTTGGTTCCCCCTGAGTTTGATCTTGGTGTCTTGGGGCTAGAACCATGGGTCATTTTCCTGTTGCTAGACTGAGGTTCATGTATCTTCTGCTTATTCTTTGTCTGAGGAGATGTAAATTCTGCATGTTGAGTTATCCCCTGGACAAACCTATCAGTCAGCTTGTTGGAGCTCTTTTGTCCTGAAGTGGAGGCTTCACATGTCTAAACAAGTCCTTCTTTGGTGGCATGTGGTCTCTGTGCTCGTAGTAGCTTCTCCAACTTCACCTTCGCTCCAATGTATTACTCTGTCATCAAGGTTCTCCACACCTCATCACTCTTCCTTAGATCTTCATATTCAGATTTGGCATGTGCGAGAGTTTCCTTGAGATTGGCAATTTCAGTCTCTTTCTTAGAGATGTCTTTGGTCAGCACTGAGATCTATGCTTCTTGGTCATGAGATTTAGTCATCAGAGAGTTAATCTCTTCCTTCAGTCTCAGAACAAGTCCTTCAGTCTCAGTAGACTCCTGACTTCTCCTTGAAAGTCTCTGATTTTTTGCTTTCAGGATATACATCTCCTGAATCGTCTTGCTGAACTGCTGGCTCATCTGGATTTGCTCTTGGTGATCGCTGTTTTCACACCAAATAAAATTCCTACACACACTTAGAATTTTATAATTAGTATAGAACAGGGTCGAACTCAGGGAACAGTGAAAATCAACAATATTTATCCTTTTGATCGGAGTTTTGGTGATGCGACCACGCATAAATTTCCTTGTATAACTACAGCCCTAAAATATCTTCAAGCTCTAAATCTTTGGCAAATCTTTCCTTCTCGATCTAAATCCCGTTTTTATCTCCAAAAATCACCAAAATATCTCCAAATCAGCTCCGGATCGCCACCTCATCATCTGATCATAAACCTGCTGAAAATAGACATTTCTGCGCATAAAACAACATCAACTTGGACAAGATGAGCGTCAGAATTGGGTGAATTCGAGGGGTATAAAATCGACACATCAGCTCTTCAAGAAAATCTTCGTATGCAAGAACCACATCCAGCGGTTCTCCTGTTGCAGAGCTTGTGTCGTGTGTGCAAGGTGAAGAGGGGCATATAGTGGGTTCACAATTTACCTCAGCCTCTTCTCCGGCCATTAGACACGGTTCAGTTTCTTCAGTCTGGATTGTCATGAATGCGGCATCGTCGTCAGACGATTCCATGAACAGTTCTTCATCGCTTGAGCAATCGGACAACTCTCCAGCTATGTAGGCTTGCATCTTCTTCACGAACTTGTCGCGTCTGCCTTGCCTTTCAGCTCTTTCAGCTGCTGAGAGTTCAGGACATTCATATAGATAGTGTCCTAGTTTCTTGCAGTTGTAGCATACTGGGTTCTGCTATCCCTTCTGGATGTTTCTTTTTGTTTCACGGGGGCAGCTTCAGTATTCCTGCAATCAGGTAGAGATTTAGATTCACTATTCGTGCGATGATTATCTCTCTTACCTTGATATTTTTGGGAAGCCTTTTTCATCTTCCGTATGAACATTTCCTTCTCCTTCTGGTATTTCACCGCGAGGAGAGCATACTTCTCAGCCAAGTTGTCAGCAGTAGGTATGGTCACTGAACTTCCAGCTGACTGGCTTGTTGTTGAAGGACTTGCTCCGATAGTGCTAGCTGGTGCCTTGTAAGCATGATCCATTGGCACTTCAGCTTCAGCACCGGGGGTGTGTGGGAGGTTGAATTCGAACTCCTCAAGCCCGTTGATAGTGTTCATCAGATCCGTAAATCTTACGTTAAGATCTTCATTGGTGTCACCAGGCATGATGGACAGTCTCTCCAGCTTCTAAAGTTTCAGCGCCAGTTTGTTCGCCTTGATCTTCTGAGTCCCTCGACTCAGTAGCGCTAGAGCATCCCAGAGTTCCTTTGCGGACTTGCAGTCCTGAATTCTTCCGAGATAGGAATCACTCAGGGTAGTCAGTATGGCGTTTCTGGCAACCCGGTCTAGATTGTGAAGCTTCTTCTCCTCAGGGGTGAAAAGGCTTCTATCTTTAGGGATCTTCTTCCCGGTCACCATGCCACCTCCTTCTGTTGGATCCTGGACTTCAACACTATCAATCATAGGAACGATAGGTCCGTCTTCTAGTACCTCTGTTATGCTGTCGTGGAGGGAAGTCAGATGTGCTTCATTCTGACTCGCCATACCCCGTAGTTCTCTACTGAGAAAATGGGTACCATCCTGATTCCCGACATATCAGACATTGTAGATTGTGATATAAATGAAGAATGATATGCAGTGAAAATGTTTTCTGGATCCGTTCAAGTAGACCAGTTTCAAAAAATAAGAGTCTTAGAGAACTCCTGATCTGATACCAATTGTTGGTCCCGAGATAAACGTTCAGGTGTAGAGGGGGGGTGAATACACCTAAAAAACTTTCTCAACTTAAAATGCGAACAGTCCTTTTCAGGAAGATGTCGTACTGAACAGGTTCAGTAGACCAGATAAGCAGTTCTGAATCGCGTTGCAGAGTGACCGACTTCACTGAGGTCTGCTAGCTGACTTAGGTCAGAATTCAGTAGCGTTCAGTAGAAGTTCAGTAGAGTGCGGAAATATGTAGGCCCAATTCAGTTGAGTTAGAAAATGTTTTTAGGAAAACTGTTTCAGTATATTAGTGCAATCTTTTAAGCTTTGCTGAAAACACAGTTGAATGATTTGAAAAATATTTTCATTATGAACAGTAATCAACACAACAGTAAAATAGAAACACACAGAACACAATGATTTTTAAAGTGGTTCGGATCCAACATTCCTACGTCCACTGTCCCAAAAAGATCAGGAGGCTATTTTATTATACTGAGTTAGTCTCAATCGGTTTGAGCACTGGACAAACACTGGTCTTGAGATTTATACTGAGCAAGCCTCAGTTTACAAGGTATCAAACTAAAGTGTTTGTCAAACTCTCCAACTACGAAGGAGTTCTTTACAACAAAGAACAGTTCAAGGATGAACTCCTTCGATCTAAGCGATAGATATGGTCTGCTAAGCTTAGGTTAGAGGGAAGGTGTTGGAAGATGATTCAGTCCCTCCACAACTGGTTGGGAGATCACTCAGTAGCCTAGTGCTTTGAAGATCCCAAAACCCTACTTTGACTGACGAACCATTCCGTTGTAATTTGTTGTTTTGTCTCTGAGAGTTTCAGACTCAGTAGACACTCTTCATTTGGTTCAAGCGCTCAGTTCTGTCCGCTGACTATTCTGCAGACTATCGGCCCTGAGTACCAGAAGAAGAAGACTAAGTGATACTGGACTAAGCGAGAGCAAGATATGCGAAAGGAGTCGGTGGAACCGAACTCAGCAGGAGTAGTTCACTGAACTCAGAGTTGATCTTCAGTAGAGCTGACTCAGTAGGAGTATGCTACTGAATATAGATCAGACTCAGCAACGGCTGAATAGTCTTCTAACTGTCAGGATTTTCTAAGTCAAATCAGCAGAGTCATACGAGGAATAGAGAAGTCAGCTTCAGATCCACCTTGAAGTCTGTTTTGTCTCACCTACTTTCTTCAGCCTCGACCAATAACGAGCGGCCAACTCTCCACTTTCTGATTAAAGCTGCCAGTCAACAACTTTCTAGAAATGGAGGAAAAGGACTTTGCCACCATCTTTGAAGGAGTCGTTAGCTACCCAAAAGAGAGAGACACATGGATCATCATCTCCAACGGATCTATCCACCTACAACACGAGACAAGAACACAAGAGCATTCACGAGCAACTCAAAATGACTTAAGCTTTCCGCAAGAACTTCAAAGAGTAATCTCCGGCAAAAGGCGACATACTTGCTCATAGGGAACCAAGCTGAACCAGATCATTGAGCCTCAAGTATCCAAGCGACTGAATACGAACCCAAGTCTATACTTAACCATTCGTCGCTCTAGAAGCCACTTTCTTGTTCCCTATCCCTCTAACCTAAGCTCAGCAGATCTTATCCATAGCTTAGACGAAGGAGTTCATATCTGAACTGATCCTTATTGTAAAGGACTCCTTCATAGTTGGAGAGTTTGTCAAACACTTTAGTTTGATACCTTGTAAACTGAGACTTGCTCTGTATAAATCTCAAGACCAGTGTTTGTCCAGTGTACAAACTGACTGAGACTATCTCAGTATAAGACATAGCTTCCTAATCTTTCGGGACAGTAGACGTAGGATTGTTGGATCCGAACACTTTAAAATTGCTTGTGTTCTGTCTTTTTATTGTTGCATTGATTACTGTACATACTAAAAATATTTCTAAAATCATTCAACTAAGTTTCAGCATAGTTTAATCGATCACACTAATATACTGAAACTGTTTTATTAAAAACGTTTTCTAACTGAACTTCAGCTGAACGGTACTGAATTCTGACTCAAGTCAGCTAGCAGGCCTCAGTGAAGTCAGTCACTCTGCCACGCGATCCAAAACAACTTATTTGGTCTACTGAACTTGTTCAGTACGGCACTCTCCTAAAAAGGATTGTTCACGTTTAAAGTTGAGAAATTGTTTTCAGGTGTATTCACCCCCCCCTCTACACCTGAACGCTTAATCTCAGGACCAACAATTGGTATCAGAGCAGGAGTTCTCTAAGACTCTTGTTATTCTTAAACTGGTCTACTTGAACGGATCCAGAAAACGTTTTCACTGCATATCATTCTTCATTCATATTATTATTTTCAATGTCTGATATGTCAGGAATCAGGATGGTACCCATGTTCTCAGTAGAGAACTACGGGGTATGGCGAGTCAGAATGGAGGTACATCTGACTTCCCTCCACGACAGCATGATAGAGGTACTGGAGGATGGACCTATCGTTCTGATGGTTGATAGCATCGTAACTCTGGACCCAGCACAAGGAGGAGGCATGGTGACTGGGAAGAAGATCCCTAAAGATAGAAGTCTCTTCACCCCTTAGGAGAAGAAGCTTCACAACTTAGACCGGGTCGCCTGAAATGCCTTATTGACCACCCTGAGCGATTCTTATCTCGGGAGAGTTCAGGACTGCAAGTCTGCGAAGGAACACTGGGATGCTCTAGCGCTACTTAGTCGGGAGACTCAGAAGATCAAAGCGAATAAACTGGCACTGGAACTTCAGAAGCTGGAGAGACTTTCTCTAATGCCTGGTGAATCCATTGAAGATCTTAACGTCAGATTCACGGATCTAATGAACACCATCAATGGGCTGGGAAAGACGTTCTCCAACCCAGAAATGAATCTCAAGATTTTGAGGGCACTGCCAGACGGTCATTGGACTCCCTTTGCTACACTACTGAGAAATTCTGACTTAGATATTGTTACTCCTGACCATATCTTTTCATAACTTAAAGCTGAGGAGTTTGAGTTTGGTCTACCTTAAAGGAAGCAGCGAGCTGAAGCTGACTACCAAATCGACCATGGTTTCAAAGCATCAGTCAGCACAGTGGCTCCAGCGTCTAGCAAGGCTGAACCTTCACTCAGTGACATACAAGAAGGAAAGCTGGCTAAGAAGTACACGCTGCTTGCCATAAAGTATCAGAAGGAGAAGGAGAGGCGCGGAAAACACTCAAGAGTCGTCAGAGACTCCAAGGGTAAGTCTGAGTATACACCTGAGCGCACTCCTGACTCACACACTTCTGACTGCAGGAAACAAGAGGACTCAGCTCAGTCGAAAGGCAGTGAGAGCAAAGAAGAGAGAGTCACTACCTGCTACAACTGCAAGAAGCCAGGACATTATCAGTATGATTGTCCTGAGCTCAGTACTGCTGAGAGAGAAGCATGCAAAGCTCGAAGGGAGAAGTTCATCAAGAAGTATCAAGCATATATAGCTGGTGAACTCTCAGACGACTCAGAAGAAGTCAATTCCTTCATGGATTGATCAGACTATTAAGCGGCATTCATGGCCGTAGAGCTTGAAGAAAATGCTGAAAAGTGTCTCATGGCAGGAGAAGAGGATGAGGTAAACTCTCACGCTCCATTTAACTCCTCCTCACACTACACACACGACACCATTTCAGGTGTAGATGAGAATCTGGATATCGCAATCGCATATGAAGAACTACTCGACGAGCAGATTCAGATGAGTCTGCAGCTCAGTAAGACTCTTCAGGAGTTGGATACCCTGAAAGTGGAGAATCAGAGACTTTCTCAGGAGAGTCAGGTTGGTACAGAGTCAGAAGGACTTGTGTTGAGACTCAGGGAGGAGATAAACTCTCTGATGGCCAAGTCTCAGCATCAAGAATATCAGATCTCAGTACTGACAGTCTACTGAAGCAAGAGTTGTCAGGACTTTTGACCGAGCATGAACTGCTGAAGAAAAGCTATGATGTCTGGAGGAATCTGATGACAGAGCGGTACATGGGCGCGGAAAAGAAGCTTGAGGGGATGCTAGCTAGCAACAAGCCTAAGCAATGCAAGGAGGGACTTGGATTCAGCCATGGAGCCTCCTCATCTGCCCCCGTACGCTCAGAAAACTAGCTGGCTGATAGATTTGTTCAAGGGGAGACCATCAACGCAGAGATTCTGAACCCCTAGCCAAGAACAAACAAAAGCTGAAGGCACCTCATCCCAGCTATCAGCACTCTAACAAGAAGATCAGTTTCAAATCACCCCATTTCAGTGAAGGGGGAACCAGCGAGGTTAAGTGGGTTGATCAATATAGACCTCCGCAGCTAACACATCCAGCTCAGTATGGGTCATATTATGATGATCCTATAGTCAGCAGTCCACCAATTCAGAAGATCAGGACTCCTGAACCTATGAAGCCTCAGAAGTCAGCATCGACCAGTCCAGTGGTCAAGTATGTTGATCAAAGTAGGAAGAAACTGTCTGAGACCACCAGGGTCGTAAGACAGATCTGGGTTTCTAAAACTAACATCTAAGGACCCAAAATAAAAAATAAAGGGTCCCTAAATATAATTCTGTTATAGCGGATGTCCAAGACACATGACATACCAGAAGGACCTACTGAAGAATTATACTACTGAAGAAGGACCTCGAATCAAGTTTGGAGACAACGCAAAAGGCTATACCAGAGGCTATGGAACACTCAGCATTGGAACTGCAACAGTTCCAAGAGTATCATATGTTGAAGGACTTTAGCTTAATCTTCTCTCTGTTAGTCAATTTTGTGATAACTCGAATAGAGTGATTTTTTACGCTAGTTTATGTGATGTGATTGATAAATCTACAGGGAAAACAGTGTTGTCAGGTTCGCGCAAAAAGAATATCTACGTAGCTGACTGGAACTCAGCCTTGTCAACTTCAAGACGTTCAACAAAGTAGCTAGAAACGCTCTAGCAAGAGGTCTGCCGAATGAAGTATTCCGCAAAGACACTCAGTGTGAAGCATATCTGAAGGGAAAGCAAACAAGGAATCAAAATCCACCTGTTCCATCGCCTTCCACTGATGGAATCCATCAGCTGCTATATATGGATTTATTCGATCCAGTCTCTCCGGTGATGATCAGAGGCAAAAAGTATGCTTTAGTTGTCATTGATGACTACTCGCGCTACACTTGGGTCATATTTATTGCCAACAAGTCTGACGTCAAAACAGAGTTACCAATGCTTCTGAAAAAGCTCAGTGTTGAGAAGAACACCAAGATTATAAAGATACGTTCAGACAGAGGAACTGAGTTTCTGAATTCGATAGTGGAGGAGTTCTGCAAAGCTGAAGGCATAGAGCATGACACGTCTGCCGTGCGCATGCCTCAACAAAATGGGGTTGCTGAAAGGAAGAATAGAACACTCAAAGAAGCAGTAAGAACCCTGCTCACAGACTCAGGACTCCCAACCAAATTCTGGGCAGAAGCAACTGACACTGCATGTTATACTCAGAACAGATCTCTACTGACTAACCAGCATAAGAAGACACCATATGAATTATGGAACGGCAGGAAGCCTTTCATATCTTATTTCCATATTTTTGGGTGTTCGTGCTTTATCCACAATAATGGGAAGGATCAGTTAAAGACTTTTGATAGCGAGTCAGACCAGGGAGTCTTCTTAGGATACTCCCGGGTCAGCAAAGCCTTCAGAGTATTTAACTACCGGACCCTTTGCGTGGAGGAAAGCCCTCATGTTGTTTTTAATGAGTTTGCTACTAAAGACAGGAGCAGAAACTCTAAACCAGAGTCTGAGGACATCAGTAAGCAGCTACAGGATCTGAGCCTGAAAGATAAAGTTGAAAAGATCCAGCTGTGTTGGGATGATGATTCAGAAGAGGAAACTAAAGATAAGTCAACTGAATCTCAGCCAGCAGCAGAAGTAGCTGAACAGATTGACTCTACTGAATAGAGTCAATCCCAAGTAACTCATCTCGATGAAGAAACCCAAGTGGTAACTGAGACCTCTACTGAGGATAATAATTCAGGGGGAACAAATGAAGTTCCTGAGCTAAATGCCCCTGAACTTGGTTACTCAGTAGACCCAACTCTAGTAACTGAATTGCTTCAATCTCAGAATAGTACAATTGAAATACCTAACTCACCTACTATCTGTGTTGAACAAATCTCAGATGAAGAGTTAAAACATCGTAGATCGTGGCTGGATGCTCACACTTCTGACCTGATTATTGGAGATCCTTAAGCAAGCGTAAAGACAAGATCCAGATTCTGTCGGGGAGAAAGCGCATTATATTCCTACTTCTTATCTACTGAAGAACCTCAGTCAGTTGAGGATGCACTTAAGGATGCTGATTGGATCATAGCTATGCAGGAGGAGCTGAATCAGTTCACGAGAAACGAAGTATGGGGGCTTGTTGATAGACCCCGGTATCAACATGTGATTGGAATTAAATGGGTCTTCAAGAACAAGCGAGATGAAAACAACGTTATAGTAAGGAACAAAGTAAGACTCGTGGAAAAAGGCTACTGTCAATCCGAAGGGATAGATTCCGACAAAACTTTCGCTCCAGTTGAAAGATTTGAGGCAATCAGACTATTCCTAGCCTACACGACACATCAGCGATTCAGAGTTTGTCAATTGGATGTGAAGTCTGCGTTCCTGAACGGCGCGCTGAAAGAAGAAGTCTATGTAGAACAACCTCTCGATTTTCAGCAGGGACATCAGGTCTACAGACTCAGAAAGGCTCTGCACGAGTTAAAACAGGCACCCAGGGCTTGGTACGATACCCTGTCTGAGTTTCTTCTTCAGAAAGGTTTTCAGAAAGGCACTGTAGACCGCACATTATTCAGCATTCGACTGGAAGACGACATCCTACTTGTGCAGATCTACGTAGATGATATAATCTTCGAATCGAAGAACGTCATCATGTGTCAGCAATTTGAGAAAATGATGAAGGATAAATTCGAGATGTCAATGATGGGAGAGATGAATTACTTCCTTGATTTTCAAGTCAATCAATTTGAGAAGGGAACGTTCATCAATCAAGGCAAATACACTCGAGACCTCATCAAGAAGTTTGGTTGCACATCCGGCAAACCAATCAAGATCCCGATGAACACGAACATGAAAATTGATCTTGATAAAGAGGGAGTATCAGTAGACCATACTGAATTTCGTGCTATTATTGGTTCATTATTATATCTAACTGCTACTCGGCCTGACATAACTTATGATGTAGGTGTTCTGCGCTCGATTTCGGGCGAATCCTAAGCAGAGTCACATGGACTCAGCAAAGAAGATTCTCCGCTATCTCGAGGAACACCTGATATGGGTTTATGGTATCCAACTGATGATAATATTGAACTAACTGGTTATTCCGATGCTGACTATGCAGGATGTAGAATTGACCGAAAGTTAACTTCTGGAACTTGTCAGTTCCTTGGCAGTAAGCTGATTTCGTGGTTTTCAAAGAAACAACATTCAGTAGCAACGTCAACTTCTGGAAGTTGCTGCACCCAAATCCTTTGGCTGAGACAGCAGCTACGCGACTATGATGTTATTCAGAATGAAGTGCCGATCTTCTGCGACAGCTCCAGTGCAATTGCAATCACTTAGAACCCAGTACTTCAAACTAGATGCAAGCACGTGGACATCAGACACCACTTCAATCGTGATCATGTTGAAAAGAAGGATATCAGGATGGAGAAGATCCATACTGACCATCAAAGGGCAGATATTCTGACCAAGCCTCTAGCTGAAGCCAGATTCAGAGAACTTTCAGTAGAGCTAGGTCTATTGGACCCTACTGACTCCAGTCAGTAAGTGGATTCAGGAGAGGAGCATTCAGCAAGGGCGAATGTTCACTCTCAGTACTGAGTAAATTCAGTACATAGAGACTCAGCAACCATCTACACGAGGTATCAGCTGACAACGATGTTCAGCTGATAGGTTTGCGTATCTCTACTCAGTAGCCAATGAAATATTCTGTGCATTTATGATTCAGATTCAGTTTGGTATTCAATGCCTTAGAAAATGTCTTTTAATATAACGGTTTACATTAAATACACGACATTCTATGTAAAGCATGCTGAACTCTGCGGCGCATTAAATGCATGTCGTATCAAGTTACTTCTTTGGATAGTTACAACTGTATTTTGACTTACGCGGCTAAATTGATCATTATCTATTTTATAACATTAAATCCTAGCCGTCCATCTCATAAAGCAATTTCAAACTGAACCGTGGATTTTTAACTACTCATCTTCTTTAACAAATAAAAACACGTTCAAAGTTTAGAAACCGCCATTTTCACTCTGCAAATTTTTCGAAGCCCTAGATTTTCTGAGAATAGCCTCCATTTCTTTGCAAACTTCTATATCAAAATCTCAAAAACTCTTTGGTAAATCTTTAATGATTATTCAGCATCGTAAACGATACTTGTAATATTTTTCCATTCGATATTGATATCTTTCATTTGCAGATTATAAATCATGGCAGGATCATACCTCAGCGTTCCTCTGGATATGCAAGAGATCCTAGAGAAGGATCGCGTCTGGTGCGAGCCGATGATGGACTTCGATGCCTGCGAGCTCGACTTCATGGAAGAGATCTTCGACGCTCTTAGAGTGACAAGCTTGAAGGGCTTTCTGTCGAGGAAGCCATCGTATTTCCTCCCGCGCCAAATAGTTGAGTTGTACTTGAACTCAGAGTAAGCAGAAGGAGACATCCGATGCAGATATATTACTCATACGGTTGTCGACCCCTCCCATGCTATTTCATAAATCAAGACGATGTCCGTTAAGGAAGCTCTTCAGCGTAGCTTCAAACTTCCCAATGAGGGATTCAGCACGGTGGGATACAAGGATGATTTAATGGATGAATATTTAGAGACTTTCTGCGGGAAGCCAACTACGGTCAGAGCAACATTCCCAAAGAACGCCATGCTCCCACAATTCAGAGCCCTTGCCTACGTCGTCACCCAGCTATTGACGAGTCAGGCCAGTTGTTCTGATCAAGTATCAAGGCCGAAGATTCAACTGATGATGGCCATATACGATCATACCAAGATCAACTGGACCACTTTCTTTCACAAGGAATTTTTGACTCAGTCCGCCAAATTTGACAAATCATCTCAACGCCTAGCCGTGAAAGGAAAGCTATTATACGGATTGAAGCTGTCAGTCATGATAGAGGACTTATGCGGAGCTGACAATGTAGTATATGTTGATAAGCTATACTTCAATCTGAAGAAGGTCAGGTTCCAGAGCAAGGAAGCGGCCCTTTAGCAAATTGGAGTTGGGCATACTGATCCCAAGATAGGAGCTCAAAAGACCTCGACACCTTCCAAGAAGAGGTCGCCTCCTAAGTCTACTCCCAAGACACCGACCAAGAGACTAAAGAAAGTCAGTGAGGTCGTAGCTGAACCGCCCTTGTAGCTAAGGGATGAGGCTGAGTCCTCAGAGAAGACTCTGCCAGTGGAGAAAGTCGTCTCCACTGAACAAGGCAAAATAGTGGACCAAGGGGTAGAGACTGAACCGATCCCTACTACTCAAAACCCCTTGGATATCCCTCCACTCAGCAGTATTCCATCTGCTGATAAGCAACTGTCTCTGATAGAAGTCGAAGACTCAGAAACTGCTTCTGAATTAGAATCAATCGGGATGGAGGCATCTGCTCTGCAATCAAGAGCCTCCTGAGAGATTTCAGAACATATTCCGAAGATAGCCAGCCATGCAGATCTGATTATATTGGCGAGGCAGGCTAGGCTCCATACACTGATCAGGTTCCAGGAGTGGTCAACTTTGAACAAGCTGATCCACCACCACTCCTGCAAACAACTCCACGAAGAGGAGTTGATGATAAGGAACAAGATAGGCTACTCAGAGCCTTCTGACATCTGTTCCTTAGATGACCTGAGGGCTGCCATGCTCGCCATGCTGAACGATCGCCAACCCACCTCAGCAACGGTATCCTCAGATGGGTCAGACCCCGATAGTCAGGACCCATCCCGTGATTCAAGCCCTGAGAAGCCTGATGAAGGAACTCAACTGGACAAAGATGCTCCTACTTCGACAGCTGAACCACCACTCACGATCCTTGCTCCAGGACAGTCGGCGGCTGGTACCTCAAAGACGGCGGAACCAGCCCAGCTATTTCTGGAGTCTGCATTCGAGGTAGCGCCCAGCCCTAAAAGCCGACGTTCGAAGTCAGTGGCCAGGGCACTGAGGAGTTAAGGAACTCAGAATAGACTCCTCGCCCGTGCCGTCCACAAGATGTGGAGGCAGTCCATGCAGGCTCAGAGTGTGGAGAGAAAGGGGCTCAGGACATCAATTCAGAACACACCTGCCCCTGACTTCTCAACGATACTGACCGAAGCACTTGCCACTCAGAGAGCCAACTTCGAAGAGCAACTGAAGCTGATGGAGGCTGGCCAAGCAAAACTTCTGGAAGAATACAAGGCCGCCCACTCAGCCCATACGGCATCCATTTCCTCTATCTCTCAGGCCTCCGAGCTCAGACTCTAAACCATTCAGAAGGCCATGGAAGATAAGGTGGATCAGAAGTTGCAGGACATTCAGACTGCAGTGGAAAACTCTCACAACAAGTACAACGAACAACTGACAGATGAGAGGAATGAGCTGCATGAGAGGCTTGTGAAGCTGCAATATGCCTTGGACGATCTTTCCACAGCCCACAAAAGTCTAGATAAAAAGGTACAGATTCCCACCCCTGGTTTATTTGTTGATGCCCAAAAAGGGGGAAGGAAAGGTGAAGATACCTGAAGGGAAGGAGAAGGTACTTAAAGTACCAAAAGGAGTAAGGACAGTGGCAGGAGTGACTCAGATTCAGCAATCTGCTCCCACTGGTCCCACTACTCAGACAGCACAAGGTGAGGCCCAGGGTGTCTCAGCAGCAGGGGCTATAATGCCTGCTGAGACTAGCCCAAGTGGCTCAGGACCCAAGGATTCTGCTACTCAAGCAACTCAGACTCCAAGCGACATCATTAAAGAAATTGTTGAGTATGCAGAGGAGGATTCAGAAGAGGAAGAGGTTCCTCTACCTCCTCCAGTGCAAGGGAAGGGAAAGAAAGTACTGAAGCTTCCCACTCCTTCCAAAAAGAAAGGAACTAAAAGATTCATCACTCCTGAGGAAGAAGCTCAAATAGCAGCTGATGAAAAGCTTGCTAGGGAGATTGCCGAGGTTGAGGCTGCCAACAAGCCAAAGAAGAAGCCAGCCAAAGGCAAATAAAAGGCTCCAGTAGGGGCAAGGAAGCCTGGGACAAGGCTGCCTCCAAGAAATCTGAAGCTGAGTGATGAGGCAGACAAGGAGAAAGAAAGAGAACAACAGCAGCAGCAGCAATCTGGTCAGCAGGGTACTTCCAAAGAAAAATCTTCAACACCTGCTGACTCAGAGGAAGAAGAGCATGTGCATTCCTATGTCCCCTCAAAAGCTTAAGAGCAAGAAATGCAAGAGATATGGGATCCGATTGAAAGGTACCTAGACAGAGGAGCTGAAGCCAGACAGATTGAAGCAGCAAGAGAAAGGCTCAGACTTGCTGATCTAGAAGCCCTGAGGATTAAGGCTGAGAAGGAAGCAAGCCAAAGGATACCTGAGAAAGCTGACATTCCCTACAAACCTCAAGATCCACAGATGGCCCAGGGTTGATGACTGGATGCCATGGGAACGGACTCAGAAGTGGGAGACACTAAAGGCAGATTATATCAAGAGATTCTACTTCTGGAGATACTGGCCTGACATGCACAAGTCCATTGCCAATGCTGAATGGCTTCTGAAGACTGATCCAGAGATCTATGCGAGAGTCCAGAAGGCCATAGCTGAAAAAATTGATGTCAGGGTCCCAGCTCCAAGACTCATGCCTCCCCCACTGAAGCTTGAAGGTTTTTTACACTATGGGGTGATAGAGAAGGAAATCAAGGATGCTGCTCAAGCCAAACAGTTAGATGAAGATGAGCCTGCTGATATGCCTGAGATACTGAAGCTGAGGAAGGTCACCTACAGAATGTATGGACTGCCACTCCCTGAAGCAAAATCAAAGGACTTCAAAGATCGGATTCAGCAGTTCAGAAGATGATAGATAGCTTCTTGTATTTATGTTCTTTCTTTCTTCGAATAGCAAGTCTGATGTATCTGTACTGACTTTTCTCCATATATAATACATCACTTCTATTCGGCCCTGACAATACCTTATTGTCTATATGGCAGACAATACCTTATTGTCTATATGGCCCTGTTTACTTTATGCTTAACACTCAGAATCACTCAAGTGATTACTGACTCACACACTCACTGAATATTTTTATCTGTCAGTTCTTATCTTGTTAGATTTTAATCTGTTAGATTGCTTATAGAAGGGGGAAAATGTTGTTACAAAAGGGGAAATTGCTGTTAGTTTTCTGTATAGGATCTGATATTTCTTCCCTAATTCCCTCAGTAGTCTAGAACTTGAAGAACAACTCCACTGATTCTACTTGTAATACTTGTAAGGAGCTCTGTTTCTGATAGTTATAGTGTTAGGTTTTAGCATCATCAAATAGGGGGAAAATGTTGGGAGATGATTCAGTCCCTCCACAACTTGTTGGGAGATCATTCAGTAGCCTAGGGCTCTGAAGATTTGAAGATCCCAAAACCCTACTTTGACTGATGAACCATTCCATTGTAATCTGTTGTTTTGTCTCTGAGAGTTTCAGACTCAGTAGACACTCATCATTTGGTTCAAGCGCTCAGTTCTGTCCGCTGGCTATTCAGCAGATTATCGGCCTCAGTACCAGAAGAAGAAGACTCAGTGATACTGGACTCAGCAGGAGCAGTATACTGAAAGGAGTTAGTGGAACTGAACTCAGTAGGAGTAGTTCACTGAACTCAGAGTTGATCTTCAGTAGAGCTGACTCAACAGGAGTATGCTACTGAATATACATCAGACTCAGCAACAGCTGAACAGTCTTCTGACTGTCAGGATTTACTAAGTCAAATCAGCAGAGTCATACGAGGTATAGAGAAGTCAGCTTCAGATCCACCTTGAAGTCTGTTTTGTCTCAACTACTTTCTTCAGCCTCGACCAATGACGAGCGGCCAGCTGTCCACTTTCTGATTAAAGCTGCAAGTCAACAACTTTCCAGAAATGGAGGGAAAGGACTCTGCCACCATCTTTGAAAGGGTCGTTAGCTACCCAAAAGGGAGAGACACATGGATCGTCGTCTCCAACGGATCTATCCATGTCTCTACTCTATAAATATAGGGATAAATTCAAATTGAAGCTCACCTACAACACGAGACAAGAACACAAGAGCATTCACGAGCAATTCAAAACGACTTAAGCTTTCCACAAGAACTTCAAAGAGTAATCTCCGGCGAAAGGCGACATACTTGCTCATAGGGAACCAAGCTGAACCAGATCATAAAGCCTCTAGTTTTCGTGCGACTGAATACGAACCCAAGTCTATACTTAACTGTTCGTCGCTCTAGAAGCCACTTTCTCGTTCCCTATCCCTCTAACCTAAGCTCAACAGATCTTATCCATAGCTTAGACAAAGGAGTTCATATCTGAACTAATCCTTATTGTAAAGGACTCCTTCATAGTTGGAGAGTTTGTCAAACACTTTAGTTTGATACCTTCTAAACTGAGACTTCAGTATAAATCTCAACACCAGTGTTTGTCCAGTGTACAAACCGACTGAGACTATGTCAGTATAATACATAGCTTCCTGCTCTTTCGGGACAGTGGATTTAGGATTGTTGGATCCGAATCACTTTAAAATTGCTTGTGTTCTGTCTTTTTACTGTTGAATTGATTACTGTTCATACTGAAAATATTTCTAAAATCATTCAACTGAGTTTCAGCATAGTTTAATCGATCGCACTAATATACTGAAACTGTTTTTTTAAAAAGGTTTTCTAACTCAACTGAATTTAGGCCTAAACATTTCCGCACTATACTGAACTTCAGCTGAACGGTACTGAATTCTGACTCAAGTCAGCTAGCAGGCCTCAGTGAAGTCAGTCACTCTGCCACGCGATCCAGAACAGCTTATTTGGTCTACTGAACTTGTTCAGTACGGCACTCTCCTGAGAAGGATTGTTCGCGTTTAAAGTTGAGAAATTGTTTTCAAGTGTATTGACCCCCCCCCCTCTACACCAGAATGCTTAATCTCGGGGCCAACAGATGGGAACGAGAATGAGGCTTGTACAGCGACGAACGGTAAAGTATAAACTCTGGGTTCGTATTCAGTCGCTTGGATACTAGAGGCTTAGATTCTGATTCAGCACGGTTCCTGTTGGGAGATGATTCAATAGCTCCACAACCATTGGGAGACAACTCAGTAGCCTACTGCTCAGTAGATTTGAAGATCCCAAAACCCTACTTTTGTTGATGAACCTTTCTTTTGTAATTGTTTGTTCCGTCTCTGAGCGTTTTAGACTCAGTAGACACTCTTCAATATGGTTCAGGCTCTCAGTTCTGTCCGCTGGTTCTTCAGCAGACTATCAGCCTTTGTACCAGAAGAAAAAGACTCAGTAGTACTGGACTCAGCAGGAGCAGTATACTGAAAGGAGTCAGTGGAACTGAACTCAGCAGGAGTAGTTCACTGAACTAAGAGCTGATCTTCAGTAGAGCTGACTCAGCAGGAGTATGCGACCGAACATAGATCAGACTCAGCAACGGCTAGACAGTCTTCTGACTGTCAGGATATCATAAGTCAAATTAGCAGAGTCAAACGAGGTATAGAGAAGTCAGCTTTAGATCCACCTTGAAGTCTGTTTGTCTCACCTACTTTCTTCAGCCTCGACCAATGACGAGCGGCCAGCTGTCTACTTTCTGATTAACGCTGCAAGTCAACAACTTTACAGAAATGGAGAGAAAGGACTCTGCCGCCATACTTTGAAAGAGCCGTTAGCTACCCAAAAGAGAGAGACACATGGATCGTCGTCTCCAACGGATCTATCCATGTCTCTGCTCTATAAATAGAGGGAAGATTTGAAATTGAAGCTAACCAAGAAAACGAAAAACACAAGAGCATTCACGAGCAACTTAGAAACGACTTAAGCTTTCCGCAAGAACTTCATAGAGTAATCTCCAGCGAACGGCGACGTACTTGCTCAAAGGGAACCAAGCTGAATCAAAATATAAAGCCTCTAGTATCCAAGCGATTGAATACGAACCCAAGTCTATACTTAACCGTTCGTTGCTCTAGAAGCCACCTTCTTGTTCCCTATCCCTCTAACCTAAGCTCAGCAGACTATATCTATAGCTTAGAACGAAGGAGTTCATCTTTGAAATGATCCTTTTTGTAAAGGACTCCTTCATAGTTGGAGAGTTTGTCAAACACTTTAGTTTGATATCTTGTAAACTGAGACTTACTCAGTATAAATCTCAAGACCAGTGTTTGTCCAGTGCACAAACCGACTGAGACTAACTCAGTATAATAAAATAGCTTCTTGATCTTTTCGGGACAGTGGACGTAGGATTGTTGGATCCGAACCACTTTAAAATTGCTTGTGTTCTGTGTTTTTACTGTTGCATTGATTAATGTTCATACTGAAAATATCTTTCAAAATCATTCAACTGAGTTTCAGCAAACCTTAACTGATCGCACTAATATACTGAAACTATTTTCTTAAAAACGTTTTCTAACTCAACTGAATTTGGGCTTACACATTTCCGCACTTACTGAACTTAATCTGACCGGTACTGAATTCTGACCTTAGTCAGCTAGCAGGCCTCAGTGAAGTCAGTCACTCTGCCACGCGATTGAGAACAGCTTATTTGGTCTACTGAACTTGTTTAGTACGACATCCTCCTGAAAAGGACTGTTCGCGTTTTAAGTTGAGAAATGGTTTTCAGGAGTATTCACCCCCCCCATCTACACCTGAACGTTTTATCTCGAGACCCACAATTGGTATCAGAGCGGGAGTTCTCTAAGACTCTTGTTTTCTGAAACTGGTCTACTTGAACGGATCCAGAAAACGTTTTCACTGCATATCATTCTTCATTCATATCACTATTTTCAATTTCTAATACGTCAGGAATCAGGATGGTACCCATGTTTTCAGTAGAGAACTACGGGGTATGGCGAGTCAGAATGGAGGCACATCTGAATTCCCTCCACGATAGCCTGACAGAGGTACTGGAGGACGGACCTATCGTTCCCTTGATTGATAGTGTTGAAACTCAGGACCCAGGACAAGGAGGAGGCATGGTGACCGGGAAGAAGATCCCTAAAAATAGAAATCACTTCACCCCTGAGGAGAAGAAGCTTCACAACTTAGACCGGGTTTCAAGAAACGCCATAGTGACCACCCAGAGTGATTCCTATCTCGGGAGAGTTCAGGATTGAAACTCCGCGAAGGAACTCTGGGATAGTCTAGCGTTACTGAGTCGGGGGACTCAGAAGATCAAAGCGAACAAACTGGCGCTGGCACTTCAGAAATTGGAGGGATTGTCTCTCATGCCTGGTGACACCATTGAGAATCTTAACGTCAGATTCACGGATCTGATGAACCCCATCAACGGGCTGGGAAAGACGTTCTCCAATGAGAAATAAATCTCGAGAAATTGAGAGCACTGCTAGACGGACATTGGACTCCATTTGCTACCTTACTAAAACATTCTGACTTTGATATTGTTTCTCCTGACCATATCTTTTCAGAACTAAAAGCTGAGCAGTTCGAGTTCGGTCTACCTCAAAGGAAGCAGTGAGCTGAAGCTGACACCTTAATCGACCATGCTTTCAAAGCATCAGTTAGCATAGCGGCTCCAACGTCTAGCAAGGCTGAACCTTCACTCAGTGACATATAAGAAGGAAACCTGGCTAACAAATATGCACTGCTTGCCGAGAAATATCAGAAGGAGAAGGAGAGGCGCAGAAAACTCTCAAGAGTCGTCAGAGACTCCAAAGGTAAGTCTGAATATAGACCCAAGCGCACTCCTGACTCGCATACTTCTGATTACAGGAAACAGGAAGACTCAGCTCAGTCGAAAGACAGCGAGAGCAAAGAAGAGAGAGTCACCACCTGCTACAACTACAAAAATCCAGGACATTATAAGTATGACTGTCCTGAGCTCAGTACTGCTGAAAGAGCAACACGCAAAGCTCGGAGGGAGAAGTTCATCAAGAAGCGTCAAGCATATATAGCTGGTGAACTCTCAGACGACTCTGATGAAGTCGACACCTTCATGGATTCATCAGACGATGAAGCGGCATTCATGACCGTAGAGCTTGAAGAGGATGCTGAGAAGTGTCTCATAGTAGGAGAAGAGGACGAGGTAAACTCTCACGCTCCATTTAACTCCTCTTCACACTGCACACACGACATTATTTCAGGTGCAGAAGAGAATCTGGATATCTCGATCGCGTATGAAGAACTATTGGATAAGCAAATTCGGATGAGCCTGCAGCTCAGTAAGACTATTGGGTGATGATTCAATCCCCCACAACAGCACTAAATAGTGGGAAATGATTTCGTCTTCTCAGTTGACACTAACACAGTAGCCCTGTGCTCTGAATACTTACTGAAGATTTGAAGATCCCAAAACCCTATATTGATTGGTGAACCGTTGTGTTGTAATCTATTTTTGTCTCTGAGGTTTCAGACTCAACAGACACTCTGCTCTGGTTCAGGCACTCAGTAGATTATCCACCTCAGCACCAGAAGTAGAAGACTCAGTAATACTGGACTCAGCAGGAGCAGTATATTGAAAGTAGTCAGTAGAATTAAAATCAGCAGGAGTAGTTCACTGAACTCAGAGTTGATCTTCAGTAGAGCCGACTCAGCAGGAGCATGCTACTGAATCAGAAATCAGACTCAGCAACGGCCAGACAGTCTTCTGACTGTCAGGATCCTTAAAGTCAAGTCAGCAGAGTCAATACGAGGAAGAGAGAAGTCGGCTTTAGATCTCCTTGAAGTCTATTCTGTCTCAACCACTTTCTGAACCTCGACCAATGACAAGCAGTCACGTATCCTATATCTATTAAAGTTGCAAGTCAACAACTTTCCAGAAATGGAGGGAAAGGACACTGCTACCATACTTCGAAAGAGCCGTTAGCTACCCAAAAGAGAGAGACAAAGGATCGTCATCTCCAACGGATCTATCCTAATCTCTGCTCTATAAATAGAGGGATAAATCAAATTGAAGCTCACCTAGAACTCACGAGAAACCAAGAACGCGAGAGAACACACAGAGCATTCAAATGAGCAAATTCGAAAAAGCTTAAGTCTTCCGTAAGAAGTTAGAAGAAACAATCTCCGGCGAAAGACTACACTTCTGCTCATAGGGAACCAAGCTAAACTGAATTATACAGCCTCTAGTATCCAAACGACGTTACACGAACCCAAAGCTTACACTTAGTTGTTCGTCGTTCTAGAAGCCAGATCCTTGTTCCCTATACCTCTAACCTAAGCTCAACCGTATAAATCCATAGCTTAGATGAAGGAATTCACTTCTGAACTGATCCTTATTATAAAGGACTCCTTCACTGTTGGAGAGTTTTTTCAAACACTTAGTTTGATAACCTTGTAAACTGAGACTTGCTAAGTGTAAATCTCAAGACCAGTGTTTGTCCAGTGTACAAACCAACTGAGACTATCTTAGTATAATACATAGCTTCCTGATCTTTCGGGACAGTGGACGTAGGATTGTTGGATCCGAACGACTTTAAAAATCTCTGTGTTCTGTGTTCCTTATGGTGGACATAGGCTTCCTGCAGTTCTATAGTTCATATGGTGTCTTATGATGCTGCTTAGTCAATAGAGATCTGTTCTGAGCGTAACATGCAGTGTCAGTTGCTTCTGCCCAGAATTTGGATGGGAGTCTGAGTCTGCGAGCAGGGTCCATGCTGCTTCTTTTAGTGTTCTGTTCTTCCTCTCAGCAATCCCATTTTATTGAGGCGTGCGTGCTACAGACATCTCATGCTCTATGCCTTCAGATTTGTATAACTCTTCCACCATCGAATTCAGGAACTCAGTTCCTCTGTCTGAACGTATATTTATAATTTTGGTGTTCTTCTCGACACTGAGCCTTTTCAGAAGCCCAGGCAACTCTGTTTTGACGTCAGACATGTTGGCAATAAATATGACCCATGTGTAGCGCGAGTAGTCATCAATGACCATTAAAGCATAAGAGAGACTAGACTGAATAAATCCATATGTAGCATCTGAAGGATTCCATTAGTGGAAGGCGATGCAGCAGGCGGATTTTGCTTCTTTGTTTGCTTTCCCTTCAGACATGCTTCACACTGAGTGTCTTTGCTGAATACTTCATTCGGCAGTCCTCTCGCTAGTGCGTTTCTAGCTAGCTTGTTGAGCGTCTTGAAGTTGAGATGGCTGAGTCTTCTGTGCCAGAGACACCCTGTTCTGTTATCGTTCTTCGCCAGCAAGCATTCTTCAGGTTTAGCTGAGTTCCAGTCAGCTACATTGATACTCTTTTTGCGCAAACCTGATAACACTGTTTTCCCTGTAGATTTATCAATAACATCACAGAAACTAGCGTCAAAAATCAATCTATTCGAGTTATCACAAAATTGACTAATAGCGTCAAAAATCAATCTATTCGAGTTATCACAAAATTGACTAATAGGGAGAAGATTATGTTGAAGTCTTTCAACATATGATACTCTTGGAGCTGTGGCAGTTCCAATGTTGAGTGTTTCGTAGCCTCTGGTATAGCCTTTTGCATTGACTGAACTGGGGTGATTTTGAGCTAATCTTCTTGTCAGAATGTTGATAGCTAGGATGAGGTGCCTTCATCTTTTGTTTGTTCTTTGCTAGGGGGTTTAGGATCTCAGCATTGATAAGCTCCTCTTGAACAAATCTATCAGCTAGCCGGTTCTCTGAGTGTACTTGGGCAGATGAGGAGGCTCCATGGCTGAGCCCGAGTCCCTCCTTGCAGTGCTTAGGCTTGTTGCTAGCCAGCATTGCCTCAAGCTTCTTTTCAGCGCCCATGTGCCGCTCTGTCATCAGATTCCTCCAGATATCATCACTCTTCTTAAGCATTTCATGCTCGGTCTGAAGTCCTGACAACTCTTGCTTCAGTAGACTCAGTTAAGTATCCTTCTGAGTCAAGTCATTGGTCAATACTGATATCTGATCTTCTTGATGCTGAGACTTGGTCATCAGAGAGTTAATCTCCTCTCTGAGTCTCAACACAAATCTTTCTGACTCAGTAACAACCTGACTCTCCTGAGAAAGTCTCTGATTTTCCACTTTCAGGGTACCCAATTCCTGAAGAGTCTTACTGAGCTGCAGGCTCATCTAAATCTGCTCGTCTAATAGTTCTTCATACGCGATCGAGATATCCAGATTCTATTCTGCACCTAAAATAGTGTCGTGTGTGCAGTGTGAAGAGGAGTTAAATGGTGCGTGAGAGTTTACCTCTTCCTCTTCTCCTACCATAAGGCACTTTTTAGCATCTTCTTCAAGCTCTACGGCCATGAATGCCGCTTCATCATCAGATGAATCCATGAAGGAGTCGACTTCATGAGAATCGTCTGAGAGTTCACCGGCAATATAGGCTTGACGTTTCTTGATGAACTCCTCCCTTCGAGCTTTACGTGCAGCTCTCTCAGCTGTACTGAGCTCAGGACAGTCATATTGGTAGTGTCCCGGCTTCTTCCAGTTGTAGCAGGTGGTGACTCTATCTTCTTTACTCTCACTGTCTTTCAACTGAGCTGAGTCCTCCTGTTTCCTGCAATCAGAAGTATGTGATTCAGGAGTGTGCTTGGGTGTATATTCAGACTTACCCTTTGAGTCTCTGACGACTCTAGAGAGTTTTCTACGCCTCTCCTTCTCCTTCTGATACTTCACGGCAACAAGTGCATATTTCTTAGCTAGGTTTCCTTCTTGTAGATCTCTAATTGAAGGTTCTGCCTTGCTAGACGCGGGAGCTGCTGTGCTGACTGATGCTTTGAAAGCATGGTCGATTTGAGTGTCAGCTTTAGCTCGCTACTTCCTTTGGGGTAGACCGAACTCGAACTCCTCAGCTTTTAATTCTGAAAAGATATGATCAGGAGAAACAATATCAAGATCAAAATGTCTAAGCAATGTAGTGAGTCCAATGTCCATCCGGAAGTGCTCTCGATATTTTGAGATTCATTTCTCGGTTGGAGAAAGTCTTCCCAAGCCCGTTGATAGTATACATCAGATCCGTAAATCTGACGTTAAGATCTTCAATGGTGTCACCAGGCATGAGGGACAGTCTCTCCAGCTTCTGAAGTTGCAGTGCCAGTTTGTTCGCCTTGCTCGTCTGAGTCCCCCGACTTAATAGCGCTAGAGCATCCCAGAGTTCCTTTACGGACTTGCAGTCCTGAACTCTTCCGAGATAGGAATTACTCAGGGTGGTCAGTATGGCATTTCTGGAAACCCGGTCTAGATTGTGAAGCTTCTTCCCCTCAGGGGTGAAAAGACTTCTGTCTTTAGGGATCTTCTTCCCGGTCACCATGCCACCTCCTTGTGCTGGATCTTGGACTTTGACACTATCAATCATAGGAACGATAGGTTTGTCTTCCAGTACCTCTGTCATGCTGTCGTGGAGGGAAGTCGGATGTGCTTCCATTCTGACTCACCATACCCCGTAGTTCTCTACTAAGAACATGGGTACCATCCTGATTCCTGACATATCAGACATTGTAGATTGTGATATGAATGAAGAATGATATGCAGTGAAAACGTTTTCTGGATTCGTTCAAGTAGACCAGTTTTAGAAAACAAGAGTCTTAGAGAATTCCTGCTCTAATACCAATTGTTGGTCCCGAGATAAACGTTCAGTTGTAGAGGGGGGGGTGAATACACCTACAAAACTTTCTCAACTTAAAACGCGAACAATCCTTTTCAGGAAGATACCGTACTGAACAGGTTCAGTAGACCAGATAAACTGTTCTGAATCGCGTGGCAGAGTGACTGACTTCACTGAGGCCTGCTAGCTAACTTAGGTTAGAATTCAGTAGCGTTCAGTAGAAGTTCAGTAGAGTGCGAAAATGTGTAGGCCCAATTCAATTGAGTTAGAAAACGTTTTTAGGAAAACTGTTTCAATATATTAGTGCAATCTTTTAAGCTTTGCTGAAAACACAGTTGAATGATTTGAAATATATTTTCAGTATATGAACAGTAATCAATGCAATAGAAACACACATAACACAACAATTTTTAAAGTGGTTCGGATCCAATAATCCTAGGTCCAATGTCCCGAAAAGATCAGGAGGCTATTTTATTATTCTGAGTTAGTCTCAGTCGGTTTGTGCACTGGACAAACACTGGTCTTGAGATTTATACTGAGCAAGTCTCAGTTTACAAGGTATCAAACTAAAGTGTTTGACAAACTCTCCAACTATGAAGGAGTTCTTTACAATAAAGAACAGTTCAAGGATGAACTCCTTCGATCTAAGCTATAGATATGGTCTGCTAAGCTTAGGTTAGAGGGAAGGGAACGAGAATGAGGTTTCTAGAGCGACGAACAGTAAAGTATAAATTATGGGTTCGTATTCAGTCGCTTGGATACTAGAGGCTTAGAGTCTGATTCAGCACGGTTCCCTTTGAGCAGGATGTTGCCTTTCGCTTGGAATAGCTCTTTGAAGATCTTGCGGAAAGCTTTAAGTCGATTCTGAGTTGCTCGTAATTGCTCGTGTGTTCTTTATTTTATAAGTGATCTTCGATTTGAATTCTTCCCTCGATTTATAGATGAGAGGCATGGAAAGATCCGTTGGAGACGATGATCCATGTGTCTCTCTCTTTTGGGTAGCTAATGGCTCTTTCAAAGAATGGTAGCAGAGTTTTTTCCCTCCATTTCCGAAAAAGTGTTGACTTGCAGCTTTAATCAAAAAGTAGACAGCTGGCTGCTCGTCATTAGTCGAGGCTGAAGAAAGTAGGTGAGACAAACAGACTTCAAGACTGATCTGAAGCTGACTTCTCTGTACCTCGTATGACTCTGCTGATTTGACTTATAAGATTACCGACGGTCGGGGAGATCGTCGGCCGTTCTTGAGTCGATCTATGTTCAGTAGCATACTCCTGCTGAGTCTAGCTCCAATGAAGATCAACTCTGAGTTCAGTGAACTGCTCCTGCTGCGTCCAGTTCTACTGACTCCTTTCAGTATGCTGCTCCTGCTGAGTCATGCACTACTGAGTCTTCTTCTCATGGTACTAAGGCTGACAGTCTACTGAGAAATCAGCAGACAGAACTGAACGCCTGAACCATGTAGGAAGGATGTCTACTGAGTCTGAAACTCTCAGAGACAGAGACAAAACAAATACAACTCAATGGTTCACCAATCAAAGTAGGGTTTTGGGATCATTCAAATCTATAAGCATTAAGCTACTGAATCATCTCCCAACATCCTCTTTTTCAGTTTGGGAGCAGCATTTATCAGAGCAATAGGTCGCTATCGGCTCCTTATTAGTTGAGGTAGATTGGTAGTTGAGACTTGTCAAACATCAAGGTTGACTTCCTCTGAATCCTCAGGCCTTCAACTGAAGTGGCTTTCCTACTGACGTTCTTCTGAGCATTCAGTGTATGGGCATGAATTCATGTGCAGATCCAGTTGGTGTTAGGCTGTCCAACTGACTTCTTCGATCCTGAGTCCAATAGCTGAGTGCGAGGTCTTCTACAGAATCCTGTAGCTACTGAACTCTAGCTTACTGAGTTCTAACAACTGATCTCGACTAAGTTATTACAGATATGAAGGTACAATATTCAGCTAGGATTTTGGGATCTATCAAATCTATCAATCATCTACTGAATCCTTGTTCCAACAGATAGTATCAGCGCTCCTCAATCTACCCCTAATCTACGACAAAATCCTTCTATCAACATAATTTCCCCCTATTACATAAGATGGTATCAATGCTAGATTCAACTAAGCACCGAGGGACAAACATAGAGATAAATAACATATGTGTGTGTGTTCTGATCACTAAGGTGATCAGTAGTTTTGAAATATAAAGACATAGCCAGGTGACAATGAGAAGTTGTCGGAGGCCAAAAGAAGTAGAATTTCATATATGATCAGAGAGATTACAAGTACAAGAAACTCTATTCTATCACAAGACTATCAAACCTAAACAAAGAGCAAAACAAAATCAACTGGACTTCCTTAATTGTTGCAGTCACGCCTTGAAGTCAACAGATTTCTTCTCTGGAAGATCAAGACCATAAGTTTTGTAGACTCTTCTTCTCAGCTTCCTGATCTCTTCTAGATCTTCAGCATCATTCAAGCTTCACCCTTTTCTCACAACGGTAACCTGATCTCATCCTTAATCTCCTTGGTGCAGATATTACCTTCAAGAGTGTAAGGAGGAGGGAGAGTTTTGAATTCAGGTGCCTTGACAATATTACCTAACCGTTGGAGAGTGATCTGGATTTCAGTATATACTTCAAGTTTTGAAATTGTCAAGAGTTCTTTGAAGATCCTGTCTGGCTCAGTTTGCTCATTTACTGACTTCCAGATATAATAGCTCTTGATAAAGTAAACCATGATCTGCTCCAACTTCTAATTGATCTTCCAAGGAACCCACTTGTCAGCCCTTGGATATATGATGCTTTCAATGTTATTTCCCTGATCCCTACATCTGAAAAACTTAGAAGTTGTAGGGACGCTCCTATCATTCTCAGTGATTCTCTCTCTTGCTTCCTCCTCAGTTTTCTGCTTGAGGGCCTCAAGGTCTGCTAATCTTAGTCATTCCTTTTCAGCTTGAATTTGGTGGGCCTCAACAGTCATGTACAAGCCTCTTTTGCAGGCATCCTATATCTATTTTGTTTCAGCTTCTTGCTTCTTAGACAGTTCAGTAGAGGGGATAGTTTGCTCAGATTCAGTTGCAGCTTCAGCATCAGACGGTTCAGCTGACTTGGACTTAGAAGCTTCAGGCTCCTTCTCAGATTTGGATTTTTCTTTGGATGATTCAGCCTTGGATTATTTGGGCACTACAGATCTTGTCTTTTTAGAAACTGGAGATCTTAAATGTATTGTTGGTCCAGAGACGAGCTTCAGGTGTAGAAGGCGGGGGGGGGATGAATACACCTGAATGCAAATTTCAAACTCAGAACACGAAAGTCAGCTTTAGATGGAGATTCCTATTGAACTTGTCAGTTAGCAAAATATGCTTTCTCGATCGCGTGGGCAGAGATTCTCCTACTGAGTATAGTCTTACTGACTTATATCATTGAACAGTAGTTCAGTACAAGAGTTGTGTGCGGAAGTGTAGGCCCTAAATAATTGTCTTAGTGAAAATCCATTTTTATGTTGTTTGATTAAAACTCAGTTGTATGCAGAATGAACAGTTAATCAATGCAACAGTTAAAATCAAGACAAGTGATTTTTAAAGTGGTTCGGACACACTTGGTCTTGCGACCACTGTCCTGAACTAAGCAGTAGTTCTTATATTAATTATAATGAGCAAGTCTCAGTTGATCTGTTCAAAGGGCAGGTTCTCACTTGTTTGCTTATACTGAGCAAGTCTCAGTTATCTATACGCATGACAGATTCTACTTATAGTCGTAGTGACTTAAAGTTCTTAACCTTTGAAGGTTAGAATTTCTCCAACTATGAAGGAGTTCTTACAAGAAGAACAATTCAATAGATGAACTCCTTCGAGGTTCAAAGCTATTGAATATTATAATTAGCACGCTTAGATAGAGAGGGAACTAAAGGACCTCTAGATAGAAGAACTAAAGAATGATCTCCGAATGAACAAGTTCTTCGCTTTGTTTGGCTTTGAGTTCGCTAGATTATGTTGGCTTGAAAGCTTGTGTTCCCGATGTCTTTCTACATAAAGACCTTCTCTATTTATAGTATTCAATTTGTGAATAGATCCTTTGGAGGGAGTCTAGACACCTGTCGAGTAAGACAAGGAAAACGGTCATACTAATTTGAACGTTGAAGTGGAGATACTGTAGAGATTTCCTCTTTTTCCGGCTAGGAGCAGCTTTATGGCAAGATTTTATAGTTTCTAGTGTGTTGTGATGAGGTTTATTTACTCCAAAAACCATTTAGCTTGCTGAAATATATTCTTTGTTGTTTTGGAAAACACGAGGCTAATATGTGCTTTTGATCGATTTTGCGGGAAATTGAATCTGATGTTAATTAATGAAAAATTAAAGCTTGAAGAATATCATGGTCGTAAAAGGTGAAGATGGGTTGGAATTCAGTCGAGAAGGGAAAGAGAATAGATCATAATTAGAAGATTGTGCATGAAAAGAATGCAGCGAGAGACTGCAGTCCGATTACTTCAACTTTCTGAACATGAATCCTAACTTTCTCAGACTGTGACCTGAAGAATTGGGACACTCACATCCTTAAAAGGTCTCGTAAGGGTGGAGATTAATCAAGTTAGATATAGTAAGTTATAATCAATACCTTGTCGTTGTGGGACAATAGTCTGTCGCAGGACTGTAGCCTGCAATTATGCAGAACCGCGGCTGCAAGTGTTCGACACATGTCCCTATTTCCGCAACTACTCAATCACGATACACCTTTAGTGTGGGACCGTGGCCAACCTCTTTTGCAAATTGTTGGAAAAATCGTTTGTAAATATATATATATATATATATATATATTGTTATTATGGAAATTTAATTAGCATTAAATGCTAATTGACTTGGGCAAAATTTAGCCCGTTTAATCGTCTTTTCGAGCCTCAATATATATCCGATTTATGAATTGAGATATATGACGTCGATCTACGTTTCGAGTAGATAATTATAGTGTGCTTAATTTCTCGATTCCGATTTTCGATGAGTGAAAAATAGTGGCTCGAACTTTGGGGGGACAAAACTAATATGTTACCTAAAGTGGAGAAATTTACCTAATTCGAGTTTCGGAGATTTATTACATTAATCAATGTCCTACATTGATTAATGTGTGATGTTTTGTGTGGTATTTAAGTCTCTGCAATTTAGTAGGAGATAACAAAGTGACATGTGGTGGGCTTGGGCAACACATACTCATGCGCGCGAGCCTTTTCGCCGACCGCCTCACACGCGGCACGGCGCGCCGTGCCCGTGCCCGCGCCCGTACCCATGCCCGGACCCAGCCCCAGCTTCTCCGGTTCCGGTCCGTGTCCGTGTCCTTGGACTTGGACTTGGACTTGGACTTGGATCTTGGCAATTGGTCCTTTGGGTGGTCCGTGGGCTTGTCCGTTAGGCTTTGGCATTGGGCTTCGGTGGGCTACATGTGTACTGACCCAACTTCACTTGTGGGCTGGCCCAGTCATTGGTGCAGTGCTCCTGCCACGCGAGATTACTCTCCTTGGTGTTGTGCTCCTGCCACACTGGAGTGTACGTTTTTGGAAGGTGCTGGAAGAAGTCTCTTCAGCAGCCAACCTTAATTGGCAGGAGTAATTCCTACAACCTTTCACCTGAGGAAGCAGCCTATAAATAGGTTGCTGCATTTCATTCCAAAAACACTCAACCAGAAAACATCTGCATACATCTTAGCTCATCTTATCTCTAGTTATCCAGCAGCTCTTGTCCTCGCCGGAAAGTCCAGTTCGCCGGAGCTCGAAGATCTTGCAGTGTTGCAAACCTCGAGACGTTCGTCGTTTCATCTTTGGGGATGATAGCCATAAACCGAGAGCACTACCGGGGCATATTTTGTCTTGCGGATAGAGGCTATCCTCGACTCGACAAAGATTTGGTTTAAACATTCTGTTGTGTATTCATTTTTCCGACTCATTTGTTTGTTTTCGACTGTAATAGCAACTTTGTAATCCAACAATCACAAGACGAAATAACCTACTTAAGCTGCTTCAAAACATGTCTTCATCATCTGCTGCCATCTCCGCCGCCGCCGCTTCTGCCGCCACCAACCCCACCGTTTCTGACGTCATTGCCTCCTCCGGCAATGTGGTTCCACCGATGTATGTTCCAACTCCAACTCCGGCATTTGCAAATCCTACACTTGATGCCAAGTCTGCCGACACTGATGCTAGAATCACACTTAACCGTGCTAATGCCACTAACTGGGCATTCAACTTCAATGCTATGTCCTCTGCCTTGCAGAGCAATGTCCTTGACGGGGTTCGAACCCGACCCTGACGGCACCTCTGCACTTGTTAGAGTGTTGCCCGCTGCCGAGAAGCCGGCCAAGTTTGGTGGAGCTGACTTCAAAAGGTGGCAACATAAGATGTTGTTCTATTTGACAACATTGGGGTTCACGACCGTCCTGTTGGAGAACGCACCCACCCCTCCAAGTGAAAACGAGGAGAATGTTGAAATCTGCATAGCCTACGAAAATTGGCTTACTTCAGATTATTTCTGTAAAAACTTCTTGCTTAGTGGACTAGATGATAATCTATACAGTGTATATGCAAATGTAAAGACCTCCAAGGCAATTTGGGAGACACTTGAAAGAAAATACTGTACTGACTATGCAGGAACCAAGAAGTTTGTAGTCGCCAAGTTTTTGGACTACAAAATGGTGGACCCTCGACCGGTCATGGAGCAACTTCAAGAGTTTCAACTCATTGTCCATAACGTCCACGCCGAAGGAATGCTTTTGCCAGATGCTTTTATCATGGTAACCGTGATTGAGAAGCTTCCCCCGAGCTGGAAGGACTTCAAGAGCGACTTGAAGCACAAGCGAAAGGAAATGACGCTTGAAGACCTTGTGGTCAAGCTCCGCATCGAGAGATGGGAAGGGCAAAGTACCCGTGGAACCAAGAGTCAACCTTGTAGAGAAAGGTGGAAACTCCAACAATGTCAAGAGAGGGTGTCAAAACAGCAACCCCAAAGGAAGGGCAAGGCTCAATCCCGAAAGTTTGAAGGGGATTGCTACAACTATGGCAAGTCCGGCCACATGTCGAAGGACTGCCGTAAGCCGAAGAAGAAGAGGGCTCGTCAAGCCAACATGTTGGAGATGACAGAAGCCGACCTTGCGGCTGTTGTCACCAGAGAAGCTAATGTCGTGGAGAATGAGGGGAAGTGGTATATTGATACCGCTGCCATGGCACATGTTTGTGGTGACCGAAGCCGTTTCACCAAGTACAAGAGTTGCCAAGGGAGGAAGCTCAATATGGGAAATAAATCCTCATCTGAGGTAGTTGACTATGGTACTGTGCTGTTAAGGTTGAGCTCCGGCAAGAACCTTACTCTTGGAGAGGTGCTGCATGTCCCGGCATCCGGAAGAATCTAGTGTCCGGCTCTGTACTAGGCAAGAGAGGTTTACGTCTATCCGTGTGCTTCTCGCGTACTAGGCAAGAGAGGCTCTGTAACGAGGATTACGTCTATCCGTGTGCTTCTCGCGATTGCTGCTTTGCACAATCTTGAGATTCACGAAAAGGACGTGAAAACTGCCTTTCTAAATGGAGATTTAGAAGAAGAAATTTATATGGAACAACCTGAAGGGTTTGTAGTACCTGGCCAAGAGCGAAAGGTATGTAAGTTGGTGAAATCCCTATATGGGTTGAAACAAGCACCATTACAATGACACTTGAAATTCGACGAGGCTATGTTGTCGAATGGTTTTAAGATTAATGAATGTGACAAGTGTGTTTACATAAAGAATACAAAGAATGGTTTTGTAATTATTTGTCTTTATGTAGATGACATGTTAATTATGGGACAAAACCTTCAAGTCATAAATGACACCAAGCATATGCTTAAGAGAACTTTCGATATGAAAGATATGGGAGTTGCTGACGTTATTCTTGGAGTGAAGATTCAAAGAACTCCCAAAGGGATTGTTTTGTCTCAATCTCTTTATATTGAGAAGGTACTTAAGAGGTTTAATGCCTTTGATAGTGCGCCGGCAAAGACTCCTTTAGAAGTTAATGTTCACTTGAGCAAGAATAGGGGTAACCCTGTTGCTCACGAGGATTATGCTAGAGTCATTGGTTGTCTTATGTACATCACGAATTGTACGAGGCCCGATCTAGCCTGTCCGGTGAACAAACTAAGTCGCTATACTAGTAATCCTAGTAGAGAGCACTGGAAATCTCTTCTAAGAGTTCTGAGGTACTTGAAATACACTCTTAACTTTGGGCTGCACTACTCAAGACATCCCCCAGTACTTGAAGGGTACTGTGATGCGAATTGGATATCCGACACTAAAGACTCGTTGTCTACTAGTGGTTATGTGTTCACTATAGGGGGAGGAGCTGTGTCGTGGAGATCCACGAAACAGACGTGCATAGCCCGATCCACCATGGAATCTGAATTTATTGCTTTAGATAAGGCCGGTGAGGAGGCCGAATGGCTACGTAATTTTCCTAAAGATATTCCATGTTAGACGAAACCCGTGCCACCTGTGATGATTTACTGTGATAGCCAAGCGGCTATTGGTAGGGCAAGAGTGGGTTGTATAATGGTAAGTCGAGACATATTCGTCGTCGACATAATATCGTAAGACATTTGATCACGAGTGGGGTTATCTATGTAGACTATGTGAAGAGTATAGATAACCTAGCGGATCCGCTTACTAAGAGTTTGAATAGAGATCAAATGTATAAGCTCGTAGAGGGAATGGGAGTTAAATCCACAAGTTAAAGACGATTATAGTGGATACCCAACCTTGTAGATTGGAGATCCCATGAACTTGGTTCAATGGAAAAACTAAGCTATATGAGTCTGTTGATACCACACTCAAATAGTCTGTTCCCTAAAAGAGCTCAAGAGTGTTGGTGACCTGTCAAGTGGTGAGGTTAAGTCTTTGATTTTTAATGATTCTTGGATGCCTTGAGAAGGTGGAGTATGATAGGATACTCGAGTAAGAATCACCTATGTAAGTGAGAAGTGTCCATGGCCTGTAAAGGACACAAACGTGAGAACAGACGAGGTTGAGACTGTATAGTATTAGTGCTATTGTCTAAGTATACATCATGGAGGAATAGTTCAAGGCCACGTGTCCACTAGTCTGCCGGTATGCTCGATAGCACTGACTAGGGAAGGTTCAAGGTCACAAGCCACCTACCCTGATGCTTTATTGTCTCTTGAGGACAGAGTTGTATGTCTGCATGCATGCATTTGGCTATTTCCACTCATGTGGGGGATTGTTGGAAAAATCGTTTGTAATATATATATATATATATATATATATATATATATATATATATGGTGTGGATCTAGGGAGATCCAACACTCAAAAGAGATATGCGAACCGATCCTAAGCGTCGATCGGTCCTAATCTAATGGCCAATATCAACCCCTTCTTTCTTAAAAAAAAAATGAGGAAAGGGTAATATAGGAATTGTGGAAGATGAAAATTTGAAATCATATCTCCACCCTCCTCCACGCCTCTATTCTTTCTCACTCACTCTCTCCATTTCCTTGACGCCTCATCCAAGCGCTCGATTCTCTCTCTCTCTCACTCTCTCTCTCTCTCTCTCTAAAATCAAAACATCACCTATACTCGAAAACCTACCCAAACATGTATCGATTTTGTAGAGAGTTTTGCAGAGAGTTTTGCAGAGAGAAGTTTTTGCAGAGAGAAGCATAATCTTCGTAAATAGTAGTTTCGTGTTTTGGTTGAAAATCAACTAGAAATCCCCTCAATCGACGAAATTTCAGGTATGTTTCATGTTTTCGTTTGTTAATTTAGTTTACCCATGGATGATTTTGTGTTTTAGAGGAGACATTGTTGTTGTGAACGAAACCGAAACCGAAACCCACGATTAGCGAAACCGAAACCCATGATCTATATTGTTGGAGGGCTAATATGCTCGCTTTTCGAGATATATTAAGGTCGGTTTGATCATTTATTTTGTAGATCTGCGTTTGATGGGTTTCTTTCTCTTTCAATTTGTAAGATATTTGATTCTTTTGTTTTGGGTTTCTGTTTTCTTGTTAATTTTCAGGAGATTGCAGCATTTCTTGAAATTTGTGCATTTTCAGAAGAAAATGGAAGGTGATCTGAAGAATCATGGAATTCCTCATGCATCTTGTTGGTCCCGAGAGCACGTTCAGGTGTAGAGGGGGGGTGAATACACCTAAATCCTATTTTCTCAACTTTGAACACGAACAGTCATGTTCAGGAAAGTGCCGTACTGAAAGAATTCAGCAGACCAAATAGCTGTTCTGAATCGTGTTGGCAAAGAGTCTGACTCTACTGAGATCTGCTAGCTGACTGAGTCAATTCAGTATCAGCAGATAGAGTTCAGTGGTGCGGAAATGTGTAGGCCCAAATCAGTTGAGTGGAAAACGTTTTATCAAGACAGTCTCAATTCAGCAAAAAAACGTTTTATCAAGACAGTCTAAATTATTGTAAAAGATCTAATATCATACCGATGAGAAATCTGATCGTTTAAGAAATATGCAAGAGGGGTTCGCAAAAAAAATATTCAGATTTTTCGGAGTTAAGGATTTGAAGTATGCTAATGGCGGTTTCTTAGATATGATCGAAAAATATATATCAAGGTGAAGATGAACAGTTATCGATCAATGGCCTAGTTTAAAATAGCTTTTATGAGATGGACGGTCAAGATTAAAAAGGTCTATTATAGGTAATGATCAAATTTGCCGCCTAGGTCAAAAGCAGTTGTAACTTGCCTAAGTAGTAACTATGATACGACATGCATTAAATACGTGGCAGAGTTCATCATACTTATGCATTGAATGTCGTGCATTAAATGTAAGTCGTTAATATTAAATGACAATCCTTGACAATCACTTAAGGTGGTTAGTATGGCATTCCTGGCGACTCTGTCTAAGTTATGAAGTTTCTTCTCCTCAGGGGTGAAGAGACTTCTATGCTTGGGGATCTTCTTTTCGGTCACCATTCCTCCTCCAGCTGTTTGATCCTGAGTTACGACACTATCTATCATAGGAACGATAGGTCCTTCCTCAAGTACTTCGGTCATGCTGTCGTGAAGGGAAGTCAGATGAGCCTCCATTCTGACCCGCCATACACCATAGTTCTCTACTGAGAACATGGGTACCATCCTTATACCTGACATATCAGTCATGATGAATAATGATATGAGTGTAGAATGATATGCAGTGAAAACGTTTTTCCGGATCCGTTCAAGTAGACCAGTTTCAAGATAACAAGAGTCTTATAGAACTCTTGCTCTGATACCAATTGTTGGTCCCGAGAGAATGTTCAGGTGTAGAGGGGGGGGTGAATACACCTGAATGCTATTTTCTCAAGTTTGAACACGAACAGTCCTGTTCAGGAAAGTGTCGTACTGAAAGAATTCAGCAGACCAAATAGTTGTTCTGAATCGTGTTTGGCAAAGAGTCTGACTCTACTGAGATCTGCTAGCTGACTGAGTCAAAATTCAGTATCAGCAGATAGAGTTCAGTGCTGCGGAAATGTGTAGGCCCTAATCAGTTGAGCGGAAAACGTTTTATCAAGACAGTCTCAATTCAGTAGAAAAAACAGTTCAATATGCTGAGACTTAGTTTTAAAGGATAATTTTCAGTATGAACAGTTAAAATGAATGCAACAGTAAATAAGAGAGCAGGCGAGAGACACAGATTTTTAAAGTGGTTCGGATACACAGGATCCTACGTCCACTGTCCCGAAAGGTCAGGAGGCTATTTATTATACTGAGTTAGTCTCAGTCAGCTTGTACACAGGACAAAGCCGCGTCTTGGAATTTATACTGAGCAAGTCTCAGTTTACAACGGTTATCAAACTAAAGTGTTTGACAAACTCTCCAACAGTGAAGGAGTCCTTTTACAATAAGGATTAGGTTCAAATATGAACTCCTTCGTCTAAGCTATGGATATGATCGGTTGAGCTTAGGGTTAGAGGGATAGGGAATGAGAATGTAGCTTCTAGAACGACGAACAGCTGAGTTTAGCTTTGGGTTCGTGTAACGTCGTTTGGATACTAGAGGCTTGTATATCGATTAAGCTTGGTTCCCTAAGAGCTAGATTGTAGTCTTTCGCCGGAGAAATATTCTTCGAGTTCTTGCGGAAGACTTAGTCTTTTTGATTTGCTCGTTGAATGCTCTATGTTCTTGCGTTTTTCCTCTCTCTTTCTCTCTCGCTTAAATTTCGAATGATCCCTCTATTTATATAGAAGAGTCTTGGAAAGATCCGTTGGAGACGATCATTCCTTTCTCTCTCTTTTGGTAGCTAACGGCTCTTTTGAAGTAGAGTGACAGTGTCCTTTCCCTCCTTTTCTGGAAAGTTGTTGACTTGCAGCTTTAGTAGGTATAGGACAGGTGTCTGCTTGTCATTTTTCGAGGTTTTGCAGAGTAGTTGAGACATAACAGACTTCGAGGCATAATGAAGCTGACTTCTCTCTTCCTCGTATTTGACTATGTTGATTGTCGTTCAAAAGATCTGACAGTTCAGAAGACTGTCTGCTGTTACTGAGTCTGATCCTGTAGAGAGTACTGAAATTACTCTACTGAAGGTCAGCTCTTAGTTCAGTGAACTACTCCTGCTGTGTTCAGTTCCTCTGACTCCTTCGCATATCTTGCTCCCGCCGAGTCCAAGATTCATCGAGTCTTCTACATCTGGTGTTGAGGCTGATAATCTATTGAACGCCTAAACCAGACCAGAGTGTCTTCTGAGTCTGAACCCTCAGAGACAAAAACAATTACAACGGAGTGGTTCACCAATCAGATAGGGTTTTGGGATCTTAAAATCTTCAAACAAATTCAGAGCACGAGGCTACTGAGCTTTGGTTAGTTAAGATAGAATCATTTCCCACTAAGTATGACTGTGCTGAGGATAGAATCATCACCCAACAATTTCCCCCTATTTGATGATGCCAAAACCTAACAGCATCTATGCTAACACTAAACTTCTCAGAAACAGAGCTCCTTACAATATTACAAGTAAGATCAGTGGAGTTGTTCTTTAAGTTCTAATCTACTAAGGGGATCAGGGCAGAAACAATTTCTCCCTAAACAACAATTTCCCCCGAAACAGCTAGTCTAACAGAATCTATCAAAGTAATCGACTGACAAGTAAATAAATGTGAGCGTGTGAGTCAGTAATCACTTCAGTGATTCTGAGTGTTAAGCATAAGACAAACATGGCTATTTAGACAATAGGATATTGTCCGAGCCAAAAGATGTATACATGAATATGAAAGTTCAGTACAGTACATCTCTTGCTAAGCTAGGAAGATAAAGAAACTAAGACTAAGAACGCTTGTACTGCTTGATCCCGTCCATAAAGTTACTGCGATTGTGTCTCGGGAAGGAGCAGTCCATACATCCCGTAAGTATACTTCCTCGCCTTCGGATATTCAAAGAAAGTCGCTGGCTCATCTTCTTCAAGATCTCTCGTGGGCGGCAGCATCCTTCACTTCTTTCTCTATTACTCCATAATGAATAGAATCATCAAGTCTTCTGGGTGGTGGCAGGATTCTGGGCTCAGGGACTTGGACAATGATATTCTCTTTCACAGCTTGTACCAGGTAGGCATATAAGTCTGGTTCAGTAATCCTCATCCATTCAACGTAGGCATCTGCCTTTGTCATGTTTGGCCAGAATCTCCAGAAATAGTTCCTCTTGATGAATTCTATCTTCTGTGATTCCCATCTCTGTGTAAACTGAGCAAGAATCCATTCATCCGTCCTAGGCCATCTTTGCATTTTCAGATCTGTTGGCTTCCTGAACCTTCTGTATTTATATGGAATGTCAGCTTTTGAAGGTACTCTCAGCCTGGCCTCTTGTTCAGTACGGATTCTCAGTGCTTCAAGGTCTGCCATATGGATTCTCTACCTGGCAACCTGAATCTGTCTTGCCTCTTCTCCTCGGTATAGATACCTATCCATCTGAGCAAATATAGCTTCAATCTCGGCATCTTGTTCCTTAGTTCTCGAGTAGGAGGGTTTGCGAGGTGACTGATCTTTTGAGTCAGCAGGGGTACTTGATTTTTCTTTGGACGTACCCTGCTTCTCAGTGTCCTGCTGTTGTTGCTGCTCCCTATCATCATCATCTTGAATTATCAGCTTTCTGGGAGGCAACCTAGTCGTTGTTGATTTCTTTCTGCCGCGAGCTGGGGCCTTTGTCTTTCCTTTGGAAGGCTTTGCTTTAGGCTTGTTGGCTGCTTCAGCTTCGGCTAATTCCCTATCTAGCTTCTCGCCAGCTGCTATCTAAGCCTCCTCTGCAGCAGTAACATATCTCTTTGATTTCTTTGCTAGAGGGGTCGGGAGTTCCAATACTTTCTTACCCTTGCCTTGAACAGGAGATGGGAGAGGTGCCTCTTCCTCCTCTGAGTCATCCTGCTCAACATACTCAGCAACCTCCTTAATTATGTTAGAGGGAGTCTGGGTTGCATGAGTAGCTTGTTCTCTGGTTCCAGAGCCACTTGGGCCGGTCTCTGCTGTGCTCGCAGCTGAGACACCCTGGGCCTCACCAGTTGGTCTAGTAGCAGCTGTTGTCTGAGCTCTGCTTGCTTCAGCTACTGACTGTGTTTTCTTTCCTGACTTTAGTAGGGCTTCCCCCTTAGTTGATGTTGCAGTGGTAGTGGTTTTAGTCAGGGTCAGCTTAGGGGCTGACTTATCCCCTTTTTCACATTTTTTCCCCTTTTCCTCCTTTTCCAACTTTTTGGCATCATCAATTACAGCCGGGGTAGGAGTGGATACTTGGAGATTGAGGCTTTTGTAGGAGGCTGACAATTCTTCGAGTTTGTCGTTGATCTTTGTCAGGGCCTCATGCAGCTCATTCCTCTCAGAAGCGAGTTCTTCTTTGTAGAATTTGTGAGAGAGGTCAGCTGCAGCCTTAAAGTCATTCAGCTTCTCAGAAACCTTTCCTTCAAGGGCTCGTTGAATATTGTCCGATCCCGAGCTCGTAGCACGGGATTGGTTTGAAATTGATTCAGTATGGGAGGACTGAGCGGCCTTGAATTCTTCAAGCAGTTTAGCCTGTCCTTCCTGAATTATTCTGAGCTGATCATCAAAGTCCTTTTCGCCGTGCCGGTCGCGTTAGAGACAATGGAGGAGACATCAGGGGCAGCTGATTGTGAAATGGAAGATCTCAGCCCCTGAAGCTCAGCGTTGGTGGCTTGAGCAGTTTGCTTCCATGTTTTGTGGATGGCTTTGGCGAGAGCCCTGTTCTGAGTTCCTTGGCTTTTTAGTGCCTTAGCCATGGACTTTGAGCGTCGTCCTTTGGGGCTGGGCCCTACTTCAAACGTTGATTTCAGCAAGAGCTGAGCAGGCTCTGCAGAAGTTGAAGTACCAGCCACCGACTTCACAGGTCCAAGGATACTGAGTGGTAGTTCAGTAGGAGTGGGTGTATCCTTGTCCTGGGGTTGTTCCGCATCAGGCTTTCCGAGGCCTGAATCATGGGGTGGGTCCTGACCGTCGTGGTCCGACCCGTCTGAAGGGACTGAGCCTGAAACCTGCTGCCTTTCATGCAGCAAGGCCAGCATTGCGGCTCTTAGGTCGTCCAGAGTGCCGAGGTTAGCAGGCTATGAGTAGCCTATCTGCTGCCTTATAACTAGCTCCTCTTCATGCAGTTGCTTGCAGGTGTAGTGAAGAATGAGGCGTAGCTAATTGGGCCACTCCTGGAATCTTAAAAGCATATGGAGTCTGGCCTGTTTGGCAATACTCACCAGATCAGAGTGGCCAGAAATCTCCGGTATATGCTCAACAATCTCTCGGAATGCTTGAGATAGAATGGCTGAAGCTTCCATTCCGATAGATTCCTCTTCAGATGTTGTCTCCAAGTCTTCAACATCTATTGGAGACGGCGGTTTCTCAGCAGATGGCATGCTGCTGAGTAGTTGAGCGTTGAGTGGACTGTCCAAGGTTTCTAAATCGCCGCTCTGGGCCTCTTCAGTCTGAACCCCTTGGTCCACTTCTACAGCTTGTTCAGTGGAGATGGCCTTCTCCACTGACTGAGTCTTCTCTGAGGACTCTGACTCATCAATCACCGAATCGGTGTCTGCAGGCGTTCGTCAGCTTTCAGCAAGTAGCCTGCAGTGCGCCTCGGATTCAGTAAGCACAGCAGGAATGCTTTTCTTCAGGCGCTTTGCCGGTGCCTTAGGAGTTTGTGCTTGAGGAGACCGTTTCTTTGTTGGCGTGGTCTTCTGAGGCGTCACCTGCTGAGCTGAGGGTCCTGTCCCTATCTGCTGAAGTGCAGCTGTTCTGTTGTGGAATCTGACCTTCTTAACATTAAAATATAGCTTGTCATCGAATGTGATTTGGTCATCTCCGCAAAGGTCTTGAATCATGACCGATAGCTTCAGTCCATATAGAAGCTTGCCTTTTGCGCTCAGCTTACATGTTGCTTTGTCGAATTTGGCAGCTTGAGTCATGAACTCTCGGAGAAAGAACTCTGTCCAGTTAATCTTTGCTCTATCATAGATCGCCATCATAAGTTGTATCTTGGGTCTCGATACTTGATCGAATGAACCCGCTTGGCTTGTCAGTAGTTGTGTCACAATGTATGCCAAGGCTCGGTACTGAGGCAGCATACTATTCTTTGGGAAAGCGGCTCTGAACGCTGTGGGCTTTCCGCAGAAGATTGATAGGTAGTCGTCTATCATATCGTCGTTATATCCAACGGTGCTGACTCCTTCAGCAGGTAGATCGAAGCTCCTCTTCAGTGCCTCCTTGATAGACATCCGCTTTAGTTGCATATGATCATCCCCGATAGAGTGAACTGCAAATCTTCCAATGATGTCGCCAGACACCGAGTCTGAGTTGAGATAGATCTCAGACACTTGTCTCGGAAGGAAGAACATCGGCTTCCTTGAGAGAAATCCTTCCAGACCCGATTCTCTAAGAGCAGCGAAGATTTCGTCCATGAACTCGAGATTACAGGCGTCGAATTCTACGACTGGTTCGCACCAGACACAGTCTTTATCCAGGATTTCCTGCATGTTCTCTGGAGCGGTGACTGAAATGTTTGTACTTGACATTATATCTGTTACAAGAGAAGTCTATCAGTATTGATTTTAATAAAACAGTCTGTATAGCGATTCTGAAAAGAGAGAATAAATTATTGTAACAGATCTAATATCATACCGATGAGAAATCTGATCGTTTAAGAAATATGCAAGAGGGGTTTGCAAAAAAAATATTCCGATTTTTCGGAGTTAAGGATTTGAAGTATGCTAATGGCGGTTTCTAAGATATGATCGAAAATATATATCAAGGTGAAGATGAACAGTTATCGATCAATGGCCTAGTTTAAAATAGCTTTTATGAGATCGACGGTCAAGATTAAAAAGGTCTATTATAGGTAATGATAAAATTTGCCGCCTAAGTCAAAAGCCAGTTGTAACTTGCCTAAGTAGTAACTATGATACGACATGCATTAAATGCGTGGCAGAGTTTAGCATACTTATGCATGGAATGTCGTGCATTAAATGTAAGTCGTTAATATTAAATGACAATCCTTGAGATATTAAATACGATGCTGATTCTGAGCAATAAATGCATATTACAGTTCTATTAGATACTACTGAGTAGATATACGCAAACCTGTCAGCTGAACATCGTAGTCAGCTGATACCTCGTGTAGATGGTTATTATCTCTACGTACTGAGTTTATTCAGTACTGAGAGTGAACATTCCCCCTTACTGAATGCTCCTCTCCTGAAACCTTTTACTGACTGGAGTCAGTAGGATCCAGTAGACCTAGCTCTACTGAAAGTTCTCTGAATCTGGATTCAGCTAGAGGCTTGGTCAGTATATCAGCCCTTTGTCGATCAATGTGGATCTTCTCCATCCTGATATCCTTCTTTTCGACATGGTCACGAATGAAGTGATGTCTGATGTCCGCGTGCTTGCATCTTGTGCGAAGTACAGGGTTCTGAGTGATTGCAATGGCACTGGTACTCTTGCAGAAGATTGGCACATCATTCTGAATGACGTCATAGTCTCGTAGCTGCTGTCTCAGCCAAAGGATTTGGGCGCAGCAACTTTCGGCAGCCATGTATTCAGCTTCAGTAGTTGACGTGGCTACTGAGTGCTGTTTCTTTGAAAACCATGAGATCAGCTTACTGGCAAGGAACTGACACGTTCCTGAAGTTGACTTTCGGTCAATTCTACACCCTGCATAGTCAGCATATGAGTAACCAGTTAGTTCTATATTATCATCAGCTGGATACCATAAACCCATGTCAGGTGTTCCTCTGAGATAGCGGAGAATCTTCTTTGCCGAGTCCATGTGACTCGCTTTGGATTCGCCTCGAAATCGAGCACGCACACCTACAACATAAGTTATGTCAGGACGAGTAGCTGTTAAATATAATAAAGAACCAATTATAGCACGAAATTCAGTTTGGTCTACTGATACTCCCTCCTTATCAAGATCAATTTTCATGTTTGTGTTCATCGGGATCTTGATAGGTTTGCCGGATGTGCAACCGAATCTTTTGATGAGGTCTCGAGTGTATTTGCCATGATTAATGAACGTCCCTTTTTCAGATTGTTTGACTTGGAAACCGAGGAAGTAGTTCATTTCTCCCATCATTGACATCTCGAATTTATCCTTCATCATCTTTTCAAATTGTTGGCACATGATGACATTCTTAGATCCAAATATGATGTCATCTACATAGATCTGCACAAGTAGTAGATCATCTTCCAGTCGAATGTTGAATAGAGTGCGGTCTACTATGCCTTTCTGAAAACCTTTCTGAAGAAGAAACTCAGATAGGGTATCGTACCAAGCCGTGGGTGCTTGTTTTAACCCATACAGAGCCTTTCTGAGTCTATACACCTGATGTCCCTACTGAAAGCCAGGCGGTTGTTCCACGTAGACTTCTTCTTTCAGTACGTCGTTCAGGAACGCAGACTTCACATCCATTTGATAGACTCTGAATCTTTGATGTGTTGCGTAGGCCAGGAATAGTCAAATTGCCTCCAATCTTGCAACTTGAGTGAAAGTCTCATCGAAATCTATTCCCTCAGCTTGACAGTAGCCTTTTGCCACGAGTCTTGCTTTGTTCCTTACTATGACGTTGTTTTCATCCCGCTAGTTCTTGAAGACCCACTTTGTTCCAATAACATGTTGATGTCGGGGTCTATCAACAAGCTCCGAAATGGCGTTTCTCGTGAACTGATTCAGCTCCTCTTGGATAGCTATGATCCAGTCAGCATCTTTTAATGCATCCTCAATCGTCTGAGGTTCGTCAGTAGACAAGAAGCAGGAATATAAGGCGCTTTCTCCTTGACAGAATCTAGATCTTGTCTTTACTCTTGCTGAGGGATCTCCAATAATCAGATCAGCAGTGTGAGCGTCCAGCCACGATCTACGATGTTTCAGTTCTTCATATGAAATTTGTTCAACATAGCTAGTAGGCGAGTTAGGCATTTCAGTTGTACTATTCTGAGATTGTAGCATTTCAGTAATGAGAGTGTGATCTAGTGAGTCACCAGGTTCAGGGGCATTCAGCTCTGGAACACTAATAGATGTTCCCCCTGAGTTGTTATTCTCAGTAGTGGTCTCAGTTACCTCTGGGGTTTCTTCATCAACCTGAGTTACCTGGGATTGATTCTGTTCAGGAGAATCAATCGGCTCAGCTACATTTACTGCTGGTTGAGATTTAGTAGACTTGTTTTCAGATTCCTCATCTGAATCATCCCAACAAAGCTGAATCTTCTTGACTTCGTCTTTTAGGCTTAGATCCTTTAGTTGTTTACTGATGTCCTCAGATTCAAAATTAGAGTTATTGCTCCTGTCTTCAGTAGCAAACTTATTAAAAACAACATGAGGGCTTTCCTCCATGCAAAGGGTTCGATAGTTGAATACTCTGAAAGCTTTGCTGACCCGAGAGTATCCTAAGAATACTCCCTGATCTGACTTGCTATCAAAAGTTTTCAGCTGATCTTTCCCATTATTGTGGATAAAGCACGAGCACCCAAAAATATGGAAATAGGATAGAGAAGGTTTCCCTCTTGTTCCATAGTTCATATGGGGTCCTCTTATGTTGCTTTGTCAGTAGAGAACGGTTCTGAGTGTAACAAGTAGTATCAGTGGCTTCTGCCCAGAATTTGGCTGGGAGTCCTGAGTCTGCGAGTAGAGTTCTAGCTGCTTCTTTGAGAGTTCTGTTCTTCCGTCCAGCAACTCCATTTTGCTGGGTTGTGCGCGCAGCCGATGTCTCATGCTCTATTCCTTCTGCTTTGCAGAACTCCTCCACCATAGAATTAAGGAACTCAGTTCCTCTGTCAGAACGGATTTTGATAATTTTGGTGTTCTTCTCGACACTGAGCCTTTTCAGAAGCCTTGGTAACTCTGTTTTGACGTCAGACTTGTTGGCAATGAATATGACCCAAGTGTAGCGCGAGTAGTCATCGATGACCACTAAAGCATATTACTTGCCTCTGATCGTCACTGGAGAGACTGGACCGAACAAATCCATATGTAGCAGCTGAAGGATTCCCTCAGTGGAAGGAGATGGAACAGGTGGATTTTGATTCCTTGTTTGCTTTCCCTTCAGACATGCTTCACACTGAGTGTCTTTGCTGAATACTTCATTCGGCAGTCCTCTTGCTAGAGTGTTTCTTGCTAGTTTGTTAAGCGTCTTGAAGTTGAGATAGCTGAGTCTCCTGTGCCACAGCCACCCCGTTAAGTTGTCGTTCTTCGCTAACAAACAAGCTTCAGGTTCAGCTGAGTTCCAGTCAGCCACATAGATATTCTTCTTGCGCGAACCTAATAACACTGTTTTCCTTGTGGATTTATCAATGACATCATAGAAACCAGTGTCAAATATCACTCTATTCGAGTTATCACAAAATTGACTAACAGAGAGAAGGTTATGCTGAAGTCCTTCAACATATGATACTCTAGGAACAGTGGCAGTTCCAATGCTGAGTGTTCCGAATCCTCGTGTAGCCTTTAGCGTTGTCTCCAAACTCAATTTTGGGTCCTTCTTCAGCTCTATAACTCTTAAGTAGGTTCCTTTGGTACGTCATGTGTCTTGAGCATCCGCTGTCCACATACCAAGGATCTTTGTGCACCTGCAAAACAGAATTATATTTAGGTACCCTTTATTCATGATTTTGGGTCCTTAGATGTTAGTTTTAGTAACCCAAATCTATCTAACGACCCTGGTGGTCTCAGACAGTTTCTTTCCACTTGAGTCAACATATTTGACCACTGGACTGGTCGTTGCTGACTTCTTAGGCTTTTCTGGTTCAGGAGTCCGGATCTTCTGAACTGGTGGACTGCTAACCTTTGCCTTTTGTGCGATCTTTTTCCTCTTCTTCTGACTCTTGGATCCTCTTCTGACTATAGGATCATAATAATATGACCCATACTGAGCTGGATGTGTCAGCTGAAGTGGTCCATACTGATCAGCCCACTTTGGCTTGCTGGTTCCCCCTTGACTGAACTGGGGTGTTTTGGTACTGATCTTTTGGTCAGATTGCTGACGTGTAGGATGAGGTGCTGTCATCTTTTGTTTATTCCTTGCTAAGGGGTTTAGAATATTTGCATTGATTGTCTCCCCTTTGACAAATCTATCAGCAAGTCGCACTTCTGAGTGTACTGGGGTAGATGAGGAAGCTCCCTGGTTGAAACCAAGTCCTTCCTTGCAGTGCTTAGGCTAGTTGCTTTCTAGCATAGCCTCCAGCTTCTTTTCAGCGCCCATGTACCGCTCAGTCATCAGGTTCCTCCAGACATCATCACTTTTCTTCAGTGTGTCGTGCTCGGTCTGAAGTCCTGATAGTTGTTGCTTCAGTAGACTTAGTTCAGTATCTTTCTGAGTTAAGTCCTTGGTCAAAACTGAGATCTGATCTTCTTGTTGCTGAGACTTGGCCAACAGAGAGTTTATCTCCTCCCTGAGTCTCAACACAAGTCCTTCAGACTCAGTAGAGACCTGACTCTCCTGAGAAAGTCTCTGATTCTCCACTTTCAGGGTATCCAAATCCTGAAGAGTCTTACTGAGCTGCAGACTCATCTGAATCTGTTCGTCAAGCAGTTCTTCGTATGCAATCGTGACGTCCAAATTCTCATCTGCACCTGAAACAGTATCGTGTGTGCAGTGTGAAGAGGAATTAAATGGTTCATGAGAATTTACCTCATCCTCTTCTCCTGCCATTAGGCACTTTTGTGTAGCTTCTTCAGCATCATGCTCTAGGGCCATGAAAGCTGCTTCATCATCAGATGAATTCATAAAGGAGTCGACTTCTTCTGAGTCGTCTGAGATTTCGCCAGCTATGTATGCTTGTCTTTTCTTGGCGAATTTCTCTCTCCTTGCTTTACGTGCTACGCGTTCAGAACTACTGAGCTCAGGACAGTCATACTGATAGTCTCCTGTCTTTTTGCAGTTGTAGCAAGCGATGACTCTTTCTTCTTTGCTTTCGCTGTCTTTAGATGGAGCTGAGTCATCCCTCTTTCTGCATTCAGAAGACTGTGAGTCAGGAGTGCGCTTTTGCGTGTATTCAGACTTACCTTTAGTTTCTCGATAGGCTTTAGTCACTTTTCTGCGCCTCTCCTTCTGATATTTTACAGCGAGCAGCGCGTACTTCTGAGCTAAACTTCCTTCTTGTATGTCATTTAGTGAAGGTTCAGTTTTGCTTGACGCGGGAGATGATGTGCTGACTGATGCTTTGAAAGCATGGTCAATTTTGGTGTCAGCTTCAGCTTTCTGCTTCCATTGAGGTCTGTCAAACTCGAATTCCTCTTCTTGAAGTTCTGAAAAGATATGGTCAGGAGTAACAATATCTAAGTCAGAATGGCGTAATAATGTAGCAAAAGGAGTCCAATGACCGTCTGGCAGTGCCCTCAGTATCTTGAGATTCATCTCTCGGTTGGAGAATGTCTTTCCCAGCCCGTTGATGGAGTTTATCAGATTCGTAAATCTGACATTTAGATCTTCTATTTTGTCACCAGGCATGAGAGACAAGCTCTCCAGCTTTTAGAGTTCCAGTGCAAGTTTGTTGGCTTTGATCTTCTGAGTCCCCCGACTCAGTAGCGCTAGAGCATCCCAGAGTTCCTTAGCTGTCTTGCATTCCTGAACCCTGCCGAGATAAGAATCACTTAAGGTGGTTAGTATGGCATTCCTGGCGATTCGGTCTAAGTTATGAAGTTTCTTCTCCTCAGGGGTGAAGAGACTTCTGTCCTTGGGGATCTTCTTTCCGGTCACCATTCCTCCTCCAGCTGTTTGATCCTGAGTTACGACACTATCTATCATAAGAACGATAGGTCCTTCCTCAAGTACTTCGGTCATGCTGTCGTGAAGGGAAGTCAAGATGAGCCTCCATTTGGACCCGCCATACACCATAGTTCTCTACTGAGAACATGGGTACCATCCTTATACCTGACATATCAGTCATGATGAATAATGATATGAGTGTAGAATGATATGCAGTGAAAACGTTTTTCCGGATCCGTTCAAGTAGACCAGTTTCAAGATAACAAGAGTCTTATAGAACTCCTGCTCTGATACCAATTGTTGGTCCCGAGAGCACGTTCAGGTGTAGAGGGGGGGGGGTGAATACACCTGAATGCTATTTTCTCAAGTTTGAACACGAACAGTCCTGTTCAGGAAAGTGTCGTACTGAAAGAATTCAGCAGACCAAATAGTTGTTCTGAATCGTGTTTGGCAAAAAGTCTGACTCTACTGAGATCTCGCTAGGCCGAGTCGAGTCGAATTCGACGCGAGATAGAGTTCAGTGTTGCGGAAATGTGTAGGCCCTAATCAGTTGAGTGGAAAACGTTTTATCAAGACAGTCTCAATTCAGCAGAAAAAACAGTTCAATATGCTGAGACTTAGTTTTAAAGGATAATTTTCAGTATGAACAGTTAAAATCAATGCAACAGTAAATAAGAGAGCAGGCGAGAGACACAGATTTTTAAAGTGGTTCGGATACACAGGATCCTACGTCCACTGTCCCGAAAGGTCAGGAGGCTATTTATTATACTGAGTTAGTCTCAGTCAGCTTGTACACAGGACAAAGCCGCGTCTTGGAATTTATACTGAGCAAGTCTCAGTTTACAACGGTTATCAAACTAAAGTGTTTGACAAACTCTCCAACAGTGAAGGAGTCCTTTTACAATAAGGATTAGGTTCAAATATGAACTCCTTCGTCTAAGCTATGGATATGATCGGTTGAGCTTAGGGTTAGAGGGATCGGGAATGAGAATGTAGCTTCTAGAACGACGAACAGCTGAGTTTAGCTTTGGGTTCGTGTAACGTCGTTTGGATACTAGAGGCTTGTATATCGATTAAGCTTGGTTCCCTAAGAGCTAGATTGTAGTCTTTCGCCGGAGAAATATTCTTCGAGTTCTTGCGGAAGACTTAGGCTTTTTGATTTGCTCGTTGAATGCTCTATGTTCTTGCGTCTCTCTTTCTCTCTCGCTTAAATTTCGAATGATCCCTCTATTTATATAGAAGAGTCTTGGAAAGATCCGTTGGAGACGATCATTCCTTTCTCTCTCTTTTGGTAGCTAACGGCTCTTTTGAAGTAGAGTGACAGTGTCCTTTCCCTCCTTTTCTGGAAAGTTGTTGACTTGCAGCTTTAGTAGGTATAGGACAGGTGTCTGCTTGTCATTCATCGAGGTTTTGCAGAGTAGTTGAGACATAACAGACTTCGAGGCATAATGAAGCTGACTTCTCTCTTCCTCGTATTTGACTATGTTGATTGTCGTTCAAAAGATCTGACAGTTCAGAAGACTGTCTGCCGTTACTGAGTCTGATCCTGTAGAGAGTACTGAAATTACTCTACTGAAGGTCAGCTCTTAGTTCAGTGAACTACTCCTGCCGAGTTCGGTTCCACCGACTCCTTCGCATATCTTGCTCCCGCCGAGTTCCGCATCTACTGAGTCTTCTACATCTGGTGCTGAGGCTAATAATCTACTGAACGCCTAAACCAGAGCAGAGTGTCTTCTGAGTCTGAACCCTCAGAGACAAAAACAATTACAACGGAATGGTTCACCAATCAGATAGGGTTTTGGGATCTTCAAATCTTCAAACAAATCCAGAGCACGAGGCTACTGAGCTTTGGTTAGTTAAGATAGAATCATTTCCCACTAAGTATGACTGTGCTGAGGATAGAATCATCACCCAACACATCTGTAGATGATGAATGTAGGATGGAGATGGGTTTTGGTAAATTTGGGTATATATCTCTACTTTTTACTTCATTTTGGCCCTAGCTAATTTATTTGTTGACTTTTTGAGTATTGGGTTTAGAACTACGATTAAGAGAGTTTGGTTCATTTTATATATTTATTGCAGCTCAGTTTATGTTTTTGAGGATTGAAGCCTCTTCAGTAAGAAGTAGATGTTAATCAGCGAGATTTTATTTGATTATTGCGCATTAGCATTAAAGTATATCTATATTAGCATAAATATAGAAAATCGATAGCATAAATTAAAATTTATTTGGTACATATAATATATGTTGTTTCGGCATAAATATTTAGGGTGGTGAGCATAAACAGACGTAATAGTTAGCATAAAATACGATATTCTTATGCCTAAAATGAAAATATTCTGAAAAGTTTTGTGTGTTACTGGTATGCATAAAATTTGATACTGATATGCAAGAAATATGATAGTTATATGCCTAAATTCAGTGATAGTTATATGCATAAATTCAGTGAGCATAAACAGACGTAATGGTTAGCATAAAATACGATATTCATATGCATAAAATGAAAATACTCTGAAAAGTTTTGTGTGTTACTGGTATGCATAAATTTTGATACTGATATGCAAGAAATATGATAGTTATATGCATAAATTCAGTAAAAAAAATTGCATGCGTACTAAGTGAATATTCTAAAAAAGCAGGAACATCGCGAGGTAAAGGAATGAGGAAGAGAACATAAATAATATAACTGTGTGCATAATGCATGAAAGTTTTAATATTGGTATGCATACCCTTTTTTTTCCTTTGCCTTTTTTTTAAGCGTAAGCATAAAACATTTTATATATTAGCATAAAAATATGAAATTGTAAGCATAAATTTTTTTTTTCCATTGGTACATATTATTTTGGATTTTTGTGCATAATTAATATTGGTGGTGTGCATAACTTTTTCGAAAGGTTAGCATAAAAAGATTGAGTCAAATGTATAAAATGTGTGCATAACTTGATTGAAAGGTTAGCATGAAATTATATACTTGTGTGCATGATTTCTAAGAAAGGTAAGCATAAATCAATTTGTAACGGTAAAATTTGATAAATATGAATTATTTCTTGCAGAAGTGTATTTGATGAGACATATGGAGACGTTCAAGGATGACAAAATCAACTGGGACACGAGATTTTTATTGGAACAACTTGGGATGTAAAACTTAGAAGTTATGGTGGTACTTATGTTTTTTATTGATACAGTAGTTGAACTAATGTAGGCGAACACTTGTTTTGGTATATTTAAGTATTAGAAGTTATGTATATATAACGTGTTTTTCATGCAAATCAAAATTGGGCACTATGCAGATATATAAACACACATGTACATAAAAAAGGGATATGCAAAAAAATTAAATACCATAAGCAGATAAATACACTACGGTATGCATGAAATATCAACCCTTGAACATGACTACGAAAAAAATTAAATGGAGGGCTAGGGAAAAAGAAAAGAGAAGTTTACAAATTTGCCCTTAATGAGCCTATTTTTTCCTTTTTTATTTAATTTTAAATGCTTTTGAAGATAAAATGAGAGTCTTAGATTTGCAAAATTGAGGGACGAGATCGGTTCTCGTATCTCTTTTAAGATTTGGATCTCATAATATCCATTCCCTATATATATATATTGTTATTATGGAAATTTAATTAGCATTAAATGCTAATTGACTTGGGCAAAATTCAGCCCGTTTAATCGTCTTTTTGAGCCTCGATATATATCTGATTTATGAATTGAGATATATGACTTCGATCTACGTTTCGAGTAGATAATTATAGTGTGCTTAATTTCTCGATTCCGATTTTCGGTGAGTGAGAAATAGTAGCTCGAAGTTTGGGGGGACAAAACTAATATGTTACCTAAAGTGGAGAAAATTACCTAATTCGGGTTTTGGAGAGTTATTACATTAATCAATGTCCCACATTGATTAATGTGTGATGTTTTGTGTGGTATTTAAGTCTCTACAATTTAGTAGGAGATAACAAAGTGAGATGTGGTGGGCTTGGGCCACACATGCTCATGCGCGCGAACCTTTTCACCGATCGCCTCACATGCGGCGCGGCGCGCAGCGCCGCACCGCGCCCGCTCCCGCGACCGTGCTCGGCCCCGGCCCCATCCCTGGCTCCGGCTTCGGTTCCGTATCCTTGGACTTGGACTTGGACTTGGACTTAGATCTTGGCAATTGGTCATTTGGGTGGTCCATGTGCTTGTCCGTTGGGCTTGGCAGTTGGGCTTTGGCATTGGGCTTCGGTGGGCTACATGTGGACTGACCCAACTTCACTTGTGGGTTGGCCCAGTCGTTGGTGCAGTGCTCCTGCCACACGAGATTACTCTCCTTGGTGTTGTGCTGCCACACTGGAGTGTACGTTTTTGGAAGGTGCTGGAAGAAGTCTCTTCAGCAGCCAACCTTCCATCTCTCCACTCTCCACTCCCCTGAACACGTCAGCCTACCTTAATTGGCTGGAGTAATTCCTGCAACCTTTCACATGGGGAAGCAGTCTATAAATAGGTTGCTGCATTTCATTCCAAAAACACACAACCAGAAAACATCTGCATACATCTTAGCTCATCTTGGCTCTAGTTGTCCAGCAGCTCTTGTCCTCGCCGGAAAGTCAAGTTCGCCGGAGCTCAAAGATCTTGCGGTGCTGCAATCCTCGAGACGTTCGTCGTTTCATCTTTGGGGATGATACGCCATAAACTGAGAGCACTATCGGGGCGTATTTCATCTTGCGGATAGAGGCTATCCTCGACTCAAAGAAGATTTGTTTTAAACATTCTGTTGTGTATTCGTTTTTCCGACTCATTTATTTGTTTCCGACTGTAATAGCAGCTTTGTAATCCAACACAAATTTGAAATTGGAGCAATCAAACCGACCACCATTACCCTTCAAATGGCGGATAGACCTGTCTCATGTCTAAATGTAATAGTGAGAGATGAAGTTAATGAGCTAATTTTTCTGAGTGAATGACGACAGTCAATAAAGATATGGATTTTTTTGTGTATGAAGTGTTTCGAAGGATACATTGAAGGAATATCCTTTAAATTCTCATTCTTCTCTTATTGATGATCTTGTCAACAAGGAATTAGTTGATTGTCTTATTTATTTTTATTTTTATTTTTTTATGAAGGAAATAACGATTTTGGTTTTGTAACTTCCATTTACTTACAATTTCGGTACCATAACCTTTCATTTTGCAATTTTAGTCCTATTTGTATTTACTCAAGGTTCTTTAACAATTCAAGTATATACTATTAAATGGTGTGTTTTTTATTATGTGTTTTTATGTTTTGTTATCATTGCTTTAACTTTAATACGACGCATCTCTCTTAGTTTCCTCAAAAATTACTTAGCTTGAAAACATGAATATATAGATTTAATAAAAAAAATCATGCATTTTCATAATAATATATGCATTTCATGAAATTTAATACATTTGCATTTCATGACTTAGAAATAATGCATGACTTGAAAACTTTCATACCTCCTCAGTGCGATGTGGGGGTACTGATGATTGTCTCTATTTACTTGCATAACTTTTAGCAAGTCCACATGAAAGTAGTGATGATGTTTACTATGGGTTTGTTAATTTCTTTCTTAATATGCCAAATTTTCTATAAGTATGTTAAAAGAATTCTTGATCATGACAAGTTTTATTATGATGAGATATGTACTATGTTGTTCATGTTAGAGATCTATAATTTTTAGGAAAAAATATTATGATTTCAATAATTTATTTAATGAATTGATGAATTACTCAATGAACGAATAAATTGTCAAAAGAAGTAAGTGTTGGTCCTGAGAGTACGTTCAGGTGTAGAGGGGGGGGTTAATACACCTGAAAACCGATTTCTCAACTTAAACACGAACAGTCCTTTTCAAGAGAGTGTCGTACTGAACAAGTTCAGCAAACCAGATAAGTTGTTCTGAATCGTGTGGCAGAGTGACTGACTCTACTGAGACCTGCTAGCTGACTTGGAGTCAGAATTCAGTATCTTTCAGATAGAGTTCAGTAGTGCGGAATAGTGTAGGCCCAAATTCAGTTGAGTTAGGAAAACGTTTTTATCAATACAGTTTCAGAAGATTAGTGCAGTCTATTAAATTTGCTAAAACTCAGTTGAATGATTTAAAGAATATTTTCAGTATGAATAGTAAATCAATGCAACAGTAAAAACAGAACACAAGACACTGAGATTTTTAAAGTGGTTCGGACACAACAATACTACGCCCACTGTCCCGAAAGATCAGGAAGCTATTTATTATACTGAGGTAGTCTCAGTTGGTTTGTACGCTGGACAAACACAAGTCTTTAAATCTCAGTTTATACTGAGGTAGTCTCAGTTGGTTTATACTGAGCAAGTCTCCGTTTACAGGGTTATCAAACTAAGTGTTTGAAAAACTCTCCAACAGTGAAGGAGTCCTTTACAATAAGGATCAGTTCAGAAGTGAACTCCTTCGTCTAAGCTATGGATTTAGTCTATTGAGCTTAGGTTAGAGGGATAGGGAACAAGGATGAAACTTCTAAAACGACGAACAGCTGAGTGTAAGCTTTGGGTTCGTGTAACGTCATTTGGATACTAGAGGCTGTATTAAGCAGTTTAGCTTGGTTCCCTAAGAGCAAAAATGTAGTCTTTCGTCGGAGATTGTTTCTTCGAACTTCTTGCGGAAGACTTAGGCTTTTTCGAATTTGCTCGTTTGAATGCTCTGTGTGTTCTCTCGCGTTCTCGTTTTCTCGTGAGTTCTAGGTGAGCTTCAATTTGATTTCTCCCTCTATTTTTAGAGAAGAGATTAGGATAGATCCGTTGGAGACGACGATCCTTTGTCTCTCTCTTTTGGGTAGCTAACGGCTCTTTTGAAGTATGGTGGCAGTGTCCTTTCCCTCCATTTCTGGAAAGTTGTTGAGTTGCAGCTTTAGTAGGTATAGGATACGTGGGTGCCTGTCATTGGTCGAGGTTCAGAAAGTGGTTGAGACAGAACAGACTTCAAGGAGATCTGAAGCTGACTTCTCTCTTCCTCGTATTGACTCTGCTTATTTGACTTTTAAAGATCCTGACAGTCAGAAGACTGTCTGGCCGTTGCTGAGTCTGATCTCTGATTCAGTAGCATGCTCCGGCTGAGTCGGCTCCACTGAAGATTAGCTCTGAGTTCAGTGAACTACTCCTGTTGAGTTCAGTTCTACTGACTCCTTTCAGTATACTGCTCCTACTGAGTCCAGTATAACTGAGTCTTCTACTTCTAGTGCTGAGGCAGATAATCCACTGAGTGCCTGAACCAGAGCAGAGTGTCTGCTGAGTCTGAAACCTCAGAGACAAAAACAGATTACAACACAATGGTTCACCAATCAATATAGGGTTTTGGTATCTTCAAATCTTCACAGACTCCTTTAGAGCACAGGGCTACTGAGTAAATGTCAACACAGAAGACTGAGTCATTTCCCACTATCTTCCAACATTGCTGAGGATAGAATCATCACCCAACATTTTCCCCCTATTTGATGATGCTAAAACCTAATAACCTATCAACCTAACACTATGACTTGTTACAAACAGAGCTCCTTACAAAATATTACAAGTAGGATCAGTGGAGTTGTTCTTCAAGTCCTAGACTACTGAGGGGACCAGGGCAGAAAGTCAGAACATATACAGAGTCTAATCAACATTTTCCCCCTGTCTTGACAACATTTTCCCCCAACTATGCAATCTATCAGAATCTAGCTAAGCAAAAACTGACAGTAAATAACAACAATGAGTGTGAGTCAGTAATCACTTCAGTGATTCTGAGTGTTAAGCATAAGTGATGAGTGTGTTGGGTGATGATTCAGTCCTCAGCACGGTTTTACATAGTGGGAAATGATTCTATCTTCCGTACTGAAATGCACTCAGTAGGCTTATACCCTGAGTGATCCCATGAAGATTTGAAGATCCCAAAACCCTATCTGATTGGTGAACCATTCCTTTGTAATTGTTTTTGTCTCTGAGGATTCAGACTCAGTAAACACTCTGCACTGGTTCAGGCGGTCAGTAGATTATCAGCCTCAGCACCGGATGTAGAAGACTCAGTATGTCTTGGACTCGGCGAGAGCAAAGATATCGAAAGACTCAGTGGAACTGAACTCAGCAGGAGTAGTTCACTGAACTAAGAGCTGACCTTCAGTAGAGTAAATTCAGTACTCTCTACAGGATCAGACTCAATAACGGCAGACAGTCTTCTGAACTGTCAGATCTTTTGAACAACAATTAGCATAGTCAAATACGAGGAAGAGAGAAGTCAGCTTCATTATGCCTCGAAGTCTGTTCTGTCTCAACTACTCTGTAATACCTCGTTAAATGACAAGCCAACACCTGTCCTTACCTGCTAAAGCTGCAAGTCAACAACTTTCCGGAAAAGGAGGGAAATGACACTATCACCTTTTTCAAAAGAGCCGTTAGCTACCAAAAGAGTAAGATAAAGGGATCATCGTCTCCAACGGATCTTTCCTAATCTCTTCTCTATAAATAGAGGGATGATTCAAGTTTTTTCATATATGCAAAGAGCCAAAAAGCAGCGAACGAGCCAACACACTCTCGAGCAAGAAAACGGAAAAACGAGCAAAAACAGAATATCGCATAAGTCTTCCGCAAGAACTTAAAGAACATTCTCCGGCAAAAGACTCCCTTCTAGCTCTTAGGGAACCAAGCTAAATAGATATAAAAGCCTCTGGTATCCAAATCGACGATACACGAACTCAAAGCTACAACTCAGTTGTTCGTCGATCTAGAAGCCACTTTCTCATTCCCTATCCCTCTAACCCTTAGCTCAATTGAATTTATCCATAGCTTAGACGAAGGGGTTCACCTTTGAACCTTATCCTTATTGTAAAAGGACCCCTTCATAGTTGGAGAAGTTTGTCAAACACTTTAGTTTGATACCCGTTGTAAACTGAGACTTGCTCAGTATAAATTCCAAGACGCAGCTTTGTCCTGTGTACAAGCTGACTGAGACTAAATCTTGATAATAAATAGCCTCCTGACCTTTCGGGACAGTGGACGTAGGATCCTGTGCATCCGAACCACTTAAAAAATCTCTGTATCTCTTATTTACTGTTGCATTGATTTTAACTGTTCATACTGAATATCATATCTTTAAAATCATTCAACTAAGTTTCAGCATACTTAACTGATTCACTCTTCTGAATTGAAACTGTTTTTAAGAAAACGTTTTTCCACTCAACTGATTTGGGCCTACACATTTCCGCACCACTGAACTCCATCTGAAGATACTGAATTCTGACTTAGTCAGCTAACAGATCTCAAAAGAGTCAGTACCTCTTTGCCTTAACACGATTCAGAACAGCTATTTGGTCTGCTGAACTCTTTTAGTACGGCACACTCCTGAACGGGACTGTTCATGTTACAGTTGAGGAATAGGTTTTAGGTGTATTCACCCCCCCTCCCTCTACACCTAAACGTGCTCTCGGGACCAACAATTGGTATCAGAGCAGGAGTTCTATAAGACTCTTGTTATCTTGAAACTGGTCTACTTGAACGGATCCGGAAAATCGTTTTCACTGCATATCACTCTTCATTCATATCATTATTTAACATGTCTGACATGTCAGGAATAAGAATGGTACCTATGTTCTCAGTAGAGAACTATGGTGTATGGCGAGTCAGAATGGAGGCTCATCTGACTTCCCTCCATGACAGCATGACCGAAGTACTTGAGGAAGGACCTATCGTTCCTATGATCGATAGTGTCGTGACTCGAGATCCAAGCATTGGAGGAGGAATGGTGACCGGGAAGAAGATTCCCAAGGACAGAAGTCTCTTCACCCCTGAGGAGAAGAAACTTCATAATTTAGACCGAGTTGCCAGGAATGCCATACAAACCACTCTTAGTGATTCTTATCTCGGTAGGGTTCAGGAATGCAAGACAGCAAAAGAGCTCTGGGATGCTCTAGCGCTACTGAGTCGGGGGACTCAGAAGATTAAAGCTAACAAACTTGCGATGGAACTCCAAAAACTGGAGAGTTTGTCTCTCATGCCTGGTGACAAAATAGAAGATCTAAATGTCAGATTTAAGAATCTGATGAACTCCATCAACGGGCTGGGAAAGACATTCTCCAACCGAGAAATGAATCTCAAGATACTGAGGGCACTGCCAGATGGACATTGGACTCCCTTTGCCACCTTATTACGCCATTCTGATCTAGATATTGCTACTCCTGACCATATCTTTTCAGAACTTCAGGCAGAGGAATTCGAGTTCGACAGACCTCAACGGAAGCAGCGAGCTGAAGCTGACACCAAAATTGACCATGCTTTCAAAGCATCAGTCAGCACAGCATCTCCCGCGTCATGCAAAACTGAACCTTCACTAACTGACATACAAGAAGGAAGTTTAGCTCAGAAGTACGCGTTGCTCGCTGTAAAATATCAGAAGGAGAAGGAGAGGCGCAGAAAAGTTACTAAAGTCTATCGAGAAACAAAAGGTAAGTTTGAAACGTGCTCCTGACTCGAACACTTCTGAATACAGGAAAAGAGATGACTTAGCACCTTCAAAAGAAAGCAAAAACAAAGAAGAAAGAGTCATCGCTTGCTACAACTGCAAGAAGCCAGGACACTATCAATATGATTGTCCTGAGCTCAGTAGTGCTGAACGGGCAGCACACAAAGCAAGGAGAGAGAAGTTTGCCAAGAAGAGACAAGCTTACATTGCTGGCGAACTCTCAGACGACTCAGAAGAAGTCGACTCCTTCATGGATTCATCAGATGATGAAACTGCTTTCATGGCTTTGGAGCTTGAAGCTGAAGGAAGTACTAAAAAGTGTCTGATGGCAGGAGAAGAAGATGAGGTGCACAAAGACCCATGGTACGTGGATAGCGGATGTTAAAGACACATGACGTACCAAAAGAGTCTACTGAAGAATTATATCCCTGAAGAAAGACCCAAAATTGAGTTTGGAGATAACGCTAAAGGCTACACAAGAGGATTTGGAACACTCAGCATTGGAACTGCTATAGTCCCTAGAGTATCATATGTTGAAGGACTTCAGCATAATCTTCTCTTTGTTAGTCATTTTTTTGATAACTCGAATAGAGTGATATTTGACGCTGGTTTCTGTGATGTTATTGATAAATCCACAGGGAAAACAGTGTTATCAGGTTCGCGCAAGAAGAACATATATGTAGCTGACTGGAACTCAGCTGAACCTGAAGCTTGTCTGTTGGCGAAAAACGACAACCGAACGGGGTGGCTATGGCACAGGAGACTCAGTCATCTCAACTTTAAGACGCTCAACAAACTTGCAAGAGACACTCTAGCAAGAGGACTGCCGAATGAAGTATTCAGCAAAGACACTCAGTGTGAAGCATGCTTGAAGGGAAAGCAAACAAGGAATCAAAATCCTCCTGTTCCATCTCCTTCCACTGATGGAATCCTTCAGCTGCTACATATGGATTTGTTTGGTCCAGTCTCTCCAGTGACGATCAGAGGCAAGAAATATGCTTTAGTGGTCATCGATGACTACTCGCGCTATACTTGGGTCATATTCATTGCCAACAAGTCTAACGTCAAAACAGAGTTACCAAGGCTTCTGAAAAGGCTCAGTATCGAGAAGAACACCAAGATTATCAAAATCCGTTCTGACAGAGGAACTGAGTTCCTCAATTTTATGGTGGAGGAGTTCTGCAAAACTGAAGGAATAAAGCATGAGACTTCAGCTGCACGCACACCTCAGCAAAATGGAGTTGCTGAACGAAAGAACAGAACTCTAAAAGAGGCAGCCAGAACTCTACTCGCAGACTCAGGACTCCCAACCAAATTATGGGCAGAAGCTACTGACACTGCATGTTACACTCAGAACCGATCTCTACTGACAAAGCAACAGAAGAAGACACCATATGAACTATGGAACGGCAGGAAACCTTCTCTATCCTATTTCCATATTTTTGGTTGTTCGTGCTTTATCCACAATAATGGGAAAGATCAGCTGAAAACCTTTGATGGCAAGTCAGATCAGGGAGTGTTCTTAGGATACTCCCGGGTCAGCAAAGCCTTCAGAGTATTCAACTATCGAACTCTTTGAATGGAGGAAAGCCCTCATGTTGTTTTTAATGAGTTTGCTACTGAAGACAGGAGCAATAATTCTAATTCTGAATCTGAGGACATCAGTAGACAGCTACAGGATCTAAGCCTAAAAGATAAAGTCGAAAAGATACAGCTTTGTTGGGATGTTGATTCAGATGAGGAAACTGAAGACAAGTTTACTGAATCTCAACCAGCAGAAAACGTGGAGCAGATTGACTCTCTCCGAACGAGTCAATCCCGTGTAACTCGAGTCGATGAAGAAACCCTAGAGGTAACTGAGACCACTACTGAGAATAACGACTCAGGGGGAACATCTAGTAATGTTCCTGAACTGAATGCCCCTGAACCTGGTGACTCAGTAGATCATGCTCTCACTACTGAATTGCTTCAATTTCAGAATAGTACAACTGAAATGCCTAATTCACCTACTATCTGTATTGAACAAATTTCAGATGAAGAGCTGAAACATCGTAGATCGTGGCTAGACACTCACACTGCTGATCTAATTATTGGAGATCCCTCAGCAAGTGTAAAGACAAGATCCAGCTTCTGTCAAGGAGAAAGCGCATTATTTTCTTGCTTCTTGTCTACTGACGAACCTCAGACGATTGAGGATGCACTAAAAGATGCTGACTGGATCATAGCCATGCAGGAGGAGCTGAATCAGTTCACGAGAAACGAAGTTTAGGAGCTTGTTGATAGACCCCGGCATGAACATGTTATTGGAACTAAATGGGTCTTCAAGAACAAGCGAGATGAAAACAACGTCATAGTAAGGAACAAAGCAAGACTCGTGGCAAAAGGCTACTGTCAAGCTGAGGGAATAGACTTCGATGAGACTTTCACTCCAGTTGCAAGATTGGAGGCAATTAGACTATTCCTGGCCTACGCAACACATCAAAGATTCAGAGTCTATCAAATGGATGTGAATTCTGCGTTCCTGAACGGCGTGCTGAAAGAAGAAGTCTATGTGGAACAACCGCCCGGCTTTCAGCAGGGACATCAGCTTTATAGACTCAGAAAGGCTCTGTATAGGTTAAAACAAGCACCCAGGGCTTGGTACGATACCCTATCTGAGTTTCTTCTTCAGAAAGGTTTTCAGAAAGGCACAGTAGACCGCACTCTGTTCAGCATTCGACTGGAAGACGATCTACTACTTGTGCAGATCTATGTGGATGACATCATCTTTGGATCAAAGAATGTCATCATGTGCCAACAATTTGAGAAAATGATGAAGGACAAGTTCGAGATGTCAATGATGGGAGAAATGAACTATTTCCTCGGTTTTCAAGTTAAGCAATCTGAAAAGGGAACGTTCATCAACCAAGGCAAATACACTCAAGACCTCATCAAAAGATTCGGTTGCACATCCGGCAAACCTATCAAGATCCCAATGAACACGAACATGAAAATCGATCTTGATAAGGAGGGAGTATCAGTAGACCAAACTGAATTTCGCGCTATAATTGGTTCTTTATTATATCTAACAGCTACTCGCCCTGACATAACTTATGTTCTAGGTGTCTGCGCTCGATTTCAGGCGAATCCCAAGCAGAGTCATATGGACTCAGCAAAGAAGATTCTCCGCTATCTTAGAGGAACACCTAACATAGGTTTATGGTATCCAGCTGATGATAATATAGAACTAACTGGTTATTCTGATGCTGACTATGCAGGATGTAGAATTGACCGAAAGTCAACTTCAGGAACGTGTCAGTTCCTTGGCAGCAAGCTAATTTCATGGTTCTCAAAGAAACATCACTCAGTAGCCACGTCAACTACTGAAGCTGAATACATGGCTGCCGGAAGTTGCTGCGCCCAAATCCTTTGGCTGAGACAGCAGCTACGCGACTATGACGTTATTAAGAATGAAGTGCCGATTTTCTGTGACAGTACCAGTGCCATTGCAATCACTCAGAACCCTGTACTTCACAAGAGATGCAAGCACGTGGACATCAGACATCACTTCATTCGGGACCATGTCGAAAAGAAGGACATCAGGATGGAAAAGATGCATACTGATCGACAAAGGGCTGACATACTGACCAAGCCTCTAGCTGAAGCAAGATTCAGAGAACTTTCAGTAGAGCTAGGTCTGCTGAACCCTACTGACCCCAGTCAATAAGAGGTTTCAGGAGAGGATCATTCAGTAAGGGGGAATGTTCGCTCTCGCATCGAATAGTTTCGATACATAGAGACTCAGCAACCATCTACACGAGGTATCAGCTGACTACGATGTTCAGCTGACAGGTTTGCGTATCTCTACTCAGTAGTAACCAATAAAACAGTAATATGTATTTATTGTTCAGATTCAGCATCGTATTAAATATCTTATGAATTGTCATTTAATATTAACGGCTTACATTTAATGCACGACATTCCATACATAAGTTTGCTGAACTCTGCCACGCATTTAATGCATGTCGTATCATAGTTACTACTTAGGCATATTACAACTGGCTTTTAACTTAGGCGGCTATTTGATCATTACCTATATATGTCATCCTATCTTAACCGCACATCTCATAAAGCAAGTTTAAATTCAACCATAGATCGATAACTGTCCATCTTCTTCTTAGATATAAATATTCGATCATATCTTTGAAACCGCCATTAGCATACTTAAATCTTTTCAACTTCGAAAAATCTGAGATCTCTCTAGCAACCCTACTTGCAAATCCTTTTATAAACACTCAGATTTTTCATTGGTATGATTGTATATCTGTTATAGTTTTATTCTATTATTTGTTCAGCATCGTCGTAATAACTACTTTATCAAACTCGATACTGACAACGTTTCTTGTAACAGATATAATGGCGGATGCAGGCCTCTCTGTAATCATCCCTAAAGACATGCAAGAGATCCTTGACAAAGACCGTGTCTGGTGCGAACCAGTCATGGAATTTGATGCATGCGAGCTGGAGTATATGGAAGAGATATTCGCGGCCCTTCGCGAATCTGGATTGGAGGTGTTTCTCTCCAAGAAGCCCACCTTTTTCCTCCCAAGGCAAGTCGCTGAACTTTACCTCAACTCTGACTCAGTAGCGGGCGATATCAACGGAACATTCACCGTTCACACAATCGGTGAGGCTGCCATGAGGATAAAGAAGATGTCAGTGAGGGAAGCACTGAAGAGGAGCTTCAACCTACCCTCGAAAGGAGTCAGCACCGTCGGGTATCTGGACGATCGGGTGGATGACTACCTTTCAGTCTTCTGCGGGAAGCCCACGGCCTTCAGAGCGGCCTTCCCAAACAACGCCATGCTTGCCTCGCATGGGGCACTGGCTTACATAGTCACTCAACTGCTGACGAGCCAAGCCGGCTCTTTCGATCAGGTATCTAGGCCAAAGATTCAGCTGATGATGGCGATACATGATCGTGCCCAGATTAACTGGACTGAATTCTTCCTCCGAGAATTCATGGTCCAGGCTGCCAAGTTTGACAAAGCCTCATTCATACTGAGCGCTAAAGGAAAATTACTGTATGGGCTCAAGCTCTCAGTAATAATTGAAGATTTTTGCGGCGATGACCAGATCACCTTCCACGGCAAGACTTATTTCAATGTGAAAAAGGTCAGGTTCCAGAACCGCACCGCAGCACTTCAGCAAATAGGGTCAGGACCCTCAGCTCAGCAGACACCGCCTCAGAAGGCCGCGCCCATGAAGAAGCGGTCTCCTCAAGCAAAATCTCCTAAGGCACCAACCAAACGTCTGAAGAAAACATTCACTGACGTGCCTACTGAATCAGAGGCGACTGCTGAAGTTCCTGAGATTCCTACTGAATAGACACAACCACTGTAGCTGGTAGATGAATCTGAGTCCTCTGAAAAGACTCACTCAGTGGAGAAGGCCGTCTCCACTAAACAAGCACAAGAAGTGGACCAAGGGGTTCAGACTGAAGAGGTCCAGAGTGGTGATTTGGAGACTCTGGACAGTCCCCTTGACATCCCTCCACTCAGCAGTTTGCCATCTGCTGAGAAACAGACGTCCGCCATAGACATTGAAGATTCAGAAACGGCGTCTGAACAGGAATTGATCGGAATGGAAGCTTCAGCTCTCCGATCTCAAGCATTCCGAGAGATTACTGAACTCATACCGGAGATTACTGGCCATCCTGATCTGATATCTCTTGCCAAGCAGGCCAGGCTCCACATGCTCCTAAGGTTTCAGGAGTGGCATCCTCAGATCCGCCTCATCCTACACTACTCCTGCGACCAGCTACATAAGGAGGAGCAGTTCTTAAGGCAGCAAATAGGCTACTCCCAGTCTGCTGACCTTAGAACCTTCGACGATCTGAGGGCCGCAATATTGGCCCTGCTGAATGATAGACAGCAGGCAACTGGCTCTGCCCCCTCAGATGGGTCTGACTACGACGGTCAGGACCCACCCCATGATTCAGGCCCTAAGAAGCCTGATGAGGAAACTCACCAGGACGAGGATACAACTACTCAACCAGACCTACCACTGTGTATCCTTGCTCCTGTGAAGTCGGCGGCTGGTACTTCGTCCTCAGCAGAGCCTGCTCAGCTCTTGCTGGAGTCGACCTACGAAGTAGCGCCCAGCCCCAGAGGCCGACGCTCAAAGTCAGTGGCAAAGGCTCTCCGAAGCCAAGGCACTCAGAATCGTGCCCTTGCCAAGGCTGTCCACAAGACATGGAAGCACACTGCTCAGGCCACTAGTGCAGAGCTTCAGGGGCTAAAGAAATCATTGTCAAAATCAGTCGCCCCTGATGTCTCCAACATCGTATCAAACACACTGGCCCAACAGAAAGCTGACTTTGAAGAACAGCTCAGACTATTCCTGGAGGGACAGGCTAAACTACTTGCTGAATTCAAGGCCTCTCAATCCCTTCATACGGAGTCAGTCTCCACCTTATCTCAGGCCAATGAGCTCCGTCTCACATCTATTCAGAAGGCTCTGGAGAATTCGGTCAGTTTGAAGCTGAATGAGTTCAAGGCTGCAGCAGACACTTCTCACCAGAAATACAAAAATGAACTGATTAATGAGAAGAATGAGCTGCACGAGGAGCTGAACAAGATCCACACTAAACTTGATGAATTGTCAGCATCCTACAAAAGACTAAACACTAAGGTAACTGTTCCTAACCCGGCTCAATTTGCTAATGCCAAAAAGGGGGTAAAGAATAAGAAGCCTGAAAAGGAAAAGACACCTGAAAAGCAGCCATCAAGCAAGGGGGAAGAGAAAACCCAGAAGGCTCAGGAACAGGCACCAAAGTCTTCAAGGAAGACAAGGTCAGTGGCTGGAGCAAGCACTGAACCGACTGGTGAGGCCCAGGGTGTCTCTGTTGGAATCCCAGCAGGGACTGGCCCAAGTGGCTCAGGAACCAGAACATAAGCAACTCAGGCAACTCCGACCCCGTTGGATATGGTCAAAGAAATTGCTGAGTATGCTGAGGAGGATGAGTCTGAAGAGGAGGAGGCACCTCTCCCACCTCCAGTAGAAGGCAAAGGCAAGAAAGCCTTGAAACTCCCGACCCCTCCCTCCAAGAAACTAAAGAGATATATAAGTAAGGAGGAGGCGGCTCAGATCGCAGCTGATGAAAAGCTAGCCAGGGAGATAGCAGAAGCTGAAGCAGCGAATAAGCCTAAGGCCAAAACCACAACTGCCAAAACTAAGGCTCCTGCTCGTAGAGGAAAGAAGAAAGCTCCTGCTAGGCTGCCTCCCGTAAAAACCGGTACTTCGAGGATGATGAAGATAGGGAGCAAAGCAGCAACAAAAAGAAATGCGAGAAGCGGTGGTACATCTAAAGACAAATCTAGTACCCCTGCTGACTCAGAAGAACAGTCGTCTCAGAAGCTCTCATACACAAGATCAAAAGAACAAGATGTTGAGATCGAGGCCATCTTTGCTCAGATGGGTCGGTATCTTTACAGAGGAGAAGAGGCGAGACGGATAGAAGGCCGCGGACATAGGATTCATATGGCAGACTTAAGAGGCACTCATAATCCGCACGGAACAAGAGGCCAGCTGAGAGTACCTTCCAAAGCCTGATATTCCATACAAATACGAAGGTTCAGGAAGCCAACGAACATGAAGATTCAGAGATGGCCTAGGACGGATGAGTGGATTCCTGCTCAGTTCACTCAGAGATGGGAATCACAGAACATAGAATTCATCAAGAGGAATTATTTTTGGAATTTCTAGTCAGATAAGACAAAGGCTGATGCCTACGTGGAATGGATGATGATCACTGAACCGGACTTATATCCCTACATGGAAAATGTTGTAAGAGCAAACATTGAAGTCAAGGTTCCTGAACCTGCACTCGCCACCACCAAGAAGACTTGATGATTCTATTCACTTTGGAGTGATAGAGAAGGAAGTGAAGGATGCTTGCACACAAAGGACTTGAAGAAGATGAGCCAGCAGACTTCGCTGAGTATCTGAAGCTGAGGAAGTACACCTACGAGAATGTATGGACCGCCCCTTCCCGAGACTCAATCGCAAAATTTCATGGACGGGATCAAGCAAGTACAAGCGTTCATAGTTCTTAGACTTTTCTTGTACTTTCCTAGCTTAGCAAGAGATGTATCATGTTGAACTTTCTTTATCTGATATACATATCTCTTTCTTTGGCTTTGACAATACCTTATTGTCTCTATAAGCCATGTTCTGTTTTTATGCTTAACACTCAGAATCACTGAAGTGATTACTGACACACACTCACTTGTTGATCTTTTGTCGTAGGCCGCCGAGATTCCGTTAGACTAGCCGATATGTTATAGAGGGAAATTGTTTCCTTGTAATAAGGGAAATTGTTAAGACAGGGTTATGCTTAATCTTTTTATTCGACTCCCTCGTTCGCTCCCTTCGGCAGTCTAGAACTTGCGTAACAACTCCACTGATTCTTCTTGTAATATTGTAAGGAGCTCTGTTTCTGTATAAGTTTAATGCTTTGATAGCATAGATAGTGTTATATTTTTTTGATAGTGTTAGGTTTTGGCATCATCAAATAGGGGGAAATTGTTGGGTGATGATTCAGTCCTCAGCACGGTTTTACATAGTGGGAAATGATTCTATCTTCCGTACTGAAATGCACTCTCGCAGCTTATACCCTGAGTGATCCCATGAAGATTTGAAGATCCCAAAACCCTATCTGATTGGTGAACCATTCCTTTGTAATTGTTTTTGTCTCTGAGGATTCAGACTCAGTAGACACTCTACACTGGTTCAGCAGCACCGGATGTAGAAGACTCAGTATGTACTGGACTCAGCAGGAGCAGTATACTGAAAGACTCAGTGGAACTGAACTCAGCAGGAGTAGTTCACTGAACTAAGAGCTGACCTTTAATAGAGTAAATTCAGTACTCTCTACAGGATCAGACTCAGTAATGGCAGACAGTCTTCTGAACTGTCAGATCTTTTGAACAACAATTAGCATAGTCAAATACGAGGAAGAGAGAAGTCAACTTCATTATGCCTCGAAGTCTGTTCTGTCTCAACTACTCTACAAAACCTCGACAAATGACAAGCCAACACCTGTCCTTACCTGCTAAAGCTGCAAGTCAACAACTTTTCGGAAAAGGAGGGAAAGGACACTGTCACCTTTTTCAAAAGAGCCGTTAGCTACCAAAAGAGTGAGATAAAGGGATCATCGTCTCCAACGGATCTTTCCTAATCTCTTCTCTATAAATAGAGGGATGATTCAAGTTTTTTCATATATGCAGAGAGCCAAAAAGCAACGAACGAGCCAACACACTCTCGAGCAAGAAAACGGAAAAACGAGCAAAAACAGAATATCGCATAAGTCTTCCGCAAGAACTTAAAGAACATTCTCCGGCAAAAGACTACCTTCTAGCTCTTAGGGAACCAAGATAAACAGATATAAAAGCCTCTGGTATCCAAATCGACGATACACGAACTCAAAGCTACAACTCAGCTGTTCGTCGATCTAGAAGCCACTTTCTCGTTCCCTATCCCTCTAACCCTAAGCTCAACTGAATTTATCCATAGCTTAGACGAAGGGGTTCACCTTTGAACCTTATCCTTATTGTAAAAGGACCCCTTCATAGTTGGAGAAGTTTGTCAAACACTTTAGTTTGATACCCGTTGCAAACTGAGACTTGCTCAGTATAAATTCCAAGACGCGGCTTCGTCCTGTGTACAAGCTGACTGAGACTAACTCAGGATAATAAATAGCCTCCTGACCTTTCGGGACAGTGGACGTAGGATCCTGTGCATCCGAACCACTTTAAAAATCTCTGTGTCTCTTATTTACTGTTGCATTGATTTTAACTGTTCATACTGAATATCATATCTTTAAAATCATTCAACTAAGTTTCAGCATACTTATCTGATTCACTCTTCTGAATTGAAACTGTTTTAAGAAAACGTTTTTCCACTCAACTGATTTGGGCCTACACATTTCCGCACCACTGAACTCCATCTGAAGATACTGAATTCTGACTTAGTCAGCTAGCAGATCTCAAAAGAGTCAGTACCTCTTTGCCTTAACACGATTCAGAACATATATTTGGTCTGCTGAACTCTTTCAGTACGGCACACTCCTGAACGGGACTGTTCGTGTTACAAGTTGAGAAATAGGTTTTAGGTGTATTCACCCCCGCCCCCCTCTACACCTAAACGTGCTCTCGGGACCAACAGAGTGGTTTTTATACCATCAAATCATGTTCTTTTTAAGCTTGTTTACATTATTTTCTATTCATTTTTAGCTTTTGTTTTGCTTGGAATCGTATACTTTCGATGGTTTTTGATTTGTAGGTTTCTCAGGCGTTTTGAGCATATTTGGTGGTATTTGACACCAAAATGAAAGAAACCATGACCATTGATGCATTTTTGGCAAAGATGAAGTTTTTTGGATGAATAATGAAGAGGATTTGAAGCCGGATGTTGAAGAAATCGCGTTTCGGAGCTCAAGTAACGAGGCAGTTGGCAAATCGCGTGGCAGGCAGATCTAACGATCTTAGAATCCGATCTCCACTGTCCACATCGTAGTTCTATGTGTTAGGAACAATGTGGCAAAGTTTATGGGCGATCCAACGGCTAACGAAGGAGATATCGCGTTTTTCCCAAAACGCGACAGTGTAGAAAAAAACTGTTCGGCAGAAGACGTCGGACCGCGGTCCGCATTTGTGCTGGACCGCGGTCCGGTATGTTCTAACTCAAAAAAAATTTAAAATCCGTGGGCTCGGACCGCGGTCCACATTTGTGCTGGACCGCTGTCCGCGTCGTATACAGCCCTAGAACCAGATTTTTTCGGCCCGAAACCTATATAAACCCTTCCGGACTTCTTTCCTTCAACCACACACCATATTTTCGACTTCTTTCACCCTCCAAGGCAGAGAAACACCGAAGGCATCCCTCCTTTGAAGATTCAAGACGTAGATTGAAGACCACAACCCGAGAACCAAGCGCGAGGATCAATCCGCTAGATTCTAGGTTGTATTATTCTTTCTCAGTTTTGTTTAGGGTTTTTGATACTTGAATTCTATGGATTATTTTTGCATCTTTTGTGATTATTTTCCTACGAATATGAGTGGCTAAATCCCCTTGTGTGGGGGTTTAGCAGGATCTATGTTTTTGATGAATTGATTCAGGCCCTAGTTTTTCAATGAATGAATTGTTTTGTTTCTTAATTGTTGAGCCTGCTTTTGATTTCTCTATGATTCTTTAATGTGACTGGCCATCATCTTAGATAATTATAGAGAATATAGGTAATAGATAATACGGCGCATCATACCCGGTTATTTATTTAGACCTGCAATTAAGTGTCTAGATTATCACCATTGGTTTGGGATAGTTTAGATGGTTCCTTAAATCCTTGAGAATGATACGATCCTTAGGTTCATGATATGATCACTTGATTGACCCTTAGGATTATAAGTTAGAGATCTCCCGCCATCATACGGAATCCCTAGAGCCTTAGTGGATGACCCAACAAAATAAATTCATAAATGCTAGCTAGAGAATGGGAATGAATCGATCATCTTAGGCATAGTGATTGCTAAACCTCCGCACTCTTCATCAATCTTGAAACACACCTATTAACCCAGTTCGCTTTGCTTTTACTTGCTTTTATTTATTTTCTATTTTCCTGTTATTTTAATTTAGTAGTTTTAAGTAAATCAAACCCAGTTTAGGACCAAGTAGATAGTTAAATAATTAGAATAATTAGAACCCAGTTAAGTCCTTGTGAGATCGACCTCGGGAGTTGCTAGATTAGGTACTATACCGATTCGTGCACTTGCGAGAATTGTAATTTGTTCATCAAGTTTTTGGCGCCGTTGCCGGGGACTCAGTCGTTTTGATTATTCTTTTTACTAGCTGTTTATTTGTTTAGATTTTATTTTTACGTTGGTTACTATTTCCTTTTTTTTCTTTACTGTATCGAGTCTTACTCTTTGAGTTTTCTGTAGGTTTATGCACGGTAGAAGGTCGCAAAATCCAGAACTTGCGCCTTTTATCGATAACATACACAGAGTGGGGACTCGCGTTACGAAGGAAGAACCGGAAGACAAAATTGCAATGGAGCAAATTGGGAACAATCCTGAACCAGAGAGGTTGCAGGGAGACTACACAAGGCCAATACTTGGAGCCAATACTACCTGCATTGTCCTAGAAGAGACCGCAAGAAATTATGATCTGAAGCCTATCTACTACCATATGCTACTATCTTTCTACGGGCTAGCAACTGAAGATCCTCTTGCTCATATGAGGGATTTCTATGCTACACTAGGGACTATTCCTCTCAGCGGGCTCACTACTGATCAATTGGGAAGACGATTGTTTCCCTACACTCTGAAGGATAAAGCCAAAACACGGCTATTCAGACAATAAAGAATTGTCAAAGCCAAACAAAGATGTTATATATATATGAGAAATTCAGTACAGATACATCTCTGCTAGACTAAAAGAAAGAAAGAAAGATACAAGGAGAATACAGAAGCAAGAATCATTTGAACTGCTTGATCCTGTCTTTGAAATCTTGTGATTGAGTTTTAGGAAGAGGCACTCCATACATGCGTTATGTGATCTTTGTCAGCTTCAGTATCTCAGCAAAGTCCGCTGGGTCTTCTTCATCAGGAAATTTGGCTTCAGCAGCGTCCTTCACTTCTTTCTCAATTACTCCATCGTGAATGGATCCATCTAGTCTCTGTGGGGGAGGCAGGATTCTGGGTTCAGGAACTCTGACTTCAACATTTTCTTTGACAGCTTTTTGGAGTCTGGCATATATTTCCAGATCAGCTCTCATTATCCATTCAGTATAAGCCACTGTCTTGTGCTTCTCAGACCAGAATCTCCAGAAGTAGTTCCTCTTTATAAATTCGGCTTTCAGCGTCTCCCACCTCTGAGTAACTTCCCACAGAATCCATTCATCCACTCTAGGCCATCTGTGAGTCTTCAGATCAGTAGGCTTTCTGAACTTCTTGTATTTGTAGGGAATGTCAGCCTTTGCAGGAATCCTCTGACTCGCCTCTTTTTCAGTCCTCAGCCTGAGAGCTTCAAGATCAGCCATCCATATTCTCTCTCTGGCTGCTTCTATCTGTCAAGCTTCTTCACCTCTGTATAGATATCTATCCAGCTGAGCCCAGATTTCATCCATCTCTTGTTCCTGTGCCTTCGAGGCAGTATAGGAGGGCTTATGAGGTGGCTCTTCTTCTGAGTCAGCATGTGTGGATGCTTTCTCTTTAGAAGTTCCCTGCTGCCAAGTTGACTGCTGCTGCTGCTCCTTTTCTTTTTCCTTGTCAGCCTCGTTGCTGAGCTTAATGGTTCTAGGAGGCAGCCTAGCTCCTGTCTTCTTGCCTCCAGCTGGAGCCTTAGTTTTGCCTTTAGTAGGCTTCTTCTTGGGTTTAGTCACGGCTTCAGCTTCGGTTATCTCCCTAGCCAGCTTTTCATCGGCAGCTATCTGAGCCTCCTCCTCCGGGGTTATGAACCTCCTGGGTCCTTTCTTCTTGGAGGGAGGAGTGGGAAATTTCAGTACCTTCTTGCCTTTGCCGGCAACTGGAGGAGGGAGAGGAGCTTCTTCCTCTTCTAACTCCTCGTCAGCATACTCAGCAACTTCTTTTATAATATCTGAAGGAGTTTGAGTTGCCTGAGTTGTGACTTCTTTGGCTCCTGAGCCACTTGGGCCAGTCTCAACAAATACTGCAGCTCTTGCTGCTGAGACACCCTGGGTCTCGCCAGTATGTGAAGGTCCAGTGGGGGCAGATGATTGAGTCTGAGATGCCACTGTCCTTGCTCTCTTCGGAGCTTTCAATATCAGCTCCTTAGATGCTTTCTCTATAAATCCTTCCCCCTTTTTGGCATCAGCAAATCAGGTAGGGGGCGAAGCAGATACTTTACTGTTCAGGTTCTTGTATGAGTCTGACAGATCATCCAGCTTATTTTGTAGCTTCGTCAGCTGCTCATGTAGCTCGTTTCTCTCGTTTGTCAGCTAATCGCTGTATTTCTTATGTGAGAGATCTGCTGCAGCCTGAAATTCTTTCAGCTGCTTCTCCACCTTCTCTTCAATGGCCTTCTGAATATTTTCCAGTCTGAGGTCAGTGGCTTGAGAGATGGCAGTGACGGATTCAGTATGAGCGGTTTGGGCGGCCTTGTAATCATTCAGCAATTTGTCCTGGCCTTCCTGAATCGTCTTGAACTGTTCTTCAAAGTCAGCTCTCTGTACAGCTAGGGCATTCGTCAGAATGCTGGAGAAGTCAGGGACTGGAGATGTTGAGATAGCGGTCATGAGTCCCTGCAGCTCTGTACTTTGTGCCTCAGTGGTTTGCCACCAAGTTTTGTGGACGGTTCGGGCGAGTAGGCGATTCTGAGTACCTTGGTTCCTCAGCTCCCTGGACACTGATTTCGATCGACGGCTCTTTGGGCTAGGCGCTACTTCAAAAGCAGATTCGAGAAGGAGCTGAGAAGGATCAGCTGCCTTCGAAGTACCAGCCACCGTCTGTCCGGGACCAAGGATGCTGAGTGGAGGATCAGCAGTAGAGGTAGTGGCATCCTTGTCCGGTTGAGTTCCCTCATCAGGCTTCTCAGGGCCTGAATCACGGGGTGGGTCCTGACCATCGGAGTCAGACCCATCTGAAGGCGAGGGTGCTGAGACAGGCTGTCTGTCGTTCAGCATTGCAAGCATGGCCGCCCTCAGATCTTCGAGCGTGCCGAGGTCAGATGGCTCCGAATAGCCAAATCAGCAGCTCTTCCTCGTGAAGCTGCTTGCATGAGTGGTGGATGATGAGCCTCTTCAGGTTATGCCACTCCTGGAACCTTATCAGCATATGGAGCCTCGCCTGCCTTGCAAGTATGACAAGGTCGCTGTGGCTGGCGATCTCCGAAATAGATTCTGTAATCTCTCGGGATGCTCTGGATTTGAGAGTTGTGGCCTCCATCCCGATAGATTCTGACTCTGAGGCTGTCTCCGAGTCCTCAACTTCAGTTGGAGACGCCTGTTTCTCCACAGACGGGATGTTGCTGAGTGGTGGGACGTCGAAGGGGCTTTCCAAGGTCTGAACCTCTTCAGCCTGGACATCTTCAGCTTGGACCCCTTGGTCCACGGTTTCTCCATGTTCAGTGGAGATGGCCTTCTCCACTGATTGTGTCTTCTCAGAAGACTCTGGCTCGTCTCTCAGCTGGAGAGGCGGCTCAGCATTTACGGCCTCTGGCTCCGCCTCAGTCTCAGTAGGCACAACCTCGCTGACCTTCTTCAGCCATTGATTTGGGAGGGGACCTCTTCTTCGTAGGCATGGAGGTCTATGGAGTCCCGGTCCTTGAGTCAGCGGGCGCTGAGTCAATCTGCTGAAGGGCCGCTGCCCTATTCTGGAACCTAACTTTCTTCGGATTGAAGTAGGCTTTGTCAGCGAAAGTTATGCTCTCAGATCCGAAGAAATCTTCTATCATGATGGAGAGCTTCAGGCAGTAGAGGAGTTTGCCTTTGACGCTCAGTCGCTTGGATGTTTTGTCGAACTTAGCCGACTGCGTCATGAACTCCTTCAGAAAGAATTCCGTCCAATTAATCTTGGCTCGGTCATAGATGGCCATCATCATCTGTAGCTTGGGCATTGACACTTGGTCAAATGAGCCTGCTTCACTCGTCAAGAGTTGAGTCACTATGTACGCCAATGCTCTGTACTGTGGGAGCATTGCGTTCTTGGGAAAAGCGGCTCTGAAGACTGTTGGCTTCTCGCAGAATTCAGTGAGGTACTCATCCATCAGGTCGTCCTTGTATGCGACGGTGTTGAGTCCTTCATTTGGCAGATTGAAGCTTTTTTGAAGAGCTTCTCGGATGAACATCTGCTTGATAATTGAAGCATCTCAGGCGGGGTCGCCTACTGAGTAGACGACAAAGTGGCATCTAATATTCCCGTCAACGGACTCTGAGTTCAGATACGCCTCAGCCACCTAGCACGGAAGGAAGAAAGAAGGCTTCCTTGTCAAGAATCCTTCCAGTCCGGTCTCGCGAAGTGCATAGAAGATCTCCTCCATGTAGTCGAGATCACATGCGTCAAATTCCATCATAGGCTCGCACCAGACGCGATCCTTCTCGAGGATCTCTTTCATATCAGAGGGAGAGTCTACATGTGTTCCTGTCATCTTAATAATCTACAAACACAATGCTAGTCAGTATTCGATAAGATATAAGAGAGAAATCATTGAAAGATCATACGATACTGAAAAGATCATTGAAAAATTACCAAAGGATTTTCTGAGAGGTTATATGTAACAAAGCGAGTGATAGTCTCAGAAAATTTAGGGTACTTAAGATATTTGCAGAGATGAAATGGCGGTTTCAAACATTTGAACGCTTATATATATCTAGGAGAAGATAAACAGTTAAATATCGAGGGTTCAGTTTGAACGCATTTTTTGAGATGGACGGCTAACATAAAGTTTTATAAAATAGGTAATGAGCATACTAGCCGCCTAAGTCAAAAGCCAGTTGTATATAGCCTAAGTAGTAACTTGATACGACATGCATTTAATGCGTTGCAGAGTTCAGCATACTTTTACATAGAATGTCGTGTATTAAATGTAGTCCGTTAAAATTAAATGACATTTTCTAAGGCATTGAATACGATGCTGAATTTGATTCATAAATGCACAGAATTGTTTTATAGGCTACTGAGTAGAGATACGCAAACCTGTTAGCTGAACATCGTAGTCAGCTGATACCTCGTGTAGATGGTTGCTGAGTCTCTACGTGCGATTTTATTCGATCGAGAGTGAACATTCCCCCTTACTGAATGCTCCTCTCCTGAATCCTCTTACTGACTGGAGTCAGTAGGGTCCAGCAGACCTAGCTCTATTGAAAGTTCTCTGAATCTGGTTTAAGCTAGAGCCTTGGTCAGTATATCAGTCCTTTCATGGTCAGTATGGATCTTCTCCATCTTGATATCCTTCTTTTCGACATGGTCACGAATGAAGTGGTGTCTGATGCCCATGTGCTTGCATCTCGTATGAAGTACAGAATTCTGAGTGATTGCAATGGCACTGGTACTGTCGCAGAAGATCGGCACTTCATTCTGAATGACGTCATAGTCGCGTAGCTGCTGTCTCAGCCAAAGGATTTGGGCGCAGCAACTTCTGGTAGCCATGTATTCAGCTTCAGTAGTTGACGTTGCTACTGAATGTTGTTTCTTTGAGAACCATGAGATCAGCTTATTGCCAAGGAACTGACACGTTCCAGAAGTTGATTTTCGGTCAATTCTACATCTGCATAGTCAGCATCAGAATAACCAGTTAGTTCAATATTATCATCAGCTGGATACCATAAACCCATGTCAGGTGTTCCTCTAAGATAGTGGAGAATCTTCTTTACTGAGTCCATGTGACTCTGCTTCGGATTCGCCTGAAATCGAGCGCAGACACCTACAGCATAAGTTATGTCAGGACGAGTTGTTGTTAAGTATAATAAAGAAAGAATTATAGCACAAAATTCAGTTTGGTCTACTGATACTCAATCTATATCAAGATCAATTTTCATATTCGTGTTCATCGGGATCTTGATTGGTTTGCCGGATGTGCAACCGAATCTCTTGATGAGGTCTTGAGTGTATTTGCCTTGATTGATGAACATTCCCTTCTCAGATTATTTGACTTGAAATCCGAGGAAATAGTTCATCTCTCCCATCATTGACATCTCGAACTTGTCCTTCATCATTTTCTCAAACTGCTGACACATGATGACATTCTTCAAGCCGAAGATGATGTCATCTGCGTAGTTTTGCATAAGTAATAGATCATCTTCCAGTAGAATGCTGAATAAAGTGCGGTCTACGGTGTCCTTCTGAAAACCTTTTTGCAGAAGAAACTCAGATAGGGTATCGTACCAAGCCATGGGTGCTTGTTTTAACCCATATAGAGCCTTTCTGAGTCTATAAATTTGATGTCCCTGCTGAAAGCCGGGAGGTTGTTCTACATAGACTTCTTCTTTCAGTACGCCGTTCAGGAAAGCAGACTTCACATCCATTTGATATACTCTGAATCTTTGATATGTTGCGTAGGCTAGGAATAGTCTGATTACCTCCAATCTTGCAACTGGAGCGAACGTTTCATCGAAATCTATCCCTTCAGCTTGACAGTAGCCTTTTGCCACTAGTCTTGCTTTATTCCTTACTATGACATTGTTTTCATCTCGCTTGTTCTTGAAGACCCATTTGGTTCCGATCACATGTTGATGTCGGGGTCTATCAACAAGCTCCCAAATTTCGTTTCTCGTGAACTAATTCAGCTCCTCCTGCATGGCTATGATCCAGTCAGCATCTTTCAATGCGTCCTCAACTGACTGAGGTTCTTCAGTAGACAAGAAGCAGGAATATAAGGCGCTTTCTCCCTGACTGAATCTGGATCTTGTCTTTACTCTTGCTGAAGGATCTCCAATAATTAAATCAGAAGTGTGAGCATCCAGCCACGATCTACGATGTTTCAACTCTTCATCTGAAATATGTTCAACACAGATTAGTAGGTGAGTTAGGCTTTTCAGTTGTACTATTCTAAGATTGAAGCAATTCAGTTCCAAGAGTGTGATCTACTGAGTCACCAGGTTCAGGGGCATTTAGCTCAGGAACATCATTAGTTCCCCCTGAATTATTATTCTCAGTACAGGTCTCAGTTACCACTGGGGTTTCTTCATCGACCTGAGTTACCTGGGATTAACTTTGTTAATTGACCTGTAGCTGCTTACTGATGTCCTCAGATTCAGGTTTAGAGTTTCTGCTCCTGTCTTCAGTAGCAAAGTCATTAAAAACAACATGAGGGCTTTCCTCCACGCAAAGGATTCGATAGTTGAAGACTCTGAAAGCTTTGCTGACCCGGGAGTATCCTAAGAACACTCCCTGATCTGACTTGCTATCAAAAGTCTTCAGCTGATCTTTCCCATTATTGTGAATAAAGCACGAACACCCAAAAATATGGAAATAAGATAGAGAAGGCTTCCTGTCGTTCCATAGTTCATATGGTGTCTTCTTATGCTGCTTTGTTAGTAAAGATCGGTTTTGAGTGTAACATGCAGTATCAATAGCTTCTGCCCAGAATTTGGTTGGGAGTCCTGAGTCTGCGAGCAGGGTTCTTGCTGCTTCTTTAAGTGTTCGATTCTTCCTCTCAGCAACCCCATTTTGTTGAGGCGTGCGCGCGACAGACGTCTCATGCTTTATGCCTTCTGCTTTGCAGAACTCCTCTACCATGAAATTCAGGAACTCAGTTCCTCTATCTAAATGTATCTTGACGATATTCGTGTTCTTCTCGACACTGAGCCTTTTCAGAAGCCTTGGTAACTCTGTTTTGACATCAGACTTGTTAGCAATAAATATGACCCATGTGTAGCGCGAGTAGTCATCAATGACCACTAATGCATACTTCTTGCCTCTGATCGTCACTGGAGAGACTGGACCGAACAAATCCATATGTAGCAGCTGAAGGATTCCATCAGTGGAAGGAGATGGAACTGGCAGATTTTGATTCCTTGTTTGCTTTCCCTTCAGGCATGCTTCACACTGAGTTTCTTTGTTGAATACTTCGTTCGGCAGTCCTCTTGCTAGAGTGTTTCTAGCCAATTTGTTGAGCGTTTTGAAGTTGAGATGTCTGAGTCTTCTGTGCCAAAGCCACCCCGTTCTGTTGTCTTTCTTTGCCAACAAACAAGCTTCAGGTTCAGCAGAGTTCCAGTCAGCTACATAGATATTCTTCTTGCGCGAACCTGATAACACTGTTTTCCCTGTAGATTTATCAATAACATCACAGAAACCAGCGTCAAAAATCACTCTATTCGAGTTGTCACAAAATTGACTAACAGAGAGAAGATTATGCTGAAGTCCTTCAACATATGATACTCTTGGAACTGTTGTTGTTCCAATGCTGAGCGTTCCATAGCCTCTGGTGTAGCCTTTTGTGTTGTCTCCAAACTCGATTCGGGGTCCTTCTTCAGTAGTATAATTCTTTAGCAAGTCCTTTTGGTACGTCATGTGTCTTGAGCATCCGCTGTCCACATACCAAGGGTCCTTGTGTACCTGCAAAATAGAATTATATTTAGGTACCCTTTATTTTTTATTTTGGGTCCTTAGATGTTAGTTTTTGGTAACCCATATCTGTCTTACGACCCTGGTGGTCTCAGACAGTTTCTTTCCACTTTTGTCAACATATTTGACCACTGGACTGGTCGATGCTGACTTCTGAGGCTTTTCAGGTTCAGGAGTCCTGATCTTCTGAGTGGGTAGACTGTTGACCTTTGCCTTCGGTACGGCTTTCTTTTTCTTCTTCTGACTTTTGGATCCTCTCCTGACTATAGGATCATAGTAGTATGACCCATACTGAGCTAGATGTGTCAGCTGTGGAGGTCCATACTGATCAGCCCATTTTGCTTTGTTGGTTCCCCCTTGACTGAACTAGGGTGATCTGGTGCTGATCTTCTTGTCAGAGTGCTGATGACTAGGATGAGGTGCCTTCATCTTCTGTTTGTTCTTGGCTAGGGGGTTCAGTATGTCTGCATTGATGGTCTCCCCTTGAACAAACCTATAAGCCAGCCGGTTTTCTGAGCGTACGGGGGCAGATGAGGAGGCTCCCTGGCTAAATCCAAGTCCCTCCTTGCAATGCTTGGGCTTGTTGCTTGCTAGCATAGCCTCTAGCTTCTTTTCAGCGCCCATGTAACGCTCTGTCATCAGGTTCCTCCAGACATCATCACTTTTCTTCAGCATTTCATGCTCGGTCTGATGTCCTGACAACTCTTGCTTCAGTAGACTCAGTTCAGTATCTTTCTGAGTCAAGTCTTTGGTCAAAACTGAGATCTGATCTTCTTGATGCTGAGACTTGACCATCAGAGAGTTTATCTCCTCCCTGAGTCTCAACACAAGTCCTTCTGACTCAGTAGCAACCTGACTCTTCTGAGAAAGTCTCTGATTCTCCACTTTCAGGGTATCCAATTCCTGAAGAGTCTTATTGAGCTGCAAACTCATCTGAATCTGCTCGTCGAGTAGTTCTTCATATGCGATCGCGACGTCTAGATTCTCGTCTGCACCTGAAAGAGTGTCGTGTGTACAGTGTGAAGAGGAATTAAATGGTTCATGTGAGTTTACCTCATCCTCTTCTCCTGCCATGAGACACTTTTCAGCATCTTCTTCAGCTTCAAGCTCTATAGCCATGAAAGTTGCTTCATCGTCAGATGAATCCATGAAGGAATTGACTCCATCTGAGTCATCTGAGAGTTCACCAACAATGTACGCTTGTCTCTTCTTGATGAACTTCTCCCTTCTTGCTTTGCGTCTTTGCTCTTTCGGCGATCTTGAGCTCGGAGGACGATCATACTGATAATGTCCTGGGTTTTTGCAATTATAGCAGGTTGTGACTCTTTCTTCTTTGCTCTCACTGTTTTTCGACTGAGTTGAGTCCTCTTGTTTCCTGCATTCAGAAGTATGCGAGTCAGGAGTGCGCTTAGGCGTATATTCAGACTTACCCTTGGATTCTCTGAGGGCTTTAGTCACTTTTCTGCGCCTCTCCTTTTCCTTCTGATACTTCACGGCAAGCAGTGCGTACTTCTTGGCTAAATTTCCTTCTTGTATGTCACTAAGTGAAGGTTCAGCCTTGCTAGACGCTGGAGTTGCTATGCTGACTGATGCTTTAAAGGCATGGTCGACTTGGGTGTCAGCTTCAGCTCGCTGCTTCCTTTGAGGTAAGACGAACTCGAACTCCTCTGCTTTAAGTTCTGAAAAGATATGGTCAGGAGTAACAATATCTAAATCAGAATGACGTAATAAAGTAGCAAAGGGGGTCTAGTTTCCATCTAGTAGTGCCCTCAAAATCTTGAGATTCATCTCTCGGTTGGAGAATGTTTTTTCCAACCCGTTGATAGAGTTCATCAGATTCGTAAATCTGACGTTGAGATCTTCAATGGTGTCACCAGGCATGAGAGACAACCTCTCCAGCTTCTGAAGTTCCAACGTAAGTTTATTTGCTTTGATCTTCTGAGTCCCCCGACTCAGTAGCGCTAGAGCATCCCAGAGTTCTTTCGCGGACTTGGAATCCTGAACTCTTCCGAGATAGGAATCACTCAGGGTGGTTAGTATGGCGTTTCTAGCGACGCGGTCTAAGTTGTGAAGCTTCTTCTCCTCAGGGGTGAAGAGACTTCTGTCCTTGGGGATCTTCTTCCCGGTCACCATTCCTCCTCCATCTGTTGGATCCTGAGTTACGATGCTATCGATCATAGGAATGATATGTCCGTCCTCCAGAACCTCTGTCATGCTATCGTGGAGAGAGGTCAGATGTGCCTCCATTCTGACCCACCATATGCCATAGTTCTCTACTGAGAACATGGGTACCATCCTGATCCCTGACATATCAGACATGATAGATAGTGATATGAATGAAGAATGATATGGAGTGAAAACGTTTTCCGGATCCGTTCAAGTAGACCAGTTTCAGAATAACAAGAGTCTTATAGAACTCCTGTTCTGATACTAATTATTGGTCCCGAGAGTACGTTCAGGTGTAGAGGGGGGGGTGAATACACCTGAAAACTGATTTCTCAACTTAAACACGAACAGTCCTTTTCAGGATAATGTCGTACTGAACAAGTTCAGCAGACCAGATAAGCTGTTCTGAATCGTGTGGCAGAGTGACTGACTCTACTGAGACCTGCTAGCTGACTTGGAGTCAGAATTCAGTATCTTTCAGATAGAGTTCAGTAGTGCGGAATAGTGTAGGCCCAAATTCAGTTGATTTAGGAAAACGTTTTTATCAAAACAGTTTCAGTAGATTAGTGCAGTCTATCAAGTTTGCTGAAACTCAGTTGAATGATTTAAAGAATATTTTCAGTATGAACAGTAAATCAATGCAACAGTAAAAACAGAACACAAGACACAGAGATTTTTAAAGTGGTTCGGACACAACAATCCTATGCCCACTGTCCCGAAAGATCAGGAAGCTATTTATTATAATGATGTAGTCTCAGTTGGTTTGTACGCTGGACAAACACTGGTCTTGAGATTTATACTGAGCAAGTCTCAGTTTACAGGGTTATCAAACTAAGTGTTTGAAAAACTCTCCAACAGTGAAGGAGTCCTTTACAATAAGGATCAGTTCAGAAGTGAACTCCTTCATCTAAGCTATGGATTTAGTCTATTGAGCTTAGGTTAGAGGGATAGGGAACAAGAATGTGGCTTCTCGAACGACGAACAGCTGAGTGTAAGCTTTGGGTTCGTGTAACGTCGTTTAGATACTAGAGGTTGTATTAAGCAGTTTAGCTTGGTTCTCTAAGAGCAGAAATGTAGTCTTTCGCCGGAGATTGTTTCTTCGAACTTCTTGCGGAAGACTTAGGCTTTTTCGAATTTGCTCGTTTGAATGCTCTGTGTGTTCTCTCGCTTTCTCGTTTTCTCGTGAGTTCTAGGTGAGCTTCAATTTGATTTATCCCTCTATTTTTAGAGAAGATATTAGGATAGATCCATTGGAGACGACGATCCTTTGTCTCTCTCTTTTGGGTAGCTAACGGCTCTTTTGAAGTATGGTGGCAGTGTCCTTTCCCTCCATTTCTGGAAAGTTGTTGAGTTGCAGCTTTAGTAGGTATAGGATACGTGGGTGCCTGTCATTGGTCGAGGTTCAGAAAGTGGTTGAGACATAACAGACTTCAAGGAGATCTGAAGCTGACTTCTCTCTTCCTCGTATTGACTCTGCTGATTTGACTTTTAAAGATCCTGACGTCAGAAGACTGTCTGGCCGCTGCTGAGTCTGATCTCTGATTCAGTAGCATGCTCCTGCTGAGTCGGCTCCACTGAAGATTAGCTCTGAGTTCAGTGAACTACTCCTGTTGAGTTCAGTTCTACTGACTCCTTTCAGTATACTGCTCCTGCTGAGTCCAGTATAACTGAGTCTTCTACTTCTGGTGCTGAGGCAGATAATCCACTGAGTGCCTGAACCAGAGCAGAGTGTCTGCTGAGTCTGAAACCTCAGAGACAAAAACCGATTACAACGCAATGGTTCACCAATCAATATAGGGTTTTGAGATCTTCAAATCTTCACAGACTCCTTCAGAGCACAGGGCTACTGAGTAAATGTCAACACAGAAGACTAAGTCATTTCCCACTATCTTCCAACATTGTTGAGGATAGAATCATCACCCAACAGTAAGATTATACTAAATTCACTTAATTTTAGTATTGTTCATGGATAAGCACAAATTAGATTTGAAATTAAATCATATATAATATCATGTACTTTCTTTGTCCCAATTATTTTGTCCAGTATTCTATATCGGGTCGTCCTAAATATATTGTCCAATTTCATTTCTTAGCAGATTATTATACTACATTTTTTTGTAAGACCCACAATTTTACACCACTTTACACACAAATAACGACTCCTTAAAAACCACGCCACAACCAAAGTAGAAAGATAATTGGGACAGAGGAAGTATAAATTATCTATTTTGATCATATATCATAATTTTGAATTATTGAAACGAAGATAAAATATTCTTTCCATCCATGAATTCTAGTAGGTTTTGAAAATCCTATACAATTATTCTTGAGTTAATACTCCCTCGTCCCACAATTCTTCTTCAAAACTTTTCGATACGGTTCTTAAGAAGAGTTGTTGGTTGTGTGTAAAGATGTATGTGTTTGTAATAATTTACTATTTTTTGAAATGGAGCAAAAATTATGGGACGGAGAGTATATTTTTTTGGCCGCATCATTTCTAATAAAATATACAATCTAAAAAAAACCATTATAACCTTATCATATAAATAAACACATTAAAAACTCAAAATTCATATACACGACAAAAAATAATTATATAAAAAATGACATGATCGTAATTTAGATATCTTTTTAATTTCTAAAGCACGACGTACAAGACTAAAAGTTTTTTTATGATTGCAAAATAGTATTCCCTCCAACCCGTTAAAAATGGCTAACTTTCCTTAATTGAGACGTCGCACTAAAAGTGGCTCAATCCAAATTTATTTAACTCTCATACTTTATTATATCATTTTTTATACTTTATCATTTATTTTCTTATTATCATACCCATCTTCTATCTCCTATTTTATCATTTATTTTCTCATTATCTTACTCATCTTTTATCTCCTATTTTATGATGTATTTTCTCATTATCTCATTCATCTTCTTTCTTCAACTTTATCATCTACTTCTTTCTCATATTTTATTATCTATTTTCTTAATTAGTATGTCGAAAAAAAAAATAAACCGCTAACAGTTGAACAAAGAGAGTACAATTTAACTAATATTAATTCATTAGATAAAATTTTCAATTAAAGTTAGTATAAATACTATGTCATAACTTTATCCAATTTATCTCTTCGCACAAATAACAGTACATCAGTGACTATTACCTTACCAGAATATTCTTTTATAATATCTAGATATTTTACAAGAAAGTTCTATTAGAAAATTGTATAACTTCTTCATTAGCAATCTGCGGTGGATCCAAACTCGTTTCATTACAACATCCACCCCGCCAGTAACATCATTCAAAGCGTAATATTGCTTCACAAGTCCTATGATACGCGATCTACCCAACCTACACCACAACCCTGTCATTACTGCGATCCATCATCAAATCCAGATTGCAGCACTGATGGCCTTTTATCATAGGATTCTAATTTCAAGCCTAATCTTCAACAAGAAGAGCAATCTCGATTTCTTGTAGTGATTTCCCTTTGGTTTCCAGCACATTTTGCTTCACAAAGACCACAGCTAGCAAGCAGAATGAACCGAACATTGAGTACAACAGCTGAGGCCCCATCCAGTCCAGCAGACGCAGGAACAGCAACCCAACAAGAAAATTTATCACCTGAAAGTGTAATATGTCGAGAAGCAGAACCCTAGTTAGCTTTTACTAAGCATAGATATAATATGTATAAGCTATAAGAGGTGATGGAAGCCAATTACCCAATGCACAGACATGCAAAGTGCCATAGCTTTCGCTCTGATTCGGTTGGAAAATATTTCAGGGAGCAAAAGACCAGGAACTGGACCAGCTCCAACAGCAAACATTAACACAAATCTGCATGATCCAACTCATTAATGGAAGGCACATACACATACCACTAAAAGAATGGGCAATGATTGGACATGAACATGCAATCTACATTTCATGGTAAAGAAAGGAAGCCAAAAATAAACACTTACAGCATCATCCCGCCGACTGAGAGAAAAAACCCGAGAGGATTTGAAGCAGGTGAAGCTGATGCAAGAACTTGAAGAACCGTTGAAACAGCCTGATAGGTAATGCAGTAATAATGCATAGTCAAGTTATGCACAGACGTGTAGTTTGGGAAATGTTGAATTGCAGAAGAAAGTGATTTTGAGTTCGAATAAGAAAGAGGGGTGAACCATGCATGTGAAAAACATTAGATATTTTATCCATACACAGCAGAGCAGGTATAGAGCAACAACAGAAATGTGTATCATCTAACCATGCCAAAGAAGCTCCAGAGGAGGAGAGCCTTTCTTCCTAGTTTATCCATCAATGCCAAAGCAATAATGGAACCTGCAGATAGTTACATGAATTAATCGTACACAAGAATTAAAAAAAATAAAATAAAAAAAAAAAAAAGAGGATATGAATGGCTGGCAGAAAACAAGTATTTACCTATTAAATTTGCAGTCCCCACGCACACATTTGCCAAGCTCGAGGAAACTCCAGCACGTCTAAATACAGTTGAAGAGAAATAAAACACAGCATTTATTCCAGAGAGCTGTTGTAAAGCAAATAGGGTTGATCCAATAAAAACAACTGCAAAAGAATCAAGTAAATAACAAAGCATTTGGGGTAAAAACTAAAACTCACAGCTTCAGATGTATACCGCTACAGCTTCAGATATTCAAATTAGAACCTTATTATATGTACCTCTTGAGTTCCGCCCACAGAGTAATTCCGCAAGTTTTATGGTGTCTGCTTCATCTCCTCTCTGAGTCTTTGACAGCTCCACAATTGCATCTTTGGCATGAGATGCTCCAAGAAGCTTCTCAAGTTCATTCTCAGCTTCAGTATATCTGCCTTGCTACGGATTTAAATAGAAAGGAATGTTAGCATTTCAATCTTGTCATGATATCGCAATGATAAATATCATCCTCATGGCACATCATGCTAGTAGAGTGAAAATTGATTGCAGCAAAACTTGAAAATCAAGTGTGGAAAAATATTAGACCTCCTTCCAATTTTGCTGATAAATGAGCCACTTAACAGATGATAACTCACACTTTCAGAAGCATAACTAGACTAACTTCACCAGAAAATATAGGGCAGGCAATAGTAGAAGAATTCCAGTTCACAGAACATGGCATACTGAGAGTGATCATAATAAGGATGAGGACCAGGTTTCACGAGGACAAACAAGGATACTTGACAAGTGTGACTAGGGTACAGAAATCCAACAAAGAAACAACTAAAACACTTCAGGGAAGGGGGAGGAACAGGACCGGTTTTAAGTATAATGGTGGAAAGTGCATTTGTTTACTCCAAATATATTCCATTCGAAAAGAGAAATATAAAATAAATAGCAACAGAACCTTGTATAGCCAAGGTGGGGATTCCACACAAAACACCATTAAAAGAGCTAGCATCGAAGCAGGAAATACAGATATCCAGAAGCAGATGCGCCACCTAAGCAAACACAGTCAGTAAAACACATAAATGATATTAGTTCAATCACCTTTTCTCTGACCCCCAAAATAAGACAAAATAATCTTAACCATAATATGATGTGATAATCAACTTCAACTACTATTCTCGGTTAAATTTATTTACCATCCAAAAATATTCCTTACTGGAATCCCAACCACTAGAGCGGCCATCAGTCCAAGACAAGTTGCTATCTGAATAAAGCTCCCATAAGTACCCCTCACATGGGCAGGAGATATCTACTTGAAACAAAACAAATAAATGAACATAGTAAAACCTCAGGTAGATAAAACAAAATCTGTTTTACATAGCACAACTAAATGCAGAGCAAATTGAAAGTATCTCTACCTCTGTTACATAAAGAGACGCAACTGGCGGACCCACACCCAAGCCAATACCCACTAAAACCCTTCCCAGAAGCATTCCTGTCAAACTGCTAGCCATGGCACTGGAAATACAAGCAGTAGCACCTCTTTCAAAATAAATATAAGATGAAGTATGAACAGCAGGAAATCACCTCTTCTTGATAGGGCCAGGTTAAGAAACCAAATTATACTATGATAGACAGTTTATTTTATATTTAAGAAGCAAAAGATGAAAATATAAAAACTCATAAACAGACAAGACATTAATACACGAAGTAAGGAATGTAGCCATCCCCCTGCACAAGACCATTACTTGACGCTTTACTACTTCGAACTGATACAATGCAGCATAAAACGGAGTTTCAGGAATTAGGTTTTATCTTTGAAGTGTTATAGCACCACTCTAGTTATCATCGGAGTGGAGATGGAAAAATAAATCATTGATTCATTTGTTTAATGTATCTATATTAGGTTTGAATAAAATTATGCATTAAAACTACTCTTACAGTTAAGATAATTCGTTCATTGTTCAATTGAAACAGAAAGTCCATTAAAGGAGGCTCCACCAATATGAAAAAACTGAAGCTCAAGTCTGGGTGGTAGCATACAAGAAGAAACAGTAACATTCTACTGCAAGTCACGAACAGTATTTACAGAATATCTCGGTTGTGCCAAACGGGAGAGAAGGTGAAAGAGAAGTAACAAAAAATCCCTTGCAGAAAATGCAGCGAATATAACCAAAAGTATTCATAAAAATACATCATATTATCCTGAGGTCATACCAAGGACTTAAAAAATGAAAAAATATTTTTAAGTACCAGATTGGAGCACCGATAAGCATAGGCAAAGCACACAACTGAAAAGCTCTACGACGCCCAACACCATCCGCAACCAAACCACTGATCAGGGATCCAACAAAAGCTCCAGCAAGACAAGTACTAACCACCAAGCCTGTAAAAAATATAAAATTAACATCAGATGATCAGATGTTCAGTTTACAATATTAATGCCCATCGTAAAATTCAAAGCTCACCTTCTTGCAGGGTATTCCCATGGAAACCAAGATCAATAGAAATTGTTTCAAGAGGTTCGTTAACAACTCTGAGGGGAAATCCGACAAAAGTCAAGAAAAACGGAAATACCAAGAAAGATACAACAAAGGAATGTCCAAGAACAAACCCAAGATGATAGCCGAATAAGAAGGGAACTATAGTAGCTACGAGCACATGTGGAAAGGAAAGCTTCCAAGGTGGACTTTCAGCTTCTTGCTGCATACTGCTCTGTAAAAGCTCTGAAACAAACCACAAACGAATCATTGTACGTCAAGAGCAAAATCCATAATATCGTTCAACATATTTATTAGCAACAAGTTCCTATTTCGATGTATTTGGAACTACGGCTTTCAAGTCCACTGTATGATTATGTCACTCAACAAAAGTTATTTTGACAGATTTGAAATTCATTTCATATGAAGTCACTAAAAACCCTTTCATCAAACTCTCTCATTCAATTCAAATGCAATATATACCAAAGGATAACCTTTCAGTAAGCATTCTTTCATATACTCCCATCAGTTTACAGATCAGAGATCAACAATATATTAGCCTATAGGCAGAACGGGATATACTTGTTTAAATCAGCTGCACGCTCAACTTTACTCATATCATTTGAACTACAAAAATTAAAGTAAAAAATAAGATTTGAAGTTTACCGGTATTATCTTCAAGATCAGAGGACTCATCGTAATCCCTAGGGTCCATAGCTCGTTTATGCAACCTTCTCAAGTCTGCCAGCATTCTATATCTTTATTTTCCGCTTTTCCCCAAAAGACAACTTCTAGAAACTTCACATAATCACAAAAAACGGAACACAGTAAAAGCCAAAGCAAACCCTAAAATATAATTGAAAATATATTTCGTCCAGAAGTATTATAAGAACAGACTCAATTTTATTGCAGAAACATATTGACAAGACGCAACATTTTTTTTTTCAATTTCTCTCGTACTTCTTCGAAAATTAATTACTCCTGCTTTTTATCTAGCAAAGATAAAACTCAAGGATTTGCTACGTAAAGAACCTACAGCACTTAAATATGAACAGATCGACTAGGAGAGAGAGAGACGGGGCGATTGGGGTGGGGGGGGAGAGAGAGAGACAGCAGTTAAATATGAACAAATGGTGATGAATTTACACAAAGGTCTAAAAAACAATCAAAGAAACGTAGCGAAACTGCAAGGCCTACCACGCCTGATCAATGAAGGCGCTGATCTTCCATAAATTATTAACTGAAACTTTCACACAAGGAGCTTTACGTTCGTTTTTGTGTGTTTGCTTCAATACTACGACAGGGATTGGTGTAACCAAGCAACCGACGAGAATGTGATTAAATTCAAATTAAATTAAAATATAAATAAGAAAATGCCAAGAAACATTGTCTAGAAACTGCGTGAACAACTTTGTTTTGGGTACAAGACCCGCTGCTTTCTGCTTTCTCTCTCAACCACATGTATGAGATGTGAGCTGTAGCATCAAGAATTAAATTAGAATCTTATTTAAATATAGGTTAAATATAGGTGCCGTTTTGATTTAATAATTTTATATATAAAACTTATAAACTTAATAATATAGATTAGGTAAAGTTTGTAAATGCATATAGAATTAAGTTTTAATATGAGGGGTTTCATCTAAATTACATATAATATTTAGCAAAAATTTAGTTATCACTAGTTAGAAAACTTCTAGTCGAATACTCACTAACGAAAAAATCTGATGCAAGTATAATTGGAAACTACCACGTGCTAGTAGAGGTCCAGGGTGCCTAAGGATCCTCTGCCCCATAATTTGGTAGGCCACCAAGTTATCACCACACGACATATGTCATCACCTTATTGGTGGGACATGTAGTGGTCACCAAATGGGGCAGAAGATCCCCACTGGTCGAGGGTAGGAGGTGCTACGTGGATCTCGATGTTAGTGTTATTTCCAAATAACGATATTCCCTCCACTTGTCCTAGTAAAGGTACGAGATTTATATAATTAATTACTCTATTCATCTGCCTCCATTTGTAAGGAGATTAAAAAAATTATTTATTATGTGTAAAGTAGTATAAAGTAGTGAGATCTACTAAAATATGTCAGATTATTATTTTAAATTAAAAAAAGTAGACTAACAGAGTGGTACAGCCCAAAACGGAAAACTGAACTAATGCAATAGGCGGAGGGAATGAATGTTTAAAATTAGTTTGTGAGTAAAGATGTGAGAACTATATCATTATTTAATTGTTTAGAGTTGGTTTTGGGTTGGTAAATGTGTGTGACCCATTTTCTTTTTAAAAAACAAAACAAGTGTAGGACAATCTAAAAATGAATACAAGATAAGTATAATGGAATAGAGGGAGAATTTAAGTCCTCAACGTATGATCGTGCATACAGAGATCACTATGAACTGATAATGCACGATAGATTCAATTTCGGATGAATGAGATTCGACTTTTAACTTCTTCTAACAGTAAGAAATCGCAAATAATGTTAACAAATACTTATTACAAGCGTTTTTATTTGATCTAAAGTTAAAAAAATAGTTTTTAATCAAAAATAGAGAAATTTTTAGATCTATAATAAAATACATGTATTTTTTATAGTTTCTATATTTATAATACCTTAAGCACCAAAAGCTCGATTAATACTTACAAATTTAAATAATTTAACTCCTTGGTTTTAAATAACTCATAAATTTTATAAACGTTAAAAAATTGTTTATACTGGTCAAAAACATATAAATGTTATAAAATGAGAGAGATTTAGAGAAGAAAAGAAATTGAAGTGTATTATTATGAGGGCGAAAACCTCGATTTATAGAGTTACAAGTTGGGGTTTGGGGCCTAGACAAGCTGTGCTTTGGGGCCTCTAGAGTTTATATATGGTCATCATATATAAGGTAATTCTTATTTACAACACTCTCCCTTGATTGATCATCCCTACACAGAGATTGTTGTCTCATTAAAACCTTGTCAGAAAAATCCAATATGATAAAAATTGGTCGAAGTAAAAGAGTACAGCTGCTTTCCTCAAAATAATCATTATAGATCCTTGAGTCGGCGCATGTCGATCTTGTGTACCAATTTCTTAAATATTGATGTCGGTAACGTCTTTGTGAATAAGTCTATCAAATTATCACTCGGGCGTATCTATTGGAAGTTGATGTCTTCGTTCTTTTGGAGGTCATGCGTGTACAAAAAATTGGGATAAATATGTTTTGTTTTATCGCCTTTGATGTAGCCTCCATTCAATTACATGATAGAAGCGACATTGTCTTCATATAAGATTGTTGGATTGTACTTTGAAGAAGTCAATCTGTACGTCTCTTGGATATGACTTGTCTTATTCCATAACCACAAATTCTCGACTTGCTTCATAGATTGCAATTATTTCAGAATAATTTGAGGATGTTGCAATCAAGGTTTGCTTAACGGTCTTCCAAGATATAACAGTTCCTCCACGTTTAAAAACATAGTCAGTTTATGATTTGACTTTATATGGATCGGACAAATAATCGGCATTTGCATACCTGTTGGGATGCGATTCAGTATGATAAGATTTGAAGATCTCAAAACCCTAGCTGAACGATGAACCATATAATGTAATAGCTTAAGTTGAGTTCAGCATGTTAGGAATTCAGTAGGCTAGCTAGAGTTCAGTAGCTGATAGACTCAATAGAGTAGATCTTTTTCAGCCGGACGGACTCTGTGTTGGAAACGCAGTATGGTTATCAGGACCTACTGACTCCGTGGATGGGAAAAGGCATGAAGCTGAACTTTTTAGAAGAATGTCAATAGAAGATAACTCAGTCCGAGGAATCTGAGGAAGTGAACTCAGCATCTGCTTTGGAGTTTGAACAAGCCTCACCTACCATTTTACCTCGACCAATGAGGAGCTGCCAGCGCTGTACCTTGCTATGACAAAAGTTGCCCTCAAGACTTAAAAAGAGAGAATCTCTACAGTAATGTTCAAACTTGAAGATGGTTGTTTTCCTTGTCGTTTTTGACACATGTCTAGGTTCTCTCCAACGAATCTATCACAAGTCAAGACTATTAATAGAGATCCTGCTTCAAATGATGAAGACACGACCGCGAACACCAAGCATTCAAGCATACAACCTCTAGCGAACTTAAAGCTCACTCAGCGAAGAACTCACCTCTTAGAACATCTGTTATAGTTCTTTTCTCTAGAGATACATTGTTCCAAATCTCTATTCTAAGCCACCATTGTTAGATCATAAGCTTAGAAACTGAAGGAGTTCATATTGATTGGACTGTTCTTATTGTACGAACTCCTTCTTAGTGGGAGAAATTCAAACCTTATGTTTGAAACTGTGTAAAGTCACTAAAACTATAACTAGAGTATCTCTCCTGCGAACAGATCGACTGAGACTTGCTCAGTATAATAAACTCAAGAACTCTTGCTTTTGTTCAGGACATTGTGTTGCGATTTTGTATACTGGAAGCAGTTTTTATACTTGTATACAATGTGTTTTTGTCCTTACCATTGTTTGATTCTCGTATCTGATAAATATATATTTGCACATGTAATCCTTTATCTTGATTATAAATAAGTTAGATTGTGTAGTGTGTTGTAGATCACAGAAGACTACTCAATTGGTTGACCTAACAAGATATAAACAGTTATCACAGCTGAGACAACTTTATGATAAATTGTCGGTATAATAAGAAGTGGTTTGTCTTGACTGTTTGTCTATACTGGTACACTTAAGGTTGTGTATTGATGGATCACAGTGAGATGTGTTCCCCTGACTGACCTTATTGTAGAACCACTAGTGGAGAACCAAGATCTCGGTGACTTAGCTGGTCATAAGTTTGGTAAGACATCAGCTGAGTGCATTTGTCTATCTATCACTTTGACCTACTATGGTGAACGTCATCGCAATCGGATTTACGTATCTTGGGTGCTAGTAGTCATTTGTAGCTCAGACTGGTTGTCTGTATCTTGCAACCGTATCCTATTAAAATGAGTTAATATCCCCTAAAGAACTCGTAAAGATTATCACACTAAACTGGCCGTTTGATTAAGTTCAGGTGTGTTAATAAGGTCGAGTGGTACTACTCAGGAATATAATAAGTTGTTAATTGAGTTAAGTTGTCAGTGGGCTTAATTAATTAATGGATATTTTTATCTTAAATACGGGGATCGATTAAGTCTAAAATACAAGTTCATGCTCAAGTTGGGATAAAGGGGTAAGTCGGCACAGATTCTCTAGTGGAATGAATCTGTGTTTATTAATTGATGTTGATCTGGGTTGAGCATAGATAATTAATTGATTTGAGGCCTGACTTGCATTATTAATATATTAATGCATTTTGCATTATTTAATATTAATATATTGGATCCCTGATCTGGCCCAATTAGTTGTCTAGTTATTTATTGTCTCTCAGAAATTATTATTAATATATTGATGCATTTTGCATTATTTAATAATGTTATTTATTTGAAATTAATTGGCTAGACTAATTAATTGATAAATAAAAGCAGCCAGTAGATTAATTTATAATATTATGGGCTAAATGATGTGGAAGCCCATTAGGGATATAATTAAATTAATGGACTAAAATATTAATGTAATATTGAATTTTGAAACCTACATATATTAGTATTATGTTCATAATCAGAACATACGGAGGAATATCAAATATTAATATAATATTGGTTTTAAATATAATTAAATTAGGAATATCAAATAGGAATATCATTAGGGATATAATTAAATTAGGAATATCATTAGGAATATCAAATAGGAATATCATTAGGAATATCAAATATTAATATAATATTGGTTTTTAAAGCCTATGTATATTAGTATTTTGTTCATAATCAGAACACACCTACACATACTCACAAACGTATAGAGAGACATATTTATATTTTCTTCAGTTCTCTGACCACGCGGAGGAAGAAAAGGGCCGGGGCACAGATCAGAAGATCTGAACGGGAGCAATAATTAGAGCTACTACAATATACGAAGTAGGTAGGGTAAATTCCATTCCTTCAGTATGGTATCAGAGTCTGGTTTGGGCTCTGATTTTGCTTTTTAGGAGCTTGGTTAAGGCTTTATCCGTCGTTTTTGGGTTATTTTTTGTGCTTGGGGCTGCCTGCGTGCCACTGTTTTGACCGATTTGTAACGTTTTTCTCGTTAGAAAATTCACGAGTAGTTGATAAGACCAATATGTATACTTGCATTTGCTATTTTGTACTATGTTTTAGGTCCGGGAGGCACGAAAATTGAGGCAAAGGCACGACTGCGCAAAAAGACAAAAAAAGGAGAAACCCAATTTCTACCAGATCACTACCGCCGGCTTTAGGAGGTGCATGCCAACTCATATTTCCAATCCGTTCGGACATTTTTGTTCGTCGTTTCATTAGGTTCATTTGGATAGGTCGCACAACCCATTCCGATTTCTGGTTTGTCCGGAATAGCGTCGGAAAGGTGAAGTGCTCGTGCTGTCAAGAAATCTCCAAAACATGCTTAAAACCATAGTTTTCTAGGGTTCCGCCGAATCTTGCTGTGGCGATTCCCGGCACATCCGGCATTCGATCGGTAATTGGCTTAAATCGTTGGATTCCTCTCGTCATGAACTTCACGTTGATAGGTTGTATGGGGTCATCCGACCCCAGATGCGATCGGAATCGATGTCGGAAGTCTGCTGCTCACCTTTGATTTTTTCGGCGATGAATTCGAAAATTGGATGAAATTGATAGATTTTTTGACCGTAATCCATACATCGTGCCCTGAAATCATCGGTATGTCATATCCTCTAAGTTAATTGAATGAATCATGGATTGTAAGGCGAATTCGAGAGATAATTGAGATGGTGGTGGTATCGCTGGCGATAGGCTGTGTATTCAGCCGACCACGTCGCAGCGACAGCGATTTTCGATTGTCTCGAATGGCCCAGACACATGGGATGGCTAATTAGATCAAATTGAATGTGGCATGATTCTCGTAAGTATGTCAATTTCGAGAATTTGATTCTATTTTAGTCAAATTAATAGTCAATGCTTAGATTTCACAGCGGGTACAATTCACTTCCCTCGAATTCCCTTCCTGCTTTTTAACCTTAATAGTGACATGGTCCAGAATATCGAACTATTAATTCTATTTATCTTAAGAACTCAGGAGTGGATTGAAATTAAAGAGCTTGGTCTAGGGTTACGCTAGTAAACGTCCACCTGCGTAGCTTACAAGTGGAATTATTAAGGATCTTCGAGGCACTTATTATCATTTTTTTTTACAAAAGGTTACAATGATGTTAATTGCGAATTATGTTGTTGCAGCTCTGATATTTGCTCGTATTTCAGATCTTCTGATCTATGTCCCGACCCTTCCAATCCTCCGTGTGGACAGAGATCTGAGAGGAATTAATTAACTGCTCTCACACACGTTCTTTTACTCTTGAATGGCGTTAATCATCATCAATTGTTTCCAGAACATGTGAATTTATAATATAATGTGTTGGTCCCGAGAGCACGTTCAGGTGTAGAGAGGGGGGGGGTGAATACACCTGAAAACCGATTTTCTCAACTTAAACACGAACAGTCCTTTTCAGGATGATGTCGTACCGAACAAATTCAGCAAACCAAATAAGTTGTTCTGAATCGTGTTGGCAGAGTGACTGACTCTACTGAGACCTGCTAGCTGACTGAGAGTCAGAATTCAATATCTTGTAGATAGAGTTTAGTGGTGCGGAATAGTGTAGGCCCAATTCAGTTGAGTTAGGAAAACGTTTTTTATTAAAACAGTTTTTGTTGATTAGTGCAGTCTATTAAGTTTGCTGAAACTCAGTTGAATGATTTTAAAGAAGGTTTTCAGTATGAACAGTAAATCAATGCAACAGTTAAGGGCAGAACACAAGACACAGAGGTTTTTACAGTGGTTCGGACACAAAAATCCTACGTCCACTGTCCCGAAAGATCAGGAAATTATTTATTATACTGAGATAGTCTCAGTCGGTTTGTACGCTGGACAAACACAGGTCTTGAGATTTATACTGAGCAAGTCTCAATTTACACGGTTATCAAACTGAGTGTTTGAAAAACTCTCCAACTGTGAAGGAGTCCTTTACAATAAGGATTAGTTCAAAGGTGAACTCCTTCGTCTAAGCTATGGATATATTCTATTGAGCTTAGGTTAGAGGGATAGGGAACAAGGAAGTGGCTTCTAGAACGACGAACAGGTGAATATAGCTTTGGGTTCGTGTATCGTCGATTGGATACTAGAGGCTGTATTAATCAGTTATGCTTGGTTCCCTAAGAGATAGAATGAAGTCTTTCACCGGAGATAGATTCTTTGAACTTCTTGCGGAAGACTTAGGCTTTTTGAATTTTGCTTGTTTGAATGCTCTGTATGTTCTCTCGTGTTCTTCCCGTGAGCTTCAAATTTCGATTTATCCCTCTATTTATAGAGAAGAGATTATGATAGATCCGTTGGAGGCGACGATCCTTTGTCTCTCTCTTTTGGGTAGCTAACGACTCTTTTGAAGTTTGGTGGCAGTGTCCTTTCCCTCCTTTTCTGGAAAGTTGTTGACTTGCAGCTTTAGTAGATATAGGATACGTGGTCGCTTGTCATTGGCGTCGAGGTTCGGAAAGTGGTTGAGACAGAACAGACTTCAAGGAGATCTGAAGCTGACTTCTGTCTTCCTCGTATTGACTCTGCTGAAAAGTGACTTCAAAGATTCTGACAAACAGAAGACTGTCTGGCCGTTGCTGAGTCTGATCTCTGATTCAGTAGCATGCTCCTATTGAGTCGGCTCTACTGGAGATCAGCTCTGAGTATAGTGAACTATTCCTGGTGAGTTCAGTTCCACTGACTTCTTTCACTATACTGCTCCTGCTGAGTTCAGTATTACTGAGTCTTCTACTTCTGTTGCTGAGGCGGATAATCTACTGAGTGCCTGAACCAGAACAGAGGGTCTGCTGAGTCTGAAATCTCAGAGACAAAACAACTTACAACGTAATGGTTCACCAAACAAAATAGGGTTTTAGGATCTTCAAATCTTCACAGACTTATTCAGAGCACAGGGCTACTGAGTCGTATGTTACCCCAGAAGACTGAGTCATTTCCCACTATTTATCAACATTGTTAAGGATAGAATCATCACCCAACATTTTCCGCTTATTTGATGATGCCAAAACCAAATAGCTAACAACCTAACACTATGACTTATCAGAAACAGAGCTCCTTACAAAATTATAAGTAGAATCAGTGGAGTTGTTCTTTAAGTCCTAGACTACTGAGGGGATCAGGGCAGAAAGTCAGAATAAATATAGAGTCTGAACAACACTTCCCCCTGTCTTAACAACATTTTCCCCCTATGCTATCAAGTCTATCAGAATCTAGCTAAGCAACAACCGACAATAAATACCAGACAGTGAGTGTGTGAGTCAGTAATCACTTCAGTGATTCTGAGTGTTAAGCAAAAAAAAAAAAAAAAAAAAAACACGGCTATTCAGACTATAAGATATTGTCAAAGTCAAACAGAGATATTATATATGTAAAGAGGTTCAGTACAGTTACATCTCTGCTAGACTAGAAGAAGAAAAAGATACAAAGAGAACACAGAAGCCAGAAGTCATTTGAACTGCCTAATCCTGTCTTTGAAATCTTGAGATTTGAGATTCAGGAAGAGGCACTCCATACATGCGATAAGTGACTTTTCTCAGCTTCAGTATCTCAGCAAAGTCCGCTGGGTCTTCTTCATCAAGAAATTTGGCTTCTGCAGCGTCCTTCACTTCTTTCTCTATTACTCCATAGTGAATGGATCCGTCAAGTCTCTGTGGGGGTGGCAGGATTCTAGGGTCTGGAACTCTAACTTCGACATTTTCTTTGACAGCTTTCTACAATTTGGTATACATGTCTAAGTCGGCTCTCATTATCCATTCAGTATAAGCCACAACTTTGCGCTTCTCAGACCAGAATCTCCAGAAATAGTTTCTTTTAATGAACTCGATTTTCAACGCTTCCCACCTCTGCGTGAATTCCACTGGCATCCATTCATCTGTTCTAGGCCATCTGTGAGTCTTCAGATCCGTAGGCTTTCTGAATCTCCTGTATCTGTAGGGGATGTCAGCCTTTGAGGGGATCCTCTGACTAGCTTCCTTTTCCGTTCTCAGCCTGAGAGCCTCAAGATCTGCCATCCTGATCCTCTCTCTGGCTGCTTCTATTTGCCTGGCCTCTTCACCTCTGTATAGGTATCTGTCTAATTGAGCCCAAATCTCTTCCATTTCTTGTTCCTATGCCTTAGAGGCAGTGTAGGAAGGCTTGTGAGGTGGCTCTTCTTCCGAGTCAGCGGGAGTTGATGATTTTTCTTTGGAGGTGCCCTTCTGCTCAGTAGATTGCTGTTGTTGCTGCTCCTTTTCCTTGTCAGCTTCGTCGCTGAGTTTAAGCGTTTTGGGAGGCAACCTTGCACTTGTTCTCTTGCCTCCAGCTGGAGCCTGATTTGCCTTTGACAGGCTTCGGTTTAGGTTTGTTGGCTACTTCAGCTTCGGCTATCTCCCTAGTCAGCTTCTCGTCTGCGGCTATCTGAGCCTCCTCCTCCGGGATAATGAACCTCTTGGGTCCTTTCTTCTTAGAGGGAGGGGTTGGGAGTTTCAGAACTTTCTTGCCTTTGCCGGCAACAGGAGGAGGAAGAGGAGCTTCTTCCTCTTCTGAGTCCTCCTCGTTAGCATACTCGGCAACTTCCTTAATAATGTCAAGGGGAGTCTGTGTTGCCTGAGTAGCGACTTCTCTGGCTCCTGAGCCACTTGGGCCAGTCTCAGTTGATGTTGCAGCTGCAGCTGAGACACCCTGGGCCTCGCCAGTTTCAGTAGGTACAGTAGGGGCGGATGACTGAGTTGAGGTTGCCCCTGCTACTGACCTTGCTCTCTTCGGAGCCTTCAGTATCAGCTCCTTGGCAGCTTCCCCCTTAGTTGATTTCTCTATTACACTTTCCCTTTTCTTTGCCAAACTTTCCCCGTTTTTGGCATCAGCAAGTAGGGTTGGGGGCGGAGCAGTTACCTTTCTGTTCAAGCTTTTGTAGGAGGCTGACAGATCGTCTAATCTTGTATGAATCTTGGTCAGTGCCTCATGCAGCTTATTTCTCTCGTTGGTCAGCTGATCGTTGTATTCTTTGTGTGAGAGATCTGTTGCAGCCTTGAACTCTTTCAACTGCTGCTCAACCTTCTCTTCAAGATCCTTGGATTCTGAGTTCGTTGGCTTGAGAGATGGCTATGACTGATTCAGTGTGAGCGGTTTGGGCGGCCTTGTATTGATTCATCATTTTATCCTGGCCTTCCTGAATCGTCTTGAGCTGAGCCTCAAAATCAGCTCTCTGTGCAGCTAAGGCATTCGTCAGAATGCTGGAGAAGTCAGGGACTTAGGATGAAGAAATGGCGGTTCTGAGTCCCTGCAGCTCTGCACTCTGTGCCTCAGTGGTTTGCCGCCAAGTTTTGTGGACGGTACGGGTAAGAAGGCGATTCTGGGTGCCTTGATCCTTCAGTGCCCTGGCCACTGTTTTCGAACGACGGCTCTTTGGGCTGGGCGCTACTTCGAAGGCAGATTGGAGAAGAGGCTAAGCAGGATCAGCTGCCTTCAAAGTACCAGCCACCGTCTGCCCAGGACAAATGATGCTGAGTGGAGGGTCAACAGTAGATGCAGTGACATCCTTGTCCTGTTGAGTTCCCTCATCATGTTTCTCAGGGCCTGAATCATGGGGTGGGTCCTGACCATCGGGGTCAGACCCAGCTGAGACTGGTTGTCTCTCATTCAGCAAGGTGAGCATGGCCGACCTCAGATCCTCGAGCGTGCCGAGGTCAGATGGCTCTGAGTAGCCAATCTTCCCTCTTATCAATAGCTCTTCTTCATGGAGCTGTTCACAGGAATGGTGTATGATCAGTTGCTTCAGATTGTGCCATTCCTGGAACCTGATCAACATATGGAGTCTCGCTTGTCTAGCCAATAGGACAAGATCTGAGTGGCTGGCGATCTCCGGAATCACTTCAGAAATCTCTCGGGAAGCTCTGGATTTGAGCATTGAGGCCTACATCCCGATAGATTCTGACTCCAAGGCTGTCTCCGAGCTCTCGAGACGCCTGTTTCTCAGCAGATGGGATGCTGCTGAGGGGAGGTACGTCCAAGGGGCTCTCCAGAGTCTGAACTTCTTCAGTCTGGACTTCTGATTGGATCTCTTCAGCTTGGACCCCTTGGTCCATTGTCTCTTCATGTTCAGTGGAGACGATTTTCTCCACTGATTGAGTCTTCTCAGAAGACTCAGGCTCGTCTCTCAGCTATAGTGGTGACTAAGTAAAGACGGCCTCTGTTTCCACCGCAGTTTCAGTGGGCGCAACCTCGCTGACCTTCTTCAGCTTTTTGGTTGGCGTCTTTGGTGTGGATTTTGGTGGGGACCTCTTCTTCTTCCGCGTTGAGGTCTGCTGAGTCCCACTCGTAGGTGCAGCTGGCCCTGAGCCTATCTGTTGAAGGGCTGCTAACCTATTCTGGAATCTGACTTTCTTCACGTTGAAGTATTGTTTGTCAGCAAAGGTGACCTTGTCAGATGCGCAGAAATCCTCTATCATCACTGAGAGTTTAAGTCCGTATAGGAGCTTTCCTTTGACCCTGAGCCTATTGGATGCCTTATCAAATTTGGCTGACTGCATCATAAACTCTCTGAGGAAAAATTCTATCCAGTTGATCTTGGCCCGATCATATATGGCCATCATCAGTTGCAGTTTGGGTCTGGACACTTGGTCAAACGAGCCTGCTTGACTCGTCAGCAACTGAGTCACAATATATGCTAGTGCTCTGCACTGAGGGAGCATAGCGTTCTTTGGAAAAGCGGCCCTGAACACTGTTGGCTTTCCGCAGAACTCGGTGAGGTACTCATCCATCAAATCATCTTTAGAAGCGACGGTGCTGAATCTTGAGTTGGGGAGGTTGAAGCTTTTCTGAAGAGCTTCGCGGATGGACATCTGCTTCACTTCAATCATGGAGCGGGAGGGATCACCTATTGTATGGACGACGAATCTCCCTCTGATGTCTCCATCTACTGAATCAGAGTTCGAGTAGATCTCTGCAACTTGGCGCGGGAGGAAGAAAGTGGGCCTTCTCGTCAGAAATCCTTCCAGACCGGTTTCTCTGAGAGCGTAGAATATCTCCTCCATAAAGTCCAGGTCGCACTCATCAAATTCCATGACAGGCTCGCACCAGACTCGATCCTTTTCGAGGATCTCTTGCATATCTGTCGGAGCACCTACTTGAGTTCCTGTCATTTTTGTAATCTGCATGCATAGGTCAGTATCGATTAACATATAAGAGAAATAAAAACCATACGATACTTAATAATCATTGAAGAATTACCAAAATATTTTCTGAATATTTTGAGGAGAATTTGGATAGAAGGTAATAAGTATCTCAGAAAATCTCGGGTATTTAAGATATTTGCAGATGTGAAATGGCGGTGTCAAAGATTTGAACTCATATATATATATATATCTTAGAGAAGATAAACAGTTAAAGATCAGTGGTTCAGTTTGACCGCGCTTTTTAGATGGACGGCTAGGATTAAGTTTTATAAAATAGGCAATGATCAAATTAGCCGCCTAAGTCAAAAGCCAGTTGAAGATAGCCTAAGTAGTAACTTGATACAACATGCATTTAATGTGTGGCAGAGTTCAGCATGCTTGTACATAGAATGTCGTGTATTCAATGTGATCCGTTAAAATTAAATGACATTTCCTAAGGCATTGACTATGATGCTGAATCTGATCATAAATGCACAGAATTGATATATAGGCTACTGAGTAGAGATACGCAAACCTGTCAGCTGAACATCGTAGTCAGCTGATACCTCGTGTAGATGGTTGCTGAGCCTCTAGTTACTGATTTTACTCAGTACTGAGAGTGAACATTCCCCCTTACTGAATGCTCCTCTCCTGAATCCTCTTACTGACTGGAGTCAGTAGGGTCCAGCAGACCTAGCTCTACTGAAAGTTCTCTGAATCTCGCTTCAGCTAGAGGCTTGGTCAGAATATCTGCCCTTTGACGGTCAGTATGGATCTTTTCCATCCTGGTATCCTTCTTTTCAACATGGTCACGAATGAAGTGGTGTCTGATGTCCACGTGCTTGCATCTCCTATGAAGTACATGATTCTGAGTGATTGCAATGGCACTGGTACTGTCGCAGAAGATTGGCACTTCATTCTGAATGACGTCATAGTCGCGTAGCTACTGTCTCAGCCAAAAGGATTTGGGCGCAGCAACTTCCGGCAGCCATGTATTCTGCTTCAGTAGTTGACGTCGCTACTGAATGCTGTTTCTTTGAGAACCATGAGATCAGCTTACTGCCGAGGAACTGACACGTTCCAGAAGTTGACTTTCGATCGATTCTACATCCTGCATAGTCAGCATCAGAATAACCAGTTAGTTCTATATTATGATCAGCTGGATACCATAAACCCATGTCAGGTGTTCCTCTGAGATAGCGGAGAATCTTCTTTGCTGAGTCCATGTGACTCTGCTTCGGAGTCGCCTGAAATCGAGCGCAGACACCTACAACATAAGTTATGTCAGGACGAGTAGGTGTTAAGTATAATAGAGAACCAATTATAGCACGAAATTCAGTTTGGTCTACTGATACTCCCTCTTTATCAAGATCGATCTTCATATTCATGTTCATCGGGATCTTGATTGGTTTGCCGGATGTGCAACCGAATCTTTTGATGAGGTCTCGAGTGTATTTGCCTTGATTGATAAACGTTCCCTTCTCAGATTGTGTGACTTGAAAGCCAAGGAAATAGTTCATCTCTCCCATCATTGACATCTCGAACTTATCCTTCATCATTCTTTCGAACTGTTGATACATGATGATATTCTTCGAGCCGAAGATGATGTCATCTACGTAGATTTGCACAAGTAATAGGTCGTCTTCCAGTCGAATGCTGAATAATATGCGATCTACTATGCCCTTCTGAAAACCTTTTTGAAGAAGAAACTCTGACAGGGTATCGTACCAAGCCCTAGGTGCTTGTTTTAACCCATACAGAGCCTTTCTGAGTCTATAAACCTAATGTCCCTGCTGAAAGCCGGGAGGCTGTTCCACATAGACTTCTTCTTTCAGTACGCCGTTCAGGAAAGCAGACTTCACATCCATTTGATATACTCTAAATCTTTGATGTGTTGCGTAGGCTAGGAATAGTCTGATTGCCTCCAATCTTGCAACTTGAGTGAATGTTTCATCGAAATCAATCCCTTCAGCTTGACAGTGGCCTATTGCCACGAGTCTTACTTTATTCCTTACTATGACGTTGTTTTCATCTCGCTTGTTCTTGAAGACCCATTTAGTTCCGATCACATGTTGATGGCGGGGTCTGTCAACAAGCTCCCAAACTTCGTTTCTTGTGAACTGATTCAGCTCCTCCTGCATGGCTATGATCCAGTCAGCATCTTTCAGTGCATCCTCAACTGACTGAGGTTCTTCAGTAGACAAGAAGCAGGAATATAAGGCGCTTTCTCCCTGACAGAATCTGGATCTTATCTTTACGCTTGCTGAAGGATCTCCTATAATTAAGTCAGAAGTGTGAGCATCTAGCCACGATCTACGATGTTTCAACTCTTCATCTGAAATTTGTTCAACACAGATAGTAGGTGAGTTAGGCATTTCAGTTGTACTATTCTGAGATTGAAGCAGTTCAGTTACAAGATTGTGATCTACTGAGTTACCAGGTTCAGGGGCATTTAGCTCAGGAACATCATTAGTCCCCCCTGAATTATTATTCTCAGTAGAGGTCTCAGTTACCATTGGGGTTTCTTCATCGACCTGAGTTACCTGGGATTGACTCTGTTCTGGAGAGTCAATCTATTCAGCTACTTCTGCTGGTTGAGATTCAGTAGACTTGTCTTCGGTTTCCTCATTTGAATCATCATCCCGGCACAGTTGGATCTTTTCGACTTTATCTTTTAAGCTCAGATCATGTAGCTGCTTACTGATGTCCTCAAATTCAGTGTTAGAGTTTCTGCTCCTGTCTTCAGTAGCAAACTCATTAAAAACAACATGAAGGCTTTCCTCCACACAAAGGGTCCGATAGTTAAAGACTCTGAAAGCTTTGCTGACCCGGGAGTATCCTAAGAACACTCCCTGATCTGACTTGCTATCAAAAGTCTTCAGCTGATCTTTCCCATTATTGTGAATAAAGCACGAACACCCAAAAATATGGAAATAAGATAGAGAAGGCTTCCTGCAGTTCCATAGTTCATATGGTGTCTTCTTATGTTGTTTTGTCAGTAGAGATCGATCTGAGGGTAACATGCAGTGTCAGTAGCTTCTGCCCAGAATTTGGTTGGGAGTCCTGAGTCTGCGAGCAGGGTTCTTGCTACTTCTTTGAGTGTGCGATTCTTCCTCTCAGCAACCCCATTTTGTTGAGCCGTGCCGCGGCAGACGTCTCATGCTCTATTCCTTCTGCTTTGCAAAACTCCTCCACCATGAAATTAAGGAACTCAGTTCCTCTGTCAGAACGTATTTTGATAATCTTGGTGTTCTTCTCGACACTAAGCCTTTTCAGAAGCGTTGGTAACTCTGTTTTGACGTCAGCCTTGTTGGCAATAAATATGACCCATGTGTAGCGTGAGTAGTCATCAATGACCACTAATGCATACTTTTTGCCTCTGATCATCACCGGAGAGACTGGACCGAACAAATCCATATGTAGCAGCTGACGGATTCCATCAGTGGAAGGAGATGGAACTGGCAGATTTTGATTCCTTGTTTGCTTTCCCTTCAGGCATGCTTCACACTGAGTGTCTTTGCTGAATACTTCATTCGGCAGTCCTCTTGCTAGAGTGTTTCTAGCCAATTTGTTGAGCGTGTTGAAGTTGAGATGCCTGAGTCTTCTGTGCCAAAGCCACCCTGTTCTATTGTCATTTTTCGCCAACAAACAAGCTTCAGGTTCAGCTGGGTTCCAGTCAGCTACATAGATATTCTTCTTGCGCGAACCTGATAACACTGTTTTCCCTGTAGATTTATCAATAACATCACAGAAACCAGCATAAAAAATCACTCTATTTGAGTTATTACAAAATTGACTAACAGAGAGAAGGTTATGCTAAAGTTATTCAACATATGATACTCTTGGAACTGTTGCAGTTCCAATGCTCAGTGTTTCGTAGCCTCTGGTGTAGCCTTTAGCATTATCTCCAAACTCGATTCGCGGTCCATCTTTAGTAGTATAGTTCTTCAACAAGTCCTTTTGGTACGTCATGTGTCTTGAGCATCCGCTGTCCACATACCAAGGGTCCTTGTGCACCTACAAAACAGAATTATATTTAGGTACCCTTTATTTTTGATTTTTGGGTCCTTAGATGTTAGTTTTGGTAACCCATATCTGTCTTACGACCCTGGTGGTCTCAGACAGTTTCTTTCCACTTGTGTCAACATATTTGACCACTGGACTGGTCACTGCTGACTTCTGAGGCTTTTCAGGTTCAGGAGTCCGGATCTTCTAAGTGGGTGGACTGCTGACCTTTGCCTTTTGTGATGCTTTCTTCTTCTTTTTCTGACTTTTGGATCCCCTCCTGACTATTGGATCATAGTAATATGACCCATACTGAGCTGGATGTGTCAGCTGAGGAGGTCCATACTGATCAGTCCATTTAGCTTTGTTGGTTCCCCCTTGACTGAACTGGGGTGATCTGGTGATGATCTTCTTGTCGGAGTGCTGATAACTAGGATGAGGTGCCTTCATCTTCTGTTTGTTTTTGGCTAGGGGGTTCAGTATGTCTGCATTGATGGTCTCCCCTTGAACAAACCTATCAGCTAGCCGGTTCTCTGAGCGTACGGGGGCAGATGAGGAGGCTCCCTGGCTAAATCCAAGTCCCTCCTTGCAATGCTTGGGCTTGTTGCTTGCTAGCATAGCCTCCAGTTTCTTTTCAGCGCCCATGTACCGCTCTGTCATTAGGTTCCTCCAGACATCACCACTTTTCTTCAGTATTTCATACTCGGTCTGAAGTCCTGACAACTCTTGCTTCAGTAGACTCAGTTCAGTATCTTTCTAAGTTAAGTCTTTGGTCAAGACTGAGATCTGATCTTCTTGATGCTGAGACTTGGCCATCAGAGAGTTTATCTCCTCCCTGAGTCTCAACATAAGTCCTTTTGACTCAATAACGACTTGACTTTCCTGAGAAAGTCTCTGATTCTTCACTTTCAGGGTATCCAATTCCTGAAAAGTCTTACTAAGCTGCAAACTCATCTGAATCTGCTCGTCGAGTAGTTCTTCATATGTGATCGCGACGTCCAGATTCTCGTCTGCACCTGAAAGAGTATTGTGTGTGCAGTGTGAGGAGGAATTAAATGGTTTATGAGAGTTTACCTCATCCTCTTCTCCTGCCATGAGACACTTTTCAGCGTCTTCTTCAGCTTCAAGCTTTAGGGCCATGAAAGCTGCTTCATCATCAGATGAATCCATGAAGGAATCGACTTCATCTGAGTCGTCTAAGAGTTCACCAACAATGTATGCTTGTCTCTTCTTGATGAACTTCTCCCTTCTTGCTTTACGTGCTGCTCATTCAGCAGTACTAAGCTCAGGACAGTCATACTGATAGTGTCCTGGCTTCTTGCAGTTATAGCAGGTGGTGACTCTTTCTTCCTTGCTGTCACTGTCTTTCAACTGTGCTGAGTCATCCTTTTTCCTGCATTCAGAAGTATACAAGTCAGGAGTGCGCTTAGGCGTGTATTCAGACTTACCTTTGGATTCTCTGAGGGCTTTAGTCACTTTTCTGCACCTCTCCTTCTCCTTCTGATACTTTACGGCAAGCAGAGCGTACTTCTTGGCTAGATTTCCTTCTTGTATGTCAGTGAGTGAAGGTTCAGCCTTGCTAGACGCTGGAGCTGCTGTGCTGACTGATGCTTTGAAGGCATGGTCGATTTTAGTGCTAGCTTTAGCTCGCTGCTTCCTTTGAGGTAAGCCAAACTCGAATTCCTTTGCTTTAAGTTCTGAAAAGATATGGTCAGGAGTAACGATATCTAAATCAGAATGACGCTATACAGTAGCAAAGGGAGTCCAATGACCGTTGATAGAGTTCATAAGGCAGTGCCCTCAAAATTTTGAGATTCATCTCTCGGTTGGAGAATGTCTTTCCCAGCCCGTTGATAGAGTTCATCAGATCCGTAAATCTGACGTTGAGATCTTCAATGGAGTCACTAGGCACGAGGGACAATCTCTCTAGCTTTTGGAGTTCCAACGCAAGTTTATTTGCTTTGATCTTCAGAGTCCCCCGACTCAGTAGCGCTAGAGCATCCCAGAGTTCCTTCACGGACTTGCAGTCCTGAACTCTCCCGAGATATGAATCATTCAGGGTGGTCAGTATGGCGTTTCTGGCTACGCGTTCTAAGTTTTGAAGCTTCTTCTCCTCTGGGGTGAAGAGACTTCTGTCCTTGAGAATCTTCTTCCCGGTCACCATTCCACCTCCATCTGCTGGATCCTGAGCTACGACGCTATCGTTCATGGGAATGATAGGTCCGTCCTCTAGAACCTCTGTCATGCTGTCGTGGAGAGAGGTCAGATGAGCTTCCATTCTGACTCGCCATACATCATAGTGCTCTACTGAGAACATGGGAACCATCCTTATCCCTGACATATCAGACATGATGAATAATGATATGAATGAAGAATGATATGCAGTGAAAACGTTTTTCGGATCCGTTCAAGTAGACCAATTTCAGAATAACAAGAGTCTTATAGAACTCGTGCTCTGATACCAATTGTTGGTCCCGAGAGCACGTTCAGGTGTAGAGGGGGGGGGTGAATACACCTGAAAACCAATTTCTCAACTTAAACACGAAGAGTCATTTTTAGGATGATGTCGTACTGAACAAGTTCAGCAGACCAGATAAGTTGTTCTAAATCGTGTTGGCAGAGTGACTGACTCTACTGAGACCTGCTAGCTGACTGAGAGTCAGAATTCAGTATCTTGCAGATAGAGTTTAGTGGTGCGGAATAGTGTAGGCCCAATTCAGTTGAGTTAGGAAAACGTTTTTTTATTAAAACAGTTTCAGTTGATTAGTGCAGTCTATTAAGTTTGCTGAAACTCAGTTGAATGATTTTAAAGAAGGTTTTCAGTATGAACAGTAAATCAATGCAATAGTTAAGGGCGGAAAACAAGACACGGAGATTTTTAAATTGGTTCGGACACAAAAATCCTACGCCCACTGTCCCGAAAGATTAGGAAGCTATGTATTATACTGAGATAGTCTCAATCGGTTTGTACGCTGGACAAACACTGGTCTTGAGATTTATACTTAGCAAGTCTCAGTTTACACTGTTATCAAACTGAGTGTTTGAAAAACTCTCCAACTGTGAATGAGTCATTTACAATAAGGATTAGTTCAAAGGTGAACTCCTTCGTCTAAGCTATGGATATATTTTATTGAGCTTCTAGAACGACGAATAGCTGAATATAGCTTTAGGTTCGTGTATCGTCGTTTGGATACTAGAGGCTGTATTAATCAGTTCTGCTTGGTTCCCTAAGAGCTAGAATGAAGTCTTTCGCGGAGATAGAATCTTTGAACTTCTTGTGGAAGACTTAGGCTTTTTGAATTTTGCTTGTTTGAATGCTCTGTATGTTCTCTCGTGTTCTTTCCGTAAGCTTCAAATTTTGATTTATCCCTCTATTTATAGAGAAGAGATTAGGATTGATACGTTGGAGACGACGATCCTTTGTCTCTCTCTTTTGGGTAGCTAACGGCTCTTTTGAAGTTTGGTGGCAGTGTCCTTTCCCTCCTTTTTTGGAAAGTTGTTGACTTGCAGCTTTAGTAGATATAGGATACGTGGTTGCTTGTCATTGGCCGAGGTTCAGAAAGTGGTTGAGACAGAACAGACTTCAAGGAGATCTGAAGCTGACTTCTCTCTTCCTCGTATTGACTATGCTGAAAAGTGACTTTAAAGATTCTGACAGAAGACTGTCTGGCCGTTGCTGAGTCTGATCTCTGATTCAGTAGCATGCTCCTGCTGAGTCGGCTCTACTGGAGATCCGCTCTGAGTACAGTGAACTACTCCTGGTGAGTTCAGTTCCATTGACTTCTTTCACTATACTGCTCCTGCTGAGTCCAGTATTACTGAGTCTTCTACTTCTGGTGTTGAGGCGGATAATCTACTGAGTGCCTGAACCAGAGCAGAGGGTCTGCTGAGTCTGAAATCTCAGAGACAATACAACTTACAACGTAATGGTTCACCAAACAAAATAGGGTTTTGGGATCTTCAAATCTTCACAGACTTATTCAGAGCACAGGGCTACTGAGTCGTATGTTACCACAGAAGACTGAGTCATTTTCCACTATTTATCAACACTTCTGAGGATAGAATCATCACCCAACATAATGTATATAATATTATACTCCCTCGTCCCATCTTTCTTGTTTCATTCTCTTTCCGGCACGGTATTTTAGGAGAGTTGTTGGTTGTGTGTACAGTGGTGGGTCCCTCAACTTGTGGTTGATTCTTAGCCACACAATTTTAATTTTTTAAGGAATGGAACAACATTTATGGGACAACAAAAAGAGGGAAATGGAACAAGAATTATGGGACGGAGGGAGTATTATAATTGCGACCCATTAATAATTATATTGCTAATGGGCTTCCAATAAATTAATATTCAGCCCATAATTTAATTAATAATACTTGGATCACTTATTTATCAATTAATTGGCACAGCCAATTAATTCCAGATAATTAATTTCTATATTATTAAATAATGTATAAATACATTAATCTATTAATAGTAATTTCCGAGAGAGCAGAATAAATATTGGGCAGCTAATTGGGCCAGACCAGGGATCCAATACAGGAAATAGAGTCGGGCCTCAAATTAATTAATTATCTATGCTCAGCCCAGAGCAAAATTAATTAATAAACACAGATTCATTCCACTAGAGAATCCGTGCTGACTAACCCCTTTATCCCAACTTGAGCATGAGCTTGTATTTTAGACTTAATCGATCCCCGTATTTAAGATAGAAATATCCGTTAATTAATTAAGCTCATTGACAACTTAAATTAACTAACATCTTATATATTCCTGAGTAGTACCACTCGACCTCATTAACACACCTGAACTTAATAACCGGTCGGGTTTAGTGTGCTAATCCTTTCGAGTTCCTCAGGCGATATTATCAACCCATTTTACTAGGATACGGTTGCAAGATACAGACAACCAGCCTGAGCCACAAATAACTACTAACACCCAAGATACGTAGATCCAGTCGCGATGACGTTCACCATAGTAGTTCAAATGATATATAGCCAAATGCGCCCAGCTGAAGTCTTACCAAGCTTAAGACCAGCTAAGTCACCAAGATCTTGGTTCTCCACTTAGGTCAGTTAGGAGAACACACCTCACTGTGATCCGTCAATACACCACCTTCTGTGTACCAGTAAAGATAAGCCACTTCTTATCTAAACTGCAGCTTAAACCGACAACTTATCCTGAAGTTGTCTCAGTTGTGATAACTGTTTTTATCTTGTCAGTTCAACCAATTTATGTTGTCTTCTGTGATACCCGACACACTACACAAATCTAACTTTTGTACAAGATAAAGGATTACATGTGCAAATATATAAATTTATCAGATAGGAGAATAAAATAGTGGTAAGGATAAAAACACATTGTATACAAGCATAAAAAGTGCTTCCAGTATACCAAATCCCAACAATTCTCCCACTTATGCTAAAGCAAACTTTTAGTATACAATGTGTCAGTTCTAGGTACAAACTAGTATTTAGCTGCATATCCTATCTATGACTCTTCTTCTCCCACTTATACAAATCTCACTATGATCCACAATGGGATCTGGGTTCCTTTGAATTTGTCACTGCACCCGCATAATCACAATAAATTGTGATTGCCTTAGGCAAATTCGGAACAATATCAAGATCCAGGAGGAAATTCTTGAGCCAAACTGCCTCCTTAGAGGCTTCTGAAGCAGCCACATACTCTGCTTCCATAGTTGAGTTCGCAATACATTTCTACTTTGCACTCCTCCATGAGATGGCTCCACCTCCCAAGGTAAACACATAACCCGAGGTAGACTTCTTCTCGTCTCTATTAGCTTGAAAATCCGAGTCTGTATAACCCATAAGCACTAGACAGTCTGACTGGTAAACAAGCCTATAATCTCTAGTCCTTAAGGTACTTAAGAATGTGCTTTACCTCAGTCCAGTGCTCCTGTCCAGGGTTAGACTGATATCTTGAGACCATGCCAACAACATATGAGATATCTGGTCTCGTACAAAGCATTACATACATGAGGCTACCGACAGCGGAAGCATATGGTACTAGCCTCATACTTTCTACCTCTTCAGGCGTTTTAGGGCACTGATTCTTTGATAGAAAAATGTCATGTCTGAAAGGTACTGAACCTCTCTTGGCATTTTGCATGCTAAAACGAGCAATAACAGTATCAATGTAGGACGCTTGTGACGAGCTTAACATCCTTTTCTGGCGATCTCAAATAACCTTGATCCCAAGGATGTAAGCAGCTTCACCTAAGTCCTTCATTTGAAACTGCTCGGATAACCACGTCTTTACGTCTGATAACACTTCAACATTGTTGCCAATGAGAAGGATGTCATCTACGTAAAGTGCAAGAAACACCACTGGTCCGTTAACACAGATACGGTACACACACACCTCGTTAGGACAGGATACACATCCAAAGGATTTGACTACCTCATTGAAACGCTGGTGCCATAATCAGGAAGCTTGCTTAAGTCCATAAATAGACTTCTTAAGCTTCCAAACTAGATGCTTTTCGCCCTCCTTCACATAACCTTCTGCTTGTTTCATGTAGATGTCCCTTCCTTTTTCAAGGTGACCGTTTAAGAATGCAGTTTTGACATCCATTTGCCAGATTTCTAGGTTCATGTGAGCTGCTATGGCAAGAAGAATCTGAATGGACTTAATCATTGCTATAGGCGAGAAGGTCTCTTCATAATCGATACCTTCTTTCTGTGTAAAACCCTTTGCCACTAGCCTGACCTTAAACGACATGATCTCTCCATTCGGTCCTCTCTTTCTCTTGTATTCCCACTTACTACCGATAGCCTTCCAGCCCTCAGTTAGTTCAGTGATCTCGTATACATTCATATCAGTTATGGACTTAAATTCTGAGTCCATGACGATTCGCCAGGAATCTGCATCTATATCTCCACTGCTTCATTGTAGGTCCAGGGATCAACGGGTATCCTGTTCATCTGCCGGGAGATGATCAGACGTCTCCCCAGTGAACATATACCGATCAGGTATAAATATCACCCTCCCACTAAGTCGAACTGTGTCAGGTGGTGTGTTAACATATTGTGCAGTTACTCGTGGAGTACTATCTTGCACAATTGGTTGTTCAAGGATGAGACTTATGGTTACTAATGTAATCCTCTTCTAAGAATCGAGCGTTAGTGCTAACAACGATCTTCTGTTCGTTAGGATCATAAAAGTATCCACCCTTCGTTTCCTTCGGATACCCTATGAACATTATCACTTCTAAACGTGATTTCAATTTATCGGCTTGCCTATTTAGCACATAAGCAGGACAACCCCAAATCCTTAAGTGGTGCAAACTAGTCTTATGCCCATTCCACAACTCGAAAGGGGTCTTTTGTACTGACTTGGAAGACACACGGTTCAGCAAGTATGCTGCAGTCTCTAGGGCATATCCCCAAAAGGAAACTAGCAATGTTGCATAAGTTTGGTTCCTTCTCTCTGACACACCATTCTTGTTGGGAGATGACTCAGTAGCTTAATGCTTATAGATTTGAATGATCCTAAAACCCTACTTTGATTGGTGAACCATTGAGTTATATTTGTTTTGTATATGTCTCTGGGAGTGTCAGACTCAGTAGACATCCTTCCTACATGGTTCAGGCGGTTCAGTTCTGTCTGCTGATTCTTCAGTAGACTATCAGCCTCAGTACCATGAGAAGAAGACTCGATGAGGCTTGGACTCGGCAGAGCAAAGATACCGAAAGGAGTTAGTAGAACTGGACTCAGCAGGAGCAGTTCACTGAACTCAAAGTTGATCTTCAGTAGAGCTAGACTCAACAAGAGTATGCTACTGAGCATATATCAGACTCAACAACGGCCAGACAGTCTCCTAACTGTTAGAGATCTTATAAGTCAAATCAGCAGAGTCATAAGAGGTATAGAGAAGTCAGCTTCAGATCTGTCTTGAAGTCTGTTTGTCTCACCTACTTTCTTCAGCCTCGACCAATGACGAGCAGCCAGCTGTCTACATTCTGATTAAAGCTGCAAGTTAACACTTTTCCGGAAATGGAGGGAAATGACTCTTCCACCATTCTTTGAAAGAGCTGTTAGCTACCTAAAAGAGAGAGACACATGGATCATCACTTCCAACGGATCTTTCCATGACTCTCATCTATAAATAGAGGGAATATTTCAAATCGAAGCTCACGACACATATGAAGAACACACGAGCAATTACGAGCAAATCAGAATCGACTTAAAACTTTTCGCAAGATCGTCAAAGAGCTATTCCAAGCGAAAGGCGACATTCTTGCTCAAAGGGAACCGAGCTGAATCAGACTCTAAGCCTCTAGTATCCAAGCGACTAAATACGAACCCAGAGTTTATACTTTACCATTCATCGCTCTAGAAGCCACTTTATCATTTCCTTCCCTCTAACCTAAGCTCAGCAGGCCATATCTATAGCTTAGATCAAAGGAGTTCATCCTTGAACTGTTCTTTATTGTAAAGAACTCCTTCATAGTTGGAGAGTTTGTCAAACGCTTTAGTTTGATACCTTGTAAACTGAGACTTGCCCAGTATAAATCTCAAGACCAGTGTTTGTCCAGTGCACAAACCGACTGAGACTAACTCAGTATAATAAAATAGCCTCCTGATCTTTTCGGGACAGTGGACGTAGGATTGTTGGATCCGAACCACTTTAAAATCATTGTGTTCTGTGTGTTTCTGTTTTACCGTTACTTTGATTACTGTTCATACTGAGAATATCTTTCAAATCATTCAACTGTGTTTCAGCAAAGCTTAATAGACTGCACTATAATATACTGAAACAGTTTTCTTGAAAATATTTTCTAACTCAACTGAATTGGGCCAACACAATTCCGCACTCTACTGAACTTCTACTGAACGGTACTGAATTATGACCTAAGTCACCTAGCAGGCCTTAGTGAAGTCAGTCACTCTACCACCCGATTCAGAACAGCTTATCTGGTCTACTGAACTTGTTTAGCACGACATCTTCCTGAAAAGGATTGTTCGCGTTTTAAGTTGAGAAAGTTTTCAGGTGTATTCACCCCCCTCCCCCTCTACACCTGAATGTTTATCTCGGGACCAACAATTGGTATCAGAGCTAGAGTTCTCTAAGACTCTTGTTTTTTCTGAAACTAGTCTACTTGAACGGATCCAGAGAACGTTTTCACTGCATATCATTCTTCATTCATATCACAATGTACAATGTCTGATATGTTAGGAATCAGGATGGTACCCATGTTCTCAGTAGAGAACTACGGGGTATGGCGAGTCAGAATGGAAGCACATCAGACTTCCCTCCACGACAGCATGTCAGAGGTACTGGAAGACGGACCTATCGTTCCTATGATTGATAGTGTCGAAGCCCAGGACCCAGCATAAGGAGGTGGGATGGTGACCGGGAAGAAGATCCCTAAAGACAGAAGCCTTTTCACCCCTGAGGAGAAGAAGCTTCACAATCTAGATCGGGTTGCAAGAAATGCCATACTGACCACCCTAAGTGATTCCTATCTCGGAAGAGTTCAGGACTGTAAGTCTGCGAAGGAACTCTGGGATGCTCTACGCTACTGAGTCGGGGGACCCAGAAGATCAAGGCGAACAAACTGGCGCTGGAACTTCAGAAACTGGAGAGACTATTTCTCATGCCCAACACGATTGAAGATCTTAACGTCAGATTTACGGATCTGATGAACACTATCAATGGGCTTGGGAAGACGTTCTCCAACCGAGAAATGAATCTCAAGATATTGAGAGCACTGTCGGACGGACATTGGACTCCATTCGCTACATTGCTTAGACATTCTGACCTTAATATTGTTTCTCCTGATCATATCTTTTCAGAATTAAAAGGTGAGGAGTTCGAGTTCGATCTATCCCAAAGGAAGCAGTGAGCCGAAGCTGACACCCAAATCGACCATGCTTTCAAAGCATCAGTCAGCACAGCAGGTCCCGTGTCTAGCATGGCAGAACCTTCAATCAGTGATCTACAAGAAGGAAACCTAGCTAAAAAATATGCCGTGAAGTATTAGAAGGAGAAGGAGAGGCGCAGAAAACTGTCTAGAGTCATAAGAGACTCAAAGGGTAAGTCAGAATATACACCCAAGCGCACTCTTGAATCACATACTTCTGATTGCCGCAAACAGGAGGACTCAGCTCAGTCGAAAGAGAGTGAGAGCAAAGAAGATAGAGTCGCCACCTGCTACAACTGCAAGAAGCTAGGACACTACCAATATAATTGTCCTGAGCTCAGTACTGCTGAAAGAGCAGCACATAAAGCTCGAAGGGAGAAGTTCATCAAGAAGCGTCAAGCATATATTGCTGGTGAACTCTCAGACGACTCTGATGAAGTCGACTCCTTCATGGATTCATCAGACGATGAAGCGGCATTCATGGCCGTAGAGCTTGAAGAAGATGCTGAGAAGTGTCTCATGGCAGGAGAAGAGGATGAGGTAAACTCTCACGCTCCATTTAACTCCTCTTCACACTGCACACACGACACTATTTTAGGTGCAGAAGAGAATCTGGATATCTCGATCTCGTACGAAGAACTATTGGATGAGCAGATTCAGATTAGCCTGCAGCTCAGTAAGAGTCTTCAGGAGTTAGATACCCTAAAAGTGGAAAATCAGAGACTTTCTCAGGAGAGTCAGGTTGCTACTGACTCAGAAGGACTTGTGTTGAGACTTAGGGAGGAGATTAACTCTCTGATGGCCAAGTCTCAGCATCAAGAAGATCAGATCTCAGTACTGACCAATGACTTGACTCAGAAGGATACTAAACTGAGTCTACTGAAGCAAGAGTTGTCAGGACTTCAGAACGAGCATGAAATGCTTAAGAAGAGTGATGATGTCTGGAGGAATCTGACGACAGAACGGTACATGGTCGCTGAAAAGAAGCTTGAGGCAATGCTAGCCATCAACAAGCCTAAGCACTGCAAGGAGGGACTCGGGTTCAGCTATGGGGCCTCCTCATCTGCCCCCGTACGCTCAGAGAACCGACTAGCTGATAGGTTTGTTCAACGGGAGACTATCAATGCTGAAATCCTGAATCCCCTTAGCAAAGAACAAACAAAAGATGAAGGCACCTCATCCTAGCTATCAACATTCTGACAAGAAGATTAGCTCAAAATCACCCCAGTTCAGTCAAGGGGGAACCAGCAGAGTTAAGTGGGTTGATCAGTATGGACCTTCGCAGCTGACACATCCAGCTCAGTAATATAATTTTTTTTTGCAGGTGCACAAGGACCCTTGGTATGTGGACATCGGATGCTAAAGACACATGACATACCAGAGGAACCTACTGAAGAATTATACTACTGAAGAAGAACCCAGAATCGAGTTTGGAGACAATGCAAAAGGCTATACCAAAGGCTATGGAACACTCATCATTAGAACCGCCACAGTTCTAAGAGTATCATATGTTGAAGGACTTCAACATAATTTTCTCTCTGTTAGTCAGTTTTGTGATAACTCGAATAGAGTGATTTTTTACGCTAGTTTCTATGATGTCATTGATAAATCTACAGGGAAAATAGTGTTATCAGGTTCGCGCAAAAAGAACATCTATGTAGCTGATTGGAACTCAGTTGAACCTGAAGCTTGCTTGCTAGCGAAGAACGATAACAGAATGGGGTAGCTTTGGCACAGAAGACTCAGCCATCTAAACTTCAAGATGCTCAACAAGCTAGCTAGAAACGCTATAGCGAGAGGACTGCCGAATGAAGTATTCAGCAAAGACACTCAGTGTGAAGCATGTCTGAAGGGAAAGCAAACAAAGAAGCAAAATCCCCTTGTTCCATCGCCTTCCACTGATAGAATCCTTCAGCTGCTACATATGGATTTATTCGGTCCAGTCTCTCCAGTGACGATCAGAGGCAAGAAGTATGCTTTAGTGGTCAATGATGACTACTCGCGCTACACATGGGTCATATTTATTGCCAACAAGTCTGACATCAAAATAGAGTTGCCTACGCTTATGAAAAGGCTCAGTGTCGAGAAGAACACCAAAATCATAAAGATACGTTCAGACAGAGGAACTGAGTTCCTGAATTCGATGGTGGAAGAGTTCTGCCGCGCATGAGACGTCTACCGCGCGCACGCCTCAACAAAATGGGATTGCTGAGAGGAAGAACATAACACTCAAAGAAGCAGCAAGAACCCTGCTCGCAGACTCAGAACTCCCATCCAAATTCTGGGCAGAAGCAACTGACACTGCATGTTACACTCAGAACTTATCTCTACAGACAAAGCAACATCAGTAGATACCATATGAATTATGGAACGACAGGAAGGCTTTCTTATCTTATTTCCATATTTTTGGGTGTTCGTGCTTTATCCACAATAATGGAAAGGACCAGTTAAAGACTTTTGATAGCATGTCAGACTAGGGAGTCTTCTTAGGATACTCCCAGGTCAGCAAAACCTTTAGAGTTTTTAACTACCGGACCCTTTGCGTGGAAGAAAGCCCTCATGTTGTTTTTAATGAGTTTGCTACTGAAGACAGGAGCAGAATCTGAAAATCAGAATCTGAGGACATCAGTAAGCAGCTACAGGATCTGAGCTTAAAAGCCTTCAGAGTTTTTAACTACCGGACCCTTTGCGTGGAAGAAAGCCCTCGTGTTGTTTTTAATGAGTTTGCTACTAAAGACAGGAGTAGAAGCTCAAAATCAGAATCTAAGGACATCAGTAAGCAGCTACAAGATCTGAGCTTAAAAGGTAAAGTTGAAGATCCAGCTGTGTTGGGAAGATGATTCAGAAGAGCAAATTGAAGATAAGACTACTGAATCTCAGCCAGCAACAGACGTAGCTGAACAGATTAACTCTACTAAATAGAGTCAATCTTAGGTAACTCAGGTCGATGAAGAAACCCAAGTGGTAACTGAGACCTCTACTAAGGATAATAATTCAGGGGGAACAAATGAAGTTCTTGAGCTGAATGCCCCTGAACCTGGTGACTCAGTAGACCCAACTCTCGTAACTGAATTACTTCAATCTCAGAATAGTCCAACTGAAATACCTAACTCACCTACTATCTGTGTTAAACAAATTTCAGATGAAAAGTTAAAACATCGTCGATCGTGGCTGGACACTCACACTTATGACTTAATTATTGGAGATCCTTCAGCTAGTGTAAAGACAAGATCCAGATTCTGTCAGGGAGAAAGCGCATTATATTCCTGCTTCTTGCTTACTGAAGAACCTCAGTCAGTTGAGGACGCACTTAAGGATGCTGATTAGATCATAGCTATGCAGGAGGAGTTGAACTAGTTCGCGAGAAATGAAGTATGGGAGCTTGTTGACAGACCCCGACATCAACACGTGATCGGAACTAAATGGGTCTTCAAGAATAAGTGAGATGAAAACAACGTCATAGTAAGGAACAAAGCAAGACTCGTGGAAAAAGGCTACTGTCAATCCGAAGGAATAGATTTCGACGAAACTTTCGCTTAGTTGCAAGATTGGAGGCAATCAGACTATTCCTAGCCTACGCAACACATCAACGCTTCAGAGTTTATCAAATGGATGTGAAGTCTGTGTTCCTGAACGGCGTACTGAAAGAAGAAGTCTATGTAGAACCGCCTCCCGGCTTTCAGCAGGGACATCAGGTCTATAGACTTAGAAAGGTTCGGTATGGGTTAAAACAAGCACCCAAGGCTTGGTATGATACCCAGTCTGAGTTTCTTCTTCAGAAAGGTTTTCAGAAGGGCACAGTAGACTGCACATTATTCAGCATTCGACTGGACGATGACATATTACTTGTGCAGATCTACGTAGATGACATACGATTTGGTTCAAAGAGCGTCATCATGTGTCAGCAATTTGAGAAAATGATGAAGGATAAGTTCGAGATGTCGATGATGGGAGAGATGATTTATTTCCTCGGTTTTCAAGTCAAACAATATGAGAAGGGAATATTCATCAATCAAGACAAATACACTCGAGACCTCATCAAGAAATTCGGTTGCACATCCGGCAAACTAATCAAGATCCTGATGAACACGAATATGAAAATCGATCTTGATAAAGAGGGAGTATCAGTACACCATACTGAATTTCGTGCTATTATTAGTTCATTATTATATCTAACTGCTACTCGACCTGACATAACTTATGGTGTAGGTATCTGCGCTCGATTTCAGGCGAATCCTAAGCAGAGCCATATGGACTCAGCAAAGAAGATTCTCCGCTATCTCAGAGGAACACCTGACATAGGTTTATGGTATCCAACATATGATAAAATTGAACTAACTGGTTATTCTGATGATGACTATGCAGGATGTAGTATTAACCGAAAGTCAACTTCTGGAACTTGTCAGCTCCTTGGCAGTAAGCTGATCTCATGGTTTTCAAAGAAACAACATTCAGTAGCGACGTCAACGACTGAAGCTGAATACATGGTTGCCGGAAGTTGCTGCGCCCAAATCCTTTGGCTGAGACAGCAGCTACGCGACTATGACGTCATTCAGAATGAAGTGCCGATCTTTTGCGACTGCTCCAGTGCAATTGCAATCACTCAGCACCCTGTACTTCATACTAGATGCCAGCACGTGGACATCAGGCACCACTTCAATCGTGATCATGTCGAAAAGAAGGATATCAGGACGAAGAAGATTCATACTGACCATCAAAGGGCTGATATTCTGACCAAGCCTCTAGCTGAAGCAAGATTCAGAGAACTTTCAATAGAGCTAGGTCTGCTGGACCCTACTGACTCAAGTCAATAAGTGGATTCAGGAGAGGAGCATTCAGCAATGGGGAATGTTCACTCTCAGTACTGAACTTATTCAGTACATGGAGATTCAGAAACCATCTACACGAGGTATCAGCTGACTACGATGTTCAACTGACATATTTGCGTATCTCTACTCAGTAGCCAATATAATATTTTATGCATTAATGATTCAGATTCAGCTTCGTATTCAATGCCATTGAAAATGTCATTTAATATAACGGTTTATATTTAATACACGACATTCTATACTAAGTATGCATAACTCTGCGGCGCATTGAATGCATGTCTAATCAAGTTACTTCTTTGACTATATACAACTGTAAATTGACTTAGGCGGCTATTTTGATCATTACCTATTTTATAACATTAAATCTTAGCCGTCCATCTCATAAAGCAGATTTGAACTGGACCGTGGATGTAAAAATATTGATCTTCTTGATCATATAAAATACGTTAAAAGATTGAAAAACCGCCATTTTCGCTCTGCAACCTTAAACCCTAGAATTTTCTGAGAATACCATCTACTATTTGCAAACTGCTCTTATAACTTCTCAGAAATTACTTCGGTAAACTTACATGCATATTCAGTATCACGTTTTTCTTTGTAATATTTTTCTTCGATACTGATATCTTATTTTGCAGATCATAGTCATGGCAGCAAGGAATGTTGCAGTCATTGTTCCGGCCAACATCGTTGAGATACTAGAGAAAGACCGTTTTTGGTGCGAGCCAATCATGGAGTTCGATGCCTGTGAGTTGAACTTTATAGAGGAGATATTCGAGGCACTGAGGGCGTCAGGATTGGAAGGGTTTCTCTCTAGGAAGCCAGCCTTCTTCCTTTCGAGACAAGTTTTGGAATTATACTTGGATTCTGAATCTGTGGACAGAGATATTAGGGGTTGCTTTATCACCCATCACGTCATAGACCCCGCCCGTGCTGACTCTGAGATCAAACAGATGTCTATCCGACAAGCTCTTCAGTGGAGCTTTCAGTTGCCTAGCACCGGCATCAGTATTACAGGCCCACGTCATTCAGGGCTGCCTTTCTGAAGAACTCTATGTTACCACAGTATAGAGCGCTGGCGTATATAGTCACTCAGATCTTGACTAGCCAAGCAGGATCATTTGATCAAGTGTCCAGACCTAAGCTGCAAATGATGATGGCAATTTATGCCAGAGCACAGGTCAACTGGACATAATTCTTTCTTAAAGAATTCATGACTCAGGCTGCGAAGTTTGATAAAGCTACAGGCAGTCTCACTGTCAAAGGAAAGCTTCTTTACGGGATGAAGCTGACAGTGATGATTGAAGACTTCTGTGGTGCTGACCACCACGTCTATGCTAACAAAGGGTACATCAACCTAAAGAAGGTCAGATTTCACAACAGGGCAGCAGTCCTTCAGCAAATTGGAGCAGGGCCTGCTGAGCCCAAGAAAGGATCTAAGAAGTCTTTTACTCCGACCAAGAAGAGGTCGCCTCCTAAGACTGCTCAAAAGACACCGTCGAAGAAGCAGGAGACGGTCTCTAAGGCAGTAGTCGTCCCTCCGTTCAGACTGCGTGATGAGGGAGACTCTTCTGAGAAGACTGTCTCAGCAGAGAAGATTGTATCACCTGACAAGGGAGAGACAGTGGAACATTGGTCAGATGTTGAGCCTACTACACCTACTACTCATACCCCTCTGGATGTTCCACCTCTCAGCAGTATTCCGTCTGCTGAGAAAGAGATGTCTCCGATAGAGGTTGAAGACTCGGAGACCGCTTCTGAAGCCGAGACAATCAGGATGGAGGCTTCAGCTCTTCAGACCAGAGCCTCCCAGAAGTCTCAGAGGCCATTCCAGAAATATCAAGTCATTCTGAAGTGGTTGCTCTAGCCAGGCAGGCCAGGCTCCATACATTGATCAGGTTCCAGGCGTGGTCAACTCTTAACAGGCTGACCCAACACCAGACCTGCGAACAACTCCATGAGGAGGAGCTTATCATCCGTGAGAAGATAGGTTACTTTGAGCCTGTGGACCTCTGCTCCTTAGAGGTTTTAAGGGCGTCGATGTTGGCCATGCTGAATGACAGAGTCCCAACTACAGCAGCCGCGCCTTCAGATGGGTCCGATCCTGATGATCAGGACCCACCCAGTGATTCAGACCCTAAGAAGCCTGTTGAGGGATCTCAACTGGAGGAGGGTGCCCAACCCTCAACTGCTGAAGTTCCACTCAGCATCCTCCCTCTAGTCAAGTCGGTGGCTAGTACCTCTCAGACCGTGGACCCAGTATAGCTTCTGTTGGGGTCTGCATTCGAGGTAGCGCCCAGCCCTAAGACCTGACGATCGAAGACTGTGGCTAAGGCCCTGAGAAGTCAAGGTGCTCAGAATAGACTTCTGGCCAAGGCTGTCCACAAGACGTGGAAATAGTCAACTCTAGCTCAGAGTGAGGAGATGAAGGAGCTCAGAACTTCCATTCATAACACTCCAGCTCCGGACTTCTCTACTATTCTCTCAGATGCTCTATCCACTCAGCGAGCAGAGTTCGAGAAGCAACAAGCACTGATGGAAGCTGCTCAGAAGAAACTACTTAAAGATTTTAAGGCAGCCCAGTTAGCCCATGCTGAATCCGTCTCTTCAATGAGTCAAGCCTCAGAACTCAGACTTCAAATATTCAGAAGGCTCTAAAAGAGAAGATGGATAATAAGTTGCAAGCCATTCAGACCGTGGTGGATTCTTCCTATAAGAAGTATGGAGATGAACTTGTCGAAGAAAGGAATGAACTCCACCTTCGCCTCGAGAAAATGCAGGTAGCTTTGGATCAGCTGGCCATGACATATGAAGGTCTGAATAAGAAGATTTCGGTACCTGTCCCTGGCTCAGTTGATGATGCCAAAAAGGGGGAAAGGGAAAGGATACTGAAGGCACCAAGGGGGACTAGATCAGTAAGGGGAGCACGTGGACGTCAATCTGCTCCTACTGAACCCCAAGGCACAGGTCAGGCCCTGGGTGTCTCAGCAGCAGGAGATGTAGAGCCTGCTGAGACAGGCCCAAGCGGCTCAGGACCAAAAGACTCAGCAACCCAGACTCCCAGTGAACACATCAAGGAGGTTGCTGACTTTATTGAGGAGGATTCCGATGAGGAGGAAACTCCTCTACCTCCTCTGGTGGCAGGTAAAGGGAAGAAACTGCTGAAACTCCCAACCCCACCGAAGAAAGGAGCTAAGAGGTTCATAAGCCCTGAGGAGAGAGCTCAGATCGAAGCAGATGAAAAGCTTGCCAGGGAGATTGTTGAGGCAGAGGCTGCCAATAAGCCCAAGAAAGCTCCTGCTAAGGGTAAAACCAAGGTCCAAGGGGGAAGGAAGCCTGGAACGTGGCCACCCCCTAGAAACCTAAAAATCGGCGATGAGGCTGATAAGGAAAAAGAGAAAGAACAGCAGCAGCAGACTGGTCAGCAGGGTGGAACCAAGTCCAAATCTCAAATACCTGCTGAGTCAGAAGGGGAAAATGAAGAACATGTTCCGTCGTATGTCCCTTCTAAAGCTCAAGAACTGGAGATGAAAGAGATATGGGACGCGATGGATAGGGCTCTAGACAGAAATGCTGAAGCTAGACAAATCAGCGAAGCCAGAGAGAGGCTCAGGCTTGCCGACTTGGAAGCATCAAGACTCAGGACGAAGAAAGAGGCAAGAGAGACGATACCTGATAAAGCTAAAATTCCTTATAGGTAAAGACGAGCCAAGAAGCCTACTGATCTCAAGATTCACAGATGGCCAAGAATTGACATATGGATGCCATGGGAGCAGACTCAGAGGTGGGAAACTCTTAAAGCAGAATTTATCAAGAGGTACTTCATCTAGAGGTACTGGCTTGACATGGACAAAATTACAGCCTTTGCTGAATGGCTTCTGGTGAGCGACCCTGAAATTTATGCCAGAGTCCAGAAAGCCTTAGCTGAGAAGATTGATGTCAGAGTTCTAGTTCCTAGACCTCTGCCCCCTCCACAGAAGCTCGATGGATCACTGCATGTTGGAGTCATAGAAGGAGAAGTCAGCAATGCGGTCATAGCCTTGAATCTTGATGAAGCTGATCTTGATGATGTACTGAAGATACAGAAGCTCAGAAGAGATACTTTCAGAATGTATGGATTGTCGTTGCATGAGGAGAAGTCAAGAGATTTCAAAGCACAGATCCAGCAGTTCAGGAGATAGTTAGCTTCCCTGTATCTTATTTTTGTTTTCTAGAATAGCATGTGATGTATTGTACTGAATATTCTCTTATCTATAAAATATCATTGTTGTTCGGCCCGACAATATCTTATTGTCTTCATGGCCTTGTTTATTTATGCTTAACACTCAAAATCACCTAAGTGATTACAGACTCACACACTCATTGCTGATATTTGTGTCTGTCTGTTTTGCTTAGCTGATAGATCTGTTTTCTTTAGAAGCTTGAGGGAACTTATTGTATGAGGTTTATTAAAGGGGGAAATTGTTGTTAGGATTCTGTATAGGTTCTGATATTTTTCTCCTGTACTCCCTCAGTAGTCTAGAACTTGAAGAACAACTCCACTAATTCTACTTGTAATATTTGTAAGGAGTTTGTTTCTGACAGTTTATAGTGTTAGGTTTTGGCATCATCAAATAGGGGGAAATTGTTGGGAGATGATTTAGTAGCTTAATGCTTATAGATTTGAATGATCCCTAAACTCTACTTTGATTGGTGAACCATTGAGTTGTATTTGTTTTGTATCTGTCTCTGAGAGTGTTAGACTCAGTAGACATCCTTCCTACATGGTCAGGCGTTCAGTTCTGTCTACTGATTCTTCAGTAGACTATCAGCCTCAGTACCATGAGAAGAAGACTCAGTAGTGCTGGACTCAGCAGGAGTAGCATACTGAAAGGAGTCAGTAGAACTGGACTCAGCAGGAGCAGTTCACTGAACTCATAGTTGATCTTCAGTAGAGCTAGACTCAACAAGAGTATGCTACTGAACATATATCAGACTCAACAACGGCCAGACAGTCTCCTAACTGTTAGAGATCTTATAAGTCAAATCAGCAGAGTCATAAGAGGTATAGAGAAGTCAGCTTCAGATCTGTCTTGAAGTCTGTTTGTCTCACCTACTTTCTTCAGCCTCGACCAATGACGAGCAGCCAGCTGTCTACATTCTGATTAAAGCTGCAAGTTAACACTTTTCCGGAAATGGAGGGAAAGGACTCTTCCACCATTCTTTGAAAGAGCCGTTAGCTACCCAAAAGAGAGAGACACATGGATCATCGTCTCCAACGGATCTTTCCATGCCTCTCATCTATAAATAGAGGGAAGATTCCAAATCGAAGCTCACGACACATACGAAGAACATACGAGCAATTACGAGCAACTCAGAATCGACTTAAAGCTTTCTGCAAGATCTTCAAAGAGCTATTCCAAGCGAAAGGCGACATTCATGCTCAAAGGGAACCGAGCTGAATCAGACTCTAAGCCTCTAGTATCCAAGCGTCTGAATACGAACCCAGAGTTTATACTTTACCGTTCGTCGCTCTAGAAGCCACTTTCTCGTTCCCTTCCCTCTAACCTAAGCTCAGCAGACCATATCTATAGCTTAGATCAAAGGAGTTCATCCTTGAACTGTTCTTTATTGTAAAGAACTCCTTCATAGTTGGAGAGTTTGTCAAACGCTTTAGTTTGATACCTTGTAAATTGAGACTTGCTCAGTATAAATCCGACTTCTTCTCCACTTCATAGTTGGAGAGTTTGTCAAACGCTTTAGTTTGAACTGTACTTAAGCTCAGCAGTGTTTTGATTTCTTTACCTAACTTCTTCTCCACTTCTGCCTTGAATTCCTTAAAGGTTTCAAAGCAATCCGACTTGTGGCGAAGAAGGTAAATATATCCATACCTCGAGTAATCATCAGTAAATGTAATGAAGTACTCATACCCTCCATAAGCTTGTGTAGACATAGGCCCACACAAGTCATAATGTATCAAACTTAATGCTTTGGTGGCTCTGTAACCCTTTGCTTTGAAAGGCCTAGTCACCATCTTTCCTTCTAAGCAGGGTTCGCAAGTTGGAAATGGTTCAACATGGAGAGACTCCAATGATCCATATTCCACCAACCTTTGAATCCTATTTGGATTGATGTGACCTAGTCTTAAGTGCCACAAATAAGTTTAGTTTACTTTAGAAGATTCTTTCCTCTTCTTAGGATTTGATGATGAGGAAGCAACAATAACAGAATTACGCGGATTACAAGTAATAGTATATAAAGATCCGTTTAATGGCCCACCACAGATAAAATCATCGTCTTTCATGATAGAAACTTCACTATCAAAACTTGATTTATAACCATCCATGATGTAGAGTTTTGAAACAGAAATTATGTTTCGCCTAAACTCAGGCACATATAAAACATCTTTAAGTACTAAAACAGAACTATCAAAAGATAGATGTAAATCTCCAATGGCAATTGCAGGAACTCTCGATCCATTGCCCATTGAGACTACCACCTCTCCATCGCTCAATTGCCTTTTCTGCAAGAAACCTTGCAAGATGTAACAAACATGATCAGTTGCCCCCGAATCCACTACCCATTCGTGAGTAGAAGATGAAACCAGAACAATTTCAGTTACAAGAGCGACTCGCGTCTATTTCTGTTTTGCCTCGATATCTGGATTATAATTCTTCCAGTGTCCTTTCTTACCACTCTTAAAGAAGCTTCCTTTCTCCTTTGACATTCGCATGTCGCCGGTAAGGACCGTCTTCTTACTCCCACTGCTCTTCTTGAAATGTCCACCCTTTACACTCTTTTTCAGGTTTCCGCCTTTCGGAGGATTCCTTGAGCTACTGGTGATATTCCTTGAGCTACTGGTGATGTTCAAGACTTGAGCACCCTTACCCTTTCCTATAACCTCTTTAACCTCTACCAAATAATTGAGTAACTTACTGAGGGTAACGTCAATCTTAGACATAGTGGTCATAAAAACAGAAGTTCTTATAGGACCTTGTAAGAGCATTCATTGGGACGGTAAGATATCTCTTCCACTTTCTGAAATTATTTAAACCCGTTAGAGCTTGGTTGGTGAGACTGTTTAGAAAATCGAAATTTTTTCGAACAAGCATATCTGAAAAATATAATAAAAGCATGTAAGAAAGTTGTATTTGCACATAATTCGTAATTAACCATCATTGTAACCTTTTGAAAAACCAGTGATATTAAATACTCGAATAACCCTAGAGATCACACTCATAAGTCACTCAGGTGGACGTTTACTCGTGTACCCCTAGACCAAGCTGAAGGAAACTAGAGGTGAAGAACGATACCTTCCTCCTACGTATGTTGTTGCAGCTCTGATTGTTGCTCGTGTGTCAGATCTTCTGATCTGTGTCCCGACCTTTTTCTCCCTCTGGGTGGTCAGAGAACTGGAGAAAATAAGATTTCTGTCTCTCACACTCTCACGCACGGCGTGTATGTTTATGTGTGTGTGTAAATTCTATTTATGAACAGAATACTAATATATATATGCTTCAAAAGTCAATATAATATTAATATATTTGTAGGCCATTAATTTAATTATATTTTTAATGGACTTCCACATAATTAGCCCATAATATAATTAATTAATCCACTGAGCTACTAATATTTATCAATTAATTGGCCCAGCCAATTAATTCCAGATAAATAACATTATTAAATAATGTAAAAATATATTAATACATTATTAATGATTTCTGAGAGACGATAAATAACTAGGCAACTAATTGGGCCAGATCAGGGATCTAATACAAGAAATAAAAGCAGGGCCTCAAATCAATTAATTATCTATGCTCGGCCCAGAACAAAATTAATTAATAAACACAGATTCATTCCACTAGAGAATCCGTGATGACTTACCCTTTTATCCCAAATTGAGCAAGGGCTTGTATTTTAGACTTAATCGATCTCCGTATTTAAGATAGAAATATCCGTTAATTAATTAAGCTCACTGACAACTTAAATTAATTAACATCTTATATTCCTGAGTAGTACCACTCGACCTTATTAACACACCTGAACTTAATCAACCGGCCGAGTTTAGTTCGCTAATCCTTTCGAGTTTCTCAGGGAATATTATCAACCCATTTTACTAGGATACGGTTGCAAGATACTGACAGCCAGCCTGAGCCACAAATAACTACTAACACCCAAGATACGTAGATTCGGTCGCGATGACGTTCACCATAGTAGGTCAAAGTGATAGATAGCCAAATGCACTCAGCTGAAGTCTTACCAAGCTTAAGACCAGCTAAGTCACCGAGATCTTGGTTCTCCACTAAGGTCAGTTAGGAGAACACATCTCACTGTGATCCATCAATACACCACCTTAAGTGTACCAGTAAAGACAATCAGCTAAGACAAGCCACTTCTTATCTAAACTGCAGCTTAAACCAACAACTTATCGTTAAGTTGTCTCAGCTGTAATAACTGTTTATATCTTGTCAGTTCAACCAATTTGTGTTGTCTTCTGTGATACCCGACACACCACACAAATCTAACTTTTATACAAGATAAAGAATAACATGTGCAAATATATATATTTATCAGATAGGAGAATAAAATAGTGGTAGGGACAAAACACATTGTATACAACCATAAAATTTGCTTCCAGTATACAAAATCCCAACACAAGCTATATACCTAGCTCTCTAATTCCAATACATTCCTAGGTTCTTAAGACGAATGGAATTAATAATCCGATATCTCTGAACCATGTCACTATTAATATTAAAACACGGGAAGGGACTTCTCAGAAGTTGTACCCGCGGTGACATCTAAGCTTTGACCATTAATTTGACCGAATTAACATCAAATTCTCGAAATTGCCATACTTACGTGAACCATACTGCATTCAATTTGATTTAATCGGCCATCCTATTTAATTATTATCTACTAGAGTATTCGTGTTCACTAGGCACGTAAGCCACTCTGGTGGACGTTTACGGCTTTACTCCCACTACACAATATTAATTAAATATGTTTTTTTTTTCTTTTTCTTTTTTGAAAACCCATCTCACAAAACTCGTGGTTCAAATATATAAAAGCAAGCAACTCAAGTGGACGTTTACTTATATAGTTGTTCCACTTTTGTGTAGGTTCAATTATTGGAGGTCCGGTTAAATATTTAATTTCTAATTAAATGGAATCCAATTAAATATTTAATTTATTATTTGATTAGTCTTTTTATTCAAAAGGTTCGTTGAATCATGCATCACCACATAATTTCTAAAGCATGCAATTTCTAAGCGCACATAATAAAACATGCTCGCGAAAAATAAACATGCTTTAATTCGATGTAAATCCTATTTTCATGCTTTTCTAATAAAACTCTAGGGCATGAGTTCTGTCACACGCAACACTATGATTTATATTTTTTGCAATTTAAATTTTGTCATATTGATATGCTTATCATATATAAACAATATTCACATTGCACACATTTGAATATGAGCTACGAGTTTCTTGCAACCATACCAATTTTTTTTTTATTTTTTATTATTGCCTCCCTAAAAGAGTATAAGTGATCCCATCCTTTCTTTTCTTTTCTATTGTAAGTGATTTTTTTTAACCATCCTTAAGATTCATATGTAAAATAATTCTCAAATATAATATACTTCCTCCGTCCCATTGATAATGACCCCTTGGCTTTCCGAGAATTAAGAAAGTAGAGTAGGTGATAAAGTAAGAGAGAGAAGATGAGTGAGATGGTGAGAGAGTGAATGATAAAATAGGAGAGATGTAATAAAATATGAGAGAATGTAGATTTTTTTTTTCTTTTTTGGAAATGGGCCATTTCAAATGGGACAAACTGAAAAGGAAAAAGAGTCATTATCAATGGGACAGAGGGAATATTATTTATCCTAACTTACAAATAAAATATAACCTTTTGATTCCAAATCCGAAAAATTTTGAGCATTAATGACTAACGGGGGAAGTATCAAGTGACGGGTTTGTTAAGAACCAAAATAATGCACCTAGACATCCCCTTGGGATGGCATAGCGGTGAAGGTGGGTGGTCCGGGATCGATAGGTCATGAGTTCAATTCCCACTGGACACGCTATGTGTGAGCCTGTCACCCTGTCACATTAAGAGTGGTTTAACTCTTCTGTGTGGTTTGCAGGCTATTGCACAGGAGCGAGGTTTACCCTGTGCGCACCAAAGGTAGCGGCTGCGGGTTCCTCGTCAAAAAAAAAAAAAAAAAAGCACCTAGACATGCCCATTTTCAAACCGAAAATGACTCAAACAAGGTTTTAAACCGAAATCGAAATCGATATAAACTGGAACTGGTGTAAATCAGAACCGTCTTGAACCGTAAATCATCGGTTTGCGATTCAATTTCGGTTTACTCTTTTTCAAACCGTGAAACAACCACTTTCAAACCGTTGGTTCCAAACCGGGTGAAACCGACGATTTCACCTATTAAAATTGTGAAAGACCAGATATCATTAGATAAATGAGTTTTAAATTAAAAACATTATTGAAGATCTAAATCTTCTAATTTTTACTTTTATTTTAAAATAAACTATTCATTTAAAATACAAAAAGCTTACCAATTTTTGTATTTTAAAGTAGTATACAAAATGATAAAATATTCTTCTATATTTAATATAATTGCAAATGGATACTAACGTTCCCAAAAATTTTATATGGGATAAAAGTGGTTCAAATTTTATTACTGAAAAACATCGAATATCAAATATTGTTTAATAACTACTACATGACGAAGAATCGAAAACAATGATAAAAAATTTATTTATAAAACGATGATGATAATGAAGAATCAACAATGAGATTGTATTAATATTTTTAATTGTTCAATTCTTTAATGAAATTGTATAATTTTATTTATAATTTATTACTGACTTGATTCGAATTTATTTTAAAATTAAATTAATTCAATAATTAAAAAAAATAAAATTTATGAAAACCGTGAAACCGATAAATTGGAATAGAAACCGACGCTTTTAAACCATAACCGTCTACATGCGATTCAATTTTAATTTTTGACAAACCATAACCGACGATTTCAAATCGTAATTGTAAGCGTAACCGGAAATGAACAATGTCTAAATGCACCCTATTTCAGTTGTAGAGGGTCAAAAGTAATGTACGAGTGCGCAAGACGACAAGCCACACCTCCAATCACAAGCTTAAAAAAATCTTTAAATGAACAATAAAAAAAAGAAATTTAAAAAATAGATAGAGAATAATCTGCGCCACATTTCATCATCTGGTAGTTATTCTATAATTTTCGCAATTACTCTTTCATGAAAATAATGAAAAATACTTCTAGAAATAAAATATACCATTTGAGGAAAAAGCAACAATTTTCTGATAAAGCACAAAAAAAATAAAATAAAAGAAAAACAATCTCAACCGCCGACAAGGTTCTCCATTAATCTGAACCGTTCATAAAAAACGAAAGCCCTTAACCTTACCAAGTCAACGACGTCGCATACTCTTTAGCGCCATAATGTAGTAATTTTACATTTTTCACCTCGAAACAGAATCTCATCAAAACTCGGGAAGAAAGAACTCCACTGCTGCGAAACTCATAATAATTTCATGTACTTCTCGATTCATATCATGCCACGTGTTGATCCTGATGACTTGGCCGATGCATGCTAAATATGTTCAATAATCGGAAAAAGACAGGCCTTTGAGATCAACGGTTGAGAGACGACTTTGGTGGCTTCTATGAATTTAGTCCGTTGATCTAGAATTACCAATCATGACCGTTGATGAGATATCGACGCTCATCCAACCTCACAAAATTGAATTTCAAAAGCTAAGCTAGAGAGGGAGGAAGGGGGACTCAAAACCAGGAGCTCGTTTCGAAGAATTCTTCCCCTTCCCTGTAAATTGTAGTGTTGCAGATCGATCTTGGTCTCAATTGAGACTGAAACTTTTTACTTCTCGAAGTTTGCGGTGTGTTAATTGTGAGCTTGTGTAGATTATGACAGTCGTTGATTTCGGATGGGTGCCTGCTTTTCGTTTTCGTGATTTTGGAGTTCGTAGGATTTGGGGAGATTCTTCAGTAGAAAATAAGTGAATTTATTTATTTGATTAATTTTTTGTTGTAAAATTGGTTTTTGGTTAAATATTCGTCGTCGGATTTTCGATTTGAATTCGATTCTTTTCCAATGGAGCAAAGAGAGGGAAATGATTTCCCTCCAAGAAATCCGCCGCCGCCGTCGCCGTCGCCGTCGCAACCGGAGCCGACGACAGCCGGTGTTGATTTCCCAACGAGAAAGCTGGTGAGGCAGCTGGATTTTACTGGTGGCGGGTCGAGCGTGGAGCAGGGCCAGGTAGTGAAGATGGAGCAGCCCCCTCCGGCATTGCCGCCGCATTTATTGAAGCAACCGCAGATGCTATTCATGACTATGCAACAGCCACCTGCGCCGCCCCCTCATCTTTCCGTTCGCCCTGCTCTGTGAGTCACCTTTCAACTCCGAATTAGTAGTAAACATTGAAACTTTTGGTGGAAAAAAATCTGTCTTTTGTAAAATTGTTGGTAGGTTTGGTTGTCAAGTCAGTTTCATGTTTTGACCTTTCATGTTTATTTGTTATATTCTAACATTCTACAGCAATTGATCAACATAGATTCCAGTTGGAAAAAGGAGAAAGTAGCGTATGAGCTGCTGGGATCTTCATATGGATTGTTTATTACTACTTATTTGTTACCTCAAAAACTAATTAGATGTGTGAGATTCTGATTGTTATATTTACAAAATGCCACTGCAACCATTTACAACTTGGCATAGGCATATCGCTTGATGATTGACTTGTAGCTTTAATTTGGTGACAAATATTAAGTCACTTTTTAAGTGAAGTATGGCAAGATTGGCTGTTAATTAGGTTGATTCTCTCATAGCATGACATTTTCGGTTCTTTGGATGCACTCAGTCAGTATTACAAAAAGTCTGTCTAGTCAAGTATTTGGTTTTTGCATCACTTGGAGAAAGACATTTATTGCTGTATGCTTGTAAGTTGTACAGTTCTTTCCATGTATTTCTTATAATTCCTTGCTTGTAAGAAGCTTTCAGTTAAAATTGTGTAATTTTGATGGAACGAAACATGACCTCTCCGCCGAAGCTGGTTTTTGGTTGAGCTTATATTATGCCTTATTTAACTATGTTGCTTGCCAAGGTTCTCTTTCTATATGTTGTAAATAATATTCTTTTGTCCCAGGAAACCTGAATCCCCAAGATCACGGCCCAGACAAAATGTGAATGAAGCAAAAGATGGTACACCGAAGAAGCAAAAACAGTGTAATTGCAAACATTCTCGGTGTTTGAAGTTGTAAGTATATAGTTCATCTCAATGTTAGCCCAAAGTATTTTTCTCAAAAGTGAACTTAAATTGATCTTACAGCTATTTTGTCCTAATTTTTCCCTGATTTAATTTCCACAAAATGTAAACTTAATTTGGTTTTTCCTTTTAGCTAGGTGATAAGCAAACAGTTTTCTTTTTAAAATTTATGAACTTTTTTTCACTAATCTGGGGTGGAATAATTCCTAATGTCAGGTATTGTGAATGCTTTGCTTCTGGAGTCTATTGTGATGGTTGCAACTGCGTGAATTGTTATAACAATGTCGACAATGAAGGTGCTAGACGTGAAGCTGTTGAAGCTACATTGGAGCGCAATCCAAATGCTTTCCGACCAAAAATTGCTAGCAGTCCTCATGGAGCTCGGGATAACAGGGTACTGTTAGAACTCAAAGTACCATCTTATCTAAGTGCATTCCTAGTACAACATACTAACTCAGACTGTTTCCTGGGGTTATATTTAGCCCTGACTGATTAACTTCTACGGTTATATATGCCATGGTTGCTTTAGAATTTACATTTAAGATCTTCTGATGGATAATGTCAGGAGCTGAGTCTACTTTCTGGGTTCTCAGCTGATAATGCTTATGCTTTCTGAAATTCTTTGAGGTTGTTGTGGTTGTTTAACCAATAGAATAAATTGGAGTAAATCCTTGAGCACTACAACTATGAAAAATGATTTAATCAGTTTATCACAAAAAAAAAAAATAATTTGAATTTGGATAAGTTTGTGTTTTTCTAGACGTTTCTTAGTTGTTTCTTGAACAGAAACATGCTTGGTTAATTTACCAAATACTCGATCAATATATAGTTTCACTTATTTTTTATCAACCTTCTCAAGATGATACATCGTTGTTATGAATTTTCAGTTGAATAAGTTATCTTTGAGATCTAACAACTCCATTAATTCTGAAAAACATTGTAAAACGTGGTGTATTTATCAACAATACTGCACACCATTTGACTGTAATTTAAAGATACCTCTGAATTGTCTTCATGTTATATGATATATGATAATTTTATTATCAATATGCAGGAGGAGGCTGGTGAAGTTATTACAGGAAAGCATAATAAGGGATGTCACTGCAAGAAATCGGGGTGCCTTAAGAAGTACTGTGAATGCTTCCAAGCAAATATCCTTTGCTCTGAAAACTGTAAATGCATGGACTGCAAAAATTATGAAGGAAGCGAAGAGAGGCAAGCTCTCTTTCACGGTGATCATGCCAGCAACATCGCCTTTATCCAGCAGGCAGCCAATGCTGCCATCACTGGTGCTATTGGATCATCTGGTTATGGGTCTCCTCCACTGACCAAAAAACAAAAAGCTCAGGATCTTTTCTTTGAACCAGCCATAAAGGATCCAGTTCACAGGCTTGGACTGTTGCAACAGGTAATATTAGTTGTAATAATTGAAGAATTCAGCGTCCAGCCTTATTTCATTGTTAAATTTGCTCAGTATTCAACAGGCTGAGACCACATGCTTTGTCTATTAAAAAACGGATAGTATGTAGTGAGCTTTTGCTGTTTCACTTTATTTTAGGAAACGTTATACATTTAAACATTTGAAGAGCTTGTGGAAGTAACTGTGAAAATATAGTATTTCTTTGGAATAAGAATTTGAACCTTTAAATCTCTAATACGTATATGCCTATTCCTCATAAGAATAAAATCTTAGTGACCAATAGATACACACATGGTTCCTCCACTCAAAAGTCTTGTCGGATATTCGTTGAGGTTAGCTAGTTAGAGAAAAAAAGCAATAATTTAACTTGGACCGAGTAAGACCCCATGTGCAATTAGATGGATGGTTTAGGTATTTGGAATGAAAATGTAAGGCGCCATCATGTTAGTTAATTCTTATTAATTAATAAATGATTTTACTCTTCATTTTGTGTCTTGATAGCCGAAGACATCACTCAGTTTGATTCTGACTTCAAAACCTTATTTTCTCTACTAGCAGGCTAACCATACCAAGATCTCTGCATCTTCCACCTCATCATCTTCAGTTACTGTTGCTCATCCAGTCAGTACATCGACCTTGGGTTCTTTGAAATTTACTTATAGGTACTTGGGCCATTCTTTGAAGAAATACTTGTTGATAAATCTTCAGACAACTTACTTGTGTGCTGCATCTAAAGGTCTCTATTAGGTGACATCATTCAGCCCCAGGACTTGAAGGAACTCTGCTCTGTGCTCGTGGTATACTCAAGAGAAGCTGCAAAGATGCATGCAGGTACATTGGATTGTGGCATCTAATTCTTTCCCTCATGTAGTGTTAAAGAGTTGGATTTAGCCCCTCCTTTTCAGTGCGAGTAAATGGATGCGTAATGTTGAGTTATATACTACAATAAGCATTTATGAGAGTTGTTTTTTATTTGTTAAAGATAAATTAACGTCATTTACATTGGAGATAAAGTTATAAATAGGAAACAACCGTGTCTTTGTTTTGTGAAGCATTAATTAAGTACATCAAGTCAATGGTTATTGCGCTTGAACACCTATTACTCGGTTTGGCTCATAAGGGAAGCAAGTCATTTCTAACTTTTCATGCTTTCAGATGAACAAAACGCAGCTGAAAAGGAAGCAGCATTTTCTCGAAAAAACTCACTGGCTTCAACCATGCAAGAGGAGTCTCAAAGCCAGAAGCATTCTGAACCTGAAAAGGCTCACACTGAGAAAGTTGCACTGGAGGAATCTTGTTTAGATGTATCGAATGGAAGGCCAATGTCTCCCAGCACTTTAGCTCTAATGTGCGACGAGCAAGATACAATGTTCCCGGCTGATGCTCCCCGTAATAGGTTAGAGGTTCAAAATAATGCGTCTCCCCAACTGCCGCTTGAGCAGAGGGCCACTGAAGCATACGAGGAGCAAGAAAGAATCATTCTAACTATGTTCAGAGACTGTCTGAACAGACTCATAACTTTAGGAGAAATAAAAGGCAAGTATTCATCATGCATCTTATCTCTCGTGTTTTTGCTAGTTAATCTCTCACAGCTATTGATCACTCATCCATTCCCCCCCCTGCAGAAACCAAATATTCTTCATTGGCACGAACAGAATCAGGGCTATCGAGCAACGGTGTTGCCAAAATTGGTGTTCCTCGGCAGAATTCTGCAGTGGTTACTCAACCAGCAGCTGCTGTCAATAATGTGCAGTTCATGAGAATAAGCACCCCTGCGGATAACGGTGATGTAAGAAGAGAAACTGAAAGAGAGTTATAATGTGTGTAGGAATATAGACATATAACAAATCTTTGCTGCTGCATCTCTGTAATTCCAAAAAGACATTTGGCTTTTCTTGAATGTGGCGGCAAACACTAAATATAGAGCCATTGTTAGAACTGATTTAAATATAATACGAATATTTAACTCATTATTCATAGAATTTAATTTTAAGATTGATTATTTCATCATTCCATATTGATGGACAAAGTTGATGAAATCTATTGACTTCAGAAGTAATGGATGGTTGAGCAGCATCCATAAAATACAACCTGACCAAGTAAGTGCTCCTCATGGGAGATCTCGCACTAGACTCGAGATCTTGCAAGAAAATGTTATGAGTTGAATGTCATCAACATTTCTAAATCGATAAAAAAAAGGAATACAAAAAGAGGCTTACAAAAAACTGCATGCTAAGAAGGGCAAAATCTATTACACATTTTACAGTATGTAATATGCAACACTAATAGCAAAAAAAAAAAAAAAAGTCAAACCTTTTTAAGTTGTACGATATCTTAAACCAATTGAAAAGGTTTATATATTGCATAATTTGTACTTTATGTATCACAATTATAATAACTTTTAAAGTATTATTATTGATCTATAAATGTGACTTATAAAACCGCAGCTTTTGGGACAAATTATTCCCGTAATATTATAATTTGGTCAAACTCGGTAATAAATAAACAAGATCAAATATTAATTATTATGACAAATACTAATTAATCAATTTGTAAGATGTGATATAAGTAAAACAATATAGAAAAAGCCATTTTCATCATCTTGAATATATTAATTTAATTCAGTTGGGTGATGATTCATTATAAGATTTGAAGATCCCAAAATCCTTAACTGAGTGATGAACCAATATAATGTAATAGATGTATAGCTTAGTTGAGCTCGGCATGTTAGAAGATCAGTAGGATAGATAGCGTCCAGTAGCTGATGTTAAATTCAGTAGATTATTTTTGGTCAGCAGCTGCTGGGAACTCAGCTGTTTGAAGACTCAGTAGGATTCAGCCGAATCTACTGAACGAGTGTTGTGCATCAGTATGAAGCATCGACCAACATGCTGAAGTTTAAGAGAATATCAGTAGAGGACCTTTCAGCAAAGTGTCTGAGGTATCAAATGAAGTCAACTCAATATCAGTCTTGGAGATTGAACAGTGTGAATACACCTGAATTCAAATTTCAAACTCAGAACGCGAAAGTCAGCTGTGCTGAAGAATACTACTGAACTAGTCAGTTAGCCAAATATGCTTTCTGGATCGCGTGGGCAGAGATTCTTCTAATGAGTACAGTTTTACTGACTTATGTTAGTGAAAAGTAGTTCAATATCATAAGTTGTGTGTTGAAGTGTAGGCCCTAATATAATCGTCTCAGTTGAAAAGCCGTATTATGCTGTTTGATTAAAACTTAGTTTTATGCAAAATGAGCAGTTATCATTGCAAATGTTAAAATCAACACAAACAATTTTTAAAGTGGTTCGGATACGCTGGGTCATACGTCCAGTATCCTGAACAAAGCAGGAGTTCTTGATTAAATTATACTGAGCAAGTCTCAGTCGATCTGTTCACTGGACATATTCGTTCTTGTTTGCTTATACAGAGCAAGTCTCAGTTAATCTGTACGCTGGACAGATATCTACTTATAGTCGTACTGACTTTACAATTCTCAACCTTGAAGGTTAGAGTTTCTCCAACAATGAAGGAATTCTTACAATAAGAATTGTTCAAAAGATGAACTCCTTCGAGGTTCTGAGCTATTGATATTACAACGAGCACGCTTAGATAGAGAAGAGGAACTAAAGGATCTCTAGAGAGAAGAACTAAATGATCTTCAAATGGGCAAGTTCTTCGCTGTGTTTGACTTTGAGTTTGCTAGAGTATGTTCGCTTGAATGCTTGTGTTCCCGTGTCTTTCTGCATGAAGACTTTTCCCTATTTATAGTCTTCGATTTGTGAATAGATCCTGGTTGGAGATGATTCAGTAGCTAGTGCTCAGTAGATTTGAAGATCCCAAAACCCTACTATGACTGATGAACCACTCAGTTGTATTTGTTTATTCTGTCTCTGAATGTTTCAGACTCAGTAGACACCCTTCGACATGGTTCAGGCGTTCAGTTCTATCCGCTGGTTCTTCAGCAGACTATCAGCCTTAGTACCAGGAGAAGAAGACTCAGTAGGAGCAGTATACTGAAAGGAGTCAGTGGAACTGAACTCAGCAGGAGTAGTTCACTGAACTCAGAGTTGATCTTCAGTAGAGCTGAACTCAGCAGGAGTATTCTACTGAACATAGATCAGACTCAGCAACGGCCAGACAGTCTTCTGACTGTTAGGAAATCTCTTAAGTCAAATCAGGAGAGTCATACGAGGTATAGAGGAGTCAGCTTCAGATCTATCTTGAAGTCTGTTTGTCTCACCTACTTTCTTCAGCCTCGACCAATGACATGCGGCCAGCAATCTACTTTCTGATTAAAGCTGCAAGTCAACAACTTTCCAGAAATGGAGGGAAATGACTCTGTCACCATACTTTGAAAGAGCCGTTAGCTACCCAAAAGAGAGAGACACATGGATCGTCATCTCCAACGGATCTATCCATGTCTCTGCTCTATAAATAGAGGGAAGATTTCAAATTGAAGCTCACGACCTAGAAAACAAAGAACACACGAGCATTTACGAGCAACTCAGAATCGACTTAAGCTTTCCGCAAGAACTTCAAAGAGTTATTCCAAGCGAAAGGCGAAATACCTGCTCAAAGGGAACCGAGCCAAATCAGATCATAAGCCTCTAATATCCAAGCGACTGACTACGAACCCAGAGTTTATACTTAACCGTTCGTCGCTCTAGAAGCCACTTTCTTGTTCCCTTCCCTCTAAACTAAGCTCAGCAGACCATATCTATAGCTTAGAACGAAGGAGTTCATCCTTGAACTGATCCTTATTGTAAAGGACTCCTTCATAGTTGGAGAGTTTGTCAAACACTTAAGTTTGATATCTTGTAAACTAAGACTTGCTCAGTATAAATCTCAAGACCAGTGTTTGTCCAGTGCACAAACTGACTGAGACTAACTCAGTATAATAAAGTAGCCTCCTGGTCTTTTCGGGACAGTGGACGTAGGATTGTTGGATCCGAACTACTTTAAAACTGCTTGTGTTCTGTGTGCTCTGTTTTTACTGTTGCATTGATTACTATTCATATTGAAAATATCTTTCAAAATCATTCAACTGTGTTTCAGCAAATCTTAAAAGATTGCACTAATATATTAAAACAGTTTTCTTAAAAACGTTTTCTAACTCAATTGAATTTGGGCCTACACATTTCCGCACTCTAATGAACTTTAGCTGAACGGTACTGAATTCTTACCTAAGTCAGCTAGCAGGCCTTAGTGAAGTCAGTCACTCTGCCACGCGATTCAGAATAGCTTATCTGGTCTACTGAACCTGTTCAGTACAACATCTTCCTGAAAGGGACTGTTCGCGTTTTAAGTTGAGAAAAAGTTTTCAGGTGTATTCACCCCCCCTCTACACCTGAACGTTTATCTCGGGACCAACAATTGGTATCAGAGCAGGAGTTCTCTAAGACTCTTATTTTTTTGAAACCGGTATACTTGAACGGATCCAGAAAACGTTTTCACTGCTTATCATTCTTCATTCATATCACAATCTTCAATGTCTGATATGTCAGGAATCAGGATGGTACCCATGTTCAGAATGGAGGCACATATGACTTCCCTCCACGACAGCATGACAGAGGTACTAGAGGACGGACCTATCGTTCCCATGATTGATAGTGTCAAAACCCAGGATCCAGCATAAGGAGGCAACATGGTGACCGGGAAGAAGATCCCCAAAGATAGAAGTCTCTTCACCCCTGAGGAGAAGAAGCTTCACAACTTAGATCGGGTTGCTAGAAATGCCATACTAACCACCCTGAGTGATTCCTATCTCGGAAGAGTTCAGGACTGCAAGTCCGCGAAGGAACTCTAGGATGCTCTAGCGCTACTGAGTCGGGGGACTCAGAAGATTAAAGCAAACAAACTGCGTTGGAACTTCAGAAGCTGGAGAGACTGTCTCTCATGCCTGGTGACACGATAGAAGATCTTAACGTCAGATTTACGGATCTGATGAACACCATCAACCGGCTGGGAAAGACATTCTCCAACCGAGAAATAAATCTCAAAATATTGAGAGCACTGTCGGACGAACATTGGACTCCATTTACTACTTTATTGAGATATTCTGACTTAGATATTATTTCTCCCGATAATATCTTTTCATAATTAAAAGCTGAGGAGTTCGAGTTCGGTCTACCCCAAAGGAAGCAGCAAGCTGAAGCTGACACTCAAATCGACCATGCTTTCAAAGCATCAGTCAGCACAGCGGCTCCCGCGTCTAGCAAGGCAGAACCTTCACTTAGCGACCTACAAGAAGGAAACCTAGCTAAGAAATACGCACAACTTTCCGTGAAGTATCAGAAGGAGAAGGAGAGGCACATAAAAGTCTCTAGAGTCGTCAGAGACTCCAAGGGTAAGTCTGAGTGTACACCCAAGCTTACTCCTGAATCGCACACTTATGATTGCAGGAAACAAGAAGACTCAGCTCAGTCGAAAGACAGCGAGAGCAAAGAAGAAAGAGTCACCACCTGCTACAACTGCAAAAAGCCAGGACACTATCAGTATGACTGTCTTGAGCTCAGTACTGCTGAAAGAGCAGCACGCAAAGCTCGAAGGGAGAAGTTCATCAAGAAGCGTCAAACATATATTGCCGGTGAACTCTCAAACGACTCAGATGATGTCTACTCCTTCATGGATTCATCAGACGACGAAGCGGCAGTCATGGCCGTAGAGCTTGAAGAAGATGCTGAAAAGTGTCTTATGGGAGGAGAAGAGGATGAGGTAAACTCTCACGCTCCATTTAACTCCTCTTCACACTGCACACACGACACTGCTTCAGGTGCAGATGAGAATTTGGACATCTCGATCGCCTACGAAGAATTATTAGACGAGCAGATTCAGATGAGCCTGCAGCTCAGTAAGACTCTTCAGGAGTTGGATACCCTGAAAATGGAGAATCAGAGACTTTCTCAGCAGAGTCAGGTTGCTACTGAGTCAGAAGGACTTGTGTTGAGAATCAGGGAGGAGATTAACTCTCTGATGACCAAGTCTCAGCATCAAGAAGATCAGATCTCAGTACTGACCAATGACTTGACTCAAAAGGATACTGAACTGAGTCTACTGAAGTAAGAGTTGTCAGGACTTCAGACCGAGCATGAAACGCTTAAGAAAAGTGATGATGTCTGGAGGAATCTGATGACAGAGCGGTACATGGGTGCTGAAAAGAAGCTTGAGGCAATGCTAGCCAGCAACAAGCCTAAGCAATGCAAGGAGGGACTTGGATTCAGTCATGGAGCCTCCTCATCTGCCCCCGTACGCTCAGAGAACCGGCTAGCTGATAGATTTGTTCAAGGGGAGATTATCAATGCTGAGATCCTGAATCCCCTAGCCAAGAACAAACAAAAGATGAAGGCACCTCATCCCAGCTATCAGCATTCTGACAAGAAGATTAGCTCAAAATCACCCCAGCTCAGTCAAGGGGGAATCAACAGAGTTAATGGGCTGATCAGTATGGACTTCCACAGCTGACACATCCAGCTCAGTATGGGTGATATTACTATGATCTTATATTCAGGAGAGGATCCAAAAGTCAAAAAAGGAAGAAGAAAGCCGTTCAGAAGGGAAAGGTCAGCAGTCCACCAATTCAGTAGATCAGGACTCCTGATTCTATGAAGCCTCAGAAGTCAGCATCGACCAGTCCAGTGGTCATGTATGTTGATCAGAGTGGAAAGAAACTGTCTAAGACCACCAGGGTCGTGGGACAGATTTGGGTTTCCAAAACTAACATCTAAGGACCCAAAATCAAAAATAAAGGGTACCTGAATATAATTATGTTTTGCAGGTGCACAAGGACCCTTGGTATGTAGACAGCGGATGCTCAAGACATATGACATACCAGAAGGATCTACTGAAGAATTATACTATGGAAGAAGGACCCAGAATCGAGTTTGGAGACAACGCAAAAGGCTATACCAGAGGTTATGGAACACTCAACATTGGAACCACCACAGTTCCAAGAGTATCATATGTTGAAGGACTTCAGCATAATCTTCTCTCTGTTAGCCAATTTTGTGATAACTCGAATAGAGTGATTTTTTTACGCTGGTTTCTGTGATTTCATTGATAAATCTACACATAGGTCATATTTATTGCCAACAAGTCTGACGTCAAAACAGAGTTGCCTACGCTTCTGAAAAAGCTCAGTGTCGAGAAGAACACCAAGATTATAAAGATACGTTCAGACAGAGGAACTGAGTTCCTGAATTCGATAGTGGAGGAGTTCTGCAAAACTGAAGGCATAGAGCATGAGACGTCTGCCGCGCGCACGCCTCAACAAAATGGGGTTGCTGAAAGGAAGAATAGAACACTCAAAGAAGTAGCAAGAACCCTGCTCGCAGACTCAGGACTCCCAACCAAATTCTGGGCAGAAGCAACTGACACTGTATGTTACACTCAGAACAGATCTCTACTGACTAAGCAGCATAAGAAGACACCATATGAACTATGGAACGAAAGGAAGCCTTTCATATCTTATTTCTATATTTTTGGGTGTTCGTGCTTTATCCACAATAATGGGAAGGATCAGTTAAAGACTATTGATAGCAAGTCAGACCGGGGAGTCTTCTTAGGATACTCCCGGGTCAGCAAAGCTTTCAGAGTTTTTAACTACCGGACCCTTTGCGTGGAGGAAAGCCCTCATGTTATTTTTAATAAGTTTGCTATTGAAGACATGAGCAGGAACTCAAAATCAGAATCCGAGGACATCAGTAAGCAGCTACAGGATCTGAGCCTAAAAGATAAAGTTGAAAAGATCCAGCTGTGTTAGGATAATGATTCAGAAGAGGAAATTGATGATAAGACAACTGAATCTCAGCCAGCAGCAGAAGTAGCTGAACAGATTGACTCTACTGAACAAAGTCAATCCCAGGTAACTCAGGTTGATGAAGAAACCCAAGTGGTAACTGAGACCTCTACTGAGGACAATAATTCAGGGAGAACAAATAAAGTTTCTAAGCTGAATGCCCCTGAACCTGGTGACTCAGTAGACCCAACTCTCGTAACTGAATTACTTCAATCTCAGAATAGTACAACTGAAATGCCTAACTCACCTTCTATCTGTGTTGAACAAATTTCAGATGAAGAGTTGAAACATCGTCGATCGTGGCTGGACGCTCACACTTCTGACTTGATTATTGGAGATCCTTCAGCTAGTGTAAAGACAAGATCCAGATTTTTTAGGGAGAAAATGCATTATATTCCTGCTTCTTGTCTACTGAAGAACCTCAGTCAGTTAAGGACGTACTCAAGGATTCAAGGACGTACTCAAGGATTCTGATTGGATTGTAGCTATGCAGGAGGAGCTGAACCAGTTCACGAGAAACAAAGTATGGGACCTTGTAGACAGACCCCGGCATCAACATGTGATTGGAACTAAATGGGTCTTCAAGAACAAGCGAGATGAAAACAACGTTATAGTAAGAAACAAAGCGAGACTCGCGGCCAAGGGCTACTGTCAAGCCGAAGGAATATATTTCGACGAAACTTTCACTCCAGTTGCAAGATTGGAGGCAATCAGACTATTCCTAGCCTACGCAACACATCAGAGATTCAGAGTTTATCAAATGGATATGAAGTCTGCGTTCCTGAACGGCGTACTGAAAGAAGAAGTCTATATAGAACAACCTCCCGGTTTTCAGCAGGGACATCAGGTCTACAGACTCAGAAAGGCTCTGTATGGGTTAAAACAAGCACCGAGGGCTTGGTACGATACCCTATTTGAGTTTCTTATTCAGAAAGGTTTTCAGAAGGGCACAATAGACCGCACATTATTCTGCATTCGACTAGAAGACAACATTCTACTTGTGCAGATCTACATAGATGACATAATATTCGGATCGAAGAACATCATCATGTGTCAATAGTTTGAGAAAATGATGAAGGATAAGTTCGAGATGTCGATGATGGGAGAGATGAATTATTTCCTCGGCTTTCAAGTTAAACAATCTGAGAAGGGAACATTCATCAATCAAGGCAAATACACTCGAGACCTCATCAAGAAATTTGGTTGCACATCCGGCAAACCAATCAAGATCCCGATGAACCCGAATATGAAAATTGATCTTGATCAAGAGGGAGTATCAGTAGACCATACTGAATTTTGTACTATTATTGGTTCATTATTATATCTATTTACTACTCGACCTGACATAACTTATGATGTAGGTGTCTGCGCTCGATTTCAGGCGAATCCTAAGCAGAGCCACATGGACTCATCAAAGAAGATTCTCCGCTATCTCAGAGGAACACCTGACATGGGTTTATGGTATCCAGTAGATGATAATATTAAACTAACTAGTTATTCTGATGCTGACTATGCAGGATGTAGGATTGACCGAAAGTCAACTTATGGAACTTGTCAGTTCCTTGGTAGTAAGCTGATTTCATGGTTTTCAAAGAAACAACATTCAGTAGAAATGTCAACTACTGAAGCTGAATACATGGTTGCCGGAAGTTGCTGCGCCCAAATCCTTTGGCTGAGACAGCAGCTACGTGACTATGATGTCATTCAGAATGATCATGTCGAAAAGAAGGATATCAGGATGAAGAAGATCCATACTGACCATCAAAGGGCAGATATTCTGACCAAGCCTCTAGCTGAAGCCAGATTCAGAGAACTTTCAGTAAAGCTATGTCTGCTGGACCCTACTGACTCCAGTCAGTAAGTGGACTCAGGAGAGGAGCATTCAACAAGGGGGAATGTTCACTCTCAGTACTGAACTTATTCAGTATATAGAGACTCAGCAACCATCTACACGAGGTATCAGCTGACTACGATGTTCAGCTGACAGGTTTGCGTATCTCTACTTAGTAGCCATTGAAATATTCTGTGCATTAATGATTCAGATTCAGCTTCGTATTCAATGCCTTAGAAAATGTCATTTAATATAACAGTTTACATTTAATACACGACATTCTATGTTAAGCATGCTGAACTCTGCGGCGCATTAAATGCAAGTCTAATCAAGTTACTTCTTTGGCTATATACAACTGTAATTTGGCTTAGGTGGCTAAATTGATCATTATCTATTTTATAACATTAAATCCTAGCCGTCCATCTTATAAAGCAGATTTAAATTGAACCGTAAATTAATAACTGTTCATCTTCTTGATCATATATAAAACACGTTCAAAGTTAGAAACCACCATTTTACTCTGCAACTTTTACCCTAGAATTTTTTTGAGAAAAAGCATTCACCACTTTGCAAACATCTCTTAAAACCTCTCAGAAAATCCTTTGGTAAAATTTCATGCTGATTCAGTATCGTATGTGTTTCTTGATAATATTTTTCTTTCGATACTGATACTTTCTTTTGCAGATTAAATCATGACACCGGTTAATATGCAAGAAATCCTAGAGAAAGACCGCGTATGGTGTGAGCTGATTATGGAATTTGATGCGTGTGAGTTGGATTTCATGGAGGACATCTTCGACGCGCTGAGGGCTTCAGGGCTGGAAGCCTTCCTCTCAAGGAAGCCATCGTACTTCCTTCCGCGTCAGATTTTAGAACTTTATCTGAACTCAGAGTCAGTAGATGGCGACATCCGTGGCCAGTTCATCATCCATCACATTGCTGACCCCGCTCGTGCTGTGTCGGAGATAAAGTACATGTCCATTAAAGAAGCTCTTCAGCGGAGCTTTCAGCTTCCAAGCACTGGATTCAGCACAGTCGGATAAAAGGACGACATCATGGTTGAGTATCTGGAGATTTTCTGCGGGAAGCCTACAACGTTCAGGGCCGCCTTCCTGAAGAATGCCATGCTACCTCAGTATAGAGCATTAGCCTACATAGTCACACTAATTCTGACTAGTCAGGCTGGGTCGCTCGACCAAGTGTCCAGGCCGAAGATTCAGATGATGATGGCCATCTATGACCATGCAAAGATTAACTGGACTGAATTCTTCCTGAAGGAGTTCATGACCCAGGCAACTAAATTCGACAAGTCCACTAAGTGCCTAGCTGTCAAAGGAAAGCTTCTATACAAAATGAAGCTATCAGTAATAATTGAAGACCTTTGTGGTGCTGACAACGCCATATATGCTGACAAGGGTACTTCAACCCAAAAAAGGTGAGGTTCGAGAGCAGGGCAGCAGCCCTTCAGCAGATCGGCTTAGGGCCTGTTGAGCCCAAGAAAGGCTCCCAAAAGACCTCTACTCCTTCTAAGAAGAGGTTACCTCCTAAGACAACTCAGAAAACACCGACCAAGAAGTAGAAGACGGTCGCTGAAGCTTTAGTTGTACCTCCCCTGCAACTCAGAGACGAGGTAGAGTCTTCAGAAAAGACTGTCTCAGTGGAGAAGGCCGTCTCCACTGAACAGTGAGAGGAAGTGGAACAAGGGGCAGGAGCTGAACCTGTCACTCCTACTGCTCTAACCCCCTTGGACATTCCACCTCTCAGCGACATTCCATCTGCTGAGAAAGAAGCGTCTCCGATTGAGATTGAGGATTCGGAGACAGCATCAGAATCAGAGACCATCGGGATGGAGGCCTCAGCTCTTCAATCCAGAGCCTCCCGAGAAGTCTCAGAAGCCATCCCTGAGATAGCCACCCATTCCGACTTAGTCACTTTGTCTAGACAGGCTCGGCTTCATACTTTGATCCGGTTCCAGGCGTGGTCTACACTGAACAGACTTATCCAACACCACTCCTACGAACAACTCCACGAAGAGGAGCCACTGATCCTAGAGAAGATAGGCTACTCCGAGCCTGCGGATCTGTGCTCTTTGGACGACCTGAGGGCGGCTATGCTAGCCCTGTTGAACGACAAACTCCCAACTTCAGCAGCCGCACCCTCAGATGGGTCTGATCCCGACGATCAGGACCCGCCCCATGGTTCAGGCCCTGAGAAGCCTGTTGAGGGATCTCAACTGGAGGAGGATGCCCCACCCACAACAACTGCTAAAATCCCACTAAGCATCCTCCCACCAGGTCAGTCCGCGGCTGGTACCTCACAGTCCGCGGACCCAGTACAGCTGGTGCTGGGGTCTGCTTTTGAGGTATCGCCCAGCTCGAGAAGCCGACGCTCTAAGACTGTAGCAAGGGCACTCAGAAGTCAGGGTGCTCAGAATTGCCTTCTTGCCCGAGCCGTCCACAAAACATGGAAGCAGTCCACTCAGGCTTAGAGTGAGGAGATGAAGGAGCTCAGAACGTCTATTCAGACAACTCCAGCTCCTGACTTCTCTACAATCTTGACAGACGCCTTAGCCACTCAGAGAGCCGAATTTGAAAGACAACAAAAGTTGATGGAAGCTGCACAAGCCAAACTTCTTGAAGATTATAAAGCAGCCTAGTCAGCTCATGCAGAATCCATATCTTCCCTGACTCAGGCCTCAAAGCTCAGACTCTAGACTATTCAGAAGGCATTGGAAGAAAAGATGGATCTGAAGTTGCAGACGATTCAGACTGTGGTGGAGAATTCCCATAAGAAATATGGTGAAGAGCTTACTGATGAGAGGAATGAACTCCATGAAAGACTTGTGAAACTGCAGGACGCTTTGGATAAGCTGGCCTTAGCATACACCAGTCTTAATCAGAAGGTGCAGGTTCCTGCCCTCGGCCCATTTGTTGATGCCAAAAAGGGGGAAAGGGAAAGGATACCAAGGGCACCAAGGGGAATTAGGACAGTTAAAGGAGCAACTCAAACTCAGCAATCTGCTCCCACTGATCCCCAAGATCAAGGTCAGGCCCAGGGTGTCTCAGTAGCAGGAGCTGTAGTGCCTACTGAGACCGGCCCAAGTGGCTCAGGACCTAAAGATTCAGCAACCCAGACTCCTAGCGAAATCATAAAGGAGGTTGCTGAATACGCTGAGGAGAATTCTGAAGAGGAGGAAGTTCCTCTACCTCCTCCAGTGCCCGGGAAAGGGAAGAAGATTCTGAAACTCCCTACTCCACCTAAGAAAGGAACCGGAAGGTTCATATCTCCTGAGGAAGAAGCTCAGATTACAGCTAATGAAAAGCTTGCAAGGGAGATAGCCGAGGCAGAGGCTGCCAACAAGCCAAAGAAACAGCCTGCCAAAGGAAAAACCAAGGTTCAAGGGGGAAGGAAGACTGGGACAAGGCAACCCCTTAGGAAACTGAAGATCAACGACGAAGCTGACAAGGAGAAGGAAAAAGAGCAACAGCAGCAGCAGCAACAGACTGGTCAGTAGGGTGGATCAAAATCAAAATCATCAACATCTGCTGATTCAAAAGAAGAGCAAGAGGAAATTCCATCTTATGCTCCTTCCCAAAGCTCAAGAGCAAGAAATGAAAGAAATCTAGGATCAGATGGAAAGATATCTGGACAGAGGAGCTGAAGCCAGGCAGATAAGTGAAGAAAGAGAAAGGCTCAGACTCGCTGACCTAGAAGCTCTAAGGCTCAAAGCTGAGAAAGAGGCACGAGAAAGGTTCCTGAGAAGGATGAGATTCCTTACAAGTACAGAAGACTCAGGAAGCCCACTGATCTCAAAATACACCGATGGCCCAGAATTGATATATGGATGCCATGGGAGCGAACTCAGAGGTGGGAGATACTTAAAGCAGATTTTATCAAGAGGTACTATATCTGGAGATACTGGCCTAACATGCACAAGGCGATAGCTTTTGCCCAGTGGCTTCTGAAGAGTGATCCAAAGATATATGCAAGAGTTCAGAAGGCCCTAGCTGAGAAGATAGATGTCAGAGTCCCAGCTCCTAGACCTCTGCCCCCTCCACTGAAGCTCAATAGTTCCTTACATATTGGTGTTATTGAAGGAGAGGTCAGAAGTTCAGTTCAAGCCAATTATCGTGATGAGACTCATCTTGCTGACATGGTGCAGATACAGAAGCTGAGAAGAGATACATTCAGAATGTATGGATTGCTGATACCTGAAGAGAAGTCTAGATATTTTAAAGAGCGGATCCAGCAGTTCAGGAAATAGCTGATAGCTTCTTGTATCTTGTTTTCTTTTTCTAGAATAGCAAGCTAATATATTGTACTTAAACTTTCTGATACATATAAAACATCATTGTTGTTCGGCCATGACAATACCTTATTGTCTACATGGCCTTGTTACTTATGCTTAACACTCATAATCACCAAAGTGATTACTGACTCACACACTCACTGAATATATATTTGTGTCTGTCTGTTTTTACTTGGCTTGATAGATTCTTGATTGTATAAGAGTGTTTGGGGGAAATTGTTGTTAGAAAGGGGGAAATTGCTGTTAGATTTCTCTATAGGTTCTGATATTTCTTCCCTGAACTCCCTCAGTAGTCTAGAACTTGAAGAACAACTCCACTGATTCTACTTGTAATATTTGTAAGGAGTTTGTTTCTAACAGTTTGTAGTGTTAGGTTTTGGCATCATCAAATAGGGGGAAATTGTTGGGAGATGATTCAGTAGCCTAGTGCTCAGTAGATTTGAAGATCCCAAAACCCTACTTTGACTGATGAACCATTCAGTTGTATTTGTTTATTCTGTCTCTGAATGTTTCAGACTCAGTAGACACCCTTCGACATGGTTCAGGCGTTCAGTTCTGTCCGCTGGTTTTTCAGCAGACTATCAGCCTCAGTACCAGGAGAAGAAGACTCAATAGTACTGGACTCAACAGGAGCAGTATACTGAAAGGAGTCAGTGGAACTGAACTCAGCAGGAGTAGTTCACTGAACTCAAAGTTGATCTTCAGTAGAGCTGAACTCAGTAGGAGTATGCTACTGAACATAGATCAGACTCAGCAACGGCCAGACAGTGTTCTGACTGTTAGGAAATCTCTTAAGTCAAATCAGGAGAGTCATACGAGGTATAGAGAAGTCAGCTTCATATCTATCTTGAAGTCTGTTTATCTCACCTACTTTCTTCAGCCTCAACCAATGACAAGCGGCCAGCTGTCTACTTTCTGATTAAAGCTGCAAGTCAACAACTCTCCAGAAATGGAGGGAAAGGACTCTGTCACCATACTTTGAAAGAGCGTTAGCTACCCAAAATAGAGAGACACATGGATCGTCGTCTCCAACGGATCTATCCATGTCTCTGCTCTATAAATAGAGGGAAGATTTCAAATTGAAGTTCACGACCTAGAAAACGAAGAACACACGAGCATTTATGAGCAACTCAGAATCGACTTAAGCTTTCCGCAAGAACTTCAAAGAGTTATTCCAAGCGAAAGGCGACATACCTGCTCAAAGGGAAACGAGTTGAATTAGATCCAAGCGACTGAATACGAACCCAAAGTTTATACTTAACCGTTCGTCGCTCTAGAAGCCACTTTCTCGTTCCCTTCCCTCTAACCTAAGCTCAACAGACCATATCTATAGCTTAGAACGAAGGAGTTCATCCTTGAACTGATCTTTATTGTAAAGGACTCCTTCATAGTTGGAGAGTTTGTCAAACACTTAAGTTTGATACCATGTAAACTGTCACTTGCTCTGTATAAATCTCAAGACCAGTGTTTGTCCAGTGCACAAACTGACTGAGACTAACTCAGTATAATAAAATAGCCTCCTGATCTTTTCGGGACAGTGGACGTAGGATTGTTGGATTCGAAACACTTTAAAACTACTTGTGTTCTGTGTGCTCTGTTTTTACTGTTGCATTGATTACTGTTCATACTGAAAATATCTTTCAAAATCATTCAACTGTGTTTCAGCAAAGCTTAAAAGATTGCACTAATATACTGAAACAGTTTTCTTAAAAACTTTTTCTAACTCAACTGAATTTGGGCCTACACATTTCCGCACTCTACTGAACTTCAGCTGAACGGTACTGAATTCTGACCTAAGTCAGCTCGCAGGCTTTAGTGAAGTCTGTCTTTCTGCCACGCGATTCAGAACAGCTTATCTGGTCTACTGAACCTGTTCAGTACGACATCTTCCTGAAAGAGACTGTTCGCGTTTTAAGTTGAGAAAAAGTTTTCAGTTGTATTCACCCCCCCCCTCCACACCTGAACGTTTATCTCGGACCAACAGATCCATTGAATCATCTCCCAACAATTATCTATGCTCAACCCATAGCAAAATTAATTAATAAACACATATTCTTTCCAATAGAGAATCCGTGCCGACTTACCCCTTTATCCCAAATTGAGCAAGAGCTTGTATTTTAGTCTTAATCGATACCCATATTTAAGATAGAAATATTCGTCAATTAATTAAGCCCACTTACAGCTTAAATTAATTAACATCTTATTATGTTCCTGAGTAGTACCACTCGACCTCATTAACACGCATGAACTTACTCAACCGGTCGAGTTTAGTGTGCTAATCCTTATGAGTTCCTTAGTGGATATTATCAACCCATTTTACTAGGATACAGTTGCAAGATACAGACAACCAACCCGATCCACAAATAACTACTAACACCCAAAATACGTAGATCCGGTCGCGATGACGTTCACCATAGTAGGTTATAGTGAACTCAGCTGAAGTCTTACCAAGCTTAAGACCAACTAAGTCACCGAGATCTTGGTTCTCCACTAATGTCAGTCAGGAGAACACATCTCACTGTAATCCATCAATACACCACCTTAAGTGTACCAGTAAAGACAAACAACTTCTTATCTAAACTGCAGCTTAAAATGACAACTTATCCTTAAGTTGTCTCAATTGTGATAATTGTTTATATCTTGTCAGTTCAACCAATTTGTGTAGTCTTCTGTGATACCCGACACACTACACAAATCTAACTTTTATACAAGATAAATGATTACATGTGCAAATATATATATTTTTCTGGAAATGGCATGGCCGATGCGTAGAGGTGTTGTTGGTGATAGTCACACGAGGAAGGATTTATGAAACTCATTATTGCATTAAACTAGTTTTATCATGAACTTTGCATTTTATTTTAGATAACTAGTACTCATAGTTATTTTTATTCAAGACTTCTGCTCAGTATGAAAATAACTTGAGTTTTGAAATGATTTTTTTCTATGAAAATATTTTGGAAGAATTAAAATATGCATGTTAAGTATGAAATAGTGTCCCTCGTTAAGTTATGAAAATTGGGGCTTTACAAATTGTTAGAGGGAAGGTTTATCCGAAATAATCAGCCCAAGGTGATGAAGATCATGGTAAACCTCAAATGTCCAGAAGGATGGAGGGAAGTAATAGTCAAGTTTGATACTACAAGATGGGAAACCAAATTTCCCTGCAATGTCTTGTACTTTCTACAACAACCTCAAATCAACCACTATAAAGGAACTCTCGAACTAGGAGGCATAGTGATTGAGATTACTGAAAGAACAGGACGAGAAGCAGAAGTCTTACTACTAGGACCTGATTTCCTCAAAAAACATAAGCCTTGGAGACAAAGAGAGGAATGAATGAAAACTACGATTAACGAGAAAAAAAATGTCAATTGAATGACCAATCCATTCTCCATATACATTTCCATTGGAATGTTATAAGAAAAATATAAGGCAGAATATTTTGCTTCCTATATTGACTCGGGAGCAGGAATCTGCACAGAAAAAAGAGGAGGCTTCCCAGAAGAAATTGAAGAAGAACCTAACCCCAATTCTCGGAAGAGATTTCTCTTGGAAGATATTACTCCTATCTAAAGGTGTACCGAAAGTTTGATATAAGCAATCTCCATACTGTTGCCATACCGCTCTTTCGGTATACCGTACCGTACTTCGGTATACCGAAACAAACTGCATATCAAAATAGGCAGTATACCAAAAATATAAAATTAAACCGAAGCAAACGGTATACCGAAAAACAACTTTTAATGAAACAAACAGGTCGATGTAGAAAACATGTAAATCAATATCCAACAAAAGTGTCTAATATAATTAGTAGAACATGCTAATACAGAAAATAAAACACTGCCCATCAAGGGCAAATTACATTCAGCATCTCAAAACTATTCAAATGTCTAATAATAAATAAATAATGTTAATACAATTAGTTTATTAGATAAATATGAATCTGTAAATCTATGATATAAGCATTAAGATTGGTATAATGAAAAGTTCAGTACACATCGGTATAGTTCGATACGAATCGACATAGTTCTGTACAAATCGATTAGTTCGGTATATCATTTTACGGTATATATCGTGGTTTGGTAGGAATCGGTATGGTTTGGTACACAATATGTACCATGTTATATCGGTACATGGTACTACCGAGGTTCGGTATGAATTGGTATACCGCGGTATATGGTATGTATCGCGGTATATCGGTACACGGTATATACTGAGGTTCGGTATGAATTGGTATACCGCGGTATACGGTATGTACCAAAATTTTGATATGCAACAGTATACCGAGGTATGGGAAATCTCATATCGTTGTCGTACCGAAAAACTTCGGTACTGTATCATACCATATTGAAAATCTCGGTATACCAAAAATTTAGTAGTTTCAGTATTTTTTCGGCACGGTATGTACGGAATACAGGTTTTTCGACACACCGTAACACCCCTAGTAAAAACCCCACCTATATATTTTCATGATACAGGAGCAAACATTCTTTTGGGAAATAATTTCATACAGAAGTTTAAATAGTACATACAAGACAATGAGGCTAAGCGTTTGGTATTCACAATAATTTGTGAACACAAAATTATCGTCTGAAGACTCGAAGGGGCATTTCATAGAAAAATGCCACTATCTGTTCGCAACAAGAGTGGTGATGAAGGAAAACTTCGCCATCGAACGATGCAAGATCGAAGGAAATTTAGTAAAGCAATCCTAAGTTACCGGATAGATCGAGACTTGGAGGAAACGAAGACACAGATCCTCAAAGCATCCTTAATATCAAGTCCTGATATTAAAGAAGAATAGGTACTTGTTCAATGTGAAAAGGAAGATAGCCAAAAATTATGGTGAAGATCCTCTAACTTGGTGGGATAGAAATCAACTCAAAGCAACCTTAAAGGTCAAACCTAGAAAAGAGCACGAGTTCATTCACCACAAGCCAATCCTGATAAATGTCAAAGTTAGGAACACATCAGAATAATCATCAAGGAACATCTAGATCTAAAGTTGATCGAACTAGGAAACTCGTAGTCCAGGATTTTTTATCAGAAATCATAGCGAGATAAAAAGAGGTAAACCAAGATTAGTCATCTACTATAAGGGTATTAATGAGATCTTGGAATTCGACAGGTATTGTATTTCGAGCAGAGACCACCTGATCAACTGAATATGAAATGCTAAGGTATTCTCTAAATTTGATTGCAAGTCAAGTTTCTACCAGATTCGTAAGGATGAAGGTAGTAAAAGATTTACAGCCTTTTCGAAATCTCAAGGGCATTATGTATGGAATTTAATGCCAATGGGGTTAGCTAATGCACCTCATGAGAAAAATGGATAATCTTTTTAAAGATTATTTCTCATTTATGTTTGATTATATTGATGACATTCTTATTGCATCAAAAAATATGAATGAACACTTAAAGCACATATAGATCTTTACGGATATCTGTCATAAGGAAGGATTAATTCTATCAGAAAAGAAGGCAGTCGTGGCAATGCAAAATATGGAGTTTCTAGGGATCGAGGTCGATGAATCAGGAATCATTCTCCAAGACCATATAGTTGAAAAGGTGGAGAAATTCATAGAAGACCTCAAGGAGAAGAAGGGGTTTAAGAAATTCATAGAATCATTCTCCAAGAATTATATGTCGTTCCGAAGGGGTTTAAAAAATGGCTGTTATTTTTACTTGCAAAGAAGTTTACTTTAAAAGTTCATAATACGCAGGTTAAATATTTTCTGAAAAAAAAAGATCGAATCTTAGCCCGAAAAAGCTAGATTAATTAGATGGGAAGCTCAATGTCAGTATTACATATTTAACATTGCTGTTATAAATTCTCATGTATATATTCTTGCATATTTTTTAACGAGAGATGGAAGCGATTGAGGTCGATGCCATCATGTAAGCTCCGAGGTATTTTAGTGAAAGCTTGGAAATGCTTCAAAGAGAATGAGATGAGTTATCACTTCATGCTCAACAAGTAGGAAGGATTCAATGAGCATACCAAGATAAGGTCAGCGAGAGAATTCAAATGTGTCGGTCGTCTAGAGTGCAACTCTGGATGGCAATGCAAGGGCCACTCCTCGGGGCTGTCAATTCACCATTGATAAAAAAGGATATCCAAGTATATGACTCTATACCTATAGAAGGGGATTCAAGTAGCCCTAGCCCAAGCTCTAAGTTGGTGACTATATCAGAGGAGCCAACACACGAGGAGACTGATGACCAGGAGTCACATCTTGATTCATCATGCCAACCCGATACTTCAGGAATTAAAGAGGAAGAGCTTAGCCTTAGGCCCATGGTGGATACATCTAAGGTTAAAAATAACAAGGCTGAAATTCCATAGCAGGTCTATCAGGCTACTTGAGAAAAGCTACAAATAGGGAAGGGAATTAACCCCTCAAGAAGCAAGGTGGATCTATCCGGTAAATATCATTGAATGTGGATGTTGCCAGGAGGTAATCCACATAATGTGAAGCAGTGGTACGAATTTGGGGCATTAGCCCTTGTTTATACGACTACGCCCCCCTTTCCTGAAATCAAGTGTCTACCTAAGTGGATACAAGAGGCAGTATGTGATACCTGGGCTAAAAATGATCGGCTCAGTCGAGGAGATGTTCTTGAGTTTTACTTTGCTAGTGTAGCCCCAGAACCTGCAAGAAAAGGAAATAATGAAGCCTTTCATTACATAAGGCTTCGTAGACCAGTCTCAAGTGCCATGGAAAATATTAAGGCACCTTCAGGAGAGATTCCACTAATCACCACGTTTACTGAAGATCAAATTACTACAAGGCGAGCTTGGGGTCTATGGGTCTATCTCGCAGAAATGGACAAGGTCAAGTTTCTGTTCAAATGTTTCCAAAATTCAATAAATGGATCATTCATGTTAAACACCATGACGGGAAAAACTACGAGATTTGTAGAAGACTTATTTGAAAAGAAGAGAACTCTGCTATGGGAGAGTAAACTAATAATGATTAAAGAGACTCATCGAAAATATTGTAATATGGCCCATTATGGACAATGGATGAATCGGATCTGAATGGATTGTCCAAACCAAAAGGAGCCAGAATTTGGAAAAGGGGTTCATCAAAAGATGGATCGAAAACGAGCAGGGGATGAAGAGTATAAGGGTCCAAAACAAGGGATGCCCAAAACCCCAGCAAAAAGGTAGAACCCAAATGAAAAGACAGAGAATCATGTGACTATGGGTGTGCGCGGGCGGGTTCGAGCGAGTTTAGACGTAAAAAATGACCCACCTATATATAGGCGGGTTAGGAGAATTACAAACCGTGGCGGTTTAGTTTTTTTCCAAAACCGTAGCGGGTAGGCGGGCGGTTGCGGGCGGTTTGGCGGATTGTTACTTCTCTAAATCATGTCGATAAAATTAATAATTCCATATCAATATGAGGTGTCCAATGCGGAAAATGAAATAATAATAAGGAATAAATATGATATCACTTTAGCAAATTTTGATGAACATAATTAAAATCATACAACTTGAAAATTAAAGTCCTTCAAGTAATCTGAAAATTGTATTATGCAACCTATCGAACATAGAAAGAAAAAAAACTTCGAAAAAGAATAGGAAATGGACTTAAATTGAAGGCCATGAATGGAGTTTAAGAAGTTAGAACTTAAAATGGAAGAGGAAGAAGGATAACAAGAATGAACCAATTTCTCTCAATTCTAAAAGACACATACACTAGACAATATTTTTATTATTTATGTATTTAAAATTTATATTTTAGCATAAAAAAATTAAGATAAATAGGAGGCAGGCGGGTGGGTGCCCTCAACTCGTAATCGTCACCCACCCGCCAAATGGCGGTTTGTTTAAATTTCAAACCGCGGTTCATTTTAAAAAATCCCAACTGGCGGGTACGGGTTGGAACGAGCGGTTTAAGTGGACGGGTGGCGGTTTGCGGTTTTTTTGCACACCCCTACATGTGACCCTGGAGAGAAATGGGCTCATCAACATAAATAAAAAAAAAGGAAAAAAAAAAGATGAGCACAGTTAGCAGGCTAACCAAGACAAAATTTATGTCAGGGTAATAAAGAGCAACAGGCAAAGTCTTGCCGACCAAGATCACGTGGAGCTAAACAATAATCCAAACCTTGCCGACTGATTTCACGTGAAGATGAAGAATTAGTCCAAACCTCGCCGTCCAACTCCAAGTGATAGCAGGCTAGCCTCAACAATCAATTGAGTTAAGGCAACAGAAGAAGGGAGGTCAGACCTCTTTATAAAAGAAGCGAAGAAGAGAGCAAAGATCATCTTTCATTTTCTTAGTTTTCTTCAAATAAGTTTATAATAGCTCTCTACTTCCCTCTTGTATGATAGCAAATAATTCAGCTACCATAGGTCTAGACACGAGCTTCAGGGGTAGAGCGAGGGGGGTGGGGGGGGGGGGTGAATACATCTGAATGTAAATTTCAAACTCAGAACGTGAAGGTTAGCAGATGCTAAAGATTGCTACTGAACTTGTTAGTTAGCCTGATAAGCTTTCTCGATCGCGTGGGCAGAGATTCTCCTACTGAGTACAGTCATACTGACTTATGTCAGCGAACAGTAGTTCAGCAAGAGAGGTTATGTGCGGATGTGTAGGCCCTTAAAATATCCGTCTTAGTTGAAAATCCGTTTTATGCTTGTTTGATTAAAACTCAGTTGAATGCTGAATGAACAGTTAGTTAATGCAACAATTAAAATCAACACATGCGATTTTTAAAGTGGTTCGGACACGCTGAGTCCTACGTCCTACGTCCACTGTCTTGAACTAAGCAGGAGATCTTGTATTAATTATACTGAGCAAGCTTCAATTGATCTGTTCACAGGACATATTCTCACTTGTTTGCTTATACTGAGCACGTCTCAATCAATCTGTATGCAAGATAGATATATACTTGTGGTCGTAGTGATTGTACAGTTCTTAACCATTTCAGGTTAGAATTTCTCCAACTAAGAAGGAGTTCTTACAATAACAACAGTTCATAAAATGAGCTCCTTCGAGGTTCTAAGCTATTGAGTATTACAATAAGCACGCTTAGATAGAGAAAGGGATCAATAATTCTCTAGAGAGAAGAACTAAACATGATCTACGTCTAAGAGCAAGTTCTTCGCTTGAATATCGCTGTAAGTTCGCTAGAGAGTGTTTGAGCTTTGGTTGCTTTGGTTCCCGGTGTCTTTGTGAATAGATCCGTTGGAGGGAGTCTAGACACGTGTCAAATAAGACAAGAAAATGGCCATAATAATTTGAACATGATTTGAAGCCTGGTCCTGGATAGTTGATCGTGGGATCCAGCTGAACTGGTGAGGATGTGGTTGACAACATATGCTGCTCCGCGATATTCAGAGAGCAGTTGATTGTTGGGGCACGCCGCTTTGAATGTGATGTCCTTCTTTCCACTGAACAATGATAGGTACTTATTGATGGAAGATTCTTTCTACCCTATCGGAGAGATACTGATGTTGGGAAGCTGAAAGCTGCGTTGGAGGCAGTCAGCAACATCAAGCTCAGCAATCTCTGCTACCCAACCTTTGTTACTCGTTTCTTGCTGGAAGTTGAAACAAGAAACTTCCTGACCATCTTCCATCTCGTGGATGTTGAGGAAGAATTCCGCAACCTGCCTCGGAAAGCAGTGGATGGGAATCCGAGTCAGAACGAATTCGAGGTCTGACGACTGAAGAAGGTCGAAAATCTAGTCCATACACTCTACTCCGCAGGATCGGAATGCAAGTCCCGGCTCGAACCATACTCTCTTATTGTTGATAATATCCTCCATGTCGGACAGGATCACAACAACTTTCTTAGGGAACGTCGCCATTGTTGTTAAAAACTGAATCTGCAAAAATGATGTTAGCACTCGAAAATAGAGTGAGTCAGTACATAACAGAAGCAGTTTAGAGAAATATTTACCGAAAGAAGTGTGCTTGATCGTAATAGATTTCTAAGTAGGTATGTTTGCAGAGCACAAATCGTTCGTTAATGGCGGAAAAATGACTTAGAAGAGATATACCAAAGAATATATATGAAACTGAATATGAACGGTTTATTTCTTGTGCGGTTGAGATTAATTAGTTTTTGAAACGTTGGATGACTCAGATTAAATGTTATAAGAGGTTATGATTACTAGCAGCCTATAATCTCGACCTAGTTATCTCTATCCCTTAATAGGTAAGGTGAAATGACATGTATATAATGTGCCGCAGTTAGCATATGGAATGTCGTGTTTAATAAGAAGGATATGCTTACTGACATACGATGAACATTAATGGTGGGAAATAAATGTTGTATCATGTTGATCATCGAATGTTGAATAAATACTCATAACCTATCACCTGAACATAGTAGTCAGCTGATACCATTGTGAAGACACTGAGTATTTCAGCAGTACTGAGAGTTTGTTCCCCCTCACTCTGTTCCCTCTGAATCGGCTTACTGAATTGAGTCAGTAGGATCCAGTAAACCTAGTTCTACTGAGAGATCGTTGAATCTAGTCTCAACTAGAGGTTTGGTCAGAATATCAGTTCGTTGCTTAGCAGTGTGGATCTTTTCCATTCTGATATGCTTCTTCTCGACATGATCTCTGATGAAGTGATGCCTTATGTCCACGTGCTTGGATCGAGTATGTAGAACAGGATTCTGTGTGATTACAATTGCACTGATACTATCGTAGTAGATAGACACTTCATCTTGATGCATGTCCTAGTCTCTCAGCTGTTGTCGAAGCCACAGTATCTGTGTGCAACAGCTTCCGGCAGCCACGTATTTAGCTTCAGTAGTGGACGTAGCTACTGAATGTTGTTTCTTGGAGAACCAATATATGAGCTTATTGCCGAGGACCTGACAAGTTCCTAAGGTAGACTTTCTGTCGATTCCACATCCTGCATAATCAGCATCAGAATAACCAGTCAGTTCAAGATTATCATTAGTAGGATACCATAATCCAACATCAGGTGTTCCCTTTAGGTAGAGAAGAATTTTCTTCGATGAATCTAGATGGCTCCGCTTGGGATTCGCCTGAAATCTCGCGCATACATCTACAACATAAGTTATGTCAGGTCTGTTGGCTGTTAGGTGTAGTAATAAACCAATAATAGCATGATAATCAGTTGAGTTTACAGATACTCCCTCTTTATCAAGATCAATGTTGAGATTGGTATTCATGCGTATTTTCAATGATTTGCTGGATTTGCAGCCGAATTTTTTGATGAGATCTCTTGTATATTTAGCTTGATTAATGAATATTCCCATCTTGTATTGTTTGACTTGAAGTCCAAGGAAATAAGCTATCTCTCCCATCATCGACTTTTCAAATATCTCTTTCATCATCTGCTTAAATTTCTGACACATGGTCAGATTCCTAGATCCAAAGATGATGTTGTCTGTTGGATATGAGTCAGTAGATTGATACTCAGCTATTCTAGGGTTAAAAGAAATTGGGGGAAATCATAGTAGTACTATGGAATTGAAGATCCCAAAACCGAGCTGATATCAGTAGATTAGTGTGTCGATAGGATTAGCTGATGTATATGTTAGACTTGATGTAATGCTTATTATTTTTGTCTAAGTCCTGTACGGGGTAGTTGTTGAACTGATCTTCTGCTGAAGATACTTTTCAGAACCCCACGTCATCAATGTAATCGCTTGCATTCTTCGTCAGCAGCTGATATCAAACTCGGTTGAAGATCCCGCATCACGGTGACCGGACCTCGATAGAAGCATTCTCTACAAGGCCGATGGTCATCGGTAGAAGAACCGGTGCAAGCAGTATACCTTCGCGATCGACCAACCGACTATCGAAGCTCACTTTATTAGTCGGACGACTCGACCGAAGAAGACAGAGACTTTCAAGTACCGTATCCGATAGAAAGCGACCCAAAGACTAAAAGTCCCTTCAAATGTTCAACGAGAAGACATACGAGGTAGTTTGAACGGTCAACTCGACACTCACCAACTACAAACCTCGACCAATGAGAAGCCGACAACGCTTACCTACTCTACACAAGTAAATCTGCTCTCATGAACGCGTGCATTAACCGCCCGCCTGCAACAAAGTTGAATAGTGGCCGTTTTCTTTGGACGCTTGTGACACGTGGCATCGTCGTCTCCAACGGACATATGTCACAACTCACAACTATAAATAGAGAAGGATTTGAAGATTTCGGCAAGAGGAATATACGCGAAATCAAGGGAAATCATTCAAACTCACAACGCTCTAGAACCTTCAAGCTTATCCGAGAGACGAACTAGTTTTCATAGAACACTTCTTGTAGTTCATCTCTCTAGAGCACTTTGATCCCTATCTTCTCTAGACTAAGCTCATTGCTAGATTCATAGCTTAGATCCGAAGGAGTTCACATTTAGTGAATTGTTCTTGTTGTAAGAACTCCTTCTCAGTTGGAGAATATTCCCTCCCTTCTAAACTTAGGTTTGGATTGTAAAGTCGCTAAGGACTATAACTTAGAGAGGAACCGTCCAGTGCACGGTATCCCCGCCGAGGCTTGCTCGGAATAATCAACAAGTTCTCCCGCCTTGTTCGGGGCCGTGGACGTAGGATCTTGCGTATCCGAACCACGTTAAATCGCTTGTGTTCATTTCTTGTTTTTATTGCATTGCATTCAACCGACTTGAAAATCATAAGTTTGCATAAAACGTATTTTATAAAGTGCACAGCTAAAAGATTTAACTTGCAAAAATGAGTTTTCAAAAGAGACGACTCCGGGCCTAACACTTATCAGCACTACAGTCTCCGACTGAGTTTCGTAATACTGACATCAGTCAGTAGAAGAGCTAAGAAGCTGACTCACTTTGACCCCAGTGATCGAAGGCTTACTTGGCACTGTTCATCAGTTGCAAACATCGCCTTCACTGACCTTCACCGAGAAAAAGAAACGAGCTCGGGTGTATTCACCCCCCCCCTCTACACGACTTTTCGTCTCCGGACCAACAATTGGTATCAGAGCACACGGTGTTCAACTGATCGCCGGTTCTGAAATACTGGTCCTCTCGAACTGATCCTGAAAACCGTTTTCACTGCATAAGCATCTTTTCAGCATCCTTATACTCTTACTCTTACAATGTCTGATATGTCAGGTATTAGGATGGTGCCGATGTTCTCAATAGAGAACTACACGGTATGGCGCGTACGTATGGAGGCACACCTAACGTCACTCCACGACAAAGCATGTCGGATGTCCTAGAGTCGGGACCGATCATTCCTATGATCGACATCATAGTATTCTGCTTCGGAGGAGGCGTGGGAGCACAAACTGGTGCTAAAGTTCCCAAAGACAAATCTGCCTTCACGCCTGAAGAAAAGAAGTTGCACAACCTTGACCGAGTTGCACGTAATGCCATACTGACTACGCTCAGGGACTCACACCTCGGAAGGGTACAAGATTGCAAAACGGCGAAAGAGCTATGGGACGCCTTGGCATGCTGAGCCATGGAACCCCTCGGATCAAAGAAAACAAGCTCGAGCTAGAGCTTCGAAGTTCGACGCCTTTGCAATGGAGCCTATCGAAACCATTGACGAGCTGAGTGTCAGATTCACCAATCAAGTCAATGTCATCAATGGGCTGGGGAGGTCGTTCACCAACAAGGAGATGAACACCAAGATCTTGAGAGCGTTGCCCCGACAGAAGTGGCTTCCATTTGCTACTTATTTACGTCGCTCTGATCTAAATGCTCTAACTCCTGATGTTATATTTTCAGAATTAAAATCGGAGGAATTCGAGCATAACCTACCCCAAAAGTGCTTAAGCGCTCAAGCTGACACACAGTTCAACCACGCCTTCAAGGCAACAGTCAGCAATACCGGAGCCAAGCCTATTTCCTCAAGCAAAGCCGTGGCCACATCGCAGCAAAGTCTTCCGAGACTTCAGGCCCTGACCAGCTAGCACTGATGGCTCTCAAATATCAGAGGGAAAAGGAGAGAGTTAGAAAGCTGAGGAAATACAACCGAGATTCTTCCTTAGGTAAGAAAGACTATCATAAGAAAGAAGAATCTAATCCTTCTACTGAATGCAGGAAATCGGAGTCTGCTGCCAGTCCGTCTAAAGACTCAGCTGGTAAGAGCAGCAGAACATCTACCGCTACAACCGCAAGAAGGAGGGACACTATCAGCACGATTGTCCCGAACTCTCGGTGCTCAAAGAGCGAGAACGGCAAGCCGGAGAGAAAGAAATTCGCCGAGAGACGGCGAGCCTATATAGCCGGAGAGATATCCGACAACTCAATTGAGGAGGATACATTCATGTATTCTTCGAAGATGAAGCCGCGTTCGTCGCAGTTGAGGTCGCAGAGACGGTTCTCGATGAGTCGGCCGAATACCGTCTCGATGGCCGGAGAAGAGGCTGAGGTAAATTCTAAACGCATTATTACCTCTTCTTCACACAACACACAAGACACGTGCTCGGTCACGTATGATCCTCTAGATGTGGTACAAGCCTACGATGATCTCGCTAGAGGAACAGATTCACTGAGCAGAGAGTTCAACAGAACCATCCGGGGAACTTGAACAGTAAAGGCCGAGAATCGAGACTTTCTTCGATTGTCGGGTCTCTACTGAGTCAGTGGATCTAGTTGCGAGACTCAAGGAAGAGATTGAATCTCTCATGACTAAGTCTCAGCTTCAAGAGACTCAGATCTCAGTTCTGACCAAGGACACTTCTGAGAAAGAGACTGAAATAGCCAAGCTCAGTCAGAAGCTCACAGACGTGCAGAATGACTATGACTTACTCAGAAGGAGTGACGAAGTCTGGAGAGGATTGATGACTGAACAATACCTAGGAGCGAAGGAGAAGCTTGAAAGCATGCTTAGAGCACAACGGTCAACTTCTGTGAAAGAAGGTCTAAGCTATACACACGAAGCTTCTACCTCCAAAAGCTCAGCAACCCTGGCTGATAGGTTCGTCAGAGGAAAGGTGCAAGATGCTGACACCACACCTCAGGCGAAAAACAAACAGAAAATAATTACACCTCAGTCGAGTAGCAACAAGCGGTGACCAAAGGTTCCGGCCCAGGACACCGCGATCAAATTCGGGGGGGAATCAAGAAGGTCGGATGGGCAGAACAGTACAAGGAGCCACTGTATGAGCACCCGGCTCAGTACGGCTCGTACTACTATGAGCCCAGGGTCAGGAGAAGCGCTAAGACTCAGAAGAAGAAAGCTCCTGAACTCAAAATTATCAGCAGAAAGTCAGTATCTCCAAGTCATGTGGAGAAGAAAGCTGATAAGGTTCAGAAGAAGAAGTCTGGAACTTCTAAGGTCCCGAGACAGATCTGGGTTCCGAAATTACCCACTAACCTGTAAGGACCCAATCGAACCAAAGGGTACCTAAAAATGCCTCTGTTTTGCGAGTGCATAAGGACCCGTGGATAGTGGACGGCGGCTGCTCGAGACACATGACTTTCCGTAAGAGCTCGCCGACCAACTACGTACAAGAAGATGGTCCCGCACTGAATTCGGTGACAATTCCAAAGGCTACACAAGGGGATACGGAATGCTGAACATTGGGGACTGCCACGGTTCCAAGAGTAATATATGTTGAAGGACTTCAACATAATCTCCTTTCGATCGATCAATTTCGTGATAATCTTAAGAGAGTAATCTTTGACGCCTGGTTTCGTGATATTGTTGACAAATCTACGGGGAAAACAGTGTTATCGAGTTCGCGGAGGAAGAACATCTATGTTGCAACCGGAATACCGCTGAGAACCCGAGGCTTGCTTGCTCGCACGAGACTAAATCGGGTAACAAGTCGGGCGGCTATGGCACAAGAGACTCGGCCACCTGAACTTCAAAACCATGAACAAGCTTGTCAAGAACTCTAAAGTCGAGGACCGCCCAACGAATCGTTTATCAAAGACGAGAAATTGTGAAGCGTGCACGAAGGGAAAGCAAACAAAGAGTAGCAATCCACCTATTCCGTCACCTTCCACCGATGGAATCCTTCACCGCTTCACATGGACTTATTCGGGCGTCTCTCCGGTGACTATAAGAGGCAAGAAGTATGCCCTCGTCGTCATAGACGACTACTCGAGATATACTTGGGTCATCTTCATCGCCAACAAATCGATGTTCGGACCGAGTTACCTAATCTATCGAAGAAACTTAGTGTGGAAAAGAACATCAAGATTAAGAAGATACGCTCGTACGGAGGAACAGAGTTTCTAAACTCAGTAGTTAAGACATACTTGCGATAAAGAGGGAATTCAAGCACGAGACATCAGTGCGCGCACCCCTCGGCAGAACGGACTTGCCTGAACGTAAGAACGAGAACACTCAAAGAAGCAGCAAGAACGCTCCTCGCAGTCTCGGACTACCCTCAAAGTTTTGGGGCGATGCTACCGACACCGCCTCGTTACACTCGGAATCGATCACTACCGACACAACAACACATGAAGACGCCTTACGAACCGTGGAAAGGGAGAATTCCTTCTATTTCTCATTTTCATGTTTTTCGGTTGTCCTTGCTTTATCCACAACAATGGGAAAGATCGGTTGAAGGTCTTTGATAGCAAATCTGATCAAGGAGTATTCTTAGGATACTCCCGAGTCGATAAAGCCTTCGAGTTTTTAACTATCGAACTCTTTGCGTGGAGGAAAGCCCTCATGTTGTTTTTGATGAATTTGTTAACGAGAACGGGGAAAGATACAAAGTCAAGCACCGAGGATGTCGGCAGCAAGCTACGGGATCTCGAACTAAATGACAAAGCTGAAAAGATCCAAAGATTGTTGGGATGATGAGTCGGAAGATGAAGAAATTCGGACTCGACCAACAAGCAATGTAGCTAACCTAGTTGATTCTATCGAACAGAATCAACAACAGGTAACTTCGGTCGATGAGGAAGCCCCTGTGGTAACTGAGACCTCTACTAAGAATATAAACTCAGGGGGAACGATTAATGTTCCCGAGCTAAATGCCCCGAACCCGGAAACTCGGTAGATCCTAACCTTCTTCTTGAATTACTACGGTCACAAAACAAGTACTACCGAAATGCCTAATACACCTACCGACCGTGAAGAAGTGGTATCGGAAGAAGAAGCCCGACTCGGGCGTTCGTGGCTCGATGCTCATTCTTCGGATCTTATCATTGGAGATCCATCGGCAACTATAAGGACGAGATCAAGATTAAATCAAGGAGAAAGCTCACTTTACTCTTGTTTTCTCGTCTACGTAAGAACCTCGATCGATAGAGGACGCACTTAAAGATGCCGACCGGGTCATTACTATGCAAGAAGAGCTGAACCGGTTCGTCGAAATGAAGTTTGGGAGCTTGTTGACTGCACCTAGACATCGGCACGTGATTGGAACTAAGTGGGTCTTCAAGAACAAGAGAGATGAAAACAACGTCATTGTCGGAAATAAAGCTCGACTAGTTGCTAAAGGATACGATCGAGCGAGAGGGAATTGACTTTGATGAAACATTTGCTCCGGGCCGCTAGATTGGAAGCCATTCGTCTTTTCCTAGCTTATGCAACACATCGAGATTTAAGGTATATCGGATGGATGTGAAGTCAGCTTTTTCGAACGGCGTCCGAAGGAAGAAGTCTACGTGGAACAACCGCCCGGCTTTCGGCAGGGACATCGAGTGTACGAGACTTAGGAAAGCTACGTATGGGTTAAAACAAGCACCCGGGGCTTGGTATGATACCCTATCGGACTTTCTACTTCGTAAAGGTTTTCAAAAGGGGACGGTAGATCGCACCCTATTCAGCATAAAGTCGGAAGATGACATTCTACCGGTGCAAATCTACGTGGACGACATCATTTTCGGCTGCGTAAACGAAGTCATATGTCGCCGGTTCGAGAAGATGATGAAGGAGAAATTCGAGATGTCCATGATGGGAGAGATGAATTATTTCCTTGGATTTCAAGTAAAACAATCGGTGAAGGAATCTTCATCAATAAAGCCAAATACACTCGAGATCTTCTCAAAAGATTCGACCGTGATTCCAAAGCAAACCACGGTCAAGATCCCCATGAATACGAACTTTAAAATCGATCTAGACAAAGAGGGAGCTTCGTTAACTCTACCGATTATAGAGCTATTATTGGTTCTTTACTTTATTTAATGACTAGGCCGACTCGACATAACTTATGCTTTGTAGGTGTATGCGCAAGATTTCGAGTGAATCCCAAGCGAAGTCATCTAGACTCGGCGAAGAAGATTCTGCGATATCTAAGAGGAACACCCGAGGCTAGGTTATGGTATCCCTGCCGATGATAATCTAATACCGACGAGTTATTCGATGCCGATTATGCGAGATGCGGGATAGATCGAAAATCAACTTCCGGAACATGTCGGTTCCTAGGCAAAGCAAGCCGATATCGTGGTTTTCAAAGAAACAAGCACTCGGTAGCTACGTCCACTACCGGAAGCCGAGTACATGGCTGCAGGAAGTTGCTTCGTGCCCGCATCCTTTGGCTTCGACAAAGAATTGAGAGATTATGGTATAACTCGGGATGAAGTGCCCATCTACTATGACTCCACCAGGTCAATAGCTATAACTCGAACCCGGTTCTACATACCGGATGCAAGCACGTGGACATCCGACACCACTTCATCGGAGACCATATCGAAAAGAAGGACATCGGGATGGAGAAAATCCATACCGACAAGCAAAGGGCGAGATATACCGACCAAACCACTAGCCGAGAACAAAGTTCGTAGAACTATCGGTTGAGCTAGGTCTCGCTAGATCCTACTCGAGACAAGTCGGTAGAAGCCGACTACTAATAATAATATACTTAGCAACAATTTGTATCAGTATGGAATCAGCACGACAGGTCAGAAAACTTAGTACAGTGACTCAGTTGGGAGATGCACACCGTACACAGCAAGGGGGAACATGGTCATCAGCACAACCATCCTCCTGATAAATGATGGTAACCGGTGATAAGTTCATCCAAGAGGTTTGCGTAGTATCGTTACTTAATTTGTTCAGAAGCATGCCGCGTTTAATGCATCAGTCGCTTGCATTCAGTTGCCTAGGAGCATTTATTCCTTACCATTTATTATGTTTAAGGTTTGAGGAAAGGTCGACAGGACTCCTCGCTGCGTAATTAATGCTCTCGTCGCGCATTTAATGCATGTCTTCTCCATTAGCTTTATTACGTATATCTATATTTTTGGCGGCTATTGTAATCATTCTTTTATAACATTTAATCTTAGCCGCCCCTTGATTTTGAAAGATTAAATTTGAACCGTGCGATTCAAACTGAAGATCAAACGTAATATACAAAATCTTTCATCTTCTATCAACTCCTCATTTTTCGCCATTCTTCATTTTCTCAAAGAGCTTATCTCGCAACTTTGTTTTCTTATCCAAATCTCCTAAACAACTTTGCTTTCGCATCTCTTAAAGCTCTTATACACGGTAATGTATCAGATGTCTGCTAGCAACTACTAACTTACTCTATTTTCAAGTGCTAATATGTTGTTTTGCAGATTTCAATGGCGAACGTTCAAACTCCAGACAACATTGAGGAGATTGTAGCCTCCAGGATTCTGTTTGAACCTACTTTGGCCTTCCGCCAAGTGGAGATCTCTTTCCTTGAAACCGTGTTTGACGCTTTGGAGCGTTCAGGATTGGAGATGCTGGTTTCGAAGTACCCCCGTGCTTATCTCCCTCGACAGGTCGCTGAAGTTTATTTCAACTGGAAATCTCTAGCGTCGGGAGGAGAGGAATCGTCCTTCTCTTATCAGAAGGAAGTCGATCAAGATGAGTGGGAGTCAGCTGTTCTTACCTTCGATATTCAAGATGCTCTAGCTCTCTCATTCGATCTTCCCAACTCCGGCATTTCTCCGATTGGATACAAGGAGAAGGAGATCAACGTATATGTGCAGAAATTATGTGGACGCAAGGATGTGGCGTTCAAAACAGCTTTACCGAGGAATATGTTGCTACCTTAGTACAGAGGTCTAGCTTACGTGGTATCGCACATTCTGACAAGCTCAGCTGGATCATATGATCAACTGTCCAAACCTAGGATTCAGCTGATGATGGCAATAGACGATGGGGTTGAAGTGAACTGGGCCGAGTATTATACTACTCAGATGAAGGCACAGGCTCAGAAGTTCACCACACTACCCACTGGCGAGAGGAGGATAGCCAGTGTGGGTAAACTTCTATTCGGAACAAAGATGTCTGTTCTGATAGAATGCATAGTTCAGAGGAACTCAGCTGTTGAGAACTCAGCCTTTGAGGACTCCAAGTACTTTGACAAGAAGTCTATCAAATTCCAAACGAAAGCTGGAGTTGAGAAATCCATAGGCAAGGGGCCGCCTGAGCCTAAGAGAGCTGCGTCTGCTCTGCCCCCATCTATCCAAGTACCAAAGAAGAGGAGGTTGGCTAAGACTCGACCTGCTGAGGTCACAGTGGCTCAGCCACTTACCATTATTGAGCCAGCTCCTCCTTCTACTCAAGAGGAGCAACTACTAGATTCAGATACTGGAATCGAGGGAGCGACGATCAAGGACAAAGTCCAAGTGATCAGCTCTGAGGAAACAGAGTCTGACAAGAGGGAACCGTCACCCGAACCTACTGCTGAGTGGACAACAACTGACACCACTCAACTGCGTGCTGCAGCCGAGATTCAAGAAGAGATACCGGAAATTGCCGAGCACGCAGATCCGGTTGAAATAGCAAGTAAGGACAAGAGCTCGAGATGCTCTTAAGGTTTACTGCTTTGGGACATTCTTATTGACTTTGCCAAATCCCAGCAGTCACCAGATGAGCTACTGACAGAGGAGCAAGAGCTCCAAGCCAAGATTGGATTCGGAGAGCCAGCTGATGTGGTGTCTTTCGAAGATTTGAGAGCCGCAATGCTATATTTACCGAGCTTGAGAGCTCCGATCGAAACGACTCCGCCCCCATCTCCACCTTCTGATAAAGGCGATAATGATGATCAAGATGAGGAGATGGATGGCAAACCCAAGGAAGCGGATCGGGGAGAATCTGCGCAGAGGGACAAACTCCCCAAGAGAAGAGCCCAACACCACCCATAATCCCATCGGGTGAGGCTACAACCGCTCCGAGTACGATAGGGAGCGAGTTGATCTCGTTCTACGAGCAGAGGCTCGGAACCAGCTCTTATCGAGATACAACCCATCGGTTCCGTGTCCTCACGTTACGTCAACAAGGGCTATCAAACGCCAAGGTGACAAAAATCGACTCCTAGCCAAAGATGTTCATTTCAAATGGGAGAAGTACACCAAAGCTCAGAACGAAGCTCTAAGTAAGTTGGCCGCTGACATCTCAACTCCTAAAGAGGCTTCTCGGCCCGGATTTCAAGGAGATAGTTGAGCGAGGCCCTAAGTGCTCAAAAGGCCGATTTATCGGCACGAGTCAGTCGGTGCTTGCCGCTCAAAGCATAAAACTTTCTCGGAGCAGGTGACTCGAGGCCATGAAAACAGTTCAAGGCTTCATAGATGAGAGAAACAAGATAGCAACCACCTCTCTTCAAACAGCCATCAAGCAACAAAGTGAGGCCTTAAAAGCCATTCGTAAAGAAATGACAGAATCAAATGATCAAGCTCTGCTGAAACTCCGTCAGAGTCGGCGGCTCGATTGAAGAAATCTAGAGGCCGATCGAGAGAAAGACTGGGAAAACTACCGTAACTTGGTCGGTGATTTTGATGACACGATTACCCGGATCAAAGATTACGTGCACATCTGGAGCGAGACGTAAAAGCTATCCGCACCTCCCCGGCGAATATTGCCGATGCCAAAAAGGGGGAAGATATTGTGAAAGATGAACCCGATACGGATACGGTGACGTCCGGATCCTCGAGGGACGAGCTCGGGAGGCGGGACCCTCCTCGGCCAGCCAGAGCCCTCACCGCGCAGAGATTCGGGGGGAATAGGCCCGGAGGCGGGACCACCTACTCGAAAGGTACATCTACCGAGGTCCTTCTCCTTGATTTCCCACTACAAGCCACCCCCATCTCCTCTTCATTTGTGCACATAGACGAAATCGCTCAATTCCTTGAAGAGCCACTGAAGAAGAAGAGTCTCAACATTGCCGCAGAGGTCGGGGAAGGAAATCGCTACCGAATCCACTACTCCTTCCTCCCCGATTAAGAAGTTTAAATCAAAAGCGGAGCAAGAGGCATTCGACCTCGGAATAGCCCAAGAGCCGCAAGACAAGTTGGACCGGGAGCGTCGCCTAGAGGAGGGCATGGAAGCAAACGAAAAGCCTAAGGGCAAAAGGCGTCGGGGGCAAAGGAAAGAGAAAGGTCATTAATACGGTCGAAGAGCAAAAGAAGAAAGCCCAAGAAGAATTTGCTAAGGCTCTTCCGACCGAAATCAAAGCTACTTGCTCGTAGTATTCCCATATCTACTCTTACACCGAGCAGATAGCGTAAGATCAAACGACACGGGAGGCGACTGCGCAAGGACCGAGTCTCGGACGAGGAGACACTAGAGCGGCCGCTCTCCGTGAGAAGAAAAGGATGGGCCGACTCGGCAAGAATGAAAAGCCTATCTCGATAAACCGGCGGCCGATTCGAGAAGGTAGATCCCGAGAGGATCTAAGTTCATCAGGGGCCCCCACATCAAGCAACAACCGATTCAGCATGTGGATAAGTGGGTGCCGGCTGATATGAATGAACATTGGGAGAGATTGAAAGAAGTTTTTATCAAAGGCTACTACGTATGGCGCATTTACCCACTTGATTGCTCGGTGATCAGCTCTTTGAGGAGTTGATTACGAGATTTGATGTTGAATTCGGTGAACGGCTGAAGCAAGTCATGGAATCACGAGAATATAACCTTCCGTGCCCCGCCTTTCCGACGTATTCCACCGCCGAGACTTGCTAATGGACTCGCCGAGCACTAAGGACATAGAAAGAGAAGTGGAGGAAGCCGCCTACGCCCGAGCCTGCTCCCGGAAAGGCCGGATGATAACTTGGAGATCCAGGGAGATTCGAGCTAGAGTGTATAAATACTATTACCGGATCCTCCCGAGGAAAAATCCACTGACTTCAAGAAGAAAACACAGAAGTTCAAGAAGCAGCAGCAGTGATTTTCTCCTTCTCATCTTTTGTAATAGCATAGGAACTCTGTAATTCTTGATATATATATATCAGTTCCTCTGCTTGCTAGACAATTACTCATTATCTTTCAGCCTTTGTCTTTGTGTTTACACAACTGATCACTAAGTGATCTGACACACACTCACATCAGTTTCTCTGATCTTGCCATGCTCTCGCCTGCTGAAGTTCGTTTATGATTATCAGTTTTTTCCTCAGAAGTTTAAAGGGGGAAATTGTTGTCAGTAGGACAGTATCCTTGATAGATATTAGAGTATAGAGGTTTTGGCATCATCAATTAGGGGGAAATTGTTGGATATGAGTCAGTAGATTGATACTCAGTTGTTCTAGGGTTAAAAGAAATTGGGGGAAATCATAGTAGTACTATGGAATTGAAGATCCCAAAACCGAGCTGATATCAGTAGATTAGTGTGTCGATAGGATTAGCTGATGTATAGGTTAGACTTGATGTAATGCTTATTATTTTTGTCTAAGTCCGCACGGGGTAGTTGTTGAACCGATCTTCTGGCGAAGATACTTTTCGTAACCCCACGTCATCGGTGTAATCGCTTGCATTCTTCGTCAGCAGCTGACATCAAACTCAGTTGAAGATCCCGCATCAGCTGACTGGACCTCAGTAGAAGCATTTTCTACAAGTTGATGGTCATCAGTAGAAGAACCAGTGCAAGCAGTATACCTTCGCAGTCGACCAACCGACTATCGAAGCTCACTTTATCGGTCCGACGACTCGACCGAAGAAGACGAGACTTTCAAGCATGCGTATCCGATAGAAAGCGACCCAAAGACTAAAAGTCCCTTCAAATGTTCAGCAGAAGACATACGAGGTAGTTTGAACGGTCAACTCTGACACTCACCAACTACAAACCTCGACCAATGAGAAGCCGACAACGCTTACCTACTCTACACAGTAAAACTGCTCTCATGAACAGTGCATTAAGCGCCTGCTCGCAACAAAGTTGAATAGTGGCCGTTTTCTTTGGACGCTTGTGACACGTGGCATCGTCGTCTCCAACGGACATATGTCACAACTCACAACTATAAATAGAGAAGGATTTGAAGATTTCGGCAAGAGGAATATACGCGAAATCAAGGGAAATCATTCAAACTCACAACGCTCTAGAACCTTCAAGCTTATCCGAGAGACGAACTAGTTTTCATAGAACACTTCTTGTAGTTCATCTCTCTAGAGCACTTTGATCCCTATCTTCTCTAGACTAAGCTCATTGCTAGATTCATAGCTTAGATCCGAAGGAGTTCACATTTAGTGAATTGTTCTTGTTGTAAGAACTCCTTCTCAGTTGGAGAATATTCCCTCCCTTCTAAACTTAGGTTTGGATTGTAAAGTCGCTAAGGACTATAACTTAGAGGGAACCGTCCAGGTGCACGTATCCCCGCTGAAGCTTGCTCGAGAATAATCAACAAGTTCTCCTGCCTTGTTCAGGACCGTGGACGTAGGATCTTGCGTATCCGAACCACGTTAAATCGCTTGTGTTCATTTACTGTTTTATTGCATTGCATTCAACTGACTTGAAAATCATAAGTTTGCATAAAACGTATTTTATAAAGTGCACAGCTAAAAGATTTAACTTGCAAAAACGCGTTTTCAAAAGAGACGACTCCGGGCCTAACACTTATCCGCACTACAGTCTCCGACTGAGTTTCATAATACTGACATCAGTCAGTAGAAGAGCTCAGAAGCTGACTCACTTTGACCCCAGTGATCGAAGGCTTACTTGGCACTGTTCATCAGTTGCAAACATCAGCTTCAGCTGACCTTCACTGAGAAAAAGAAACAGAGCTCAGGTGTATTCACCCCCCCCCTCTACACCTGACTTTTCGTCTCCGGACCAACATTGTCCACATAGATCTACACCAGTAGGATGTCATCTTCTGACTTGATACTGAATAGGGTGCGATCTACTGTTCTTTTATGAAAACCTTTCTGTTAGGTGATGATTCCATCCTCAGCACTGTTTCACTCAGTGGGAAATGATTCGGTCTTAGACACTGATCTTAAGCTCAGTAGCCTTGTGCTCTGTACTTGTCTAAAGATTTGAAGATCCCAAAACCCTATCTGAATGATGAACCATTCCCTTGTATCTGTTTTGTCTCTGAGGTTTCAGACTCGGTAGACACTGCTCCGGTCAAGGCGCTCGAGGCTTATCCGCCTCGGCACCGGTGCGGAAGACTCGCTGATATCTTGGACTTTGCGAGGAGCAAGATATCGAGAGAGTCAGTTGAACTGAACTCAGCAGGAGTAGTTCACTGGACTCAGAGCTGATCTTCAGTAGACTTATCTCAGCAGTCTATCTACTGAATACAAGGTCAGACTCAGCAACGGCAGATAGTCTTCAGGACTGTCAGAATCTTTTGAAAGACAATCAGCATTGTCATGTACGAGGAAGAGAGAAGTCAGCTTCAGTCTGTCTCGAAGTTTGTGCTGTCTCAACCACTCCATCCACCTCGACGAATGACAAGCATACACGTGTCTTCTCAGCTGCTAAAGCTGCAGTCAACCTTTTACCTAAAAAGGTGGGAAAGTACACTGTTACCTACACCAAAAGAGCCGTTTGCTACCAAAAAGAGAGAGAGAGAAGAAGATCGTCTCCAACGGATCTATTTCAATCTCTGCTCTATAAATAGAGGGATCTTGCAAGATTTAAAAAACGCCTAGAACACGAGAGAGCGCGAAAAAGAGCGAATTCCAAAGAACAAAGTCTTAGCAAGAACTTGAAGAACAATCTCCGACGAAAGACTACATTCTAGCTCATAGGGAATCAAGCTATACCGACATATAAAGCCTCTAGTATCCAAATCGATGTTACACGAACTCAAAGCTTACCTTCATCTGTTCGTCGATCTAGAAGCTACTCTCATATTCCCTATCCCTCTAACCCTAAGCTCAACTGTTCTTATCCATAGCTTAGACGAAGGAGTTCACATTTGAACCCAATCCTTATTGTATAAGGACTCCTTCACTGTTGGAGAAGTTTGTCAAACACTTTAAGTTTGATAGTGTTGTAAACTGAGACTTGGATCAGTATAAAAACCAAGACGCGGCTTTGCCCAGTGTGCAAGCTGACTGAGACTAACTCAGGATAATAAATAGCCTCCTGATCATTCGGGACAGTGGACGTAGGATTTGAGCGATATCCGAACCACTTTAAAAATCCTGTGTCTCTTACTGCTTTCTTAACTGTTGCATTGATTTTACTATTCATACTGAACATCATATTTAAAATCAATCAACTGTCTCAGCATACTAAACTTTTAATCTACTGAACTGAGACTTAAAACGTTTTCTCACAAAAACTGATTTGGGCCTACACTATTCCGCGCACCGAACTCTTACCGTAGATACGAATTCTGACCTAGTCAGTTAGCAGATCTCAGCTGAGTCAGTACTCTTAGCCTTTAACTCGATTCAGAACAGTTGTCTGGTCTGCTGAATTGTTTCAGTCAGACACCATCCTAAATAGGACTGTTCAAGTTCGAAGTTGAGAAATCGAATCAGGTGTATTCACCCCCCCCCTCTACACCTGACCGTACACTCGGGACCAACAATTGGTATCAGAGTAGGAGTTCTTTAAGACTCTTGTCACTTTGACACTGGTCTATTCGAACGGATCCGTAGGAAAACGTTTTCACTGCATATCACTCTACATTCATATCTATATTCTTCATGGCTGATATGTCAGGTATAAGGATGGTACCCATGTTCTCGGTGGAGAATTATGGAGTATGGCTAGTCAGAATGGAAGCACATCTGACATCCCTCCATGACAGTATGACTGAAGTGCTTGAAGATGGACCTATCGTTCCCATGATCGATAGTTTCGTAACTCAGGACCAAGCTCAAGGAGGAGGAATGGTGACCGGGAAGAAGATTCCCAAAGACAGAAGTCTCTTCACTCCTGAAGAGAAGAAGCTTCACAACTTAGACCGTGTTGCCAGAAACGCTATACTGACCACCCTTAGTGATTCTTATCTTGGCAGGGTTCAGGAATGCAAGACTGCAAAAGAACTCTGGGACGCTCTAGCGCTACTGAGTCGAGGGACTCAGAAGATTAAAGCGAATAAACTAGCACTGGAACTCCAAAAGCTGGAAAGCTTGTCTCTCATGCCCGGTGACAAAATCGAAGATCTGAACGTCAGATTTACCAATCTGATGAACTCTATCAATGGGCTGGGAAAGACATTCAGCAACCGAGAGATGAATCTGAAGATTCTGAGGGCACTGCCGGACGGACACTGGACACCTTTTGCCACTCTATTGCGACATTCGACTTAGATCTTTGTGTCTCCCGACCATATCTTTTCGTAATTACAGTGCGAGAGGAGTTTGAGTTCGACAGACCTCAAAGAAAGCAGAGAGCTGAAGCTGACAAAAAAACCACCATGGTTTCAAAGCATCCGGCAGGCACAGCATCTCCAGCGACGAGCAAAACGACGAGTAAGACTGAGCCTTCACTCAATGATCTACAAGAAGGAAGTCTCGCTCAGAAGTATGCGCTGCTCGCTGTAAAGTATCAGAAGGAGAAGGAGCGACGCAGAAAAGTGACTAAAGCCTATCGGGAAACGAAAGGTAAGTCAAATTATATGTCGAAACACACTCCTGACTCACAATCTTCTGAATACAGAAAGAAGGATGACTCAGAACCGTCAAAGAATAGCGAAAGCAAAGAAGAAAAAGTCATCACTTGCTATAATTGCAAAAAGCCGGGACATTATTTGTATGATTGTCCTGAGCTCGGTAGTGCTGAACGCGCAACACGTAAGGCAAGGAGAGAGAAATTCGCCCAGAAAAGACAAGCTTATATTGCAGGCGAAATCTCAGAAGACTCAGAAGAAGTCGACTCCTTTATGGATTCATCTGACGATGAAGCAGCCTTCATGGCCTTAGAGCATGAAGCAGATGAATCAGCTGAAAAGTGCATGATGGCAGGCGAAGAGGATGAGGTAAATTCTCATGAACCACTTAACTCCTCTTCACACTGCACACACGACACTATTTTAGGTGCAGATGAGAATTTGGACGTCGCGACCGCATACAAAGAACTGCTCGACGAACAAATTCGGATGAGTCTCGGCTCAAGCAAGACTCTTCGGGGAGTTGGATACCCCGAAAGTAGAGAATCGGAGACTTTCTCGGGAAAGTCAGGTTGCTACCGAGGCCGAAGGACTTGTGTTGAGACTCGGGGAGGAGATAAACTCTCCGATGGCCAAGTCTCAAGCATCAAGAAGATCGGATTTCGGTTTTGACCAATGACTTGACTCGTAAAGATATCGAAGTGAGTCTACTGAAGCAAGAAATGTCAGGACTTCAGATCGAGCTCAACATACTGAAGAAAAGTGATGATATCTGGAGGAACCTGATGACTGAGAGGTACAAGGGTGCTGAGAAGAAATTAGAGGCTATGCTAGCAAGCAATAAGCCAAAGCACTGCAAGGAAGGACTTGGATTCAGCCAGGGAGCTTCCTCATCTGCCCCAGTACACTCAGAAGTACGGCTTGCTGATAGGTTTGTTCAAGGGGAGACTATGAACGCAAATATACTGAACCCCCTAGCAAAGAACAAACAGAAGATGAAAGCACCTCATCCCACACATCAGCATTCTGACAAGAAGATCAGTGCTAAGAAACCCCAGTTCAGTCAAGGGGGAACCAGCAAATCAAAATTGGCAGATCAGTATGGACCTCCAAAGCTGACACATCCAGCTCAGTATGGGTCATATTATTATGAACCCGTAGTCGAAGAGGCTCCAAAGGTCGGAAGAAAAAGAAAGCCACACGTAAGGCTAAGGTCGGCCATCCACCGGCTCGAGAAGATTAGGACTCCCGAACCTCGAAGCCTCGAAGTCACCTATGACCAGTCCAGTGGTCAGATATGTTGACTCTAGTGGAAAGAAGATGTCTGAAACCACCAGGGTTGTTAGACAGATTTGGGTTATGAAAACTAACATCTAAGGACCCAAAATAAAAAATAAAGGGTACCTGAATATAATTCTGTTTTGCAGGTGCGCAGAGACCCATGGTATGTGGACAACGGATGCTCAAGATATATGACATACCAAAGGAGTCTACTGAAGAATTATGTTACTGATGATGGACCCAGAATTGAGTTTGGAGATAATGCCAAAAGCTACACGAGAGGATACGGCACACTCAGCATAGGAACTGCCAAAGTTCCAAGAGTATCCTATGTTGAAGGACTTCAGCATAATCTTCTCTCGTTAGTCAATTTTGGTGATAACTCGAATAGAGTGATTTTTGACGCTGGTTTCTGTGATGTTATTGATAAATTATAGGGAAAACAAGTGTTATCGAGTTCGCGCAAAAAGAACATATACGTGGTCGACCGGAACTCGTTGAACACGAAGCTTGTTTTTTGGCGAAGAATGAAAACAGAACGGGGTGGCTATGGCATAGAAGGCTCAGTCATCTCAACTTTAAGACGCTCAACAAGCTAGCAAGAAACACTCTAGCAAGGGGACTGCCGAATGAAGCATTCAGCAAAGATACTCAGTGTGAAGCATGTCTGAAGGGAAAGCAAACAAGGAATCAAAATCCTCCAGTTCCATCGCCTTCCACAGATGGAATCCTTCAGCTACTACATATGGATTTGTTCGGTCCAGTCTCCCCAATGACGATCAGAGGCAGAAAATATGCATTAGTGGTCATAGATGACTACTCGCGCTACACATGGGTCATATTCATTGCCAACAAGTCTGACGTCAAAACAGAGTTACCAACGCTTCTGAAAAAGCTCAGTGTCGAGAAGAACACCAAGATCAGAAAAATACGTTCAGATAGAGGAACTGAGTTCCTTAATTCCATGGTAGAGGAGTTCTGCAAAGCAGAAGGAATAGAGCATGAGACTTCACCGCACGCACACCTCGGCGAGAATGGAGTTGCCGAACGAAAGAAGAAGAACTCTAAAAGAGGCAGCTAGGACTCTACTCGCAGACTCGGGACTCCCAACCAAATTTCGGGCGGAAGCTACCGATCCGCATGTTACACTCGGAACCGATCTTTACCGACAAAGCAGATAAGAGAACACCATATGAACTATGGAACGGCAGGAAGCCTTCTCTATCTTATTTCCATATCTTTGGTTGTTCATGCTTTATCCACAATAATGGGAAAGATCAGCTGAAGACTTTTGATAGCAAGTCAGATCAGGGAGTGTTCTTAGGATACTCTCGGGTCAGCAAAGCTTTGAGTATTCAACTATCGGACCCTTTGCGTGGAGGAAAGCCCTCATGTTGTGTTTAACGAGTTTGCTACTGAAGACAGGAGCAATAACTCAAATTCTGAATCTGAGGACATCAGTAGACAGCTACAGGATCTAAGCGTAAAGGACAAATCTGAAAAGATTCAGCTATGTTGGGATGATGATTCAGACGAAGAAACTGAAGACAAATCTATCGAATCTCAACCACAGAGCAAGTAGGCGAGCGATTGATTCTCCCGAACAGAATCAATCCCCGTGTAACTCGAGTCGATGAGGAAACCGTAGAGGTAATCGAAACCACTACCGAGAATAACAACTCGGGGGGGAACATCTAGTAATGTTCCTGAGCTGAATGCCCCTGAACCTGGTGACTCAGTAGATCATACTCTTATCACTGAAATTCTTCAATCTCAGAATAGTACAACTGAAATGCCTAACTCACCTACTATCACTGTTGAACAAATTTCAGATGAAGAGTTAAAACATCGTAGATCGTGGCTGGATGCTCACACTCCTAATTTGATCATTGGAGATCCTTCAGCTAATGTCAAGACAAGATCCAGATTCTGTCAAGGAGAAAGCGCATTATTTTCCTGCTTCTTGTCTACTGAAGAGCCTCAGAACATTGAGGATGCATTAAAAGATGCTGACTGGATCATAGCTATGCAGGAGGAGCTGAATCAGTTCACGAGAAACGAAGTATGGGAGCTTGTAGACAGACCCGGCATCAACATGTCATTGGAACCAAATGGGTCTTCAAAAACAAGCGAGATGAAAACAACGTTATAGTCAGGAACAAAGCAAGGCTCGTGGCTAAAGGCTACTGTCAAGCTGAAGGAATAGATTTTGATGAAACTTTCGCTCCAGTTGCAAGATTGGAGGCAATTAGACTATTCCTAGCCTACACAACACATCAAAGATTCAGAGTCTATCAAATGGATGTGAAGTCTGCGTTCCTGAACAGCGTACTGAAAGAAGAAGTCTATGTGGAACAACCGCCCGGCTTTCAGCAGGGACATCAAGTATATAGACTCAGAAAGGCTCTGTACGGGTTAAAACAAGCACCCAGGGCTTGGTATGATACCCTGTCTGAGTTTCTTCTTCAGAAAGGTTTTCAGAAGGGCACAGTAGATCGCACGTTGTTCAGCATTCGACTGGAAGACGACCTATTACTCGTGCAGATCTATGTAGATGATATTATCTTTGGTTCGAAGAATGTCATTATGTGTCAGCAATTCGAAAGAATGATGAAGGACAAGTTCGAGATGTCGATGATGGGAGAAATGAACTACTTCCTTGGTTTTCAAGTCAAGCAATCTGAAAAGGGAACGTTCATCAACCAAGGTAAATACACTCGAGACCTCATCAAAAGATTCGGCTGCACATCCGGCAAACCCATCAAGATCCCGATGAACACGAATATGAAGATAGATCTTGATAAAGAGGGAGTATCAGTAGACCAAACTGAATACCATGCTATAATTGGTTCTTTATTATATTTAACAGCTACCCGCCCTGACATAACTTATGCTGTAGGTGTCTGTGCTCGATTTCAGGCGAATCCCAAGCGAGCCATATGGACTCGGCCAAGAAGATTCTCCGCTATCTCCGAGGAACACCGACATGGGTTTATGGTATCCAACTGATGATAATATTGAACTAACTGGCTATTCGATGCCGACTATGCGGGATGTAGAATTGACCGAAAATCAACTTCGTGAACATGTCGGTTCCTTGGCGGCAAGAAGCGATCTCATGGTTCTCAAAGAAACAAGCACTCGGTAGCTACGTCGACTACCGAAGCCGAATACATGGGCTGCTCGGAAGTTGTTGCGCCCAAATCCTTTGGCTGAGACAACAGCTGAGAGACTATGACGTCATTCAGAATGAAGTGCCAATCTTCTGCGATAGTACCAGTGCCATTGCAATCACTCATAATCCTGTACTACACACGAGATGCAAGCACGTGGACATCAGACATCACTTCATTCGTGACCATGTCAAAAAGAAGGATATCAGGATGGAAAAGATCCATACTGACAAACAAAGGGCTGATATACTGACCAAGCCTCTAGCTGAATCCAGATTCAGAGAACTTTCAGTAGAGCTAGGTCTGTTGGACCCTACTGACCCCAGTCAGTAAGAGGTTTTAGGAGAGAGACATTTGAGTAAGGGGGAATGTTCACTCTCAGTACTGAATGTATTCAGTACGTAGAGATTCAAAAACCATCTACACGAGGTATCAGCTGACTACTATGTTCAGCTGACAGGTTTGCGTATCTCTACTCAGTAGTAACTTGTATTTCAGAACTTTGCATTTATGTCAAAGATTCAGCATGATATTTAATATCTTTTGGTTTGTCTTTATTATTAACGAATTTCATTTATTGCACGACATTCGATACATAAGTTTGCTGAACTCTGCGCGCATTTAATGCATGTCTTTTCGCAGTTACTACTTAGGTTATTTTACAACTGTCTTTTGACTTAGGCGGCTTATGCGATCATTGCCTATTATATAACGTCTAATCTTGACCGTCCTTTCTAAAAGCAGTTTTAAACTTAGCCTTTTGATCAAATAACTGTTCGTATTCTCGTTAGATATATATATTTGATCATATCCTAGAAACCGCCATTAGCATACAAATCTTTCAAGTCCGAGAAATCTGAAGCATCTTTTAGAACGAATCTCATCCGTATTTCGCATTATATCCTTCTAAAGCATTAGATTTCTCACTGGTATGCATATTAGAACTGTTACGATAGCTTATTTTATTATTCAAAATCGATATATATATATATATATACTGTTCTATCCAAGAATCGGTACCGATAAATTTCTTGTAACAGTTACGATGGCTGGTATCTTTGTAACCGGTCCTGACAAGATAGAGGAGATCCTCAGCAAAGGCCGTGTCTGGTGCGAACCAGTCATGGAGTTCGATGCTTGCGTGCTCGAATACATGGAGGAAGTATTCACGTACCTCCGAGCGTCTGGACTAGAAGAGTTCTTATCAAGGAAGCCTACTTTCTTCCTTCCTCGACAAGTGGCAGAGCTGTATCTAAACTCCGCCTCCGTCAAAGGCGATATTATAGCAAGTTTCGCTGTTCACGCGATTAGCGACGCCTCGAAGATTCTGAAGCAGATGTCGATAAAGCAAGCCCTGAAGAAAAGCTTCAATCTTCCATCCGAAGGTATCGGCACGATAGGCTACAATGACGATTCAGTAGATGAATACCTGACGGTATTCTGTGGCAAGCCGACTACCTTCGAGCCGCCTTCCGAAGAACGCAATGCTCCCCCCAAGCATGAGCATTGGCCTATATCGTCACGCAGCTACTGACGAGCCAGGCTGGATCATTCGATCAGGTCTCGCGACCTAAGATCCACCTGATGATGGCCATATATGACTACGCCAAGGTCAACTGGACTGAGTTCTTCATTCGGGAGTTCATGATCCAAGCAGCTAAATTTGACAAGCCCACGCGCACGCTGAGCGCAAAAGGAAAGCTACTCTACGGGCTCAAACTGTCAGTGATGATTGAAGACTACTGTGGCTCTGAGCAGATCACATATGACGCTAAGGAGTACTTTAATGTCAAGAAGATTCGGTTTCATAACCGAACTGCGGCCCTTCAGCAAATCGGGTCAGGTCCTTCAGCAGAGACTGAATCTCAGAAGGCTACTCCACAGAAGAGGAGAACGCCTCCAGCAAAAACCCCGAAGGCACCGGCTAAGAAACTGAAGAAAGCCATCGAGGTGCCTGCTGAACCTGAGGCCCCTGCTGAACAGGCCACTCAGCAGACTACTCAGCCCCAGAGGCTGATAGATGAGTCAGAGTCTTCTGAGAAGACTCAATCAGTGGAGAAGATCGTCTCCACTGAAGCATCTGAAGAGATGGAACAAGAGGAGGCTACGAAGCTCAAAGTGAAGAAGTTCGGCGCCTTGACGGCCCCTCGCAGTTCCTCCACTCAGCGATGCGGCACCTGCCGAGACTCGGACGTCTCAACCAATTGACGAATCCGAGACGGCGGCGTCGAAGAAGAAACAATCGGGATGGAAGCTTCGGTGATTATATCCGGAGCATCCCGAGAGATTCTTTAACTGGTTCCGGAGCTTGCTGACTACTCAGACTTGTTGCTCATCGCCAAGTCAGCAAGGCTCCACATGTTGCTGCGACATCAGGAGTGGCCTCGTCTACAGCGCCTTGTCCTCCACTACTCCTGTCAGCAGCTGCATGAAGAGGAATTGAGACTGAGAGAGGAGATAGGCTATTCAGAGCCTGAAGACCTCAGCTCAATGGACAATCTGAGGGCTGCGATGCTGCCATGATTCATGATCGACAGCTCGCCTCCGGCCCAAGCACCCTCGGATGGGTCGGACCATGATGACCCACCCGGTGATTCGAGCCACGGAAAGCCCGATGAGGGAACTCCCCGGGACAAGGATACACAAATTCATGAAGAACCTCGGCGTCCACTCGGTATCCTTGGTTACGAGAAGTCGACGGCTGGTACCTCATCAACGAGCTCGCTCGCCTCCTGCTGAAATCAGATTTCGAGGTAGCGCCCAGCCCGTATCGTCGACGCTCCAAGTCTGTGGCGAAGGCTCTACAAAGCCAAGGCACTCAGAACCGTGCCCTCGCCAAGGCGGTCCACGAGCTTGGAAGAAGCTCGCTGAAGCCACGGCCTACCGAGCTTCGGGGCCGAAATCTTCAATGTCCCAATCGGCCGCCCACGATGTCTCCGAAATTGTCACTCAAGCATTGGCTCGGCAGCAGACCAACTTTGAATCTTAGCTCGGGATCTTTCGGGAGAGCCAAGCCAAACTACTTCAAGATTTTCGAGGCTTCTAAACCGGCTCATCTTGCGGCTATTCTTGAACAAGCCCGAGCCACTCGAGATCGGATTAGACAACATTCAACCGGTCCTGGAGGATAAGATCGCCGAGAAGCCGAAAGACTTCAAGGAAGCGGTGACCTCTCTCACAAGCGATACAAGGCGGACCTTACCATGGAGAGGAACGAGTTGCATGAGGCTCGACTAAGCTCCACCATCGTCTTGATGAGCTGTCAACCTCCTACAAAAGTCCGAAGAAGTCGGGCCCTAGTCCCTACCCCGGTGCTCATTGATGATGCCAAAAAGGGGGAAAGTGAAGGAAAAAGGGAAGGAAAGAGAACTCGAAGAAAGAGAAGGAAAGAAGAGTACTGAGAAGCTGACCCCCACCAAAAGTCCAAAATCTAAGGGAGAAGCTACACTGAAGTCATCCCAGACTCAGACTCAGACTCAGAAGGGTGAGGCCCAGGGTGTCCCAGCTGCGAGCACAGCTGCGACCGGCCCAAGTGGCTCGGAGATCCCGAGGCTACTCATGCAACCCGGACTCCCATTGATATCATCAAGGAGGTTGCGAGTATGCTTCGAACGTAAAGAGGACTCGGAGGACTCGGATGATGATGAAGAAGTCCCTCTACCTCCACCTGTTCAAGGCAAAGGTAAGAAAATTCTGAAACTCCCGACCCCTCCAAAGAAAGAAACCCAAGAGATACATCTCGGCTGAGGAGGAGGCTCGGATTGCCGCCGATGAGAAGCCGGCAAGGGAGATCGCCCGATCTTGAAGCCGCCAACAAACCAAAGTCTAAGCCTTGCTAAAGGAAAGACTAAGGCACCAAAGACGCGATGGAAAAAAGAAGGCGCATGCTAGATTGCCTCCCGTAAAACTCGGAATTGAAGATGATGAAGATAGGGAGAGGCAACAAGCAAAAAGGCACCGAGCAAAGAAGGTACATCCAAAACCAAATCCAGTACCTCTGCCGACTACGAACAAGCTCCTCAAAAGCCTCAAGAGCAAGATGCGAAATTGAAGAAATCTTCGCTCGGATGGATAGATATCTCTACGAGAGGAGAGGAAGCTAGACGAGATAGAGGCTGCCGAGCGGAAGGATACATTTGGCGGACCTTGAGGCACTCGGGAAGCGTGCATGAACAAGAGGCCAGGCTGAGAGTTCCTTCGAAAGCTGACATTCCTTATCGATACAGAAGGTTCAGGAAGCCAAACGATCTGAAAACACATAGATGGCCGAGATCAGACGAATGGATGCCTATTCAGTTCAATCAGAGATGGGAATCGGCCAAGATAGAGTTTATCAAGAGAAATTATTTACGGAGATTACGGCTCGAAATGTCTAAGGCCGATGCCTACGTCGAGTGGATGGTCACATTCTTGAACCTGATCTTTACCCATATTTGCACAGAGCCGTAACTGAAGGGGTAGTAGTCAGCGTTCCTGAAGCAAGAATCATTCCTCCACCCAGGAGACATGACGACTCAGTCCATCTCGGAGTGATTGAACAAGAAGTGAAGAATGCTGCGTTGAACAGAGGTCTAGAACAAGATGAACCAGCAGACTTCGCCGAATACCTGAAGCTGAGGAAGAACACGTTCAGAATGTATGGAGTCCCACTGCCTGAAGATAAATCTCAAGGTTTCATGAATATGATTCAGCAGTTTAAGGGTTCTCCTCCTTAGTTCTCTTCTTAGCTTAGCAAGATTTGTAATGTACTGAACTGTTTATCATATATATACAAATCTTCTTTTGGCTCTGACAACTACTTGTTGTCAAAATAGCCGTGTTTGCTTTATGCTTTAACACTCAGAATCACTGAAGTGATTACTGACACACACACACTTTGTTTATTTACTTGTCAGTTTTTGCTCGGTTAGATCTCTGATAGACTAGACTTTCGTAGAGTTATTATTTCTCTTAGGGGGAAATTGTTGTATGGGGGAAATTATTGTAAAGGGGGAAATTGTTCTGCCCTGTCTCCCTCAGTAGTCTAGCACTTACCAGACAACTCCACTGATCCTACTTGTAATATTTGTAAGGAGCCTGCTTTTCGAGTAAGTTAGTGTTTAGCATAGTTGATAGGACATAGATGATAGGTTTTGGCATCATCAAATAGGGGGAAATTGTTGGGTGATGATTCCATCCTCAGCACTGTTTCACTCAGTGGGAAATGATTCGGTCTTAGACACTGATCTTAAGCTCAGTAGCCTTGTGCTCTATACTTGTCTAAAGATTTGAAGATCCCAAAACCCTATTTGAATGATGAACCATTCCCTTGTATCTGTTTTGTCTCTGAGGTTTCAGACTCAGTAGACACTCTGCTCTGGTCAAGGCGCTCAGTAGCTTATCTGCCTCAACACCAGTGCAGAAGACTCAGTGATATTGGACTTTGCGGGAGCAAAGATATGCGAGAGAGTCGATGAACCGAACTCAGCGAGAGTAGTTCCTTTGGACTCGAGCGATCTTCGGTAGACTTATCTCGGCAGTCTATCTACCGAATACAAGGTCGGACTCAACAACGGCGGATAGTCTTCGGGGATCGTCGGGAATCTTTTGAAAGACAATCAGCATTGTCATGTACGAGGAAGAGAGAAGTCAGCTTCAGTCTGTCTCGAAGTTTGTGCTATCTCAACCACTCCATCCACCTCGATGAATGACAAGCATACACGTGTCTTCTCACCTGCTAAAGCTGCAGTCAACCTTTTACCTAAAAAGGTGGAAAAGTACACTGTTACCTACACCAAAAGAGCCGTTTGCTACCAAAAAGAGAGAGAGAGAAGAAGATCGTCTCCAGCGGATCTATTTCAATCTCTGCTCTATAAATAGAGGGATCATTCAAGATTTAAAAAACGCCTAGAACACGAGAGAGCGCGAAAAAGAGCGAATTCCAAAGAACAAAGTCTTAGCAAGAACTTGAAGAACAATCTCCGGCGAAAGACTACATTCTAGCTCATAGGGAATCAAGCTATACCGACATATAAAGCCTCTAGTATCCAAATCGACGTTACACGAACTCAAAGCTTACCTTCAGCTGTTCGTCGATCTAGAAGCTACTCTCATATTCCCTATCCCTCTAACCCTAAGCTCAACTGTTCTTATCCATAGCTTAGATGAAGGAGTTCACATTTGAACCCAATCCTTATGTTATAAGGACTCCTTCACTGTTGGAGAAGTTTGTCAAACACTTTAAGTTTGATAGTGTTGTAAACTGAGACTTGGATCAGTATAAAAACCAAGACGCGGCTTTGCCCAGTGTGCAAGCTGACTGAGACTAACTCAGGATAATAAATAGCCTCCTGATCATTCGGGACAGTGGACGTAGGATTTGAGCGATATCCGAACCACTTTAAAAATCCTGTGTCTCTTACTGCTTTCTTAATTGTTGCATTGATTTTACTATTCATACTAAACATCATATTTAAAATCAATCAACTGTCTCAGCATACTGAACTTTTAATCTACTGAACTGAGACTTAAAACGTTTTCTCACAAAAACTGATTTGGGCCTACACTATTCCGCACACTGAACTCTTACTGTAGATACTGAATTCTGACCTAGTCAGTTAGCAGATATCAGCTGAGTCAGTACTCTTAGCCTTTAACTCGATTCAGAACAGTTGTCTGGTCTGCTGAACTGTTTCAGTCAGACACCATCCTGAATAGGACTGTTCAAGTTCGAAGTTGAGAAATCGAATCGGGTGTATTCACCCCCCCTCTACACCTGACCGTACACTCGGGACCAACACTTTCTGAAGTAGAAAGTCTGCTAGGGTATCGTACCAATCACTGGGTGCTTGTTTTAGCCCATTCAGTGCTTTCTTAAGTTTGTAAACCTGATGTCCCTGCTGAAAGTCGGGCGGTTGTTCAACATAGACTTCTTCTTTTAGTACGCCGTTCAGGAAAGCTCACTTCACATCCATCTGATAGACTGTGAACTGCTGACGTGTTGCATATGCTAGGAATAGAAAAATGGCTTCCAATCTTGCAACTGGAGCGAACGTTTCGTCGAAGTGTATCTCTTCTGCTTGACAATATCTTTTGGCAACAAGTCTAGCTTTATTCCTGACGATGACATTGTTTTCATCTCGCTTGTTTTTGAAGACCCACTTCGTTCCTATCCCATGTTGATGTCTAAGTCTGTCTATAAGCATCCACACGTCATTTCTAGTAAACTAGTTGAGCTCTTCTTGCATAGCCATGATCCAGTCAGCATCATTCAGCGCATCCTCAATCGTCTGAGGTTCTTCAGTAGACAAGAAGCAGGAGTATAAGGCACTTTCACCCTAACAGATTATGGGTCTTGTCTTAACACTAGCTGAAGGATCTCTGATTATTAGGTCTGAGCTATGAGCATCTAACCATGAACGACGACGTCTTGTTACTTCATCTAGAATTTATTCTACACAGATAGTAGGAGTATTAGGAATTTCAGTTGTACTATTCTGTAATTGAAGCAATTCAGTAACAAGATCAGGTCCTACTGAGTCACCAGGTTCAGGGATATTCAGATTAAGAACAATATTAGTTCCCCCTGAGTTGTTATTCTCAGTAGAGGTCTTAGTTACCACTAGGGTTTCTTCATCGACCTGAATTACTTGGGATTGATTCTATTCAGTAGAATCAATCTGTTCGGCTACAATGCATGTTGGTTGATTCTGAATTTCATCGTCTGAATCATCATCCCAACGATGTTGGATCTTTTTGATGTTATCTTTTAAGCTTAGATCATATAGCTTGCTCCGGACCTCTCAGCTGCTTGCTGAGAGTTTGACTTCCTGTCCTCAGAACTAAATTCATCAAATACAATATGAGGGCTTGATGAGTTGTTTTTGTACTTAGTAATTTCAGGCCAAAAAGTGCGTCAATTGGCCAACCGGTGCACTCGCAGTGGCCAAAAATGCAGGTTTTAGGTGCTGACGTGGCATGATGACGAGGATAATATTTAGCGATTTTCGATGGAGAAAAGGCACGGAATTGATGACGTGGGCGCGAATTTGTGGAGAAGGAAAGAATCTTGAAGCTATTTTGTGGTAGTTAAGGGAAGATATTATTTCCTTATTTGACCAAATCTCTTCCCTTATTAAATGATTTGACCTAGCTTGGAGAGGAAGAAAAGGAGGAGTATATAAGGAGTTGAAGGGGGGACGGATATCATAACCTTGATAGCCTCAAACATGCCCCAACACCCGAACACACATTCTTGACATTGCTCCCTTCCGACCGAGAATTCTGCCGCCGCCGCTGATCACCGCCGAAGCCGAAGACTGCCGAAGACAACCACCGAACCATTTACCGATTTCTGTAGCTTAGTTGAAGAAGAAACTCATCATTCATTTCCGTTGTTTATGCTTTTTAATTTCGTAGTTTGAATTCTAGTTTTAATTTCATTTCGTAGTTAATCGTTTTCGTAGGAACATAATATTTACGTTTGAACATCTGTTGCTATTTTAATTCAAGTTTTAGTTTAATTTCGTAGGTTTAAATATTATGTTACTTCGCGCCTTAATAGTTTTAATTTTCGTTCATGCTAGATCTAGGGTTATTCATGTCTAAGTTTCTGTTCTGTAAACTGTCTCAGTTGCCCAACCGAAGCGTCAACATGAGTAGCTAAACTTTTTAGGGTCCGACAGAATGTAAATGCACACGTGAACAGTTCGGGTTAATTCTGAATTAATTAATCTGGCTAGTAATTTAGGATTGATCACCCTAGGTTGCGCAGTCTGTAGCTAACTTAGTACTTTCATCGTTTCTCGTGGAACAAGGCTAGGTAAGTAGCAAAATTATTCATTAGAGTAATTGGATTAAACCGATAGGAGACTATTAGATGCCCAACATACGAGTAGGCTCCTATACTAGGCTCCCTTAGTTCGTTAAAGTTGTCTAGCTATTAAATCTATTGATTGCCCAACAACGTAGGTTGTAGCTAGGTTAGTGATGAGTCGTTTTCGTACTTAGTGATTTCAGGCCGAAAAGTGTGTCAATTGGCCAACCGGTGCACTCGCAGTGGCGTATTATGCAGGGTTTCAGTGCTGAGGTGGCATGATGAAGAGGATATTAATTGGCGCGTTTTGGTGAAGAAAAGGCGCGGAAAGTCGCGAATTAAGGCACGGTTATTAGGATAGGAAAAGATCAAGAAAATATCTTTTGGTGGTTAAGGAAAGATCTTGTTTCCTTATCCACCCAAATCTTTTCCTTATCCTAATTTAACCTACCTTGGAGAGTTAGAAAATGAGGAGTATATTAAGAGATGTTGAGGGACGAAAATCACACGCCATAGACACAGGAGACAGCCATTCGAACACGTCCCAACATCCCGAGCTCACATTCCGGCCATTGCTCCCTTCCGATCCCAACCGCCGACCGCCGCCGCACCATCGCGCCGCCGAACTGCCTATGCCGAAGACCATTTCCGAACCATCTTCAGAACCTTTCCGACCAGATTTCCACAGCAAAGCTTAGAAGAAAAACAGCGTTTAAAATTTCCATCTTTCATGCTCTTAAAACTCCGTAGCTTAAATTCTAGTTTTATTTCGTTTTGCATTTAATCGTTTTTTCTAGGAACTTAGTAATTTCAAATTCGAACCTCTTTGTTATTTCAATTCAAGATTTTAGTTAAATTTCGTAAGTTATTATTTTCTGCTAGTTCGAACCTTAATTAGTTTAAATTTCGTGCATGCTAAATTTAGGGTTATTCGTGTTCATGTTTCTGTTCTGCAAACTGTCCCAGTTGTCCAGTCGAAGCGTCAACATGAGTAGCTAAACTTTTTAGGGTCCGGCAGAACGTGAATGCACACGTGAACAGTACATGAGGCTTAGGTGCTCATAATTAATCAAAAGGGTTTCGGGATAATTCTGAATTAATTAATCTGGCTAGTAATTTAGGCTTGATCACCCTAGGTTGCGCAGTCTGTAGCTAACTTAGTACTTCCATCGTTTCTCGTGGAACAAGGCTAGGTGAGTAGCGAAATTATTCGTAAGAGTAATTGGATTACATCGATAGGAGACTATGAGATGCCTAACATACGAGTAGGCTCCTATACTATGCTCCCTTAGTTCGATAAAGCTGTCTAGCTATTAAATCTATTGATTTCCCAACAACGTAGGTTGTAGCTAGGTTAGAGAAGTAGCCGTTTCTATGCCCAACATGGCGGTTACCGAATAAGTAAGTGGGAGTGAGGATCACGCAGTTTAAGTTACAGTGGTCTATAACTAGTAGATTCTTGAGATTAATTCATATTTAGTGCCGAGGATTGGAATAAACGAGTGCATGGATATTCTGCTGGACCTGTCTTTCAATTGCCCAGTTCATTCAGTTTATTTCTCGTTTTCTGTTTTTATTCTTGCTTTTAATTTTACAAGTTCTTAGTTTAATAGGAAACCAAAATCTTGCGTGGTTGCTAACCAAAACCCTAGATAAGTAGGAAAATAAAGTGTCTAGTCGTCCGTTCCCTGTGTTCGATACCTGTGAACTATACTGATATAATTCTCTGATTTTTGCAGGATTATTTGGTGCAATACAGCGATCACCAAATTGGCGCCGTTGCCGGAGAACGGTGTTAACTAGTTCTTTAATATTTTCTACTAATCTTTCTTTCGTGCTATTTGATGTTGCATGAGCAGGTCTTCCAAGCCTAATTTGATATTCGATCCTGAGATCGAGAAAGCAGCTAAAAGAAATAGGAAGGAGACAAAGCTGCAAAAGCAACAAATTCTGTCCAAGGCAGCAGACGTCTTAACTGCCCAACCAAGAGACAGAACAGACGCCGTTGATCCGATCAGCGACTCAGAACCAGAGACTGTTTTGTTCGACAAAACACTCCACAACACTCCAGTAACAAGCTCAGAATCAGAGGAGGAAGAGATGGATGATGAAGTACACAATCCACAACCTTTGAGGATGAATATAGGATCGCTTGACATGGGAGCGGACCTACCGGGACCAATCCAAATCACTACTACAGAACAAATAGATGTCAAGCTGAACATGGTCGCTGCCATGCCGAAGTTTTATGGAAGGACGAACGAGAATCCAAATTCCTTTTTGGCGTCGTTCAACCAAGTGTGTAATCTGCACCGGCAGGGCAACCTGGATGCTTTCAAGCTTCCATTCACTCTTCAAGACGGAGCACAAGCGTGGTTCTCTAGTCAGAAGCCGAACACGATCACGACGTGGGCCCAGATGCGTACGGTCTTCCTAAAGAAGTATTTCCCGCAATCAAAAACAAATGCATTAAAGAAGCAGATTTCCGGGATTGCTCAAGAACTCGATGAGACCTTTGGTGCATACTGGGAGAGATTTGGGCGACTCGATAGTTGTCCGAACCATGGCTACTCAGATGTGGAGCTTCTACAGATTTTCTATCAAGGGATGACAGACGAAGCCAAGGCCATGGTCGATATCGGTCTAAGGGGGAATTTCCATACAAGCCTCTACGAAGATGCAAGAAATATAATCGAAGGGCTTGCGGAGTCTACCTCGCAATACAAAGGGCCGAGACCGACAAGGAGAGCTGTAAATTAGTCTCATTCCGACTACTTGGATGAGATCGATAGTAAAGTGGAGGCAAAATTCAGCCTATTGCAAGACAAGCTCGACTTGTTACTCAAGCAGAACGCTCCCGCTTCAAGCAGATCAAATGCCGATCACGCATGCGGAGCGTGTGGAGAAAAAGGGCATACCTCACTACAATGCCCAGGAGAAGAAGTAAATGCAGCTGGAAATTGGAGCGGACAGCAAGGGGTTCATCAGAACCTTCGATGGAGGCAACCGGAGGAACAATTTCAACCAAGGAATCCGCCTCAACAACAATTTCAGCAGCAATATCAGCATCAACAAAATTTTCAGCAACCTTACCAGGCCCCTAATCAGAATGGCTACCAGCAGGCGTATAGGCCTCCACATCAAAGGCGGTTCCCGGCGAGCGAGTGCTCCAGTTGCCCAACCGGAGCACCAGAATCCATTAGAAAAGCTTTTGGCCGAAATGGTTTCTTCGCAGAAGGATACTACTGCATTCCAACAGCAAATGCAGCGGGAGATCAATCAGACAAAGAAGGATCAACAAGCTACGATGGATCAGTTGGCCAAGCAAATGGGTAAGCTGAATTCTACCATGCAGGAAATTAAGAATTCTCAAGGGCCGCTTCCAGCTCAACCACAGCAAAATCCAAATACCCATAACTGCAATCAAATTACGCTGCGTGGAGGAAAAGAACTGCCTGGCCCAGTTGTGCAAGCGAGACACCCAGAAAAGCCGACAGAAAAGAAGAAGGCCGCAGAACAACCTGCACAACCCTACTGTCCAGAAGAGTGGCATGCTGAAGATGCTGAACCAGAACAGGAAGAGGAGACTGTCCCGATTGGGCAATCGGAGTCTGAGCAGATACTCCCTCCACCATTTCCGGAAGCTTTGGAAAGAAAAAGAACGCCGAACAAGGAAAGCATGGATTACATGAAGTTGTTCGAAAAATTAGAGATCAATATCCCTTTCCTTGAAGCTGTAAAGATTCCCAAGTTCGGGAAATTTGTGAAGGATTTCATAGCCGGAAAAGTTCCCAAGTCCGGGAAAGTCCTATTTGATCACACAGTGTCGGCGATTATACAGAAGATGCTTCCTGCCAAATGTGTCGACCCAAGTATGTTTACACTTCCATGTTTGATGGGTGATGTCATGATTAAACAAGCTATGTGTGATCTAGGAGCGTCTATAAATGTTATGCCCTTATCTGTGTATAATCAATTGGTAGGAGCTGAGTTAGTATCCACTAAAGTAATAATCCAATTAGCAGATAGGTCATGCATTGCTCCGATTGGTTTACTTGAGAATATTTTAGTTAGAATCAACAACTTTGTCTATCCGGCTGATTTTTATGTAATTGACACGAATGATAGGCAAGTTGAAAGAACTGCGGGAGTATTATTGGGTAGACCATTTCTAAAAACAGTAAAGGCAATAATTAATGTGGATGAGGGTTCAATAAGTGTGGCATATCACAATGAAACGTATGTTCATAGGATAAGTGAGGCACTAAAGAAACCCTACGATCATGAAAATGAGAATGCTTTTTCTACTGACTCCATTGATGCAATTGTCCAAGAATATCTTGAGACTTATGTGGTGCAGGATAAAATGGAAGTTACCTTGACTCAAGGGCTGACCGAAGCAGATGTCCAAGATATGCAAGACGAGGAGATCAGAGAGAGCATCTTAGCTCTGTATGCAGCCCCAAAGCTGGAAACTGTCAGCAATGTGTCTCAATTGCCCAACCGAGACACTTCTGAGAAACTGTTACCATCGATCGTAAAAGCTCCGATGCTGGAACTCAAACAGCTCCCTACACATCTGAAGTATGCATATCTGGGAGAGAATGAGACGTTGCCCGTCATCATCAACAAGGAGCTTGATGACAATCAAGAAACGGCATTGCTTGAAATTTTGAAGAAGCATAAGAAGGCTATCGGCTGGACTTTAGCCGACATTACCGGTATAAATCCCAACGTATGCGAGCATTCAATCTTGATGGAACCTGACAGCAAGCCCTTCCGCGATCAACAAAGGAAGCTCAATCCGAATATGCGGGAGGTCATACTAAAGGAAGTTTTAAAGTTGTTGTCAATGGGTATAATTTACCCCATATCGGACAGCAAGTGGGTGAGCCCCGTGCATGTTGTGCCAAAGAAGTCTGGATTCCAAGTGGTGGAAAACGAGAAGAACGAATTGGTTCCGGTACGCTTAGTCACGGGATGGCGCATGTGCATTGATTACCGAAAGTTGAATTCGGCTACGCGCAAGGATCATTTCCCACTTCCGTTCATAGATCAAATGCTTGAGAGACTTGCGGGGCAAGTCTATTTCAGTTTTCTAGACGGATATAACAGCTATTTCCAAATCCATGTTCGAGATGAAGATCAAGACAAGACAATGTTTACATGTCCATATGGAACGTTTGCCTACCGCCGAATGTTGTTTGGGTTGTGTAACGCACCGGGTACCTTTCAGAGGTGCATGATGAGTATATTCTCGAACCTTATCGAGAATTGCATAGAAGTCTTCATGGACGACTTCACTGTTTACGGTGACTCTTACACTGCGTGCTTGAAGAATCTAGACAAGGTCCTAGCCCGGTGCGTAGAAAAGAATTTGGTGTTGGACTATGAAAAATGCCATTTCATGGTGACCGAGGGGATCGTGCTCGGTCACATCGTTTCAAAAAGAGGAATCGAAGTTGATAAAGCCAAAGTTGAGTCCATAGCCAAGTTGCCGTACCCGACTACACCAAAGGAGGTTCGCGGATTTCTAGGACACGCCGGTTTTTATCGGCGCTTTATTAAAGATTTCGCGAAAATAGCTCAACCATTGACAAGGCTACTGCAAAAAGAAATCAACTTCGATTTCGATGACAAGTGTAAGGAGGCCTTTACGCTCCTGAAAGACAAGCTCACAACAGCTCCGGTGATGCAGCCGCCGGATTGGAACAAGCCCTTCGAAATAATGTGCGAAGCCTCCGATTGGGCAATCGGAGCAGTACTGGGACAGAAATCCGGGAAGGAGAGCCACGTGATTCACTATGCATCAAAGACATTGAATCCAGCTCAATGCAACTATTCCACAACAGAGAAGGAGCTGTTGGCAATTGTGTTTGCCTTTGATAAATTCTGTTCTTATTTACTCGGCTCGAAGATAATCGTCTATACCGATCACGCTGCCGTCAAACATCTCCTTGCAAAGAAGGAATCAAAGCCAAGGCTTATCCGATGGATTCTTTTGCTTCAAGAATTCGATTGGGAGGTGAAGGACAAGAAAGGAGCTGAAAATCATGTGGCGGATCACTTAAGCCGATTAAATCAAGAAGAAGATGGAGAGCCAATCAACGAGACCTTTCCAGAAGAACACTTATATACTGTTTCGGAGACTGTTTCCAGCCTTGCCCAGCTGCTTCCAGAACAGTGTTTTGCTATGCAAGTTCAGAGAGTGTCTCAGTTGGCCAACCAAGACACCATCGAGTCAGAACAGTTGCAGACAGTGGGTAAGACTTCTAATTTACCTTGGTTTGCTAATATTGTGAATTATTTGACATCTAAGCAGCTTCCACCTGAGTTTACTCACGCTCAAAAAGCTAAGTTGAAAAGCGAGTGCAAGCAGTACTTTTGGGACTCTCCAATTCTTTGGAAAATGGGAGTCGATCAAGTCATTCGCAGATGCATACCCGAGGATGAGCAAGAAGATGTCTTATCCCATTACCACTCCTCTGCTTATGGTGGACATTTTGGTCCAAAAAGAACCGCATGAAAGGTGTTAGATGCAGGATTCTTTTGGCCACGCCTACACCTCGACGCTTATAAGTACTGTAAGTCTTGTACACGTTGTCAAATGACAGGAAATATATCCATGAGAGATGAAATGCCCCAAAAGCCCTTAAGATTTTGTGAAATTTTTGATGTATGGGGTATGGATTTCATGGGTCCGTTTCCGCACTCATATGGGAACGTGTATATTTTACTTGCGGTCGATTATGTTTCAAAATGGGTCGAGGCGAAAGCCACCAAGACTAATGATTCTAAAGCAGTTGCAGGATTTCTCCGTACTAATATTTTTTGCAGATTTGGAGTGCCTAAAGCCATAATAAGCGACCAAGGCACACACTTTTGCAACCGCACCATAGAGTCATTAATGAAGAAGTATGGAGTAGCTCACCGAGTCTCTACCGCTTATCATCCTCAATCGAATGGACAAGCTGAAGTGTCTAATCGAGAAATCAAGGCTATATTGGAGAAGACTGTCAATCCATCAAGAAGGATTGGAGTACAAGGCTGGATGACGCTTTATGGGCCTATCGTACAACCTATAAAACTCCTCTCGGAATGTCTCCGTACAGATTGATTTTTGGTAAGCTATGTCATCTGCCTGTGCAACTGGAGCACAAAGCTTGGTGGGCTATTAAGAAAATCAACATGGACCCAACCGAAAGTGCTAAGGAACGAAAATATCAGCTTCAAGAGCTGGAAGAGATTCGGATGGAGTCCTATGACGCGGCAATGCGATACAAGGATTGTACTAAGGCATGGCATGATAAGGCTATTCGTTTGAAGAAATTTGAGCCAGGGCAACTTGTCCTGCTTTATCAATCACGCCTACGGCTCATGCCTGGAAAGCTTAGGTCCAGATGGATTGGTCCATTCCGAGTGCGCTCCGCTTGGCCAAGCGGAGCAGTGGTCATACAGAAATTGGACTCGGACGACGCTTTTACTGTGAATGGCCATCGCCTTAAAATCTACCATGCAGCCGCAATGATGAAAGATGTGGACGAGCAAAGCTTGTCCATTCCCTCTTACGTTTGACTCTTTGAAGAGGAGGTCTAGCCAAAGACTCTAAAGAGAGGCGCTACCGGGAGGCAACCCGTGTTTTGCTAGTTATTTCAATTTTTCGTATTTTTAATTATTTTTGCCTATTTTATGCTTGATGATTTTCTTCTTATTTTTTTTCAGATTTTTGGTTAAGGATGAAAAGGTCTAAGTGTAAGGAGATAAAGTTTGAAGGACCAAATTGCAATTTTGGAGAGATGGAAGGACCCAATTGAAGTTTCCAAGATTCTACAAGGACTCAATTGCATGAAGGAGGTTTTATTGAGGCCAAATTCACTTAACAAAAGTTGATGGACTCAATTGAATGAAGATGGGGTCCCTTGTCTTAATTGTGCAAGTGGAGGGGTCAAAGTGAAAATATTAATCTACTATAAATACAACAACCCTACCCACTTGCCACTATTCCCACTTCTTCCCTCAATAACCGCCGCCCACTTCTCCCTCTCTGTATAGATTTTTCAAGTATTGCAACCTCCACCACCACAACCAACTCAACTGCACAACCAAACCATCATACCGCCGAAGAAACGATCAGGGCTCCGCGCCTCCGCTAAATGGTTCAGCGCCTACAAGAACGACCCGGAGATACAGCGCCGCCGCGCCACCGCTAAGGCCTCCGCTACGGCCGCCGCTCGAGCTCAAGCTCTCGCCATTGTTCCATATGTTGAAGAAGAAGTTCCACCACCGCTGGAGTTTGTGTACGAGCCGGAAAAACTGTTCACGTCCCGGAAGAAGATGTTCAAGCTCCGAAAGAAAATGTTCAAGTCCCATACTCCACCTTCTATACGGAGTCTTCTTCTCCTCCAAAACCGCCAAGGAGACGGTTACGAAGAAATAGGGGAGTGCGTGTCCAAGAACCGACTCAACCGCCGAGAACGGTTGTTATCGACGATACTCCCGAGAAGTCTCCCGAAAAGTCTCCCGAGCCTACACCGCCACCGTCTCCGCCTCGCCGCTCTCGTGCACGTCGGTCGTCCGCCCAACATTCCGGCGAAGCCTCATCCTCTCAACCGCCTCGTTCGCCCCAAACGGTGTACGAATGGTTGCCCTTTGTGGACCAAGCCCGAGTATGTGAGCCGGCCCCGCAACCGCAATATTACGGAGATGTAAATTGGAGGGAAAGTATATATGGGGAGTTGCCTAGTGAAAAGCAAGACTCGGATTACGTGTCCGACGAGCATGATGGACACTACAAAGGAGATTTCAACTTGAGTGGTCTCTCGTTAGCCGATTCCGACTCCACGTCCGCCCTTCCGCGAGAAAACCAATATGGTAACCGAACCATAATACACTTGGACACACCTAAAGCCGTCGCCGCCCTCTATCGCTTCGATATAGAGTACTTGGACGATCGGAACATGGAACGCGAAGGAAAGGAGTATCGGAGTGGACGCCTCCTTGATCGAGATTTCCTTCGTCGTGCGGGTATTATAAATCCTTTCTTTCGGTATTTTCAGCGTATTGGTTGGTCTTGGTTGTTGGAGTCTCATCATTATGATTGCTATAAGGAGTCAACAAGAGAGTTTTTCAATACCTTCCACTTTGAGCATGATAAAGACTTATATGTGCCATGTATTGCCTTTCGTTTGTTTGGGAATAATTATCATCTTTCTTTGGCCGAGTGGAGTGCACATCTAGGTATTACGAGTTTTGATCATTTCCTTGAGTTGAGGTATGAGATGGGTTCGCATTGTTTGCCGAATAAGGATCCTCAATACATAGGACCGATTAGTGCACGGAAGCTTCTAGCGCCGAGCGATCCGGAGGATTTTCAATCCTCGGGTTCGTACGTATGCTACATTGAGGATCCCGTGCTGCGCCTCTGTCATCAATACCTAGTCCACAACCTCACGGGTAAGAGTACAGCTTTCGATAAGGTAACGGCAAATGAGTTGTATTTTTTGTGGTGTATGCATGCCAACCGATCGGTCAACCTAAGCTTTTGGATAGCTAAAAACATGTTCGTCATAGCTAGTCACACCGCACGACACCTCACGTTGTGCCACTTACTTGCTACGTTCATTGAATGCAACTTTGTGATCTATGATGCTCAATTTTTAAGCCCTGTGCCCCCTCCTACTTTGTTTGATATGTCGTTGTTGAGACATTCTCGCTTAGTGTATGAACTGCCTAACCGGGACATTCAGTTCTATCCACCGGGACCTCGTGTCTCGAGTACATCTTCGAGTGTAGGTGGAGATTATGTGGAGCTGCTGCGCACTGACCTAATTGCCTTGGGAAGCCGTGTTGACCGCCTGCGCCGTACCGTGATGAGCCGACTGCCTCGCTTGCCCAAGCGAGGCGCCAAGTAAACTTTTCTCCCCAATTTATGTGTTTGTCTTTGTTTCTGTTTTGAGTCTGTGTTTGTGAGTCTTATGTGTTGTTTTTGTGTCCTTACACTTGAAAGGGTTCAAGTGTAAGGAGGGGTAGTTTATTTTCTTTTGTGTTTATGTTCTTACACTTGAAAGGGTTCAAGTGTAAGGAGGGTGTTTCTGTTTTGTCATGACTTCTCTCTTCGTTTTGTCTTTTCTTCTTGCTCGAGGGCGAGCAAGTTTTAAGTGTAAGGAGGGGGGTCTTTTGTGTCGAAGCATGCCAAAATTTTCGATTTTTTATACGCCGAATTTCTATGATCAAGCATGTCTTATTTGTGCTTTTGTGTCTCAATATGCTTGCTCGTAGACTTTGTGAAAATTAGAACTAGGCACATATGTGTATGTAGCTTGGGATGACGAAAAATAAACTTTGTTGGATTGAATTTTATAACCACTCACATTAAATTAGATTTGAGCCTAAAGTAGGACACTTCCTACTATTTTCTTTTGAGAGTGTTTATCCGCAAAATTGCAATAAGTTTGAGTCATTTGTGATACATGATAGGAGGCACTAGGGATTTTTAGACAAACGGCCGCGACAAAATATTTTCGACCCTAAATTATCCCCTAGTGAGCCAAGTTGAGCCTTGACCGATTCTTTAATTTGAGTTAGTAAAAATTTAGCCAAGGCCTTTTAAACTTTCTCTTGGCCCATGTTATTGCGTGTCTTATAAACTTTCTTGTGCATGATAATTGTTTAGAGGAGTGATAGTTATGTCCTCTGCCTGCCCAATTAAGAGGTGCTGCAAAAAGATGTATAAAGGCCGAAAAATTGAATGTATAATCTGCGAAAGAAAAAGCAGAATAGAAGTGGCCTGATTGCCCAGTTGAGTCAGTCTGTACCCAGAAGTTGAAAAAGAAAAAAATATGCCACGAAAAGAAGAGAATACATATGCAATATTCAGAAAAAAAAAGAGATGTGGCAGAGAAAAAAAAAAGTGGGTACATGAAAATAATTGTAGCATCTGTTCGAAATTGTCAAGTGGTGGGATGTTTTGAATTTTTGTATTAATTGCACAAGTAAGTGAGTTTGACATGCATAACATTGAAATATAATTTTGATGGAGCTTAGTACCCTAGGGCCCTTACCAACATCAATTTGTCTAAGTCCTAAGCCCCATTACAACCTAATGAGAAAGACCTCCTTGATATTGCTATTGTGACGAATTCTTATCGTAATTGCGTGGATTATTTTCTTGAGTGGCTTGAACCGAACATAGATTAGTTGAGTGATGAGAGAACCTTGAGGAGATCCACATTGTTTAGATTTTGACCAAATTGATATATGTGTGCTTAGTTCGAAATTTGCATCGTCTACTTGCTTGATGAGATCATATTTGCATAATTTGATTTGCTTGGCTAGTTAATCGGTGTTGAGAATTTTGAAATGATTGGTGCTGCTTCTTGTCGTAGTTTTTCATGTTTTATTTGAGTCCGTATGTTTGTTCTTGTCTTTGTTTTGTTCGTGACTTTGTGTCCTTGTTTGTCGTGTCTTTATTTTCCTTGAGTCTTTTATTTTTGTTTTGAGTCTTGGGATTGGCCGAAATAACTAAGTACTTATCTTTTTCTCTCCTTATACTCGTGGGCGAGCACAAATCAAGTGTAAGGATATTTGATGAGTCGTTTTCGTACTTAGTGATTTCAGGCCGAAAAGTGTGTCAATTGGCCAACCGGTGCACTCGCAGTGGCGTATTATGCAGGGTTTCGGTGCTGACGTGGCATGATGAAGAGGTTATTAATTGGCGCATTTTGGTGAAGAAAAGGCGCGGAAAGTCGCGAATTAAGGCACGGTTATTAGGATAGGAAAAGATCAAGAAATTATCTTTTGGTGGTTAAGGAAAGATCTTGTTTCCTTATCCACCCAAATCTTTTCCTTATCCTAATTTAACCTACCTTGGAGAGGAAGAAAAGGAGGAGTATATTAAGAGATGTTGAGGGAAGAAAATCACACGCCATAACACAGGAGACAGCTATTCGAACACGTCCCAACATCTCGAGCTCACATTCCGGCCATTGCTCCCTTTCGATCCCAACCGCCGACCGCCGCCGCACCATCGCGCCGCCGAACTGCCCATGCCGAAGACCATTTTCGAACCATCTTCAGAACCTTTCCGACCAGATTTCCGCAGCAAAGCTTAGAAGAAAAACAGCGTTTAAAATTTCCATCTTTCATGTTCTTAAAACTCCGTAGCTTAAATTCTAGTTTTATTTCGTTTTGCATTTAATCGTTTTTTCTAGGAACTTAGTAATTTCAAATTCGAACCTCTTTGTTATTTCAATTCAAGATTTTAGTTAAATTTCGTAAGTTATTATTTTCTGCTAGTTCGAACCTTAATTAGTTTAAATTTCGTGCATGCTAAATTTAGGGTTATTCGTGTTCATGTTTCTGTTCTGCAAACTGTCCCAGTTGTCCAGTCGAAGCGTCAGCATGAGTAGCTAAACTTTTTAGGGTCCGGCAGAACGTGAATGCACACGTGAACAGTACATGAGGCTTAGGTGCTCATAATTAATCAAAAGGGTTTCGGGATAATTCTGAATTAATTAATCTGGCTAGTAATTTAGGCTTGATCACCCTAGGTTGCGCAGTCTGTAGCTAACTTAGTACTTCCATCGTTTCTCGTGGAACAAGGCTAGGTGAGTAGCGAAATTATTCGTAAGAGTAATTGGATTACACCGATAGGAGACAATGAGATGCCCAACATACGAGTAGGCTCCTATACTAGGCTCCCTTAGTTCGATAAAGCTGTCTAGCTATTAAATCTATTGATTGCCCAACAACGTAGGTTGTAGCTAGGTTAGAGAAGTAGCCGTTTCTATGCCCAACATGGCGGTTACCGAATAAGTAAGTGGGAGTGAGGATCACGCAGTTTAAGTTACGGTGGTCTATAACTAGTAGATTCTTGAGATTAATTCATATTTAGTGCCGAGGATTGGAATAAACGAGTGCATGGATATTCTGCTGGACCTGTCTTTCAATTGCCCAGTTCATTCAGTTTATTTCTCGTTTTCTGTTTTTATTCTTGCTTTTAATTTTACAAGTTCTTAGTTTAATAGGAAACCAAAATCTTGCGTGGTTGCTAACCAAAACCCTAGATAAGTAGGAAAATAAAGTGTCTAGTCGTCCGTTCCCTATGTTCGATACCTGTGAACTATACTGATATAATTCTCTGATTTTTGCAGGATTATTTGGTGCAATACAGCGATCACCAGTTAGGGAAGTAGCCGTTTCGATGCCCAACATGACGGTTACCAACTAACTAAGTGGGAGTGAGGATCACGTAGTTTAAGTTACGGTGGTCTATAACTAGTAGATTCTTGAGATTAATTCATATTAAGTGTCGAGGATTAGAATTACGAGTGTGTGAATATTCTGCTGGACCTGCCTTTCAATTGCCCAGTTCATACAGTTTATTTTCAGTTTTATTAATTTCTTTCAGTTTTAAAATTTCTTAGCTTAGATTGAAACCCAAAACTTGCGTGGTTGCTAACCAAAACCATAGATAAGTTGGAAAATAAAGTGTCTAATCGTCCGTTCCCTGTGTTCGATACCCTGTGAACTATACTGATATAATTATCTAATTTTGCAGGATTATTTGCTACAATACAGTGATCACCAAATTGGCGTCGTTGCCGGGAAACGGTGTTAACTAGTTTTATTAATTTTTCTACTAATCTTTCTTTTGTGCTTTTCGATGTTGCCTGAGCAGGTCTTCCAAACCTAATCTGATATTTGATCCTGAGATCGAGAAAGCAACAAAGAGGAATAGGAAGGAGACAAAGCTACAAAAGCAACAGAATCTGTCCAAGGCAGCAGACGTCTCAACTGCCCAACCAGGAGACAGAACAGACGCCGGTGATCAGATCAGCGACTTAGAACCAGAGACTATTTTATTCGACAGAACAAGGAAAAATACTCCAGTAACAAGCTCAGAATCAGAGGAGGAAGAGATGGAAGAAGTGCACAATCCACAACCTTTGAGGATGAATTCCGGATCGCTTGACATGGGAGCGGACCTACCCGGTCCAATCCAAATCACAACTACTGAACAAATCGATGTCAAGCTGAACATGGTCGCTGCCATGCCGAAGTTTTATGGAAGGATGAACGAGAATCCAAATTCCTTTTTGGCATCGTTCAACCAAGTTGTAACTTGCACCGGCAAGGCAACCTGGATGGGTTCAAGCTCAAGGCCTTTCCATTCACTCTCCAAGACGGAGCACAAGCGTGGTTCTCAAGTCTAAAGCCAAACACGATCACGACGTGGTCCCAGATGCATACGGTTTTCTTGAAGAAGTATTTCCTGCAGTAAAAAACAAATGCATTAAAGAAGTTGATTTCCGGGATCGCTCAAGAAATCGACGAGACCTTCGGTGCATACTGGGAGAGATTTGGACGACTTGTCGATAGTTGTCCGAACCATGGCTACTCGGATGTGGAGCTTCTACAAATTTTCTATCAAGGGATGATAGACGAAGCAAAAGCCATGGTTGATATCGGTCTGAGAGGGAATTTCCATACAAGCCTCTACGAAGATGCAATGAATATTATTAAAGGGCTTACAGAATCCACCTCGCAATACAAAGGGCCGAGACCAACAAGGAGAGCTGTAAATTGGTCTCATTCCGACTACATGGATGAGATCGATAGTAAAGTGGAGGCGAAATTTAGCCTACTGCAAGACAAGCTCGACTTGATACTCAAGCAGAACGCTCCTGACCCAAGCCGATCAAATGCCGATCACGCATGTGGAACATGTGGAGAAAAAGGACATATATCACGACAATGTCCGGAAGAAGAAGTAAATGCAGCTGGAAATTGGAGCGGACAGCAAGGGGTTCATCCAAACCTTCGATGGAGGCAACCAGAAGAGCAATTTCAACCAAGAAATCCGCCTCAACCACAATTCCAGCAGTCATACCAGCAGCAACAGAATTATCAGCAGCCATACCAGGCTCCTAATCAGAATAGCTATCAGCAGGCATATAGGCCTTCGCATCAAAGGCAGTTTCAGCAGCAGGGTGCTCCAGTTGCCCAACCGGAGCACCAGAATCCATTGGAAAAGCTTTTGGCCGAAATGGTTTCCTCGCAGAAGGACACCACTGCATTTCAACAACAAATGCAGCGGGAGATCAATCAGACAAAGAAGGGTCAGCAAGCTACGATGGATCAGTTGGCCAAGCAGATGAGTAAGTTGAATTCTACCATGCAGGAAATTAAGAATTCTCAAGGGCAGCTCCCAGCTCAACCCCAGCAAAATCCAAATGCCCATAACTGCAATCAGATTACGCTGCGTGGAGGAAAAGAACTGTCTGGCCCGATTGTGCAAGTGAGACCCCCAGAAAAGCTGGCAGAAAAAAAGAAGGCTGCAGAACAGCCTGCACAACCCTACCGTCCAGTAGAACAGCATGCTGAAGATGCTGAACCAGAATAGGAAGAGGAGGTTGTCCCAACTAGCCAATCGGAGTCTGAACCAATACTTCCTCCACCATTTCCGGAAGCTTTGGAAAGGAAGAGAACACTGAACAAGGAAAGCATGGATTACATGAAGTTGTTCGAGAAATTGGAAATAAATATCCATTTCCTTGAAGTCGTAAAGATTCCCAAGTTCGGGAAATTTGTGAAGGATTTCATTGTTGGAAAAGTTCCCAAGTCCGGGAAAGTTCTGTTCGATCACACAGTGTCAGCAATCATACAAAAGATGCTTCCTGCTAAATGTGCCGACCCATGTATGTTCACACTTCCCTGTCTGATGGGTGATGTCATGATTAAACAAGCCATGTGTGATCTAGGTGCATCTATAAATGTTATGCCTTTATATGTATATAATCAATTGGTAGGTGCTGAGTTAATATCCACTAAGGTGATTATTCAATTAGCGGATAGGTCATGCATTGCTCCGATTGGTTTACTTGAGAACATTTTAGTCAGAATCAACAACTTTGTCTATCCGGCTGATTTTTATGTAATAGACACAATTGATAGGCAAGTTGAAGGAACTACGGGGGTGTTATTGGGTAGGCCATTTTTAAAGACAGTAAAGGCTATAATTAATGTGGATGAGAGTTCGATAAGTGTAGCATACCATAATGAAACTTATGTTCATAGGATATCTGAAGCACTTAAGAAACCATACGATCATGAAAATGAGAATGCTTTTTCTACTGACTCCATTGATGCTATTGTCCAAGAATATCTTGAGACGTATGTGATGCAGGACAAAATGGAAGTTACCTTGACCCAAGGGCTGACTGAGGAAGATGTCAAAGATATGAGGGATGAGGAGATCAGAGAAAGCATCCTAGCTTTGTACGCAACCCCAAAGCTGGAAACTGTCAGCAATGTGTCTAAGTTGCCCAACCGAGACACTTCTGAGAAACTGTTGCCGTTAATCGTTAGAGCTCCGAAGCTGGAACTTAAACAGCTCCCTACACATATGAAGTATGTATATCTGGGAGAAGATGAGACGCTACCCGTCATCATCAACAAGGAGCTCGATGACAATCAAGAGACGGCATTGCTTGAAGTTTTGAGGAAGCATAAGAAGGCTATCGGATGGACTTTAGCCGACATTACCGGCATAAGTCCCGACGTATGCGAGCACTCTATTTTGATGGAGCCTGATAGCAAGCCTTTCCGCGATCAAAAAAGGAAGCTTAATCCGAATATGCGGGAGGTCGTATTAAAGGAAGTTTTGAAGTTGCTATCTATGGGTATAATCTACCCCATATCGGATAGCAAATGGGTGAGTCCCGTTCATGTCGTGCCGAAGAAATCTGGATTCCAAGTGGTGAAGAACGAGAAGAACGAATTGGTTCCGGTACGCTTAGTGACGGGATGGCGCATGTGCATCGATTATTGGAAGCTTAATTCGGCTACACGTAAGGATCATTTCCCGCTTCCTTTCATCGATCAAATGCTCGAGAGACTTGCAGGGCAAGTCTATTTCAGTTTTCTAGACGGATATAGCGGCTATTTCCAAATCCATGTGCGAGACAAGGATCAAGACAAGACGACGTTCACATGCCCATATGGAACGTTCGCCTACCGTCGAATGCCGTTTGAATTGTGTAACGCGCCGGGCACCTTTCAAAGGTGCATGATGAGTATATTCTCGGACCTTATCGAGAATTGCATAGAGGTCATCATGGAGGACTTCACCGTATACGGTGATTCTTACACTTCGTGCTTGAAGAATCTAGACAAGGTCCTAGCTCGGTGCGTAGAAAAGAATTTGGTGTTAAATTATGAAAAATGCCATTTCATGGTGACCGAGGGAATTGTGCTTGGTCACATTGTTTCTAGAAGAGAAATCGAAGTCGACAAGGCCAAGGTCGAGTCCATAGCCAAATTTCCGTACCCAACTACGCCAAAAGAAGTTCGCGGTTTTCTAGGGCATGCTGGGTTCTATCGACGCTTTATCAAGGATTTCGTGAAGATTGCTCAACCGTTGACAAGGCTACTACAAAAATAGATCGACTTCGATTTTGATGACAAGTGTAAGGAGGCATTTACCCTCCTAAAAGGCAAGCTAACAACAGCTCCGGTGATGCAGCCGTCGGATTGGAACAAGCCCTTCGAAATTATGTGCGATGCCTCCGATTGGGCAATCGGAGCAGTGATGGGACAAAAATCCGGAAAGGAGAGCCAGGTGATTTACTATGCATAAAAAAGATTGAATCCAGCTCAATGCAACTATTCCACCACGGAGAAGGAGCAGTTGGCAATAGTGTTTGCCTTTGATAAATTCCGTTCTTATTTACTCGGCTCGAAGATAATCGTCTATACCGATCACGCAACCGTCAAGCACTCTCAGCAAAGAAGGAATCAAAGCCACAAATTATCCGATGGATTCTTCTTCTACAAGAATTCGATTGGGAGGTGAAGGACAAGAAAGGTGCTGAAAATCATGTGGCGGACCACTTAAGCCGATTAAATCAAGAAGATAATCGAGAGCCAAAAGACGAGACTTTTCCAGAAGAACACTTATATGCTGTTCCAGAGACTGTTTCCAGCCTTGCCCAGCTGCTGTCGGAACTGTGTTTTGCGATGCAAGTTCAGAAAGTGTCTCAGTTGGCCAACCAAGACACCACCGAGTCAGAACAATTGCAGACTGTGGGTAAGACTTTTAATTTACCTTGGTTTGCTAATATTGTGAATTACTTGACATCTAAGAAGCTTCCACCCGAGTTTACTCATGCTCAAAATGCTAAGTTGAAAAGCGAGTGCAAGCAATATTTTTGGGACTCTCCAATTCTTTGGAAAATTGGAGTCGATCAAGTGATTCGCAGATGCATACCCGAAGATGAACAAGAAGACGTCTTATTCCATTGCCACTCTTCTGCTTATGGTGGACATTTTGGCCCAAAAAGAACCACAAGAAAGGTGTTGGATGCGGGATTCTTTTGGCCAGGCCTACACCTTGACGCCTACAATTACTGTAAGTCTTGTACGCGTTGTCAAATGATCGAAAATATATCCATGAGAGATGAAATGCCCCAAAAACCTTTAAGATTTTGTGAAATTTTCGATGTATGGGGTATGGATTTCATGGGTCCGTTTCCTCACTCATATGAGAACGTGTATATTTTACTTGCCGTCGATTATGTTTCTAAGTGGGTCGAGGCGAAAGCCACCAAGACTAATGATTCTAAAGTGGTTGCAGGATTTCTCCGTACTAACATTTTTTACAGATTTGGAGTGCCCAAAGCCATAATAAGCGACCAAGGCATACACTTTTGCAACCGCACCATAGAATCCTTAATGAAGAAGTATGGAGTAGCTCACCGAGTCTCTACCGCTTACCATCCTCAATCGAATGGCCAAGCTGAAGTGTCTAATCGAGAAATCAAGGATATATTGGAGAAGACAGTCAATCCATCAAGGAAAGATTGGAGTACGAGGCTGGAAGACGCCTTATGGGCTTATCGGACAGCTTATAAAACTCATCTCGGAATGTCTCCGTATAGATTGATTTTTGGTAAGCTATGTCATCTGCCTGTGCAACTGGAGCACAAAGCTTGGTGGGCTGTCAAGAAAGTCAACATGGACCCAGCCGAATGTACTAAGGAACGAAAATATCAGCTTTAAGAGCTGAAGGAAATTCGGATGGAGTCCTATGACACGGCAATGCGATACAAAGATCGTACTAAGGCGTGGCATGATAAGGCCATTCGTTTGAAGAAATTTGAGCCGGGGCAACTTGTCTTGCTATATCAATCACGCCTACGGATCATGCCGGGAAAGCTTAGGTCCAGATGGATTGGTCCGTTCAGAGTGCGCTCCGCTTGGCCAAGCGGAGCAGTGGTCATACAGAAACTCGATTCGGACGAAGCTTTCACCGTCAATGGCCATCGCCTTAAAATCCACCATGTTGCTGCTATGATGGAAGATGTGGACGAGCAAGGCTTGTCCATTCCCTCTTACGTTTGACTCTTTTAAGAGGAGGTCTAGCCGAAGACTCTAAAGACAGGCGCTACCGGGAGGCAACCCGCATTTGTTATTTCCATTTTTTATTTTTCGTATTTTTATTTGTTTTTGCCGTTTTATGCTTGGTGTTTTTCTTCTTATTTTCAGATTTTGGCTAAGGAAGAAAAGGGCTTAAGTGTAAGGAGAAATAAACTGTTGTGGTGAATCTAGAAGAGAAGAAGTTTGGGGGACCAAATTGTAATTCCATAAGTTATAGAGGACCCAATTGATGTTTCCAAAGTTTTTGAAGGGTTAAATTGCAAGAAGGAAGCTTTGTTGGAGCCAATTGAAGTTTATAAAGATTGGAGAACTTAATTGCATAAAGATGGGGGTCATTCTATCAATTGTGCAAGTGGAGGGGTCAAAGTGAAAAGTTTTGTACTATAAAAGGGGTGAGATCATGAAACCCTACCCACTTGACACTATTCAACCCTCTTTCTCTCTCAAGGCCGCCGTCCTCCTCCTTCTCTCTGCAAAATCTTCAACTTCCACCACCACAACCCGATCAGTTGTGCAACCGAGACACTATGCCGCCGAAGAAGAAGTCTGGACTCTGAGCCGCTACCCAATGGTTTTCCGCGTACAAAGCTGACCCGGAGGCACAACGCTGCCGCGCCGCCGCTGCTGCCGCCGCCTAAGCTATAGTGCCCTTCCAACAAGTTCCCTTCGACGATGCCGAAGTCTCACCACCGCCGGCATTCACGTACGAACCGGAGCCAGAGGAAGATCCGCAAGTTCAATATTCAAACTTTGTCACGGAATCTTCTTCTCCTCCGAAACCGCCAAGGAGACGGTTACGTAGTTCCACGGGAGTTCGAATTCAAGAGCCGATCCAACCGCCAAGAGCGAATCTCACTGAATCCACACCCAAGGACTCTCCCAAGCCTATGTCGCCGCCGTCTCCCCCTCGCCAATCTCGCGCCCGTCGGCCTTCCATCCGACACCCTGACGAAGCCTCATCCTCTCAACCACCTCGTTCTCCTCAAACGGTGTACGAGTGGTTACCCTTATTGGATAAAGCCCGAGTATCTCAACCGGCACCGCCGCCGCAATATTACGGCGACGTGAATTGGATGGAGAGTATACGTGGAGACTTGACGAGTGACGAACAGGACTCGGACTACGTGTCCGATGACCATGACGGCAACTATGAAGGCGACTTCAACTTGAGTGGCCTTTCTCTAGTCGACTCCGATTCCACATCCGCCTTCCCGCAAGAAAATGAATATGGTAACCGCACCATAATTCACTTGGACACGCCCGAAGCCGTCGCCGCCCTCTCTCATTTCGAGATCGAGTACTTGGATGACCGGAACATGGAGCGTGAAGGAAAGGAATACCGGAGCGGACGCCTAATCGACCGTGAGTTCTTACGCCGAACGGGTAATATCATACCCTGCTTTACCTACTTTGGTCTAATTGGTTGGTCTTGGTTGCTAGAATCTCATCATTATATTTGCTACAAGGAATTGGCTAGAGAGTTTTTCAATACTTTTCATTTTGAGCATGATAAAGATTTATATGAGCCATGCATAGCCTTTCAATTATTTGGAAACAATTATCATCTTTCTTTGGCCGAATGGAGTGCGCGGTTAGGCATCACCACTTTTGACCATTTTCTTGAGTTGAGGTATGAAATAGGTGCACATTGCTTGCCGAACAAGGATCCTCAATACATAGGATCGATCAATGCATGGAGGCTTTTAGCCCCGAGCGACCCAGAGGATTTTCAATCCTCGGGTTTGTATGTGTGCTACATCGAGGATCTCGCTCTCCGCCTATGTCATCAATTCTTAGGTCACAACCTCACCGGTAAGAGTACGGCCTTTGACAAGGTAACGACTAATGAGCTTTATTTCTTATGATGTATGCATGTCGGTCGACCGGTAAACCTAGGGTTTTGGATTTCCAAGAATATGTTCATTATAGCTAGTCACACCGCACGACACCTCACGGTGTGCCACGTACTTGCTACGTTCATTGAACGAAATTTTGTGATCTACGATGCTCAGTTTTTAAGTCATGTGCCCCCTCCCACTTTGTTTGATATGTCTTTGTTGAGACATTCTCGCTTAGTGTATGAACTGCCTAACCGAGACATCCAGTTTTATCCACCGGGACCTCGTGTCTTGAGTGCATCTTCGAGTGTAGGTTGAGATTCTGTGGAGCTGCTGCGCACTGACCTAAATTCCTTGGGACACCGTGTTGACCGCCTTCGCCGTACCGTTATGAATCGACAGCCTCGCTTGCCCAAACGAGGCGCCAAGTAACTTTTCTCCCCAATTTTTTGTTTTTCATTTTTTGTTTTCTGTTTTGAGTCAGTTTTTGTGAGTCTTTTGTGTCCTTACACTTGAAAGGGTTCAAGTGTAAGGAGGGGTTGTTTATTTTCTTTTGTTATTTTGTCTCTTGTTTTAGTTTGTTCTTACACTTGGTAGGGATCAAGTGTAAGGAGGGTGTTTTTGTGTTTATTTTGTCATGCCTTCTCTCTTTGTTTTGTCTTTTCTTCTTGCTCGAGGGCGAGCAAGTTTTAAGTGTAAGGAGGGGGTATTTTGTGTCGAAGCATGCCAAAATTTTCAATTTTTGATACGCCGTTTTCTATGCTCAAGCATGTCTTATTTGTGCCATTGTGTTTCAATATGCTTGCTTGTAGACTTTGTGAAAATTAGATCTAGGCACATATGTGTATGTAATTTGGGATGACGAAAATTAAACTTTCTTGGATCTAAATTTTTATTAACCACTCACTTCAATTAGATTTGAGCATTAAAGTAGGACACTTCCTACTATTTCTTTTGAGAGTGTTTATCCGCAAAATCGCAATAAGTTTGAGTCATTTGTGATAAATGATAGGAGGCACTAGGGATTTTTAGCCACACGGTCGCGACAAAATATTTCCGAACCTAAATTATCCCCTAGTGAGCCAAGTTGAGCCTTGACCGATTCGTTGATATGAGTTAGTAAAAATTTAGCCAAGGCCTTTTAAACTTTCTCTTGACCCATGTTATTGCATGTCTTATAAACTTTCTTGTGCATGATAGATGTTGTTTAGAGGATTGTTACATATGTCCTCTGCCTACCAAATTAAGAGGTGCTGCAAAAAGATTTGTATAGGCCGGAATTTGAATGTATAAGCTGCGAAAGATAAAAAGCATATTTTAAGTGGCATGATTGCCCAGTTGAGACAGTCTGTACCCAGAATGTGGAAAAAGAAGAAAAAAAATTATGCCACGAAAAATACATATGAAATATTCAGAAAAAAAGAAGTTGCAGAGAAAAAGAAAAAAATGGGTACATTAAATAATTGTAGCATTTGTTCGAAATTGTTAAGTGGTGGGATGTTTTGAATTTTTATTGATTGCACAAGTAAGTGAGTTTGGCATGCATAGCATTGAATTGTAATTTTGATGGAGCTTAGTACCCCTAGGACCCTTACCAACATCAATTTTTCTAAGTCATAAGCCCCATTACAACCTAATGAGAAAGACCTCCTTGATATTGCTATTGTGACGATCTCTTATCGTGATTGCGTGGATTTATTTTCTTGAGTGGCTTGAACCGGACCTAGATTAGTTGAGTGATGTGCGAACCTTGAGGAGATCCACATTGTTTAGATGTTGACCAAGTTGATATATGTGTGCTTAGTTTCGAAATTTGCATCGTCTACTTGCTTGATGAGATCATATTTGCATGATTTGATTTATTTGGCTAGTTAATTGGTGTTGAGAATTTCGGATTGATTGGTGCTGCTTCATGTCGTCATTTTTCATGTTTTTATTTGTGTCCGTGTTTTTTTTATTATTTCGTGTCTTTGTTTTGTTCGTGTCTTTGTGTCCTTGTTATGTCGTGTCTTTGGTTCCTTGAGTCTTTTATTTTTGTATTGAGTCTTGGGGATTGGTTGAAATGACTAAGTACTTATTTTTTGTCTCTCCTTATACTCGAGGGCGAGTATAAATCAAGTGTAAGGATATTTGATGAGTCGTTTTCGTACTTAGTAATTTCAGGCCGAAAAGTGCGTCAATTGGCCAACCGGTGCACTCGCAGTGACAAAAAATGCAGGTTTTAAGTGCTGACGTGGCATGATGACGAGGATAATATTTGGCGATTTTTTATAAAGAAAAGGCACGGAATTGATGACGTGGGCGCGGATTTGTGGAGAAGGAAATAATCTTGAAGATATTTTGTGGTAGTTAAGGGAAGATATTATTTCCTTATTTATCCAAATCTCTTCCTTTATTAAAAGATTTGACCTAGCTTGGAGAGGAAGAAAAGCAGGAGTCTATAAGGAGTTGAAGGGGGACGAAAATCACAACCTTGATAGCCTCAAACACGCCCCCAACACCCGAACACACATTCTTGCCATTGCTCCCTTCCGACCGAGAATTCCGCCGCCGCCGCCGATTACTGCCGAAGCCGAAGACCGCCGAAGACAACCACCGAACCATTTACCGATTTCTGTAGCTTAGTTGAAGAAGAAACTCATCATTCATTTCCGTTGTTTATGCTTTTTAATTTCGTAGTTTGAATTCTAGTTTTAATTTCATTTCGTAGTTAATCGTTTTCGTAGGAACATAATATTTACGTTTGAACATCCATTGCTATTTTAATTCAAGTTTCAGTTTAATTTCGTAGGTTTAAATATTCTGTTACTTCGTGCCTTAGTAGTTTTAATTTTCGTTCATGCTAGATCTAGGGTTATTCATGTCTAAGTTTCTCTTCTGTAAACTGTCCCAGTTGCCAACTAAAGCGTCAGCATGAGTAGCTAAACTTTTTAGGGTCTAGCAGAATGTAAATGCACACGTGAACAGTAGATGAGGCTTAGATTCAAATAATTAATCAAAAGGGTTTCGGGTTAATTCTGAATTAATTAATCTGGCTAGTAATTGAGGCTTGATCACTCTAGGTTGCGCAGTCTGTAGCTAACTTAGTACTTCTATCGTTTCTCGTGGAACAAGGCTAGGTAAGTAGCAAAATTATTCGTTAGAGTAATTTGATTAAATCGATAGGAGACTATTAGATGTCCAACATACGAGTAGGCTCCTATACTAGGCTCCGTTAGTTCGATAAAGCTGTCTACCTATTAAATCTATTGATTGCCCAACAACGTAGGTTGTAGCTAGGTTAGGGAAGTAGCCGTTTCGATGCCCAACATGGCGGTTACCGACTAAGTAAGTGGGAGTGAGGATCACGCAGTTTAAGTTACGATGGTCTATAACTAGTAGATTCTTGAGATTAATTCATATTAAGTGCCGAGGATTGGAATTACGTGTGTGTGAATATTCTGCTGGACCTGCCTTTCAATTGCCCAGTTCATACAGTTTATTTTCAGTTTTCAGTTTTATTAATTTCTTTCAGTTTTACAATTTCTTAGCTTAGATTAAAACTCAAAACTTGCGTGGTTGCTAACCAAAACCATAGATAAGTAGGAAAATAAAGTGTCTGGTCGTCCGTTCCCTGTGTTCGATACCCTGTGAACTATACTGATATAATTCTCTAATTTTGCAGGATTATTTGGTGCAATACAGTGATCACCAGGGCTTTCCTCCACGCAAAGGGTCTGGTAGTTAAAGACCCTGAAAGATTTTCTGACCATGGAGTATCCTAAGAAAACTCCTCAGTCTGACTTGCTATCAAAGACCTTTAACTGGTTCTTTTCGTTATTGTGGATAAAGCACGAACAACAAAAAATATGAAAGTGAGAGATAAAAGGAGTTCTCCCTTTCCATAGTTCATATGGTGTCTTCATATGCATCTGAGTCAGTAGAGATCTGTTTTGAGTGTAACAGGCAGTGTCAGTAGCTTCTGCCCAGAACTTTAATGGTAGACCTGAGTCTGCGAGTAATGTTCTTGCTGCTTCTTTGAGAGTTCTATTTTTCCTTTCAGCAAGACCATTCTGCTGAGGCTTACGTGCCGCTGAGGTCTCATGTTGAATGCATTCAGCTTCGCAGTAGTCCTTCATCACTGAGCTCAGAAACTCTGTTCCACGGTCTGAGCGTATCCTTTGAATCTTGATATCCTTCTCGACGCTTAGCCTTTTCAACAGTTTCGGCAGTTCAAATTTGACGTCAGATTTATTGGCGATGAAAATCACCCATGTATATCTTGAATAGTCATCAATGACTACAAGAGCATATTTCGTTTCTCTGATTGTCACTGGATTGACTAGCCCAAAAAGATCTATGTGAAGCAACTGAAGGATTCCATCAATGGAAGGTGAGGGAATAAGCAGATTGACTTTGTTTGCTTCCCCTTCAAGCATGCCTCATAATTCTTGTGTCTTTTGAAAACTCGTTGGGCAGTCCTTTGACTTTAGCATTCCTTGCTAGCTTGTTCATATCTTGAAGTTCGGATGGTTCAGTCGTCTGTTCCACAACCATGTTGTTCTGTCATCTGACTTCGTGTCTGCTAGCAGGCAAGCTTCAGGTTCGGCGGTATTCCATTCAGCATAATAAATTTTTATTCGCCGCGACCCTGATAACATAGTTTTTCCTGTGGATTTATCAAGAACATCACAAAAACCTGCATCAAAATTCACTTTATTGGAGTTATCACATAATTGACTGGCAGAAAAGAGATTATATTGAAGTCCTTCAACATATGATACTCTAGGAACTGTTGCAGTCCCTATTTTCAGCGTTCCGTATCACCTTGTATAGCCTTTGCAGTTGTCACCAAACTCAATTCTAGCTCCTTCTTGCTAAACATAGTCGGTCAGCAGATTCTTCTGATGCGTCATGTGTCTTGAGCATCCGCTCTCCACAATCCAAGGGTCCTTTAGCACCTGCAAAATAGAAAAAGATTCAGGTACCCTTTGGGTTCAGATTTGGGTCCTTAGAAGTTAGTAGACTTTTAAATCCAAACTTACCCTGATGGTTTCAGACTTCTTTCCCTTCTTGTCAGCTGACTTCTCCACTGAACTTAGAGATGCTGACTTTTTGTTCTTCTGAGGTTCAGCCTTCTTTTTCTTCTGAACCTTTAGGCGTTTGACTCTTGGCTCATAGTAGTACGATCCATGTTGAGCAGGGTGAGTCCATTGCGGTTGGCCATACTGTTCGGCCCACCTAACCTTCTTGGTTCCCCCTAAGTTGGATCTGGGTGTCATGGAGCTTGAACCATGGGTCGATTTCTTGCTGCTGGGCTGAGGTGCGATCATTTTCTGTTTGTTCTTCGCCTGAGGGGTGATAGGTTCAGCAGCTTGAGTCTTCCCTCGGAAAAACCGATCATCCAGCTTTTCTGAGCCTTTTGAGGTAAAAGTAGGTTGTTCACATGTGTAGCCAACTCTTTCATTAATGGAAATTGGCCTATGAGATCTAAGTATACTTACCAACTTCTCCTTGGATCCTAGATACTGCTCTGTCATCAGACCTCGCCAAACTTCATCACTCTTCCGGAGTGACTCACAGTCCTTCTATACTTCTGCGAGTTTCTGACTAAGCTTAGCTATCTCAGTATCTTTCTCAAACATGTCTTTGGTCAAGACTGAGATCTGTGCTTCTTGATGTTGAGACTTAGTCATCAGAGAGTTAATCTCTTCCTTTTGTCTTAACACAAGTTCTTCAGACTCGGTAGAGTCCTAACATCTCATTGAAAGTCTCTGATTTTCAGCTTTCAAAAGTTCTATCTCCTGAATTGTCTTACTGAACTGTTGGCTCATCTGGATCTATTCTTCGAGCAGATCTTCATATGCAAGAACCACTCTAGCGGTTCACCTGCAAGTGAGCTCGTGTCGTGTGTGTATTGTGAAGAGGGGCATATATTAAGATCAGAATTTACCTCAGCCTCTTCTCAGGCCATGAGACACAGTTCAGTATCTTCTGCTTCAATCGTGATGAACGCAGCATCATCATCAGATGATTCCATGAAAAGTTTTGCGTCGTTTGAGCAGTCGGATATCTCTCCAGCTATGTAGGCTTGCCTTTTTTCTGAAAAATTTATGACGTCGGGTTTGTCGTTCAACTATTTCTGCTGCTGAGAGTTCTGGACATTCATTCTGGTAATGTCCTGGCTTCTTGCAGTTATAACATACTGAGCTCCTGCCTTCCCTTTTTGGTGTTTCGTCATATCCAGGGGGGCAACTTCAGTATTCCTGCATACAGGTAAAGATTTAGATTCACTTTTCGAGTGATCATTGTCTTTCTTACCTTAATAGCTCTTGGAAGCCCTTTTCATCTTCATTCTTCGAAACTTGTCCTTCTCCTTCAAATATTTCACAGCAAGGAGAGCGTACTTCTCAGCCAAGTTGTTAGCATATGGTATTGTCACTGAGCTTCCAGCTGACTGACTTGTGCTTGAGGGACTTGCTCCGGGTGTGCTAAATGATGCCTTGTAAGCGTGATTCATTGCCACTTTAGTCTCAGCACCGGGGGTGTGTGGGAGATTAAACTCGAACTCATCTGCCATTAATTCTGAAAATATATAGTTAGGAGTAACAGAGTTCAGGTTAGTTCTCCACTTGGGCCTGCTAAGAGCCCTTAGAATCTTTGTGTTGGTCTCTTTATTGCTGAATGTTCTCCCCAATCCGTTGATGATGTGATTTGATTCATGAATCTGACGCTGAAATCATCAATAGTCTCCCCTGGAATCATAGCGAATGCTTCGAGGTTCTGCAGCTCTAACTCCAGTTTGTTTTCTTTTTTTCTGTGGAGTTCCTTGGCTTAGCACAGCTAGAGCATCTCATAGCTCCTTCGCAGTCTTGCATTCGTGCACCCTGCATAGATACGAGTCATTGAGAGTTATCAATATCGCATGTCGTGCGACTCGATCGAGGTTGTGCAGCTTTCTCTCTTCAGATGTGAAGAGGCAATTATCTTTAGGGACATTTGGGCCGGTTCTGGCACCTACTGCTCCTACTACGATTTCGATGCTGTCGATCATAGGAACAATAGGGACTTTCTCTAGAACGTCAGTCATGCTGTCATGCAGCGATGTTAGATGAGCCTCCATCCTCACCCTCAATACTGATAGTTTTCTGCTGAAAACATAGGTACTGTCCTAATATCTGAAAAATCAGACATGTTGAAGAATATGGTATAAGATGCTATGAAGAGATGCAAGTGCAGAAAAATTGATTTTCATGATCTGTTCGAGTTAGACTAGTAAACAGATAATGATGATCTAGAAGAACACTACTCTGATACCAATTGTCGGTCCAGAGATGAGCTTTAGGTGTAGAGGTGGGGGGAGGGGGGTGAATACACCTGAATGCAAATTTCAAAGTCAAAGCTCGAAACTCAGCAGATGCTGAAGATTGCTTCTGAACTTGTCAGTTAGCCATATAAGCTTTCTCGATCACGTGGGCTGAGATTCTCCTACTGAGTACAGTCCTACTGACTTATGTCAGTGAACAGTAGTTCAGCAGCAGAGGTTGTGTGCGGAAGTGAGGGCCCTTAAAATATTCGTCTCAGTTGAAAATCCATTTTATGCTTGTTTGATTAAAACTCAGTTGAATGATGAATGAACAGTTAGTTAATGCAATAGTTAAAATCAACACATGTAATTTTTAAAGTTGTTCGGAAATGCTGGGTCCTACACCCACTGATAGAACTAAGCTGAGATCTTATATTAATTATGTTGAGCAAGCCTCAGTTGATTTGTTCACAGGACATATTCTCAGTTGTTTGCTTATACTGAGCAAGCCTCAGTCAATCTGTACGCAAGACAGATATCTACTTATAGTCGTAGTGACTCTACAGTTCTTAACCTTTTCAGGTTAGAATTTCTCCAACTAAGAAGGAGTTCTTACAATAAGAACAGTTCAATAAAATGAACTCCTTCGAGGTTATAAGCTATTGAGTATTACAATAAGCACGCTTAGATAGAGAAAGGGAACAATAATTCTCTAGAGAGAAGAACTAAAGAAGATCTAAGTCTAAGAGCAAGTTCTTCGCTTGAATATCGTTGTGAGTTCGCTAGAGAGTGTTTGAGCTTTGGTTGCTTTGGTTGCCGGTGTCTTTGTTAATAGATCCATTGGAGGGAGTCTAGACAAGTGTTGAATAAGATAAGAAAATGACCATAATAATTTGAACGTTAAGTAGAGGCACTGTAGAGATTTCCGCTTTTTCCGGCTAGGAGCAGCTTTATGGCAGAGCATGTAAGACGTTGTCGGCTCCTTATTGGTCGACGTCTATGAGAGTTGGTGAGGCTCATTCAAACTCAAAGTATGATGAGTTGACTTCTTATGAATCCTCGGGGCTTCACCTGATGTTCCTCAATTGGCATTCATCTGAATAATTCAGTTCTCTGGCTCGTTTCCTTTGTAGATTCAGTTGGTCGATAGCTGACCAACTGAATTCCTCGATACTGAGTTAGTCTGCTCTACTGAATATACAACTACTGAACTCTATCCTACTCAGTTCTAACAGCTGAACTCAACTAAGCTACTACAATATCGAAAGCCTATCATTCAGCTAGGGGTTTCTGATCTTCAAATCTTATTATACACTCATCCCAACATGTTGGTCCCGAGTCAAACGTTCAGGTGTAGAGGGGGGGGGGTGAATACACCTAAAAACCTTTTTCTCAAACTCAAAACACGACCAGTCCGTTTACGGAAGATGTCTACAGAATTAATTCAGCAGATCAAGCAAGCTGAACTTGATCACTCGGACAGAGTGACTGACAGTACTAAGGTCTGCAAGCTGACTGATGTCAAAATTTAGAACCGTTCAACATAGGTTCAGTACCATGCGGAAATATGTAGGCCCGATTCAGTTTATTTTAAAAACGTTTGTTTATTAAAATTGTTCAGTAGATTAGTGCGATGTTTTAGCTTTGAACAGAAAACAATAGTTGTATGATTTTATAAGATATTTTTCAGTATGAACAGTATATCATGCAACAATAAACAACACAACAGTTTTTAATGTGGTTCGGATACGCAAGATCCTACGTCCACTCGTCCCGAAAAAAATAGGACACTATTTTATTATACTGAGTTAGTCTCAGTTAGTTTGTACTCAGGACAAACTTTTACTTGTGACTATACTGAGCAAGTCTCAGTTTACAGGGTCAAACAAGGTTGTTTGAATGTATCTCCAACTATGAAGGAGTTCTTAACACTAAGAACAGTTCAATAATTGAACTCCTTCGGTTTAAGCTGTAATTATTACAATGAGCTTAATGTTAGAGGGTGGGAATGAGAGAGGCTTCTAGATAGAAGAACAGAGAGTAATAATCAACTCTGGGTTCGTGTTCTTCAGCTGAGTAATCGCTGAGTGTTCTAGAGCTTTGAATCTTAAATGCTTGAGTTCCCGTATGGTCTTTAATGTGATCATGTTGTGGGACTTGAGGAATCACGACCTTCCCTCTATATATAGTAGCGAACATGGATAGATCCATTGGAGACAAAATAGTCCACGTGTCAGTCTATATAGGTAGCAAACGGCTCCCTCCTTTGAATTTTGTAGAGTCCGCTTCTTTGCAGAAACTGGTTGACTTGCAGCATTTGTCGGATACTTTGTCAGCTGGCTCCTTATCATTGGTCGAGGTACAGAAAAGTGGTTGAGATATTCATACTTCAAGGTTGATACTGAAGCTGACTTTTCTCAAATGTACGACCTTGTACTCCTCTATTGAATCTGACTTTGGACTCCACTGACAGTTAAAGCAACTGCGGGCCGTTGGTGAGTCTGACACATAGGTTCTGTAGTATACTCCTGCTGAGCTCAACTCTACTGAAGGTCAAGACTCTGAGTTCAGTAAACTGCTCCTGTTGAGTCTAGTTCTACTGAATCCTGAACACCTTTCAGTATGCTGCTCCTGCTGAGTCCAGCCATACTGAATCTTCACTCCATAGCACTGCGGCGGATAGTCTACTGAAGGACAGCAGATGAAACTACTGAGCCGAAACCATGCTGAAGATAAGTCTACTGAGTCTGCAACACTCAAAGATAAGGATGTTAACTTTTACAAGGGAATGGTTCACCAATCAATATAAGGTTTTGGGATCAGTCAAATCTTTTACTCACTAAACAACAGCTAAATCATCTCGCAACAATTTCCCCCTATTTGATGATGCCAAAACCTGTCACTATCAAACAAAATCTAACACTATCTAAGAATCTAAAGAACTATCAGATACAACCTCCCTACAAATATTACAATGAGAATTTATGGAGAGTATCTTCAAGTTTTCTGAACTAAGCAAGAACCGAACACACAAATAATCAGTGGGTGTGTGATTCAGCAATCATTTAGGTGATTCTGAGTGTTAACGTAAAAACGAAGCACGCCATGAAGACAATAAGGAAATGTCAGGTCAAGTAACAATTGATGTATATTGATGATAAGAATTAGAGTACAGTTACATCAAGTTGCTACACTAAGGAATACAACAGACACAGACAATCAAGACTACTTCCTAGCAGATTTGAAGCGTTGAATCCTTGCCTTGAGATCATTTGATTTATCTTCGAGCAAAGGAAGTATAGACATCTTGAAGGTGTCTCGCCTCAGCTTCTGAATCTTTGGAATATCTTCTGGATCAGTAGATTCAAGTTCAAAAGCTTTTCCTGCATCCCTAGCTTCAATTTCAATCATGATTGTGTATAATAACCCGTCTAATTTCCTCGGTGGTGGATGAATTCTGAAGGCCGGAGTTCTAATAGGAATGTTACCTTCAAGAAGGGCCTTCTGAACTATATTGTAGACTTCATTATCACACCTTTTAATCCATTCAGCAAAACTGCTCAGCTTTCACGGAGTTGGGCCAAAACTGCCATACGTAATATCTATTGATGAATTCAACTTTGATCGTCTCCCAAGCCTGAGTCTTCTCCCAGGGCATCCACTGATCTACGCGAGGCCATCAATGAATTTTCTGATCATCATGTTTGCGGCCTCGTCTGATGAATTTGGAGGTTGTTTGGATGTCCATGTCCTTAGGAGGTGGTGGCCTAGGCTTTAGTCGTTTAGCTTCTCTTGCCTCTTCAGTCGCCTTCTCCTTGACTAAAGCCTCTTTCCTTCTGACCTCTTCAAGTTGATGCCATTCAGCTCTTCTGTCAGGTGCTCTTCTGCTGAAGTTAATCATCTCCTCAATAGTAGGCTCAGTCGGCTTCTTCTTTGTTTGCTGGGATGAGTCAGCCTGATTCTTCTTCTCAGCTTCTCTCTCATTCTCTTGTTCTTTGTCAGCATCGTCTTGGAGAGAAAGCTTTCTGACCACCTGCCTCTGAGTGGGCTTCCTGGCAGGGACCTTTGTCCTAGCCTTCGCAGGGGCCTTCTTTGGCTTATTTGCCGCCTCAGCCTCAGCGATCTCGTGAGAAAGCATATCGTCAGCATCAATCTGTGCTTGCTCTGCTAGGCTGATGTATCTTTTGGGTCGGGCAGGAATTTTTAGAATTGATTTTCCCTCCTCAGATACTGGTGGAGGCAGAGGAGTTTCTTCATCGTCCGACTCCTCTAGGAATGCGGTCACTTCTTCAAAAATCTTCTGACCGGTTCCAACCTCTTTGGGTTCTGAGCTGCTTGGGCTTGTCCCAGCTACTATATCCCATGCTAAGATACCTTGGGCTATAACCCGAGCTACTTCCCCCTTGGACTGTTTGGTCTTTTTCCCTTTAATCACTTCCCCCTTTTTGGCATCATCCAATAAGGCCTGGGGGGTAGGAGGAGTAACTGCCTTAGTACTGAGCATTTGATAAGATTGGGATAGCTCAGTCAAGGTCTTCTGAAGATTTTCGAACTTTAAGTGCAGATCATTTCTCTTAGTTATTAATTCTTCAGCGTACTTGCGCTGAGAGTGATCTACAAGTTCTTCAATCTTTTTCAGCTTTGCGTTGATCTTTAGCTCACACTTATCCTGAAGTGCTTTGATCCTCTGCTCGTGAGCTTGAGTGTGCTGAATGATCTGGTTCTGAAGCTCAGTCTGAGCTGGCTTGAAGGAATCCAGAAGAGAAGTCTGGGCAGTAGCTTCTGAACCGTCGCTTGCAGATTATCGAATTCAGCTTTCTGTGCGTTTAATGCATTGGTGAGAATGAAGCTGAAGTCAGGGACATGAGGGTAATTCTGAATGGAAGTCTTCAGTGCCCTGACTTCCTCTCACTGAGCTGCAGTGGACTGGCGCCATAACTTTTGAACGTTCCTGGCAAGGTGACGATTCTGAGTCCCCTGCTTCAGTAGTGCCTTCGCCACTGTCTTCGACTTTCGGTGCTTCACAACGAAGCCAACCTCATATGCTAACCCCAACAACAATTATTCTGGGTCAGCAGGGCAAGAGGTGCTTGCTGCAGCCGAACCAGGAGGAGGAGGGGAGTGAGAAAGATCATCAGAGGGGTGTGTTCCCTCCAGCTCTTGTTGAGTACCCTTAGTAGGTTTCTCAGTTCCTGCATCACTTGGTAGTTCTGGGTCATCCTGACCTGCTGAACCTTCCATAGGGACGGCCGCTGAAGAGGGGTAACGATCTTCAAGCAAGGCCAGCATGGCTGCCCTAAGGTTGTCGACTAAGCTAATGTCTATTGGCTCTTCATAGCCTATCTGCTGACGAAGCGCTAGCTCGTCGGCGTTCAGAATCTCTGAGGACTTGAATCTGATCAGCTGCTCGAGGGTGATCCAGTCTTGGAATCTGAGTAGCATCTGAAGCCTTACCCTGATTGCAATGTCGACCAAGTCAGAGTGAGTGGCGATATCATGAATAAGTTTAGAGACATCTTGGGTTGCTCTGGATTGAAGTAATGAAAGCTCAAACCCAAGATTCTCGGCTTCAGTGTCAGTCTCCATGTCATCAACATCAATTGGAGACTGAGCTTTCTCAGCTGAAGGCAAGCTCCTACGAGGCTGTACGTTCAGTAGAGATCGGGGAGTTAGAGTAATAGCATGAGGTGAAGTCCCCTGTTCCACTGAGCCTTCTCGATCTTCTGAAGGAGCCTTGAGGCCTCGTTTTCAGCAGAATTTGCCTTCTCTTCTGAATCATCCTTCTTTGTTGATTCAGCATCCTCATCTCTCAACTGGAGGACAGGAGGGGCCACTAAAATGGCTTGCTCAGAAGCCTTCTGCTTGTTCTGAGGGGTAGCGCCCTTCTTCACTGGGGTGGGGGCTTTCGTCTTGCCCTTCCCCTCACCGGCACCAGCGCTAATCTGCTGAAGAGAACTGGCCAACTTGTGGAACTTGATCTTCTTGGGATTGAAGTATTCTTTGTTAGCAAATGTGATTTGATCAGCTCAACAAAAGTCCTCGATCATGACTGAGAGCTTCATGCCATATAACAGTTTGCCCTTGACACTCAGTCTGATGGTTGATCGATCGAACTTCGCCAGTTGGGCCTAAAACTCTTTGATGAATACATCGGCCCAGTTGATTTGCGCTTTATCATATATGGCCATCATCATCTTTAGTTTCGGCCTAGATACCTGATCGAAAGAAGCAGCCTGGCTTGTAAGAATCTGCGTCACAATGTACGCCAAGGCCCTGAATTGCGGAAGCATGCTACTCTTGGGAAATACAGCTCTAAAAGATGTAGGCTTCCCACGAAACAGTGTCAGGTAGTCGTCTAACACGTCGTCCTTATATCTGGCAGGACTGATGCCTTCTGAAGGGAGTCTGAAGCTACTGATAAGGGCTTGCTTCAGTGACATCTTCTTCAGAAACGGAGCTGCGTTGGTTGGATTCTGAATATCATGAACTTTGAAAGTTCCAACCAAGTCCCCATCTTCATCCTCTAGGTTGAGATACAGCTCGACTATCTGATGAGGCAGGAAGAACGTGGGTTTCTTCTAAAGGAACAACTCCAAGCCAGATGCCCGCAAGGCATCATAAATCTCTTGCAGAAACTGCAAGCCGATGGAGTTAAACTCCATAACATGCTCAAACCATACTCTGTCTTTCTCCAGGATTTCGACGATACCTGCAGGAGAAATAACGTGAATAGCTTCCAGCCTTGCAACTGGGGTAAATGTTTCATCGAAGTCTATTCCCTCAGCTTGACAGTAGCCTTTAGCGACTAATCGAGCTTTATTTCTAACTATGCGTTGTTTTCATCCCGCTTGTTCTTGAAGACCCATTTTGTTCCTATGACATGTTGGTGTCGGGGTCTGTCAACAAGCTCCCAAACCTCATTGCGAATAAATTGGTTCAGCTCCTCTTGCATGGCTATAATCCAGTCAGCATCGTTCAGTGCCTCCTCAATATTCTGAGGTTCTTCAGTAGACAAGAAGCAAGAGTACAGTGCACTCTCGCCTTATCTGAGATTAGCTCTGGTCTGAACGCCAACTAAAGGGTCACAAATGATAAGCTCAACAGAGTGAGTATCTAACCAAAAACATTGTTTCCTTGTCTCTTCCTCTGAAATAGATTCAGTGCAAACAGTAAGAGTGTTAGGCATTTCAGTAGTATTGTTTTGAAACTGAAGAAGTTCAGTTACAAGTTGAGGTTCTGATGAATCGTCCATTGCAGGGGTTTTGGGTTCAAGAACATAATTTGTTCCCAATGAGTTGGTGCATTCAAATGTTGTCTCTGTACCGACTTGGGTATCTTCAATGAACAATACCTGGGATTGATTTTGTACTGTAGAATCAATCTTCTCAGCTACATTCAGTGTAGGTTGATTCTGAATATTTTCTTCTGCTGAATCATCATCCCAACACTTGTGAATTATTTTTGAATCTTCGTTTAAGTTCAGATTCTATTGCTTCTGGCTTACATCTTCAGAATCTGAGTTTCTTCTGTTCTTGTTCTCAGTAGCAAACTCGTTAAAAACAACAGGAGGACTTTCCTCCACGCAAAGGGTCCGGAGGTTGAAAACTCTGAAAGCTTTACTGATTATGGAGTATCCTAAAAACACTCCTTGGTCTGATTTGCTTTCAAAAGTCTTCAACTAATCATTTTTGTTATTGTGGATGAAACAAGATTAACTGAATTTATGGAAATAAGATATAGAAGGAATTCTCTCATTCCATAATTCATAAGGCATCTTCATGTACTTCTTTTTTAGTAAAGATCGATTCTGAGTGTAGCATGCCATGTTTGTGGCTTCTGCCCAGAATTTCAGTAGCAATCCAGAGTCTGTGATTAAGGTCCTTGCTGCTTCTTTCAGTGTTCTATTTTTCCGCTCAGCAAGACCATTATGTTGAGGCGTGCATGTAGCAGACGTCTCATGTTTGATTCCTTCAGTGTCGCAGAACTCCTTGACCATTGAGTTCAGAAACTCAGTACCTCGGTCGGAACGAGTCTTCTTAATCTTCATATCCTTCTCGACACTTAGTCTCTTCAGTAGCCTCGGCAATGCTGTCTTGACGTCATACTTGTTGGCGATAAAAAGTACCCACTTATATCTGGAATAGTCATCGATCACCACCAGTGTGTACTTCTTGCCTCTGATCGTCACAGGAGAAACTGGCCCGAAAAGGTCCATGTGAAGAAGCTAAAGGATTCCGTCAGTAGATGGTGAAAGAATTGAATAATGGCTTTTCTTAGTCTGCTTTACTTTCAGACATGCTTCACATTCTTCTTCCTTTTTGAATGCTCGCTTGGGCAGTTCCCTGACAAGAGATCCATTAGCTAGTTTGTTCAGCACCTTAAAGTTGAGATGGTTGAGTCTTTTGTGCCACGACCACTCAATTATGTCTTCGTTCCGTGCTATCATACAAGCTTCAGGCTCCACGGATTTCCAATTAGCCATATATATGTTCATCTTCTGTGTTCCTGATAACACTATTTTACCTGTAGATTTGTCCAATACATCTCAAAAACAAGTGTCAAATATCACTCTTTTATTATTATCACAAAATTGACTAACTGAGAGGAGGTTATGTTGGAGCCCTTCAACATAAGATACTTTTGGAACTATGGTGTTTCCAATATTCAGTGTTCCGTATCCTCTCGTGTATCCTTTGGCATTGTCGCCAAACTCTATTCTGGGTCCATCTTCAGGGATGTAATCCGTCAGTAGTGTCTTCTGGTATGTCATGTGTCCGGAACATTCGCTGTCTATGTACCATGGGTCTTTTTGTACCTGCAAAATAGAAAATTACACTTAGGTACCCTTTATGTTTCTTTTGGGTCCTTCGAAGTTAGTGGTTTCTCAATCAAATCTGTCTGATTACTTCTGTAGTCTCAGACAGCTTCTTTCCTGACCCGCCAACATACTTCACTGTTGGACTCAGTGGTGTTGACTCTTTCTGCTTCAGAGGTTCAGCAATCCTGATCTTCTGCTTAGCTGGACTCTTAACCTTCTGAGCTAATTCAGTAGCTTTGTTCTGGACCTTAGGTGCCTTCTTGACTACTGGCTCATACTAGTAACTTCCGTACTGAGCTGGATGAGTCAAAGTCTGAGGCTCATGTTGATCTGCCCATCTCACTGAATTTCCCCCTTGCTTATGACTGGGAGGTTGTGAGCGAGATCTGACAGGCTTCTGATAGGTGGGATGAGGTACATTCACCTTTTGCTTTCCTTTTATAAAGGGTTTCTAGGGTTATGAACGTTCAGTACACCCTTTGACAAACCTATCAGCAAGCTTTGCTACTGAATCCTGTGGGGCTGAGGTCGAAGCATCAAAAGTATTGTAGCCTAACCCTTCCTTGTGGGTTACTAGCCTTTGACTTGTGAGCATAGCTTCGAGCTTCTTCTCTGCTCCAAGAAATTTGTCGGTCATTAGAATTTTCCAAACCTCGTCACTCTTCTTGAGAGTTTCGTACTGTATCTGTAGTTCTGAATATTCCTTCTACAGTAGACCTAGTTCAGTGACTTTTGTCGCCAAGTCTTTGGTCAGTACTGATATCAGTCCTTCTTGCTACTAAGACTGGGTCATCAGACCTCTTTCAGTCTCTTGGCAAGCTGAGCCAACTCAGTACCATCCTGACTCGACTTAGAAAGTTTCTCATTTTCGGCTCTCAGGAGGTCCATCTCCTGAAGGGTCTGACTGAAATCCAAACTCATCTTGATCTGCTCGTAGCACAGTGCAGATTCAGGATAATCACCTGCAGTAGATAGTGTTTTGTGTGTGCATGGTGAAGAGGGTATATGTTGGTCCTGAGTGTACGATCAGGTGTAGAGGGGGGGGGGGTGAATACACCTGAATCCGATTTTCTCAACTTCGAACACGAACAGTCCTGTTCAGTAAAGTGTCGTACTGAAATAATTCAGCAGACCAAATAGTTGTTCTGAATCGTGTGTGGCAAAGAGTCTTAAAGAACGAGTCTGACTCTACTGAGATCTGCTAGCTGACTGAGTCAGAATTCAGTATCAAACAGGTAGAGTTCAACGGTGCGGAAAAGTGTAGGCCCTAATCAGTTGAGTGGAAAATCGTTTTATGCAAGTCTCAGTTCAGCAAGTAGACAGTTCAGTATGCTGAGACAGTTGTATGATTTTAAAGAAGATTTTCAGTATGAACAGTAAAATCATTGCAACAGTAGTCAGAAAGCAATAACGAGACACAGATTTTTAAAGTGGTTCGGATATCAATCGATCCTACGTCCACTGTCCCGAAAGTTCAGGAGGCTATTTATTATACTAAGTTAGTCTCAGTCAGCTTGTGCACATGACAAAGCTGTGGCTTGGGGATTATACTGAGCAAGTCCTAGTTTACAAAGGCATCAAACTTCTCCAACTATGAAGGAGTCCTTTTACAATAAGGATTGGGTTCAAATATAAACTCCTTCGTCTAAGCTATAAGTATATTCGGTTGAGCTTAGGGTTAGAGGGATAGGGAATGAGAATGTAGCTTCTAGATCGACGAACAGCTGAAATAAGCTTTAGGTTCGTGTATCGTCGATTTGGATACTAGAGGCTCTTCTAACAGTTTAGCTTGGTTCCCTATGAGCTGAGAAGGTAGTCTTTCGCCGGAGATAGATCTTCAAGTTCTTGCGGAAGACTTAGGGTTTTCTGGTTCTAGCTCGTTTTAATGCTTGTGTATGTTTTCGTCGTTTAAGCTTATGCACTTCTCTCTTCTTGAAATATCCCTCTATTTATAGAGCAGAGATTGGAAAAGATCCGTTGGAGATGATCTTCTTCTTTCTCTCTCTTTTGGTAGCAAACGGCTCTTTTGAAGTAGGTAACAGTGTGCTTTCCCACCTTTTTAGGTAAAGGGTTGAATGCGGCTTTAGCAGGTGAGAAGACACGTGTGTTCTTGTCATTCGTCGAGGCGAATAGAGTGGTTGAGACAGCACTGACTTCAAGGCAAACTGAAGCTGACTTCTCTCTTCCTCGTATATGACAATGTTGATTGTTTTTCAAAAGTATCTGACAGTTCAGAAGATTATCTACCGATGCTGAGTCTGATCCCGTATTCAGTAGGTAGATAGCTGAGTAAAGTCTACTGAATATCAGCTCTGAGTTTAGTGAACTGCTCCTGCTGAGTCCAGTTCTACTGACTCTTTCAATATACTGCTCCTGCTGAGTCCAGTATCACTGAGTCTTCTACTTCTGGTGTTAAGGCAGATAATCTACTGAGCGCCTTGATCAGAGCAGAGTGTCTACTGAGTCTGAAACCTCAGAGACAAAAAAATAACGATTACAATGGAATGGTTCACCAATCAGATAGGGTTTTGGGATCTTCAAATCTTCTCAATATTCAGAGCACTAGGCTGTTGAGCATGGTTCAGTATAGAAGATAAAAAATCACCTTCGCAAGAGCTCGATTCTGGATTCCCTTGAGCGGTGAGAGCTTTTGCTACGGATCGAGATCTCTTGGAAGTTAGGCTGGGCGCTGCTTCGTAAGTCGACTTCAGCAAGAGCTGAGCGGGCTCTGCTGAGGACGAAGCACCAGCCGTGGACTTCGCAGGTCCAAGGATACGGAGTGGAGGTTGAGCTTGTTCAGTAGCATGTGTATCCTTGTCACGGGGATTTTCCTCATCGAGGCTTTCCGGGGGCTCGAATCATCAGGTGGATCTTGACCATCGTGGTCGATCCATCTCGAGGGTCTTGAGCCGGTAGCTAGCTGCCTGTCATGTATCATTGCCAGCATAGCAGCCCTCAGGTTCTCCATGGTGCTGAGGTCAGCAGGCTCAGAGTAGCCTATTTGCTCCCTCAACTTCAATTTTTCTTCATGAAGCTGTTGGCAGGAGTAGTGGAGTACTAGACGTTGTAGTTGGGGCCACTCCTGAAATCGCAGCAACATGTGGAGCCTTGCTGATTTTGCAATGAGCAACAGATCAGAGTAGTCAGCAAGCTCTGGAATCTATTGAAGAATCTCACGGGATGCTCTGGATATGATCACTGAAGCTTCCATCCCAATTGTCTCTTCTTCAGATGCTGTCTCGGACTCCAAGTCTATGGGAGACGTCTGAGTCTCAGCAGGAGGCACACTGCTGAGTGGTGGAACTGAGAGGGGACTGTCAAGACGCTGAATCTCCTCGCTATGTGCTTCAGTAGCATCCCCTTGTTCCACTTCTACGGGTTCCTCAGTGGAGACGGCCTTCTCCACTGATTGAGTCTTCTCAGATGATTCTGACTCGTCTATCAGCCGCTGAGGCTGAATAGGTTGCTGAGTAACCTGAGCAGCAGGAACTTCAGGAGAAACCTCAGGTTCAGTCGGCACGTCCGGAATGACTTTCCTCAGTTTCTTAGCTGGTGCCTTTGGAGTTTTTGCTGGAGGTGTTCTCTTCTTCGAGGGTGTAGCCTGCTGAAGCTTAGTCTGCTGAGTTACAGCTGAGGGACCTGACCCGATCTGCTGAAGAGCAGCAGTCTTGTTGTGGAATATGACCTTCTTCACATTAAAATACTCCTTGTCACTGTAGGTGATTGGTTCAGATCCGCAGACATCCTCTATCATTATGGACAGCTTCAGTCCATAAAGAAGCTTGCCCTTTGCACTCAGCGTGCAAGAGGCCTTGTCGAATTTTGCCGCCTGAGCCATGAATTCACGGATAAAGAACTCCATCAAATTAATCTGGGCTCTATCATATATGGCCATCATGAGCTGGATCTTGAGCCTCGATACTTGATCTAATGAGCCTGCTTGGCTGGTCAGTAGCTGCGTCACAATATAAGCCAAAGCTCTGTACTGAGGCAGCATGTTGTTTTTAGGAAAAGCAGCTCTGAAGGTCGTGGGCTTTCCACAGAATATTGTCAAATAGTCATCTACAAGATCATCCTTGTACCCCACAGTACTGGCTCCTTCAGAAGGCAGATCAAAACTTCTCTTTAGTGCCTCCTTGAGTGATATTTGCTTCAGAATCGGAAAAGCATCCTTGATCTCGTGAACGGCAAATCTTCCGATTATGTCCCCGCCTACTGAGTCAGAATTAAGATAAACTTCGACCACCTGCCTCGGGAGGAAGTATGTCGGCTTCCTTGAAAGAAAACTTTCAAGCCCTGACTCTCTGAGAGCTGAGAAGATCTCGTCCATATAATCGAGATCACAGGCGTTGAACTCCATGGTTGGCTCGAACCAAACACGATCCTTGTACAGGATTTCTTGCATGTTAACTAGAGCAGACACCGAAATATTTTTACTTGCCATTGTACCTGTTACACTAGCATTTATCAGTATCGATTTAAATAAAACAGTTTGTATAGCGATTCTGAAAAAGAAGATTAATTCGTGTAGCAGTTGTAATAAGCATACCGAAAGAGAGATTCTGAAAGGATATGCAAGAGGGGATTGCAAGGAATGATCTCAGAATTTTCGGATGTAGAGGATTTTAAGTGCGGTAATGGTGGTTTCTAAAGATATGATCGAAAATATATATCTAACATGAAGGTGAACGGTTTTCGATCAAAGGCAGAGTTTAAACTTGCTTTATGAGATGGACGGTCAAGATTAAAAGATATATTAAGTAATGATCACATATGCCGCCTAAGTCAAAGCCAGTTGTAAATATGCCTAAGTAGTAACTATGAGATGACATGCATTAAATGCGTGCAGAGTTCAGCAAACTTGTATATGGAATGTCGTGCATTAAATATAGGCCGTTAATAATAAATGACAAACTTAGGATATTTAATAGCATGCTGAATCTTCATCATAAATGTATTACTGTTTTATTCGTTACTACTGAGTAGAGATACGCAAACCTGTCAGCTGAACATAGTAGTCAGTTGATACCTCTTGTAGATAGTTTTTTGTCTCTACGTACTGAATTTACTCAGTATTGAGAGTGATCATTCCCCCTTAATGAATGATCCTCTCCTGGAACCTTCTTACTGACTGGGGTCAGTAGGGTCCAGCAGACCTAGCTCTACTGAAAGTTCTTTGAATCTGGATTTAGCTAGAGGTTTGGTCAGAATATCAGCCCTTTGTTTGTCAGTATGGATCTTTTCCATTCTGATATCCTTCTTTTCGACATGGTCGCGAATGAAGTGATGCCTAATGTCCACGTGCTTGCATCTCGTGTGTAGTACAGGGTTCTGAGTGATTGCAATAGCACTGGTACTGTCGCAGAATATCGGCACTTCATTCTGAATGACGTCATAGTCTCTTAGCTGCTGTCTCAGCCAAAGGATTTGGGCGCAACAACTTCCGGCAGCCATGTATTCAGCTTCAGTAGTTGATGTGGCTACTGAGTGCTGCTTCTTTGAAAACCATGAGATCAGCTTTTTGCCTAGGAACTGACATGTTCCTGAAGTTGATTTTCGGTCAATTCTACATCCTGCATAGTCAGCATCAGAGTAACCAGTTAGTTCAATATTATCATCAGCTGGATACCATAAACCCATGTCAGGTGTGCCTCTGAGGTAGCGGAGAATCTTCTTTGCTGAGTGCATGTGGCTCTGCTTAGGATTCGCCTGAAATCGAGCGCAAACACCTAGAGCATAAGTTATGTCAGGACGAGTAGCTGTTAGATATAATAAGGAACCAATTATTGCACGAAATTCAGTTTGGTCTACTGATACTCCCTCTTTATCAAGATCGATTTTCATATTCGTGTTCATCGGGATCTTGATAGGTTTGCCGGATGTAGAACCGAATCTTTTGATGAGGTCTCGAGTGTACTTTCCTTGGTTAATAAACGTTCCCTTTTCAGATTGTTTGACTTGAAAGCCGAGGAAATAGTTCATTTCACCCATCATTGACATCTCGAACTTGTCCTTCATCATTTTCTCAAACTGCTGACACATGACGACGTTCTTTGATCCGAAGATAATGTCGTCTACATAGATCTGCACGAGTAATAAGTCGTCTTCCAGTCGAATGCTGAACAGCGTGCGATCTACTGTGCCTTTCTGAAAACCTTTCTGAAGAAGAAACTCGACGAGTGGTATCGTACCAAGCCCCGGGTGCTTGTTTTAACCCATATAGAGCCTTTACGAGTCCGCAAACCCGATGTCCCCGCTGAAAGTCGGGCGGTTGTTCTACATAGACTTCTTCTTTCGAAGACGCCGTTCGAGAACGCAGACTTCACATCCATCGATAGACTACGAATCTTTGATGTGTTGCGTAGGCTAGGAATAGTCTCGATTGCCTCCAATCTTGCAACCGGAGCGAATGTCTCATCGAAATCTATTCCTTCGACTTGACAGTAGCCTTTAGCCACGAGCCTTGCTTTGTTCCTTACTATGACGTTGTTTTCATCTCGCTTGTTCTTGAAGACCCATTTTGTTCCAATGACGTGTTGATGCCGGGTCGTTAACAAGCTCCCAAACTTCGTTTCTCGTGAACCGATTCAGCTCCTCCCGCATAGCTATGATCCGGTCAGCATCTTTAAGTGCATCCTCAATCGTCCGAGGCTCTTCGGTAGACAAGAAGCGGGGAATATAATGCGCTTTCTCCTTGACGAATAACTGGATCTTGTCTTGACTTTTCTTTGAAGGATCTCCAATGATTAGATCGAGAGTGTGAGCATCTAGCCACGATCTACGATGTTTCAGCTCTTCATCCGAAATTTGATCAACACGGGTAGTAGGTGAGTTAGGAATTTCGGTCGTACTATTCTCGAGATTGAAGCAATTCAAGAATGAGAGTGTGATCTACCGAGTTTCCGGTGTTCGGGGGCATTCAGCTCGGGAACATTAATAGATGTTCCCCCCCGAGTTGTTACTCTCGGTAGAGGTCTCGATTACCTCTAAGGTTTCCTCATCGACCTGAGTTACCACGGGATTGACTCGGTTCGGGAGAGTCAATCTGTTCAGCCTACTTGCTCGCTGGTTGAGATTCGATGAGACTTGTCTTCGTTTCTTCGTCCGAATCATCATCCCAACATAGCTGGATCTTTTCGAGTTTGTCTTTTAAGCTTAGATCCCGTAGGCCGCTTCACGATGTCCTCAGATTTAGAGTTAGAGTTATTGCTCTTGTCTTCAGTAGCAAACTCATTAAAAGCAACATGAGGGCTTTCCTCCACGCAAAGAGTCCGATAGTTGAATACTCTGAAAGCTTTGCTGACCCGAGAGAATCCTAAGAAAACTCCCTGATCCGACTTGCTATCAAAAGTCTTCAGCTGATTTTTCCCATTATTGTGGATAAAGCATGAACAACCAAAGATATGGAAATAAGATAAAGAAGGTTTCCTGCAGTTCCATAGTTCATATGGTGTTCTCTTATGCTGCTTTGTCAGTAGAGATTAGTTCTGAGTATAACATGCAGTGTCAGTTGCTTCTGTCCAGAATTTGGTTGGGAGTCCTGAGTCTACGAGTAGAGTTCTTGCTGCTTCTTTGAGTGTGCGATTCTTTCGTTCAGCAACCCCGTTCTGCTGAGGGGTGCGCGCAGCAGATGTCTCATGCTCAATTCCTTCTGTTTTGCAGAACTCCTCTACCATGGAATTAAGGAACTCAGTTCCTCTGTCAGAACGAATTTTGATTATCTTGGTGTTCTTCTCGACACTGAGCTTTTTCAGAAGCGTTGGTAACTCTGTTTTGACGTCAGACTTGTTGGCAATGAATATGACCCATGTGTAGCGTGAGTAGTCATCGATGACCACTAAAGCATATTTCTTGCCTCTGATCGTCACTGGAGAGACTGGACCGAACAAATCCATATGTAGAAACTGAAGGATTCCATCAGTGGAAGGAGATGGAACAGGTGGATTTTGATTCCTTGTTTGCTTTCCCTTCAGACATGCTTCACATTGAGTGTCTTTGCTGAATACTTCATTCGGCAGTCCTCTTGCTAGAGTGTTCCTTGCTAGTTTGTTGAGCGTTTTGAAGTTGAGGTGGCTGAGTCTCCTATGCCAAAGCCATCCTGTACGGTTGTCGTTCTTCGCCAACAGACAAGCTTCAGGTTCTGCTGAGTTCGAGTCAGCGCGAACCTGATAATACTATTTTCCCTGTGGATTTATCAATGACATCACAGAAACCAGTGTCAAAAATCACTCTATTCGAGTTATCAAAGAATTGACTAACAGAGAGAAGATTATGCTGAAGTCCTTCAACATATGATACTCTAGGAAGCCGTGGCGGTCCAATGCTCGAGTGCTCCATATCCTCTTGTATAGCCTTTTGAATTGTCTCCAAACTCATTCGGGTCCTTCTTCGCCTATATAATTCTTCGGTAGGTTCCTTTGGTAAGTCATATGTCTTGAGCATCCACTTGTCCACATACCAAGGATCTTTGTGCACCCGCAAAAACGTAATTATATTCAGGTACCCTTTATTTTGTTTTTGGGTCCTTAGATGTTAGTTTTAGTAACCCAAATCTGTCTAACAACCCCGGTGGTTTCGCACAGTTTCTTTCCACTTGAGTCAACATACTTGACCACCTTTGGATGGTCAAAGCCGACTTCTTAGTGCGTTCGGGTTCGGGAGTCCGGATCTTCTTAGTTGGTGGACTCGCCGACCTTTGCCTTTTGTGTGTTTTTCTTCTTTTTCGACTCTTGGAACCTCTTCTGACTATAGGATCACAGTAATATGACCCATATTGAGGCTGGATGTGTCAACTGAGGTGGTCCATACCGATCAGTCCACTTAACTCGCTAGTTCCCCCTTGACCGAACCGGGGTGTCTTGGTACCGATCTTCCGGTCGAATCCGATGCGTAGGATGAGGTGCTTTCATCTTTTGTTTGTTCTTTCTTTGAGGGGTTCAGAATATTTGCATTGATTGTTTCTCCTCGAACAAACCTATCAGTTAGACGCACTTCTGAGTGTACGGGGGCAGATGAGGAAGCTTCCTCGTTGAAACCAAGTCCTTCCTTACAGTGCTTGGGCTTGTTGCTTGCAAGCATAGCCTCCAGCTTCTTTTCAGCGCCCATGTAACGCTCAGTCATCAGGCTCTTCCAGACATCATCACTCTTTTTCAGTATGTCGTGCTTGGTCTGAAGTCCTGACAGTTCTTGCTTCAGTAGACTTAGTTCAGTATCTTTCTGAGTCAAGTCATTGGTCAAAACTGAAATTCGATCTTCTTGATGCTAAGACTTGGCCATCAGAGAGTTCATCTCCTCCCTGAGTCTCAACACAAGTCCTTCGGCTTCAGTAGCGGCCTGACTCTCCTGAGAAAGTCTCTGATTTTCCACTTTCAGGGTATCCAATTCCTGAAGAGTCTTATTGAGCTGCAGACTCATTTGAATTTATTCATCTAATAATTCTTCATAGGCGGTAGTGATGTCCAAATTCTCATCTGCACCTGAAACAGTGTCGTGTGTGCATTGTGAAGAGGAATTAAGTGGTTCATGAGAGTTTACCTCATCCTCTTCTCCTGCCATTAGGCACTTTTCAGTTGTTTCTTCAGCTTCATGCTCTAAGGCCATGAAAGCTGCTTCATCGTCAGATGAGTCCATGAAGGAGTCGACTTCTTCTGAGTCGTCTGAGATCTCGCCTGCAATATAGGATTGTCTCTTCTGGGGGAATTTCTCTCTCCTTGCCTTACGTGCTGCGCGTTCAGCACTACTGAGCTCAGGACAATCATATTGATAGTGTCCTGGCTTTTTGCAGTTGTAGCAAGTGATGACTCTTTCTTCTTTGCTTTTACTATCCTTTGATGGTGCTGAGTCATCTTTCTTTCTGCATTCAGAAGATTGTGAGTCAGGAGTGCGTTTTGGAGTATAATCTGACTTACCTTTTGTGTCTCGGTATGCTTTAGTCAGTTTTCTGCGCCTCTCCTTCTCCTTCTGATACTTCACAGCGAGCAACGCGTACTTCTGAGCGAGACTTCCTTCTTGTAGATCATTGAGTGAAGGTTCAGTCTTACTCGTTGTCTTGCTTGTCGCTGGAGATGCTGTGCTGACTGATGCTTTGAAGGCATGGTCAATTTTATTGTCAGCTTCAGCTCTTTGCTTTCGTTGAGGTCTATCGAACTCAAACTCTTCTGCCTGAAGTTCTGAAAAGATATGTCGCAATAAGGTGGCAAAAGGTGTCCAGTGTCCGTCCGGCAGTGCCCTCAGTATCTTGAGATTCATTTCTCGGTTGCTGAATGTCTTTCCCAGCCCATTGATGGAATTCATCAGATTCGTAAATCTGACGTTCAGATCTTCTATTTTGTCACCAGGCATGAGAGACGAGACTTTCCGGCTTTTGGAGTTCCGGCGCCGGTTTGTTAGCTTTTATTTTCTGGATTCCCACGACTCGGTGAGCGCTAGAGCATCCCAGAGTTCCTTTGCCGTTTTGCATTCCTGAACCCTGCCAAGATAAGAATCACTAAGAGTGGTCAGTATGGCATTTCTGGCGACTCGGTCTAAGTTGTGAAGCTTCTTCTCTTCAGGAGTGAAGAGACTTCTGTCTTTAGGGATCTTCTTCCCAGTCACCATTCCTCCTCCTTCAGCTGGGGCCTGAGTCACGACACTATCGATCATGGGAACAATAGGTCCATATTCAAGCACTTCACTCATACTATCATGGAGGGATGTCAGATGTGCTTCCATTCTGACTCGCCATACTCCATAATTCTCTACCGAGAACATGGGTACCATTCTTATCCCTGACATATCAGCCATATAAAAATAATGATATGAATGTAGAGTGATATGCAGTGAAAACGATTTTCCGGATCCGTTCAAGTAGACCAGTTTCAAGATAACAAGAGTCTTAAAGAACTCCCGCTCTGATACTAATTGTTGGTCCTGAGTGTACGGTCAGGTGTAGAGGGGGGGGGGTGAATACACCTGAATCCGATTTTCTCAACTTCGAACACGAACAGTCCTGTTTAGGAAAGTGCCGTACTGAAATAATTCAGCAGACCAAATAGCTGTTCTGAATCGTGTGTGGCAAAGAGTCTTAAAGAACGAGTCTGACTCTACTGAGATCTGCTAGCTGACTGAGTCAGAATTCAGTATCAAACAGGTAGAGTTCAGCGGTGCGGAAAAGTGTAGGCCCTAATCAGTTGAGTGGAAAACCGTTTTATGCAAGTCTCAGTTCAGCAAGTAGACGAGTTCGGTATGCTTGAGACAGGTTGTATGATTTTAAAGAAGATTTTCAGTATGAACAGTAAAATCAATGCAACAGTAATCGAAAGCAAAAACGAGACACCAATTTTTAAAGTGGTTCGGATATCAATCGATCCTACGTCCACTGTCCCGAAAGTTCAGGAGGCTATTTATTATACTAAGTTAGTCTCAGTCAGCTTGTGCACAGGACAAAGCTGTGGCTTGGGGATTATACTGAGCAAGTCCCAGTTTACAAAGGCATCAAACTTCTCCAACTATGAAGGAGTCCTTTTACAATAAGGATTGGGTTCAAATATAAACTCCTTCGTCTAAGCTATAAGTATATTCGGTTGAGCTTAGGGTTAGAGGGATAGGGAATGAGAATGTAGCTTCTAGATCGACGAACAGCTGAAATAAGCTTTAGGTTCGTGTATCGTCGATTTGGATACTAGAGGCTCTTCTAACAGTTTAGCTTGGTTCCCTATGAGCTGAGAAGGTAGTCTTTCGCCGGAGATAGATCTTCAAGTTCTTGCGGAAGACTTAGGGTTTTCTGGTTCTAGCTCATTTTAATGCTTGTGTATGTTTTCGTCGTTTAAGCTTATGCACTTCTCTCTTCTTGAAATATCCCTCTATTTATAGAGCAGAGATTGGAAAAGATCCGTTGGAGACGATCTTCTTCTTTCTCTCTCTTTTGGTAGCAAACGGCTCTTTTGAAGTAGGTAACAGTGTGCTTTCCAACCTTTTTAGGTAAAGGGTTGACTGCAGCTTTAGCAGGTGAGAAGACACGTGTGTTCTTGTCATTCGTCGAGGCGGATAGAGTGGTTGAGACAGCACTGACTTCAAGGCAAACTGAAGCTGACTTCTCTCTTCCTCGTATATGACAATGTTGATTGTTTTTCAAAAGTATCTGACAGTTCAGAAGATTATCTACCGATGCTGAGTCTGATCCCGTATTCAGTAGGTAGATAGCTGAGTAAAGTCTATTGAATATCAGCTCTGAGTTCAGTGAACTGCTCCTGCTGAGTCCAGTTCTACTGACTCTTTCAATATCTTGGCTCCGGCTGAGTCCATAATCACTGAGTCTTCTACTTCGGTGTTAAGGCAGATAATCTACTGAGCGCCTTGATCAGAGCAGAGTGTCTACTGAGTCTGAAACCTCAGAGAAAAAAAAATAACGATTACAATGGAATGGTTCACCAATCAGATAGGGTTTTGGGATCTTCAAATCTTCTCAATATTCAGAGCACTAGGCTGTTGAGCATGGTTCAGTATAGAAGATAGAATCATTTCCCACCAAGTAAGACTATGCTGAGGATAGAATCATCACCCAACAGTATATTAATAGCATAAGAGTTTATCTCATCCTCTTCTCCAGCCATGAGACGCTTCTCATTGTCTTCAACCTCTACCGCGATGAATGAGACTTCATCATCTGATGACTCCATGAAGTTTTCCGCCTCTTCTGAATCATCTGAAAGCTCTCCAGCAATGAATGCTTGGCGCTTTTTGGCAAACTTCTATATTCGAGCTTGTCGCACAGCTCTTTCAGCTGCACTCAGCTCTGGACACTCATATTGGTAGTGCCCATCCTTCTTGCAGTTGTTGCATGAAGAAGGTCTGCTTGGTTTTGATTCTGACTTTTCAGGCTTCCAAGCAGATTCTTTATTCCTGCATTCAGAGAGTTTCGAGTTATGATCTCCTTTGGAAGGTGATTCTCCGTTGAACATAGATCCAATTTTTCAATTTTTTTGATTCCTTGGAATTTTGTTTTCTTGCTCCCGGTGGTATCAAAACGCCATTATGTCGGGATATCTTATCTGTCTCTCCAGGAAACAAGGGTATCGAGCTTCTTAATAGCATTATTGATTAGAAATGCATTTTCAAGAATTTGACTCCGTACCATGGAAGGGCTCATTTGCACGTTTGAAAGATAGCCAAAAATTTCAAGGGAATGCTTGGAAAGAAGTTCGTGTAAAAATGGGAAATGCCCTACCTTTGAGTGCGGTTTGAACTATTGATTTACGTAATTGGAAGTAACCAATTAGGTTTACGACGAAACCTAGAAATCGATCACTGATCCAATTTGAGTACCTCTACAGGATAGACCTCAACAGAAAACTAAAGAGAAATGGCAGCTAATGCGATCCACTTATTGAACTGGGTTCTTTGGTCGGTCCGGGAGCTTGAAAGTGTCCTTCATGAACTGGAGAAACTCAGGAAGATCATTTGCGTCCTTTTGGTCAAGAAGTCTCATTGATACTGCCGCCCTCACATCAGCTTCGATTTCAGCACTGAATACTGAACCATCTATTTTCATCAGAGGGGGTAGAGTTCTGAAAGCCAGAGTAGTAACCTTTACACCTTCATCAAGAGCTTTATGAACTATTTCATAGACCTCATGATCACATCTGTATATCCATTTAGCAAAGGCATCTGCCTTGTCTGAGGCAGGCCAAAACTTCCAGCATAGAAGCGCTTTACGAATTTAGCTTTGATCTCTTCCCATGATTCCCCACAATCCGACTTGCCTTAGCATTTTCTCGAACACTTAATCTCCAACTTCTCCAGAAGAGCTTATGGTCATAAGAGTGTTGGGGAAACGCAAGAGGATGGGAGAGAGACGGAAGCATGGGAACGATAGCCATTGCTGCCATTTTCATCGCTTGTAGTAAAAATTGCTAGTTTTTAGCTCAACTAAACCAGAGTAATTGATGAAGAGTTTATAATTGTCGTAGTTATCAGGTCGAAAACCCTACTGAGCCCTTTACAGAAAAGCCGAATGGCCCAATGAAGAGCGAGCAACTCGGAAACCTCTCAAAATGGTCAATGAGCTTAGTGTTAGATTGATTCTACAGTCCAGAATCAATCCCAGGTATTGGTCAATGAAGATACCCAAGTCGGTATTGAGACCACATCTAAATGCACCAACTCAGGGGGAATAAATGATTTGAACCTAAAACCCTTGCAGTGGACGAAATCCATTGATGAGCTTAGCATTAGATTCACAAACCAGATCAGTATGATCAACGGGCTGGGGAGGATGTTCACTAACAAAGAGATGAACACCAAGATCTTGAGAGCGTTGCCTCGACTGAAGTGGCTTCCTTTTGCTACTTATTTACGTCGCTCTGATCTTAATGCTTTACCTTCAATTTCTAAATAAAACTTTGCACAAAGGTTTGTGTGTACCAATATTTTATACCCTTACACAACCAAGGAGATATTTGGAACAAAACTCAGCTTATATATTCAACTGAAATATCCCAGACTATCTAATTTCAAATGGGATTACAAAGTAATTTAAAAAGAAAAACGACTCTAACACTAAATTGTTACTTTTTAGTATTAAACCCCACTAGACAATTATTCTCCCACTAATTATACAATATTTGACCCACCAAATTACCACCTTAACGTGTAGTAAAAAAAATATCTATGAAAGGAAATCAACTTCAGGAACATGTCAGTTCCTAGGCAGCAAGCTAATATCGTAGTTTTCAAAAAAACAACACTTAGTAGCTACACCCACTACTGATGCTGAATATATGGCTGTCGAAAGCTGTTGCGCCTAGATCCTATGGCTACGACAATAGTTGAGAGAACACCAACCAAAGTTAAGAAGCAGGATTGTATGAAGAAGGGTCGAAAGGAATGAGCTCCTTGGGTGGGTCAAGAAACGTCACTACGTCCTTTGGAAGGTGATTCATACTTACCTTGGGATTTCTAGTAGGATTTCTTCAGCTTGATCCTACTATCCTTCTCTCTCTGGTATTTGAGGGCCAGCAGAGCATAGTGTTCAGCCAGGGTTCCTTTAGTGGGAATTGGGGTTGAGCTTGTCGATGTAATTTGGTTGCTCACTACTGCTTGTGGAGTGCTGACTGGTGTTTTTAGGGCATGATCATGTGAGATGTCAGCTCCATCCCTTATCTTGTGAGGTAGACTGAACTTTAACTCCTCTGCCTTCAATACAGAGAAAATATGATCAGTAGAAATAGAATCAAGGTCAGAGTGTCAAAGATACATGGAAAATGAACTCCATCGTCCTTCGGGCAGCACCCGTAGTATCTTCAGGTTCATCTCACTGTTCGAGAGCGTCTTCCCTAGCCTGTTGATTGAATTCATGATCTTGGTGGATCTGTCGTTTAGATCTTCAATCTTCTCATTGGGCATGAGGGTGAGCCTCTCAAGCTTCTGGAGCTCTAGCATCAGTTTGTTGTTCTTTATCTTCTGAGTCCTCTGACTCAGTAACGCTAGCGCATCCCAGAGTTCCTTCGCACACTTGCAGCCTAGATAAGAATCACTGAGAGTTGTTAGATAGCATTACGAGCAACTCTATCTAGATTGTGAAGCTTCTTCTCTTCCGGCGTGTATTCAGATTTGTCTTTGGTGACCATCTCCCCTGTCTCGGCTCCACCTTCCTCTTTGTATTTAACACTGTTAATCATAGGAATGATTGGACCGATTTCCCGCACATCAGATATGTTGTCGTGTAGTGAGTTCAGATGCGCCTCCATTCTGACTCGTCATACTCCATAGTTCTCTACTGAGAACATGGGTACCATCCGGATCCCTGACATATCAGACATATTAAAAAATAAGGGGTTAAGGATGAATGAAGAGATGTTATGATGTGAATTTTTTTTTCAGATGGATCAAATCGAGTAGACCAGTTTCACAACACAAGAGTCAAGAGAACTCCTACTCTGATAACAATTGTTGGTCCTGAGTCAAACGTTCAAGTGTAGAGGGGGGGGTGAATAAACCTAAAAACCTTTTTCTCAAACTCAAAACGCGATCAGTCTGTTTACGGAAGATGTCTACTGAATAGATTCAGTAGACCAAGCAAGATGATCTTGATCGCACGGACAGAGTGACTGACAGTATTGATGTCTGCTAGCTGACTGATGTCAGAATTCAGAACCGTTCAGCATAGGTTCAGTAGTGTGCGGAAATGTGTAGACCCGATTCAGTTTGTTTTGAAAACGCTTGTTTACTAAAATTGTTCAGTAGATTAGTGCGATGTTTTAGCTTTGAACAGAAAACAACAGTTGTATGATTTTGTAAGATATTTTTCAATATGAATAGTTATATCATGTAACAATTAAACAACAGAGTAGTTTTTAAAGTGGTTCGGATTTACAAGATCCTACGTCCACTCGTCCCGAACAAAATAGGACACTATTTTATTATACTGAGTTAGTCTCAGTTGGTTTGTGCGCAGGAAAAACTTCTACTTGTGATTATACTGAGCAAGTTTTAGTTTACAGTGTCAAACAAAGTTGTTTGAATGTATCTCCAACAATGAAGGTGTTCTTAACACGAAGAACAGTTCAATAAATGAACTCCTTCGGTTCAAGCTGTAAATATTACAATGAGCTTAATGTTAGAGAGTGGGAATGAGAGAGGCTACTAGAGTGAAGAACAGAGAGTAATAATCAACTCTGGGTTCGTGTTCTTCAACTGAGTAATCGATGAGTGTTCTAGAGCTTTGAATATTGAATGTTTGAGTTCCCGTATGGTCGCTAATGTGATCATGTAGTGTGACTTGAGGAATCACGACATTCCCTCTATTTATAGTAGCGAATATGGATGGATCTGTTGGAGATGAAACAGTCCACGTGTCACTCTATACTGGTAAAAAACGGCTCCTTCCTTTGAATTCTGTAGAGTCTGCTTCTTTGCAAAAAGTGGTTGACTTGCAGCTTTTGTCGGATACTTTACCAGCTGGCTGCTTGTCATTGGTTGAGGTACAAAAAAGTTGTTGAGACATTCAGACTTCAAGGTTGATACTAAAGCTGACTTTTCTCAGATGTACGACCTCGAACAACTCTACTGAATCTGACTTCGGAGTCCACTGACAGTTAAAGCAACTGACAGGCCGTTGTTGAGTCTGACCCATAGGTTCAGTAGTATACTCCTGCTGAGTTCAACTCTACTGAAGGTCAAGACTCTGAGTTTAGTAAACTGTTCCTGCTGAGTCCAGTTCTACTGACTCCTAAACACCTTTCAGTATGCTGCTCCTGCTGAGTCCAGCCATACTGAATCTTCACTCCATGACACTGAGGCGGATAGTCTACTGAAGGACATCAGATGAAACTATTGAACCGTCAACTGAATGTCTCGACTAAAGTGGCTTCCTTTGTCTACTTATTTACGTCGTTCTGATCTTAATGCTTTAACTCCTGATGTTACATTTTCAGAACTAAAGATAGAGGAGTTCGGGCATAGTCTACCCCAATGGTGCGTTAGCGCTCCAGCTGACACTCAAATTGACCATGCTTTTAAAGCAACAGTCAGTACATCAGGAGCTAACCCCAGTTCTGCTAGCAAGACAGTAGTTGTATCATAAGAAAAATGCACTGAGACTCCTGCTACTGAACGTCTTGCACTTATGGCTCTTAAATATCAAAGGGAGAAGGAAAGAGTCAAAAATCTAAAGAAATACCATAGAGATTCTCCCTCAGGTAAGAAAGACAATCACAAAGGGACGAATCTAAACCTTCTCCTGATTGCAGGAACACGGAGCCTGCTGCCAGTCCATCCAAGAGCTCATCTGGAAAAGGTGGCAGAGTTACTGTGTGTTACAACTGCAAAAAGAAAGGACATTTTCTGTACGAATGTTCGGAGCTCTCAGCTGCCAAACGAGCTGAACGGCAGGCCAGAAGAGAAAAATTTGCCCGAAGGAGGCAGGCCTACATTGTCAGAGAGCTATTCGACGACTCAATAGAGGAAGATACTTTCATGTATTCTTCTGAGGATGAAGCTGCATTTGTAGCTGTTGACGTTGGAGAATCAGATCCTGGAACATCAACTGAACACTACCTAATGGCTGGAGAAGAGGCTGAGGTAAATTCTAAACTAATTATAACCTCCTCTTCACAGAGCACACACGATACTTGCTCAGCTACAGGTGAACCTCTAGACATGATTCAAGCATATGATGAATTACTAGAGGAGCAGATTCAGTTGAGTAGAACAGTTCAGGAATTGGAACAGGTAAAAGCTAAAAATCAGAAACTTTCTCCTGATTGTCAGGTCTCTACTGATTCAGAGAATCTTGTTGCGAGACTGAAGGAAGAGATTGAATCTCTTATGATTAAGTCTCAGTTTCAAGAAACTCAGATATCAGTTCTGACTAAGGACAATTCTAAGAAAGATATTGAGATAGTTAGGCTCAGTCAGAAGCTCGCAGAAGTTAAAAAGGATTATGAATCACTCAAAAAAAGTGATGAAGTTTGGCGATGATTAATGACTGAACAGTACCTGGGAGCCAAGGAGAAGTTGGAGAGTATGCGTCATGAAGGAAGGACTCGGCTATACCCATGAAGCTTCAACCTCTACCTCAAAAGGCTCAGAAATGCTGGCTGATAGGTTCGTCAGAGGAAATGTTCAAACTACTGAACCCGTAACTCAGGCAAAAAACAAACAGAAGATTATTGCACCTCAGCCAAGCAATAAGCAACTGACCAAGAGGTCTAGCCCCATAACACCACGATCAAATTAAGGGGGAACTAAGAAGGTCAGATGGGCAGAGCATTATGGCGAACCAGTGTATGAGCACCCCGCATAATATGGTTCGTACTATTATGAGCCCAAGGTCAGGAAGAGCACAAAGCATCAGAAGAAGAAAGCTCATGAACCCAAAGTTGCCAAAAAGTCAGTATCTCCAAGTTCAGTGGAGAAGAAGACTGACAATAAGGTTCAGAAGAAGAAAGTGTTTGAGAACCCCAAGGTCGCCAGACAGATTTGGGTCGTGAAACCATCGACTAACACTTAAGGATCCAAACTGAACCAAAGGATACCTAAAAATGTTTCTGTTTTGCAGGTGCATAAGGACCCTTGGATCATGGACAGAGGCTGCTCGAGACAGATGACCTATCAAAAGAGCTTGCTGACCAATTATATTAAAGAAGAAGGTCCCAGAATTGAGTTTGGTGACAACTCAAAAGGCTATACAAGGGGATATGGAACACTGAACATTAGGACTGCTTCAGTTCCAAGAGTAACATATGTTGAAGGACTTCAACATAATCTCCTTTCTGTCAGTTAATTCTGTGATAATCTTAACAGAGTTACCTTTGTGGTTGGTTTCTATGATGTTATTGATAAATCTACAGGGAAAACAGTGTTATCAGGTTCGCGGATGAAGAACATCTACGTTGCAAACTGAAACAGCACCGAACCTGAGGCTTGCTTGCTCGCCCAGACGAAATCAAGTGATAAAACGGGACTGTTGTGGCATAAGAGGCTTAGTCACCTGAACTTCAAGGTGATGAACAAGCTGGCTAGGGACTCAAGAGTCACAGGAATGCGCCAATGAAGCTTTCATTAAAGACAGAAACTGTGAAACATGCTTGAAGGGAATGTAGACTAAGAAAAGCAATCCACCAATTCCTTCACCTTCCACTGGTGAAATCCTTCAACTGCTCCACATAGACTTGTTTGGGTCAGTCTCTCCAGTGACCATAAGAGGCAAAAAGTATGGCATCGTCGTTATTGACGATTATTCAAGATATACGTGGGTCATCTTCATAGCCAACAAATCTAATGTAAGACTGAGTTGCCGATACTGCTGAAGAAACTCAGTGTGGAAAAAGACATCAAGATTCAGAGAATTCGCCCAGATAGAGGAACTGAATTTCTCAACTCAATCATAAAGGAGTACTGCGACGCCGAGGGGATTCAGCATGAGACTTCAGCAGCTCGCACACCCCAACAGAACGGTCTTGCTGAACGAAAGAACAGAACATTAAAAGAAGCAGCAAGAACGTTCCTAGGAGACTCCGGACTACCCTCAAAGTTCTGGGCTGATGCTACTGACACCGCCTGTTATACTCAGAACCGCTCACTACTTACAAAGCAACACATGAAGAAATCATACGAACTATGGAAAGGGAGAATTCCTTATATTTCTCATTTTCATATTTTTGGCTGTCCTTACTTTATCCACAATAACGGAAAGGATCAGTTAAAGGTTTTTGATAGCAAATCTGATCAAGGAGTGTTGTTAGGATACTCTCGAGTCAGTAAAGCCTTCAAGGTATTTAACTATCAGACCCTTTGCGTGGAAGAAAGCCGTCATGTTATTTTTAATGAGTTTGTTACTGAAGACAGGAAACCTAATAAGACAAATAATGAAGATGTCAGTAGCAAGCTACAGGATCTCAGGCTGAATGACAAAACTAAAAAGATCCAGCATTGTTGGGATGATGAGTCAGACGAAGAAGAAACTCAGACCCATCCCGCAGGCAATGTAGCTGACCTGGTTGATTCTACTGAATAGAATCAACATCAGGTAACAATGGTCGATAAGGAAGCCCCAGTGGTAACTGAGACCTCTACTGAGAATATCAACTCAGGGGGAACGAATGATGTTCCTGAGCGAAATGCCCCTGAACCTCAGTAGATCCTAACCTTCTTAATGAATTGTTTCAGTCACATAATAGCACTACTGAAACGCCTAACACTCCTGTTAACTGTACGAAGTGATCTCAGAAGAAGAAGCCAAACTCAAACGATCATGGTTGGACGCTCACTCTTCTGATCTCATCATTGGAGATCCATCAGCAACAGTTAGGAAAAGATCTAGATTATGTCAAGGAGAAAGCGTATTATACTCCTGCTTCTTGTCTACTCAAGAACCTCAGTCGATAGAGGACGCACTCAACGATGCTGATTGGATTATTGCCATGCAAGAGGAGATGAATTAGTTTGTCAGAAACAAAGTTTGGGAGCTTCTTGACAGACCTAGACACCAACACGTAATAGGTACCAAGTGCGTCTTCAAGAACAAGCGAGATGAAAATGACGTCATAGTAAGAAACAAAGCTTGACTTGTTGCTAAGGGATACTGTCAAGCAGAGGGAATAGATTTCGATGAAACGTTCACTCCAGTCGCCAAATTGGAAGCCATTCGTCTATTCCTAGCCTATGCAACGCATCAAAGATTCAAAGTGTATCAGATGGATGTAAAGTCGGAATTTCTGAATGGCGTACTGAAGGAAGAGGTCTATGTAGAACAACCGCCCGGCTTTCAACAAGGACATCAGGTTTATAGACTCAGAAAAGCTTTGTATGGGTTAAAACAAGCACCCATGGCTTGTATGATACCCTATCAGAATTTCTTCTTCAGAAAGGTTTTCAGAAGGGGACAATAGATCACACTTTGTTCAGCATTAAGTCAGCCGATGACATTCTACTAGTGTAGATTTACATGGACGACATCATTTTCGGTTGCAGTAACGTGACTATAAGTCAACAATTTGAGAAAATGATGAAGGAGAAGTTCGAGATGTCTATGATGGGAGAGATGAACTACTTCCTCGGTTTTCAAGTAAAACAATCACCTGGAGGAATATTCATCAGTCAAGCCAAGTACACTTGAGACCTCCTTAAGAGATTTGGCTGCGACTCAAGCAAGCCAGTCAAGATCCCCAAGAATACAAATTTTAAAATCGATCTAGACAAAGAGGGAGCTTTTGTTAACTCAACTGATTATAGATCTATTATTTGTTCTTTATTATATTTAACAGCAAGCACACCTGACATAACTTATGTTATAGGTATGTGCGATTTCAGGCAAATCCCAAGCGAAGTCATCTAGACTCAGCAAAGAAGATTCTGCGATATCTGAAGGGAACATCTGACGCTGGGGTATGGTATCCTGCTGATGATAATATTATTCTAACTAGATATTCTGATGCTGATTATACAGGATGTATGAGAGATCGAAAGTCAACTACGGGAACATGTTAGTTCCTAGGCAGTAAGCTGATATCATGGTTTTCAAAGAAAAAGCATTCGGTAGTGACGTCCACTACTGAAGCTAAGTATATGGTTGCCAGAAGTTGATGTGCCCAAATCCTTTGGCTTCGACAACAACTACGTGATTATGGTATCACTCAAGATGAAGTGCCCATCTACTGCGACTCCACCAGTGCAATTGCAATAACTCAAAATCCAGTTCTCCATACGAGGTGCAAGCACGTGGACATCCGACACCACTCATCCGAGACCATGTCAAAAAGAAGGATATCAAAATGGAGAAGATCCATACTGATAGGCAAAGGCCAGACATACTGACCAAGCCGCTGGTTGAGAACAGATTCAGAGAACTCTCTGTCGAGCTAGGTCTACTGGATCCTACTGACTCGAATCAGTAAAATATTCAGTACGACAAGTTAGTAAGTCAAAAGTTAGTACTTGATTCAGTAAGGTGAATCATACAATACATAGTAAGGGGGGACGTGATCACTTCAGTATCACGAAGATTCTCCTGATTTGCATATGGTAAACAGTTGACCACCAAGTTCAGCTGAAGAGGTTTGCGTATTATGTTCTGTATTTCACTCAGTGGCTTGCTTGCATTTATTAGTTCAGGAGCTTGCATTCAGTGGCATGAAACGCATTTATTTCCCGCCATAAATTCTTAAGGATATACTTAGAAGAACCGTTCTCATTTAAAGTACGTTATCCTAAGAACTGACTGCAGCGCATTTAATGCAAGTCATCTCACCTTACTCTATCTGTGCAAATCTTACGTGGGTCTAGATTAGAGGCGGCTTAGTAATCATTCCGTTTATAATATTAAATCTTAATCGTCCAAGAAAAAGCGAGATCCAATCTTGATCATCAAATCTAAAAACCTTTGATATTCAAATCTTATAAAATCTCTCTCTTTCCCTTCTAAACTCATTTTCCGCCATTATCGACTAAGAGAGCTTCATTTTATACTCCTCAACTACACTTATTCTCTCAAGCACTCTTTAACTCGGTCATTGTTTTTCTTCATAAATCTGTAACTAACTTACTCTATTTTCAAGTGCTAACATTTCTTTTGCAGATTTCTGTTGAAAAAAGGCGTCTCACTCTAGCATCGTTCAGACTCCTGCCAACATAGATGATATCATTCAGAGCAGGAACTGCCATTCCTGGAGGCGGTTTTCTCCGCCCTTGAAGCTTCGGTACTGAAGACGCTTCTGACGAAGCATCCTCACGCTTGCCTTCCGCGATAGGTTGTGAAATTCTACTTCAATTTGCGTCCGGTGGAGGACACTGACGCTGAAGTCACCGTTGTGAGATTTATGAGGGAGGTATCCCCTCAGACATGGGAGGAGAGTCATGCCGATATCAGCATACTTGAAGGGCTGAAAGTTGTATTTGATCTTCCTGACAACGGCATCTCCCCCATTGGCTACAAAGACGTAGAGCTCAACTCCTATATCAGGCGCTTCTGCGGAAGGGATGACGTTTACTTCAAGCTTGCGTTTCCGAAGAGCCAGCTTCTATCAGAGTATAGAGGCCTGGCGTACGTCGTGATTCACATATTCACGAGCGCTGCTGGATCGTTCGACTAACTTTTTAAACCGAGACTCTAAATTATGATGGCGATTATGGATGGAGTCAAGGTTAACTGGGCTCAGTTCTTCCTATCCGAACTGAAAGCTCAGTCGCAGAAGTTTGCCACAGACACTGGAGAGAGGAGACTAATTAGTGTGGGCAAGATTTTGTATGGGACAAAGGTTTCGGTGCTGATTGAAGCTTCATTGAAATCTCATGCATCTTTTGGCGACATGAAGTATTTTGACAAGAAACTGATTAAGTTCAGGTCAAAATCAGCTGCTGAAAAATCCATCGGACGTGGAGCTGAACTTAAAAGGTCTTCTACTGATCTGCCTCCATGTACTGAACAGCCCAAGAAAAAGAACCTAACCAAGTCAGGGGCTTCTAAGGCTATCTCTCCACCTCCCCCTCAGGTGGAAGACTTATTCGACGCGGACACAGGCATTGAAGGTACCACTCTGAAAGATAAGGTCCAGCGAGTAAGTACTGAGGAAACTCAGCTGGAATATGAAGATGAACCAGCTGCTGAAGTTTCTTCAGAACTACCATCTACAGTTCAGCAGACCAGACTCAGGGCTGAAGCCGAGGTCGCTGAACAGATTCCTGAGATTGCTCAGCATCAGGATCTGGTAGATATAGCCATCAGGGCAAGGACTTAGATGCTGCTGAGGTTCCTTAACTGGGACATTCTCTCTGATCTTGTTCAACAGCATTCTGTTGATTCCCTTCTGGCAATGGAGCAGCACATTCAGTCTGTGATTGGGTTTGGGGAACCCGCAGACATCGCTTCTTTCGAGCACTTAAGGTCTGCCATGCTCTACCTTCTGGAGCTTAAGTCCTCCTCCTCTCCCGCCAGAGGACCTTCGCCATCAGATCACCAGGATAAAGGTGATGATTCGATTCCCAAGGATGTAGAGAAGGGAGACTCTGCTGAGGGCAAGACTCGCAGCGAGAAGGGCGACTCACCACCACCTCCTCCAGAACCTGGTGGTGCCCCTGTTGCGTCTTCTTCAAGACATCAACAACTCACCGCATCTGAGCAGAGGATCGGTACCTCTTCTTATCAGATCAAACCCATAGGTACTTTATCCTCGAGGTCTGTCAACCGAGCGATAAGGAAACAAGGAGACAAAAATCATCTCCTAGCTAAGGATGTACCTGAAATGGTCACAGTACACCAAGACTCAGACAAAGCGTGTTGACAACCTCTCCAGCGAAGTCAAGAAGATCTCAGAAGCTACTCCTTCGAATTTTCAAGAGATCATCGAGACTGCGTTGGCCGCTCAGAAGATGGACTTGGCCGCTCAGTGCTAGCAGTTGCTAGAAGCTCAACAGAAACTATTCTCAAAGCAACTTACTGCAACACTGGCCAATGTTCAGACTGTTATGGATGAAAGGAACAGATTTGCCAGCTCCAGTGTTACAAAAGCTCTTGAAACTCAGGCGGCAGCTCTGAAGATCATCCAGCAAGAGATGAAGGACTCTCTCGATGCATCACTCCTGCAGTACAGAAATCAAACAGATGCTCAGATCAAACAGATTAAGAAAGATCAGGAGGATGAATGGGTACATTACTGTGATGCAGTCGGAGACTTCAACACTACTTCCGAGCAGATAAAGACGTCTGTCTACACCCTCCAGCAGGACGTAGCAGCGATCAAATCCTTACTGACCTCGGCAGATGATGCCAAAAAGGGGGAAGGTAAAGGGAAGGAAGTGTTGAAGGAGTCAGTAGAGAAGAAAGGGGAACAGCCTAAGGGGGAAGGTTCATCACATGCTGAAACCAGTTTTCTCCCCCTCCCCTCTGTACAAGAAGAGGCTCAGGCTAAAGCCTTAGCTGAAGGGCCAGCAGAGCCGCAACTGACAATGCAGGCTGGAGGATCAGGAGAAGGATCCTCAGCCCAGGCACACATTGAGGATATAGCCAAGTTCGTCAAGGGTTCAGATGAGGACGAAGAACCTCAGCCGCCGAAGAGGCCTGGAATGGAGATTGCTACTGAGAGCACTCCCACTCCCCCTTCGTCGCCAAAGTTTAAAAGCAGAGAAGAGCAAGAGACGCACGACGAACTTATGGCTCAACAGCTGCAAGCTCGAATGGATCATGAAGCCCGAATAGAGGAAGAGGCTCTACTGAGGAGAAAGCCAAAGGTTCGGTAAGGGCGTCAAGGAGACAAGCTCAACTGATCATGGCTCGACAGAAGCAGTCAGCGAAGAAACCAGCTTCTGAGCCTACAGAAGACTCTGATACTGACAACCTCCCTCTTGCTCAAAGGCTGAAGAAACTTCCTAAGCTAACCGCAGAGCAAGAAGCTGAGGATAAAGCCACTTAGGATGCAGTAGAGAAGGGCCTCAACCTCAGGACAAGGGACAGGAGAGCAGCTGAACTTAGAGAGAAGAAGAGACAGGCTGATTTGGCTAAGATCATCGAGCTTACTAAGAAAGCAGCCAGAGAGTCAGTCTCAGACTTCAGCAGACAGATCCCCAGGACTTCTAAATTTTATAGGCGCGGTGGTCAGAAGCCACATCTGAAGAAAACCCTACACCGTTGCGTCGACAAGTGGATCCCCTAGAACCTAAATGAGGAATGGGAAGAGCTGAAAGAAGACTTTATCAAGGCGTACTATGTATGGCAGTGTTACCCGAGTGAAGTTTCGGCGATCAATCTGTTTGATCAGTTTTTATACAATCATGACCCCAACTTCAGAGCTCAGATTAAGCTGCTGCTTTTCAAAGAAAAACTGTCATTCACTGCTCCTGCATATCGCAACTGAACCCTCCCAGGACTCTTCAAGGTGCCGTCTGCACGAAGGAGATAGAAGAAGAAGTGGAGACCAATGCAACAATCTTGACCTTCAGTCGCCAGACGACCTTGCACCCAACAAAGTGCTGAGGGGAGCAATTTACAGGTCATGTGGGCTCGATCCTCCTACTGCCAGATCTGCTGACTTCAAGGCTAAGATTCAGAAATTCAGAACACGGAAGTAGCAGTCTCAGCCCTTCTTTCTCTTTTCTCACCTTTTGTAATAGCTTACTGATTGTATCTCTCTACCACATTTATAAAATCAGTATTGTTGTTGGCCAGACAACCACTCATTGTCTTATGGCTGTGTTTTTTTTAACACTTTCTGATCACTAAAGTGATCTAACACACACTCACATGTCCTGATTTCTTTTGATATGCCTATCTTTCGTAAGCTGTTAACCTATGCTCTCATTGTTTAGTTGATAACTAAGTCGTTTTGGGTTAGTAGTTTAGTACTTAGTGATTTTGGAATCATCAATTCGGGGGAAATTGTAGGGATACGAGTCAGTGGTCTCGTAGATCAGTGATAGGGGGTACTTAGAGCTTGACTCAGTAGTTGCATTGAAACTGACTTCAATAGTTCATGTACTTAGGACAATATTGTAATATTCGTTATTGGGGAAATTGTAGTGATGCTGAATTACATCGCTATAGAATTGAAGATCCCAAAACCTGTCCTGAACCCGATGTGTGTTTGAACCTTGATAATGTAATAGGCTAGACTTGTTCTTATCATTATTGATTATTTCGTCTATGTCCTGTAAGGGGTGTTGTTGGACTGAACTTCAGTAGAGAAGTTAAATTCCAGAACCCCAAGTCATCGGTTCGTAGAGCTCAGTAGTCTTCAGAGTCATCAGCTGACAGTTCTCAGTAGAAGATTTCCTTCAGCAGACTTCGGAAGAAGACTCAGTATGATCCTTGATCTACTGAATGTGCGAAGAGCTCGTGTCTTCAGAGTCACCAGCTGACTACCTTCAGTAGAAGATCCTTATCAACAAACTCAGATGAAGAATAAATATGATCTGCCCAGATCTACTGAAGGCATGCAACTCAGTTGCAAATCCAAACAAGGACATAACTACCCAACTCTTATCGATCGAATGTCATCAGTGATCATTCAGTATACGAGGTTCAGAGAGTCAACTCAGATGGAAGCCTGATGTCTGACAAGTCTCACCTACCGCAAACCTCGACTAATGAGAAGCAACCTAAGCTTACCTGCTCTGACATTAAAGCTGCTCTCATGTACAGAAAGCCAACCACTCTGCGGCGCATTTCAAAAATTTATGACCTTTTCCTTGGAAGTTTGTGACACGTGGCATCGTCCTCTCTAACAGATACATGCCTAGGTCACAACTATAAATAGAGAAGAGTCTCCAAGCTCAACACACAGGATAACAAGGGAACACAAGCTCACTGCATATAACTCTCTAGCGCACCAAAAGCCAATCCAGCGAAAAACTTGCGTAGTTGAAAATCCTTAGTTCTTCTCTCTAGAGATTCTTTAGTTCCCCCTTCTCTATCTAAGCTCTATTGTTATATCTTTAGCTTAGAACCTTCGAAGGAGTTCACTTTCTGTGAATCGTTCTTATTGTAAGAACTCCTTCACTGTTGGAGATCATCCCCCCCCCCCCCTTCAAACTTCGGTTTGATTTGTAAAAGTTGCTAAGGACTATAACTTAGAAGGGTGCGTCCAAACGATGCATTCCTTGGCCGAGGCTTGCTCAGATTAATCAACAAGAACTCCTGTTCTGCAGGACCATGGACATAGGATCTTGCGTATCCGAACCACGTTAAAAACTGATTGTGTTATTTACTGTTTTATTGCATCGTGCTCAAAACTATTTACAAACTCGTCCTTTGCATAAAACGTACTTAAAAAGTGCACCAGCCAAAACAATTTTGGTTTGCAAAAACACGTTTTCAAAAGAGATGAAGCCTTATGGGCCCCACACTTATCCGCACAATATTCTTCAACTGAAATCTTTATACTGACTCAAGCCAGTAGAATAGACTCAGCTGCTGAATCACTTTGACCCGCGATCTGAAGGTTTATATCTGGCACTGTTCATTCAGTAGCAAAACTCAGCTCAACTGACCTTCGCGTTTGAGGAAAACTTGCAATCAGGTGTATTCACCCCCCCCCCCTCCTCTACACCTGATACTCGTCTCCGGACCAACAAAAGACAAGGTTGTTAACTTTTACAAGGGCATGATTCACCAATCAACATAGGGTTTTGGGATCAGCCAATTTTCTACTCACTAAACAACAGCTGAATCATCTCGCAACACAACAGTAGTTAAACCAGTTCGTGTACTTATGTAAAATATTTATATTTCCTAAATGGCTTTTGTTCATCTCTTCCATACTTTGTTCATTTCGTATAAGAATCAAGTTTCATATTGTACACCTCGGGTAGGAAACAAGTGAAGGTTGTGCTGAGTGTTGTTGAAGGAATTCGTAGGAAACCATCGATTGTGATTACGTGGTTGGAGGAAGTTCGTAAAATTCCAGCGAATACAACCCAACACCCCGGTCAAAAAGGTATGAAGTTTGATTTAATTCTGTTAAGAATTAGAGTACGAAAGCATGATGGGTTTGATCTTGATTAAAAATAAACTAATTATCATTATTATGAAGTTTAAAGAGAAAATAGATGATGTGTGAGAATAAGTCAAAAAAGAGCAAAAGGACAAAAAAAAATTAAAAATGTCTCCTTGCCTAGTTTTGCCATTTCTAACTTAATTGCCTTTTTTTGCAATTCATGTATCAATATTGCCTATTTCTGTAATTGCCTCTTAAAAATAACAATGCTCTATATCTTCATATATAAATTTGACATGATAGTCCTTGAAAAAGAAAAGAATAAAGATAATTCCGAATTAGGAGCCAATTAGGTAGATCCGGTCTACGGAGCCCATCAGCTGCAGATCATGCGCCCGAAATTACTTTTCAATCCCTCCTCCGCCATCCCTGTCGCCGCCGCCGCCGTGGTAGACCGAGCCCCCCGTTCAATTGAAGGTTAGTTTGTCTTTCCAAATCTCGTTTTAGTCCTTATAGCTTTGTTTTTCAATGAATTGATTCTCAGACATATGGAAGTCAATCCTGGATTGGCAAGACAAATAGGTTATTTGGAAGCAATGAGAATTTTTTTGTTCGGCTTATCATATCACCAAATTTGTTTAAAGAATCGATTCTATATTGTTCATATTTTGCGATGTGCGCATCAGTTTTGTTAATGTAAGTTTGCTGCACGCGTGATACGATGACTAATTATATCAAATAGTACTACGGAATATCTCTTCATGAATATCAAATTTAATCTGGTCCAGATATTTTGTGGTTGTAAATGTTCAATTGCCGACTTGATTTTACAACGGTGTAGCGTGTGTTCTTACTCAGCAAATTGCTCAGTTCTTACTGCAATTAGCTAGATATTGTGTTTTTGTCATCTTTACACGCCATGTTTAAAACTTGGATGAAAGTACATGCTGCATTGCAGTGAAAGTTGATGTATTGTCATTATTGATTATTGTGCTTCATAGAGATGGAAAACATTGGATTGGAACTGGTACGCCATGAAGCTGCTTGTGCAGAGAGTGATGAAGAAGGAGTTGCTTTGCCACGTTCCGTTGGCGAAGTGGTTGATGTGAATGAGGGGCAAGATGAAGGTCATATTCTTGAGTTGGAAAAGAAATTAATGGAGCAAGTTCTGTACAGTGAGGAAGAAGCATACATGTTGTACTGTGATTATGCGACAGCCATGGGTTTTAATGTACGTAGGGGAAAGCAATACTATTTCATGGGAACCAAAAGGGTAAGGTCAAAAACTTATTGCTGTTCCAAGGAAGGTGTTAAAGATGATAAAGCAGATACCAATGCTGTTGGCCACAAAAAGCCGGAAACAAGAACCGGATGCAGAGCAATGATATCTTTTGTTTGTGATGATAGTGGACAATGGAAGGTTTCGAGATTTGTAAAAGAACATAATCATGAAATGGCCCCACCATGTGCAAAGCCCTTGGTGAAATCCGGCCAAGCTATTTTTGCTGCAAATGTTTATGGAAATGGCGGTGCTCTCGAGTCACTGGTGAGCATGTGCTCCTTACTCGTGATTCTCTCATATCTTGCATCTGCACCTCCCTTAGATTTCTAAAAACATATGTAAGATTTTGTGCGGTCATCTTTTTTATGACATAAAATGAGAAACTGCTGATAGATTACCCTAGAAAATTAGCTGATATGTTGCCTCGAGAAAATTAAGTCAGTAAGTTTTATTTAACATGGGTGTTTGAGATATGCATGACCACGTGTTAATGTCATTTTCAAATTTCATGATAGTTATAAGCGAGTTTATTTGGTCTTCTTGTGAGGGTGAAGTGGAGAAACTTCGTTAGTATTTTACTGAAACCTTGGATAAAGAGAATGTGGATTTTGTTTCATAAACCTGCAATTCTCTTTAGTAGCTTGCTTCTGATTCAAATTTACCTAGCCGATTAGTGGTTGGGAGACAGAATTTATTCTAGTACTTCTCCTTTTAGCATGCAAAACAATACACTCTAAGTAACCCTTGATGTGTAGAACAGGGCTAGCAAACATGTAATTTTTTTTGGGACTCGGGGGGTTTTACAGCTTATAAAACTTTACTCATTTTTCAAGAATTTCAACCTAGTGAGTCACAGGCATTCAGTTTTGATCCGACAATAACTGGTACAATTAAATAGTGTAAATCTTTAATTGCTGAAAAAAAGTTGGTCTCGCATATTCAGTAAATTCAGTACCAACATAACCAGATTAGGGGTCTGCATATAACTGTCATAGCATTTCTGTCGGCAAAATAGTTCTTGTAGAATGCCAATATTATACCAACTTTACAGTTTTAGGTTCATTAGTTAAACCTTAATGAAGTAACTCATACTTCTCCCTTTTACTTTGATATTCTCACTCCTAAGTAGGAGGATAAAGTCTATTAAAATGTATAATATCCATCAGGGCCAGAATTTTGCTGTTTTGTTTGGTCGAAACATGATAAGAAGATATTGTAATATTCTTGTGAAGCTCTTTATGTTGTTTGGGATTAAAAATCAAAGTAGCATTTCTGGATCTCCGTGATTTGAGAGTTGTAGGATTTGTTTTTGTTTGTGGGTGGTATTATTATTCGAGATTGGACCCTAATTATTTAGAAGATTGCTTTGGAGCATCATCCCTGAAGTTTCTTCACTATGGATTTGTTTAAACTATGTGTGAATTAATTAATCCCATAGTTAGATATGAAGCCTCTTGGTCTATTTTCTGGATTAGGTATCTATATCATGTGTTTGACATCACAAATTCTTCTTTCATGAAAAAAAACATCCTGTGAAATTTTCTTACAATGTTTTTCTCTATTCTAGCTTAAGGAATGTGGTCAATGATATGGCACGAACAGTTTCCATAATGTGAAAAATATATAACCAACTCAATTTCCAGGCATTATTACATTTCCTCATGCTAGATGTGTAACTTTCTTACATCGCAACCAAAGAATGTATATTTATCCTCTAAATCAAACCAAAGTAATGTGGAAGTTCTTTTTGATGATAAAATTGGATTCTTAAAAAACTGGACGCTATCATTTGGTTAAACATGATGTTCAGAATGAGTTGTTTGAAAATCCTAATTTGTGATCTCTAATCTTGTTGTGCTATCATGTTTGTGCAGAGTGAACACGATAAGATTCGTGAACTATCTTTACAACTAGCCATTGCAAAGAATCGAGCTGAAACTTCAGAAAAGTTAGTTGCTACATACAAGCGGCAACTGCATATGATTGTGGGGCACATAGAAGAGCATAACCAGTCGTTGTCCAAGAAGGTTCAGAAAGTTCTGAACAACATCCAGGAATTTGAATCTGAAGATCAAAAGAAACTATAGAGTTCTCTTCGTTATGGAAATCAGGATAAGGCAATATAATTGTTTGCATATAGGTGTTTTAGTGAAGCTAATACTAGAAGGGTCATTGTTGCAAGAAGAGCATGCCAAGGCCACCATATAGCTCCTGGCTGTCTTGTTGATTTGTATATATATTCACATTATAGTAGCTGTAGCTGATGAATATGTTTCTCGTGCAATTTTGATGCTACATTCTCGGTAGCGTCCAATGAAACTAATAAAGATTTGTTTGGGGATAAGAAAATCTGATCATTATGTTCCTTGCATTTGACAAATTCTCTCTCCCGTCCAACTTGTCTTGTTTCTTTTCGGTACGGATATTAAGATGAGTGATTGATTTTGCATAGAGAGGTAGGCCCCATAATGGAAAAGTGGAAATTTGTGTAGTAATTATTTTTCATTTTAAAAAACAGGACAAGTCAAGTGGAACAATCCGAAAAAAAAAAAAAAAAAAAAAAAAGACAAGTCAAACGAGGCGGAGGGAGTATTTATTTGGTTATTTCATTGTGTAGTCATTTCTCATTCAAAATCTTGGAATAATTAATTCTTAACACCATCATTGTGGTAAGTCTTTGAATAGATGAATTCTGAGTTTCAACTATACCGGACCACTTTTTTCCCTTCAAAATATCGAGAGAAGGAAACAAGAGTTTAATATGATTTCCACTTGGTTTATGCAGAGAGAGAGAGAGGCTCTTCTAGATGACACTTAGATAAGAACTATTGGTGTGAGTGATGGAAAGGTTTAAGTAGTTCTGTTAATAGTTATGTACGTGGATGTAAGTGAAACTAAGTTGTTTATCCACAGTCATAGATCTAGGACAAGGAAACAAGGATTTAGCCGCATTCTGTTCGTAAAAATTATGCTCAATATTAATCAATCAAATAGGTTAGAATGTAATACACAAAAAGCATGCTAAGATAGAAGAGGAATCTTGTCCAACCTACAACAACCTCCTCAGACATTTGAATTACTTGTATTATTGAATGTAAATTTGTCTATCTATCCTCTTACCATTTCATCCTTGATAGAAGATTAGTTGGTCTAACCTCGAGCTGGACTCCTAAGACCTCCCATCTCAAGCTTATCAATGTAGGAAAACTTCTTAATCCTAGCAAGTTCACACATGATCTTCTCCTCTTCATCCTTGGTGAAACCCAATTGACTCTCCAAGATTCCGGTCTCAGAAGGCTCCAATTCCCAGCCTATGAAGTCGGAAAGTGTGAAGGATGATGTCGTAGTCTCTGCAGCAGAACTCAATGCTGGTGACAGTGAAGAATCCTCTGGCTGGTTCTTGGCTGTCTCTGCCAGAGAATTGGCATATAGAACATCCTTAATACGAGACATCACCGTGTTGGCCAAGCTCTCCAGCACTCTAGAATAGCTCTCCAAGATAGAGAACCCCACATCCTAGTCACAAGGAAACATAGTAAGAACACATGCATGATTTAGTTAATTACAGTATTAGTTGATAATCATACTCTGTTGAACTGGATTTTGCTGATTTCAAGTGAAGACTGAGGAATCCCAGGGAATTTTTGCTTGAGTAGGATTAGAATAGTCCTTGCTCTCTCTTCGAAAATCTCTCTCTTCTCCATGCTTATAGCTGGACCCCAGGAAGATTTCACATCCTTATGGTTAATCTTCCTCTTCCATATCACTATGCATGCCTCTATTCTGTTCTTTAAGTTAAGAATCTTGTGCTCTGATGGCAACCCCAAGGTTAAAAGGAACTGCACCGGATCAAAATATTCGTCTGTAATGCTTTTGTAGAGTGATTCACCAAGACTTTCTCTCCCATTCTACAACATAAAGATCAAAAAAGAAATCAGTTTTTCATCGCTACAAAACAGCTCAGCTCTTTATAGACCTTTGGAAGAGACTCAATGTAGCTCTCTGGGATCTCCATATCTGCAAGAGTTTGAGAATTTATAGCCATGGATGCTTTCAACACTTGATGCACTGCCTCCTTTTGCTTTTGCAGGAAGCTTCTAGATTCTTCTGATAGTCCACTGGAGGGAACCTTGACAGTAGGTAGCCACCATTTTTCATTCCTATGCACCCCCTTTTCAGTCTCATCATCAGCCTCTCTTGCAACATACTTGAATTCCTGCTCTCCCGCAAAGTTGTCCAGGATTCCCTGCTCATAAGGATTGGATAAACATAAGTCAGAGAAAATAAGAAACAAAAAAATGAGTTTTGGCAGTTCTTACAACAAGCATCGCATCAAGCTTGCGCAAGGCTGGAATGCTTAGAAGAAGGTCTCGCCGTTGCTGCGTCACCATGATCTATCAACACAGAAAAGGTTAATCAAATATAAAGAATATTTCTGCGAGCAAACAATATGGTTACCTCCATTTGTGAGCCATCCTTGTTTTTCTGTTGAGAAGGGACGAACTCGACTATATAATCCGTGACGGCTAAAAGACAGTCGATTTCCATTTTCCACCTCTCCTTCCTCTTTACAGACATTGGCTCTAACCTTGATTGCTCCCCAAAGACAGAAGCTGCATTAACGGTCTCAATGAAAAATCAATGTCTACTTAATTCAACTGTGACTGATAAGATTTATGAGTTTTACCAGAAAGATTGGTAATGGCATTTGACAAGGCTAGTGCAGAAGAAACACCCCTCCCACCACCCGACATGTCTTCTCCCAAAAGCAACTTTGAAAACCTTTCCTTCATCATTTCCATATCTGAACAGTAAACACATACAAATATTCAAAATCCCAACTAAATAATTTATGTATGTATATACGAATCCAATGCAGCAGAGCAGAGGATACCTGAAATTGACTTGTCTTGATTGGGTGCAGAAACGGAGGGTTTATCAACCGATTCGTTTGGAGCAGACTCATTCTTGATTGCCATTTTCAAATTAGCGGCACTGGCGGCTTCTCTTCCCTGGATTGGTAGAGAGAAACCCTTGATGCACTGTCAATAGAGATGATTGTTAAACTTGTTTTTCACTTTAATTTTTTCCCCAAAATAATATATTGGGATGATCTGGTAGGACGTGGGATGCATGTATATATGGTAGGAAGGAACGGAAAAGAATAATGAAGAGAGAGAGAGAGAAAGCAATTTCAACGGCTTGCAAAAGGCCTGGGCAACTTATATGTAGTCAAACCATCTCATCTCATGTCAACCCTCCAACAACTTATGTAGTCTCGACATTTTTCCGATTGGTTCACCCCGATTTCCAGAGATATTTCTTTTATTTAATTATTGATTTGTTATTTCTACATATTTGAAATTATACAAAAACTTGAAATTATCCAAGATTTAAAAATATGTACATGCATAGTTGGGGGTCAATCATTGAAAGGTTTGAATTATTATTATCTGTAGGTCCAGAGACGAGCTTCAGGTGTAGAGGGAGTGAATACACCTGAATACAAATTCAAACTCAGAACGCGAAAGTCAGCTTTAGCTGAAGATTGCTACTGAACTTGTCAGTTAGCCAAATATGCTTTCTCGATCGCGTGGGCAGAGATTCTCCTACTAAGTATGTTCGGATGAACATATATGATAAGATTTGAAGATCTCAAAACTCCTAGCTGAATGATGGGCCTTCAATATTGTAATAGCTTAGTTTAGTTCAACTATTAGAACTCAGTAGGATAGAGTTCAATAGTTGTGGATTCAGTAGAAGATCTTGCACTCAGCTGAAGAACTCAGTATCGAGAAAGTCAGTTGGTCTGTCAATCACCAACTGAATCTGCAAAGGAAATCGAGCCAGCAACAGAAGTGTTCAGACGAATGTCGATAGAGGACAATCAGGCTAAGGTCCGAGGATTCAGAGGAAGTCAACTCATCTTACTTTGAGTTTGAACAAGCCTCACCAACTCTCATGTACATCGACCAATAAGGAGCCGACAACGCCTTACCTGCTCTGCCATAAAGTTGCTCCTAGCCGGAAAAAAATAAAATCTCTACAGTGCCTCTACTCAACATTCAAATTATATATGTCTGTTTTTCTTGTCTTATTCGACACGTGGCTAGACCCTCTCCAACGAATTTATTCACAAATCGAAGACTATAAATAGAGAATGTCTTCATGTAGAAAGACAACAGTACCGGGAACCAAAGCGAACAAATCTCAAAACATCTAGCGAACTTACAAGCGACATTCAAACGGAGAACTTGCTTATAGATTTTAGATATCTTCTTAGTTCTTCTTTCTAGAGAATTCTTGTTCCCTTTCTCTATCTAAGCGTGCGTATTGTAAAATCAATAGCTTAGAACCTCGAAGGAGTTCATATCTTTTGAATTGTTCTTTCTTGTAAGAACTCCTTCCTAGTAGGAGAAAATCTAACCTCAAACGGTTAATATAATTGTACAGTCACTGTAGATATCTGTCCAGCGTATAGATTGACTGAGGCTTGCTCAGTATAAGCAAACAAGTTAGTATCTGTCCTGTGAACAGATCAACTGAGGCTTGCTTAGTATAATTAATACAAGAACTCCTACTTAGTTCAGGACAGTGGACGTAGGACCCTGTGTGTTCGAACCACTTTAAAAATCGTTGTGTTGATTTAACTGTTGCATTGATATAACTGTTCATTCAGCATCCAACTGAGTTTAATCAACTTGTATAAAAATGGGTTTTCAACTAAGACGCATATTTTTGAAGGGCCTACACTTCCGCACACAACTCTTGTACTGAACTACTGTTCACTGAAATAAGTAAGTAGGACTGTACTCAGTAGGAGAATCTTCAGCCCACGCGATCAAGAAAGTATATATGGCCAAGTAACAAAGTTCAGTAGCAATCTTCAGCTAATGTTGACTTTCGCGTTCTGAGTTTGACCCCCCCCCTTCACACACACACCTGAATTGCGTCTCTGGACCAACAATTGAGATCAGAGCTGTGTTCTTCTAAGATCAGCGTTTTCTTTTTATTGGTCTTAACTCGAACAGATCCTTGAAAACTGTTTTCACTGGACTTGTATATCTCTTCATAGCATCCTATACCATACTCTGCATCATGTCTGATTTTTCAGGTATTAGGACAGTACCCATGTTTTCGGTAGAAAACTATGCGGTATGGCGGGTGAGGATGGAAGCTCATCTTACATCGCTGCATGACAGCATGGCCGACGTTCTACAGAAAGGCCCTATTATTCCTATGATTGACTGCATCGAAATTGAAGTGGAAGGAGCAGCAGGCGCCAGAACCGGTCCAAAAATCCCCAAAGACAAGAGTCTCTTCACACCTGAAGAGAGGAAGTTGCACAACCTCAACCGAGTCGCACGAAATGCTATACTAATAACTCTTTGTGACTCGTATCTGGGCAAGGTGCACGAATGCAAGACAACGAAGGAGCTATGGGATGCTCTAGCTATTATGAGCCAAGGAACTCCACAAACAAAGGAAAACAAATTGGAGTTAGAGCTACAGAAGCTTGAAGCATTCGCTATGCTTCCAGGAGAGTCTATTGATGATTTTATTGTCAGATTCACAAATCAAATAAACATCATCAACGGACTGGGGAAAACATTCAGCAATAAGGAGACCAACACCAAGATCTTACGGGCTCTTAGCAGGCCCAAGTGGTACTCTTTTGCTACATGTTTAAGGAGAACTAACCTGAACTCTGTTACTCCTGATTATATATTTTTAGAGCTAAAGGCAGAGGAGTTCGAGTTCAATCTCCCACACACCCCCGGTGCTGATCCTGAAGTGCCAATGGATAATACATATAAGGCTTCAGTCAGCACACCCGGAGCACGTCCCTCAAGCGCAAGTTAGTCAGCTGGAAGCTCAGTGACTATACCCTGTGCTGACAACTTGGCTGAGAAGTATGCTCTCCTCGCGGTGAAATACCAGAAGGAAAAGGACAAATTCCAAAGAATGAAGATGAAGGAATCTTCGAATTATCAAGATAAGGGAGATAATAGTCACTCGAAAAGTGAAACTAAACCTCTACCTGATTGCAGGAATACTGAAGCTGCTCCCACTGGACATACCGATACACCTAGAAGGGAAGTCAGGAGCTCAGTATGCTATAACTGCAAAAGCAATGACATTATCAGTATGAATGTCCTGAACTCTCAGCAGCTGAACGAGCTGAAAGGCAATCCCGATGTGACAAGTTTGTCAAAAAGAGGTAAGCGTACATAGCTGGAGAGTTATCTGACTGCTCAAGCGATGCAGAACTTTTTATGGAATCATCAAATTATGATGTTATGTTCGTCACAATTGAAGCAGAAGACACTGAACTGTGTCTCATTGCCGGAGAAGAGGTTGAGGTAAATTTTGATCCTAATATATGCCCCTCTTGACTGTGCACACATGACACGAGCTCAATTGCAGGTGAACCGCTAGATGTGGTTCTTGCATACAGAGATCTACTCGAAGAACAGATTCAGATAAGCCAACAGTTCAGCAAGACTATTCAGGAGATGAAACTCCTGAAAGCTGAAAATCAGAGACTTTCAATGAGAAGTCAGGACTCGAGTCTGAAGAACTTGTGCTGAGACAGAAGGAAAAGATTAATTCTATGATGACTAAGTCTCAATATCAAGAGGCACAGATCTCAGTCTTGACCAAAGACATCTCTGAGAAAGATACTGAGATAGCACAGCTCAGTCAGAACTCGCGGAAGTACAAAATGACTATGAGTCACTCAGGAGAAGTGATGAAGTTTGGCGAGGACTGATGACGGAGCAATATCTTGGAGCTAAGGAGAAGTAGGAAAGTATGCTCATAGCACAGAGGCCAGTTTCCATAAAGGAAGGACTTGGCTATACATATGAGGCATCCACTTCTACGTCCAAAGATTCTGAGAAGCTGGCTGATCGGTTTTTCAGAGGGAAAACTCAAACTACTGAACTTACAACCCCTCAGGCAAAGAACAAGCAAAAGATAATCACACCTCAGCCCAGCAACAAGAAAGTGACCCATAGTTTAAGCCCAAAGACACCAAAATCTAACTCAGTGGGAACCAAGAAGGTCAGGTGGGCCGAATAGTATAGCCAACCGAAGTGGACTCACCCATCTCAACATGAATCATATTATTATGAGCCGAGAGTCCAAAGCCCAAAGGTTGAGAAGAAGAAGAAGGTTGAACCTCAAAAGAAGAAAAATTTAGCATCTCCAAGTTCAGTGGAGAAGCCAGCTGAAAAAGTCAGATGACAAAACTGCATGGTTGTGGCACAGACGACTAAGACATCTGAACTTCAAGACTATGAATAAGCTTGCAGGGAATGCTTAAGTCAGAGGACTGCCCAACAAAGTTTTCAAAAGACACAAGAATTGTGAGGCAAGCTTGAAGGGGAAGCAAAGAAAGTCAAGCAATCTTTATATCCCGTCACCTTCCACAGATGGGATACTTCAGCTGTTTCACATGGATCTCTTTGGGCCAGTCAATCCAGTGACGATCAGAGGAAAGAAATACGCTCTTGTATTCATTGATGACTATTCAAGATAAGCATGGGTGATTTTCATTGCCAATAAATCTGACGTCAAATCTGAAATGTCGAAACTGCTGAAACGGTTAAGCATCGAGAAGGATATCAAGATTCAGAGGATACGCTTAGACCATGGAATAACGTTTCTGAACTCAATGATGAAGGACTACTGCGAAGCTGAATGCATTCAACATGAGACCTCAGCGGCACGTACGTCTCAGCAGAATGGTCTTGCTGAAAGGAAAAACAGAACACTCAAAGAAGCAGCAAGAACATTACTCGCAGACTCAGGTCTACCATTGAAGTTTTAGGCAGAAGCTACTGACATTACCTGCTACACTCATAATACATCTCTACTGACTCAGATGCACACGAAGATACCATACGAATTATGGAAAGGGAGAACTCCCTCTATCTCTTATTTTCATGTTTTTGGTTGTTCGTGCTTCATCCACAATAAGGAAAAGGACAAGTTAAAGATCTTTAATAGCAAGTCAGACAAAGGAGTTTTCTTAGGATACTCCAGGGTCAGCAAAGCTTTCAAGGTCTTTAACTACCGGACACTTTGCGTGGAAGAAAGTCCTCATGTTGTATTTGATGAATTTACTTTTGAGGACAAGAAGACAAACTCTCAGCAACAAGCTGAAGATGTTAGGAGCAAGCTACAGGATCTAAGCTTAAAAGATAACATCGAAAAGATCCAGCATTGTTGGGATGATGATTCAGACGATGAGATTCAGAATCAACCAACAAGCAGTGTAGCTGAGGAGATTGATTCTACTTAACAGAATCAATCCCAGGTAATTTGGGTCGATGAGGAAACCCCAGTGGTAACTGAGACCTCTAATGAGAATAACAACTCAGGGGGAACTACTAATGTTCTTAATCTGAATACCCCTGAAACTGGTAACTTAGTAAGACCTGATCTTGTTACTGAATTGCTTCAATTACATAATAGTACAACTGAAATTCCTAACAATCCTACTATCTGTGCAGAATCAATTTCTGATGAAGTAACAAGACGCCGTCATTCATGGTTAGATGCTTATAGCTCAGATCTAATAATCTGAGATCCTTCAGCTAGTGTCAAGACAAGATCCAGATTATGTCAGGGAGAAAGTGCCTTGTACTCCTGCTTCTTGTCTACTAAAGAGCCTCGGAAAATTAAGGATGCATTGAATGATACTGACTTGATCACCGCCATGCAAGAAGAGCTCAACCAGTTCACTAGAAACGACGTATGGACGCTTGTAGACAGACCTAGACATCAGCACGTGATTGGAACGAAGTGGATTTTCAAGAACAAGCGAGATGAAAACAACGTCATCGTCAGGAATAAAGCTAGACTTGTTGCAAAAGGATATAGTCAAGCAGAAGGGATAGACTTCGATAAAATGTTTGCTCCAGTTGCAAGATTGGAAGCCATTCGTCTATTCCTAGCATATGCAACACATTAGCAGTTCACAGTCTATCAAATGGATGTGAAGTCAGCTTTCTTGAATGGCGTACTGAAGGAAGAAGTCTATGTTGAACAACCGTCCGACTTTCAACAGGGACATCAGGTTTACAAGCTTAAGAAAGCACTGAATGGGTTAAAACAAGCACCCAGGGCTTAGTATGATCCCCTATCAGACTTTCTACTTTAGAAAGGTTTTCAGAAAGGAACAATAGATCGCACCCTATTTAGTATCAAGTCAGAAGATGACATCCTACTAGTGCAGATCTATGTGGACGATATCATCTTTGGATCTAGGAATCTGACCATGTGTCAGAAATTTGAGCAGATAATGAAAGAGAAATTTGAAATGTCGATGATGGGAGAGATGACTTATTTCCTTAGGCTTCAGGTCAAACAATCTAAGAAGGGAATATTTATTACTCAAGCTAAATATACAAGAGATCTCATCAGAAAATTCGGTTGCGAATCCAACAAATCAGTGAAGATACCCATGAATACCAATCTGAAGATTGATCTTGATAAAGAGGGGTATCTGTAAACTCAACTAATTATCGTGCTATTATCGGTTCATTATTATACCTAATAGCCAGCAGATCTGACATAACTTATGTTGTAGGTGTATGCGTGAGATTTCAGGCGAATCCCAAGCGGAGCCATCTAGATTCAACGAAGAAAATTCTTCGCTACCTGAAGGGAACACCTGATGTTGGGTTATGGTATCCTGCTGATGATAATCTCGAACTGACTGGTTATTCTGATGTTGATTAAGCAGGATTTTGAATCGACATAAAGTCTACCTTAGAAACTTGTCAACATAAAGTCTACCTTAGGAACTTGTCAGGTCCTTGGCAGTAAGCTCATATCTTGGTTCTCCAAGAAACAACATTCAGTAGCTACGTCCACTACTGAAGCTGAATACATGGCTGCCGGAAGCTGTTGCGCACAAATACGTGGCTTCGACAACAGCTAAGAGAATAGGACATACATCAAGGTGAAGTATCTATCTACTGCGATAGTATCAGTGTAATTGCAATCACACAGAATCATGTTCTACATACTCGATGCAAGCACATGGACATAAGGCATCACTTCATCAGAGATCATGTCGAGAAGAAGGATATCAGAATGGAAAAGATCCAGACTGATAAGCAACGAGCTGATATTCTGACCAAACCTCTAGCTGAGACCAGATTCAACGATCTCTCGGTAGAACTAGGTCTACTGGATCCTACTGACTCGATTCAGTAAGACGATCCAGAGGGTACTGAGTGAGGGGGAACAAACTCTCAGTACTGCTGAAATACTCAGTGTCTTCACAGTGGTATCAACTGACTACTATGTTAAGCTGACAGGTTATGAGTATTTATTCAGCATTTGGTGATTAGCATGATATAGCATTTACTTCCCGCCATTAATGTTCATCGTATGTCAGTAAGCATATCGTTCTTATTAGATGCACGACATTCCATATGCTGACTGTGGCGCATTAAATACATGTAATTTTACCTTACCTATTTGGTGATTGAGATAAGTAGGCGAGATTATAGGCAGCACAATAATCATAACCTATTATAACATTTAGTATATGTCGTCCACCTCTTTAAAACTGATTAATCTCAGTCACACAAAGAAAAACCATTCATATTCAGATTCATATATATCTTTCTGTGTATCTCCAACTTAATCACTTTTCGCCATTAACGATCGTTGTGTGCTCTGCATATTACTTTCTTAGAAATCTACCACGTTCAAGCACGCTCCATTCGGTAATTATTTCTCTAAACTGCATCTGAAACTAACTTACTCTATTTTCAAGTGCTAACACTTGTTTTGCAGATTCAGTTTATCCTCATAACAATGGCAACATCCCCCAACAATGAGGTGCTCATACCGACCGACATCCAGGAGATCATCGACTCCAAGCGAGTCTGGTTTGACCCCATCCTCTCGTTCCGGTCCTGCAACGTCTCATGCCTGGAAAGCATCTTTGATGCTCTAGAGGCCTCTGTTCTGATGACCATTCTTACGAGGTTTCCCTCTTACTGCCTTCCGAGGTAGGTTGTCATGTTCTTCATGAACATAAGGAAAGATGATGAGGTGACAGACATCACCTGCATCAACTATATGAGAGAGACGGCCCCCAACGTCTTGACGGAGAAATTCGCAAATGTGGACATCGCCAACTACCTTCTCCGCAGCTTCAACTTAATTGATGAAGGGATTTCTCATATTGGATACAAGGAGTCTTCCATAAATCAGTATCTTTCTCGGTTCAGCGGACAGAAAGATGTGGATTCAAAGAAGCCTTCCCAAAGAACCAGCTGCTCCCTGAATACAAGGGCCTGGCCTGCATCGTAAACTATGTGCTGACCAGTTCAGCAGGTTCTTATGATCACCTATCCAGGATTCAGATTCGGTTGATGATGGCCATAGTGATGAAGCTCATGTCAACTGGAACGCCTTCTTCTATTCAGAATTCAAGGCGCAGCTTCAGAAATTCACCATTAATGAAGACAAAACCGGTCATCAGCTCATCCCCAAGGGCAAACTTCTCTGCGGCACCAAGGTCTCCATTATGCTAGAAGATTTGTGCCAAGGGAGAGTTGTGTTTGTTGATGCATAACCGTTTGACCAGAAGAACGTGGAATTTCTGAGTGTAACAGCAGCAGAGAAGTCTATTGGATGGGGATTTCATGATAAGCGTCCCCTAGAGATTTCTCATGCTCCTCGTCCAATTCAGCAGAAGAATAGAAAGACACTGAAAAAGCCTGAAGCTGCTGTAGTGCTTCCAGAGCCTATCTCTGTTGAGGATTCAGGGTCCGGTAAGGAGGATATGACCCTGAAAGAGAAAGTTAAGAGGACTCTCGATGAGGATATTCAGTTGGAACCTCCAACTGAAGCTGAAATTCCACATGCTGACTCCTCATCCTCTCTCCCAGCCTCAGTTCTGCCAGCTCAGAGTAGAGCTACTGAGGAAGTCGCGGACGAAATCCCCGAGATCCTGGATCAATCAAATCTCGTGGACATAGCAGTCAGAGCTACGGTGCATATGCGTTTGAGATTCCTGGAATGGGATTTACTGGAAGAGACGAACCGCCTAAGGAGCTTCTGAACTGGTTAGAGAAGAGCAGACTCTTCGAGAGGAGATCGGCTATAGTGAGCCAGCTGGCATAGCCTCAATGGAGGATCTGAGGGCCGCCATGCTAATGATTTGAGTTTGAAGGGGCAATCTGATCAGCCCACTCAGCCCGAGACTCAGTCTGACTCTCACCACGACATACCGCCCAAGGATGTAGACTAGGGAGGATCTACTGAGGGACAATCTACCAGGAATGACTCGCCACCACCTCTTCCTAAGTCTGGCACAGTCATTCCTACGTCATCCAAGACTCAGCCAAAGAAACAATCTCGATACCAGGCTATTGAGATCAAGGATTTGAAAATAGCGTCGATAAATAAGGTTATCAAATGTCAAGGTCACAAGAGCCGTCTCCTCGCGGCAGACGTGAACACCAAATGGAGCCAATTCACAAAGGCTCAGACCAAGACGCTAGGTACCTTATCTACTGAGGTGCAGAGGATCAGCACTCCCACGGAAGTCAATGCTGAAGCGATCCTCAAACAAGCACTTGAAGCTCAACGGACCGATCTGACAACTCAATTTCAGATCATTCTGTAGAATCAGGCAAAACATTTTCTCAGGAAATGGCCTCTACCAAAGATCGGGTCCTGAAGACAGTAGAGGAGCAACACAAGCTCGCTACTAAGAGTGTCGCTAAGGCATTCATACAACAACATGCTTCATGCACACAAATCCGTAAGGAAGCCGTGGATTCTGTGGAGGCATATCTCAAGAAGATAGAAACATCTAAGTCAACTCTACTGAAAGCTATAAACTCCGAGCACGACAAAAAATGAACTTCTTCTACCGATGCAGCTGGAGATGTTGCAGCCTCTCTCGACTCTATCATAACATCCATCGAGGGGTTGAACAACAAAGTGACCGCATTGGCAACAATCATTGATGATGCCAAAAAAGGGGAAAGTAGTGGGTCTTCTCAACTACTGACCCTCTTAAAAGCTGAAGAGGCAGCGCAGCAGTAACAAGCAAGGGGGAAGAGAAGGAAGCAGAAGGCTCAAGAGAGCCTGCTGACGAGGCCGTCACTGAGGTGACTAAGAATCTTGAAGCATTACCAGAAGAAGAGCCTCCTCTACTGAAGTCAGCAGCAGCGAAAGGCAAAGCTCCAGCCTCTCCCTCTCCCTCTCCTCCTAAAAAGCTCAAGTTCAAAACACGCGAAGAGCAAATTGCTTATGATGAATAGCTCGTGCGTGAGCTTGAGAAGGAAGACCAAAGCTAAGAAAGGCATATAGATCCGCACTCCAGTTCCTACCAGGACTCGATCAGTACAGCCCAGGCAAACCAGGTCTACGACAAAGACTCCAACAAAGTCCAAACAAGCTGAGAAGTTGAAGCCTGCATCTCCCAAATCAAAATCAGCAGAGCCCAGTGACTCAGATGTACAGTTTATCACCACTACTGAATTGTCGAAGAGACAAGAAGCTGAGATGAAAGAACTGTGGGATAGTTGTGAAAGAGGACTAGACAGAACAGCTTAGGCCAGACAGATCAGAGAAGCTAGATAGCGGATACATCTTGCTGATCTGGAGGCCCTCAGGCTGAGAACTGAGAAGGAAGCTTGTGAGAGAGTTCCTGAAAAAGACAGAAGTATCCCTACAACTACAAAGTTTTATAGAAGAAGGATACCTGTCAATGAGATGAAGAGAGTCATACACAAGAGGACTGATGAGAGGGTTCCATATAAGATCAACCAGAGATGGGAGAAAATCAAAGTAGATTTCTTAAAAGATTCTATGTCTAGAAGATACTGAAAGAGGAAGTTGATCCAGAAGAAGCCTTCATAGATTTTCTGAAACATATGGACTCCTCACTCTATGCCGAAATTATGACCATTCTGGAATAGTCCGGCCAGACTCTTAAATCGCCTCAGTTCAGATCACTGCCTCCTCCTATGACGTACCAAGACAAGATTTGCAAAAAGGAGATCGAGGAAGAGATCTTTGATTCTATCAACAGCAAAGGTCTGGACAAGAACGATGAAGAAGACAAGGAATAGATTAAGGCCTTGAGGCAGTGCGTGTATTCAGCATACGGCCTTGATCTTCCGGAGAAGAAGTTTGCTGACTTCAAAGCTCGGATGCAACTCTACAAGAAGAAGTCCAGCTGACTATCTTCTTAGTCTTCTAGGCTGTAGAATAGATTGTGATGTAATGTAATCTTCTTTATCTCATATATAATATATCCTTTGTGTTGGCCTTCGACAACTACTCATTGTCATTTTGCTGTGTATTTTCTTTCTACACTACTGATTACAGAATTAATCAGCTCATACACTTACATATCTGCTTGTATGTTTCTCTGTTTTTCAGTTATTAGATTTTTTTTTTGAGAAACTGACTTTTCTATGCTATAAGGGAAAATTGACTATAGAGGGAAAGTATTTTAAGCATGATAGGGGAAACTGCTTCTTTGTTTTGGGGAAATTATTTTCTATGTGTTGATAGATACTTAGCCTGATACTGCTCTGTTAATTAAGTATGTGACATTATTGCATATTTGTGTTAATGCTCTGATACTTCTCTTTTGTGAGAAATTCAGCTGCCTGGCATTAATTTGTCTTGTCGATATTTTTGCTCTGATTTTATGCCTTGTTTACCTTGTAATAAATACCTTTTTAGCATAGCAGTAGCAATAGTTGTTGTAAAAGGTTTTTGCATCATCAAATAAGGGGAAATTGTTGGGATGAACATATATGATAAGATTTGAAGATCCCAAAACCCCTAGCTGAATGATGGGCCTTCAATTTTGTAATAGCTTAGTTTGAGTTCAGCTGTTAGAACTCAGTAGGCTAGAGTTCAGTAGTTGTGGATTCAGTAGAAGATTCTGCACTCAGCTGAAGAACTCAGTATCGAGAAAGTCAGTTGGTCTGTCAATCACCAACTGAATCTGTAAAGGAAATCGAGCCAGCAACTGAAATGCTCGGACGAATGTCGATAGAGGACAATCAAGCGAAGGTCCGAGGATTCAAAGGAAGTCAACTGATTGTACTTTGAGTTTGAACAAGTCTCACCAACTCTCATGTACCTCGACCAATAAGGAGCCGACAACGCCTTACCTGCTCTGCCATAAAGCTACTCCTAGCTAAAAAAAAAAAAAGAAAATCTCTACAGTGCCTCTACTCAACGTTCAAATTATATATGGCCGTTTTTCTTGTCTTATTCGACACGTGGCTAGACCCTCTCCAACGAATCTATTAACAAATTGAAGACTATAAATAGAGAAGGTCTTCATGCAGAAAGAAAACAATACCGGGAATCAAATGGAACAAGCTCAAAACCTCTAGTGAAGTTACAAGTGACATTCAAACGAAGAACTTGCTCATATATTTTAGATTTTTTCTTAGTTCTTCTTTCTAGAGAATTTTTTTCTCTTTCTCTATCTAAGCGTGCGTATTGTAAAATCAATAGCCTAGAACTTCGAAGGAGTTCATATCTTTTGAACTGTTCTTTCTTGCAAGAACTCCTTCTTAGTTGGAGAAAATCTAACCTCAAACGGTTAAGATAATTGTACAGTCACTACGACTATAAGTAGATATCTGTCCAGCGTATAGATTGACTGAGGCTTGCTCAGTATAAGCAAACAAGTTAGTATTTGTCCTGTGAATAGATCAACTGAGGCTTGCTCAGTATAATTAATACAAGAACTCCTGCTTAGTTCAGGACGGTGGACGCAGAACCTTGTGTGTCCGAACTAGTTTAAAAATCGCTGTGTTGATTTAACTATTGCATAGATATAACTATTCATCCAGCATCCAACTGAGTTTAATCAACTTGCATAAAAACGGGTTTTCAACTGAGATGCATATTTTTAAAGGGCCTACACTTTTGCACACAACTCTTGTACTGAACTACTCTTCACTGACAAAAGTCAGTAGAACTGTACTCAGTAGGAGAATCTTTAGTCCACGTGATCGAGAAAGTATATCTTGCCAACTGTCAAAGTTCAGTAGCAATCTTCAGCTAAAGCTGACTTTCGCGTTTTGAGTTTGAATATGCATTCAAGTGTATTCACCCCCCCTTCCCCCTCTACACTTGAAGCGCGTGTCTGGACCAACAGAGTACACTCCTACTGACTTATGTTAGTGAATAGTAGTACAACAACAGAAGTTGTGTGTGGAAATGTAGGCCCTAAAATAATCCTCTCAGTGAAAATCCGTTTTATGCTGTTTGATTAAAACTCAGTTGTATGCAGAATGAACAGTTAATCAATGCAACAATTAAAATCAACACGGGCGTTTTTAAAATGGTTCGGACACGATGGGTCATACGTCCACTATCCTGAACTAAGTAGGAGTTCTTGTATTAATTATACCGAGCCTCAGTTGATCTATTCACAGGACAGATTCTCTCTTGTTTGCTTATACTGAGCAAGCCCTAGTCAATCTGTATGCAAGACATATACCTACTTATAGTTGTAGTGACTTTACAGTTCTTAACCATTGAAGGTTAGAATTTCTCAAACTAAGAAGAAGTTCTTACAATAATAACAATTCAAAGGATGAACTCCTTCGAGGTTCTAAGCTATTAAATATTACAATTAACATGCTTAGATAGAGAAAGGGAACAAGTATTTCTCTTGAGAGAAGAACTAAAGAAGATCTAATTCTAAGTGCAAGTTCTTCGTTGAATATTTTTGTGAATTCGCTTGAGTATTTGAGCTTTGATTGCTTTGGTTCCAGATGTCTTTCAGCAAGAAGATTCTTCTCTATTTATAGTATTTGATTTGTGAATAGATCTGTTCGAGGGAGTCTAGACACTTGTCGATTAAGAAGAGGAAAACGGCCATAAGAATTTGAGCGTTGAAGTAGAGGTACTGTAGAGATTTCCTCTTTTTCCGTCCAGGAGCAGCTTTATGGCAGAGCAGGTAAAGCGTTGTCAACTCCTTGTTGGTCGAGGCTAAGAGAGTAGGTGAGGCTTGATCAAACTCCAAGGTACGATGAGTTGACTTCCTCTGAATCGTCGGACCTTTTACATATGTATCTTCTACTGACATTCATTTGATCAATTCAGTTCGCAGGCTTGAAATCCTTTGCAGATTTCGTTGGTCGATAGCTGTCCAGCTGACTTCCTTGATACCGAGTTCTTCGGCTGAGTGCAGAATCTTCTACTGAGCGCGCATCTATTGAACTCTTGCCTACTGAGTTCCTAACAAGCTGAACTCAACTAAGCTATTACAATATCGAATGCTCATCACTCAGCTAGGGGTTTTGGGATCTTTAAATCTTATCATACTGAATCTCATCCCAACAATTTCCCCTTATTTGATGATGCCAAATCCTTTTACAAACAACTACTACTGACTATGCTAAAAATAATATTACACGGTAATCTAAGCACAGTATCAGAGCAAATAGAGCAATAATGCTCTTCAATAAGGCTATCTCTATCAGTAAAGCTGACTATCTAATCAACACATATGCTAACAATTTCCTCCTATGAAAGAGAAAAAAGAGTTTCTCTCAAAGATGTCTAAACAACTGAACTACGGAGAAACAGATAAGCATATATGTGAGTGTGTCACCTGATCACTGAGGTGATCAGTAGCGTTGAAAGATAAAAACACAGCTAAGTGACAATGAGTAGTTTTCGAAGGCCAAAAGAAAAACAAGTCATTAAAGGTATGAGAATATTACAAGTACATGACGATCTAATTCTATAAGCTAGAAGACTAGAAGACTATCAGCTGGATTTCTTCCTGAATAGTTGCATGCGCGCCTTGAAGTCAGCAGACTTCTTCTCCGGAAGCTCAAGGCCATAAGATGAATATACACGTTCGCTCAGGGCCTTGATCTCTTCTCTGTCTTCAGCAACATCCTTATTCAGATCTCTTCTTCTGATAACATCGTTGATTTCTTCCTCAATCTCCTTCTTACAAACGTTGTCTTGAAGCGTGAGAGGAGGAGGAAAAGATCTGAACTCAGGTGCCGTAAAAGTTTTACCTGACTGTTCCAGTAGAGTTTGAATCTCAGCGTAGAGTGGGGAATCCATTTTCATTAGAAATTCTTTGAACTTATCGTCTGCATCAGTTTGGTGATCAAATATCTTCCAAATGTAGAATCTCTTGATGAAGTCTATCTATAGTTGTTCCCAATGTTGATTGATCTTGTATGGAACCCACTCGTCAGTCCTCTTGTAAACCACTCTCTTCACCTCTTTCACAGGTTCCCTTCTCCTGAAGAACTTGGAGGTGGTAGGGACACTTTTGTCCTTCACTGGAACTCTCTCTCGAGCTTCCTTCTCTATCCTCAGTTTGAGAGCCTCAAGATCAGCTAGACGAAATTTGTCTCTGGCTTCAGCTGTTATGTCCAATCCTCTCTCACAGCTATCCCATATTTCTTTTATTTTAGCTTCCTGTCTCTTCGAGAGGTCAGTAGAAGGGATCTGTTGTTGATCTTCTAATTCGCTCGGTCCGACAAATGTAAACCTAGGTGCCTCGGGCTTCTCAGATTGTTTGGACTCTAGAGGAGTTTGAGCAGTTGACCTAGCTTGCCTAGGATTACAAATCTTGCTCGGGTAGGAACTGTAAATCGGATCTGAACACCTTTCTTGTCTTTGGTCTGCTTCTTCTCATCAAGCTTCTGAAGTTCTCGCGCCAATTGTTCATCATAGGCAATCTGTTCCTCACGCGTTTTGAAATTCAGCTTCTTGGGTTTCGGAGGACTTGGAGAAGCAAGGGTTTTGCCTTCACTGCTGACTTGAGTGGTGGCTCTTCTTCAGTTAAAGCTTCTATGAATTTAGCCACTTCAGTAATTGCTTCATCAGCTGGCTCTCCTAAGCTTTCACCCTTTTGAGCTTCTTCCCCCTTACTTACTGCTGCAGCTGAGTTCCTACTACTTTCCCACTTTTTCGCATCATAGATCAATGTTGTCAGGGCAGTAACCTTCTTGTTTAGCTCTTCGATAGATGAGCTGATGGTTTCAAGATAAGCTGCTACATCTCCTGTTGCATCAGTGTGTGAAGTCCATCGTTTGTCATGCTCTTAATTTTTGGCTTTGAGTAGAGCTGACTTGGAGGCTTCGACACGTCGATGGTATGCTTCAACAGACTCAGTTACTTCCTTCTTAGTCTTTGAGCAAGCTTCATGTTGTTCCACTAGTGCCTTGGAGACACTCTCAATGGTGAGCTTGTGACGCTCTTCAACAATTTTTAAGACTCGATCTGTTGTAGTGGCCATTTCTTCAAAAAATGTCTTAGCCTGTAACTGCAGTATGATCTGAAACTGAGCTGTCAGATCAGTCCTTTGAGCTTCAAGTGCCTTGGTGATGATCTCTTCTGCATTGAAATCAGTAGGAGTGTTGATAATCTGCACTTCAGCGGATATGTTGCCCAACGTCTTGGTCTGATGCTCTATAAATTGGCTCCACTTCGTGTTCACGTCTGCTATGAGGAGACGGTTCTTACGATCTTGACGTTTAAGGAACTTATTTAATGATGCCACTTTAAGGTACTTAAGGTCCTTAATCTCAGCAGCTTGATAACACGACTGCTTCTTGGCCTAACATTTGGATGGCGTAGGGATGATTGCGCCTGATGATAGAGGAGGAGGTGGCGAGTCATCCCTGGGAGATTTTCCCTCGGCAGATCCTCCCTATTCTGCATCCTTGGGTGGTGAATCATGATGCGAGTCAGACTAAGTCGCGAGCTGAGTAGACTATTTTGGTTGCCCTTTCTGACTCAGGAGCATAATCATGGCGGCGCGAAGATCTTCCATCGATGCGATGTCAGCAGGCTTGCCATAGCCTATCTCCTCTCTGAGTGTCTTCTCTTCCTTGGCCAGTTCAGAGACTATTCTAAGGTGGATTGTCTCGTCTAACAGATCCCATTCCAGGAACCTGAGGCGAATCTGCACCCTCACTCTGACTGCAGTGTCCACGAGATCAGTATGATCAATGATCTCAAAAATTTCATCAGCAATTTCCTCAGCAACTCTGCTCTGAGCTAGCAGTAATAAGGTAGAGACTGATGTGGAGATCTCAGTCTTAGGAATGCCAGCTTGAATATCTAACTGAGTCTCCTCAGAATGAATCCTCTTGACCTTGTCTCTCAGAGCCACATCCTCCTGACCGGACTCTGAATCCTGAATCGAGACTGTCTCAGAGATCACTACTGAAGGTTCTGCTTTCTTCAGCACCTTCCTCTTCTTCTGCTGAGTCGGGCGGGTATCCTGAGATATTATCAGAGGACGCTTCTCATGCAGTCCTCGCCCTAGTGATTTCTCAGCTACTACTGCGTTGGAGAACTTGATGTCCTTCTTGTCAAATAAGTATGCATCAACGAAGACCACTCTTCCCTGGCAGTAATCTTCAATAATGATTGCTTTGGTGCCATATAGCCGTTTGCCCTTGGGAATGAGTTGTATGACGTGGTCGTCTTCATTGGTAGTGAATTTCTGGAGTTGAGCCTTGAATTAGATCTGAAAAAGGCGTTCCAGTTGACCTTGACTCAGTCCATGATGGCCATCATTATATGAATCCTGACCCGGGATAATTGATCGTAAGATCCCGCTGAACTGGTCAGTATGTGATTCACGATATAGGCCAGACATCTATATTCAGGGAGCATCTGATTTTTCGGAAATGCTGCTTTGAATACCACATCCTCCTGACCACTGAACTTGCAAAAATACTAATTAATAGAAGACTCCTTGTAGCCGATCGGAGAAATCCCTTCATCAAGCAGACTGAAGCTCTTGAGAAGACACTTAGCAATATTGATGTCTGCAATTTTCTCTGTCCAGATGTTGGTGGCAGTCTCATGCATATCGTTGATGCAAGTAATATTAGTGATCTCGTCGTCTTACCGGATGTTCAGGAGGAACTCAACGACCTGCCTCGGAAGGCAGTGAGATGGAGATCGAGATAGCACAGTTGTAAAACCGGAGGACTCGAGTGCATAAAAAATGATGTCCATACACTCCACGTTGCAAGATCTAAAAGAAAGAGCAGGTTCGAAACACACTCTCTTGTTGTCTAAAATCTCCTACATGTCGGGGGGAATGAGGACTTCATTGTTCGGGGGCGTCGCCATTGTTGATGATAAAAATTAAATCTGCAAAAACATTGTTAGCACTAGAAAATAGAGTGAGTTAGTAAATATCAAAAGCAGTTTAGAAGATTTACCGAAGGATTTGTGCTTGAATGTGATGGATTTCTAAAGCATAATATTTGCAGAGCACAAAATAGTTCGTAAATGATGGAAAAGTATTTTAGATGAGAGATACACAGGAATATATATGTAACTGAATATGAACGGTTTTATTCCTTGTGCGGTAGAGATTAATCAGTTTTTAAAAAGTGGACGGCTCAGATTAAATGTTATAAGAGGTTATGATTACTGGTCGCCTATAATCTCGACCTACTTATCTCTATCACCTAATAGGTAAGGTGAAATGGTATGGATATAATACGCCACAATCAGCATATGGAATGTTGTGGGTTTAATGAGAACGATATGCTTAATGACATATGATGAACATTAAAGGCGGAAAATAAATGCTATATCATGTTGATCACCAAATGATGAATATATACTCATAACCTGTCAACAAAACATAGTAGTCAGGTGATACCATTGTGAAGACACAGAGTATTTAAGCTCTACTGAGAGTTTGTTCCCCCTTACTCAGTACCCCTCTGGATCATCTTACTGAATTGAGTCAATAGGATCTAGTAATTGAGTCAATAGGATCTAGTAGACCTAGTTCTACTGAGAGTTCGTTGAATATGGTCTCAGCTAGAGGTTTGGTCAGAATATCAGCCCTTTGCTTATTAGTATGGATCTTCTCCATTCGGATGTCTTCTCGACATGATCACGAATGAAGTGATGTTGTATGTCCACGTGCTTGCACTTTGTATGTAGAACTGGGTTCCGAGTGATTGAAATTGCATTGGTACTGCGACAGTAAATCAACACTTCATCTTGATGTATGTCGTAGTCTCTCAGCGGTTGTGTAAGCCACAGTATCTGGGCGCAATAGCTTCCGGCTACCATGTATTCAGCTTCAGTAGTGGACGTAGCTACTGAATGTTGTTTCTTGGAGAACCAAGATATAAGCTTACTACCGACGAACTAACATGTTCCTGAGGTTGACTTTCTGTCGATTCGACATCTTGCATAATCAGCTTCAGAATAACCTGTCAGTTCAAGATTATCATCAGCAGGATACCATAACCCAACATCAGGTGTTCCTTTTAGGTAACGGAAAATCTTCTTTGCTAAGTCTAGATGACTCCGCTTGGGATTCGCCTGAAATCTCGTGTATACACCTACAATATAAGTTATATCAGGTCGGCTTGCTGTTAAGTATAGTAAGGAACCAATTATAGCATGATAATCAGTTGAGTTTACAGATACTCCTTCTTTATCAAGATCAATCATGAGATTGGTATTCATGGGTATCTTTACTGATTTGCTGGATTCGCAGCCGAACTTTTTGATGAGGTCTCTTGTGTATTTAGCTTTATTAATGAATATTACCTTCTTGGATTGTTTGACTTGAAGTCCAAGAAAATAAGTCATTTCTCCCATCATTGACATTTCAAACTTCTTTTCATCATCTGCTCAAATTTCTGACACATGGTCAAATTCCTAGATCCAAAGATGATGTCGTCCACATAGATCTGCAACAGTAAGATGTCATCTTCTGGATCTACTGTTCCTTTATGAAAACCTTTATGAAGTAGAAAGTCTGATAGGGTATCGTACAAAGCCCTGGGTGCTTGTTTTAACCCATACAGTGCTTTCTTAAGTCTGTAAACTTGGTGTCCCTATTGAAAGCCGGACAGTTGTTCAATGTAGACTTCTTCCTTCGGTACGTTGTTCAGGAAAGCTGACTTCATATCCATCTGATAGACTGTGAACTGCTGATGTGTTGCATATGCTAGGAATAGACGAATGGCTTCCAATCTTGCAACTGGAGTGACCATTTCGTCGAAGTCTATTCCTTCTGCTTGATAGTATCCTTTGGCAACAAGTCTAGCTTTATTCCTAACGATGACGTTGTTTTTATCTCACTTGTTTTTTACGACCAACTTTATTCTTATTGCGTGCTGGTGTCTAGGTCTGTCTACAAGCGTCCACACGTCGTTTCTGGTAAATTGGTTGAGCTCCTCTTGCATAACAGTGATCCAATCAGCATCATTCAACACATCCTCAATCGTCTGAGGTTCTTCAGTAGACAAGAAGCAGGAGTATAAAGCACTTTCTCCCTAACAGAATCTGGATCTTGTCTTAACACTAGCTGAAGGATCTCTAATTATAAGATCTGAACTATGAGCGTCTAACCATGAACGACGTCGTCATGTTACTTCATCTGGAATTGATTCTACACAGATAGTAGGAGTATTAGGAATTTCAATTTGTACTATGCTGTAATTGAAGCAATTCAGTAACAAGATCAGGTTCTACTGAGTCACCAGGTTCACGGGTACTCAGATTAAGAACATTAATAGTTCCCCCTGAGTTGTTATTCTCAGTAGAGTTCTCAGTTACCGCTGGGGTTTCTTCATCAACCTAAATTATCTGGGATTGATTCTATTCAGTAGAATCAATCTGTTCAGCTACACTGCTTGTTGGTTGATTCTAAATTTCATCGTCTGAATCATCGTCCCAACAATGCTAGATCTTTTCGATGTTATCTTTTAAGATTAGATCTTGTAGCTTGCTCCTGACCTCTTCAGCTTCTTGCTAAGAGTTTGAGTTCCTGTCCTCGTATGTAAATTCATCAAACACAACATGAGGGCTTTCCTCCACGCAAATGGTCCGGTAGTTAAAGAACCTGAAAGCTTTGCTGACCCTAGAGTATTCTAAGAAAACTCCTTGGTCTGACTTGCTATCAAAGACTTTTAACTAGTCCTTTCCGTTATTGTGGATAACGTAGGAACAACCGAAAATATGAAAATGTGAGATAGAAGAAATTGTCCCTTTCCATAATTCATATGGTGTCTTCATGTGCATATGAGTCAATAGAGATTGGTTCTGAGTGTAACAGGCAGTGTCACTAGATTCTGCCCAGAACTTCAATGGTAAACCTGAGTCTGCGAGTAATGTTCTTGCTACAACTTTAAGTGTTTTGTTTTTCCTTGCAGCAAGACCATTCTGATGAGGCGTACGTGCTTCTGAGTTCTCGTGTTGAATTCCTTTAGCTTCGCTGTAGCTCTTCATCATTGAGTTTAGAAACTTTGTTCCACGGTCTGAGCGTATCCTCTTAATCTTGATATCCTTCTCGAAGCTTAGCCGTTTCAGCAGTTTCAGCAGTTCAGATTTGACGTCAGATTTGTTGGTGATGAACATCACCCATGTATATCTTGAATAGTCATCAACAACTACAAGAGCATATTTCTTTCCGCTGATCGTCACTGGTGTTACTGGCCCAAATAAATCCACGTGGAGCAGCTGAAGGATCCCATCAATAGAAGGTGACAGAATAGGCAGATTGCTTGACTTTGTTTGATTCTTCTTCATGCATGGCTCGCAATTCTTGTGTCTTTTGAAAACTTCATTAAGCAGTTCTCTGACTTTAACATACCTTGCTAGCTTGTTCATAGTCTTAAGGTTCACATAGCTTAATCTTCTGTGCCACAGCCATGTTATTTTGTCATCTGACTTCGTGTGTGTTAGCAGGCAAGCTTCAGGTTTAGCGGTATTCCATTCAGCATAATAGATATTTGTTCGTCGCGACCTTGATAACACAATTTTTTCTGTAGATTTGTCAAGAACATCACAAAAACCTGCGTCAAAAGTCACTCTATTGGAGTTATCACATAATTGACTAACAGAAAAGAGATTATGTTGAAGTCCTTCAACATATGATACCCTAAGAACTATTACAGTCCCTATTTTCAGCGTTCCGTATCCCCTTGTGTAGTCTTTGGAGTTGTCACCAAACTCAATTATGGCTCCTTCTTGCTGAACATAGTCGGTCAGCAGATTCTTTTGATGCGGCATATGTCTTGAGCATTCGCTGTCCACGATCCAAGGGTCCTTTAGCACCTGTAAAACAAAAATAGATTCAGGTACCCTATGGGTTCAGCTTTGGGTCCTTATATGTTAGTGGACTTTTGGATCCAAACTTGTCTGACAACCCTGATGGTTTCAAATTGTTTCTTGCCCTTCTTGTCAGCTGATGTCTCTCTTAAACTCAAAGATGTTGAATTTTTGTTCTTCTAAGGTTCAGCTTTCTTCTTCTTCTGAACTTTTGGGCTTTTGACTCTTGGCTCATAGTAATATGATCCATGTTGAGCTGGATGAGTCCATTGCGGTTGGCCATACTGTTCGGCCTATCTGACCTTTTTGTTTCCCCCTGAGTTGGATCTGGGTGTTTTGGGGCTTGAACCATGGGTCATCTTCTTATTGCTGGCTGAGGTGCGATCAGTTTCTGTTTGTTCTTTGCATGAGGGGTGATAGGTTTAGCAGCTTGAATCTTCCCTCGAACAAATCAGTCAGCCAGTTTTTCTGAGCCTTTCGAGGTAGAGGTAGATGCTTCATATGTGAAGCCAAGTCCTTCCTTGACGGAAACGGGCCTTTGAAATCTAAGCATTCCTTCTAACTTCTCCTTGGCTCCTAGATACTGCTTTGTCATTAGACCTTGCCATACTTCATCACTCTTCCTGAGTGACTCATAATCCTTATGTACTTCTGCGAGTTTCTGACTGAGCCTAGCTATCTCAGCTCAGAGATGTCTTTGGTCAAGAGTGAGATTTGTGTTTCTTGATGTTGAGACTTAGTCATCATAGAGTTAATTTCTTCCTTCTGTCTCAGCACAGGTCCTTCAGACTCAGTAGAGTCCTCACTTCTCATTGAAAGTCTCTGATTCTCAGCTTTCCGAAGTTCCATCTCCTGAATTGTCTTATTGATCTGTTGGCTCATCTGGATTTGTTCCTCAAGCAGATCCTCATATGCAAGAACCACATCTAGTTGTTCACCTACAATAGAGCTCGTGTCGTGTGTGCATGGTGCAGAGGGGCATATTTTATGATCAGAATTTACCTCAACCTCTTCTCCAGCCATAAGATGATTCCATGAAAAGCTTTGCATCACATGAGCATTCAGATAACTCTCTGGCGATGTAGGCTTGCCTTTTTCTTATAAATATATCGCGTCTGGCTTGCGGTTCAGCTCTTTCAGCTGTCGAGAGTTCTGAACATTCGTATTGGTATATCCTGGCTTCTTGCAGTTGTAGCATACTGAGCTCCTGCCTTCCCTTTTGGGTGTCTCATTATGTCCAATAGGGGCAGCCTCAGTATTCCTGCATTCAGGTAGGGATTTAGATTCACTTTTCGAGTGATCATTCTCTCTCTTACCTTGATAGCTCTTGGTAGCCCTTTTCATCTTCATTCTTTAGAACTTGCCTTCTCCTTCTGGTATTTCACCGCAAGGAGAGCGTACTTCTCAGCCAAGTTGTTAGCAGATGGTATTGTCACTGAGCTTCCAGCTGACTCACTTGTGGTTGAGGGACTCGCTCTGGGTGTGCTGACTGATGCCTTGTAAGGGTGATCCATTGAGGCTAAGAAGAATGAGAATGAAGCAAATTCCGCCTACTTGATTGAGTGTTCCGATTTATGGCATTCTAGATTAGGACATGTTAATCTAAATGCGATAAAAAGATTAGTTAATCTCGATCTACTTAAAGTAAATGAATTTAACAAAACCAAGTGTGAAGTTTGTGTTGAAGCAAAATTGGCTAAACTGCCATTTCATTCTATAGAAAGGAACACAAAACCTCTAGAACTCATTCACACTGACGTATGTAACTTAAAGTTTGTACAAACTAGAGGTGGGAAAAAATATTTTATTACTTTTATTGATGACTGCACTAAGTATTGTACTCTTTATCTTTTAAGGAGTAAAGATGAGGCGATTGAAGTTTTTACTAACTTCAAAGCAGAAGCCGAAAACCAACTTGATTGTAAAATCAAAATGGTACGAAGTGATAGAGGTGGAGAGTATGTAGCTCCTTTTGAAGAGTTGTGTAAGACAAGTGGTATTATTCATCAAACCACTGCCCCCTATTCGCCTCAATCAAATGGTGTAGCTGAAAGGAAGAACCGAACCTTAAAGGAGATGATGAACGCTTTGTTAATAAGTTCTGGACTGCCCCAGAACATGTGGGGGGAAGTCGTTTTGACGGCTAATTACTTATTAAATAAAATACTTCTAAAATGTAGAGATGTGACTCCTTACGAGTTGTGGAAAGGAAGGAAACCTTCCTATAAATACCTCAAAGTGTGGGGGTGTTTGGCTAAGGTAAAAGTGCCTTTGCCTAAGCAAGTTACAATTGGACCTAAGACCGTCAATTGTATCTTTATAGGATATGCACTGAATAGTAGTGCATATTGATTTGTCATTCATAAGTCGGTTGTGCCCGATATGAATGTTGGAACTACTATTGAGTCAAGGAATACTATATTCTTTGAACATATCTATCCATGTAAAAAAGATAATAAAGTTGAGTCGAGCTCTAGTGGTGAAGCAAGAGAAGTTGCTAGTAGTTCTAGAAATGTGGGGGTAGAACCCGATACACGTAAAAGGCAAGCTGACGATCTTGAAACTTTAGAACCAAGACGTAGCACTAGAGCAAGAGTTGCTAAGGACTTTGGTCCTGATTATGTTGTCTTTCTTTTGGACGAAGAACCGCGGTCTATAAAAGAAGCTCTTTCTAGACCCGATGGCCCACTTTGGCAAGAAGCTGTCCAAAGTGAAATTGATTCCATCATGCAGAATCACACTTGGGTCTTAACTGACTTACCTGAAGGTTGCAAGCCCTTAGGATATAAATGGATCCTAAAAAGAAAGTATAAGGCAGATGGATCAATTGACAAATATAAAGCTCGTTTAGTGGTTAAAGGCTTTAAGCAAATTGAAGGATATGACTTCTTTGATACTTATTCGCCTGTAACGAGGATTACGTCTATCCGTGTGCTTCTCGCGATTGCTGCTTTGCACAATCTTGAGATTCACCAAATGGACGTGAAAACTACCTTTCTAAATAGAGATTTAGAAGAGGAAATTTATATGGAACAACCTGAAGGGTTTGTAGTACCTGGCCAAGAGCGAAAGGTATGTAAGTTGGTGAAATCTCTATATGGGCTTAAACAAGCACCATTACAATGGCACTTGAAATTCGACGAGGCTATGTTGTCGAATGGTTTTAAGATTAATGAATGTGACAAGTGTGTTTACATAAAGAATACAAAGAATGGTTTTGTAATTGTTTGTCTTTATGTAGACGACATGTTAATTATGGGACAAAACCTTCAAGTCATAAATGACACCAAGCGTATGCTTAAGAGAACTTTCGATATGAAAGATATGGGAGTTGCTGACGTTATTCTTGGAGTGAAGATTCAAAGAACTCCCATAGGGATTGTTTTGTCTCAATCTCATTATATTGAGAAAGTACTTAAGAGGTTTAATGCCTTTGATAGTGCGCCGGCAAAGACTCCTCTAGAAGTTAATGTTCACTTGAGCAAGAGTAGGGGTGATCCTGTTGCTCAAGAGGATTATGCTAGAGTCATTGGTTGTCTTATGTACATCACAAATTGTACGATGCTTGATCTAGCTTGTCCGGTGAACAAACTGAGTCGCTATACTAGTAATCCTAGTAGAGAGCATTGGAAATATCTTGTAAGAGTTCTGAGGTATTTGAAACACACTCTTAACTTTGGGCTGCACTACTCGAGACATCCCCCAGTACTTGAAGGGTACTGTGATGCGAATTGGATATCCGACACTATAGACTCGTTGTCTACTAGTGGTACTATAGGGGGAGGAGCTGTGTCGTGGAGATCCACGAAACAGACGTGCATAGCCCGATCCACCATGGAATCAGAATTTATTGCTTTAGATAAGGTCGGTGAGGAGGCCCAATGGCTCCGTAATTTTCTTGAAGATATTCCATGTTGGACGAAACCTATGCCACCTGTGATGATTCACTGTGATAGCCAAGCGGCTATTGGTAGGGCAAAGAGTGGGTTGTTTAATGGTAAGTCGAGACATATTCGTCGTCGACATAATACCGTAAGATATTTGATCACGAGTGGGGTTATCTCTGTAGAATATGTGAAGTCTATAGATAACCTAGCGGATCCGCTTACTAAGAGTTTGAATCGAGATCAAATGTATAAGCTCGTAGAGGGAATGGGAGTTAAATCCACAAATTAAAGACGATTATAGTGGATACCCAACCTTGTAGATTGGAGATCCCATGAACTTGGTTCGGTGGGAAAACTAAGCTATATGAGTCTGTTAGATACCGCACTCAATTAGTCTATTCCCTAAAAGAGCTCGAGAGTGTTGGTGACCTGTCAAGTGGTGAGGTTAAGTCTTTGACTTTTAATGATTCTTGGATGCCTTGAGAAGGTGGAGTATGACAGGATACTCGAGTAAGAATCACCTATGTAAGTGAGAAGTGAGGGCCGCTTCTATGTAACACTTATGAATCGAAAGAGGTTGTTCATGGCCTGTAAAGGACACAAACGTGAGAACGGACGAGGTTGAGACTTTATAGTGTTAGTGCTATTGTCTAGGTATACACTATGGAGGAATAGTTCAAGGCCATGTGTCCACTAGTCCACCAATATGATCGATAGCACTGACTAAGGAAGGTTCAAGGTCACAAGCCACCTATCCTGATGCTTTAGTATCTCATGAGGACAGTGTTGTGTGTCTACATGCATGCATTTGGCTATTTCCACTCATGTGGGGGATTGTTGGAAAATCGAAAAGTGTTTATATATATATATATATATATATATATATATATATATATATATATATATATATATATATATAAATTAGTTAGTTATTATGGAAATGGTATTAGCATTTAATGCTAATTTGACTTGGGAAAATTCAGCCCATTTCGATCGCATTTTCGAGCCTCGATATATATCCGATTTATGAATTGAGATATATGATGTCGATCTACGTTTCGAGTAGATAATTATAGTGTGCTTAATTTCTCGATTCTGATTTTCAGTGAGTGAGAAATAGTGGCTCGAAGTTTGGGGGGACAAAATTAATATGTTACCTAAAGTGGAGAAACTTACCTTATTCGGGTTTTGGAGAGTTATTACATTAATCAATGTCCCACATTGATTAATGTACAAACTTTAATGTGGTATTTAAGTCTCTACCACATTGTAGGAGATAACTAAGTGACATGTGGTGGGCTTGGGCTACACATGCTCATGCGCGCGAGCCTCTTCGTCGATCGCCTCACACGCGACGCGGCGCGCCGCGCCGCACCGTGCCGCGCCCGGCCCCGGCTCCGGTTCCGGTCCGTGTCCCTGTTCGTGTCCGTGTCCTTGTCCTTGGACTTGGACTTGAATCTTGGCAATTGGTCATTTGGGTGGTCCGTCGGGCTTGGCAGTTGGGCTAGGCTATTGGGCTGGCCCAGTCGTTGGTGTAGTGAACCGGCTGCACTTGATTACTATCCGTGGTACAGTGCTCCTGCTGCACCAGAGTGTATCTTTTTGGAAGTCTCTGGAAGAGACTGTTCAACAACTCTCCACACTCCACTCTCCACTTACCATACCCACGTTCATCTGCATTAATAGTTCCAACACCCTTTCACCTGGGGAAGCAGCCTATAAATAGGAAGCTGCATTTCATTCCAAAAACACACATGCAAACAACAAGCATCTTAGCTCTGCATTCTTAGCTCATCTTAGCTCAAGTTCAGCAGTTTGTCCTCGCCGGAAAGTCCAGTTTGCCGGAGCTCGAAGATCTTGCGGTGCTGCAATCCTCGAGACGTCGTCGTTTCATCTTTGGGGACGATACGCCAACACCGAGGCACTATCGGGGCGTATTTCGTCTTGCGGAGAGAGGGCTCCTCGACTTGACGAAGATTTGTTTTAAACTTCCTGTTGTGTTTTCGTTTTTCCGATTCACTTGTTTGTTTCCGACTGTATTAGCAGCTTGTAATCCAACAATTAAAATATGCGTGACTGCTATTTCCCACCAAAAAAAGGAAGATTTAATCTCTCTGTGCAGTGTAACTGTGTAAGTCTTTAAAACTCGTAGTAGCTAGAACTCTTGTGACTTGTGATCAAGTTCACGATTAACGATTTTATTATTTTTGGTGAAATAACATCCTGCATTAAATATATATTAAAATAGCACTCTTGTAAAAATAATTATTAAATAATATTTTTTACCTTATAAGTAGTAATAAACTGCCCCCATGGATAAAATCTTTAAAACTTTCCTTTCTCATTGTGATGCCATTTCTTAAATTCAGCATAATCTTAATCTACCTGCATTCCAAATTGTTTCTCAGCTGCCTCAGTTGAAGATAGGAAGTACTTGTTTAAGAAGTTAGTCTATACAGAATATAATCACATGAAAAATCTCTCTATAATCACATCACCTACTATTTCACTCAAAACTAGCTCTTCTACCTGATGCATGACTCCATCAACTGCTTCTGCTGTATACCCCTTCCTCCAACCCGAATCCCAGCCACCCGTGACCTCTTCATTCCATCGTAGATCTCTGTCGAGCATCGGGTATATTCTGTCCGCAAGAAGTACATCACCGCAATACTTACTATAGTTATGTAAATCATCAATGCCTTGACAAATCTCTTGCACCAACTGCTCCATGGATAAATGGCATTTTGCCTTTCTCAAGAGGTGCTGTGACAACTGACTTGTCATACTCCTGTACTGCAGGCTCTTGCTTTGCAGTATCTCTTCTGCACAGTCGAGTAGAAGAGGGTCATCAAGCACTTCACCATCGGGTGAAGAAGCTGTTTGAGTCGTGATGCCGAAAAGCTCCTCTACTTGATTCAGGAATGATGCATTGCTTATAAGTAAATGTCTCTCGTTTGTTATGGTTTTGCAGCCTTTGAGCTGATCTTCACTATGATTGAGGTCATCCTCAGTTATCGGTCCGTAAGCAACATCACTAAGAGAATTCTCCGTACCTGAAAACAGAATAGCAAATGGCATGGGACTAGACATACTTCAAATGCATCTTAAACTCATTCAATACGTAAGATGGTTGGATTGATGACTACTTTTCTAGCAAATTAGCCATGCCCAAACTTCATACAGTTTAAGGAAATAACCAGGGAGAGTCCTCTTAGATGTAATCAAATTAAACTCGAGCCAACAAAAAAGAATCCCACTAATTGGAATATCAATTTACCGGACATATGAGGAGCTTTAACCACTTCCTCAGTTGATAGTTCTGGTTCTCTGATCTTCACCAGAGGCTCCTCGATCTTGATTGCAAAATCACCATCACTTGGTATGTTTTCAACCTGCATCAAGATGTCAGCTTAGTATATAGCTAAATCCTTGTAATATGCAAATACAACTATCGAGATGGTGTGATGGGAAACTGAGCATAACAATGGACTTACTAAGGATGATGAGGACTTGCTGTTCCGCAGATTCTTCTTTGGAGCAGAGGGATTAAGAGGTGTTGTTGGTTTAATGCTTTTATCCTTTACTCTTACAGTCTGACTCTTTGACACATTATTCTCTCTCACATTTCTGCTATGCTTCACTATGGTAAGTTTGGCTAAATCTTGACTTGTATCAGACCTTTGAGGCTTAACATCTCTTGTTTCTTCTTCTTTCCGACCTACTTTCTGTGTCTTATCAGTCTTCCGAGATACTGCTTCTTTCTTCTGCACTAGAGGCTTCAAATGGTTCGCCATCGTTGTAGACACTCTATCCTGGATATCTAAAGCCTTCTTGGCTGGCTTCACAACAACTCTCCCTTCCTTGCCTTTATTGAGCTTCTGTTTTGGAAACTCTCTCCTAGTCTTTCTTGGCGTTTGAACTTGTCTACTAATGATGTTTTCTTCTTCATTAATGTGATCTCCATGACCAAGTAGAGGCCTCATGATCACAATTGGAGGGCCATCAACAGATAAGAAAGATGCATTATTAGAATGATGATTTGATCTATCTACAGACTTTCTCCTCAAAATCCCTTTGAACTGCATTGTCTCAATGATTTCTTCTAGCGTTACTCTCTCTCGGACTACCTTCTTTACCATGAACTCGGGCTTCTTACTCCTAGGCAAATCAATATCAAGAAAACGGCTTCGAATACACTCCTCCCTCTCCCTGACCGCACCTTTTGATGGCTCTTCTTCTAGTCCCATAAGCTTTGCTATCAAGTTGGGCCCCTGCTGCATCTTCGAAGAAGTCGAGATGGATGATGGCAAATCCAAACACAACTCAGAATGTTTTCTATCAACATGAGGCAACAAATTCTGCCTAGCAAACCCCTCCCTTATGGCTTCCCTCAGCTCATCATAGCAATCTTTGGGTGGTGCCACATCAGCAGAGATTCGTGGTTTCTCCTTGTCCTTCTTCTTCGAATTGACAATGTACTTGGAAGCTTCTTGAAGCTTCCCTAGCATGGCTAGAGACTCCTGCAGATCAAGAGCGCCTCTCAGCAAGTCGGTCGTGATATGCTTCGACGGCCTATCGATGCTCGGCCGGTTCGACAACGAATCGATCACTTCATTAAGCCTCTCTGCCCCTCGAGAAACTTCCATCATCTGCAGACACGACAGACTTCGTAACTCCTCTTGAGACGGCTTCTCCTTCCTCTTTTGGTCATGCGACGAAGACGTTTTATTGATTCTCTCTTCTTTTTTCTTGGACTTTCTGATTGTCTTACACTCGACCACTCCTTTGCTTCCGTCACACGTCACGAAAGATCGATAAACAGCGGATCTCAGACTGTCTTGAGGCATATTCTTAATGTTTAGTTGCCGAACGAGGGTTATTATATTTCTTGATATTCTGATCGGAATTCAAGAATTGACTTGCCAAGGCAAATCCCACATCTTGAAACTCATGGGATTATGCCGTCCGTAGAAGAAAAAGACAAGAACAAAGCTTTACTTAAGTAAACACCCACTTCTAACACTTGGATGCTTTCATTTCAATAATGTTGAGACTGGACTAAATAGAGAGAGAGAGAGAGAGAGAGAGAGAGAGAGAGAGGGTATCTTTGGAGTTGATACCTGTCTGTAGGTCCTCCGATCAACCAAGCGTCTCAGTTTGAAGAAAAAGCAGCCGTAAGACAACCCTTGGAGCCATACAACTGTTGTAATAAGAAGAGTGAGAGAGACGGACGAACAATTTTCAGTTAACGGTCACCGGCATTGTAGATTGGTTTTAATGAGAGACCTGAGATCCACGCTAACGATAGTTATGGCAATTTGATCTTGACTTTTCTTTCCCACTGCCCAGAGTCACAGATCAATTTGATCAGTTTTTTGTTTACTCCTTTTTTAATAGTGTTTTTGTTTAGAAGTAATTGCTAACATATTCTCTCTACGTACTTTATTTATTACTAAATAGACAATAATTGGGAGCAGCTGCTGATGCTTTGTCATATTTAGGATTCAGTGTACCAAAAAGCTAAACCAAGGAAAGAGGTAGGGGTCCCTTTTTCCTTTTCTTTATGTTTAGTTCAAGATGAAGGAATTTGTTCTAACAACAGATAGATTTTGATGAAGAACCACATGGACCATTACGTTATTGGGGACAAATTCAAGATTTGGAATGAAAATTGTCATCCTTCACCTTCTACAGTAGTCTCCCAATTTCTTATACTATTTTGAGTTATTTCACCTCAAATTTTACAAATTCATCGAGAATTATATTTGATTAAAAATTATTTTGATTTTTTTATGGTCGAAAATAAAAATAAAGAAAGAAAATCAATAAGAAGTTAGTCTTCTTATATATATAATTCCAATGACTTGCGTAAATAAATTTCTTGAAGTCTGACAATTGAATAACTTATCTCTGGTTGCCTAAATCTATAAATTGCAATGAAAAAAACAACTGTATAAATAAAAATTAAATTGATCTTAGTGACAAATTGAGGTTGTATATTATTCGAACTATTATATTGAAAATTACAAGACATTCAAGTTGTTTAACCACCTCTTATGTGAAAATGATTAATCAGATTTTAACGGAATTCTACATTTAATTGGGCTTTGCGTATGCTGTTGTTGTTTCACTATATAAGTAGTATACTTAGGGTTGACATTATTTAGCTTCCTACATCTACCTAAGCAACTATTTCATTTAATACTACCTTTTCTTCAGATTTATTACTCTGCTCGTGATTTATTTGTAAGATTGTCTCTTTCAAAGCAATTGAAGTTGTTCACATTCATAATCTTTCGAAGAGTTGGAATTTGAATTTATAATTTTTTACCAGTAGACAACCACACTATTATCAGAATAAAGTTGTGCATGTGTGATGCAATTAACCTCTTGATGTATAATATGTTAGAAGACGGGATCGCCTGTCCCAATTCTGGTGGACCACTTGGTGGCCCACCAATCACGCGGCGCCACGCGTGCATTGGTGGGTCACCTTTTTACAACTCAAATATTTTTTTTATTGGTAACATGGTCCACCAATGCACGCGTAGCGCCGCGTGATTGGTGGGTCACCAAATGGTCCACTGTAAATGGGACAGAAATTCCGCTTTGGTTAGAAGAAACTTGACTCAAGATTTTTATTTATAACTTAATTACTCTTCTTCGGTTCTTATTTTGTTTATTTAACACTATATATGACTTGTTAATCGTCAACTAATTAAACTAATCTCATTGATTTACCAGTACAATGTCTTTGATTTCCCCACTCTCCCTAAACTGAACATTTGAACCTTATTATTATTATTTTTTTGATTCATGGAACCCGCAGCCGCTACCTTCGGTGCGCACTGGGTAAACCACGCTCCTTGTGTAGTAGCCTGCAAACCACACAGGAGGGTTCAACCACCCTTAATGTGACAGGGTGACAGGCAACACCTAGCGGTCTTGGTGGGAATTGAACCCAGGATCTATCGGTCCCGGACCACCCACCTTGACCGCTAGGCCATCCCATGGGGACAACATTTGAACCTTTTCTTTCCCTTCTGTTAGGTAATAGGTAAAATTGGCCTTGTTTCAAAAGCATTTTTTTAATTTAATTTTTTGGTCTTGGGCATTTGAGGTAAAAAGCAAACAAAGATATTAATGGGAATGGGAATTCCCACCTCAAAAACTAAGGTTAAAATTCAGAAAAAATAATGATGTATTTGAGGTAGTAGTATCCACTAACTCAAAGACAAGCTTTCAATGCAGTCACAGGAGTCTTATCACGTCGGTGCCCATTATCTCCACCCATATACATGTATATATGCTGCGTAATTCCTCATATTCAAATTTCAAATCAAACCGACGTGGATGAGTGGATTTATGGGTATTCAATTGATTCAATTAGAAAAATACTCTTGGAACGACGAGTACAAATTTCAATTTCATGAATGTAACAGATTCAGCATGGTGCATCGGTCGTTCCAAGTGTTTTAAAAACCGACTTGAAAATCAGACTTAGAAAATTGAGATTTAGTTGTCTAATCGTTTTGACCCTTGGATCGACCTCCACAGTTGTGTTGTGACACACTTAATTTTTTTATAAATTTATTGCTCTTACAGAAAATATAAAAGAGACCTTGCCCAATCGATAACACTTGTAGGATTGAATTTGAATACATATACAATATCTTTGAAGATATAAAATAAATATAGAGGGGAGATCATATAAGAACACCCCTTACAGTGAGAAATACGAACATATTACATCCGTTTGATTGAGATTATTAACGCTCCAGATTTTAGTTTCATTGAACTAACTCATTTGCAACTTTAAGGTTAATAAGTTGCATAAAGGGCTTTTTGGTAAACTTGAAATATCTAATTTTTTCTCTCCTACTCAGTTATGCAAAACGTACCATCTCTACACCAATTAAAACTCATACTTTAAATTCCAAATTGATTAGTTTTATTGTTCAGATTTATTTTGTTCATCATTTCATTTTTTTTTAATTCTAAATTTATAAGCTTTCGTTTTTTATGATTTATTGTTTTACGTATGTTTAAAGATGAAATTACGCACTGTTCCACAAAATAATACGCACTATCACACAAAATAATATGCAATGTGATTGTTTTCTAATTTCCTTACCGACATATTAGCAAGTCTTGCGAAATAGAACGAAATTATATAACAAGCTAGGGTTTCCCGGAACACTAACGTATTCAAATATTACTTTGATAATGCGTCAAAATCAACAGTTCTAAAGTAACAAAATCAATTTATGACATAATATTGAGAACTTCATTAACACAATCCAAAAACCCTACTTACTAACTAATTTTTCACACTCAATCAATTAACTAATGTTGGTCCAGAGACTTGGTTCAGGTGTGGGGGGAGGGGGGGGGGATTGAATACACCTGAATGCAATTTCAAACTCAGAACGCGAAAGTTAGCTTTAGCTGAAGATTGATACTTAACTAGTCAATTGGCCATGTATACTTTCTCGATTGCGTGGGCTGAAAGATCTCCTACTGAGTACGGTCCTACATACTTATGTCAGTGAATAGTAGTTCAGTACAAGAGTTATGTGCGGAAGTGTAGGCCCTTTTAAAATATGCATCTCAGTTGAAAACTCGTTTTATGCAAGTTGATTAAAACTTAGTTGAATACTAAATGAACAGTTAGATCAATTTAACAGTAAAAATCAACACAACAATTTTTAAAGTGGTTCGGACACACAGGGTCCCACGTCCACCGTCCTGAACTAAGCAGGAGAACTTGTATTATTTATACTGAGCAAATCTCAGTGATCTGTTCACATGAAAGATTCAAAACTTGTTTGCTTATACTAAGCAAGTCTTAGTTATCTGTGCACAGGACAAATATCTACTTATAGTCATAGTGACTTTACACTTCTTAACCTTTAATGTTAGAGATTCTCCAACTGTGAAGGAGTTCTTACAAGAAAGAATAATTCAAAAGATATGAACTCCTTCGAGGTTCTAAGCTATTGATTTTACAATACGTATGCTTAGATAGAGAAAGGGAACAATAATTATCTAGAAAGGAAGAACTAAAAGATATCTAATTCTATGAGCAAGTTCTTTGCTTGAATGTAGCTTGTAAGTTCGCTAAACGTTTGAGCTTGTTCGCTTTAGTTCCCGGTGTTGTTGTCTTTCTGCATGAAGACATTTCTCTATTTATAGTTTTCGATTTGTGAATAGATCCGTTGGAGAGGGTCTAGCCACGTGTCGAATAAGACAAGAAAAACGATCATATGTAATTTGAACGTTGAGTAGAGGCACTGTAGAAATTTTAACTTTTTTCGGCTAGAAGCAACTTTATGGCAGAGCAGGTAAGGCGCTGTCGGCTCCTTATTGGTCGAGGTACGTGAGAGTTGGCGAGGCTTGTTCAAACTCAAAGTACAATAAGTTGACTTCCTCTGAATCCTCGGACTGTCGCCTGATTGTCCTCTATCGACATTCGTCTGAACACTTAAGTCGCTAGCTCGATTTCCTTTGCAGATTCAGTTGGTGATTGATAGACCAACTGACTTCTTTGATACTGAGTTCTTCAGCTGAGTGCAGAGTCTTCTACTGAATCCACAGCTACTGGACTCTAGCCTACTAAGTTCTAACAGTTGAACTCAAACTAAGCTATTACAATATTGAAGACCCATCATTCAGCTATGGGTTTTGGGATCTTCAAATCTTATCATATAAACTCATCCCCAACAACTACCCTCAACATTTCTTTTATTGGTTATCTACATTTCTGGCATTTACATTCTTTAGTAAATTATGTTCGTCTTCGAGGAGCTCTGTCTAATACTTTCCTGCAAATATTGAGTAAAAGACTTGTTAAATATTACCTTAAAAAATTCATGGAAGAGTACATAAAATTGTCCTTAATTGTGCAATTGTTTTTCCCTAATTGTGCATATTTATGTTATTCCTTAAAGAAACAACAAGCTTCTAATTAAAAAAAATTCAATGAATAGTGCATAATCTTGTTCTTAAATGTGCTATTTTTTTCCTAACTGTGCAGTTATAGATTACTAAAAGAAACAACAATCTTCTAAACACTAACACAATGAATAGTTCATAATGTTGTCCCTAAACATGCAGTTGTTTTTTCCTAATTGCGCAAAATTATGATTTTCAAAAAGAAACAACAATCTTCTAAACATTAAATCAATTAATAGTGCATAATGTTGTCCTTACACAGTACTGGGATAAGGATTCAGTAGACACATTTATAGATTTGAAGATCCCAAAACCCCTAGCTGAATGATGTACCTTCGTTCTGTAATAGCTTAGTTTGAGTTCAGTTGTTAGGAACTCAGTAGGCTAAAGTTTAGTAGCTGCAGAGTTCAGTAGAAGACCTTGCACCCAGCTGATGGACTCAGGATCGAAGAAGTCAGTTGGTCAGCCGACCACCAACTGAATCTGCACAGGAATTCGTGCCCATGCACTTATACTCAGAAGAAGGTCAATAGGAAGTCACTTCAGTTGAAGGTCCGAGGATTCAGAGGAAGTCAACCTTGATGTTTGACAAGTCTCACCTACCAATCTACCTCGACCAACAAGGAGCCGACATGGACTTATCTTTTCAGAAAAAAGCTGCTCCCAGACTGAAAAAGAGGCGTATCTCTACAGTGCACCTACTCATCAACGTTAAAATTTAAGGAGCCGTTTTCCTTGTCGTTTTGACACGTGGCTAGACCTACCTCCAACGGATCTATATTTATAGTCTTGAATAGTGAATAGATCCGTTGGAGGGACCTAGACACATGTCCAAAATGACAAGGGAAACGGTAATCTTCAATTTGAACATTACTGGAGGGATTCTCTCTTTTTCAGTTTTAAGAGCAACTTTTGTCAGTAAAAGTACAGTGCTGCCAGCTCCTCATTGGTCGATTAGAATGGTAGGTGAAGTTTGTTCAAACTTCAAAGCAGAAGCTGAGTTGACTTCCTCTGATTCCTCGGACTGAGTTATCTCCTACTGACATTCTTCTGAAAAGTTCAGCTTCATGCCTTTTCCAGTCCACGAAATTCAGTAGGTTCTGACTAACCATACTGAGTCTTCAATGCTGAGTCCGTCAGGTTGATAAAGTTCTACGCTAATGAGTCTATCAGCCACTGAACGCTAGTTAGCCTACTGAGTTCCTAACATGCTGAACTCAACTAAGCTATTACATTATCTGGTTCATTATTCAGCTGGACTTTTTGGATATTCAAATCATATCATATTGAATCTCATCCCAACAACTACATTGAATTACAACTTAGAATCTCTAACTATCTCAATTTTCACCCAAATTTCAGCAATGCATTTGATTTAATTAACCTAATTAACTTCAATTCAATACACGCACTCTACGAAGATATGCGTTTGTGGTGTCAGAGAGAGAGAAAGAGAGAGGGAAACGCACCGATATGGCAAAATACTATTCCCGTGGCGACGTCTCGCGGTTGAATACTGGAAAAATTCAAAGAGCGTAGATTGAGAGAAGGGAGGCGGAGAGGCGAATGAGAGACAGAGAAGGTGGAGAGATGAGAGAGAGAGTAAGACTTTTTTTTTTTTAAATAAATGGAAGTCAAGGGGTCAAAATCAGTCAAAACCGAATCTTCTTTATTGCATAAGTGTGCCTCTAGTTTAATATAGAGAAATTTCTTGAAAGAGCTGCCGTTGTTTGGTTGGGGACAGCTCACGAATCACCTCATCAAATGGCCCAATTCAACATTCCAACCCTCGTTGAATTTTCCGTCGGGATTTTATGATTAACAACAAAAAATTCCAATTAAAACTCGTCTCGTTGACATCATTATTGTGCGTAATCCACATGGTACAACCAAAAACAGCAAAGGAATGCTCATTCAATTGAACTCTTTAACTGGGTTATTGATACAAAGCTGCGAAATTCAACAGCCAGAGAGGGAGATAAAGGCGTTTCTGAGGCCGAACAGTCAAATCTGTAAAGACTAAGAATTCATTAGTCTGCCTACTGTGTGTGATGGCAGATGATAAATCACTTGGCGTGATGGGCAACAGCAGAGATAGAGATAGAGATCGCGAGCTTCTTATACCGGTGACTGATTCCGTTGACCACCGCCTGGATGATGGCGGCCCCTCCTCCGCCTCGGCGTCCTCCTCCCATCATCATTCTGGCCGGGAGGTATTTGTGTATTTTGTTTTGGTGTGTGCTTACGGAGGATTGTTTTCTTTATCTTCTTATTTCCGCTTTAGGGTTTTAGCAGTTCAATATACCTGCTTTCATTATCTTTTTGCTGAACTGAACAAGCTTCGTTGAAAGTGCCCGGGGTTTTTTGCCATTTATTTATGTAATTGCTCACAAGAGTTGTGATTCATGCGTAGCTCGCATTAAAGACTGCACCATTCAGTTATTCATGCAGGGGATTAATTAAATTACTGCATTAGCAAAACAACTGATGAATAATTGTTATGTGATGAATCTTGTATTAGAAGGAAATTGTAAACCAGGGGATGCGATCATCATTGTCTTTTTAACAATTGCAGGCTTCTTCCGTGTCATTGTCAGCAAATAGTCCTTAGACTTCTAAATTGATGATTCTTCATGCTGATTTTAGTTGCATACACCGAAGGCTAGTACTTAATGGAGTTAATAATTATGGGGAGCCTATTTTGGATGAGAAACATGTAAACAACACGTTAATAGACTTCAGTTGTGCTCTGTTCTCTTTCTTTCTTTTGAAGAGTGGAGAAGCAACTTATTTGGATCAGCTCAAACCCTATCTCCAAGCCAATGATGGATAATGACGTGTACAATTTAGATATATCGTATAGACCTTGTTCATCATCTAATTCATGCGAACATATTGTTCTATTGTTAACAAACACACCTGATTTTTTACTTTAATCTTGAAATAAATTGCTCTATACTTAAAGATAAAGCATATTTCTTCATCTTGGTTATCATGCAGACATTTTACAAAGTTGTGAGGAGCTGGGCTTCAAAGAAGTTCATGACTGGATGGTGAGCACTTATTTAAAACACACGGTCTTTAAAGTTCTCAGCATAAGAACTATAAAAATACATGTAGGAGCCTTTTGGATTTTGTTTTCCATTCTACTTATGTCTTGCTTTCTGACAAGACCATTTTGATGGATCTTTTATGCATCTGCTGATCTTTGACCTCCTCGGCTTGTTATTTCCATCACATCTAAATATTTGGATAGTGAGAGACATAAAGAGTTAATTTTTCGATTCATAATAATACTTTAATCTCATTACTAGAATGAATCAGCACGAGAGGCTAGTGTGAGAACGTTTGATTTGTTTCATTTGAACCCTTGTAGCTGTCAATAACTATTGGGATGATCCCTATTGAGGACAGAGCAATGTTCACCAATGAAGTCAACCCTGAAATTGATTACTGGCATAATAATTATATCTAGTAGAAATTTTCTTATTCATTATTTAGATAGAGATCTAAGCATCTAGCTTGTTAGTATTCTTACGGATTTTGGTACCTCACTTTTTTCAAAGTTCCATGAGCTATAAACCACTTCTACAAAATTAAGGAGAAAAAAGGTTGGTAAATCTGGCTTCCATCACTTCATTATTTATCATACCAAGTTTACAAATAGAAGAATGTACGAGAATAATGTACATACATGAAGTTTGAAATGAGGTTGTAAAGCTATTTCATCTTTCAGTTAGCAATGTGTCATTCTAACTTTAGAGATGTTCCACAAGAAAAACTCTGTTTTGAGAACAGGAAAATTGTTACTAAGAGGAAGTAAAGTCCATGCTCTCCTTTTGCACCTGAAACTAATTGTTTCTCATCTGCTCACTGGTTGGCATGGATTTGTTTTGTTGTGTTGCAGTGTCATCCTTCTCCCAATAGCTATTACTTTCTACATAACATGGTGGTTCATTCATTTTGTGGATGGATTTTTCTCTCCTATTTATGCTCAACTTGGAATTGATATATTTGGTAAGCATACTGAAGTTTGAATTGATGTCCAAAAGTAGCTGGTCACCATTTACTACAATCATGTCTGTCTGAGTAGGTTACTCATTATACACCTTACAAAACTGTACAAAGCGTCGTATATAGAAATAAAATGATGTATTATCATATTTGTTGTTTCACTCTCTATACATATTTTGAGAGTCTTCCGTGGTTCCAAAAAAAAAAAAAAAAAGAAGAAGAAGAAAAAATGAAGAAGTTGTATTTCTATGATTCAAAAGAAATAGAGAAATAGAAATCACTGTTTCTTATAAAAGGAAATAATACTCTTTGTGGCAAATTCAAGTTCTTGCAACTCTGCTAACTACTTTATATTGTTAACTTTTATAAAATCATCTTAATAGTTCAAATCTCACGTTAATTAAATGCTCCTTTTGCATATCTTTACTGCTACTAATGCTGCCTGGTCTGTTTATTTAGGTTTGGGGTTTGTGACCTCCATGACTTTTATTTTCTTGGTTGGAGTATTTATGTCATCATGGTTGGGAGCTTCTGTTTTGAGCCTTGGAGAGTGGTTTATTAAGCGCATGCCCTTTATTCGTCATATTTATAATGCTTCAAAGCAAATAAGTGCTGCCATATCTCCAGGTGCGCTTGCTTTGTATTGTTTTGATTTTATTATTTTTCAGTTTTAGTCTCTTGAAGAGACTTTCTGCTAGCTACGGGTTTAAGTTCTGTAGACATTACCATTACAGACCAGAACACACGAGCTTTCAAGGAAATGGCTATAATAAGGCATCCACGCATTGGTGAATATGCATTTGGGTTCATCACTTCATCTCTCACTCTCCAGGTTTGCCATTCCTTGCACCTCTTATTTTATTATTTTCTGATTATTGGTTTTATAGTTTCATAATTTCTTTTGTACACTGGACCATTCTAGTCTGGAAATTGTATTGTTGCATGGTGATGCATTAATGTCGTCTAGTTGATAATCTTCCCTGCAGATGTTCTTTTAATCACCTTCCTTTCACACTGTAAACCATGAAAACGATGTCATGGATTAAATAAGTTGTGGTTGACACCGTGCATCTATAACCACTTATCTGTTTGATCGTCATCATAAGCATTAAAACTTGGACTCTTTTTCGAAGCGACTGTCTCCCTTGTATCTCTATTGATGTAATTTAACACAGATACTCAATTTAGTCAAATTTCTTGATTGGCACGTGAAAATATAATAATGACCCTTTGAGGGTTCAATATTTTGGTGAACTTGAGGATCCTATATATTTTTTTCTTATTTCGACTTTCCCAAATTTTTCATGCCAGAATTATTCAGGAGATGAAGAGCTCTGCTGTGTATATGTCCCAACTAACCATCTTTACATCGGAGATATATTCCTGGTCGATGCTAAAGATGTTATTAGACCAAACTTGTCTGTACGAGAAGGAATAGGTAAGATGACTTCGCAACTGTTATGGTTTGATAATGAGGTAGTTGGATTATTTTATTTTTTCTGTCGTTGACTGTTCTTTTGACCGATGACCACCTCGTTTATGACTATATTATGAGTTGTCCTCTATCCTATATCTGCTAGGGATTGGATGCTATCAAAGATTTATTTGACCATATGGAATGTTAGGTATTTCTGGGCATTTCTACTGATAGTTATGCAGTTTAGGCCTTTGTGTATCTCAAATCTTAGTATGAGTGATATTCATTACTGTGTTTAACTGCATGTCTTCCTTTCCCTAGTTCTTTGTAACTGGTTTTCTCTTTAATCTTTATCTGGGAAATCTGTTGGTTTCTCTTTTTTTCACAATCCATTAGCTCCACTTTTTGTGGTAATGAATGAGGGTTAGAAGATATGAATTGAAATATGAACACTTCGACTGTGTATTAAAATGTTAAGACTTGAGTGCCTTTGCAGAAAAGATAATATAACTGGAATTCTTAGAAGTGTAAATTGATGTTCATTATTTCTTGAATTTTGTAGTCTAACATTTTATTTATTGAATTTATGCAGAAATCTTTGTATCTGGTGGCATGTCGATGCCCCAAATGCTATCTATCTACCTTGGACCCAAGAAGCACGAAACGCGATAGAATCAGACCCGATAGATCATAGAAGGTGGGGGATCAAAGTACATGTTGGCGCCGTATCATAGTTAATATCGCAGGTCTACATATGCCTGAGCCATATTTGATATTCCCATTCTTTGCACTAGTGGTAATGGTGGTATCTGTCTTGGAACCCAAATTTGAATGATTCATCTTTGAATTGTTAGATTAGAATCTTCAAGGTAGGAAGCTGGTTTATATGGCAGCTTATGTTTTCCGTACAGAAAAAGGTAATCCAGTTTCCTAGTTCATCTTTTCTGCATATTTTCTTATTTTTGGCTTTCTTTTTCTTATTTCTTTATCATCAAAATTGTGGGATGTCGATTTCTCCTTGAGATTATTAAAAGCAAATAAATGAAGACAAATACACGATAGAGTTCCTCTATTATTAAGATCTAATTTGAAATTTACGATTGCTTTCATCTCTTAAATAGTGATACTATTAGATCAATAACTTAATAAGATTATTTAAGATTTGGTACAAATATTATATTATCATCAAATTTATTACTTGACGAGGGACAAATATAGCAATAAAAGAAAGTATCGTTTCGTTTAATATAGAATAAAATCTGAACATTTTTTAAGACGAAACAAATCTAATTTAGTCGGAAAAAATAATCTAATCCAACCTTTATGTTATATAATGACGCATTTAATTACAATAGTAACAATGAACGGCATCGTATGTAAATCCGAGTGAATAGGTAAAATGAAAACCCTAGATCCCTCCAAACCCCTCTCCTTTAAGTAGCCCCAGTTTTGGACTCGTTCTACCACGCCGAGAGAGAATTGCAGAGTGTTTTTTTTTCTTTTTGTAAGATTGTCGAATTTTGTGATAGGTCTAGCTCGTCGTAATGGCACAATGACCTTACTGATATATCACCACCCATAAACTGAGTTCCATCGTTTTCAGCTTCATTTCGTTGGATTATTTTGTTATAGATCTTGCTTCTGAGGTTCTTTTCTCTTAAGAGAATTGATTTTCTGATTTTCTTCCTTGATTGGCCAATGATTAAACATTTTACAAAGACAAGCATATGTCCGAACTATAATATGTAGACGATCTAATCTTCTCAATGAGGCCGCTGTTTTCTGTTTTGTGATTTACGGTGTATTGAATATGTGAAAATATGGATTAATTTAATTTTCCATTTTCGAGTAGGAATTCAGGCAACCCCTTTCTTCGATAAAAACGGCAAAGTTGGTGTTCTCCTTCTCGTATATTAACCTTTGGCTCTTCAGACTTGCTGATTATTTACTTGAAGCTGGTCTAGTAAGCTTACGTACATTTCCTTTCCTAATTCGCTTATTTATTTGGCTTCTTTATCTGGTTGTTGGATTTCATCACCGTATCCTTTCAACTCGTTCCCTTGAAGCAATAGTAGTTGTGTTGCTCTGTTTTTTATGACTTCACCATTCCTTTTCTGTTGTTGGAGATCAACTGGGCAGCTATATTTCAAATTAACTGTGTTTTTTGGAACGATGATGATGAGCTCTACAGACCTGTAATGATTGCGGATATGATCGCAATTTTATGAACATCTAAGGGACTGAATCGTTTCGTTGTCATTAATTCGAATTAAAAATATTTCGTTTACTTGTATGTTTGGCGGTGCTCTTCTTGTATTTGTTTTGTCATACATGTTTATGACACCTTATAACGAGTTTAGCTAGAAAAAATGTTACCCTCGCTATCCTGTGACACTTCTTCTTGGTGCATATGGACGTCGGGGAGCTACATTATTTTCAAATATTCGATTTATTTTTATTTAGATATTTTAACATGTATAATAGTATAATAATGTAATATTGATCCTAAAATATAGAAGAACAAACCGGGCAAAGGTATTAAACTTACATGATTTAGTTAATTAATGTCTATTAAACAGTATACTTTGGCATACTATCGGTAGCCAAATGATATTGCTTCAGCACCATTGACGTATATCAATAGTTTTTTTTGTAAATTTGTTTAAATTGAAATTAGACTTTAGGCGCCTCTTGTGCAGCCCATCGGCGCTGAAAATTTAATTTAGAAGAGTTAAATTTTTAATGATTTGTATTTAAGTTCATTGATAAATTCAATATTTTTCTTAAATTAGAATAAATTGGAATATTGTTGGAATTTAGGTAACGACTAATCAAATTACGTATGCAAGTAAAAATTACAAATACTACAAATAATGTTGAATGACAAATAACAATGGATGATTATTTATTCGACTCTTGGACACCTCGGCTTTTTATGGGTCTGTTCCTAGCAGTTGCACTTTTTTTGTGCTCGGCGTTGGGTGCTGGAGGAAGGATTGGGATACATAATATATTGTGTTTTTGAATTTTTTGCATTCTTGGATAGCCTCTATTTTTTGCTCGTGTTTGGAGCTTCTAGTTTGTTCGTGTCTGGAGTTTTTTTTTCTGTGTGGATAGAGATCTTCGAGGAACGTATATCTTTTTGAACTGAACGTGTGTAAGTTTATAATATAATATTTATAACATTATATTATAATTATGATCCACTAGTAATTATATTGCTAATGGACTAGAATTATGCATAACTATTCCAAGGATATTCAACCTAAGTTATCAAATGAATAAATGAAGGGTGTAGGTTAGCGGATAGATTTTGGTGTTACACAATTATACTCCACTATATGTCACTTTCTCAAATCATTTGACATGTGTAATACATTTTGTTGGTCTGGAGATGAGAGTCAGGTGTAGAAGGGGGGTGAATACACCTGAGTTCTAATTCTTTTTCTCAAACGCGAAGGACAGCTGAGCTGTAGGCTGCTATTGATGAACAGTGCTAAATAGTAACCTTTTGATCTCGGGTCAAAGTGAGTCAGCTATTGAGTCTCTCCTACTGACTTTTGTTAGTACTTGATTCTCAGTCGGAGACTTTTGTGCGGATAAGTATGTAGGGCCCGGTAGATTTCGTCTCAGTTGAAAACGTGTTTTTCGAAAACCAAATTGTTTTGGCTAGTGCACTTTTCGAACACGTTTTATGCAAAGTACTCCCTCCGTCCCATTACTAGTGTCCCATTCTTTTTCGGCACGGTTATTAAGAAAATAGTGTTTTGTGGGTGTATTGTTTGACTTTTGAGTGGTTGATTTTTGTCCACATATTTCTTACATTTTTTAAAAATGGGACACTTTTAATGGGACAACCAAAAAAGGGAAATAGGACACTACTAATGGGACAGAGGGAGTCTGAGTTTGTAAGAGATTTGTATGTAGTGCAATAAAACAGTAAACGACGCAAGCAATTTTAACGTGGTTCGGATACGCAAGATCCTACGTCCACGGTCCTGCTGAACAGGAGGTCTTGTTGATTTATCTGGGCAAGCCTCAACAAGGTATCTGTGCACTGAACAAACCCTTCTAAGTTATAGTCCTTAGCGACTTTACAGTTCAAACCTAAGTTTGAAGGGGAGGGGATTTTCTCCAACTATGAAGGAGTTCTTACAATAAGAACAGTCACAAAATGTGAACTCCTTCGAAGGTTCTAAGCTATAGATATGAACGATTGAGCTTAGATAGAGAAGAGAGATCTAAAGAAAGAAACTCTAGAGAGAAGAACTAGAAATATTCTAATGAAGCAAGTTCTTCGCTGGATCTTCGTGAAAGGCGCTAGAGTGTTTCGAAATCTTGAGCGTGTAATCCCTTTGATATTCCGTGCGTGGAGCTCGGAAATGCTTCTCTATTTATAGTTGTGACCCAGGCATTTGCCCGTTGGAGAGGACGATGCCACGTGTCACAAACGTCCAAGATTTATGGCCATATGTTCGAATTGTTGCAGCAGAGTTGTTGGTTACTGTGCATGAGAGCAGCTTTAGTAAGTCAGAGCAGGTAGAGCTTAGACGGCTTCTTAATGGTCGAGGTTTGTGGTAGGTGAGATCTGTCAGACATCGGTCTTCATCGGAGTTGACTCTCACTCATCCTCGTATGATATTTTGCTGACTTTCGAATGATGTTAAAAGCTGGGTCGTTTCCTGTCGGATACAGTAGACCTGATAAGGTCTCTGTCTTCTTCGTCTGAGTCTGCTGATATTGTTTATTCTACTGAGTGTAGTCAGCTGATGACTCTGAAGGTAATGAGCTTGAATACTGTCTTCTTCTACTGATGTCGGTCAGCTGATGAGAAGTCTTCTACTGAGCAATGGTCAGCTGATGACTTGAGAACACAAGCTCTTACACTGATGACGTGGGGTTCTGGAAAGTAACTTCCTACTGAAGTTCAATCCATCATTTACCCCGTACAGGACTTAGACAAGAACGATAATGAAAAATATAATCTGTCTAGCCTATTACATTATCTAGTCCTATCAACATTACACAAAGGATACAAGCCGGGTTTTGGGATCTTCAATTCCATAGCATGAGACACTATGATTTCCCCATTACCGATAAGCAGATAAGTCCTATTAAAAGAACTACTGATAAAGTAATACTAAGTATCCACTAAGTGGTTGCAAAGACAAGCCACTGACTCATAACCCAACACATTTTAATTAAATAATCAAATCAAAATCAATCATGGTGGGCCACATATGCCACATGTCAACATCTTATAAAGTCTGACGTACAAGGGAGTATATTATGTGACACAAAAGTCTTTGTGGTAGGTTAGTTCTTGGTTCCTATGCAAAATCAAGTTCATATATATACATGGATCTTAGTCAGTGTTCCTCATTTGATCCCTCTGCCTAATAAATATATATGGTACAATTCATATAGGAACCCGATAATTAGAAACCTTATGCATACTTCCTTATATTCCATTTGTATTCTTTATATTTTTATTCACACAGTGGTGGGAGACGTGGTGAAACAGAGGGAGAGGTTGAGTCACTGTTGGGCTAGAGGGATCCAACGGAGAAAGACGGTTTAAGAGTTAGATGTCGCCTGCTAATCTTCCAGAGAGGGACCAAGATGGGTTTTTGGATAAATTAGAAAAGTGTGATTAATTTGGATATCACAAAAGATCGTACATGAGTTGGATTTATAGTAAGTTAGTGGATCTGGATCTATGAGTTTGGTCAAAATGTTAAGACAAGATTTTTACGCGACCTCATACGAAGTCGACCTAATAAGAGACCGGATAATAGTTTTGGTACGTTTTGCTTTTGTATTCCTCGTAACTATATAAAATAATGAAAGTATGCTTAGAATTATTATTATTATTATTATTATTATATATATATATATATATATATATATATATATATATATATATATATATAGGAAATGGATATTATGAGAACCAAGTTTCATATGAGATACGAGAACCGATCTCGGCCCTCCATTTCGGCGATCTAAGGCTCTCATTTATTCTCCAAAGCGAATTAAAATTAAATCAAAAAAGGAAAAAATCCCTTCATTAAGGGTAAAATAGTCAAATTACCTATTCTTTTTACCAACCCCACTTCTTTCTTCCTTCACCACAAACCCTTTTTCACAAACCTTATTCCTCCATTTGCTCCAACGAAAGCTGCGACGCCGATTTCTTGCTCCAACAAATTTCTTCGAAGTTGATTATTGAAGGTGGGTATCGATTTTTTATGTTTCTTAAGTCATCAATGTTCGTTTTCCTTCTCTATTTCTCCCGATTAATTCCGATTTTGGAAGTTTTTTTTCTGTACTTTTTTTATTTTTTACATTATATGCAGAATTTGAAGTATTATTAATCATTTTCCTTGGGCATTCTAGTATAATATTTGAGAAATGCTTTCTGTTTTTCATAATATGCTTTTTTTTTACGTAAGTTTCTATTTCTTGGTTTATTGGGTAAAAAATGGAGATATACGTGTTTGTGTTTTTGAAGAATGAGATGTATGTATATATGAACTATTGGATTTTTATCTTGTAGATTAACAATTTTAATTCGTGCAGAAGTTCGTAAAATGTTCATGCATATCTATTTGTTAGTTTATGCTGATACATTGACATATTCATGCATTCAGTTTCTGGAATGGTTGAACCGTGTCAATCAATTGTGTCTCTTGAAACCGATGAATCCATTTATATTCTTGATTGCCCGGATGAATTGAAACCATATGTTGGACGCAAATTTGTTAATCTTGATGATGCCGAAAATTTCTATAGAGACTACGGAGGTTTGTGCGGTTTTGATATACGTAAGTGGTCGATAAAACGGCATGTTGATGGGTCTATTATGCGTAGATATTTAGTGTGCAGTAGAGAAGGGGAGAAATACTGCGATGTTGATAATATTAATTCGAAGAAAACAAAGCGAAGGTTTAATTCTAAACGGTCATCTTGCTTTTCACGCGTTGTATTTAAATCTCACCCCGAAGGTTTTGTAGTTGATTTATTTCACATTTTGTATCTTGCAGGCACATTTTGAAGGTGTTCAAGAATTCCAACATAAGTTGTGTTCCAGATTCCTGTGTCGTATCTCGTTGGGGTAGAAATGTGTCTTTCAAGCGATTTGATGAGTTGCGGGATAAAGGGAATGTCGGTCATTCTACTGCATATGCCACAAAGAAGTTGTTGGATGTAGTATTCAAATGTGCTTCATTGGTTGCCGCCAACCCTGGACGAATGAACGAACTACTTTGTGATTTTGATGATTTGGTCACCAAATATCAAATTGAAGATGAAGGCGGTTCAAGTAGTAAGGTTAATCAAAACACGTTTGAAAGTTTTTATGGATCACATATCCGTGAAGATGTCGAAGTTATGCCTCCGGATCAAGTCAAAACGAAGGGATCGGGCAGTAGGCTACATTCCAGGAAGGAGGCGGCATTGCGCGCTAAGTTGAAGCCTCAGAGGATGTGTCGGAAGTGCAACCAGATGGGACATCATGATTCAAGAAACTACCCTAATGTTAAGGATGTAGAAGATTCCTCATAAGTTTTTATGCTGAACTTACTAGAAAACTGTGTAATGAACCATTTCCGTGATTTTTCTCTGTTTTGTAGTAACTTTATCTGTTTATTTCATCTTATAATTATTTCATGCACACACCGGTTATTTCTTCTGCTTATGGTTAATGAATTTTATGCATATCAAGTTTGGCCTTTATGGTACTGGTTATGTTCAATGTTTTATATATCATGCATACCCAATTGATGTTTCATGCTTATGTTGTGTTTTTTTTCGACTTCATGCTTATCAATATATTCGAGTTTATATATTTCATGCATATTCAATTGTAATTTCATGCTTATGTTATATATTGTTTATGCATATACGTCCTAAGTATGATCCAATTATGACTCCCTAAATTAGAATTCATTTAATATATCAAAAGACCTTTTTCATTACATTGATTCCAATTCATAATCCTTAAAAAACTTAACATCATCAAAAATATTAAGTGTATCCAACCAAATTATCTAGACAAAACCATCTCACAAACCAAATTTCTAACTATCTAGCAATTCTTTGACACATTCTTTTGAATCAACTTCATTCTCATCTGCATGCCCCACCGCCTCTAGTTCAACCGTCTCCTTCATTTTGTTGTTATCAAAATTAACTAAGCTCAAACAATACCGCATCCTCAAAAGCTTTATCTGTTTGACACCTTTCTTTAGAAATCCCGTGTCCCAGTTCTTAAAATCACCCTTGAAGGTCTCCATGTGTCTCATCAGATAAACTCCTGCATAAAATCAATCTTATTTATTAAGTCTTACTTTAGCAAATATTTTTATGCTTACCATTCTAATATTTATGCACACTGTATTATTATTTTATGCTACTATGAATAAGTACTATTTTTGGCATACAATCGGATTGTGTTTATGTTAATTTGATTAAGTATTATGGGGGCAAATTTATTATGCTTACCATTCGACTATTTTATGCACACATACTCTTTATTTTATGCTTATGAAATAATACCTGAATCGAAAACTTTCGTTCGGTTCCCCCACACCGGAATGATCATTTCGCACTCGCATTTCTCTACCGGCTTTGCACGGCTTGTGCATTTTGTCTCCTTCGGGTATTGAGACAACAGATATGTCTAACAACAAATAAAAATATAGGCCAATCAAACTATTCGGTCATATAATGTTCAATTTGTAGATGACGAAAAAAAAATTTCTATATAACTCAAGATTTTGCTCACCAAATCATTGGGTATGTGTCCATACTTCACTTTCATATCAATGCTTTTGTGATCCGTCGTATTGTCAATTTTATGCATATGTATAACTGTGTTTATGCACATTTATTTATGCTACCGAAGGGATTAATTTATGCTTACACAGTTTGAACTTTATGCTTATATACACGATTACTAAACTGAATATCACAGAAGAAATTATCAAATAAATCGTGCTTATGCAATATACAGTTTATGCAAACAATACCAAAATAAAACCTAATCAACATTTACAAATACCTGCGTCCATAGTAGCACCGTTTCAAGGTTTATTTATGCTTCCGAAGGGATTAATTTTTGCTTACACAGTTTGAACTTTATGCTTATATACGCGATTACTAAACTGAATATCACAGAAGAAATTACCAAATAAATCGTGCTTATGCAATATACAGTTTATGCAAACAATACCAAAATAAAACCTAATCAACATTTACAAATACCTGCGTCCATAGTAGCACCGTTTCAAGGTTTATGCAAAGCTCGACTTTTCGATTACCTGAAATAAACACAACGAAATTATCAGACAAACAAATCTCACTTCCACTCGAATCGATTCCAGTCGAGAACCAATCGATTATCAGACAAAATTTTCCCCCAAATATCGAGACAAAATTTTCCCCCAAAATTTTCCAATCGATTATCGAGACAAAATTTTCCCCAAATATCGAGACAAAATTTTCCCCCAAAATTTTCCGGTTGATGAATGGGTAGAACATGGGTCTCGAAATTCATTAAATTAGCGAGACAAACAAACCTCAATTCCACTCGAATCGAGTATGTCGAAGTGTAACGGCGACGAAATGCTCGCGGTGCTGTGGGAATTGCTCGGGCTGCGGTTTTTGTATATTTTCGGGAAGTGGCGGCGGTTGCGGGAAGTGGAGGCGGTTGGCAGGGGAGGTTGCGGTGGACGACGGCAGTTTTCGGAGGCAGGGGTAGTGGTCGACGGCAGTTTTCGGAGGCAGCAAGAGAAATAGACGCGCGATTCTTCTTGGCGGAGACAACAAGAAAACTTTTGAAATGTTTTGATTTGTAGAAATTGCCCCCAAAAAACACACATTTCCCTCTACCAATTATACCCTTTTCCCTATTTTTGGTTTTTTTTTAAAAAAACAAAGGATTAATATTGTGCGTTAGATTAGACCCGATCAACGTACAAGATCGGTTCTCATATCTTATATGAGGGATGGATCTCCCTAGAACCATACCCTATATATATATATATATAGTATGGTTCTAGGGAGAACCACCCTTTAAAAGAGATATAGAACCAAGTCATACCTTATATTCCTTTCAAATCAATGGGCTAGATTAGATCACTTATTTACATAAAAAAAAAGGGGTGGAAAGGTCAAAATTGGGAAAAAACACCTATTTGAATGTGATTTAGAAAGTTTTGAGCGGTTTCTTTCTCATTCTCACGTTTTGCAATCGGTGAAAGGAGGAGGGGAGAACGGACGATTTTCGCAACATCAGAAGAATTGACTGCTCAATTGCGCAAATTAACAGGTAGGGTTCTACAAAATTCGTTTCCCATTAGAAATCGAGGCGTGTTCATCAAATTCACAATTCTTGAGTTTCGGTGGCAGTGGGTTTTATGTTTCTTCGTCAATTTCTTGAGTTTTGTTCTTCAGTTTTTGTAGTTTCGTCCTTTGATTTACAGTATTCGTCGCGATTTGAGGGACTTGAGTTATTGTTTCAGCATACAAACTACGTTTCCATTAATTTGTGCAAAAATATTTTCGAAGAGATTTTGTGCATATATATTTTCGAAGAGATTTGATTTATGCTTCGTTTTGTTTTCGGTAGGAATTGGATTTGCCGAATTACAAGTAATTGACGGATTGCGTTTCAGTTGGTAAAAGCATGGACGAAGGTAACATTTCAAATTTTATGTGTGAAGAGTAGTTTCTGAAAATTATTGTGTTCGAAGTGACATGCATTGTAAATTGGTATGCAAGAATTAGATGTTATGTATGCATAAAAAATGAATTAGATGTTGCGTATACATCCCTACCACCTTTTCACATCTTATTAACCTTTTTGTCAAGTCTACGCTCCTTTTCACATATGGTGATATAAGGGCTTGTTTTCTTTTTTATGTTTACGGTGATTTCGCTGGGCACCAGCTCGAGAAGTTTCCTGTAAAACAATCAGTCATTTTCTTGTTATAGTTTCATTTACTGGGATGAATCATTTACAATTTACATTTTCTCGTCTCTCTCTCTCTCTCTCCGGATATGAAAGTCGTCGGACACGAAACGTAATACGTATACTGTTCGTGACGCACTTTCCTTTGTTATTCGATGCACTCATCAAATGAAAATTAAAAAAATCACATATAGTTTATAAAAAATGTAATAAACTAATTAAATTCAGTTTTTTGATAGCCAAGACAAACAAAATAATTGGTGAACATAAAGGAAAAAATAAATAAATAAGGAGATTGAGAAATCTAATGCTCTTGAAGACAAATTCTGATGCACTTATAGGCATATCGTGATGCACTTTCCTTTGTTATTCGATGCACTCATCAAATTAAAATTAAAAAATTACATCTAGTTTATAAAAAAACGTAATAAACTAATTAAGTTCAGTTTTAGGATTGCTAAGATAAACAAAACAATTTGTAAGCATTAATAAAGAATAAAACGAAAAAAATAGAAAAAAATAAGGAGATTGAGAAATCTAATGCTCTCGAAGACAAATATTGATGTACTTAATAGGCATATCGTGATGCAATTATAGCAAAAATTTAATGCACTCAAATGGAGAGAGATAGAAGAGAGAGAGAGAGAGAGAGAGAGAGAGAGAGAGAGAGAGAGAGAGAGAGAGGGGAGAGAGAGAGAGAGAGAGAGAGAGAGAGAGAGAGAGAGAGAGAGAGAAAGACAGAAGAGAACAAGGAGAGATATATGAGAGAGAGAGAGAAAGAGAGAGGAGTGATACACAGAGAGAGAGAGAGAGAGAGAGAGAGAGAGAGAGAGAGAGAGAGAGAGAGACTGAGAGAGAGAGAGAGAGAGAAAAGAGAGGGATGAGAGATACATGAGAGAGAAGGAAAAAAATACACGAGAGAGTGAAGAAAAAAAAAGGAAAAAGGAGAAAGAGACGATAGAGAGAGAGAAAGAAAGAAAGAAAAAAAGAATAAAAAAAAGGGAGGAAAGAGAGAGACGATAGAGAGAAAAAAAGAGAGTGATGAGAGAGAGAGACACGATAGAGAGAGAGGGGGGGGAGAGAGAGAAATATGTGAGAGTGGGGATCAAAATATTAGATTAGAAGTGGAGATAAAAAATAAAAAAACATTACTATATTACCTTTAATTAAATTCAATAATTATTAATAAATAAATATTGTTCATTTTATCATAGCCTTAAATCTTAGAAATGGAAGGTGTAGATGTGTACATTTTTCACCCTCTAAGGGATGTACACAAATGAATATATATGTTGGTCCCGAGAGCACGTTCAGGTGTAGAGGGGGGGGATACACATGAAACTCGATTTCTCAACTTAAACACGAACATTCCTTTTCAGGATGATGTCGTACTGAACAAATTCAGCAGACCAGATAAGCTATTCTGAATCGTGTTGGCAAAGTGACTGACTCTACTGAGATCTGCTAGCTGACTGAGAGTCAGAATTCAGTATCTTGCAGATAGAGTTCAGTGGTGCGGAATAGCGTAGGCCCAAATTCAGTTGAGTGAGAAAAACTTTTTATCAAAACAGTTTCAGTAGATTAGTGCAGTCTGTTAAGTTTGCTGAAACTCAGTTGAATGATTTAAAGAAGGTTTTTCAGTATGAACAGTAAATCAATGCAACAGTTAAGAACAGAACACAAGACACAGAGATTTTTAAAGTGGTTCGGACACAAAAATCCTACGTCCAATGTCCCGAAAGATCAGGAAGCTATTTATTATACTGAGGTAGTCTTAGTTGGTTTGTACGCTGGACAAACACTGGTCTTGAGATTTATACTGAGCAACTCTCAGTTTACAAGGTTATCAAACTGAAGCGTTTGAAAAACTCTCCAACTGTGAAGGAGTCCTTTACAATACGGATTAGTTCAAAGATGAACTCCTTCGTCTAAGCTATGGATATATGCTATTGAGCTTAGGTTAGAGGGATATGGAACAGTGAAGTGGCTTCTAGAATAACGAACAGCTGAGTATAGCTATGGGTTCGTGTATCGTCGTTTGGATACTAGAGGCTGTATGAAACAGTTAAGCTTGGTTCCCTAAGAGCTGGAATGTAGTCTTTCGCCGGAGATGGATTCTTCGAACTTCTTGCGGAAGACTTAGACTTTTTGAATTAGCTCGTTTGAATGCTCTGTATGTTCTCTCGTGTTCTTCCCGTGAGCTTTAAATTTGATTTATCCCTCTATTTATAGAGATCAGATTATGATAGATTCGTTGGAGACGACGATCCTTTGTCTCTCTCTTTTAGGTAGCTAACGGCTCTTTTGTAGCATGGTGGCAGTGTCCTTTCCCTCCATTTCTGGAAAGTTGTTGACTTGCTTGCAGCTTTAGTAGGTGTAGGACATGTGTCTGCTTGTCATTGGCCGAGGTACAGAAGGTGGTTGAGACAGAACAGACTTCAAGGAGATTTGAAGCTAACTTCTCTTTTCCTCGTACTTGACTATGCTGATTGTCTTTCAAAGATCGGCGAGTTCGTAAGATCGTTCGGCCGTTGCCGAAGTTCGATCTCGATTCAGTAGTGAACTCCTGTTGAGTCGGCTCTACTGAAGATCAACTCTGAGTGCAGTGAACTACTCCTGCTGAGTTCAGTTCAACTGACTTTCAGTATACTGCTCCTGCTGAGTCAGTATTACGAGTCTTATACTTCGGTGCGGAGGCGGATAAGCTCACCGAATGCCCGAGCCCAGAGCAGAGGGTCTGTTGAGTCTGAAACCTCAGAGACAAAAAACAGATTACAACTTAAAGGTTCACCAATCAATATAGGGTTTTGGGATCTTCAAATCTTCAAACTATTTCAGAGCACAAGGCTACTGAGTAAATGTCAACACAGAAGACTGAGTCATTTCCCAATATATCTAATACCGCTGAGGATAGAATCATCACCCAACATTTTCCCCCTGTTTGATGATGCCAAAACCTAAACTATCATCTAAACAACCTAACACAATGACTTATCAGAAACAGTGCTCCTTACAAAATATTACAAGTAGGATCAGTAGAGTTGTTATTCAAGTCCTAGACTACTGAGGGGATCAGGGCAGAAAGTCAGAACATATACAGAGATTAAACATTTTCCCCCTGTCTTAACAACATTTTCCCCGAAAACACAGCAAGTCTATCAGAATCTAGCTAAGCAATAATAGCGACGGTAAATAACAAAGCGTGAGTGTGTGAGTCAGTAATCACTTCAGTGATTCTGAGTGTTAAGCATAAATAAACACGGCTATTCAGACAATAATGAATTGTCAAAGCCAAACAGAGATATTATATATGTAAGAAAATCAGTACAATTACATCTCTGCTAGGCTATGAAAGAAAGATACACTGAGAAATCGAAGCGAAGCTATTTGAATTGCCTAATCCTGTCTTTGAAATTCTGAGATTGAGATTCAGGAAGGGGCACTCCATACATCCGATATGTGATCTTCCTCAGCTTCAGAATCTCTGCAAAGTCTGTTGGGTCTTCTTCATCACGAAACTTGGCTTCAACAGCATCCTTCACTTCTTTCTCTATCACACCGTAGTGGATGGATCCATCAAGTCTTTGTGGTGCAGGCAGAATTCTAGGATCTGGAACTCTTACTTCAACATTCTCATTAATGGCTTTCTGCAGCCTGGCATACATCTCTAAGTCGGCTCGCATAATCCATTCAGTATATGCCATTGCCTTGGGCTTTTCAGACCAGAATCTCCAGAATTAGTTCCTTTTGATGAATTCAGCTTTCAGATTTTCCCATCTCTGAGTCTGTTCCCACGGGATCCAATCGTCCACTCTAGGCCATCTATGAGTCTTCAGATCTGTAAGCTTCCTGAATTTTCTGTATTTGTATGGGATGTCAGCCTTGGCAGCAATCCTCTGACTCGCTTCCTTTTCAGTTCGCAGTCTGAGAGCTTCAAGATCAGCTTTCCATATCCTCTCTCTGGCTGCTTCTATTTGCCTGGCCTCTTCACCTCTGTATAAGTATCTGTGTAACTGAGCCCAGATTTCCTCCATCTCTTGATCCAGTGCCTTAGAGGTAGTGTAGGAGGGCTTATGAGGTGGTTGGTCGTCTGAGTCAGCAGGGGTTGAAGATTTTTCTTTGGTGGTTTCCTGCTGCCCAGTTGACTGTTGTTGTTGGCTCCTTCACCTTTTCTTTATCAGCCTCTTCGCTGAGTATGAGCTTTCTCGGAGGCAGCCTTGCTGATTTTTTGCTTCCAGCCGGAGCCTTGGTCTTGCCTTTAGCAGGCTTCTTCTTTAGCTTACTCGGAGCTTCAGCTTCAGCAATCTCCCTAGCGAGCTTTTCATCAGCTGCTATCTGAGCCTCGTCCTCTGGAGTAACATATCTCCTGGATCCTTTCTTATTGGGAGGGGTTGGGAGTTTCAGTGCCTTTTTACCTTTTCCGACAACTGGAGGTGGAAGAGGAGCTTCTTCCTCTTCTGAGTCCTCCTCGTCAGCATACTCGGCAACTTCCTTAATAATGTCAAGGGGAGTTTGTGTTGCCTGAGTAGCGACTTCTTTGGCTCCTGAGCCACTTGGGCCTATCTCAGTTGATGCTGCAGCTGCAGCTGAGACACCCTGGGCCTCGCTAGTTTTAGTAGGTGCAGTAGGGGCGGATGACTGAGTTGTTGCCCTTGCTACTGACCTTGCTCTCTTCGGAGCCTTCAGTATCAGCTCCTTGGCAGCTTCGCCCTTAATTGTTTTTTCTATTAGACTTTCCCCCTTGGCCAAACTTTCCCCCTTTTTGGCATCAGCATGTAGGGTTGGGGTTGGAGCAGATACCTTCTTGTTCAAGCTTTTGTAGGAGGCTGACAGATCATCCAGCGTCGTCTGTAGCTTTGTTAGGGCCTCATGCAACTTGTTTCTCTCATTGATCAGTTGATCGTTGTATAGCTTATGTGAGAGATCAGCCGCAACCTTGAATTCCTTCAGTTGCTTCTCCACAGTCTCTTCTATGGCCTTTTGTATAGTTTCCATCCTGAGCTCATTGGCCTGAGAGATTGTGTTGACGGATTCAGTGTGGGTGGTTTGAGCGGCCATGAAATCATTAAGCAATTTAGCTTGGCCTTCCTGAATCGTCTGAAGCTGAGCGTCGAAGTCAGCTCTCTGAGCAGCTAAGGCATTCGTCAGAATGCTGGAGAAGTCAGGGACCTGAGATGAAGAAATGGCTGAACGGAGTCCCTGCAGCTCTGCACTCTGTGCCTCAGTGGTTTGCCGCCAAGTTTTGTGGACGGCACGGGCAAGAAGGCGATTCTGTGTGCCTTGATCCTTCAGTGCCCTAGCCACTGTTTTTGAGCGATGGATCTTTGGGCTGGGCGCTAGTTCGAAAGCAGATTGGAGAAGAAGCTGAGCAGGATCAGCTGCCTTTGAAGTACCAGCCACCGTCTGTCCAGGACCAAGGATGCTGAGTGGAGGGTCAGCAGTAGATGCAGTGGCATCCTTGTCCTGTTGAGTTCCCTCATCAGGCTTCTCAGGGCCTGAATCATGGGGTGGGTCCTGACCATCGGGGTCAGACCCATCAGAGGGTGCGGGTGCTGAGACGGGTTGTCTCTCATTCAGCAAAGCGAGCATAGCCGCCCTCAGATCCTCGAGCGTGCCGAGGTCAGATGGCTCTGAGTAGCCAATCTTCTCTCTTATCAGCAGCTCTTCTTCATGAAGATGTTCACAGGAGTAATGGATAATCAGTCTTTTCAGGTTGTGCCACTCCTGGAACCTGAGTAGCATATGGAGCCTCGCCTGCCTTGCAATTATGATGAGGTCGCTGTCGCCGGCGATCTCGGGAATGTGCTCCATAATCTCTCTGGATGCTCTAGATTGGAGAGCTGAAGCTTCCATCCTGATCGATTCTTCTTCTGAGGCGGTCTCAAATTCCTCTATCTCGATTGGAGACGCCTGTTTCTCATCAGAAGGAAGACTGCTGAGAGGTGGGATATCCAAGGGGCTTTCCAGGGGCTGAACGTCCTCACCCTGGATATCTTCAGCTGGGACCCCTTGGTCCACTGCTTCATCACGTTCAGTGGAGACAGCTTTCTCCACTGACTCAGTCTTCTCAGAAGACTCTGGCTCGTCCCTGAGCTGCAGAGGCTGTTCAACAACTACTGCCTCTGGCTCTGCCACGGTTTCAATAGGCACGGCTGTGCTGGCCTTCTTCAGTCGCTTGGCTGGTGCCTTAGGTGTTAGAATTTGAGGGGACCTCTTCTTCGTTGGAGTGGTCTTCTGAGACGTGGTTTTAGGAGCGGCAGGCCCGATGCTGATCTGTTGAAGGGCCGCTGCCCTGTTCTGAAATCTGACCTTTTTACATTGAAATACTGCTTATCTGCGAAGGTGATTCGGTCAGAAGTGCAGAGGTCTTCGATCATGACTGAGATCTTCAGTCTGTATAATAGCTTTCCTTTGGCGCTCAGCCTATTGGATGCTTTGTCGAATTTCGCGGACTGCATCATAAATTCCCTTAAAAAAAAACTCTTTCCAGTTGATCTTGGCCCTGTCATAGATGGCCATCATAAGTTGCATCTTTGGTCTGGACACTTGATCGAAGGAGCCTGCTTGACTTGTCAGTAGCTGAGTTACAATGTATGCTAAGGCTCTATACTGAGGGAGCATGGTGTTCTTGGGAAACGCGGCTCTGAAGACTGTTGGCTTCCCGCAGAAAATGGACAAATAGTCATCCATCAGATCATCGTTGTACCCATTTGTAGTGACGCCTTCGCTTGGCAAATCGAAGCTTTTCCGAAGAGCTTCTCGGATTGACATCTGCTTAACTTCTATGTCCGTGCGTGAGGGATCGCCTACTGTGTGGACGACGAATCTCCCTCTGACATCTCCATCTACTGATTCGGCGTTCAGATAGATTTCAGCAATCTGACGCGGGAGGAAGAAGGTGGGCTTCCTCGTCAGAAATCCTTCGAGTCCGGTTTCGCGGAGAGCTGAGAATATCTCATTCATGAAATCGAGATTGCAGACATCGAACTCCATGACTGGCTCGCACCAGACACGGTCTTTCTCCAAAATCTCTTGCATATTCTCTGGACCAAAAACAACATTTCTTGACATTTTGATAATCTGCATATATCGTATAAGTCAGTACCGGTTAAGGATATAAAAAGATAAAGATATACGATACGTAAATATCATTTAAGAATTACCGAAAGATTTCCTTAAGATTTGAAAAGAGTTTGGATAGAAAGTCAAGAATATTTCAGAAAATCTTAGGTACTTAGGATAATTGCAAATACGAAATGGCGGTTTTCAAGGATTTGAACACAGATATATATCTTAGAGAAGATAAACAGTTAAATATCGATGGTTCAGTTTGAACGCGCTTTTCAGATGGACGGCTAGGATTAAGTTTTATATAATAGGTAATGATCATGTTAGCCGCCTAAGTCAAAAGCCAGTTGTAACTAGCCTAAGTAGTAACTTGATACGACATGCATTAAATGCGTGGCAGAGTTCAACATGCTTGTACATAGAATGTCGTGTATTAAATGTGATCCGTTCAAATTTAATGACATTTCTTAAGGCATTGAATACGATGCTGAATCTGATCATAAATGTACAGAATCGTTCTATAGGCAACTGAGTAGAGATATGCAAACCTGTCAGCTGAACATCGTAGTCAGCTGATACCTCGTGTAGATGGTTGCTGAGTCTCTACGCACTGATTTTACTCAGTATTGAGAGTGAACATCCCACCTTACTGAACGCTCCTCTCCTGAATCCTCTTACTGACTGGAGTCAGTAGGTTCCAGCAGACCTAGCTCTACTGAAAGTTCTCTGAGTCTGGCTTCAGCTAGAGGCTTGGTCAGTATATCAGCCCTTTGATAGTCAGTATGGATCTTCTCCATCCTGATATCCTTCTTCTCGACATGGTCATGAATGAAGTGGTGTCTGATGTCCACGTGCTTGCATCTTGTATGAAGTACATGATTCTGAGTAATTGCAATGGCACTGGTACTATCGCAGAAGATCGGCACTTCATTCTGAATGATGTCATAGTCGCGTAGCTGCTGTCTCAGCCAAAGGATTTGGGCGCAGCAACTTACGGCAGCCAAGTATTCAGCTTCAGTAGTTGACGTGGCTACTGAGTGCTGTTTCTTTGAGAACCATGAAATTAGCTTACTGCCGAGGAACTGACACGTTCCAGAAGTTGATTTTCGGTCGATTCTACACCCTGCATAGTCAGCATCAGAATAACCTGTAGTTCAATATTATCATCAGTTGGATACCATAAACCCATGTCAGGTGTTCCTCGTAGATAGCGGAGAATCTTCTTTGCTGAGTCCATGTGACTCTGCTTTGGATTCGCCTGAAATCGAGCACAGACACCTACAGCATAAGTTATGTCAGGATGAGTAGCTGTTAAGTATAATAAAGAACCAATTATAGCATGAAATTCAGTTTGGTCTACTAATACTCCCTCTTTATCAAGATCGATCTTCATATTCGTGTTCATCGGGATCTTGATAGGTTTGCCAGATGTACAACCGAATCTCTTGATGAGGTCTCGAGTGTATTTGCCTTGATTAATGAACGTTCCCTTCTTAGATTGTTTGACTTGAAAGCCAAGGAAATAGTTCATTTCTCCCATCATTGACATCTCGAACTTATCCTTCATCATTTTCTCAAATTGCTGACACATGATGACGTTCTTCGAGCCGAAGATTATGTCATCTACGTAGATCTGCACAAGTAATAGGTCGTCTTCCAGTCGAATGCTGAATAATGTGCGGTCTACTGTTCCCTTCTGAAAACCTTTATGAAGAAGAAACTCAGATAGGGTATCATACCAAGCCCTGGGTGCTTGTTTTAACCCATACAGAGCCTTTCTGAGTCTATATACTTGATGTCCCTGCTGAAAGTCGGGAGGCTGTTCCACATAGACTTCTTCTTTCAGCACGCCGTTCAAGAAAGCTGACTTCACATCCATTTGATAAACTCTAAATCTTTGATGTGTTGCGTAGGCTAGGAATAGTCTGATTGCCTCCAATCTTGCAACTGGAGCGAAAGTCTCGTCGAAATCTATCCCTTCAGCTTGACAGTAGCCTTTTGCCACGAGTCTTGCTTTATTCCTTACTATGACGTTGTTTTCATCACGCTTGTTCTTGAAGACCCATTTTGTTCCAATCACATGTTGATGCCGGGGTCTATCAACAAGCTCCCAAACTTCATTTCTCGTGAACTGATTCAGCTCCTCCTGCATGGCTATGATCCAATCAGCATCTTTCAGTGCGTCCTCAACTGACTGAGGTTCTTCAGTAGACAAGAAGCAGGAATATAAGGCGCTTTCTCCCTGACAGAATCTGGATCTTGTCTTTACGCTTGCTGAAGGATCTCCAATGATTAAATCAGCAGTATGAGCATCCAGCCACGATCTACGATGTCTCAACTCTTCATCTGAAATTTGTTCAACACAGATAGTAGGTGAGTTAGGCATTTCAGTTGTACTATTCTAAGATTGAAGCAATTCAGTTACAAGAGTGTGATCTACTGAGTCACCAGGTTCAAGGGCATTTAGCTCAGGAACATCATTAGTTCCCCCTGAATTATTATTCTCAGTAGAGGTCTCAGTTACCACTGGGGTTTCTTCATCGACCTGACTTACCTGGGATTGACTCTGTTCAGGAGAGTCAATATGTTCAGCTACTTCTGCTGCTGGTTGAGATTCAGTAGACTTGTCTTCAGTTTCTTCATCTGAATCATCATCCCAACATAGCTGGATCTTTTCGACTTTGTCTTTCAAGCTCAGATCTTGTAGCTGTTCACTGATGTCCTCAGATTCAGATTTAGAGTTATTGCTCCTGTCTTCAGTAGCAAACTTATTAAAAACAACATGAGGGCTTTCCTCCACGCAAAGATTCCGATAGTTGAATACTCTGAAAGCTTTGCTGACTCGGGAGTGTCCTAAGAAAACTCCCTGATCTGACTTGCTATCAAAAGTTTTCAACTGATCTTTCCCATTATTGTGAATAAAGCACGAACACCCAAAAATATGGAAATAAGATAAAGAAGGCTTCCTGCCATTCCATAGTTCATATGGTGTCTTCTTATGCTGTTTTGTCAGTAGAGATCGGTTCTGAGTGTAACATGCAGTGTCAGTAGCTTTTGCCCAGAATTTGGTTGGGAGTCCTGAGTCTGCGAGTAGAGTTCTTGCTGCTTCTTTGAGTGTTCTGTTCTTTCGTTCAGCAACCCCATTCTGCTGAGGTGTGCGCGCAGCAGATGTCTCATGCTCTATTCCTTATGCTTTGCAGAACTCCCCCACCATGAAATTAAGGAACTCAGTTCCTCTGTCAGAACGTATTTTGACAATCTTGGTGTTCTTCTCGACATTGAGCCTTTTCAGAAGCGTTGGTAACTCTGTTTTGACGTCAGACTTGTTGGCAATAAATATGACCCATGTGTAGCGCGAGTAGTCATCAATGACCACTAATGCATACTTCTTGCTTCTGATCGTCACCGGAGAGACTGGACCGAACAAATCCATATGTAGCAGCTGAAGGATTCCATCAGTGGAAGGAGATGGAACTGGCGGATTTTGATTCCTTGTTTGCTTTCCCTTCAGACATGCTTCACACCAAGTGTCTTTGCTGAATACTTCATTCGGCAGTCCTCTTGCTAGAGTGTTTCTAGCCAATTTGTTGACCGTTTTGAAGTTGAGATGGCTGAGTCTTTTGTGCCAAAGCCATCCCGTTCTGTTGTCATTCTTTGCCAACAAACATACTTCTGGTTCAGCTTAGTTCCAGTCAGCTACATAGATATTCTTCTTGCGCGAACCTGATAACACTGTTTTCCCTGTAGATTTATCAATAACATCACAGAAACTAGCGTAAAAAATCACTATATTCGAGTTTTCACAAAATTGACTAACAGAGAGAAGGTTATGCTGAAGTCCTTCAACATATGATACTCTTGGAACTGTTGCAGTTCCAATGCTGAGTGTTCCATAGCCTCTGGTGTAGCCTTTAACATTGTCTGCAAACTCGATTCGGGGTCCTTCTTCAGTAGTATAATTCTTCAGCAAGTCCTTTTGGTACGTCATATGTCTTGAGCATCCGCTGTCCACATACCAAGGGTCCTTGTGCACCTGCAAAACAGAATTATATTTAGGTACCCTTTATTTTTGATTTTGGGTCCTTAGATGTTAGTTTTGGTAACCCATATCTGTCTAACGACCCTGGTGGTCTCAGACAGTTTCTTTCCACTTGTGTCAACATATTTAACCACTGGACTGGTTACTGCTGACTTCTGAGGCTTTTCAGGTTTAGGAGTCCGGATCTTCTGAGTGGGTGGACTGCTTACCTTTGCCTTCTGCACGACTTTCTTCTTTTTTCTCTGTCTTTTGGATCCTCTCCTGACTATTGGATCATAGTAATATGATCCATACTGAACTGGATGTGTCAGCCGAGGAGATCCATACTGATCAGCCCACTTTGCTTTGCTGGTTCCCCCTTGACTGAACTGGGGTGATCTGGTGCTGATCTTCTTGTCAGATTGCTGATGAGTAGGATGAGGTGCCTTCATCTTCTGTTTGTTCTTAGCTAGGGGGTTCATTATGTTTGCATTGATGGTCTCCCCTTGAACAAACCTATCAGCTAGCCGGTTTTCTGAGCGTACGGCGGCAGATGAGGAAGTTCCCTGGCTGAATCCAAGTCCTTCCTTACAATGCTTGGGCTTGTTGCTTGCTACCATAGCTTCCAGCTTCTTTTCAGCGCCCATGTATCGCTCTGTCATCAGGTTCCTCCATACATCATCACTTTTCTTCAGCGTTTCATGCTCGGTTTGAAGTCCTAACAACTCTTGCTTCAGTAGACTCAGTTCAGTATCTTTCTGAGTTAAGTCATTGGTCAAAACTAAAATATGATCTTCTTGATGCTGAGACTTGGCCGTCAGAGAGTTTATCTCATCCCTAAGTCTCAACACAAGTCCTTCTGACTCAGTAGCAACCTGACTCTTCTGAGAAAGTCTCTGATTCTCCACTTTCAGGGTATCCAATTCCTGAAGAGTCTTACTGAGCTGCAGACTCATATGAATCTGTTCGTCGAGTAGTTCTTCATATGCGATCGCGACGTCCAAATTCTCATCTGCACCTGAAAGGGTGTCGTGTGTGCAGTGTGAAGAGGAGTTAAATGGTTCATGAGAGTTTACCTCATCCTCTTCTCCTGCCATGAGACACTTTCCAGTATTTTCTTCATCTTCAAGCTCTAAGGCCATGAAGGCTGCTTCATCATCCGATGAATCCATGAAGGAATCGACTTCATCTGAGTCGTCTGAGAGTTCACCAGTAATGTATGCTTGTCTCTTCTTGATGAACTTCTCCCTTCGAGCTTTGCGTCTTTGCTCGTTCAGCGATGCGAGCTCGGGACCATCATGCGATAGTGTCCTATCTTCTTGCAGTTATAGCAGGTCGTAACTCTCTCATCTTTGTTTTCGCTGTCTTTCGACTGAGCTAAGTCATCCTGTTTCCTGCATTCAAAAGTTTGTGAGTCAGGAGTGCGCTTAGGTGTATATTCGTTCTTACCCTTAGAGTCTCTGACAACACTTGAGAGCTTTCTGCGCCTCTCTTTCTCCTTCTGGTATTTCACGGCAAGCAGCGCGTATTTCTTGGCTAGATTTCCTTCTTGTATATCACTGAGTGAAGGTTCAGCCTTGCTGGACGCACTGGAGGCTTCTTGTCGCCCGATGCTTTGAAAGCATGGTCGATTTTGGTGTCAGTTTCAGCTCGCTGCTTCTTTTGAGGTAAGCCAAACTCGAATTCTTCTGCTTTAAGTTCTGAAAAGATATGGTCAGAAGTAACAATATCTAAATCAGAATGACGTAATAAGGTAGCAAAAGGAGTCCAGTAACCGTCTGGCAGTGCCCTCAAAATCTTGAGATTCATGTCTCGGTTTGAGAATGTCTTTCCCAACCCGTTGATAGAATTCATCAGATCCGTGAATCTGACGTTGAGATCTTCAATGGTGTCACCAGGCATGAGCGACAATCTCTCCAGCTTTTGGAGTTCAAGCGCAAGTTTATTTGCTTTGATCTTCTGAGTCCCCCGACTCAGTAGCGCTAGAGCGTCCCAGAGTTCCTTCGCGGACTTGCAGTCCTGAACTCTTCCGAGGTACGAGTCATTCAGAGTGGTCAGTATGGCGTTTCTGGCGACACGGTCAAGGTTGTGAAGCTTCTTCTCCTCCGGGGTGAAGAGACTTCTATCTTTAGGAATCTTGTCACCAGTCACCATCCCTCCTCCTTGTTCTGCTGTCTGGGTTATGACGCTATCAATCATAGGAATGATAGGTCTGTCTTCCAGAACTTCCCTCATGCTGTCATGGAGGGAGGTCAGATGTGCCTCCATTCTGACCCGCCATACGCCATAGTTCTCTACTGAGAACATGGGTACCATTCTGATCCCTGACATATCAGACATATTTAACAATGATGTGAATGAAGAATGATATGCAGTGAAAACGTTTTTTAGATCCGTTCAAGTAGACCAGTTTCAGAATAACAAGAGTCTTATAGAACTCTAGCTCTAATACCAATTGTTGGTCCCGAGAGCACGTTCAGGTGTAGAGGGGGGGGGGGGAATACACATGAAACTCGATTTCTCAACTTAAACACGAACAGTCCTTTTCAGGATGATGTCGTACTGAACAAATTCAGCAGACCAAATAAGATGTTCTGAATCGTGTTGGCAGAGTGACTGACTCTACTGAGATCTGCTAGCTGACTGAGAGTCAGAATTCAGTATCTTGCAGATAGAGTTCAGTGGTGCGGAATAGCGTAGGCCCAAATTCAGTTGAGTGAGAAAAACGTTTTTATCAAAACAGTTTCAGTAGATTAGTGCAGTCTGTTAAGTTTGCTGAAACTCAGTTGAATGATTTAAAGAAGGTTTTTCAGTATGAACAGTAAATCAATACAACAGTTAAGAACAGAACACTAGACACAGAGATTTTTAAAGTGGTTCGGACACAAAAATCCTACGTCCACTGTCCCGAAAGATCAGGAAGCTATTTATTATACTGAGGTAGTCTTAGTTGGTTTGTACATTTGGACAAACTACGGTCTTGAGATTTATACTGAGCAAGTCTCAGTTTACAAGGTTATCAAACTGAAGCGTTTGAAAAATTCTCCAACTGTGAAGGAGTCCTTTACAATAAGGATTAGTTCAAAGATGAACTCCTTCGTCTAAGCTATGGATATATGCTATTGAGCTTAGGTTAGAGGGATATGAAACAGTGAAGTGGCTTCTAAAACGACGAACAGCTGAGTATAGCTATGGGTTCGTGTATCGTCGTTTGGATACTAGAGGCTGTATGAAACAGTTAAGCTTGGTTCCCTAAGAGCTGGAATGTAGTCTTTTGCCGGAGATGGATTCTTCGAACTTCTTGCGGAAGACTTAGACTTTTTAAATTAGCTCGTTTGAATGCTCTGTATGTTCTCTCGTGTTCTTCCCGTGAGCTTTAAATTTGATTTATCCCTCTATTTATAGAGAAGAGATTAGGATAGATTCGTTGGAGATGACGATCCTTTGTCTCTCTCTTTTGGGTAGCTAACGGCTTTTTTGTAGCATGGTGGCAGTGTCCTTTCCCTCCATTTCTGGAAAGTTGTTGACTTGCTTGCAGCTTTAGTAGGTGTAGGACAGGTGTCTGCTTGTCATTGGCCGAGGTTTAGAAGGTGGTTGAGACAGAACAGACTTCAAGGAGATTTGAAGCTAACTTCTCTTTTCCTCGTACTTGACTATGCTGATTGTCTTTCAAAGATCTGACAGTTCAGAAGACTGTCTGGCCGTTGCTGAGTCTGATCTCTGATTCAGTAGTGAACTCCTGTTGAGTCGGCTCTACTGAAGATCAACTCTGAGTGCAGTGAACTACTCCTGCTGACTTCAGTTCAACTGACTTTCGCATATCTTGCTCCCGCCGAGTCCAAGATATCGAGTCTTATACTTCTGGTGCTGAGGCGGATAAGCTACTGAATGCCTAAGCCAGAGCAGAGGGTCTGCTGAGTCTGAAACCTCAGAGACAAAAAACAGATTACAACTTAAAGGTTCACCAATCAATATAGGGTTTTGGGATCTTCAAATCTTCAAACTATTTCAAAGCACAAGGCTACTGAGTAAATGTCAACACAGAAGACTGAGTCATTTCCCAATATATCTAATACCGCTGAGGATAGAATCATCACCCAACATTTTCCCCCTATTTGATGATGCCAAAACCTAAACTATCATCTAAACAACCTAACACAATGACTTATCAGAAACAGAGCTCCTTACAAAATATTACAAGTTGGATCAGTGGAGTTGTTCTTCAAGTCCTAGACTACTGAGGGGATCAGGGCAGAAAGTCAGAACATATACAGAGACTAAACATTTTCCCCCTGTCTTAACAACATTTTCCCCGAAAACACAGCAAGTCTATCAGAATCTAGCTAAGCAATAACTGACAGTAAATAACAAAGCGTGAGTGTGTGAGTCAGTAATCACTTCAGTGATTCTGAGTGTTAAGCATAAATAAACACGGCTATTCTGACAATAAGGAATTGTTAAAGCCAAACAGAGATATTATATATTTAAGAAAATCAGTACAATTACATCTCTGCTAGGCTATGAAAGAAAGATACACTGAGAAATCAGAAGCAAAAGCTATTTGAATTGCCTAATCCTGTCTTTGAAATTCTGAGATTGAGATTCAGGAAGTGGCACTCCATACATCCGATATGTGATCTTCCTCAGCTTCAGAATCTCTGCAAAGTCTGATGGGTCTTCTTCATCAAGAAACTTGGCTTCAGCATCATCCTTCACTTCTTTCTCTATCACACCATAGTGGATAGATCCATCAAGTCTTTGTGGGGCAGGTAGAATTCTAGGATCTGGAACTCTTATTTCAACATTCTCATTAATGGCTTTCTGCAGCCTGGCATACATCTGAGTATAGCTATGGGTGTAGTGAACTACTCCTGCTGAGTCCAGTATTACTGAGTCTTCTACTTCTGGTGCTGAGGCGGATAAGATACTGAATGCCTGAGCCAGGGCAGAGGGTCTGCTGAGTCTGAAACCTCAGAGACAAAAAACAGATTACAACTTAAAGGTTTACCAATCAATATAGGGTTTTGGGATCTTCAAATCTTCAAACTATTTCAGAGCACAAGGCTACTGAGTAAATGTCAACACAGAAGACTGAGTCATTTTCCACTATATCTAATACCGCTGAGGATAGAATCATCACCCAACAATATATCAAATCTAACAGTCCATATATTTCAATCAATAGTCCATAACAAGTGGGCTAAAAAGTAGGTTTTGTATGATATTTGCTTATCGATCCTCACTATCATTAAAGCGAATGACATACATACCATACCGCATTTTATGTTGAGCAAAGAGCGTTTTCTGTGAAGTGGGATTTGTGGTTACAAAGAAAATGGAAATGCAAAATATCAATGGAGTAAAAGTCTATTTAACTAAATTTAAGAATGGGCTTGACTAAGTCTGTGGAAAAAAGAAAATATGCGTAGTTGGGTTGACTCTGTAGTCCAACATTAATTTGTGGAAGACATGGAATATGTTGAAATACCTCAGTATATAGACCAAATGATACATGTTGTCATGGGATGGCTTAGCGGTAAAGATGGGTGGTCCAGGACCGAAATGTCATGGGTTTAAATCTCATTGGAAGCATCGGCTAACATATATGGACATCAGTATGAATATTACGATGAGGATCAATGACTCTAGGGTACATCCTGTTCACTTCCATATGTTAAACTTGGCAAATTGCAGTTGGGACCAAATTTCCCCACATGGCTTAAAAACCATAAGCAACTGGAAGTTGTGGTTTTGGGGCAATGTTTTCTGTGTCGGTATCTAAATATGTCACACAACCACATTTATGGTACTGTTCCCAACTTTTCATCTACCTTTTATCATTTACGTACAATTGACCTGAGTTCTAATGAATTTACTGGTCAGTTGCCAAGTTTTTCCTCTCTTTTCACCGTGAATTTAGCTAGAAATCAGTTTTTTTGGTTCAATTCTTAGTTTTTGCAAGCATCAAAGTATAGTTTTATTAATGCTTGATCTTTCAAATAATCTTTTGTCCGGCAATATTCGTCAAGACTGTCTCATGAGCTTTTCGAGTCTAACTTAATTAAATTTGGCAAATAATAATTTGTCTGGAGAATTTCAAGTACAAACCATTTGTGACGGCATGTTTCCTCTTTACATCTACGAAACAATAGCTTCAAAGGAGAGTTTCCATGCCAATTGTTGAATTCTAGTGCAGTGAAAATCCTTGATTTTGGAGAAAACCAATTCAGTGGAAAAATACCAGGATGGTTGGGAGCAAGTATCCAAGTTGTTGATATTTCTTTGAACGAGATTACAGGAACTATTCCGTACTGTATCAGCAACTTCACTCTACTGAGTTTTGACCAAGTACACTACCGGCCGACCGATTCTTGGAAATAGATTTTTTCAGTAACAAGGAATGGAAGCAACAACTTCCATGATTATGGAAGCACTTCCATAATCTGGGGAAGGAAATGAAGAGACCTACAACTTCCAAGATTGGGATTTGATGCATCTATTTTGAGGTATGCAATGGAGACTGAGTGTGATGAGTCCTTAAATTCATTTTCGTTGTTTTAATAATATATTTGATTATATTGAATCAAAATTTGTACATGAAATTGAGTTATACAAAGAATGAGAGCTTTTTACCTATGTCACATATATATACAGTGTTAGCTATGAAGAGAGTGCGAGCTCAGCCCAAGCCAGCGAAGATACCTTCATCTCGGCTGATATGGACGTGTCGATCCCAACTTCCAACATCGAGCACAGGTCTCGCATCGACGTTCTCCTGCTCGATTCGGAATGGACGCAAAGGTTCACCACCTCACATATCACTTTGAGATCCTCATATCTAAAATGCTTCAGTTCTGGATCAACTACATATGGCATTACATCCGGGAACTCCAAGAATTCCTTAGCCTGCTTTAGCAACAAGACCAGAGTTTATACAGTGCACACATTGAATAACGACTGTGGATTTTCCTCATCATAAAGATAATAGAAAAGTTCATGATGACTCACCCAATCGACTAACCACCCTTTGTCTTTGCAATACGGAGGCCGCCCGCTGATAACTTCGAGTAAAAGAATCCCAAATGCGTAAACATTCCCCTGTATATCCAGATGACGCCCTTCCAAAGAACTTGGAAGGATACAAACCGCGCCTTCATTGCTAATCGCGCCTGAGCTCTTCTCCGATCTGGAGATGATCGTCTTCCAGCATTCAAAATCGACCAGCTGCAAAATACGAGCAACGTGCAATCAGAACTGCACACGTATAGCATGATAGGGAAAGTGGTTCTTAACCTCACCTTGGGGGAGAAGTCTTCAGTCAGATAGACTGAACTAGAGTTCAGTTCAGATATAGTGAATGGAGGATCAAGTTCTGTGTGCAGATACCTCAGCCCCCGAGCAATGCCCATGATAATCTTCATCCGCCGAGTCCATGAAAATTGGCATCCTTCTCCATCTGCAAATGATCCAAAAGGTTATCCTTCTACTGTAGAAAGTTGTTCATAGAATTCATAGAGAGGGTTAGCTCACAGTGAAGGTGTTCGTGGAGCGTCCCGTTAGATGCATATTCAAATACCAGCATCCTCATAAAAGGATTGCTTTCTCTGCAATAGCCAAGCAGCCTTCCAGTGTTTTCATGATTCAATCTAGCCAAATCAGCCACCTGAAACGGAACATAAATATCGATATGCTCGTAAAAGCATAGCATGAATTTAACAAAATGTAGTACCTCTTTTTGGAAGTAGAGCTCTAGGTAGCCTGTCCATTGCTCTTCTTTGATACAAAAAGATATCACTGCAATTTCTGGCCCTCCTTTTACAGTTCCTTTGTATACCATGCTATCGGAAGAGGAACCGATGATGTTGCTGAAATCTTCACAGGCTAACTCGAGTTCTTCTCTGCTATATCTCACTACATTCTTCATTGCTCCAGAATCTGCAGAAGCATTATCCATAAACACATAGAGAAGGCAAACAAATTTAGATAGGTGGAATCTAACCTATGTACATGGTCATGTAGTCTTTAGAACTTGAAGACTTCTTCCATGGGATAATGATTGAGGGTCTTCCCTTCCACTTGTGGGCAATGGTGAAAATAGCAACAAGGAAGAGAAAACCGACCAAGAACCCTGTAACTATCTCGAGAGCCATGATCCACACTGGTTTTGAACTCTTGGATTGATGCGTAGACGCATCTTGAATAGGCATGTGCTTCGGGGAAACTACTGCATGGGTTTTGTTAGGTGAAGCAGCACCTGCACCACATTGTTCAGCAGAACGCTGCTTCGGATTTTTATCTTTGAGGCAGTTTCCCTGAAAACTTGATCTACAATACAAAAGATGTGTACGTTGAGCGCGATAGAATTGATAAGGTGTATGAAATAAATAATATAGATTGAATACCTAGGTACATAATCCAAGCACTTGGGTATGCTTCCAACCAAAAGATTGTATGATAAGTCCATCACTTTCAATTGAGGGGATCCACATAACCCCATTTGGCTGGCGTTTGAAGCATACCTAAGAAACAATTATTGGAACAAAAAATGCAATCTTTAATCAAAGTTACCCTCTAAAAGCAACAAAATAAGCTTGCATTAAAATCCCATCTCAGAATAGCAATAAGAAGCATGTTTTTGGATTTGAAATGCAAGCTTTTAAGGAATTTTGGTGTCAATAGCAAATAGGGCACTATGACTTCCACTAGTTTCCTATTTGGAGACATCGGCTTTGATAACGTAGGAGATGTATTGCTTGCTCTTGGTTCAACAAGAAAACAGCAAATCAGATCATCATAGTATGTCTAAAGTCAATTCATATGAGACACAAAACCCGTAATTGAGATCTAGCTACGTAAAACATGCAAAAAGGCATATTATTACTTACATTCCATGCTTGAGGGCCAAAAAGGCAGAGCTATTAGCAGCAGGGATAGTTCCTAGGAACTTGTTTCTATCAAGTCGAAGTTCCTCAAGGTACCGCAAGCTACCAAGTTCATATGGTAACTTTCCAGTCAACCCATTGGACTGAAGGTTTCTACAAAACAGAAAATATAAACTAGCTAAGAGGGAGGGAAAAACAGAGAAACTTCATATGTAACAACACTCATTTCCCACCAACATTTTTTGGATGCCAATTAAATTTCCAATCTCGTGTGGAATCGTTCCAGTCAGCTGGTTTGACCCCAAATCCAATACCTTAAGGTTTTTCAACAAGCCAATTTCCTTAGGTATCCCACCAATCAACAAATTCCTATGCAAAATTCTGTTCGTGAAGAGAGTGACTTGATCAGCATAATTGCCAAGACATAATAACCTAGTTATAGAAAAACTAATGACCGAATATAAAAGGCATACAGCTCTTGCAGGGCAGAGAGCTTGTAAAAGTCCGGTGCAACGAACCCTTTTATAGATGCCTCAGATATATTACTGCAATATGAGTGCAATCCAACAACAAAATTGATCTTCCAATTCACCAACAATGTAGAAACATATCCAATATTATATGAATTCATAAAGCTTACATCTTTAAGACATGGTCTCCTGCCATGGAACAATAAACACCTGTCCAGTAACAAGGATCTGAAACAAGAGGGTTCCAATTTGAGAAGACCAGCAAAGGGTCCTCAAATATAGCTATCTTGAAACCAGTTAAAGCCTCAACTGCGGAGATTTTGTGAGATAAATTAAGATTTTAGCTTTAGTGAAGAGTGACTGGGAAAGGCCAGCATTGCCATTACAATCCAAACTAGAGCAATACTTGAGTGAAGAGTAATTCAATCACAAATCAAGATCTATGGAGTCAGCTATAAAACATACCTTCATTTTTCGGTAATGCAAAGCAATTCGCGAACAAGAGTCCTAAACTGAAGAGAAGAGCTTGAAATGGAGTAGAAGATATCATCTTTTTACCACGCATCGCACACAAAACACAACTCTCTCTCAACAACTTGACGAACCCATCTGCAGGAAAAAGTTCAGAAGAAACCCAAAGGAAACCAAAAAAAATAAAAATAATAATAAGAAAGGGCAAGAAGAAGAAAAAGATTGGGAAAAAAAGTAGCTAAAGGAAGAGGCTAAAGCAGCTGTGCGGTGCACAAGTGGGTTAATCAAAGAAGAGAATGTGGAATGTGAATAATAAGAAGTAAACTCAAAATAAGAAACACAATAATCTACTACTACTTGTTTTGTAGTGAGAATGTGAAGAACTAAAGATAGTAAGCTTGGCTGTAAAACTTTGAATCAAAATCAGTAACAACCATGAAAGCAAAGGCTACTGGAAAATGAGAACGAAGTTCCACAAATGAGGAAGACTTCGATTCAAAGAGAGGTGTTTGGTGTCGGAAACTGAGAGAGAGAGAGAGAGAGGATTATTGAAACAGAGATCAAAACTGAGTCTACACGGAAGCATAACATGTCTATAACATGTCTAGAGCATAAATGTTTTGATGGTATTAAAATTTGAGTAAATTAAAATAAATTATTAAAAAGTTATTAAAATAATTTTATTTGTTATAATAAAAGTAAGATAAAATAGTTTTTTATATTATTATATTAATTAGATTTATTAAAATTTGTGAAATATTTAGTATAACACAAAAAATTTACTAATATATATATAAGTTTGGGATAAAAAAAAAAAAATAGGCATATAAATTTGGGACGGAAAAATTATTTTTTTTTGTTTTTAAATGTTATGGAATGATTTTTAATGAAGTTTCGATTTTCTCGAAGTTGATATTTTGAATTTTCTTCCACCTTATTTCCAAATAAAAATAGTATCTTCCCAAGAATGTTGATAAATTCGTAAATATTCGTCACTTTATATTTTTAAATTCCAACAATAGGTTCCTGAAAATATTTAATCTTCAGCTTTTACAGCAATTTAGCAACAATGCCTGGTGGACTCATCATACGCACTATTTTTTTTTTTTGTCTAATATGTATTCATTAATAAAATGGTATTATGTGTTCCAATTAACAAAAATATGGATTTATTAATCATAAACAATGATTTATTTTAGGTTTTTTTCAAAATAGGGACATGTGTCTTTGATTATTGAGCACAGATTAAATATGAAAAAAAAATGTTATTGTATATTTCATTCTGTAGAAAAGGATGAGTTTATAGGTTCACATTTTCAGTGGGATATAAAAGATATGTTGAATAATTAATTAATCACAGAAATAAAACATATTTAATTCATATGCATATTTTTGTAATCTCGTCTCAATAAAATAAGTAACATAATAATTAATTAGCTATATCCTGTAATCCTGTTTTAAATAAATGTCAGTAATAGATTAATTGGATCGGACGAAAGTACTAGCGTACTCTTTAAACAGCTGCTAACAACTTAATTATTTGTTAATTAGGTGCTAAAATACCACTAGAGCCCCATAATTATTTATGAGTTGGTCTCATGTGCATCCGGTTGCACTTGCAATCGGACGTTTATTATTAATACATCGCATTTTGTAAAATATCAAATGGTGTCTTGTACTGTAATTGGTAAAGCTGTGGAGCTCTCACCTCATTGCTCGGGTTCGAATCTCAGTAGTAGCGCTTCACCTTTTAAATAAATATATATATATATATATATATTTAGTTTAATTAATATACTAATTTTAAAAAGAAAATGATACAAATGTTTAGAGCAAGTGATACAATTGTTAAAAACCAATTTATATTTTTTCCAAATCAAAGTTTTTTTTCATAATTTATTTTTTTAATAATATATTCAGTTTAAAATAAGTGATACTTTTGTTAAAAATAAGTGATATTTTAATTCATAATAAGTAATACGTACTTTTAGCAAGTGATACATTGATTAATAATAAGTGATACTCTTATTCAAAAAATTGATACTTTTGTTAATAACAAGTGATACTTTTATTCACAGCAAGTGATATTTTGGTAATCACAATTAATATATTGGTTAATAGCAAGTGATACTCTTATTCAAAACAAATGATATATTCAGAATAATTGATATTTTTTTCATGTAAATTGATACTTTTGTTAAGAACAAGTGATAATTTTATTCATAATATGTGTATTATCTATACAATTATAAAATTGAAAAAAAAATTATTTTTTTTAACAAAAATAAATTTTAAGTACATATTAATGTTCTTTATGCCATATATTATTTTTTTAAAAATAAGAAATTAAATTTATTATTTTTCGTGTCATATTATAATTTAAAAATAAAAATTCAACTTTTAATGTAAAAAAACACATAAAAGTTGTTGTTGGGCCTCGAAACGCAAGCATTTCCAAATCCTTTTAGTCGTGGAAATGCTACGGTATTTTTTCGTGTTTTTACTGTACCCCTAGAGGGGAAGTATAAACCCTATTTTTTTCTCTGGTGAAAAATGCTCGCGTTCCTTTGGAACACTCGCATTTTGAAAGAGTTTGAAAAAGGCTAGCGTTCCTTCGGAAGGCTAGCATTTTCAAACCCTTTTAGTCGTGGAAATGCTACGGTATTTTTCCTGTGTTACCATACTTTTTTCTTAGGTGGAAAAAAGGGAGAAATGATGTGAGTGTATTAGTTGTGCAATTTTTCGGTATTAAAATAAGATTAATGAATTTTTTTTTAAAAATTGATGCTACTATGTCTCGAACCCGCGTCTATCGGGTGAGAGCCCAATGGTCACACCAACTGCATTACTACAAAATAGTTGCATTATTACATACTACAATGAATTTATAATTGAGTATCTGCTTGCACGCGCAACCAAATGCACCAAATTTTTTGCTATTATTTATTAATGGAGGTAGGAGTTTACTACGAGCTTTCACCTAGTCCGAAAGTCCGTTCCCAAAATTAAATATAACGTATACCTAATTTCAATACTTATCTAAAATTTATTATCGATCAATTATAAATTCCATATTGCCGACGTATGTATTCAAAATAAGTGAATGTGAAAAAAATGAGACTAGTTTAGAAAATATTTTTAAACGAATATCATTTTTCCTTATTAGTCTATGGTTCGATTCGGTTCAAAAAGTTGATGAATATTCGTCGTATCGAATTTGGCTCAAATTTTAAATTGGAGTCGAGTCTTATCGAGCTTGAGCCCGAACTATTCGAATAAAGCTCGGCTTGTTAATAGTCCTAATGACATAAATGTAGTAGCTTGTCTTATTGTCAAATGTTTAGTGTTCAATATTAGTGAGGTATCTATATTAGTCTAGTTTTTGTTATTAGATGTGTATATTGGAAACTTTGTAGCGAGGCGGGGGCGGATTTAGGGGGGGCCACCAAATTTTTCACATAGTAGGGTATAACATATGATCATAGTTTAGTAATTAGAATAAATAGTATGTTTAGTTTCGTGGTTAGCACCTCTAGTACAATTTAAGTTCAAGTCCTTATTGCAACTCTTTTGATTTTTCCAGCTTGCCACATATTTTTCTTTCATTATTATTGCTATGATTTCATCTGTTCTATTTTTATCATTCTTAATGATTTATATTATATTTTGTCCAATTATATTTAAAAAAAAATATTTTCAATTTTATTGAATCAATGGCAGATTTCGTTTCAATTTTTTTTGCTGTAGATTCATGTAGCGATCCTAGTTTCTGAATTAAATTACGGCCAAATAGTGTTAGGCTTCTGTTAATGATCAATCATGAATTTTTGATTCATTTGCTTTTATAAATATGTAAAGTATTAATTAATGTTAATGAGATATTTGACCAACATTGATTTAAATATGCGATTAACTTTTTAGTCTAGAAAATTAAAAGAATAAACTTATCTTTTTAGAATTGATTGAATGTATTTATGGGAATTGAAATGAGTCAATTTGATCCATTTAGCATCACTCATATTATTAAATACATTATATATATGTCACTAAAATCGAAATTTTTCTTTAAGTCGAGGAAGCGAACAATGGGAATCGAACCGAGACCTCTTATTAAACATACATATTTATTCTATTAATAAATAAATAAAATAGCTATGATTTTTATGAAATTATTTTAGTCAGGTGAACGAAGTTGAACTTTTCAAACACATTTTATGCTTTTTTCTAATCATTGTTTTCCTATAAAAACAATAAACACCTATGGATTTTGTCACACGAAGATAAAATAACATATTTTATTTGTTGAACTGTCTCTTGAGATACAAATTAAATAGTCTTTAATACCAAAACAGAAATTGGGACATGCACGCAGCATGCACGTGAAAAGGTTTCAATCAAACGATTGACTAATGTTAATGTCCACATATTGTTGTTTTATTTATGAAGTGGAAAAATTAAAATTAGTTATATGAGGCCACACTGTACTTACTTTCGAAAAAAAAATAAGTGGTTGGTATGCTGTTACATTCATAATTTAAAAAAGATATACTAGAGAATACTGAGGACCATAAATTAATTTATAAGTATCCCAACTATTTGAATTTGAATTAGGTCAAGATTTCTTGGCCTGCAGGTGACTCCATTATCACACCAATACAATTACATTGTTTTTGGTAAAAAGCAGCACATTAAATCAAAATTTTAGGCTAACTAAGCAAAGTTTTTATATGACTATTTTTTTTAATAATTATATGATAATTAAGTAATGGTACATCATAAGCTAATTATATCTTTTGGAATTTATATTAGTTAGATTACATTTAAGCAAATATATTATTCAAGGGAATGGATCATATGAGAAAGATCCTTAAAATAAGAAATAAGAAATAATTCTAGCCCTCCATTTTAAAAAATCTAAGATTGTGATTATTTTGAAGATATGTTTTTTTATTTAATACTTTATTATTGATTACCATATCATTAAGGGTATTTATGTCCATTTAATTTCCTTTATTTGTGTAACCGTATCTAACATTAATCCTAATCTTCATCATCTTCTTTTTTTAATATTTGATTATGTTGGTCCAGAGACGAGCTTCAGGTGTAAAGGAGGAGGAAAGGGGGGGGGAGTGAATACACCTGAATGCAAATTTCAAACTCAAAACGCGAAAGTCAGCTGTGCTGCAGATTGCTACTGAACTAGTCAGTTAGCCAAATATGCTTTCTCGATCGCGTGGGCAGCGATTCTACTCACTACAAGAAATTTACCGTACACCGACGGAAACTTCCGTCGGTAAACCCCTTAATTCCGTCGGTAAAAAAGTTACCGACGGAAGAAATGCGTCGGGTCAGGCTTTGTCGGTAAATATTACCGACGGAATATTCCGTCGGCAATTTTTACCGACGGAATGCCGACGGAAAATAACCGTCGGAAGTTTGTCCCCGAATATTCTGTCGAGGAGGAAATTTTTAAATAATTTTTTTGTTTTTTTTACCGACGAATTATTCCGTCGGTAAATTTAAAATAATTTTTTAAATAATTTATTTGTTTTTTTACCGACGGAACATTTAAAATAAATTTTCAAATAAATTTTACGTTTTTTTTACAGACGGAATGTTCCGTCGGTAAATTTAAAATAATTTTGTAATTTTTTTATTTTTATTTACCGACGGAAATATCCGTCGGTAAAACGTCGGTAGTTTTTTTTTTATAAATATTTTTTTGTTTTTTGTACCAAGTTATCGACAACCTGCAATTTTTAACCAACCAACACATCATATACAATTAACCAACCAAGACATCACATATAACGATTCAAATCAACTCAAAAAGCAAACCGAAATATAAATATATAAATCCTAAAATCAAAATATTCAGTATATATACATAAACCATAAATAAATCAATCATAAAGAGGTGGGGGAGGGGACCGATCGGTCTTTGTCGTCCGGAGGTCGTCGTCGGCTAGAGGAGCCCATCATCTCCATAAGCCGGGTCATCTACGCATTCATAAATGCGACCGCTCCTCGAGGCTCCTCCTAGCCGCCGACTCCTCCTCCGGGTCGGCGCATGATCTCGGCATTACTGCGGGATGGCCCCGGTGAGGAAGTAGAAGAGCGGCCGGGCGGCGTTGATGTAGCCGCTCCCTTCCTCGCCGAAACCGTAGAGCCGCCGCTTCTTATCCCGGACCCCCTCCAACCGCAGATAAATCGCGTTTTTATCCGCGTTGGGGCCTTCTTCAAGAAGCAATCCGCTCCACCTCCGCCTATTACAATATTAAATAGAAATTAGTCAAACTCAAAATTCTAGAATAATAATCTATATATTGTAATTGTGTGCTTACATGAAGTCTCGCAGGCCTTCATGTTGGAGAAGTCTCCACCTTTGTAATGGAGACTACGGAAAGTGTCAAAGCCGGTGGACTCTAAGGAGCATCCCCTCCGAGAAGCCTATTCATAACATGCATAAACAAAATTATGTCAAAAACAAAGACATAAGAAGCTAAAAAACATATAAAATGAGACTTACCGTAGACTCGGGAGTCTTGCATGGTGGCCGACGGGACCCTCCTTTGTGCTTGCTCATCCCGGCGCCCGGCTCGAGGCTCCGACCTACGGCATCGGGAAGCGATCTCGACTTCGGAGCACCTCGGCCGCATCCGGTAGTCGTTGAGGGCCGCCCACCTCTCTCGTGTTGATGTAGTCCGGTTTTTGAGGGCGGCCCCCGCTTCATTTCGTAGTGCCAATCGCCGAACCTCTTGGATGCCCTCTTCGCCACATGTGGTGGTGGACTCGCCCCGGTCCTGGGCCACAGCCGGCGAAGTGCTTTCGCAATTTACATGTTTATACATGTTAGATATATATAAATAAATACTAAATTATAAGATTGTAAACTTGAAAGAAAAACTAACCTTAAATTCTTCAAAATATCGCTCCTTAATTTCGGGAGGAGTCGGCTTCCAAGTGAACCCGGTCGGGTTATTGATCTTTTTAAAACAATCAACGATTGTTGAGGCCAATCCAGATGGCTCAAGCAATCGCCTATTATTGAAAATTGGTTAATCCAAGTGAAATTTGATATATTTAAAATTAATAAAAGCAATTATTACATACCCCTCAGGTGAAATCTCGAAACATCGGCGGCTATCCACCGAGTAAGAGTCGGTAGAACCCTGATGGGGTCCACCCGACTCGGGGGGGGCGCCCCCATAGCCGATGTCGATGGGGGTGCTCCACGCCCGAGCAGAGCCGATACTGGCCTGCCACGACCTCCGGGAGGCGCCATGTACCTGAAAACTCCGCATCATTATAATTTGGCCCAGCATGATCCACGAACGACTCATTACTATTAGAAAATGAAACACTAATAGTCACAGATTCCTAGTTAATTGGCAGGGTTGATGCTTGAAATCCAGAAGATAAGGTTGTCCCAACCATGTTATATGTACAACCATTATCCACAAGAAATCTTTCATAATAGAATCCATTAGTCTATTTAAACAATAACATCTCTACAATCACAACAATAACATCTCTACAAGCACAACAATAACATCTCTACAAGCACAGAAGCAAGTCACAGAAGTAGTCAACAATAACATCTCTACAATCACAACATCTTTACAATAACATCTCTACAATCACAAGAAGCACAGAAGTAGTCAACAAGAACATCTCTACAAGGCTAAAAAATGAGCTACAATAACACGAAAGAAACCTCCATAAGAGACGATATTGAAGGAATGAGAGAAACTAACCAAGGAGACGGCGGCGGCGGTAGCGGCGCGAGGAAGTGGGGCGGAGGCGTTCAACGGCGACGGCGGCGCGAAGCGGCAAAGATGGCGGCGGCGCGAAACGGCGGCAGCGCGGCGGGCGCGCGACGAAGAAGAAGACGCTCGTTACGTCCCGCGGCGCTGAATTAATTTAGGTTACGCCGACGGATTTACCGACGGATAATTCCGTCGGTAAATTTATAATGACTACCGACGGATTTTTCCGTCGGTAATCGTCGGTAAAATAAATTAAATTTTTTTAATAAATTTAAATAAATGTACCGACGGACTATTCCGTCGGTAAATATATTTTAGTTTATTAAAAACTAAATAAATAATAAGTTAATATTACCGACGGAATAATCCGTCGATAAATTTATATATTTTAATTAATTAAAACTAAATAACTAATGATATACCCTTACCGACGGATTATTCCGTCGGTAATATATATATTTAATTTATTAAATAGTAAATAAATAATGATATACCGTTAACGATGGAATATTCCGTCGGGAATATGACGACGGAAATTATCCGTCGGTATTCCGTCGGTAAATTAAGCATCCCAATTTCCGTCGGTAATCCGTCGGTAAGACGACCCGTGTTTTTCATCCGTCGGTAATTCCGTCGGTAAATAGCATAAATTTTGTAGTGACTACTGAGTATAGTCCTACTGACTTATGTCGGTGAATAGTAGTTTAGTAACAAAAGTTGCGTGCGGAAGTGTAGACCCTAAATAATCGTCTCAGTGAAAATCCATTTTATGCTGTTTGATTAAAACTCAGTTGTATGCAAAATGAACAGTTAATCAATGCAACAATTAAAATCAAAACATACAGTTTTTAAAGTGGTTCGGAGACGTTGGTTCCTATGTCCACTGTCTTGAACTAAGCAAGAGTTCTTTATTAATTATACTGAGCAAGTCTCAGTTGATCTGTTCACAGTATAGATTCTTACTTGTTTGCTTATACTGAGCAAGTCTCAGTTAATCTGTACACAGTATAGATTCTTACTTGTTTGCTTATACGCATGATAGATATCTACTTATAGTCGTAGTGCCTTTACACTTCTCAACCTTTCAGGTTAGAATTTTTCCAACAGTGAAAGAGTTCTTACAATAAGAAAGTTCAAATGATGAACTCCTTTGATGTTCTAAGCTATTGATATTACAATTAGCACGCTTAGATAGAGAAAGAGAATTAAATGATCTCTAGAGAGAAGAATTAAAGAATGATATTCGAATGAGCAAGTTCTTCGCTGTATTTGGCTTTGAGTTCGCTAGAGTATGTTCGCTTGAAAGCTTGTGTTCCTGGTTATCTTTCTGTGTGAAAACCTTCTCTATTTATAATCCGTTGGAGAGAGTCTAGACACATGTCGAATAAGACAAGGAAAAAACAGTCATATAAATTTGAACGTTGTTGTATAAATACTATAGAGATTTCCACTTTTTATTTTATTAATAAATAATAAAGGATCATTAAGGGCAATTAAATAATTTTGTCTTTATATTTTTGCATTTCTTCTCTCTTCCGTTTGCATTTATTCTCTCCTCCTCACTTTCTCTCCCTCACTCTCTTCTCCCACGTTCGTCTGTCACCTGTCTCTCTCCCTCATATATTTCTCTCTCCTGTTCGGTATTGTTTTTTCTCTGGTAGTTCTTGAAATCTATTTTGAGATAGTAAATAACGATAAATATTTAGATCATCAAATATTTGCTTTATACATAAGTAACTCGTATCAATTTTTTCGCACAAATTGTAAGTACATAAGACGTCATACAACAAGAATGAACTTTTTATGCATATTGTTGTATTGATTTATGCATTATTCAGTCATTTTTATGAATACAACTTTATGTTCTATGTATTATAAGTTACACAATAATAATAATTTTTATGCATATTATACTGTTGATTTTTTGTACTGATTCACAATCATTTTGAGGCAATTTTTGTCTATAATAATAAATTCACTAGTCAAATATACAAGTTTCATCTATCTAAAGTCTAACAACAAATTCTCAACTTTGTTTATCTATGGTTTTGTCATCATAATTAATACCGCACCCTCAAAGTGTTTTTGATGAAATTCACAATGGTCCAGTAGTATCAAACTCTCAAAAGCTTCACTTATTATACCGCTTCTTTGTGTAATCCCCTTTTTCCATCATGCTACTTCATGCTTAAATTTCTTCATATGCTGCATAAGATAAATGACAAATTTCAAATTTATGGAAGTAAAAATATATGCACAACCTGTTTTATATTTATGCATAACACAATAGTAATATATGCATATCCAAATACTTATACATATCAAAATGCTAACTTATGCATAAAAGAGCAGTGATATATGCATAACTAAATATTAAGATATACATAACACATTTCATATTTAAAAATTATGCATATTAATATTCTAATCAAAATACTAACTTATGCATAATTCCGATTATATTTATGCAGAAAAGAGTAGTGATACATGCATAACTAAATATTAAGATATACATAACACATTTCATATTTAAAAGTTATACATATTAATATTCTGATTTCTAAATAATAAGAAATGCACAACATATTTCATATTTAGGGGTAAGAGAATAGTAATAATGTATGTATATCTAAATCCTAATTTATGATATCTAAATGCTGGGATGAAATTCAGAATGTTAAGATTTGAAGATCCCAAAACCCCTAGCTGAATGATGAACCTTGTATGATGTAATAACTTAGTTGAGTTCAGCATGTTAGGAACTCAGTAGGCTAGCTAGAGTTCAGTAGCTGATAGGATCTGTCGTTCAGCCGAAGAACTCAGCACCAGACACTCAGCTGAGAATGTTATAACCCACTGAATCTGCAAAGTAATTCAAACCGCAAGCTGAAATCTCATAAGGATGGAAATAAGAGACAATTCAGTAAAAGCTTCGAGGATTCATAGGAAGTCAACTCAGCATACTCTTGGAGTTTGAACAAACCTCACCTACTCTCTAACCTCGACCAATGATAATTCGCCAGCACTGTACCTGCTCTGACGTAAAGCTGCTTCCTAGACTGAAAAAGGGGGAATCTCTACGGTAATATTCAAATTGAAGATGGTCGTTTCTCTTGTCGTTTTCGACACGTGTTTAGACTCCCCCCAACGAATTTATTCATGAGTCGAGGCTATAAATAGAGAAGAGTTTTCATGCAGAGAAGACACGGGAACACAAGCATTCAAACGAACAAATACTCTAGCAAACTCAAAGTCGAACCCAGGGAAAGAACTTGCATACAGAGAGATCCTTTCTAGTTCTTCATTCTAGAGTTTCATCAGTTCTCTTTCTCTATTCTAAGCAAGCTTATTGTAATATCATTAGCTTAGAAAACTCGAAGGAGTTCAGCTTTCTGAACTGTTCTTATTGTAAAAACTCCTTCATAGTTGGAGAAAATCAAACCCTTGTGTTTGAAACTATAAAGTCACTACGACTATAAGTCGATATCTGTCTAGCCCACATATCAATTGAAACTTGCTCAGTATAAGCAAACAAGACTGTATTTGTCCTGTGCACAGATCAACTGAGACTTACTTAGTATAAACTAATTCAAGAACTCCTGACTTGTTCAGGACAGTAGACGTAGGATCCTGTGTATCCGAACCACTTTAAAAATTGTTTGTGTCGATTTACTGTTGTATTGATTACTGTTCATACTGTATAAAACTGACTTTTAATCAATCAGCATAAAACATGCTTTCAAACTGAGACGAACATATTTTTTGGGCTTCCGCACACAATATCTAATACTGAACTACTGTTTATTGACTGAAGTCAGTAGATAGGACATCAGTAGAAGGATACTCAGCCTACGCGATCTAGAAAATTTATTTGACCAACTGACTAGTTCAGTAGCAGCACTCAGTAGCACTGACTTTCGTGTTTTAGTTTAAATTTGCTTTCAGGAATATTCCCCCTTCCACACCTGAAGGATCGTCTCTTGACCAACACTAAACTTTAATTTATGCATAATCTGGGATTATATGTATGCATAACATAATTTTGACAAATGCAAACTTTAATAATAAGGTCCAAAATGCGTGCATAAAGCGATTTTGAAGTACAAGGCAACCGAGGCATATAATTACATATTTTATTCTTTAAAATTGCAAAACAAGGGTTTTAATTCATGAACAAAATGAGTTTGAACAATAAAATACCGATTCACTCATATTTTGGGTTCAATTCCGTAAGTAATATGTTTCATTTCATGGATAACACAATTTCGAAGGTGTTGCAAATATGTTCAATTATCCACTGAAGAAGATGATCGAAAGTCTCACAGCTGAGCAACTACTGGTGTTCTATCCTTGATGTTCTGTAGCCGTCTGATCTCCTTTCATCAAGATCAACGGTCTACTTATAAAAGCGCGTTTATCCTATTACGTTTCTTAAGCTTTTTTTTACCTTTCCGTCAGTTATGTTAGTTAGGTTTAGCTCAGTCTTCAGCTATAAATATGTACTATTCGATTGCTGAAACTTGCGCAGTAATGAATTGTCTTAGCTCCAAACTCTCATCTTTATTTTGATCTAGATCTAGATCTAGATCTGCTTTCTTTCTTGCTCGTTCCTTGTCTCTTGGCTATTTTAACATGGTATCAGAGCTATAAGCTCCTCCTTTCTTATCTTCATGGTTCGTCCCCCTCACCAACAACCACCTGCGTGGGCTGCCGTGGTCACTGGCACGCCCGGTGGAACTCCCTCAAGTGAATCCAACACCGGAGGGGTTGATTCTAACACTACGGGCACTGGATCTCACAACACACAGTCTCAAACTAGCAGGATCAAAGATGTCTATGCTATCTCTCCACATGACCATGCTGGAATCAAACTTGTTGGAGCCCAGTTTAATGGAACCAACTACTATCCTTGGAGTCGTGCCATCCGCCGTGCACTAGCTGCTCGTAACAAATTACCCTTCATAGATGGTAAAATTCCTCAACCTCTTTCTGAAGAAGATGACAACTATCATGAGTGGGTTCAAGCTGATTATCTAGTTGCTACTTGGATTACCAATTGCATGACACAAAATATTTGTGATTCTGTTGTGTATGCTGAGTCTTCATACCATTTATGGCAAGTTCTTAAAATCCGATATGATCAAAGTAATGGCTCTAAAGTGCTGAAACTAAAAAAAGAACTTAACAACTTCAGTCAAGGAAATCTTCCTGTTCTTACTTACTATACTCGGTTGAATGTTCTATGGGATGAACTTGCTCTTCTTTTACCACATCCCACATGTGTATGTGGAAAATGTTCTTGTGGAATTACAACCAAGGTCACTGCTCTTCATGAGAGTGAGCGTTTATTTCAGTTTCTGCTCGGTCTCAATGATGGTTATGACACCGTTCGCAGTCAAATCTTGGTCCAAGATCCCTTACCCTCCATTGATAAGGCTTATTCCCTTGTAGTCTCTAGTGAAGATTCCAAGAAAGTTACTCAGCTGAATCAACCAACATCTGACCAATCTGTCATGCATGTTGGAAGTAACTTACCTGTCTCTTCAGCAGATCAAGTTATCTGCACCACAAAAAATACTCCTGCAGCATACAAAGACAACAGAAGCTCTTCTCAGAAGCCACGATTATCTAAAGAAGAAAAAAAAAAAACTAAAATGCTCCTATTGTGATAAAATGGGACATGACAGGAGTGAATGCTTCAAACTTAATGGTGTTCTGGACTGGTTTAAGAAGATCAAAGACATGAATGCAAAAGGACAGACAAACGGTGTGACACAATCTGAGGAACTTGGTGAGGCACATACATCTCAAGACCCTGTCAGAATGATTCAAGACTTGGAGATGGCTCTTAACAAGCTTAAAAACTCTGGATCCTCACCAGCTAGTGCCAACACTGTGCAAACATATACTCCTCTGGATGTTCTTGACAAACACTTTGCCTTTAGCTTGTATGCTGATCTTAAAAAGAAACCATTTGGATCATGGACTCAGGTGCTAGCAGTCACATATGTTGTAATGCAGATCTTATCACTGATTTAAAGCCTCTGAATCCTCCTCAGTGTGTCTATCTCCCTAATGGAGCTTCTCAGCTCATCTTTGAAATTGGGAGAGTCGTGGTCAATAAAGAAATCATTCTGGAAGATGTTCTATATATACCTCAGTTCACTCACAACCTTATTTCTACATATCAACTTGCTAATGCCCTTCTTGTTGAGTGCAGATATAAGCCCACTCACTGTATTGTTCAAAAACTCGATAATGATCACATCTTGTGCATTGGCAGAGTTCTTGGCAGACTCTATGTACTTGATCATCAACCTCCTGCTTACCCAACATGCAATCTCAATCATCAGACTAACCTTACTGTGCTAGACTGGCACATCCTCCTTGGTCATGCCTCTATCACGGCCATGGAACACATACCTGCAACTGCTCACTTACTTAGAGAAACTGGTGCAAAAGAGTTGATACAAGCTTGTGAAGTTTGTCACAAGGCAAAACAGTGCAGAAACCCGTTTCCTACACTTAACAGCAGGAGTACTGAGCTATTTCAACGTGTTCATGTTGATGTCTGGGGACCGTATAGTGGAGACAGTATCACTCACACTCCATTTATGCTCACTATTGTTGAAGATCACTCCAGATGCACCTGGACCTATCTCATGACCTCTAAACAACAGGTGCACTCTATTCTCAGTAGCTTCATCAATTTGGTTGCTACTCAATATCAAAAAAGGATAAAGACTGTGAAAAGTGATAATGGTTCTGAATTCTTAAACAGTCAAGTTGAGAAACTGTTTCAGGATCATGGAATCAAGCATGAGAAAAGTTGTACATATACTCCTCAGCAAAATGGCATTGTAGAAAGGAAGCATAGATCTCTTCTTGAAATAGCTCGTGCTCTTATGTTTCAAGCTAAAGCACCAGAGAAACTTTGGTCCTACTCCTTACTCTGTGCTACATGGATCCTAAATCGCCTACCAAGCAAAATTCTAAACTGGAAATCACCATTTGAAACCCTCTGCCAAAAGCCTCCAGATCTATCTCTTCTGCAACCATTTGGCAGTCTTGTCTATGCTGCTAACACCCTACCTCATAAAAGGAAGTTTGATACTCGTAGCAGTAAGTGTGTCTTTCTGAGTCCTGCAACTGATCACAAAGGTATTACTCTATTTGATCTTGAGTCAGAAAATGTTTTCATCTCTAGAGATGTCAAGTGTTTCCCAAAAGTCTTCCCATACTTCTCCTCTGACACAACTTCCTCTAGTGATAACACCAATTGTGAATCATTCCCTTCTCCTTATATTATCCACCTTGACACTGAATCTACTGAACCTCAAAAAATCCCATCCACTTCTACTGGAAACAGTCCTATCAAGTCTCCAGATATATCATCATCATTTAGCCCACCATCTATAACAACACTGTCAAAATCACCCTCTGTTTGTGTCTCTCCTGACTCTATTCCTATTCCTCCTGCCACCAGACCACAAAGGACCACTAAACCACCTCTCTGGTTACAGGACTATGTCAGCCATGCAAATATACCACTCCACACCACTGTGCCTCCCATCTATCTCACCCCTCCTACCTTTCCTTATCTCAACTCCTCCATTCTATCGAATTCCTACAACCAATTCCTAGCACAGCTTCATACTTCCTCTGAACCACAGTCCTTCTCTGAAGCCATCCAACATCCTGGTTGGCAAAAAGCCATGCAAGAAGAGCTTGCAGCTCTAGATGCAAATGGTACATGGACTCTTTGTTCTCTCCCCCCTGGAAAGCATGCCATTGGGTGCAAATGGATCTACCGGACTAAGTTAAATTCAGATGGCTCGATTGAAAGGCTCAAGGCCAGACTGGTTGCAAAAGGATATAAGCAAGAAGAGGGAATTGACTATAATGAGATTTTTTCTCCAGTAGCAAAACCTGTTTCTATCAGGCTCCTTATTGCTCTCTCAGCATATCACGGTTGGTTTCTACATCAAGCTGACATTAATAATGCTTTTCTTCATAGCTCCCTCACTGATGAGATTTATATGACTGTTCCACAAGGTCTTGCATCTGCACAGCCAGGACAAGTATGCAAACTTGTTAAAAGCCTCTATGGACTGAAACAAGCTCCACGTGAATGGAACCTTGAACTCAGTAAGACCCTTACTTCCTATGGCTTCTCCCAATCTCCTAATGATCACTGTCTCTTTACAAAGGGCTCTAGTGATAGCTTCCTTGCTATTCTCTTCTACGTTGATGATATGCTCATTGCGGGTCCTAATATGTCCATTATTACAGATCTTAAATCCTTTCTTCATGACAAGTTCACTATCAAAGATCTGGGGGAAGCGAAGTATTTTTTGGGAATGGAACTTGCTCGTGGAACTACAGGTATTTATCTAAATCAAAGGAAATACATACTGGATATTTTGGATACTACTGGATTCTTGGGTTGCAAATCTGCTTCCACTCCTCTACCCACTGGTCTGGACCTCAACTCCACTACCTCACCATACATCTCTCAACCTAACCAATACAGACGCCTCCTTGGTAAATTACTTTACCTCAATCTCACCCGGCCTGATATCTCTCACGCCACACAACAATTAAGTCAATTTCTTGCTAATCCCCGCGAAATACACTGGGACAGTGCCCTACATGTTCTGAAGTATTTAAAAGGCTGCCCCTCACTTGGACTTCTCTTTCCAGTCTCTTGCAGTCCTCCTACACTTCGTGCCTACTCTGATGCTGACTGGGGATCATGCACTGCAACTAGGCGATCACTCACTGGATTCTGCATCTTCCTTGGTGATTGTCCCATTTCTTGGCGCTGCAAGAAACAAAACACTGTCTCTGTATCCACTGCAGAAGCAGAATATCGTGCCCTTGGTATGACAGTTAGAGAACTGCTTTGGATCTCTTATCTTCTGACTGATTTTCAGGTCTCTGTTCCTCATCCTATTCCTCTATTCTGTGATAATCGTGCTGCCATTCACATCACTCACAATCAAGTCTTCCATGAACGCACAAAGCACCTTGACATGGACTGTCATGTCGTCCGAGATCAATTTAAACTTGGTTTTGTTTCACCTACGGCCGTATCCTCTCAGTTGCAACTAGCAGACCTCTTTACTAAAGTTCTACCTGGGCCTCGATTTCACTTTCTTCTCTCCAAGATTGGACTTGCTGATCTCCACCAAGTCCATCTTGCGGGGGGGTGTTGCAAATATGTTCAATTATCCACTGAAGAAGATGATCGAAAGTCTCACAGCTGAGCAACTACTGGTGTTCTATCCTTGATGTTCTGTAGCCGTCTGATCTCCTTTCATCAAGATCAACGGTCTACTTATAAAAGCGCGTTTATCCTATTACGTTTCTTAAGCTTTTTTTTACCTTTCCGTCAGTTATGTTAGTTAGGTTTAGCTCAGTCTTCAGCTATAAATATGTACTATTCGATTGCTGAAACTTGCGCAGTAATGAATTCTCTTAGCTCCAAACTCTCATCTTTATTTTGATCTAGATCTAGATCTAGATCTGCTTTCTTTCTTGCTCGTTCCTTGTCTCTTGGCTATTTTAACAGAAGGTTAGGAATTACCCCTTTTTGAAGAATTGGTCGGATTTCTTGGAGAGTATTCCTGACAAGTTATGCAAAAGAAAGACACGAATTGCTGCTCGATTTCGTAAAGAATTGCTTGGATCTGTGAAGTTTTTTTACTTCAACATTTCTCAAAAAGGGAGAGACGGGATTTGGGGAGCGTGTTGAATTGGGGAGTATTTTGATTTGGGAGATTTTCAGAAAGGGGGAGACGGGATTTGGGGAGAGTGAGTTGGGATGAAATTTATTTATTTTGCTTCCAATTTTACCTTTATCTTATTTTTTTATATTAATGAAATCTAAAATTCTAATTTTCATTAGCCATAGATTTAATCAAGATCGATGGTTATAAATGGTTTCTAGTTCCTATTTTTGGGTTATTCCTACCAGATCCACACCATATATATATATATATGGTGTTGATTTGGTGAGAATCCACGCTTAACGTGAGAATTGTGAACCATACATAATCCTTATATATTTTATGCAAAAAAAAAATTATAATTTTATATTTTTTGCTTCTACATAAAACATATAAGGATTATGCAAAATTAGAAAATTATAGATTTTTTGCATAAAAAACATAAGGACTATGCATAAACACATATAATGATTATGCATAAAATATATATTCAAGGGTGCGGATCCAGTGAAAATCACATTTAACGTGAGAATTACGAATCATGCATAATCCTTATATATTTTATGCATAGTTCTAATATTTTCCATGCAAAAAAACCTGATGATTTTACAAAATGTAAAATTACAAGTTTTTTGCATAAAAAACAAAAGGATCATGTATAAAACATATAATGATTATGCATGGTTCTTAGTTCTCACGTTAAATGTGAGTTCTGACATGATGAAATCTCTATTTTCAATTAGTTATGAAGATAATAATTGTTGATAAATGGTTTATACGATGGCGATGCAAATGGTGAGGTGGTGTCACTATTATCCCTATGTAAAGCAGCCATGGTACTATCCTATTCCTAACCGCTTCATCCATGCCTTTAATGCATTCCCATCAGATAACTACTCATATTTAATTTGGCTTTTCCCTCTTTACTACTTTCGTAATTTTATCATTAATTCCACTTCCACACACAAATTTGTTAAAATTAATTTTGAACTTCAGCATTAACTTCTGTTGCTATTCAAGAAATGCTCTGCAAATGTTGGAGTTATTAATTCATGTGGTGAACTTCTCCATATTTTGTGTCGCTCCATTTAGAAACGTGGTTTCAGTCATTGAATAAAGTATAATACAGTATACTGAATTACTGATGTACATATATACAATCAGGAATTTAGAGGAAAAAATTTTAACTACAAGATTGGAGGACGAAATTTATCATATATACCAACAAAATCTTGATGAAATGTTATACGATCTTGTCGAAAGTTTCTAGAGGAATTGAGGTTATCTTGATTCTTCGATATTGTTTTCTGGTTAATTTAAATTTTCTCATTATTTATATTAGAATATTAGATCATTGTTCAAGCACAAAAAGGAAATAATGGTCTCCAATAGGCAGGACGCCAGCGTAAATGGAGTGGTCCACCTGCTGCACCCATTATTTATTTACTATTGTGCTACTAAACGTGCTTTCCAAAGGCAGGAATAAGTCGCATTTATTGCACTCTCCCTTTCCAAAATCCCTTAGTTACGACTGTCCAAGCCTTACCTAAACACATGTAAATCGGAAGAAGAAAAAAAAAAAAATGAGTTTTATACTTCGAGACACACTTGCTATTCGCGTCGCTCCTTGAATTTTATTTTGTTCCTACATAATATTATGCAAACCATGCCGAATATTATTTGTCTAAAGAATTGAGAAAAATGCATGTGGATTTTGTAGTAATTACATTATAACAAAATTCAGCATTATGTGAAATAAAACGAGTGTAAGTTAAAAAGAAAAAAACTACATGCTTGTATTTTGGAGGCATTGACGGATTCAAGAGGAGCTGCATGGTGAGGAAAGACATGTCTTGTATTTTTCATTTGCTAATGAAACAAGAAGGGATTGATGGAGGTTGAGGAATCAAAAGTTAGTTCGATTCTCATGTACCCAACCGTTGTTGCATATCATATTTTATCAGTGTTAATAAGACGAATACACGTGGTGCATATGAATGATACGGTAATAAATACTCACTTCGTCTCCCTAATACGTTTTGTTTATTTTCGATATAGAGATTAAGAATCTTGAGTTTTGTGTGTAAAATAATATTGGTCCACTTGATTTTTAGGGATTTCTAGTATTATCTTTTTTCTTCTTTCTTTTCAGGAAATAGGACAGTATAATTGAAATAGCTCAATTGAAAATACAAAATGGGATTATTGGGATAGAGGGAGTGTTCAATTAAAGTTGGTAATAGAAGATGTTGTAACTCCTATTTTACTACTCTTAATAAGATATCTTCAAGACTATAAAATCATCAACAAACGTTACATGAACGAGTAATTATAAAGACTTGTGTGTCATATATTATACACTCTGTATGTCACACTTTATCAGGTGTTGACACGTGACATATGTTACCCACCATAATTTTTTTAATTTAATTAAAATATATTCCACATATGTAATATTTTATGGAGGTAATATAAAAGAGAGTATAATTATGGGATACCAAAATTCATTTGACGGGGTACGATATGAGAAAGTAACAATATAGTAGTTTGGTATTTGAAGAGAAATTACATGCCATATCATAAAGGTCAAAAGTACAACATGAGGCAAGGTCAAAAAGGGACCTTTTCCTGAAAGAACAACCAAACTAAAAGCAATACGAAAAGGCCTAAACAAATGGCAAAACAAGCAAATAAGTCTAAAACATCATTAATAATCTCAATAACCACTGAAAATAGAAAGAGCCACAATCTCAAGTAGGGCGATACTGAAATATGAAGTTATGATATCCTAGTTGATCCATCCTAACCAAAGACTACAAAAAAACCGATGCTATCGAAGAGTCAAATAGTGTAAGCTCTGCTGCCTAATGCCCTTGAACGACTAAGTAATCCGCCGGCTTGTTCCCCTCTCTGTGAATGTGAGAGAAATGAACCCGGCATCCACAAAGAATAAGTCGTATCCTCGAAAGTGTGTGCCTCATGACCGTGGGGCCATGACGTCCTGTAGAAAGCAAAGTGATCACGACAGCTGCATCCATCTCTATCCAAATGTCAGACGTCCTGTAGAAAGCAAAGTGATCACGACGGCTGAATCCCAATTTACGTTGGTATTAGAAGATCTCGTTCACCAAAAAATCTTCCTTACAAAATTTGGGCCATTTAACAGAATGTTCATCAACATCTTCCCCTGAAAATTTGTTGGGCTTTAGTGGCTTAAATAAAATATACACTTGCCTTTTAGCCCAGTCAAACTAATGGATCTCTGCCTCAAGATTTAATGGACTTCAATAACACCATCGCATGTAGTTAAAGAATCGTAGGGAGAGATTCATTTTCAAATTCTTTAGAAGAACAATTAATCTTAAACAATTCCCCGCGCCAATATGGACGAGAAATTCCATTCCATTATAAGAAAAGCATACACCACATATTTTTATTAAATTGAAAATATTTAGAAAGTTGACATATAGTGGGGTGCTTAAAATTTTGTATAGACCAACGAGTCCCGTATTTGTTATCCAATTAAGGAGCACACTGAAATAAACTCTCTTATGCAATATTGCAAACTACATAGAAGAAATAACATTAGGCTAAATACGTGAGACAAATTCGACCTAATATAAATTGGGATTCTATCTCTTGCCCTTAATAAAGGGAAATATATAGTATCATGTACTATACATATTATGTATTTTTAGGACGTCAATTATAACAATTATATTTTCATTCTGATTCATATATATTTTCAATGATGTAAACACTAATGTGAGACCATCTAATGACGGATCTTGGAATTGTAAAATAAAATGGACTGAAAATTGTTTTGAACTGAAATACAAGTTATAATTTCTTGTTGAATTACAAGTTATGTACATAAATATATAATATAAAATTTTGGATCTACATAGGTTGAAGCCTAATGCAGCCGATGAATAGAACTGCCATTAAGACCTTACTTTTTAGCCTAATATCAGCTACCCATATTTTCCTAATCAATGACAGTTTTATCTATTACAAATGATACTTTTAATTACATACGGCAAACTATAGAGATTTCAAAACAAACACTATTTCTTTTCTTGCCAATTTATATTCCTCCCCTTGTAAGGATGAGATGAAAACAATGGGTGCCTAAAAAATTAGGTCATTGCCTATTTTTTTATTAAATTAAAGTGGCCTCGGCAAATAACTGACGCGCGAAGTGGTGTAACTAAATTAGCGTGGTACATGGGATCACTATCAGCAAGCCACTAATCTCGTACTAATTTTTTAATTAATTATTTCCCCAGCCACCAATTCATAAGTTATTAATGGGACATCGCCTAAACAGGTGTTAATCTAATCAAGGTTATCGTGTATACAATTTTTATTGGGTGAAGAGTAACATGGAGTTAGAATTTGATAATGAGGTGGATTGAAAAATTACTTTAATTATTTTTGTTGAATGAAGATTGTGGGCGGATTTATAATTTGATAATAGGATGGATTGAGAAATTATTTTAATATGAACTTGAGTTATAAATCTGCATTTATAGGAAAAAAATGGCTATATTAGACTAGAACCAAATGCAAGTATGCAGCAAATCGAGGATTACTCAAATCGGGCCGAAAATATAAATGATATGAAATTAACTATACTGTGTCACGACCTAGAAAAGTCGTGAAATTCAAATTTAATGTACCATTTTTAAAATTGGGTTACTAATCATATATTTTTAGTCGTGGCCGACAGCGATTCATGCATTGACGTATATGGCATAATGTCAACATTTAAAACTGTGGATAACATTGCCAAGAAATTGCTTTACTCTAATTTTAAAAAATAAAAAATACCAAACAAAATTAGGAATACAAGTACAGAACAAAATACCAAAAAAGAACACACATAAATCGGAATTTATCCATTTTGTATAATTGTATGTAGATATAATAACTATTGGTTTTCTAAAGCTTATACTATTTGTTGGTCCGGAAACGAGTATCAGGTGTGTGTGTGGTGGTGGTGGTGGTGGTGGTGGTGGTGGTGGTGGGGGTGGGGGGTGGGGTGGGGGGGGGGTTGAATACACCTGTTTGCAAGTTTTCCTCAAACGCAAAGGTCAGCAACTGCCGAGTTTTGCTACTGAACTAATTCAGTGCCAGATAAATCTTCTGATCGCGGGGCAGAGTGATTCAGCAGTTGAGTCCCTTCTACTGACTGAGGTCAGTATGAGAAGTTCAGTCGCAGAATGTTGTGCGGATAAGTGTGGGGCCCGTTTGACTTCGTCCCTTTGAAAACGTTTATATGCAAACCAAAACCGTTTTGGTTGTTGCACTTTTTAAGTAAGTTTTATGCAAAAGATGATTTTGTAAACAATTTAAACACAATGGAATAAAACAATAAATGACACAAATAATTTTTAACGTGGTTCGGATACGCAAGATCCTACGTCCATGGTCTTGCTGAACAAGAGGTCTTGTTGATTAATCTGAGCAAGCCTCAGGAAGGAATCTGTGCACTGGACAGACCCTTCTAAGTTATAGTCCTTAGCGACTAAAGTTTGAAGGGGAGGGGATGATCTCTAACGCTGAAGGAGTTCTTACAATAAGAACGATTCATAAAATGTGAACTCCTTCGAAGGTTCTAAGCTAAAGATATTACAATGAATGCTTAGAAAGAGAAGGGGAACTAAAGATTCGCTAGAGAGAAGAACTAAGGATATTCAGTGAGCAAGTTCTTCGTTGGGTTGAATTTGAATGCGCTAGAGAGTTGTATGCTTGTAAGCTTGTGTTCCCTTGATGTCCCGTGCATTGAACGTGAAGACTCTTCTCTATTTATAGTTGTGACCCAGGCATGCATCCGTTGGAGAGGATGATGCCACGCGTCACAAAAATCCAAGGAAAATAGCCATATATTTTTGAAATGTCGCCGCAGAGTGGTTGGCGTTCTGTGCATAGGAGCAGCTTTTGTGTTAGAGACGGTGTTGGTCTGGAGACGAGTGTCAGGTGTAGGGGGGGTGAATACACCTGAGTACAAGTTTCTTTTCTCAAACGCGAAGGACAGCTGAGTTGTAGGTTGCAAATGATGAATAGTGCCAAATAGTAACCTTCTGATCGCGGGTCAGAGTGACTCAACTACTGAGTTTCTTCTACTGACTTTTGTTAGTATTAAAACCTCAGGCGGAGAGTTAGTGCGGATAAGTGTAGGGCCCGAATAGACTTCGTCTTGATTTGAAAACGTGTTTTCGCAAACCAAATAATTTTGGCCAGTGCACTTTTAAATACGTTTGCACTTTTAAATACGTTTTATGCAAAGTATGAGTTTGTAAGACGGTTTGAGAACGATGCAATAAAACAGTAAATAACACAAGCGATTTTTAACGTAGTTCGGATACGCAAGATCCTACGTCCTCGGTCATGCTGAACAGGAGGTCTTGTTGATTAATCTAAGCAAGCCTCAGCAAGGTATCTGTGCGCTGGACAGACCCTTCTAAGTTATAGTCCTTAGTAACTTTACAAATCAAACCGAAGTTTGAAGGGAAGGGGATTTTCTCCAACTATGAAGGAGTTCTTACAATAAGAACAGTCAGAAAAAGTGAACTTCTTCGAAGATTCTAAGCTACGGATATAACAGTGGAGCTTAGATAGAGAAGATGGATCTAAAGAAACTCTAGAGAAAAGAACTAAAGATTTTCAATTAGGCAAGTTCTTCGCTGGATCTTCGTGAATCGTCTAGAGAGTTTGAATGCTTGAGCGTGTAATCCCTTTGATATCCCGTGCGTTGAGCTCGGAAAGGTTGCTCTATTTTTAGTCGTGACCCAGGCATTTGTCCGTTGGAGAAGACGATGCCACGTGTCACAAACGTCCAAGGAAAACGGCCATATGTTTCGAAATAATGTCGCAGAGTAGTTGGTCACTGTGCATGAGAGCAACTTTAGTTGGTCAGAGCAGGTAAGGCTTAGACCGCTTCTCATTGATTGAGGTTTGTGGTAGGTGAGACTTGTCAGACATCAGTCTTCATCTGAGTTGACTCTCACTCATCCTCGTATGATCTTTTGCTGACTTCGAATATCATTAAAAGTCGGGTCGTTTCCTGTCGGATACAATAGATCTGGCACGATCATACTGTCTACTTCGTCTGAGTCGGCTAATAACAGATCTTCTGCTGAGTGCAGTCAGTTGATGACTCTGAAGGTACTGAGCTTTATACTGTGTTCTTTATTGGAGGTCAGCTAATGAATAATCTTCTACTGATGAGGGTCAGCTGGAGACCTGAGAACACGAGCTCTTACATACTGATGACGTGGGGTTCTGGAATTTAACTTCCTACTGTAGTTTAGACCAACAAATACCCCTTACACGACTTAGACAAAACCAGATAATGAAGATAAGAACAGTCTAGCCTATTACATCATCTAGTCCGAAAGACAACACACTAAGGGTACAAGATAGGTTTTGGGATCTTCAATTCCATAGCAATAAATCACTATAATTTCCCCATTACCGAAATAAGCAAGTCCTAATACAAGAACTACTGATGATAATACAAAGTACCCTCTAAGTGATGATCTAATCAATCACTGACTCATAACCCAACAGACGGTAAGCTTGACTTGCTTCTCATTGGTCGAGGTTTGCAGTAGGTGAGACTTGTCAGACATCAGTCTTCTACCTGAGTTGACTCTCTGAACCTCGTATAGTAAATGTTCTTTGCTAACATTCGACTAATAAGGATTAGGCAACATTTTTCTTTGTACGGTCTGCAACTGAGTTGCCGCTTTTCATTAGATCAAAGGCTGATCGTACTGAGTCTTCATCTGAGTCGGCTGAAAAAGTTCTTCTACTGATTGTTGTCAGCAATTGACTCCGAAGACGACTGAGCTCTACTGAACCGATGACTTGGGGTTCTGGAACTTTAACTTCTCTACTGAAGTTCAGTCCAACAAGATACCCCTTACAGGACTTAGACAAAAAATAATCTATAAAGATCAAACAAGTCTAGCCTATTACATCATAACGGTTCAAACACACACAGGGGTCAGGATGGGGTTTTGAGATCTTCAATTCTATAGCAATACAATTTAGTATTACTACAATTTTCCCCATAACAAATATTACAATATCGTCCCTATAGTTACATTAATACTGACTATAGTTCCTACTCATCTACTGAGTCAAGTTCTATGTACCCCCTAACAATGATGTACTAGACCACTGACTCATATCCCTACAATTTCCCCCTAATTGATGATGCCAAAACTACTAAGCACTAAACTACTAACCCAAAAACAACTCAGTTAATAACAACTGATCGATGAAAGCATAGGTTAACAACTTACTAAAGATAGGCACATCAGAAGAAATCAGGACAATGAGTGTGTGTTGATCACTTCAGTGATCAGTCAGTGTTAAAATAAATAACACAGCCATAAGACAATGAGTGGTTGTCTGGCCAAAAGGAAATACCGATTTTATAAATGTCAGGAAATTACAGTACAATCAGTAAATCAGACAGAGAAAAAAGGAAAAATACTAGGAACGCTGAGTCTGCTACTTTTGATATCTGAACTTTTGAATCTTGGATTTGAACTCAGCAGATTTGGCCACAGGAGGATCAAGCCCATATGATATGTAGATAGCTTCTCTCAGTCGCTTGATATCTGGAAGATCATTTTGCGACTCGAAGGAAAGATCGTTGCGACGCACGGCTATCTCCACCTCATCCTCTATCTCCTATATCCACCTCATCCTCTATGTCCTTAGAGCAGATGGCTCCTCGAAGAGTTCTGGGAGGGATCAACTGACGATATGCAGGCGTAGTGAAAGGCAATTTCTCCTTATAAAGGAGCAATTTGATTTGTGCTCTGAAGTTGGGGTCGTGGTTGTATAGGAATTGATCGAACAATTCGACCGTCGGAACTTCACTCGAGTAGCATCGCTATACATAGTAAGCTTTGATAAATTCTTCCTTCAGACTTTCCCATTCCTCATTCAGGTTCCATGAGATCCACTTGTCTACGCGACAGAATGGAGTTTTCCTGAGATGTAGCTTCTGCCCACTGCGTCTATAGAACTTTGAAGTCCTTGGGATCTCTCTGCTCTTGATCGGAACTGCTTCCCTGGCTGCTTTCTCAGTTTGTGCAATATGCTCAGCTAGTTCAGCTTTTCTCAGTCTCTCTCTGGCTTCAGCTGTAAGCTTATCTCTAGCTCTGAAGTCGAGGCACATCTCCACTGCGTCCCAGAAATCTTTCTCCTCTGCAATCTGTTCTGCTGGAAGCTTGGGAGTCTTCTTCTTCAGCCTTTCAGAGAGAGGTAGGTTGTTAGTGTCGGAGTCTTCAGTTGACTTAGAAGCTGATTTTTCAGTTGGTTTCTGCTTCTGCTGAGTCTTTTTGGGAGGTGCTGGTTTCTGCCTCTGACTTCTCAGTCGCAGACACTGACTCCTTGACGACCTAGGCACTGGGACTTTTGGCTTTCGCTTTAACTTGGCCTCTTCTTCGAGTATGGCTTCATGGTCTAGCTGAGCCTGCAACTGCTGAGCTACTAGTTCGTCATGCGCCTCTTGTTCCTTCTTGGTCTTGAACTTAGGCGGTGGAGGGGGGGGGGTGCTTTCAGTAGCAATCTCTTTGCCAGGCCTCTTCGGCCGCTGAGGCTCAACGTCCTCTGATCCCTCGACGAACTCAGCTACTTCATCAGCCCGCATTGTCAGTTGTGAAATTATTTGCTGAGGCTCTACAGGGCCTTCAGCTGAGGCTTTTCACTTAGCCTTTTTCATGGACAGAGGGGAGGGAGAGAGCAATGAACTCCTCTCTCTGTCATTCCTTCCCCCTTAGATTGTTCCCCTTTCTTGTCTTTCTCCTGTACCTCCTTCCCTTTACTTTTCCCCTTTTTGGCATCATGTGTCGAGGTCAGTAGGGTCTTAATAGCTGCTACTTCTCCTTCGAGCTTGTAGGCTGAAGCTTTGATCTGGCCGGAAGTGGAGTTGAAGTCCCCCATAGCATCGCAGTAATGTTCCCATTCAGTTTATTGATCTTTTCGAATTTGCTTGATCTGGGATTCAGTTTGAGTTCTTTGCTGCAGAAGAGATGCTTTGAGTGACTCCTTAATTTCAGACTGGATGACTTTCAGAGCTGCAGCTTGAGTCTCAAGAGCTTTTGTCACGATAGAGCTTGTAACTATGTTCCTTTCATCCATGGTTTCTGGACCTCAGCCATTGCCGCAACCAGTTGCTCTAAGAATATCTTCGTTGAGCTTCTAGCAACTACTGGCACTGATTAGTCAAGTCCATATTATGAGTAGCTAGAGCAGTCTCGATGATCTCTTGAAAGTTTGGCGATTGAGTTTCAGACATCTTCTTGACTTCTCCAGTGAGGATGCAACCCGCTCAGTCTGAGCTTTCGTATATTGTGACCATTTTATGTGCACATCCTTTGCCAGGAGACAATTTTTGTCTACTTGCTTCCTGATAGCTCGGTTGACTATCCTCGAGGATACGGTACAAATTGGTTTGATCTGATATGAGGATGTACCGATCCTGTGCTCTGAGGCGGCGAGTTGTTGTTGTCTTGAGGAAGACGCAACAGGGCAGCACCGGGTGTAGGAGGTGGTGGTGGTGAGTCGCCGTTCTCGCTGGGAGTTTTGCCCTCAGCAGAGTCTCCCTGTTCTGCATCTTTGGGTGCTGAATCATCACCTTCAGCTAGGTGATCAGTTGGCGAAGGATCTCTGGCGGGAGAGGAGGAAGACTTCAGCTCAAGAAGATAAAGCATTGTTGATCTCAAGTCTTCGAAGGATGCAATGTCTGAGGGTTCTCCAAACCCTATCTCATACTGCAGTTGTTGCTCCTCTGCCAGTAGTGCGGATACAGAATATTGCTGGATCAAATCAGCAAGTATATCCTAGTTTAGGAATCTCAACAGCATCTGAGTCCTTGCCCTGATAGCTACATCAACCGGATCCTGATAGTTGGCAATTTCAGGGATCTGTTCATCGATTTCGGATTCAGCCCTAAGTTTGGTCTGCTGAACTGTGGGTAGCTCTGAAGAGACATCAGTAGTTGGTTCAGCTTCGTACTCCAGCTGAGTTTCTTCAGTACTTACTCGTTGGACTTTGTCTTTGAATGGCACCCTCAACCCTGTGTCCACATCAAGTAAGCTTTCCACCTGTGGGGGAGGCGGAGAAATAGCCTTAGAACCTCCTGGCTTGGTCAACTTCTTTCTCTTCGGCTGTTCGGTACGTAGAGGTTGTTCAGAAGGCCTCTTTAGTGCAGCTCCACGACCGATGGACTTTTCAGCAGCGGCTCTCGACCTGAACTTGATCAGTTTCTTATCGAAGTATTTCATGCCGTCGAATGAAGCATGCGAGGATACTGATGCTTCTATCAACACTGAAACTTTAGTCCTGTACAGAAGTTTGCCCACACTAATTAGTCTTCTCTCTCATGTGTCTCCGGCAGAATACTTCTGCGACTGGGCCTTTAGTTCAGATAGAAAGAACTGAGCCCAGTTAACCTTAGCTCCGTCCATGATAGCCATCATCATCTGGAGTATAGGTTTGGATAGCTGGTCGGAGGAACTAGTTGCGCTAGTGAGGATATGGATAACAATGTACGCCAGACCTCTGAATTCTAGCAGGAGCTGACTCTTCGGAAAAGTAGCTTTGAAGGAAACATCGTCCCTCCCGCAGAAATGTCTTATATACGTGTTGAGCTCAGCTTCCTTGTATCCAATAGGAGATACGCCGTGGTCAGGAAGGTTGAATACTGACTTCAACCCTTCGATGTGGCTCTCCTCCTATGACTGAGTGAAACCTCCTTCATGTACCTCACAACGGCAACCTCTGCGTCCGGTCCCTCCACCTGACGCATGTTGAAGAAGAATTCAACAACTTGTATTGGGAGACAAGCGTGAGGTTGCTTCGTCAGAAGCGTCTCCAGGCTAGATGCCTGAAGAGCAGAGAAAATCTCCTCAAGATATTTCAGTTCCAAGAGATGGAATTCAATTGTTGGCTCGAATAGGACCTGCTCGGAATAATGTCATCAATATCTGCAAGCGTACGCACGATGTTTGATATGGATGCCATTTCACTATAATCTGCAAAACGAAGGTTAGCACTTGAAAGTAGAGTAAGTCAGTTTGCAGACTAATAGATGAAAAAATTACCGAAAGCATGAGAGCTTGAGAGAGATGGAGAACAAGATACAGTTGAATGCAGTCGATGATGCAAGATATGCGAAGCTCTCCTAAATTCAGTAATGGCGAAGATAGAGATTAAGGCCCCGTTTGGTTGAGAGAAAAGAATGGAATCGGAATCAGGAATCAAACCCAAGGGAATGGAATCGGGGAATGATTCCTGAAATCAGTTGTTTGGTTTACGGAAGGAATGATTTTATTCCAATATATGTTTGGTTCGATCGAAGGAATGGAATGAAATTTGGGGATATGAAGAACCCTAATTCACAACCGAGATTTGCTCGAGATTGAGATGTGCTCGAGAACTGAGATCTGCCCCGACAGTGGCGGTGGTGACGGCGGTGGTGGTGGCGGAACAGCGGTGGTGACGGCGAAGCACCAGCGGTTGGGAAAGAAAATTCATATCTCAATTATTCCAACACACAAACAAACAAAACGAAGCGCTGCAGTCTTGATTTGCATTAACCACATTAGCAAACTCAACACACTCTCAGCCAAAACTATAACACGTTATCCTTCCTCTTCGGCGACGGCATTCCCGGCGACGCCGGACTCGCCGGCATCGACAGAGATTTCTGATACTTGCCGCTTCCCTCTCCTCCAACATCTTTGATCTTTAGCGGCTGGTGAGTGAAAACCTTCTTGAGGTGTTTGAGGCCGCGCTCCAGCTGTGGACCGGCGATGACGTCATCCCAGAGGTGGTCGAGGAGCACCATTTTAGGTCGATTGATTTTTCCAGCGGTTGGGAAAGAGAGATGAAGAGAGAAGAAGAATTGGGAGAGATGGGAAGAAAGAATGTTTCGAAGAGAGAGAGAGAGAGAGGAGCGAGAAAGTGGAGGAATGAAATCTCAACCCCTCGATTTTGAGGGGTTTGAGGAAAGTCCTCAAGAGAGGGATGAGGAGGGGTATCCCATTCCATTCCTTGCCGAAATTTTACGAACCAAACGCTATGAATGGAATCATTCCTTTAAAATGATTCCACATTCCATTCCTTCGTCCCAACCAAACGGGGCCTAAGAGATAAGCGAACGATTATATATAGATTTGAATACCAAAAGTTTTTCATATCTAAGGGTTGAGATTCATTCTCTCTTTTTCTCGGACGGTAAGGATTTAATTTTATAAAAGGAATGATTACTAAGTCGCTGATAATCTCGACCTACGTAAGATTTGCATAGTTGGAGAAAGGTGAGATGACATGCATTAAATGCGCTACAGTTAGTTCTTAGGATATCGCGCTTTAAATGAGAATGGTTTTGCTGAACGTATCCTTAAGAATTTATGGCGGGAAATAAATGCGTTTCATGCTACTGAATGTATGCTACTGATCTAATAAATGCAAGCATGACACTGAGTAAAATACTGCTTCTAATACTCAAATGCAAATCAGGAGGATCGACGTGATAATGATGATTTAGTGTTTGTCTCACGTTCCTCCTTACTGAGTACTGTATGATTCACCCTACTGAATCAAGTACTGAGTTTGACTTACTGACTTGTCATACTGAATATCTTTACTGACTCGGGTTAGTAGGATCTAGAAGACCTAGCTCAACTGAGAGTTCTCTGAACCTGTTCTCAGCCAGTGGCTTGGTCAGTATGTCTGCCCTTTGAAGGAAATATTAGAGGTTAAGAACGATTACCTTCCTCCTTCGTATGTTGTTGCAGCTCTGATTGTTGCTCGTGTGTCAGATCTTCTGATCTGTGTCCCGACCTTTTTCTTCCTCTGGGTGGTCAGAGAACTGAAGAAAATAAAAACTTTTTGTCTCTCACTTTACTCACGTATGCGTGTGTAATCTTGTGAATGTGTGTCTTCTGTTTCTGAATAGAATACTAATAATATATATAGGCGGATACGGTTGCAAGATACAGACAACCAGCCTGAGCCACAAGTAACTACTAACACCTAAGATACGTAGATCCAGTAGCGATGACGTTCACCATAGTAGGTCAATGTATTAGATAGTCAAATACACTCAGCTGAAGTCTTACCAAGCTTAAGACCAACTAAGTCACCGAGATCTTGGTTCTCCACTAAGGTCAGTTAGGAAAACACATCTCACTGTGATCAATCAATACACCACCTTAAGTGTACCAGTAAAGACAAGCAGCTAAGACAAGCCACTTCTTATCTAAACTGCAGCTTAAACCGATAACTTATCCTTAAGTTGTCTCAACTGTGATAACTGTTTATATCTTGTCAGTTCAACCAATTTGTGTTGTCTTCTGTGATACCTGACACACCACACAAATATAACTTTTATACAAGATAAAGGATAACATGTGCAAATATATTTTTTTATCAGATAGGAGAATAAAATAGTGGTTGGGACATAACACATTGTATACAAGCATAAAATTTGCTTCCAGTATACAAAATCCCAACACCATTTGCCTATCAGTACAGATTTTCTCCATCCTGATATCCTTCTTCTCGACATGGTCTTAGTTGAAGTGGTGTCAGATGTCCACGTGCTTGTATCTCGTATGAAGAACTGGATTCTAAGTTATTGCAATCGCACTGGTGGAGTCGCAGTAGATGGGAACTTCATCTTGAATAATACCACAATCACGCAATTGTTGTTGAAGCCAAAAGATTTGGGCACAACAACTTCCGGCAGCCATATACTAAGCTTCAGTAGTGGACGTCGCCACTGAATGCTGTTTCTTGGAGAACCATGACATGAGTGTTGGGAGATGATTCAGCAGTAGAATGTTTAGAAGAATTGGCTGATCTCAAAACCCTATGTTGATTGGTGAACCATTCCTTTGTATTTGTAACGCCTTGGTTTATGAGAGTTTCAGACTCAGTAGACTTATTTCAGCATGGTCCCAGGCTAAGAAGTTCTGTCTGCTGAACCTCAGCAGACTATCTGCCTCAGTATCATGGAATGAAGATTCAGTAGTGCTGGACTCAGCAGGAGCAGCATACTGAAAGGTGTTCAGGAGTCAATAGAACTGGCCTCAGAAGGAGCAGTTTACTGAACTCAGAGTCGGCCTTCAGTAGAGTTGAACTCAACAGGAGTATACTACTGAACCCCTGGTCAGACTCAGCAACAGCCTGAGAGTTTCCTTAACTGTCAGTGGTCTACAAAGAATAAATCAGTAGAGTTGTCCAAGGTCGTACACATCAGAGAAGTCAGGTTCAGTATCTGCCTTGAAGTCTGAATGTCTCGACAACTTTTTACACCTCGACCAATGACAAGCAGCCAGCTGTCAAAGTACTGGTAAAAGCTGCAAGTTTACCACTTTCCTGAAAAAGATAGTGGACTCTGCACGATTTCAAAAGAGCCGTTAGCTACCCATATAGAGTGACACGTGGATAGTTCGTCCCCAATGAATCTATCCATAGCTCACCTCTATAAATAGAAGGAAAATCAAATCGTTGAATACACAAAGAAAGAGAGAACATACGAGACAAGAACAGAGCATCAAGCAAACAAGAACTCAAGCTTTCCGCGATGAATTGCAGAGAAAACAACCAACCGCGAAAAGCACTCATACTGCTCTAGGGAAACCAAGCTCTCATAGAATCAAAGCCTCTAGCATCCAACTGAAAGAACACGAACCTAGAGAGATTATTCCTCAATGGTCTTCACTCTAGAAGCCCTTTCTTGTTCCCTTTCCCTCTAACCTAAGCTCAACTGAACTTATCTATAGCTTAGAACAGAATGAGTTCATCTCTTGAACTGTTCTTATTGTTAAGAACTCCTTCATCGTTGGAGAAATCGTTCAAACATATTTTGTTTGACTTTGTAAACTGAGACTTGCTCAGTATAATCACAATGCTGTGTTTGTCCTGTGTACAAACCAACTGAGACTAACTCAATATAATAAAATAGCCTCCTACTTTGTTCAGAACAGTGGACGTAAGATTTGGATATCCGAACCACTTTAAAAGTCCCTGTGTCATTTTACTGTTGCATTGATTTACTGTTCATTCAGAAAACTATTTACAAAATCATTCAACAGTGTTTCAGTAAAAGCTTAACTGAGTGACCTAATCTACTGAAATAGTTTTAATTAATAACGTTTTCCAACCAAACTGAATCGGGCCTACACAATTCCGCACGCTACTGAACTTCTACTGAACGGTACTGAATTCTGACATCAGTCAGCTAGCAGACCTCAGTATAGTCAGTCACTTTGTCCACACGATCTAGAACAACTTGTCTGGTCTACTGAATTCATTCAGTAGACAATTTTTGTAATCAGATTGTTTGCGTTCAAGTTTGAGAAAAAGGTTTTCAGGTGTATTCACCCCCCCTCTACATCTGAACGTTTGACTCGGGACCATCAATTGGTATCAGAGCTGTCGTTCTTTAGGACTTTTGTTATCTGAAACTGGTCTACTCGAACGGATCCTTGAAAACGTTTTCACTGCATATCATTCTTCATTCATATCATTATCTAACATGTCTGATATGTCAGGAATCATATTGGTACCCATGTTCTCAGTAGAGAACTACGGGGTATGGCGGGTCAGAATGGAAACACATCGGACCTCCCTCTACGATAGCATGACAGAGGTCTTGGAAGACGGACCTATCGTACCTATGATCGATGTTGTGACCGGGCAGAAGGTGCCAAAAGATAGAAGCCTCTTCACTCCAGAAGAGAAGAAGCTTCATAACCTTGACCGGGTAGCCAAAAATGCCATTTTAACCACGCTAAGCGACTCGTATCTCGACAGAGTTCAGGACTGCAAGTCAACGAAAGAACTCTGGGATGCTCTAGCGCTACTGAGTCAGGGGACTCAAAAGATCAAAGCCAACAAGCTGGCGCTAGAACTCTAGAAGCTGGAAAGATTGTCACTCATGCCCGGTGACACGATTAAAGATCTTAATGTCAGATTCACGGATCTGATGAACACAATCAATGGGTTGGGAAAGACGTTCTCAAACCGAGAGATGAATCTCAAAATAGTGAGAGCCCTGCCAGATGGACCATGGACTCCATTCGCTACACTTCTTAGACATTCTGATCCTCATATTGTTTCTCCTGATCATATATTTTCAGCATTAAAAGATGAAGAGTTTGAGTTTGGTCTGTCGCAGAGGAAGCAGAGAGCTGAAGCTGACACTCAAATAGACCATGACTTTAAAGCATCAGTCAGCACAACGGTTCCAACGTCTAGCAAAGCTGAACCTTCATCAAGTGAATTACAAGAAGGGAGCCTAGCTAAACGATATGCATTGCTTGCGATTAAGTATCAGAAGGAGAAGGAGCGGCGCAGGAAATTGTCTAGAGTCGTCAGAGACTCAAAGAGTAAGTATGACTTCTCACCAAAATGCACTCCTGCCTCACAAACTTCTTAACGTAGGAAACAAAAGGATTCTGCACAGTTGAAAGACAGTGAGAATAGAGAAAGCAGAGTCACCTCCTGCTATAACTGCAAGAAGCCAGGACACTATCAGTACGATTGTCCTGAGCTTAGTACAGCTGAAAAAGCTGCAAGAAAAAATCGAAGGGAGAAGTTCATCAAGAAGCGACAAACCTATATTGTCGGTGAACTCTCAAACGACTCAGAAGAAGTCAACACCTTCATGGATTCATCTGATGATGAAAACGCCTTCATGGCTAAAGAGCTTGAAGAAGATATTGAGAAGTGTCTGATGACAGGAGAAGAGGATGAAGCAAACTCTCCAGAACCATTTCTCTTCTTTACACTGCACACAAGATAATATTTCAGGTGCAGACGAGAATCTGGATGTCGTGATCACCTATAAGAATAACTAGACGAGCAGATTCAGATGAGTCTGCAGCTCAGCAAGACTCTTCAGGAGTTGGATGCCCTAAAAGTAGAAAATTAGAGACTTTCTCAGGAGAGTCAGGTTGCTACTGAGTCGGAAGGACTTGTTGTGAGACTATGGGAGGAGATTAACTCTATGATGATCAAGGCCCAGCAACAAGAAGGTCTGATTTCAATACTGACCAAAGACTTGACTCAGAAAGATACTAAATTGAGTTTGCTGAAGCAGAAGTTCTCAGGACTTCAGACCGAGCACGACCTTTAAAAAAGAGTGATGGTGTCTGGAGAAACATGATGACAGCAAGACTCTTCAAGAGTTGAGAAAAAGCTTGAGGCAATGCTAGCCAACAACAAGCCTAAGCACTACAAGGAAGGACTCAGGTTCAGCCACAAAGCCTCCACATCTGCTTCCACACGCTCAGAGAATCGGCTAACTGATAGGTTTGTTCAAGGGGAAACGATCAATGCTGAACCACTGAACCCCTTAGCAAAGAACAAACAAAGATGAAAGCACCTCATTCTATCTATCAGAAATTTGACCAGAAGTTCAGCTCAAAATCACCCCAGCACAATCAAGGGGGAATCAGCAGAGTAAAATGGGTTGATCAGTATGGACTGCCACAACTGAAAAATCCAGCTCAGTATGGGTAGTATTACTATGATCCTATTGTCAGAAGGGGTCCTAAAGGTTAGAAGAAGAAAAAGGCCGCTCAAAAGGCTAAAGTCAGCAGTCCACCAACTCAGAAGATCAGGACTCCTGAACCGATGAAGCCTCAGAAGTCAACTTCACCCAGCCCAGCGTTGAAATACGTTGACAAAAGTGGAAAGAAATTGTCTGAGACCACTAAGGTCGTTAGACAAATTTGGGTTTCCAAAATCAAAAATAAAGGGTACCTGAATATAATTATATTTTGCAGGTGTACATGGACCCATGGTACATGGACAACGGATGCTCAAGACACATGACGTACCAAAGGAGTCTACTGAATGATTATATCATGGAAGAAGGACCCCGAATCGAGTTTGGAGACAATGTAAAAGGCTATACCAGAGGCTATGGAACTCTTAATATTGGAACCACCACATGTGATAACTCGAATAGATTGATTTTTTACACTGGTTTCTATGATGTTATTGATAGATCTATAGGGAAAATAGTGTTATCAGGTTCGCGCAAGAAGAACATATACCTTGCTGACTGGAATTCAGCAGAACCTGAAGCATGCTTGCTAGCAAAGAATGACAACAGAACGGGGTAGCTCTGGCATAGAAGACTCAGCCATCTCAACCTCAAGATGCTAAACAAGCTTGCTAGAAACGCTCCAGTGAGAGGACTGCCGAATGAAGTGTTCAGCAAAGATACTCAGTGTGAGGTATGCTTGAAGGGAAAGCAAACAAAGAAACAAAATCCACCAGTTCCATCACCTTCCACTGATGGAATCCTTTAGCTCCTCGACATGGACTTGTTCGGACCAGTCTCTCCTGTGACGATCAAAGGCAAAAATTATGCATTAGTGGTCATTGATTGCTACTCGCGCTACACATGGGTCATATTTATTGCCAAAAAGTCTGACGTCAAAATAGAGTTGCCTAAGCTTATGAAAAAGCTTAGTGTCGAGAAGAACACCAAGATAAAAAAGATTCATTCAGATAGAGGAACTGAGTTCCTAAATGTGATGGTCAAAGAGTTCTACGAAACTGAAGGGATAGAGCATGAGACGTCTGTTGCACGCACGCCTCAACAAAATGGGATTGCTGAAAGGAAAAACAGAACACTCAAAGAAGCAGCAAGAACCCTGCTCGCAGATTCAGGACTCCCATCAAAATTCTGGGCAGAAGCTACTGATACTGCATGTCATACTCAGAACAGATCTATACTGACAAAGCAACATTAGAAGACACCGTATGAACTATGGAACGGCAGAAAGCCTCTCATATCTCATTTCCATATTTTTGGGTGCTCGTGCTTTATCCACAATAATGGAAAGGACCAGTTAAAAACTTTTGATAGCAAGTCAGACCAGAGAGTTTTCTTAGGATACTCCCGGGTCAGCAAAGCCTTTAGAGTTTTTAACTACCGGACCCTTTCCTTGGAGGAAAGTCCTCATGTTGTTTTTAATGAGTTTGCTACTGAGAACAAGAGCAGAAACTCAAATTCAGAATCTAAGGACATCAGCAAGCAGCTACGGTATCCAAGCTTAAAAGAAAATGTTGAAAAGATCCAGCTTTGTTGGGATGATGATTCAGAAGAGGATAACGAAGTCAAGTCTACTGAATCACAGCCAGCATCGAACATAACTGAACCGATTGATTCTTCTGAACAAAATCAATCCCAGGTAACTCAGGTTGAAGAAGAAACTATTATGGTAACTGAGACCTCTACTGAGAATAACAACTCAGGGGGAACTAATAATGTTCCTGAGCACAATGCACCTGAACCTGGTGACTCAATAGACCCAAATCTTGTCACTAAATTGCTTCAATCTCATAATAGTACAACTGAAATGCCTAACTCTCCTACTCTCTGTGTTGAACCTATTTCAGATGAATAGACAAGAAGTCGTCGGTCGTGGCTGGATGCTCATTCTTCATATCTTATTATTGGAAATCTGTCAGCAAGTGTCAAGACAAGATCCATATTTTGTGAGGGAGAAAGCGCCTTATATTCTTGCTTCTTGTCTACTGAAGAACCTCAATCAATTGAGGATGCACTGAATGACGCTGACTGGATCACTGGTTCACTCGAAACGACGTCTGGGAGCTTGTTGATAGACCCGACACAACACGTGATCCGAACCAAATGGGTCTTTAAGAAAGAGTGCGATGAAACCAACGTTATAGTAAGGAACAAAGCTAGACTCATGGCAAAAGGCTACTGTCAAGTCGAAGGGATAGATTTCAACGAAACATTCGCTCCAGTTGCAAAATTAGAGGCAATCAGACTATTCCTTACCTACGCAACACATCAACGCTTCAGAGTATATCAAATGGATGTGAAGTCAGCGTTCCTGAACGGCGTTCTGAAAGAAGAAGTTTATGTGGAACAGCCTCCCAGCTTTCAGCAAGGACATCAGGTGTATAGACTCAGAAAGTTTATGTACGGGTTAAAACAAGAACTCAAGCTTTCCGCGATGAATTGTAGAGAAAACAACCAACCGTGAAAAGCACTCATACTGCTCTAGGAAACCCAAGCTCTCATAGAATCAAAGCCTCTAGCATCCAAGTCAAAGAACATGAACCCAGAGAGATTATTCCTCACTGTTCTTCACTCTAGAAGCCCTTTCTGGTTCCCTTTCCCTCTAACCTAAGCTCAACTGAACTTATCTATAGCTTATAACCGAAGGAGTTCATCTCTTAAACTGTTCTTATTGTTAAGAACTCCTTAATCAACGTCAGAGTACCTGAAGTTGACTTTCGAACTGCCCTGCATCTCGCATAATCAACGTCAGAATATCCAGTTAAAACAAGATTATCATCAGCAGGATACCATAACCCAATGTCAGGTGTTCTCTTCAGGTATCGCAGAATCTTCTTCGCTGAGTCTAGATGACTTTGCTTGGGATTCACCTGAAATCTTGCACATACACCTACAACATATGTTATGTCAGGTCTGCTTGCTGTTAAGTATAATAGAGAACAATTAATAGCTCTATTGTCAGTTGAGTTAATAGAAGCTCCTTCTATATCTAGATCGATTTTAAAGTTTGTATTCATGGGATCTTGACTGACTTGCTTGATTTACAGCCAAATCTTTTCAGGAGGTCTCGAATGTACTTGGCTTGGTTGATGAATATTCCTTCATTTGATTGTTTTACTTGAAAACCGAGGAAGTAGTTCATCTCCCCCATTATTGACATCTCGAACTTCTCTTTCATCATCTTCTAGAATTGTTGACATATAGTCACATTTTTACAATCGAAGATAATGTCGTCCACATAGATCTGCACCAGTAGAATGTCATTTGCTGATTTAATGCTAAATAGAGTATGATCTATTGTCCCCTACTGAAAACCTTCATGAAATAGAAAGTCTGATATTGTATTGTACCAAGCCCTGGGTGCTTGTTTTAACCCATACAGAGTCTTTCTGACTCTATAAACCTGATGTCCCTGCTGAAAGCCGGGTGGTTGTTCCACGTAGACTTCTTCCTTTAGTACACCGTTCAAAAATGCTGACTTTATATCCATTTGATATACTTTAAATCCTTGATGCGTTGCGTAGGCTAGGTATAGACGAATGGCTTCCAATCTGGTGACTGAAGCAAATGTTTCATCAAAATCTATCCCTTCTTCTTGAGAGTATCCCTTGGCAACAAGTTGAGCTTTGTTTCTTACTATGACATTGTTTTCATCACGCTTGTTCTTGAAGACCCACTTTGTACCTATCACGTGTTGATGTCTAGGTCGGTTAACAAGCTCCCAAACCTCGTTTTTGACGAATTGGTTCAGCTCCTCTTGCATTGCTATGATCCAATCAGCATCGTTAAGTGCTCCATCTATCAACTGAGGTTCTTCAGTAGGCAAGAAATAGGAATGTAAAGCACTTTCTCCTTGACAAAGTCTGCATCTTGTCTTTACATTTGCTGATGGATCTCCAATAATGAGATCAGAAGAGTGAGCATCTAGGAAACCAACGTCAAAGGTAACTCTGTTAAGTTTATCATAGAATTGACTGACAGAAAGGAGATTATGTTGAAGTACTTCAACATATGTTACTCTAAGAACTGAAGCAGTTCCGATGTTCAGCATTCCATATCCCCTTGTGTAGCCTTTTGAGTCATCACCAAACTCAATTGTGGGATCTTCTTGTACATAGTTGGTCAGTATGCTCTTTTGATAAGTCATGTGTCTCGCCAGCCGCTGTCCAAGATCCAAGGGTCCTTATGCACCTGCAAAACAAAAAACAATTTAGGTACCCTTTGGTTTAGTTTGGGTCCTTAAGAGTTAGTCAGTGGTTTCGCGACCCAAATCTGTCTGGCGACCTTGGGGGTCTCAGTCTCTTTCTTTTTTAAACTTTCTTGTCAGTACTATTCTCCACTGAACTTGGAGCTACTAACTTTTTCACAGTTTTGGGTTCAGGAGCTTTCTTCTTCTGACTCCTCCTGACCCTATGCTCATAGTAGTAAGAACCATATTGTGCAGGATGTTCATACACTGGTTCACCACAATGCTCTGCCCATCTGACCTTTTTTATTCCCTCTGAATTTGATCGTGGTGTTCTGGGGCTAGAACCTTTGGTCATTTTCATGTTGTTGGGATGAGGTGTTTGGATTTTCTTTTTGTTTTTCGCCTGAGGTGTGACGGATTCAGCAGTCTGAATTTTTCCTCTAACGAATCTATCAGCCAGCTTTTCTGAGCCTTTTGAGGTAGAGTTTGAAGCTTTATGTGTGTAGCCAAGTCCTTCCTTAACTGAGACTGGCTTTTGCGCTCTAAGTTTACTCTCCAACTTTTCCTTGGCTCCCAGGTACCGCTCTGTGATCAGTCCTCGCCATACTTCATCACTCTTCCCGAGTGACTCATAATCTCTTTCTACTTCTGCGAGTTTCAGACTAAGCCTAGCCATCTCAGTATCTTTCTCATAATTGTCCTTGGTCAAGACTGATATCTGAGTTTCTTGATGTTGAGACTTACTCATGAGAGATTTAGTCTCTTCCTTTTGTCTCACAGCAAGATTCTCTGAATCAGTAAAGGCCTGACAATCAAAAGAAAGTCTCTGATTTTTAGCTTTTACCTATTCCAACTCCTGAACAGTTTTACTGTACTCCATGCTCACCTGAATTTGCTCCTCTAGCAAATCTTTGTAGGCTTGAATCACATCTAGTGATTCACCTGTAGCTGAGCAAGTATCGTGTGTGCTCTGTGAAGAGGAGGTTATATTTAGTTTAGAGTTTACCTCAGTCTCTTCTCCAGCCATTAAGCAGTGTTCAGTTGATGTGTCAGGACTAGATTTTGTGATTTCAACAGCTACAAATGCAGCTTCATCTTCAGAAGAATACATAAATGTATCTTCCTCTGTTGAGTCATCAGATAGCTCTACGACAATATAGTCCTGCCTCTTCCGGGTAAATTTGTCTTTTCTGGCATGTCCTTCAGCTCGTTGGGTAGCTGAGAGCTCCGGACAATCGTACTGATAATGTCCGTCTTTCTTGCAGTTATAGCACAAAGAGACTCTGCCACCTTTCCCAGATGTGTCGTTTGATGGACTGGGAGCGGACTTTGTGTTCCTGCATTCGGAAGAAGGTTTAGATTCTTCCCTTTTATGTTTATCTTTCTTACCTGAGGGAGAATCCTTATGGTATTTCTTCAGCTTTCTGAATCTTTCCTTCTCTCTTTGATATTTGAGAGCCAAAAGCGCATGTCGTTCGGCAAGAGGAGTATCAATGGATTTTGCTACTGATACTGCAATCGACTTGCTTGCTAAATAGGGGCTAGCTCCAGAGGTGCTGACTGTTTCTTTGAAAGAACGGTCAATTGATGTGTCAGCAGGAGCACTAGCGCACGGTTGGGGTAGACTATGCTCGAACTCCTCCGTCTTCAGTTCTAAAAATATAACATGAGGAGTTAAAGCATTAAGATCAGAGCGACGTAAATAAGTAGCAAAAGGAAGCCACTTCTATCGAGGTAGCGCTCTTAGGATCTTGGTGTTCATCTCTTTGTTAGTGAACGTCCTCCCCAGCCCATTGATCACATTGATCTGGTTGGTGAATCTGGCGCTAAGCTCGTCAATGGATTCACTGGGCTCCACGACAAAGGTTTCGAACTTTTGAAGATCTAGCTCGAGCTTGTTTTCCTTGATCTGCGGGGTTCCTTGGCTTAGTACAGCCAGGGCGTCCCAAAGTTCTTTTACCGTCTTGTAGTCTTGCACTCTCCCGAGATGAGAATCACTGAGTGTCGTTAGGATTGCATTCAGCGCCACTTGGTCAAGATTGTGCAATTTCTTCTCTTCAGGCATGAAGGCAGCTTTATCTTTGGGATCCTTCCCCCAGTTTGAGCTCCTACTCCTCCCACAGCATCACATTCTACACTGTCGATCATGGGAATAATTGGTCCTGTCTCGAGGACACCAGTCATGCTGTCATGCAGAGATGTGAGGTGCGCCTCCATTCTCACGCACCATACCGTATAGTTCTCGACAGAGAACACATATACCATCTGTATACCTGACATATCAAACATTATAGACAGATAATATAAGGATGAATGAAGAGATGCTTGGAATTGAAAACGTTTTCTTGATCTGTTCGAGTAAACCAATAAGTTTTCAAAAACGATGATCAAAAGAACACTGCTCTGATACCAATTGTTGGTCCAGAGATGAGTATCAGGTGTGTGTGTGTGTGGGGGGGGGTTGAATACACCTGATTGCAAGTTTTTCCTTAAACGCGAAGGTCAGCAACTGCTGAGTTTTGCTACTGAACTAATTTAGTGCCAGATAAACCATCTGATCGCGGGGCAGAGTGATTCAGTAGCTGAGTCCCTTCTACTGATTGAGGTCAGTATGAGAAGTTCAGTCGCATAATGTTGTGCGGATAAGTGTGGGGGCCGTTTGACTTCGTCATGAAAATGTTTTTATGCAAAGCAAAACCGTTTTGGCTGGTGCACTTTTCAAGTCAGTTTTATGCAAATGATGATTTTGTAAACAATTTGAACACAGTGCAATAAAATAATAAACGACACAAGCAATTTTTAACGTGGTTTCGATACGCAAGATCGTACGTCCACAATCCTGCTGAACAAGAGGTCTTGTTGATTAATCTGAGCAAGCCTAAGAAAGGAATCTGTGCATTGGACAAACCCTTCTAAGTTATAGTCCTTAGCAACTTTACAAATCAAACCAAAGTTTGAAGGGGAGGGGATGATCTCCAACTATGAAGAAGTTCTTACAATAAGAACGATTCACAAATGTGAACTCATTCAAAGGTTCTAAGCTAAAGATATTACAATTAATGCTTAGAAAGAGAAGGGGAACTAAAGTTTCTCTAGAGAGAAGGACTAAGGATATTCATTGAGCAAGTTCTTCGTGGGGTTGGCTTTGAGTGCACTAGAGAGTTGTATGTTTGTAAGTTTGTGTTCCCTTGATGTCCCGTGCGTTGACCTTGGAGACTCTTCTCTATTTATAATTGTAACACATGCATGTATTCGTTGGAGAGGACGATGCCATGTGTCACAAAAATCTAAGGAAAACGGCCATATATTTTCGAAATGTCGTTGCAGAGTGGTTGTCGTTCTGTGCATGAGAGCAGCTTTTGTGTTAGAGACGGTAAGCTTGGCTTGCTTCTCATTGGTCGAGATTTACGGTAGGTGAGACTTGTCAGACATTAGTCTTCTACCTTAGTTGACTCTCTGAACCTCGTATACTGAATGTTCTCTACTGACATTCGACTGATAAGGATTAGGCAGTTGTTTTTTCCTTATACGGTCTGCAACTGAGTTGCAGCTTTTTAGGAGATCAAAGGCTGATTGTACTGAGTCTTCATCTAAGTTGGTTGAAAAAGATCTTCTACTGAGTGCTGTCAGCAACTAACTCCGAAGACTACTGAACCGATGACTTGGGGTTCTGGAACTTTAACTTCTCTACTGAAGTTCAGTCCAACAATATATACCTTACAGGACTTAGACGAAAAATAATCTATAACGATTAAACAAGTCTAGCCTATTACATCATAACTGTTCAAACACAAATAGGGGTCAGGACGGGGTTTTGGGATCCCTTATTCTATAGCAATACAATTCAGTATTATTACAATTTCCCCTATAACAAATGTTATAATATCGTCCCTATAGTTACATAAACTACTGACTCAAGTTCCTACTCATCTACTGAGTCAAGTTCTATGTACCCCCTATCAATGATCTACTAGACCACTAACTCAAATCCCTACACTATTTGAAAACCCCTCGACTACAAATAACTTTCAAGCGAATTTACTTTTCTTTTTATTATTTGAAGAGAAAACTGTAACCCGCTCTGCTACTAAAAAATCCGCACAGGGATAAATTTTCGAATTATTCTATCCAAATAAACAAAGGCATCCGATACTTATTGCTCGGTTGTTTGTGAATGATATAGACTAGATAATAACATGGATAATAATATATCAGACAATAATCTTATTAATATATTACACCAAAATAAGATCTTTTTTATACATGAAATATGGAATAACCCTTATATGAAAACTGAATCATGCATGCTACGTCCACAATTAATACTATACTTTCATCTAGCTCATCTATAAATAGCAGAAGGCCTCTCTTTGAGAGGTTATGAAATTTCACGAGCTCAAGCATACTATACTCAAGCAAAGAAACCCTAGCTTTCTCACTGTTCCATTGCTAGAAATTTCCTTATGTTCATACTCAGAGTGTAATCCGTACACATCCTAAACTTGGAGTCAAGAGCTCAAGCATATCATACTCTTGATAGTTGAATAATCCCATACCTAACCTGATATCATGTTAGAATCATAATGATAGATAGATTGATATATATATAGTTTGCTAGATCGTCTGATTGTTTTTACTGATCTGCACTCACTGTGAATCCGAACCATTATAAAATCTGTGTCATTTACTGCCATATTCATTTTATCAGCTTACTATTTATTATCATTATTCATCAGCTCAACTATTGCATAAAAAGAAAAGCGTTTTCACAGAATGGGCCAACATATTTTCGCATTTTCTGACTAACTCACTATCAATCAACATCTCTGATCTGAAAAAAACAAAGTTTGGCATCAGGTGTATCCCCCCCCCATAAACCTGAAATCATACTGGGACCAACAAAGATTAAATGCATTGAGAGCTAAATTCAAATCTGACTATCCAATAAGTAAATTGAATAATGCTGACAGTTGAAGATCAACTATAGGGCTCAGGGTTGCTATATCGCCCCCAAGATATGCATTGTTCATCAAGAACATGTAATATTCTCTAAGATTATTAATTGTACTCTTCATGAGCAACAATTTAAGGTATATTTTAATTTAAATCATGACGTAACTACATGAAGTGGTAGCAGAGTTCTTCTATGGATGATAACTTGAATAAATATATTAAATTGTTTATTTGGAAGTGACACAATTAAATTCATGAAGAATGACTATATTGTGATAATGACATCACTACCTCATGTATTTGGAAATGCCTCAAATGTGTTATTTTTTATATACTATTTAACATTTGCTCCTGAAATAGTATCATTCATTTTCCTAAGGAATGTAAATGCTCTTCAGGACCAACTCGTATTTTGAGTGATACATGTTTACTTCCATAATGAAAAACATAATTTGTGTCTTATTGACATTAATATAAACTTGATATCGATGTTGATCAGCCAATAAGAGGGTATAGAGGAGACAATAATAGAATGAAACGAAGCATCCTAGCAGGATTGCGTAAAGATTCTTATTTTCTTCATCATCATCTTAATGATGATTTGGAAATTGAGTATCTCTTAGTCAAAGATAAGTAGAGAGGTTTTATTCAAATGCTTTTCATCCCAAAAGCTCGATACGATTATGTGCATCTTAAATTGCAAAATTTTAAAACCAGTGAGTATATAATGTTAATGTTATATGTAGTACATCGAACATCATTGAAGGCTCTCATAGAGTTTGTATCATTCTATCAAATACTAAATTAACTATTGAATATTCCCTTTACTCTAGTAAGTCTAGATGAAACTAAGTTCAAGAATATCCGCTGCAATGGTACCATATTGAAATAATATAAGAATGTAGTGATAAATATTTTTAGATAAATTCTTTTGTATTTGACCAGAAACAAACAAAAAAAGCTTATCACACTACAATCTTGAATGTATTACACATTCATAAGAGCAACTGATATAAATTATGTCATGAACCGGAAGTTCAAAGAGATTTATGCTTTGACATGATAGGTTTGGACATTTGCGAGCAACTATGATACACAACATAATTGATAATTCATATGGGCGCAACATAGAGATTTTGAAAAATCTTTTACTAAATGAATTTCCATGAATGCTTGATTCCCATAATTGAAAATTTCATATAGGCGCAACATATTTAGATTTTTGATTAATTTAGTTATGTCACGAATACTTGATATGCGTCTTATAGATGTAGTAAATACAAATATATATGATTCACTAGATATTGACATATACATGAAAATCTCTAAAGGATTTAAATAGCTTGAAGCACACCTAAGTTGAAATTATGTTTTCAAATAAACTAAAAAAGTCGTTGTAAGGGCTGAAATAATTTAGCGATATGTGATATATAATAAGAACAATGAGTATCCCTTGAGTGAATGATAAAAAATTGATGATATGTGCCCTTATGCTTTCGTAAAGAAAACTAATATATACAAAGCAATATATATTGATAACTTAAATTTGATTTCGACTCCGAAAGAGCTTAATACTTGATAAATTATATGTATACTCTGTCGGTATGACATATATAAGTCCATTAATTATGAACTATTTTATTGATCGATACGTTGGTTTATAATTCAACTCAAACTATTTCCGACATTAAGGGGAGATATGCAACATGAGATATAGAATGCTGAGAAAATCTCATTGGATTAATTAATTAAATTCACGCACTATGAATTAGAAGTTCATCAAATAATTGAGTGTAAAAGGAATGACTAAAACCTTATACACCTATTCTATATGCATCATGAAAGAATTGAAGCCCCTCATAGTCAACATAAATCAATTGATGTTAATTGATGACAGAAAAATGTGAAATTTCTTGGTGTTAAAGGTAAAAATTTTGCGGAATACAAATAATAACACATCACTCTAAATTCATCCTGAAGATGATATGTGAATCATTCTATGAAATACAAAAGTATTTGGGAAAATTTACTCATGCCTAAAGACGGAGTTTGAATTGAAAGACTTAGGTAAAACTAAGCATTGTCTCGACTTATAGATCGAGCATCTCTCTGATGGAGTTACACCAATCGACATACTCGATATGAAGAGATTTTATATCATTATGTCATATTCACATTGATACCTAATGAGACTCATTTAGACCTAAAGAAGATAACAAAGATATTTTAGGATCAGAAGTTCCTTAATTATGTTTTCTAGAAAAAATTAATGTTTCTCAAGAAGCATGGTTCGAAAAGGAATTGACAATACCCTTTATTATCCTTAAGGCAAAAGATGATATTGGTTTTGTTTTCTAGATTCAATATTGGAGATCTACTTTAATAGTAGTTATTTATTTGTGTTGGGAGATGATTCAGTAGCTCACTGCTAGTAGATTTGAATGATCCCAAAACCCTAATTTGATTGATGAACCATTGAGTTGTAATTGTATTGTCATGTCTCTGAGAGCTTCAGACTCAGTAGACATTCCTTCAGCATGGTTCAAGCGCTCAGTTCTGTCTGCTGACTCTTCAGTAGACTATCAGCCTCAGTACCATGGAGAGAAGACTCGGTAATCTTGGACTCGGCGGGAGCAAAGATATCCGAGAGGCTTTCATACTCGGTAGTCTTGGACTCGGCGAGAGCAAAGATATCGAAAGGAGTCAGTGGAACTGGACTCAGCAGGAGCAGTTCACTGAACTCATAATTGATCTTTAGTAGAGTTGGACTTAGCAAGGAGTATACTACTGAACATATATCAGACTCAGCAACGGCCAGACAGTCTCTTGACTGTCAGTGATCTTATAAGTCAAATCAGTAGAGTCATACGAGGTGCAGAGAAGTCAGCTTCAGATCTGCCTTGAAGTCTGTTTGTCTCACCTACTTTCTACATCATCGACTAATGACAAGCTGTCAGCTGTCTACTTTGTGATTAAAGCTGCAAGTCAACATATTTCCAGAAATAGAGGGAAAAGACTCTGCCAGATCTCTTTGAAAGAGCCGTTAGCTACCCAAAAGAGAGTGACACATAGATCATCGTCTCCAACGGATCTTTCCATGACACATAGAGGGAAGAATTCAAATCAAAGCTAACGCACGAACCAAGAAATCAAGAACACGCACGAGCGATTACGAGCAAATTCAAACCGACTTAAGCTTTCCGCAAGAACTCTAGAGAAAACCTTCAAGCGAAAGGCGACATTCTTGCTCAGAGGGAACCAAGCTTAATTAGATTCAAAGCCTCTAGTATCCAAGCGATTGAACACGAACCTAGAGAGATCATACCTCACTGTTCGTCGCTCTAGAAGCCTCATTCTCGTTCCCTTCCCTCTAACCTAAGCTCAGCTGACCATATCTATAACTTAGATCGAAGGGGTTCATCCCTGAACTGCTCTTTATTGTAAAGAACTCCTTCATAGTTGGAGAGTTTGTCAAACGCTTTAGTTTGATCCTTGTAAACTGAGACTTGCTCAGTATAATCTTCAAGATCAGTGTTTGTCCAGTGCACAAACCGACTGAGACTAACTCAGTATAATAAAATAGCCTCCTGATCTTTTCGGGACAGTGGGCGTAGGATTGTTTGATATAACAGAACCACTTTAAAAATCGTTGTGTTCTGTGTGCTCTGTTTTACTGTTGCATTGATTTCTGTTCATACTGAAAATATCTTTCAAAATCATTCAACTGTGTTTCAGCAAAGCTTAAAAGACTGCACTAATATACTGAAACAATTTTAATAAAAAAAATTTCTAACTCAACTTAATTGGGCTTACACATTTCCGCACTCTACTGAACTTTACTGAACAGTACTGAATTCTGAATTCAGTTAGCTAGCAGGCGTCAGTATAGTTAGTCACTCTGCCACGCGATTCAGAACAACTTATTTGGTCTACTGAACTTGTTCAGCAAGAGACTCTCCTGAAAAGGACTGTTCGCGTTTTAAGTTGAGAAAGTTTTCAAGTGTATTCACCCCCCACCCCTCTACACCTGAACGTTTATCTCGGGACCAACAATTTGACTCCCTAAATTCTAAATTGGTTATAAGTCTTAGGACTGTTATAATTTATCTCTCTTGTACTATACTTTATCAAAATAATTAAACTTGTGTTACACATATTATTGTGGACCTTCAAAATAACATTGAAGATTGTTATCTTGAGGGAGTGACAAGTAATAAATAATCCTGAAAATTAGGGTAACCATAAATGTTAAATGGCCCTAAAGGTTAAATGGTTGTACTTTTTTTTTTCCAATTCTATGTTTTTCCCCAAAGAGTTTTCTTAGTTATGATTTTTAACGAGACAAAAGTGCAACACATGATCTCCAAAAAAGTGGTGACATCAACATCAACAAATTCTTTCAAGTGATGATCTAGCATAATCTTTTACAAAAAGACATTACTAAGATCAACATTCAATAAGTTTGTACACAAGTTCAATATGCGTTGACTCAGTGATTTACAATGACTATTTTGAAGGGGAGCAACTGTACGCTTATTCGTTCAACCAGTTTTTATCCAAATGAGTTTCTCTGGTAAGGTTTTAACGAGACAACAATTTATTTTAGGGATGGTGAATCAAATGGGAGTATTGTAAATTTATCTACATAAATATTTACCATATATATGATGACCCTATACGCCCAAAAGTACAGCTTTGTAATTTTATAAATAGAATTCTAAAACCTCATAATAATACGTTTTTCATTCCAACTTTCTCTATTATTATCTAATTCTATCTAATACTCCCTCCCTCCCGCTATTGTTGTCCTACTTTCCTAATCGGGTTGTCCCGCTATTGCTATCTTCTTTCCTAAAATGACAAACTCTATTTTTAAACCTAAAATAAAGTGGTCCCTACTTATCCACTACTCACCCCAAATTCTTATACTCTCTCTCAAAAATCTTTCTCTCACACGATCCATTCCGCTCCGAACTCGAAAATTTGTAATTTTTAACTTTTAGAAAGTTATGATTATTTTTTTCAATTACAACATGAAAGATTAGAATAAAAATAAATCTGTTGCCTCAACTATGCGTTGCAAAAATTTGGATGAATTCTAATTTTTTACTACCAACCACTCCTCAAAAAGTGTGTCTATTTATTACTCCCTCCGTCCCGTAATTCATGTCCACTTTCTTTTCGACTCTGTATTTAAAGAGAGTTGTTACTTGTGTATAAAGTTATATAAAGTTGTGGGTCCCATAAAAAAAATTGTGTGTAATAATTTGCTAAAAAGGAAAGTGGACAAGAATTCTGGGACAACCTAAAATTGTATAATGGACAAGAATTATGGGGCGGAGAGAGTAATACAATTAAAACTCATAAAATACATACTTTAACATAGTTTTTTAATCTCCGTGACGAAACCAAGGAAGATAGTAATAGCGGGATGGAGGGATTACATAACAAACTTTATTATTTTATAATCAATTAATTGACTGTGATATATGCTGAAGAAAATATATATAATCTAATCCAATATATACTCACAAAATATTACGATAACTATTAAAGTCAACATTGGCTTGAAATAAAATTATTGGATAATTAATTAAACCAATAATAACTACTTGCATAAAAGGATAAATTTATCGTGACATGATCACAAACTTTCCTTGTATTCTCGTAATCACATCAAACGAATTTGCGGGCTCAGTAGATAATTGGTGGTTTATGACTAATTTTATGTCTTAATACCGTTAATCTTTCGAAAAAGAGCTAGCAACTAAAGCAAAAAAAATAATTTAATAATAACAAATTGCATTAGATTAACTAAATAATATTGGATTAAGAAATCTGATAACTTTCACTATTAGTGGTATCTGATTGTTTCCTTTTCCACTGTAGATTACGTACGCGCGCGTGATATATTATATATACACAATAAATCATCAAAATCTGAAACATAATGATATTGAAGAAACCAAGTTTTTTGGCTAGCTCTGGATTGGATTAATGGCGAAAATACACCCTAACAGATCGGCAAGTACTAGAAGTAATTCTTCTCGCTCTTCATCAGAGAGAGAAACATTCACAGTATGGATGAAATCCCTCGTGTTCAACGGAAACGGCTGTACTGTCTTTAATTCAAGAGGTGAAGTTATTTTTCGAGTTGATAATTATCAGAAAAAGAGAAGCAGTAAAGTCTTTCTCATGGATTCCAGTGGCAAAACGTTGTTCTCCATTTATAGAAAGGTGAGTTTTTGCATAAATATTCACAGGAAAAGGAAGAAGAAAAAAAAAGAATTTTTTAATTATTTATTTATTTCATGCAGAAACTACGAATTTTTAGTCGCTGGGAAGGTTTCAAATGCTCGAAAGGTGATACTTGTAAGGGAGGCTTTTGCTCGGAAGGTTTCATGAAGCCATGGTTTAGTGTGAAAAGAATTCACAAGATTTTCAGCAGAGATATTTCATGCAGAGTAATCCTTAAATGCGACAAAAATCGGACAAGTTATTGCAGAATTATGGGATTGGAAGGGAAATCTTCCTTCAAGATTATAGACTTCTCAGGCCAGCTTCTGGCTGAGGTGATTTATTAACACTTCTTTTTCGATAATTAATTAGGCTTTTAGGGTTTAGGGCATGATTATCGTTTAACTTTTAGAAAAGATTTAATTATTTTTTTTCCTGTTTAGTAGAATTTGGCATGTTTTATTAATGGCTTTGATGTATGTGTGTGCAGGGTATGCAGAAGCAATCATCAGAAGGTGTTCCATTGGGGAAAGATGTTTTATCATTAAGTGTGGAGGCACATGCTGATCAATCTCTTATAATGGCCCTTGTGACGATCTATGGTTTGATCAGTAATAAGTTGTAAATATTTGTATAGCACATGTTTTTTGTTTAAATAATAAGGGAAATGAAATAGAGGTGATCAATTCCCAAATCTGTTGGTCAAGAAACGAGTTATCCAGGTGTATGGGGATACAATTGATTGCAGATTGCACGTTCTTTCTATTCAAACGCGAAAGTCAGTGGAACGCTAATAAAACTCGCCAATTATAGGAACTCAATGCGTTACAAGGGCTTCCTGATCAGAATGAGTGATAACGTTTACTAAGGCAGTAAGATGAAATTTAGTTTATGCTAGAGTGAGTTAGGTTATATGTGTGGAAAGTTTAGGCCCAAGTTATTACTCTGAAATCCTAGTTTACTTGTAAATTTGTGCACCAAATTAATGTTGTTGATCCAAACGTGATGAAAATGGTATTGTGAGGGGTGTTCTAGGTTGTTGGTTCACAGGATACTCGGTCCTATAAGACCTTCTAAATACGTTGCTACAACAAATCATTAATTTAGTGACGGATTTTAATATGGGTCACTAATTGCTGATGGATCCATGACGGATTTTTTAATTAAGAAATAGTGACGGATTAGTTACGGAAATATTAGTCACTAATGTTAATGACGGACATATTCCGTCACCAAAATAATTTTATCTTTTTTCTTTTTTCCTCGTGACGGAATTTATCCGTCACCAATTTATTGAAGCAGGCTACGCTTGAATAGTATCGGATATATCCGTCACTATCTAGAAATCAAATTTGACTTTTAAAAGAAATTCGTAGTGACGGAGTCATCGTCACAAATTAATACATTCGTAGTTCTCTTTCTTAGAGCAGCTGATTGCGAACCCGCATAGACGAGAGGATGACACCTCCTCCCATGGTTGATTATTACGTATTTTTTGATACATTAGCATTATGAAAATATGCACATTTTTATATTTATGCTTGCTCTTATGAAGCAACGAAATACCTATGGTTTGGTACATAATAAATTGTCCATCTTTTTTTCCAGACAGGCGACGTGGTTCTATAATCAATACTCCCTTCTTTATCAATTCTGAAAGAGTTAAATTGTTTTGAATCAGCATTCTAATTTTTCTTGGATCTATCAGTCTAAGCTGTTGTTTAGAAAACTTCTACTATTATCTTCACATTTACTAAAAATTGATGTTATTGCTACGTAAATTTCTTTCAGGTGTGTATTGTCTTATTGGTTTCGTTGAATAATGTGTTTTTTGCTTTTATGGAATTGGGGAATTAGAAAACAAAATATAGTAATAATTCTAAAAAATAGTGACGGAATAGTGACCGGAAAAAGTAAAAATAATAATAAATTGGTAACGGAATGGTGACGAAAACTATCTGTAACGAAATGGTGACGATATTCCGTCACAACATAATCAGTTTTTCTCCGATATTACTGAGCAAATAGTGACAGACATTCCGTCATTAACGGGTGACGGACCAATTCCGCCACTAAATAGTGACGGAATGTTCGTCACCCATAGATGCGGGACGCGACGGATGACGTAACGTTGGTGACGATTTTTCCGTCATTATGTCCGTCACCAACCGGTGACGGAAGCGATATTCCGTCACAAATATTTAGTGACGAAATTATTTTGACGGACATAATCCGTCACTAAAGAGAAATAGTGACGGAATATTTGTTGATAGGGATGGAAAAATCTGTCACTAATAAGCAGATTTGTTGTAGTGTTGATTTCTATAACAAATATCGACTTCATTAAGGCATCCAATTGCAAGCTTCACGAGAAGACGAGATTGGGACAAAAAGGAAATAGATTTCTTCAATAATTCAAGTCTCCAAGAGAATAATTAAAACAAAATAACATTATAATTTAAAAAAGCGGAAGTTATATATTTAAGGGTTTGTATGTGCCCTTCCTCGTAATGCTCCAAAATGGTTAGGGGCCTTCATCATCATTGCTGCTTCAACCACGAAGACGGACATGCAGTGTCATCATTAAAGGAGTCGCCGTAAATATTACAATATAGTCATACCCGACCCGCTACTTTTGACAGCTCTAATTTTTTTTACTGTTGGTCCGGAGACGAGTGTCAGGTGTAGGGGGGGGGGTGTGAATACACCTGAGTACAAGTTCTTTTTCTCAAACGCGAAGGACAGCTGAGCTGTAGGTTGCAACTGATGAACAGTGCCAAATAGTAACCCTCTGATCGCGGGTCAGAGTGACTCAACTACTGAGTTTCTTCTACTGACTTCTGTCAGTATTAAATTCTCAGTCAGAGAGTTAGTGCGGATAAGAGTGTAGGGCCCGATAGACTTCGTCTCGATTTGAAAACGCATTTTTCGCAAACCAAATAATTTTGGCTAGTGCACTTTCAAATACGTTTTATGCAAGGTATGAGTTGTAAGAAGTTTGAATGCAATGCAACAAGCGATTTTTAACGTGGTTCGGATACGCAAGATCCTACGTCCACGGTCCTGCTGAACAGGAGGTCTTGTTGATTAATCTGAGCAAGCCTCAGCAAGGTATTTGTGCACTGGACATACCCTTCTAAGTTATAGTCCTTAGCGACTTTACAGTCCAAACTGAAGTTTGAAGGGGAGGGGATGTTCTCCAACTATGAAGGAGTTCTTACAATAAGAACAGTCACGAAATGTGAACTCCTTCGAAGGTTCTAAGCTATGGATATAACAATGGAGCTTAGATAGAGAAGAGGGATCTAAAGAAAGAAACTCTAGAGAGAAGAACTAGGAATATTCTAATGAGCAAGTTCTTCGCTGGATCTTCGTGAAAGCGCTAGAGTGTTTCGAAAACTTGAGCGTGTAATCCCTTTGATATCCCGTGCATGGAGCTCGGAAAGACTTCTCTATTTATAGTTGTGACCCAGACATTTGTCCGTTGGAGGGGACGATGCCACGTGTCACAAACGTCCAAGGAAAACGACCATATGTTCGAAATGTTGTCGCAGAGTAGTTGGCCACTGTGCATGAGAGCAACTTTAGTTGGTCAGAGCAGGTAGAGCTTAGACCGCTTCTCATTGGTCGAGGTTTATGGTAGGTGAGACTTGTCAGACATCAGTCTTCATTTGAGTTGACTCTCACTCATCCTCGTATGATCTTGTGCTGACTTTCGAATAATGTTAAAACTCGGGTCATTTCCTGTCGGATACAGTAGATCTGACTCGATCTCTGTCTTCTTCATCTGAGTCTGCTGATAAAGGAATGTTCTACTTAGCGAAGTCAGTTGGTGATTCTGAAGGTACTAAGGTTGGTTCTGTGTTCTTCTACTGATGTGAGTCAGCTGATGAGAATCTCCTACTGAGCGGAGTCAGCTGATGACCTGGAGAGCACTAGCTCTTACAACGGATGACGTGGGGTTCTGGAAAGTAATTTCCTACTGAAGTTCAGACCAACACTTACCCCTTACAGGACTTAGACAAACCAGATAATGAAAATACGATCAGTCAAGCCTATTACATCATCTAATCCTAAAGACACTATACTAAGGGTATAAGACGGGTTTTGGGATCTTCAATTCCATAGTATTAAATCTCTATGATTTCCCCCATTACCGATAAACAGATAAGTCCTATTACAAGAACTACTGATAAAATAATACTAAGTACCCTCTAAGTGATGATTAAAATCAACCACTGACTCATAACCCAACAATTTTCCCCTAATTGATGATGCCAAAACTAGTAAAACTACTAAGTTCTAAACTACTGACCCAAAGAGACTTCAGAAAAAAAAAAAACTAAACAGATAAAACAAAGGAAATCAGTAGATAAAAGATAGGCATATCAGAGAAATAGGTTACGTGTGTGTGTCTGATCACTTTAGTGATTAGTTGTGATAAAGTAAATAAACACAGTCATAAGACAATGAGTAGTTGTATGGCCAAGCGAGAAACTGATTAATATATATGAAGAGAAATTACAATCAGTCCTAGCTTCTACACAAGGAGAAAAATCAGCTACTGCTATCGTCTGAACTTCTTGATCTTGTCCTTGAACTCGGCAGACTTAGCAGCAGGAGGATCCAACCCGTAAAATCTGTAGATTCTGGCTCTGAGGGTCTGGATGTCCTCGAGATCGTCTGGCTGCAGAGGATCTAAGTCGTTGTGATGTGCAGCAACTTCGACCTCATCTTCAATCTCCTTAGTACATAGAACTCCTCGAGATGTCATGGGTGGAGTCAGCTGTCTGTAGGCAGGGGCAACGAGTGGCAACTTCTCCTTGAAAAGAAGTAACTTGATTTGTGCTCTGAAGTTTGCGTCGTACTGATAGATGAATTCGTTGAAGAGATCAGCAGCAGACACTTCAGCAGGATAACACTGCCACACATAGTATGCCTTGATGAATCCAATCTTCAGCTCCTCCCACTCCTCATTCGGAGTCTTCTTCAGATAAGCTTTTTGTGCACCTCGTCGGAAGAACTTGGAAGTCCTTAGCACCTACTTGCTCCTATCGAGGATTGCTTCCTTGGCGATTTTTTTCAGTAAGCTCAATGATTTTTGCCAAGTCGTCCAACCTCTTCTTCTCTTTAAGGGCCGCAGCTCTCCTATCTCCTCTCCGGAGATTTAGCCCTTGTTGCGTGGCCTCCCAGGTAGCCTTATCCTCTGCCTCCTGCTCAGGTGTTAGAGTAGAGATCTTCTTCATCCTCTGAGCAAGGGGCAGGTTGTCAGTGTCCGAGTCAGCAAGCTCATCAGTAGATTCCTGAGCCTTCTTCTTCTGTTCATCCATAATCTTCCTCGCATGACTCTTGGACATTTTGGAAACTGTCTGTCTCGTCTTCTTCTTAGGCTTCTGGGCCTCTTCCTCCAGTCTCATCTCGTAGTCCAACTCGTCCTTGAGGAGCTGAGCCACTCGTTTGTCATGTTCCTCCTGCTCCGCTCGAGTTTTGAATTTGGGCGTCAGGGAAGGAGGTGGAGTAGACTCTGTAGCTTTCTCCTTCCCGGGCCTTTGCGGTGGCAGGGGTTCGACCTCCTGGTCGACAAATCTTGCGACCTCTTCTATGTGCTGCACCTGAGCCGAGGATCCTTCACTTGATCCTCCGACTAGCTCGGGCAGCTGAGTGGTTTGGACTTGAGGGATTTGGACTTCGGGAGGGGGAACTGAGCTGGTTCCAGCCTGAGCTGCTAAACCTTCCCCCTTGAGGATTTCCCTCACTACTGACTGCCCACCCACCTAAGCTCTCCCTTCCCTTTCTTCCCCTTTTTTGGCATCATCAGCAGTCAGGGTCAGAAGGGCATGAATTGCTGCTACTTCCTTCTGAAGGTCGAAGGTGGTGGTGGTGTTGAAGTATCCGACGGCATCGCAGTAGTGTTCCCAGTCAGCCTCTTGATCCTTGCGGATCTGGCGAATTTGGGCTGCTGTTTCTTGCCTCTGCTTCAGAAGCGATGTGTCGTAGGAGGCAGTCATTTCTGCCTAGATGAGCTTCAGGGCGGCCGCCTGAGTTTCTAAGGTCGTCTGCACGCTGGAGGTGGCCATCCTGGTCCGCTCATCCATTGTTGTTTGGACTATGGCTAAGCTCTTAGCCAGCTGCTCAGCAAACTTTTTCTGCTGGGCTTCGAGCAACTGCTGACACTGAGCAGCCAAATCCCCCTTCTGAGTTGCCAGCGCAGTCTCGATGATCTCCTGAATATTAAGAGTTGGCGTGTTCGAGAGCTTCTTGACTGCGCTCAGTCGTCTGTCAATAGTCTCCGTCTGAGACTTTGTATACTGTGCCCACTTTAGGTGGACGTCCTTAGCTAGGAGACGATTTTTGTCTCCTTGCTTCTTGATCACGCAGTTGACAAACTTGGAGGACACGAAACCTATTGGCTTGATCTGGTAGGACGAGGTTCCGAGCCTCTGCTCTGAGGCTGCAAGTTGTTGCTTCCGGCTGGGCTTCGAAGCAACTGGGGCGTCACTTGATTCAGGAGGTGGAGGTGGTGACTCGCCCTTCTCGCTGGGAGACTTTCACTCAGCAGAATCTCCCAATTCTGCGTCCTTGGGTGGTGCCTGGTCCTCATCATCATTGTCATTATCGTCATGATTGGAAGGCGGCGAAGGGCTTCTGGCTGTCTGCTGTGAGGACCTCAGCTCCAGTAGATAGAGCATGGCTGAGCGCAGGTCCTTGAAAGATGCTATGTCAGCGGGTTCCCCAAACCCTATTGCTGACTGCAGACTTTGCTCCTCTGCCAGAAGGGACAATGCACAGTGCTGCTGGATCAGCTCTGCAAGTATATCCCAATTCAGGAATCTCAGCAGCATCTGAGTCCTTGCCCTTATTGCGATGTCGACAAGATCCTGATGAAAAGAGATCTCAGGAATCTGTGCAGCGACATCTCCTGTGGCGCGGAGATGAGTCATCTGCATCGTCGACGACTGTTCAGATGAGACTTCAGCACCAACCGGTTCCTCAACTTCCTCCGGCTGAGTCTCTTACGAGCTGACCCGCTGTACCTTATCTTTCAGGGTGGCACCCTCTATGCCGATATCAGCGTCCAGAATCTTCTTCTCCTGAGGTGGTGGAGGGGAAGCAGGCTTTGCGGGGGGCCTTAGAAGCTCCATCCTTGAAGAGATTCTTCCACTTCGGCTGATCGGCCCGTGGAGGCAAATCAATGGATGAACTTTTAAGCTCAGATGCTACACGTCCAACTGACTTCTCAGCCGTTGCTCTTGTCTTGAACTTGATGAGCTTCTTGTCGAAGTACTTAGAATCAACAAAGGATGCATGATTCGTCACTGAGTCTTTGATCAGTATGGACACCTTGGTCCCATACAGTAGTTTACCCACACTAATAAGTCTTCTCTCTCCAAACTCAGTTGATGCAAACTTTTGTGCCTGAGCCTTCAGCTCGGCCACAAAGAACTGTGTCTAGTTCACCTGGACTCCGTCTACTATCGCCATCATCAGTTGGAGTCGAGGCTTGGACAGCTGGTTGAATGAACGTGCGGCGCTCGTCAGGATGTGAATGACTATGTAAGAAAGCCCTCTGTACTCTGGCAGGAGTTGGTTCTTCGGCAGCGCAGACTTGAAGGAGATGTCGTCCCTTCCACAGAAACGGTGGACATATGCATTCAGTTCCTTCTCCTTGTAGCCCACGGGGGAAATCCCGTAATCCGGAAGATCGAAGGAGGATTTCACGGCCTCCCTGATATTGATATCGGTGTGGCTGGATTCCCACTTCTGAGGGGCCACTTCCCTCATGTAGGCGATCTCCGATACCTCCCTGTGCGTGTCCTCCACGGAACGCCAGTTGAAATAAAGCTTCGCCACTTGTTGGGGAAGATAAGTGCGGGGGTGCTTCGTTACCAGAAGCTTCAGGCCAGACGCCTCCAGAGCCGAGAAGATGGGCTCAAGGTAAGGAAGCTCTGCCTGATGGAAGACCATCGTCGGTTCGAAGAGAACCCTCGACTGGATGATCTCCTCGATATTGTGTGGGGTCTGAGCAATCACCATGGATATCTACAAGAAACTCGTTAGCACTTGAAAATAGAGTAAGTTAGATCAAGGATTGCAGATAGTTAAGAATTTACCGTAAACACAGAGCTGATGAAGATAAAATCAGTTTGAGAGGATGAAAGATGCAGTAAAAACTGAATGCTCAAGGAAGCTCTAAGTGTGTAAATGGCGTAAAGATAGGATTAGAGTAAAAATGTGAGATTTTATAAGATTTGAATATCAAGGGTTTTTCAATCGAACGGCTGTTATAAAATCTCGCTTTTTTATGACGGCTGTGATCAGATGTTACAAAAGGAATGATTACATTAGCCGCCTCTAATCTAGACCCACGTAAGATAAGCGCAGATATAGTAAGGTGAGAAGACATGCATTAAATGTGTTGCAGGCAGCATTAAAGGCTAAGCATTTTAAATGAGAACGGTTTCTACTGACTTAAACCTTAAAAATTTATGGCGGGAAATAAATGCACGTCATGCTACTGAATGCAAACGACTGACTTAATAAATGCGAGCATGCTTCTGAGAATATTAAACAATCTAACTACGCAAACCTCTTCAGTTGAACTTTTACGATCAGCTGGTTACCGTAATGACTCAAGAGGATCCTTGTGGTACTGATGACCATGTTCCCCCTTACTGTGTACTGTATGATTCACCCGACTGAATCAAAGTACTGAGTCTGACTTCTGACCTGTCGTACTGACTTCTCTTACTGACTCGAGTCAGCAGGATCTAGTAGACCTAACTCAACTGATAATTCTCTGAATCTGTTCTCAGCTATTGGTTTGGTCAGTATGTCTGCCCTTTGCTTGTCAGTATGGATCTTCTCCATCCTGATATCCTTCTTTTCGACAAGGTCTCTGATGAAGTGGTGTTGGATGTCCACGTGCTTGCATCTCGTATGAAGAACTGGGTTCTGAGTTATAGCAATCGCACTGGTGGAGTCGCAGTAGATGGGCACTTCATCTTGAGTAATTCCATAATCTCTCAGTTGTTGTCGAAGCCAAAGGATCTGGGCACAACAACTTCCAGCAGCCATATACTCAGCTTCAGTAGTGGAAGTCGCCACTAAATGCTGTTTCTTAGAGAACCATGATATCAGCTTGCTGCCTAGGAACTGACACGTTCCGGAAGTTGACTTTCGATATATCCTGCATCCTGCATAATCAGCATCAGAATAAGCCGTTAGAGTCAGATGATCATCAACAGGATACCATAACCCTGCATCAGGTGTTCCCTTCAAGTATCGCACAATCTTCTTTGTTGAGTCCAGATGACTTCGCTTGGGATTCGCCTGAAATCTTGCACATACACCTATAACATAAGTTATGTCAGGTCTGCTTGCTGTTAAATATAGTAAAGAACCAATAATAGCTCTATAATCAGTAGAGTTAACAGAAGCTCCCTCTTTGTCTAGATCGATTTTAAAATTTGTGTTCATGGGGATCTTGACTGCCTTGCTTGAGTCGCAGCCAAATCTTATCAGGAGGTCTCGAGTGTGTTTTGCTTGGTTGATGAATATTCCTTCAGTTGATTGCTTCACTTGGAATCCAAGGAAATAGTTCATCTCCCCCATCATGGACATCTCGAACTTCTCCTTCATCATTTTCTCGAATTGTTGATATATAGTCACGTTCCTGCAACCAAAAATGATGTCGTCCACGTAGATCTGCACCAGTAGGATGTCATCGCCTGACTTGATGTTGAACAGGGTGCGATCTACTGTCCCCTTCTGAAAACCTTTCTGAAGCAGAAAGTCTGACAAGGTATCGTACCAAGCCTTGAGTGCTTGTTTTAACCCATACAAAGCTTTCCAAAGTCTGTACACCTGATGTCCCTATTGAAAGTCGGGCGACTGTTCCACGTAGACTTCTTCCTTCAGTACGCCGTTCAGAAACGCTGACTTTACATCCATTTGATATACTTTAAATCTTTGATGCGTAGCATAGGCTAGGAACAGACGAATAGATTCCAATTTGGCGACTGGGGCAAATGTTTCGTCAAAGTCTATTCCTTCTGCTTGAGAGTATCCCTTGGCAACAAGTCGAACCTTGTTTCTGACTATGACGTTGTTTTCATCTCGCTTGTTTTTGAAGACCCACTTAGTGCCGATCACGTGCTGATATCTAGGTCTATCAACAAGCTCCCAAACCTCGTTACGGACAAATTGGTTCAGCTCCTCTTGCATGGCAATGATCCAGTCAGCATCGTTGAGAGCATCCTCTATCGTCTGAGGTTCTTCAGTAGACAAGAAGCAAGAGTAGAGAGAACTTTCTCCTTGACTTAATCTGGATCTTGTCCTTACTGCTGCTGAGGGATCTCCTATGATAAGATCAGAAGAGTGAGCGTCTCGCCACGAACGTCTGAGTTTGGTTTCTTCTTCTGAGATTACTTCTGTACAGTCAACAGGAGTGTTAGACATTTCAGTAGTACTATTCTGTGACTGAAGCAATTCAGTAAGAAGGTTAGGATCTACTGAGTTTCCAGGTTCAGGGGCATTTAGCTCAGGAACATTAGTCGTTCCCCTTGAGTTTATATTCTCAGTAGAGGTCTCAGTTACCACTGGGCTTCCTCATCGACCGTTGGTACCTGATGTTGATTTTGTTCACTAGAATCAACCAGGTCATCTACAATGCTTGTGGGATGGGTCTGAATTTCTTTATCGTCTGACTCATCATCCCAACAATGTTGGATATTCTCAGCTTTGTCGTTTAGTGTGAGATCCTGTAGCTTGCTACTGACATCTTCAGGATTTGTCTTCTTAGGTTTCCTGTTCTCAGTAACAAACTCATCAAAGACGACATGAGGGCTTTCCTCCATGCAAAGGGTCCGATAGTTAAAGACCCTGAAGGCTTTACTGACTCGAGAGTATCCTAAGAATACTCCTTGTTCAGATTTGCTATCAAAGACCTTTAACTGATCCTTCCCGTTATTGTGGATAAAGCAAGGACAGTCAAAAATATGGAAATGAGAAATAGAAGGAGTTCTCCCTTTCCAAAGTTCGTATGGCGTCAGTCCGTTCTGCTGAAGGGTGTGAGCTGTTGAAGTCTCGTGCTTAATTCCCTCTATATCGCAGTACTCTTTAACTACTGAGTTGAGAAATTCTGTTCCTCGGTTTGAGCGAATTCTCTGAATCTTGATGTTTTTCTCCACACTGAGTTTCTTCAACAGTCTTGGTAACTCAGTTTTGACATCAGATTTGTTGGCTATGAAGATGACCCATGTATATCTCGAATAATCGTCAACAACGACGAGGGCATACTTCTTGCCTCTTATAGTCACTGGAGAAACTGACCCAAACAAGTCCATGTGTAGCAGTTGAAGGATTCCATCAGTGAAAGGTGACGGAATTGGATGATTGCTTTTCTTTGTCTGCTTTCCCTTCAAACATGCTTCACAATTTCTGTCTTTGATAAAAGCTTCATTGGGAAGTCCTCTGACTCTAGAGTTCTTGGCTAGCTTGTTCATTGTCTTGAAATTCAGGTGACTGAGTCTCTTGTGCCACAGCCATCCTATTTTATCACTGGATTTCATCTGAGCAAGTAAGCAAGCCTCAGGTTCTGCGGTGTTCCAATTTACAACGTAGATATTCTTCCTCCGCGAACCTGATAACACTGTTTTCCCTATAGATTTGTTAACAATATCATAGAAACCAGCGTCAAAGATAACTCTATTCAGATTATCACAGAATTGACTGATAGAAAGGAGATTATGTTGAAGTTCTTCAACATATGTTACTCTTGGAACTGAAGCATTCCCAATGTTCAGTATTCCGTATCCCCTTGTATAGCCTTTAGAGTTATCACCAAACTCAATTCTGGGACCATCTTCTTGAACGTAATTGGTCAGCAGGCTCTTTTGATATATCATGTGTCTCAAGCAGCCGCTGTCCACAATCCAAGGGTCCTTAAGCACCTGCAAAATAGAAACAATTTTACGTACCCTTTGGTTCAATTTTAGGTACCCTTTGGTTCAGTTCTGTCTCGGGACCTTAGGAGTCTGAGACTTCTTCTTCTGAACCTTGTGAGTCTTCTTCTCCACTGGACTGGGATATACTGACTTCCTGACAGTTTTAGGTTCAGGAGCTTTCTTCTTCTGAGACTTTGTGCTCCTCCTGACCCTCGGCTCATAATAGTATGAACCATACTGTGCTGGATGCTCATACAATGGCTCGCCGTACTGTTCTGCCCACCTGACCTTCTTGGTTCCCCTGAATTTAATCTTCTGTTTGTTCTTCGCCTGAGTTGTTGGTTCAGAAATCTGAACTTTCCTTCTGACGAACCTATCAACCACCATTTCTGAGCCTTTAGAAGTAGAGGTGGAAGCTTCATGATTGTAGCCTAGTCCTTTTTTCATTACTAGTGGCCTTTGAGCTCTAAGCATGTTTTCCAACTTCTCTTTGGCTCTCAGGTACTGTTCAGTCATCAGTCCTCGCCAGACCTCATCACTTTTCCGAAGTGATTCATAATCTTTCTCAACTTTTGCGAGTTTCTGACTGAGTCGAGCTATTTCAATATCTTTCTCAGAATTGTCCTTGGTCAGAAGTGATAACTGAGTTTCTTGAACTTGAGACTTAGTCATAAGAGATTCAATCTCTTCCTTGAGTCTCGCAAAAAGAGTCTCTGAATTAGTAGAGACCTAACAATCAGAAGAAAGTCTCTGATTCTCAGCCTTTACCTGTTCCAATTCCTGAATAGTTCTGCTGAACTCTCTGCTTAACTGAATCTGCTCGTCTAGTAGATCATCATATGCATGTACCAAGTCTAGAGGTTCATCTGTGATCGAGTATGTGTCGTGTGTGCTTTGTGAAGAAGAGGTTATATTAAGTTTCGAGTTTACCTCAGCCTCTTCTCCGGCCATCAGACAATATTCAGTCGTTGATTCAGGATTTGTTTCTCCGACCTCAACGGCTATAAATGCAGCTTCGTCTTCAGAAGAATACATGAATGTATCTTCCTCGATTGAGTCATCGGATATCTCTCCGGTGATGTATGCCTGCCTCCTCAGGGCAAATTTCTCGCGTTTGGCCTGCCGTTCTGCTCGTTGAGCAGCTGATAGTTCGGGACAGTCGTACTGATAATGTCCCTCTTTCTCGCAGTTGTAGCACACAGTTGTTCTGCCGTCTTTTCCAGTTGAGCTATTGGATGGACTAGCAGCAAATTCTGCGTTCCTACAATCAGTAGAAGGTTGAGATTCTTCCCTTTTCGATGATCTTTCTTACCCGAGGGAGAATCTCGGTGGTATTTCTTCAACTTTCTGACTCTTTCTTTTTCTCTTTGATACTTGAGAGCTATAAGTGCAAGTTGATCAGTAGCTGGAGTCTTGGAAGATTTAGCATCTGAGGCAGCTGCTGTCTTGCTGGAAGAAATGGGGTTGGCTCCAGATTTGCTGACTGTTGCCTTGTTAGCATGATCTATATGGGTGTCAGCTGGAGCACTGGAACATTATTGGGGTAGGCTGTGCTCGAACTCCTTTGTCTTTAATTCTAAAAATATAACAACAGGAGTTAAGCATTAAGATCTGAGCGACGTAAATAAGTAGCAAAAGGAAGTCACTTCAGTTGAGGCAATGCTCTCAAGATCTTGGTGTTCATCTCTTTGTTGGTGAACGTCCTCCCCAACCCGTTGATCACATTGATCTGCTTTGTAAATCTGACGCTAAGCTCGTCAACGGTCTCGATGGGCTCCATGGCAAATGTGTTGAACTTTTGAAGCTCTAGCTCGAGCTTGTTCTCTTTAATCTGTGGGGTTCCTTGGTTCAGTGCAGCCAGGGCGTCCCAAAGTTCCTTTGCCGTCTTACAATCTTGCACCCTCCCGAGGTGTGAATCACTAAGCGTAGTTAGGATTGCATTACGCGCAACTCGATCGAGGTTATGCAGCTTTTTCTCTTCAGGCGTGAAGGCTGATTTATCTTTAGCAACTTTAGCACCAGTCTGTGCTCCTACACCTCCTACAACGGCATATTGAACATCAGTCATGACTGTCGTGTATCGATGTAAGGTGCGCGTCCATTCTCATGCGCCATACCATGTAGTTCTCCACAGAGAACATCGGCACCATGCGTATACCTGACATATCAGACATTATGGGTGAGAGTACAAGGATTTATGAAAAGATGCTTGTGCAGTGAAAGAAGTTTTCAGGATCTGTTCGAGTAGACCAGAAGTTTCAGAACCGATGATCAGGAGAACACCGTCGCTCTGATACTAATTGTTGGTCCGGAGACGAGTGTCAGGTGTAGAGGGGGGGGGTGAATACACCAGAGTAAAGTTCTTTTTCTCAAACGCGAAGGACAGCTGAGCTGTAGGTTGAAACTGATGAACAATACCAAATAGTAACCTTCTGATCGCGGGTCAGAGTGACTCAACTACTGAGTTTCTTCTACTGACTTCTATAAGTATTAAATTCTCAGTCGGAGAGTTAGTGCGGATAAGAGTGTAGGGCCCGATAGACTTCGTCTCGATTTGAAAACGTGTTTTTCGCAAACCAAATAATTTTGGCTGGTGCATTCTTAAATACGTTTTATGCAAGGTATGAGTTGTAAGAAGTTTGAATGCAATGCAATAAAACAGTAAATGACACAAGCAATTTTTAACGTGGTTCGGATACGCAAGGTATTTGTACACTGGACAGACCCTTCTAAGTTATAGTCCTTAGCGACTTTACAATCCCAACCGAAGTTTGAAGGGGAGGGGATGTTCTCCAACTATGAAGGAGTTCTTACAATAAGAACATTCACAAAATGTGAACTCCTTCGAAGGTTCTAAGCTATGGATATAACAATGGAGCTTAGATAGAGAAGAGGGATCTAAAGAAAGAAACTCTAGAGAGAAGAACTAGGAATATTCTAATGAGCAAGTTCTTCGCTGGATCTTCGTGAAAGCGCTAGAGTGTTTCGAAAGCTTGAGCGTGTAATCCCTTTGATATCCCGTGCGTGGAGCACGAAAAGGCTTCTCTATTTATAGTTGTGACCCAAGCATTTGCCCGTTGGAGGAGACGATGCCACGTATCACAAACGTCCAAGGAAAACGGCCATATATTCGAAATGTTGTCGCAGAGTAGTTGGTCACTGTGCATGAGAGCAACTTTAGTTGGTCAGAGCAAGTAGAGCTTAGACCGCTTCTCATTGGTCGAGGTTTGTGGTAGGTGAGACTTGTCAGACATCAGTCTTCATCTGAGTTGACTCTCACTCATCCTCGTATGATCTTCTGCTGACTTTCGAATAATGTTTAAACTCGGGTCGTTTCCTGTCGGATATAGTAAATCTGACTCGATCTCTGTCTTCTTCATCTGAGTCTGCGAATAAAGGAATGTTCTTCTGAGCGAAGTCAGCTGGTGACTCTGAAGGTACTGAGCTTGGTTCTGTGTTCTTCTACTGATGGGAGTCAGCTGATGAGAATCTCTTACTGAGCGGAGTCAGCTGATGACCTGGAGAACACTAGCTCTTACAACGGATGACGTGGGGTTCTGGAAAGTAACTTCCTACTGAAGTTCAGACCAACACTTACCCCTTACAGGACTTAGACAAACCAGATAATGAAAATACGATCCGTCTAGCCTATTACATCATCTAATCCTAAAGACACTATACTAAGGGTATAAGACGGGTTTTGGGATCTTCAATTCCATAGTATTAAATCACTATGATTTCCTCCATTACCGATAAACAGATAAGTCCTATTACAAGAACTACTTATAAAATAATACTAAGTACCCTCTAAGTGATGATTAAGATCAACCACTGACTCATAACCCAACAGTTACACAACCACACAAAATGGTCATTCATAAAATGTATAACAAGAGTATAAATTGTTCTAGTTAGCTATAGTGACATGCTTACTTAAAATGTTGTTGGAAAGTAACGGTAGATCATGCCGCCGTTGTTCTATAGGTAGAGAATAACGATAGGCTCACCTTCCAACTATTTTTCTGCTTGTTTTTAGGTTGTTAGTTGATTTTTATGTGTACTACGATGTGATAATGCTTATATTTGTTTAAAATTGAGATATTACATGCATTCTTTGCTTATTAGTTGATGTTGATTTGATCGTTACAAAATTACATAAAAAACTCATTACCTAAAAAGAGATCCTTACTGTAATGCTGAGGCTAGGCCCAGTATAATGTACCCGAGCCCAAGCCCAACTATTACTTGAGCCCAGTAGCTGCCCGGCCCAACTGCATTAATGTTGGACCGTTTCTTGCACGGCCGTTTCCGATTAACTCTCGAGCCTGTTATCAAGCCCTACCTATAAATAGGATTAGGGTTGATAACCTCATTACACAGAGCAACTTCTTCTTCTCTACTCTCTCTTCATACTTGTCTTCATCTCTTTTACTGTGAGATCTCGACTGTGTTCTTGTGAGGGTTTGTGAGAAAACTCTTGTAATAGTCGGCTAGGTTGTGTTGGTGTTGTATTGTTGTGGTGTGGTGGTTGTAATTGGCGTCTGAGCCTCAATAAATTTATACTTCGATCCTTACAAGTGGTATCAGAGCGGGTTTCATCGCCGCTCAGCCACCCTACCTTTCGGTGACTTAGATCGCGAACGGGCGGTTCACTTTTGAACCGTAACCCTTGATCTAGAGTCATCTCAAAACTCAGGTAAGAACGAGGTTCAAGTCTCCGAACCTCGCTCTGGTAAATTGGCTTCACCTCTCTGTTTCTTTTCTCATTTCATTTAGATCTGCCGACTGGTGCAGTAGGTTTGAGATTTGCTGCTGTTAGATCTGCCGACTGGTGCAGTAGGATCTTTGCGTGTTTCCTATTTGCTTGCTTGTCCCTACCTGTGTGTTCTTCTCCTACATCTGTTCCTTATGCTTTGTGATTTGTTGATCTATGTTTACTGATCTACAAAGGATCAGATTTTTTGAACCGTCTATACGGTTTCATCCTTGTTTTTCCCTCTTCTCTATCTCTATCAGTGAGCTTTGGTGACCCCCTGCGCCCAGGACTTGATCCTGCGATTGCGAACTGGGAAATCCCTTAGCATTAATTCACTGTAAGATACAGACCCAAAGGGGTTGGTATCTAGTTTTTCTATTATTCATGGCTTTTGTATCTTCCAGTGGTATTGCCACCTTTAATGGAAAAACTGACTTCAATTTGTGGAAAAAGAGTATGACTGCTATTCTTTGTGATAAACGTGTTTCTGCTGCTATTACTGAATCTTATGATGAAGATTTATCTGAGAAGAAGAAAAATGAAATGAATGATCTTGCTCTATCTGCAATAACTTTAAACTTGATTGATTCTGTGTTGAGGAAAGTTGAACACCTTGAGTCTGCTAAAGAGTTATGGGATAGGCAAAATGAGCTTTATACAGAGACCTCCCTTCCATCCAAAATGTATTTGTTACAGAGTTTTTCAATAAGGACATAGATGAGAACTTAGATGAGTTCAATAAGTTGTTACAGTTAATCAAACAAACTGGTGACACTAGTATTGAAAACTATACTCCTATTGCCTTATTAAATGCTATTCCTGAGGTTTATAATGATGTCCAATCTGCCATTAAGTATGGGAGGGATAAAATAGACCTTGAGACAGTCATTACTGCCCTTAAGAGTAAGGAAATGGATCTAAAATTCAATAGGGATGTAAAGGTCTCTGAACATAGTACCTCTTATCAGGTAAGGGGTAGAACTAGTGTCAGAACTTGTTCTTCTTACAGTTCTGAGAAGGGGGGAAAGAAACAGAACTAGAGGTTTAGGTCTAAATCCAAAACCAAAGGGAGAAAGTGTTTTAATTGTGGAGAATATGGCTATTACATGAAAGATTGTTCTTCTCCTAAAAAGGGGAAATACAATTCTGAGCAGAAAAGTGTTTCTAATGCCATCTTATGTGATGATTTTGATGCCAATATTCTTGGCAAATATTTTATGGTTACTGAACCAAGTTTTCCTTCTGTGAACAATGTGAACTCTGAAATGATAAATGAATGGATTATGGATTCTGGTAGTGCTTATCATGTCTCTCCTTTTAAAGAATGTTTTTCAGAACTAAAAACTGGAAATTTTGGATATGTGATAGTTGCCAATAAACATAAATGCTCTGTGCTTGGAATTGGAAATATCTGTTTAAAATTTCATTTTGGTTTTGAATATATTATGAAAGAAGTGAGATATGTACCTGAAGTTGCATGTAACTTGTTATCTTTTACAGCTCTAGAAAATGATGGTTTTGGTGGGAGTTGGGGGAATGGGTGGATGAAGCTTAAGAAGGGGTCTCTAGTTGTGTTCAAATCTAAGAGAACAAATAACCTTTATCCCTTCACTACTCTCCCTGTTAAAACTGAATCAAATGTGCATGCATCTTTCTGTGACAAAACTGTCTTGTGGCATAATAGACTAGGGCATGCTAGTTCCAAGAATATGACTACTTTGAGAAAATCAGGGGTGTTTGGAAAAGATAAATTGTCTGATTTGCCTTTCTGTGATTCTTGTGTGTTAGGTAAACAACATAAGGTCTCTTTTCCTGTCACTGTCCAATCTGAGAAACCTGTGTCTTCTGATATTCTTGAATATATACATGCTGATGTCTGGGGTCCTTCTAGCACCCCTACTCATAGTGGCTGCAGATACTATTGTCTATTATGGATGATTATTCCAGAAAAACTTGGTTATTTTTTTTAAAACAGAAATCTGAAGTTTTTCAGATGTTTTCTGATTGGAAACTTAAAATTGAAAATTAGACAAGTAGGAAAATCAAAGTTCTTAGAACTGATAATGGTCTAGAATTTTGTAACTTTCCTTTTGACAACTTATGTGTTAAGTCTGGGATTAGAAGGCATAAGACTGTCCCTTATAATCCACAACAAAATGGGGTAGTGGAGAGAATGAATAGAACCTTGTTAGAAAAGGTTAGGTGCATGTTAGAGAGTTCTGGTCTGTCTAAGAACTTCTGGGGTCTTGCTGCCTTAACTGCCACCTACTTGATTAATAGGCTTCCCTCTAGTTCCATTAAGGTTCAGTGCCCTGAAACTGTATTTTTTGGAAACCCTCTAAACTTGTCTCACCTTAGAGTATTTGGTTGTGCTGCTTTTGTCCATCAAAAGGGGGATAAGTTAGAACTTAGATCCAAGAAGTGTGTCTTTATTGGTTATCCATAAGGGGTGAAGGGCTATAGATTGTGGGATAGAAGTCAGCCTGGTTTTAAAGTTAATATTAGTAGGGATGTGATATTCAATGAAACAGAATTTCCTTGTTTATTTGTTTCTCCCTCTGTAAATCCTGACACTCCTACTAAGGTGGAGTCTCAACCCCTCCTATCTGAGTTTGATATTACTAAGTGTGATTCAGAACCTGTGATAGACCATGCTGAATCAAGTAGTCATACTGAATCTTTATCTGATGCCTCTGTGTCTGACTCTGAGATATCTGATAATCCCACTTCTGTGCCTGATTCTGTTTCTTCAGATTATTTGCTGTCTAGAGATAGACCTAGGAGAGATATTCATGTTCCTCCTAAATATGATGATTATCTGATGTATGCTCTCAGTGTGTGTGATTCTTTGGATGATGAACCTACTTGTTATTCTGATGCAATCAATTCTTCTTCTTCTGACAAATGGTTACATGCTATGCAATCTGAGATGAATTCTTTGCATGTGAATAAAACATGGATTCTTGTTCCAAAACCTGTATGTGAATAAAACATGGATTCTTGTTCCAAAACCTGCTACATGTTCTGTTGTGGACTGTAAATGGCTCTTTAAACTTAAGCATGAACCTAAGTCTCTGAGGTATAAGGCTAGGTTAGTTGCTAAGGGATTTACTCAAAAAGAAGGGGTAGACTACTCAGAAATCTTTGCTCCTGTTGTGAAATTAACTACTGTGCGCATCATGTTAGCTTTAGTTGCTCATTTTAATTGGGAACTTAAACAGATGGATGTTACAACTTCATTTCTTCATGGTGATTTAGATAAGCAGATATTTATGAAAGAACCAGAAGGATTTATAGATTCTGCTAAACCTAATCATGTATGTTTGCTGCAAAAGGCTTTAAATGGTTTAAAGCAATCCCCTAGGCAGTGGAACAAGAAATTTGATCAATGCATGTTGTCCTTGAATTTTACCAGGAGTACCTTTGACCACTGTCTGTATTATACTCAATCTGCATCTATTCCTGTTTATTTACTGATATATGTGGATGATATGCTGATTGCTAGTCCCTGTATGAAGTCTATCAAATACATTCAGAAATGTCTAAGTGATAATTTTGAGATGAAAGACTTAGGGGATGCCAAGAAAATACTAGGAATGAATATAACTAGAAATAGAAAGCTTGGCACCCTTGTACTGAATCAGATTTCCTATGTGGAAAAAGTTTTGAGTAAATTTGCCATGTCTGATGCTAAAACTGTTAATGTGCCTCTTGCTTCTCATGTTGTGTTAAGTAAGGATGAGTCTCCAAAAACTGCTTCTGGAATAAATGATATGCAAAAGGTACCTTATGCAAATGCTATAGGGTCTGTTATGTATTTAATGGTAAGTACCAGAACTGACATTGCTTATGCAGTAAGTTGCTTGAGCAGATATATGTCAAATCCAGGTATCCCTCATTGGAATGCTCTGAAGTGGTTGTTTAGATATTTGAAAGCTATAAAATCTGTAGGTTTAAAGTTTTCAAAATGTGCTGTAGGGACAAAACTGATTGGTTATGTTGATTCCAATTATGCAAATGATAGGGATAATAGAAAGTCTACAACTTCTTATGTGTTTTCTTTCTGTGGTTCTTGTATAAGTTGGAAGTCCCAGTTACAACCTATTGTTGCTCTTTCCACCACAGAAGCTGAATATGTTGCTACAGCTGAAGCTTTAAAGGAAGCTGTTTGGCTGAAAGGCCTTCTGTCTGAACTTAAATGTTTGAATAATACTGTTACTTTATTTTCAGATAGTCAGTCTGCCATTCAGTTGTGTAAAAATCTTGTGTTTCATGACCGCACTAAACATATAGATGTTAGGTTTCATTTTATACGGGATATAGTTGAAAAAGGGATTATCATACTTGATAAAATTCACACAGATTTGAATCCTGCTGATATGGGTACTAAGTGTTTAAGTGTAGACAAACTAAATACTTGTCTCAAGATTCTGAATCTTGACTTAAGGTAATTACTCATGTATCTGTGTGATATTTCTTCCTATCCTGCTGCTGCTTGTTTATTTTTGCAGGAAATAAAAGCTGCAAGGATGTGGAGGGAAGGGGGTGATGATGATAAAAAGAAACCGATTACAAACCTTCCTTCTATATGTGAAGGCACATCACTACAAGGCCTAAGGTGGAGTATGTAATGCTGAGGCTAGGCCCAGTATAATGTGCCCGAGCCCAAGCCCAACTATTACTTGAGCCCAGTAGCTGCTTGGCCCAACTTCATTAATGTTGGACCGTTTCTTGCGCGGCCGTTTCCGATTAACTCTCGAGCTCGTTATCAAGCCTTACCTATAAATAGGATTAGGGTTGATAACCTCATTACACAGCGCAACTTCTTCTTCTCTACTCTCTCTGTTATTGCGGGTGTGTCGAAGTGACGATTATAACGTTAGCCGAGGCAAGAGTTGGACTCTTTCTCCGCAAGACGATAATGCTCCGCTACTCAGTGCAAGCGGTCTATAGCACTCGTCTCCAAGATACAACGGCTTCTTAATTATGAGTAGTTGCACTACTTCTCGTAATTCCGGCGAACTACTTGATATTTGGGACTAAGGAAATGAAACTAATTTAGATGTATGTGATGAAAGAAACATAAATAAATAAAAATTGGAGAAAATGAATTGTTGGTTTTCCTTCTCGGTTGGAATCATTTATTTATAGGCATCATATGCCTTTTCTTAATAGTTGCAACGGTTGGAAGATGCATGAGATGCATGGAAAGTTGCAACGTTTCATGCAAAGGAAATGCATGCTTGCAACGTATGCAACGTTTGCAATGTTTCATGCAAAGGAAATAAGCTAACCAACTTCGTGCATGCAACGTTATATCATGCCATGTATGCATGCAATGATGAATCAACACCATCTCACCAACTGATGCCAACGTGAAGCCATGCAACACCATCTCACCAACCGATGCCAACGTGAAGCCATTCATATCACAAATGTGTCCATCCCTTCAATTGTTGACAACAGCTTTTGGCAAACAATCATTTCATGCAACGTTTATTTATGAAACGTTGCATGCATGAATTGTTATCAAGCCATGCATCTCTAAGCAACATGTCCGTTTAGCCATGTTTAGAATTAATTAATATTAATAATCTAAATTAAAATCCAACAATCCCCCACATTAGATTATTAAATGCAAATGCAAGATGTTATGCATACCAAAGTCCCAATGACCTATTATTGCATCAGGACAGGTAGTTTTTTGCTTTGAACCTTCCTTAGTATAATGTTATCGGATTTACTCGCTGCTCGGTGAACGCGATGTCTTGAACCGGTCAGCTTTCATGTAAACCAAGACAATAACATATACACAATAATTGATACAATATCTTTCGTTCTCACGTTGTGTCCATTTTGGCTTTGGACCATATCTTGGATTCATAAGTGTTAGTCTATTTGAAGCGGGCACACTTCTCACTTATATTGGTGATCTCCTATAAAGAGTATCCTGCCATACTCCACCAATAAGGCTATATGAATCATTAAAAGCTTATAAGCTTACCCTTTTACCACAAGCTACAGGTTTGCACTTGGGGCAGCTTCGAGAATGGATTTTTAGTTGTGTTTCCAAGTGCACAACTTGAACATTCTTAACTTAGTTGTCTCTTTGAACCATGTTCATGGGATCTCCAATTATCATGGTAGAGTTACCATTAAGAGCGTTATTTTAGTGTGGATTTTAATCCCATTCCCCTAACTGCATTGTACAATTGATCACGGTTAATACCTTTAGTAAACGGATCCGCAATATTGTCTTTTGACTTCACATAGTCAATACATATTATTCCACTAGTGATCAATTGTCTAATGGTATTGTGTCTTCGACGAATATGTCGAGACTTACCATTATACATACTACTTTGTGCTCTCCCTATTGCAGACATACTATCACAATGTATCAAGACGGGAGGCACGGGTTTTTCCCAACACGGAATATCCTCTAAGAAGTTATGTAGTCATTCGGCTTCTTTGCCAGCTTTGTCTAGAGCAATGAATTTCGATTCCATTGTAGACTGAGCTATACAAGTCTTCTAAGAGGATTTCCATGACACAACTCCTCCACCTATGGTAAACACAAAACCACTTGTGGACTTGAAAGGATTCAGAAATGACCATACCCTCGGCGAGGATATCATGTTTGATCAATTGAATCTCTTGCACATGTTCGACAACGGTTTTGGTATCCACCATCTAGTAGTCTAAGAATCGTCCAACAACGAACTTCTTTAGATCGACATCTTCGGTCTTGTATTTTATCTCCAAAGAGTCCCACAATTCTTTCGACGTCTTTGCAGTCGAGTAGACACTATAGAGAGTGTCGTCAAGTCCATTTAGGACATAGTTCCGACATATGTAGTCGCTATGATGCCATGCAACAGACACTATGCGTTTTTGCTCATCGGTTTCATTTTCCCCCCCAATTGGAGGTGTCTCTTTCAAGAATCGAGACAAATTCAAGTAGTTAAATAAAATAACATTTTAGATTGCCAACGCTTAAATTCAGAACCTGAGAACTTTGTCGGCTTTTCTGCATGAACATGAGCGCTTGAAATTTGGTTGTTTGTTGCCGTTGTAAAGTTCAGCGGCATGTTACTACTGCTTGTCATTACTTGGACAAGGAGATCGGGTACATCACTGCTACTTGTCGTCATTTCTTCAACACAATTATCATCTTGCGATTGTTATTGCGGTGTGTTGAAATGACGATTATAACGTTAGCCGAGGCAAGAGTTGGACTCTTTCTCCACAAGACGATAATGCTCCGCTACTCGGTGCAAGCGGTCTATAGCACTCGTCTCCAAGATACAACGGCTTCTCAATTACGAGTAGTTGCACTACTTCTCGTAATTCCGGCGAACTACTTGATATTTGGGACTAAGGAAATGAAACTAATTTAGATGTATGTGATGAAAGAAACATAAATAAAAAAAATTGGAGAAAATGAATTGTTGGTTTTCCTTCTCGGTTGGAATCATTTATTTATAGGCATCATATGCCTTTTCTTAATAGTTGCAACGGTTGGAAGATGCATGAGATGCATGCAAAGTTGCAACGTTTCATGCAAAGGAAATGCATGCTTGCAACGTATGCAACATTTGCAATGTTTCATGCAAAGGAAATAAGCTAACCAACTTCGTGCATGCAACGTTATATCATGCCATGTATGCATGCAATGATGAATCAACACCATCTCACCAACCGATGCCAACGTGAAGCCATGCAACACCATCTCACCAACCGATGCCAACGTGAAGCCATGCATATCACAAATGTGTCCATCCCTTCAATTGTTGACAACAGCTTTTGGCAAACAATCATTTCATGCAACGTTTTAATATGAAACGTTGCATGCATGAATTGTTATCAAGCCATGCATCTCCAAGCAACATGTCCGTTTAGCCATGTTTAGAATTAATTAATATTAATAATCTAAATTAAAATCTAACACTCTCTTCATACTTGTCTTCATCTCTTTTACTGTGAGATCTCGACTGTGTTCTTGTGAGGGTTTGTGAGAAAACTCTTGTAATAGTTGGCTAGGTTGTGTTGGTGCTGTACTGTTGTGGTGTGGTGGTTGTAATCGGCGTCTGAGCCTCAATCAATTTATACCTCGATCCTTACACTTACGTTAAGGAGTAGTCTTAATGTGGTTTATGTTAGCAAATGTAAAGTGTTATTTAATACAATTGAATTAATTTGTTGGTGAAAACTCCTTCCTGTCCACAAAATATGTACATGCACTAAGGTATTTTAATAAATTGGTGCTTGCTGTCTCCTTCACCCCACTTTTAATTTCTTACAATATTTTCTGCATCAAAGATTTCGTAAAATATATTTTAGTATAAATTTCTTGTTATTCTAGTGAACATGGATGCACCGATTTATGGATACCGGCAAGCAGTGAATACTAATCAATTAAGATAGTTGGAGACTAAAAGCACATAGATAAGATTGTTATAGTACTTCGTGATTATCTCGATAACGTTAAGTAATGAAAGAAAATTAGTGCTAATTGCTAGTTAAGGTTGGTTGTTAAATAACCCATGTAAGACCATTTTATGCATGATGGACCAGGACAAGACATGCCCAAGTGTAAACATAGCTTAAAACTACTTTGCGAGCAAAATAGATTTTGTGTTCGTTTTTAATTAGGATTCTTATTTGAGTAATTTAGGATTTTTGGTTTGATTTGGAATTCTTATAATCTTGTTTAATTAGTATTGTTATGATGTGGCTCAAATCCTAATCCTTAAAGAAAATTGAATCTCATCCCACATCGGATAATTAATGAAGTTTATCATTAATTTCACCTATAAATAGATTGGTTCTCTAATTGTTTTAAGTGTGTTTTTCGCATCATAGTCCACATGTTATGGGATTAGTTAGTTGGAATAATTGACCATGTTTTTGTAGGTATGTGCTTTTGGGTCTAGGATCATATTTCGGAGACCCATTTTGTATTATCCTCTTTATTAGTGGATTGTTTCTCCGCCGCCTGTGGATGTAAGTCGATTGACTGAACCACGTTAAATTCTCTGTGCCTGTTTCTTTTTCTCCTTTTGATATTCTTTTTTGTTGTTTTTGTTGGGTTACCAAGAACCAATTCGTCACATTTTGGAGGGTCCGGAGATCCAAACAAGTGGTATCAGAGCCTAGGTTACGACCTCGGGTTTAGGATGGCGAGTATGAAGTACGATATTCCGCTGTTGGATAGAAACACCAGATTTTCGTTATGGCAAGTGAAGATGCGCGCAGTTCTCACTCATATGGATTTGGACGAGACTTTGTTGGGATTTGAAAAAATGCCCAATTCGTGGACAGATGAGGAGTAGAAAAATAAGGATCGTAAGGCTCTCTCCCACATACACCTTCATCTATCAAATCAAATTCTGCAGGATGTCCTGAAAGAGACAACCGCTGCTGGACTATGGCTGAAGCTGGAACAATTTTGCCTGACCAAGAGTCTCACAAGTAAGCTACTTCTAAAGCAACGTCTTTACTCTCATCATATGGTAGAAGGTACGTCTCTACAAGAGCATATTTCAACATTTAAAGAAACTGTTGCTGATTTAGAAGCTTTGGAAGTTAAGTATGATGATGAGGATTTGGCTTTGATGTTATTGTGTTCACTAACTTCATCCTATAGTACTTTTCGTGATACTATATTGTATAGTCGTGATATTATGACGCTTGATGAAGTTTTTGATTCCTTATTCTCGAAAGAGAAGATGAAGCAACTTGTTAGTAATTATAAGGATTCAGGAGAGGGTCTTATTGCACGAGGAAGGCCATAAGAAAGAAGTTCTGGTGGTGAAAGGAAAGGGAGATCGAAATCAAGGAACCCTCGCATTAAGTGTAATTATTGCCACAAGCCCGATCACATCAAATCAGAATGTTGGAAATTAGAGAGAAAGAACCAGAAGAATCCAAATGACAAGGCTGGTGGTGATACATCAGGAAAAGCACAAACAAAAGATAAAGGAACAAGAAATTGGTGAGGCCGGAGTAGCTGATGAAGATTCGAGTGACGGTGATCTTCTTGTTGCTGCCAACTTGGTTCGTGAGCATCGTAATGAATGGATTCTAGATTCTGGTTGCACATATCATATGAGTCCCAATCGGGATTGGTTTTCAACATATGAGTCAGGTACAAAAGGAGTTGTGCTTATGGGAAACGATGCACCTTGCAAGGTTACAGGGATTGGAACCATCAAAGTTAAGATGTTCGATGGAGTAGTCCGAACACTTGGAGATGTCAGACACGTACCTGACTTAAAGTGGAATCTCATCTCACTAAATACCCTTGAGGCTAAAGGGTACACGTATGTTGGTGAAAATGGAGTTTTGAAAGTTAGCATAGGCTCTCTTATAGTAATGAAAGGAAATAGAAAAACTGGAAATTTGCATGTCTTGCAAGGCTCCACAGTCACGGGAGATGCTGCAGTTGCTACCACGTCACTGACTGACAGTGAGGTCACTAGATTGTGGCACTTTCGTCTAGGCCACATGAGTGAAAATGGGATGATTGAACTAAGCAAACGAGGACTTCTTGATGGAAAGGGCATCAGCAAATTGAAGTTTTGTGAACATTGTGTTCTAGGTAAGCATAAAAGAGTTAAGTTCTCTAAAAGAACACACAATACAATAGGTATTTTGGATTACATCCACTCTGACGTGTGGGGTCCGTCTAGGGTGCCCTCCAATAGAGGTGCACGTTATATGCTGACTATTATCAACGATTACTTAAGAAAAGTTTGGGATCTCTTCCTGAAGCAGAAGAGTCAAGTGTTTTCCACTTTCAAGAAGTGGAAAGTTATGATAGAAAAGCAGACGGGGAGGTCTGTGAAACCTTTTCGTACAGACAATGGTCTGAGTTCTGTTCCGACGAATTTAATTCTCTATGCAAGGCTGAAGGGATTGTGAGACATCACACCGTTCGTCATACTCCACAGCAAAATGGTGTAGCCGAACGGATGAACAGAACAATGATGGAGAAGGTGCATTGCATGCTTCTCAATTCTGGTCTACTGAAGAGTTTTTGGGCTGAAGCAACAAATTTGGCTTGTCATCTTGTCAATCTATCTCCTTCTACTGCACTTGACAAGAAGATTGCACAAGAGGTATGGTCTGGTACTCCACCAAACTAATCTGATTTGAGGATTTTTTGTTGTCTCCCGTATGTGCATGATGTGCAGGGAAAATTGGATCCTCGTTCGAAAAAGTGCATTTTTCTAGGCTATAAGCATGGCGTGAAGGGTTACAAACTTTGGTGTCCAGAAACAAGGAAGGTTATCATCAGTCGAGATGTTATCTTTGATGAAAGTTCGATGATACACGTTGCAGCACCTAAAGACTCTTGCATTGATGCTCCGCAAGAATCTAGTTCACAAGTCGAGGTGGAGATCGAATCAAAATCTGTGGCAACTTCTCAAGAAGATTCGATTTCAGATCGAATCAAAATCTGTGACAACTTCTGCAAAATGGATTGGTGCTATGAAGAGGAGTTGGAATCGCTTCACAAGAATGGTACATGGGACCAAGTGAAGCTACCTAAAGGCAAGAAAGCCGTTCGTTGCAAATGGATATTTAAGAAAAAGGAAGGAACAACAGGAGTTGAAGATGTAAGATACAAGGCGCGATTGGTAACTAAAGGTTATAGCCAAGTTCCCGGTGTAGACTTCAATGATATATTATCTCCGGTGGTGAAGCATACTTCAATACGAGCTTTACTTGGTATTGTTGTTATACATGATTTAGAGCTTGAGCAGCTTGATGTGAAGACCACATTTCTGCATGGAGATCTAGAGGAAGACATCTACATGCAGAAGCCTGAGGGACTCGCAGTTGTTGGGAAGGAAGACTATGTATGCTTCTTAAAGAAATCTCTCTACGGTTTGAAGCAGTCACCGAGGCAGTGGTATAAGATGTTTGATCATTTTATGACGACTCATACCTTTAAGAGAAGTGCTTCAGGTAGTTGTGTTTACTACAGAGTTGGCGGAGATGGGTCATTTGTGTATCTCCTATTATATGTTGATGATATGTTGATAGTTGCAAACAGTTAAGAAGAGATTAAGAAGGTGAAGATCCAACTCAATCCTGAGTTTGATATGAAGGATCTAGGAGCTGCAAAGAAGATACTTGGTATGGAGATTATTAGAGATAGAAAAGCTGGTACATTATGCTTAAGTCAGAAAGGGTATATTGAAAAAAATCTCCATCGGTTCAACATGCAGAATGCAAAGCCGGTTAGTACCCCGTTAGCAGCTCATTTCAGACTCTCATCTGCTTTGTCGCCACAATCAGATGAGGAGGTTGACTACATGTCACTAGTTCCATATTCTAGTGTTGTTGGGTCACTCATGTATGCTATGGTATGTTCACGTCCGGATTTAGCACATGCTGTGAGTGTTGTTAGCAGATACCTTGCAAATCCTGGAAAAGAACACTGGAAAGGAGTTCAATGAATTTTTCATTATTTGAGAGGTTCTAGTGACGTTTGTCTGAAGTTTGGAAAGACTAGTGATGGAGTTGTTGGATATGTAGATTCAGATTTTGCCGATGATCTAGATAAAAGAAGATCTCTTACGGGCTATATCTTCAGCATTGGTGGTTGTGCTATTAGTTGGAAGTCTACTTTGCAGTGCACCGTTGCGTTATCCACTACGGAGGCTGAATATATGGCCATCACTGAAGCTTGTAAGGAAGCTATTTGGTTAAAAGGTTTGTTTGGGGAGTTGAAGAAAGAATTGCAGATTACGACCGTCTTTTGTGATAAGTGCTATCTGTCTCACAAAAGATCAAATGTTTCATGAGAGTACTAAGCACATTGATGTGTGTTATCACTTTATACGTGAAGTTGTTGCTCGTGGTGATATAGTTGTGAGGAAAATTAGTACTCATGAAAATCCTGCTAATATGATGACGAAGGTGCTTCCCCTTGCTAAATTCAAGCATTGCTTGGATTTAGTTAGCCTTACTTGATGAGTTATGACCTAAGGGGTTTTGTGGAGGAGGTGGAGTTTTTCCTATCATGGTTGGAGTTTGTTCGTTTTTGAGGGATTTTTCGCCAAGGTGGAGATTTGTTATATTGGCTCAAATATTAATCCTTTAAGGAAATTAAGTTCTATCCCACATCGGATAATTAATGAAGTTTATCATTAATTTTTCCCTATAAATAGATAGGTTCCCTCATTATTGTAGAAACACATCTCAGAATTAGTCTTTGGGTCTAGGAACATATTCCGGAGACCCGAATTTGTATTCTCCTCTTTTATAGTGAACTTTCTTCCCTCCGCCCGTGGATGTAGGTCTATTGACCGAACCACGTAAATTCTTGTGTTCTTGCTTTTTTTATTTTTCGTATTTCGTTTACTCGTATTTTATAACAAGTGGTATCAGAGCCGAGGTTTGGCTCGTGTTGTGACAATGGCAATAATAAAGATTTTGGTCGAGAAATTTGAAGGCTTTTGAAGGAGGTGGAGCATGTTTGAGGAGGAAGCACCATGACATGAAGTTTCACGTTATCGGGGTACCGTTTTGCCAAGGAAGATTCCAGATCTAAAGATTTAAATGAAGGATGATCCTTGTTCGAGGGACACTGCGACTTTGTTGGTATTCTGATTTGGATTAAGCCCATTGAGGCTTTTGCGGAGGCGTTGGAGCAAGATCGTTCTGTGTTCGCGATTGGAGTTCTGATCGATGTGAAGATTTGTTATGTTGGATTGGATATTGGAGTTTTCGCCACGATGGAGATTGTTATGATCTGGCTCAAATCCTAATCCTTAAAGGAAATTGACTCTCATCCCACATCGGATAATTAATGAAGTTTATCATTAATTTCACCTATAAATACATAGGTTCTCTAATTGTTTTAAGTGTGCTTCTACGCATCATAGTCCATATGTTATGGGATTAGTTAGTTGGACTAATTGACCATGTTTTTGTAGATATGTGGTTTTGGGTCTAGGACCATATTCCGGAGACCCATTTTGTATTATCCTCTTTATTAGTGGATTGTTTCTCCGCCGCCTGTGGATGTAGGTCGATTGACCGAACCACGTTAAATTCTCCGTGCATATTTCTTTTTCTCCTTGTAATATTCTTTGTTGTTGTTTCTGTTAGGTTACCAAGAACCCATTCGTCACATTTTGGAGGGTCCGAAGATCCAAACAAGTATTATAATTCTTTTGCTTTAGGATTTTGAGTTTCTAGTTCTCCATAATCTATATGTAGAGTTCATTAGTCTTACTTTTTTTGTTTTTTTTTCTCCCTCGTTGTGATTGATTATATGTAGAGAATTTGTTCTTTATCCGGTGGATTACTGCATTAGTTTTCCGCAAACACATTGCTGTTTTCAATTGTTGCGTTTTCAATGTAATTTTCAAGTAATGTATATTATAGACAAAAAAAGGGAAAGAAAAAAGAACACATTTCTAATAAAAATGTCTGTTGGGAGATGATTCAGTCCCTCCACAACCTGGTGGGAGATAACTCAGTAGCCTAGTGCTCTGAAGTTTTGCTAAAGATTTGAAGATCCCAGAACCTTACTTTGATTGGTGAACCATTCTATTGTAATCTGTTGTTTTGTCTCTAAGAGTTTCAAACTCAGTAGACACTCTTCATCTGGTTCAGGCGCTCAGTAGATTACCAGCCTCAGTACCAGAAAAAGAAGACTCAGTGATACTGGACTCAGCAGGAGCACTATACTGAAAGGAGTCAGTGGAACTGAACTCAGCAGGAGTAGTTCACTGAACTCAGAGTTGATCTTCAGTAGAGCTGACTCAGCAGGAGTATGCTACTGAGCATAGATCAGACTCAACAATGGCTGGACAGTCTTCTTACTGTCAGGATTTATTAAGTCAAATCAGCAGAGTCATACGAGGTATAGAGAAGTCAACTTCAGATCTACCTTGAAGTCTGTTCTGTCTCACCTACTTTCTTCAGCCTCGACCAATGACGAGCAACCAGCTTTCCACTTTCTGATTAAAGCTGCAAGTCAACAACTTTCAAAAAATGGAGGGAAAGGACTCTGCCACCATCTTTGAAAGAGCCGTTAGCTACCCAAAAGAGAGAGACACAAGGATCGTCGTCTCCAACGGATCTATCCTTGTCTCTGCTCTATAAATAGAGGGATACAATTCAAATTGAAGCTCACCAAAAAATGCAAAAACACAGACAAGAACACGAGCATTCAAAGAGTAATCTCCGGTGAAAGACAACATACCTGCTCATAGGGAACCAAGCTGAACCAGATTATAAAGCCTCTAGTATCCAAGCGACTGAATACGAACCCAAGTCCATACTCAACCGTTCGTTGCTCTAGAAGCCACTTTCTCGTTCCCTATCCCTCTAACCTAAGCTCAGCAGATCTTATCCATAGCTTAGACGAAGGAGTTCATATCTTAACTGATCCTTATTGTAAGGGACTCCTTCATAGTTGGAGAGTTTGTCAAACACTTTAGTTTGATATCTTGTAAACTGAGACTTGCTCAGTATAAATCTCAAGACCAGTGTTTGTCCAGTGTACAAACTGACTGAGACTATCTCAGTATAATACATAACTTCCTGATCTTTTGGGACAGTGGACGTAGGATTGTTGGATCCGAACCACTTTAAAAACTTCTTGTGTTCTGTCTTTTATTTATTGTTGCATTGATTTCTGTTCATACTGAAAGCATTTACAAAATCATTCAACTGAGTTTCAGCGAAGCCTAATCGATCGAACTAATATACTGAAACTGTTTTATTAAAAAAGTTTTCTAAAATCCAACTGCATTGTGGCCTACTCATTTCTGCACTATACTAAACTTCAACTGAACGGTACTGAATTCTGACTCAAGTCAGCTAGCAGGCCTCAGTGAAGTCAGCCACTCTGCCACACAATCCAGAATAGCTTATTTGGTCTACTGAACTTGTTCAGTACCACACTCTCCTGAAAAGGACTGTTTGTGTTTAAAGTTGAGAAATAGTTTTCAGGTGTATTCACCCCCCCTCTACACCTGAACGTTTAATCTCGGGACCAACAGTTGGTATTAGAGCAGGAGTTCTCTAATACTCTTGTTATTCTAAAACTGGTCTACTTGAACGGATCCAGAAAACGTTTTCGCTGCTTATCATTCTTCATTCATATCATTATCTACTATGTCTGATATGTTAGGAATTAGGATGGTACCCAGATTCTCAGCAGAGAACTACGGGGTATGGCGAGTCAGAATGGAGGCACATCTGACTTCCCTCCACGACAGCATGACAGAGGTACTGGAGGACGGACCTATCGTTCCGATGGTTGATAGTGTCGTAACTCAGGACCCAGCACAAGGAGGAGAAACGGTGACCGGGAAGAAGATCCGTAAAGATAGAAGTCTCTTCACCCCTGAGGAGAAGAAGCTTCACAACTTCAACCGGGTCGCTAGAAACGCCATACTGACTACTCTGAGCGATTCCTATCTCGGGAGAGTTCAGGACTGCAAGTCCGTGAAGGAACTCTGGGATGCTCTAGCACTACTGAGTCGGGGGACTCAGAAGATCAAAGCGAACAAGCTGGCGCTGGAACTTCACAAGCTGGAGAGACTGTCTCTCATGCCTGGTGACTCCATTGAAGATCTCAACGTCAGATTCACGGATCTGATGAACTCTATCAACGGGCTGAGAAAGACGTTCTCTAACCGAGAGATGAATCTCAAAATTTTGAGGGCACTACCAGACGGTCATTGGACTCCCTTTGCTACTTTACTGAGACATTCTGATTTAGATATTGTTACTCCTGACCATATCTTTTTAGAACTTAAAGCTGAGGAGTTCGAGTTTGGTCTATCTCAAAGGAAGCAGTGAGCTGAAGCTGACACCCAAGTCGACCATACCTTCAAAGCATCTGTCAGCATAACGGCTCCGACTTCTAGCAAGGCTGAACCTTCACTCAGTGACTTACAAGAAGGAAACCTGGCTAAGAAGTACGCGCTGCTTGCCGTAAAGTATCAGAAGGAGAAGGAGATGCGCAGAAAACTCTCGAGAGTCGTCAGAGACTCCAAGGGTAAGTCTGAGTATACACCTAAGCGCACTCCTGACTCACATTCTTCTAACTGCAGGAAACAGAAGGACTCAGCTCAGTCGAAAGACAGCAAGACCAAACAAGAGAGAGTCACTACCTGCTACAACTGCAAGAAATCAGGACACTATCAGTATGACTGTCCTGAGCTGAGTACTGATGAGAGAGCAGCACGCAAAGCTCGAAGGGAGAAGTTCATCAAGAAGCATCAAGCATATATAGCTGGTGAACTCTCAGACGACTCAGATGAAGTCGATTCCTTCATGGATTCATCCGACGATGAAGCGGCATTCATGGCCGTAGAGCTTGAAGAAGACGCTGAAAAGTGTCTCATGGCAGGAGAAGAGGATGAGGTAAACTCTCACGATCCATTTAACTTCTCTTCACACTGCACACACGACACTATTTCAGGTGCAGATGAAAATCTGGACGTTGCAATCGCATATGAAGAACTACTGGACGAGCAGATTCAGATGAGTCTGCAGCTCAGTAAGACTCTTCAGGAGTTGGATACCCTGAAAGTGGAGAATCAGAGACTTTCTCAGGAGAGTCAGGTTGCTACTGAGTTAGAAGGACTTGTGTTGAGACTCTGGGAGGAGATAAACTCTCTGACGGCCAAGTCTCAGCATCAAGAACATCATATCTCAGTACTGACCAACGACTTGACTCAGAAAGATACTGAACTGAGTCTACTGAAGCAAGAGTTGTCAGGACTTCAGACCGAGCATGAACTACTGAAGAAGAGCGATGATGTCTGGAGAAACCTGATAACAGAGCGGTATATGGGCGCTGAAAAGAAGCTTGAGGCAATGCTAGCAAGCAACAAGCCTAAGAACTGCAAGGAGGGACTTGGATTCAGCCATGGAGCCTCCTCATCTGCCCCCGTACGCTCAGAAAACCGGCTAGCTGATAGATTTGTTCATGGGGAGACCAACAACGCAGAGATTCTGAACCCCCTAGCCAAGAACAAACAAAAGATAAAGGCACTTCATCCTAGCTATCAGCATTCTGACAAGAAGATCAGTTCTAAATCACCCCAGTTCAGTCAAGGGAGAACTAGCAAAGCTAAGTGGGCTGATCAGTATGGACCTCCGCAGCTGACACATCCAGCTCAGTATGGGTCATATTACTATGATCCTATAGTCAGGAGAGGACCTAAAAGTCAGAAGAAGAAGAAGAAGAAAGCCGTGTAGAAGGCAAAGGTGAGCAGTCGACCTACTCAGAAGATCAGAACTCCTGAACCTGTGAAGTCTCAGAAGTCAGCATGGACTAGTCTAGTGGTCAAATATGTTGATCAAAGTGGGAAGAAACTGTCTGACACCACTAGGGTCGTAAGACAGATCTGGGTGTCCAAAACTAACATCTAAGGACCCGAAATAAAAAATAAAGGGTACCTAAATATAACTCTGTTTTGCAGGTGCACAAGGATCCTTGGTATGTGGACAGCGGATGCTTAAGACATATGACATACTAAAAGGACCTACTGAAGAATTATACTACTAAAGAAGGACCCCGAATCGAGTTCGGAGACAACGCAAAAGGCTATACCAGAGGCTATGGAACACTCAGCATTGGAACCTGAAGGACCTATTGATAAATCTACAGGGAAAACAGTGTTGTCAGGTTCGCGCAAAAAGAATATCTATGTAGGAACTCAGCTGAACCTGAAGCTTGTTTGTTGGCGAAGAACGACAACCGAACGGGGTGGCTCTGGCACAGAAGACTCAGCTATCTCAACTTCAAGACGCTCAACAAGCTAGCTAGAAACACTCTAGCAAGAGGACTGCCAAATGAAGTATTAAGCAAAGACACTCAGTGTGAAGCATGTCTGAAGGGAAAGCAAACAAGGAATCAAAATCCACTTGTTCCATCTCCTTCCACTGATGGAATCCTTCAGCTGCTACATATGGATTTATTCGGTCCGGTCTCTCCAGTGACGATCAGAGGCAAAAAGTATGCTTTAGTGGTCATTGATGACTACTCGCGCTACACATTGGACATATTCATTGCCAACAAGTCTGACGTCAAAAAAGAGTTACCAACGCTTCTGAAAAAGCTCAGTGTCGAGAAGAACACCAAGATTATCAAGATACGTTCAGACAGAGGAACTGAGTTCCTGAATTCGATGGTGGAGGAGTTCTGCAAAGCTGAAGGCATAGAGCATGAGACATATGCCGCGCGCACACCTCAACAAAATGGGGTTGATGAAAGGAAGAATAGAACACTCAAAGAAGCAGCAAGAACCCTGCTCGCAGACTCAGGACTCCCAACCAAATTCTGGGCAAAAGATACTGACACTGCATGTTACACTCAGAACAGATCTCTACTGACTAAGCAGCATAAGAAGACACCATATGAATTATGGAACGGCAAGAAACCTTCTCTATCTTATTTCCATATTTTTGGGTGTTCGTGCGTTATCCACAATGATGGGAAGGATCAGTTGAAGACTTTTGATAGCAATTCAAACCAGGGAGTCTTCTTAGGATACTCCCGGGTCAGCAAAGCCTTCAGAGTCTTTAACTACCGGACCCTTTGCGTGGAGGAAAACCCTCATGTTGTTTTTAATGAGTTTGATACTAAAGACAGGAGTAGGAATTCTAAACCAAAGTCTGAGGACATCAGTAAGCAGCTACAGGATCTGAGCCTGAAAGAAAAAGTTGAAAAGATCCAGTTGTGTTGTGATGATGATTCAGATGAAGAAACTGAAGATAAGTCCACTGAATCTCAGCCAGCAACAGAAGTAGCTGAACAGATTGACTCTATTGAACAGAGTCAATCCCAGGTAACTCATGTCGATGAAGAAACCCAAGTGGTAACTGAGACCTCTACTGAGGATAATAATTCAGGGGGAACAAATGAAGTTCCTAAGATAAATGCCCCTGAACCTGGTGACTCAGTAGACCCAAATCTAGTAACTGAATTGCTTCAATCTCAGAATAGTACAACTGAAATGCCTAACTCACCTACTATCTGTGTTGAACAAATCTCAGATGAAGAGTTGAAACATCGTAGATCGTGGTTGGACGCTCACACTTCTGATTTGACTATTGGAGATCCTTCAGCAAGTGTAAAGACAAGATCCAGATTCTGTCAAGGAGAAAGCGCATTATATTCCTGCTTCTTGTCTACTGAAGAACCTCAGTCAGTTGAGGATGCACTTAAGGACGCTGATTGGATCATAGCTATGCAGGAGGAGCTGAATCAGTTCACGAGAAACGAAGTTTGGGAGCTTGTTGACAGACCCCGGTATTAACATGTGATTGGAACTAAATGGGTCTTCAAGAACAAGCGAGATGAAAACAACGTTATAGTAAGGAACAAAGCAAGACTCGTGGCAAAAGGCTACTGTCAAGCTGAAGGAACAGATTTCGACGAAACGTTCGCTCCAGTTGCAAGATTGGAGGCAATCAGACTATTCCTAGACTACGTAACATATCAGCGATTCAGAGTTTATCAAATGAATGTGAAGTCTATGTTCCTGAACGGCGTGCTGAAAGAAGAAGTCTATGTAGAACAGCCTCCCAGCTTTCAGTAGGGACATCAGGTCTACAGACTCAGAAAGGCTCTGTACGGGTTAAAACAAGCACCTAGGGCTTGGTACGATACCCTGTCTGAGTTTCTTCTTCAGAAAGGTTTTTAGAAAGGCACAATAGACCGCATATTATTCATTATTTGACTGGAAGACGATATCCTACTTGTGCATATCTACGTAGATGACATAATCTTCGGGTCAAAGAATGTCATCATGTGTCAACAATTTGAGAAAATGATGAAGGATAAGTTCGAGATGTCAATGATGGGAGAGATGAATTATTTCCTCGGTTTTCAAGTCAAACAATCTGAGAAGGGAACGTTCATCAATCAAGGTAAATACACTCGAGACCTCATCAAGAAGTTCAGTTGCACATCCGGCAAACCAATCAAGATCCCGATGAATACGAACATGAAAATTGATCTTGATAAAGAGGGAGTATCAGTAGACCATACTGAATTTCGGGCTATTATTGGTTCATTATTATATCTAACTGCTACTTGACCTGACATAACTTATGTTGTAGGTGTCTGCGCCCAATTTCAGGTGAATCCTAAGCAAAGTCACATGGACTTAGCAAAGAAGATTCTCCGCTATCTCACAGGAACACCTGACATGGGTCTATGGTATCCAGCAGATGATAATATTGAACTAACTGGTTATTCTGATGCTGACTATGCAGGATGTAGAATTGACCGAAAGTCAACTTCTGGAACGTGTCAGTTCCTTAGCAGTAAGCTGATTTCATGGTTTTCAAAGAAACAACATTCAGTAGCGATGTCAACTACTGAAACTGAATATATGGCTGCCGAAAATTGCTGCGCCCAAATCATTTGGCTGAGACAGCAGCTACGCGACTATGATGTTATTCAGAATGAAGTGCCGATCTTCTGCGACAGCACCAGTGCAATTGCAATCACTCAGAACCCAGTACTTCATACAAGGCGCAAGCACGTGGACATCAGACACCACTTCATTCGTGATCATGTCAAAAAGAAGGATATCAGAATAGAAAAGATCCATACTGACCATCAAAGGGCAGATATTCTGACCAAGCCTCTAGCTCAAGCCAGATTCAGAGAACTTTCAGTGGAGCTAGGTCTGCTGGAGCCTACTGACTCCAGTCAGTAAGTGGATTCAGGAGAGGAGCATTCAGCAAGGGGGAATGTTCACTCTCAGTACTGAGTAAATTCAGTACATAGAGACTCAGCAACAATCTACACGAGGTATCAGCTGACTACGATGTTCAGCTGACAGGTTTGCGTATCTCTACTCAATAGCCACTGAAATATTCTGTGCATCTATGATTCAGATTCAACTTTGTATTTAATACCTTAGAAAAAGTCATTTAATATAACGGTTTACATTAAATACACGACATTCTATGTAAAGCATGCTGAACTCTGCGGCGCATTAAATGCATGTCATATCAAGTTACTTCTTTGGCTATTTACAACTGTATTTTGACTTATGCGGCTAAATTGAACATTAAATCCTAGCCGTCCATCTCATAAAGCTATTTCAAACTGAACCGTGGATTACTAACTGTTCATCTTCTTTAACATATATAAACACGTCCAAAGTTAGAAACCGCCATTTTCACTCTGCAAATTTTTCGAACCCTAGTTTTTCTGAGAATAGCCTCCCCCTTCTTGCAAACTTCTATTTCAAAAATCTCAGAAACTCTTTGGTAAATCTTTAATGATTATTCAGCATTGTATGTGATACTTATAATATTTTTTTTTTCGATACTGATATTTCTACTTTGCAGAATATTAATCATGGCAGGATGATTCGTTAACGTACCTCGGGACATGAAGGAGATCCTTGAGAAGGATCGCGTCTGGTGCGAACCAATGATGGAGTTCGACGCCTGCGAGCTTGACTACATGGAGGAGATCCTCGACGCTCTCAGAGCGACGGGCCTGAAAGGTTTTCTGTCGAGGAAGCCATCTTATTTCCTCCCTTGACAAATTGTTGAGTTATATCTGAACTCAGAGTCAATAGAAGGGGACATCCGATGCAAATTTATAACTCATACGGTTGCAGACCATTCCCAAGCTTATTCCGAGATCAAGACGATGTCAGTGAAGGAAGCTCTTCAGCGCAGCTTCAAACTTCCCAACGAGGGATTCAGCACGGTGGGATACAAGGATGATCTGATGGACGAGTATCTTGAAATCTTCTGCGGGAAGCCAACTTCATTCAGAGCAGCCTTCCCAAAGAACGCCATGCTCCCAAAATTCAGAGCCATCGCCTACATCGTCACCCAGTTGCTGACGAGTCAGGCTGGATCTTTTGATCAAGTATCGAGGCCAAAGATACAAATGATGATGGCCATATACGATCACACGAAGATCAACTGGATTGAGTTCTTCCTCAAAGAATTCATGACTCAGTCCGCCAAGTTCGACAAATTATCCCAACGCCTAGCCGTGAAGGGAAAGTTATTATATGGACTGAAGCTGTTAGTCATGATAGAAGACTTATGCGGATCGTACAACGTTGTATATGCTGATAAGCAATACTTCAATCCGAAGAAGGTCCGATTCCAGAGCAGGGCAATAGCCCTTCAGCAAATTGGGTCAGGGCCTGCTGATCCCAAGACAGGAACTCAGAAGACCTCAACTCCTACAAAGAAGAGGTCGCCTCCCAAGTCTACTCCCAAGACACCGACCAAGAGACTGAAGAAAGTCAGTGAGGTCGTAGCTGAGGTTGTAGCTGAACCACCTCTGCAGCTAAGGGATGAGGCTGAGTCCTCAGAGAAAACTCTGTTAAGGGAGAAGGTCGTCTCCACTGAACAAGGAGATACAGTGGACCAACGGGTAGAGACTGAACAGATTTCTACGACTGAGAGCCCCTTAGATATTCCTCCACTTAGCAGCATTCCGTCTATTGAGAAACAACAGTCTCCAATTGAAGTCGAAGATTCAAAGACTACTTCTGAGTCAGAATCGATCGGGATGGAGGCATCTGCTCTGCAATCAAGAGCCTCCCGAGAGATTGCTGAACATATTCTGGAGGTAGCCAGCCACACTGATCTTATTAACCTAGCAAGGCAGGCTAGACTCCATACGTTGATCAGGTTCCAGGAGTGGTCTACCTTGAACAAGCTGATCAAACACCACTCCTGCGAACAGCTCCACGAAGAGGAGCTGATGATAAGGAACAAGATTGGCTACTCAGAGCCATCTGGCATCTGTTCCTTAGATGATTTGAGGGTTGCCATGCTCGCCATGCTGAATGATCGCCAACCAACCTCAGCAACGGCGCCCTCAGATGGGTCTGACCCCGATGGTCAGGACCCACCCCGTGATTCAGGCCCTGAGAAGCCTGATGAGGGAACTCAACTGGACAAGGATGCTCCTACTTCTACAGCTGAACCACCACTCAGCATCCTTGGACCAGGACAGTCGGAGGCTAGTACCTCGAAGGCAGCAGAACCAGCTCAGCTTCTGCTTGAGTCTGCGTTCGAGGTAGCACCCAGCCCTAAAAGCCGACGATCGAAGTCAGTGGCCAGGGCCCTGAGGAGTTAAGGAACTCAGAATAGACTCCTCGCCCGTGCCGTCCACAAGACGTGGAGGCAGACCACTCAGGCTCAGAGTGCAGAGATCAAGGGGCTCAGAACTACTATTCAGAACACACCTGCCCCCGACTTCTCAACAATCTTGACTGAAGCACTCGCCACTCAACGAGCCAACTTCGAAGAGCAACTAAAGCTGATGGAGGCTGGCCAGGCTATGTTTCTGGAAGAATATAAGGCTGCCCAGTCAGCTCATACTGCATCCATCTCCTCTATCTCTCAGGCCTCCGAGCTCAGACTCCAAATAATTCAGAAGGCTATGGTAGATAAGGTGGATCAGAAGTTGCTGGATATTCAGACGGCAGCAGACAACTCTCACAAGAAATACAGCAACAACTAACTGATGAGAGGAACGAGCTGCATGAGAGACTTGTGAAGCTGCAAAATGCATTGGACGATCTTTCAACAGCTTACAAGAGTCTGGATAAAAAGGTACAGATTCCCACCCCTGGTTTATTTGCTGATGCCAAAAAGGGGGAAGGAAAGCTGAAGGTACCTGAAGGGAAGGAGAAGGTACTGAGAATACCAAAAGGAGTAAGGACAGTGGCAGGAGCAACTCAGATTCAGGAATCTGCTCTCACTGGTCCCTCTACTCAGTCAGCACAAGGCGAGGCCCAGGGTGTCTCAGCAGCAGGACCTGTAGTGCCTGCTGAGACTGGCCCAAGTGGCTCAGGACCCAAGGATTCTGCTACTCAAGCAACTCAGACACCAAGCGATATCATCAAGGAAATTGTTGAGTATGCAGAGGAGGACTCAGAAGAGGAAGAGGTTCCTCTACCTCCTCTAGTGCAAGGGAATGGTAAGAAAGTACTAAAGCTTCCCACTCCTCCCAAGAAGAAAGGAACTAAAAGATATATCACTCCTGAGGAAGAAGCTCAGATAGCTGCAGATGAAAAACTTGCTAGAGAGATTGCCGAGACTGAGGCTGCCAACAAGCCAAAGAAAAAGCCAGTCAAAGGCAAGACTAAAGCTCCAGCAGGAGGAAGGAAGCCTGGGACAAGGCTGCCTCCAAGGAAACTGAAGCTGAGTGATGAGGCAGATAAAGAAAAAGAAAAAGAACAGCACCAGCAGCAGAAATCTGGTCAGTAGGGAACCTTAAAAGAAAAATCTTCTACTCCTGCGGACTCAGAAGAAGAAGAGCATATGCCCTCCTATGTCCCCTCAAAGAAACAAGAGCTATAAATGCAAGATATTTGGGATCAGATGGAGAGTTATCTAGACAGAGGAGCTGAAGCCAGACAGATAGAAGCAGCAAGAGAAAGGCTCAGACTGACTGATCTAGAAGCTCTGAGGCTGAAGGCTGAGAAGGAAGCAAGCCAAAGGATTCCTGAGAAAGCAGACATTCCTTACAAATACAGAGGAAGCCTACAGATCTCAAAATCCACAGATGGCCCAGAGTTGATGATTGGATGCCATGGGAACGGACTCAGAAGTGGGAGACACTGAAAGCAGACTATATCAAGAGATTCCACTTCTGGAGATACTGGCCTGACATGCACAAGTCCATTGCATTTGCTGAATGGCTTCTGAAGACTGGCCCAGAGATCTATGCTAGAGTTCAGAAGGCCATAGCAAAAAAGATTGATGTCAGGGTCCCAGCTCCAAGGATCCTGCCTCCCCCACTGAAGCTTGATGGTTCTGTACATTATGGGGTGATTGAGAAGGAGATCAAGGATCGATGCTGCCCAAGCCAGACAATTAGATGAAGATGAGCCTGCTGATTTTCCAGAGATACTGAAGCTGAGGAAGATCACTTACAGAATGTGTGGACTACCACTTCCTGAAGCAAAATCAAAAGACTTCAAAGACAAGATTCAGCAGTTCAGATGATGATAGATAGTTTCTTGTATTTTCTGTTCTGTTTTTCTTAGATTAGCATTCTGATGTATCTGTACTGAAATTTCCTCATATATAAAACATCACTGTTATTCGGCCCTGACAATTCCTGATTGTCTATATGGCCTTGTTTATTTTATTCTTAACACTCAGAATCACTCAAGTGATTACTGACTCACACACTCACTGAATATTTATCTGTCAGTTCTTATCTTGTTAGATTCTAGTATGTTAGATTGCTTATAGATGGGGGAAAATGTTGTTAGAAAGGGGGAAATTATTGTTAGTTCTCTGTATAGGTTCTGATATTTCTTCCCTGATTCCCTCAGTAGTCTAGAACTTGAAGAACAACTCCTCTGATTCTACTTGTAATACTTGTAAGGAGCTCTGTTTCTGATAGTTATAGTGTTAGGTTTTGACATCATCAAATAGGGGGAAAATGTTGGGAGATGATTCAGTCCCTCCACATCATGTTGGGAGATAACTCAGTAGCATAGTGCTATGAAGATTTGCTAAAGATTTGAAGATCCCAAAACCCTACTTTGATTGGTGAACCATTCTGTTGTAATCTGTTGTTTTGTCTCTAAAAGCTTCAGACTCAGTAGACACTCTTCATTTGGTTCAGGCGCTCAGTAGATTACCAGACTCAGTGGAACTGAACTCAGTAGGAGTAGTTCACTGAACTCAGAGTTGATCTTCAGTAGAGCTGACTCGGCAGGAGTATGCTACAGAACATATATCAGACTCAGCAACGGCTGGAGAGTCTTCTAACTGTCAGGGTTTATTAAGTCAAATCAGCAGAGTCATACGAGGTATAGAGAAGTCAGCTTCAGATCTACCTTGAAGTCTGTTCTGTCTCACCTACTTTCTTCAGCCTCGACCAATGACGAGCAGCCAGCTGTCCACTTTCTGATTAAAGCTGCAAGTTAACAACTTTTCAGAAATGGAGGGAAAGGACTCTGCCACCATCTTTGAAAGAGCCGTTAGCTACCCAAAAGAGAGAGACACAAGGATCGACGTCTCCAATGGATCTATCCTTGTCTCTGCTCTATAAATAGAGGGATACAATTCAAATTGAAGCTCACCAAAAAATGCAAAAACACAGGCAAGAACACGAGCATTCACGAGCAACTCGAAACGACCTAAGTCTTCCGCAAGAAGTTCAAATAGTAATCTCCGGCGAAAGACAACATACTTGCTCATAGGGAACCAAGCTGAACCAGATTATAAAGCCTCTAGTATGCAAGCGACTGAATACGAACCCAAGTCCATACTCAACCGTTCGTCGCTCTAGAAGCTACTTTCTCGTTCCCTATCCCTCTAACCTAAGCTCAACAGATCTTATCCATAGCTTAGACGAAGGAGTTCATATCTGAACTGATTCTTATTGTAAAGGACTCCTTCATAGTTGGAGAGTTTGTCAAACGCTTTAATTTGATATCTTGTAAACTGAGACTTGCTCAGTATAAATCTCAAGAACAGTGTTTGTCCAGTGTACAAACCGACTGAGACTAGGATTGTTGGATCCGAACCACTTTAAAAACTGCATGTGTTCTGTCTTTTGTTTACTGTTGCATTGATTTATGTTCATACTGAAAGCATTTACAAAATCATTTTAAAAACTGCATGTGTTCTGTCTTTTGTTTACTGTTGCATTGATTTATGTTCATACTGAAAGCATTTACAAAATCATTCAACTGAGTTTCAGCAAAGCTTAATCGATCGCACTAATTTACTGAAACTGTTTTATTAAAAATGTTTTATAAAACTCAACTGCATTTGGGCCTACACATTTCCGCACTATACTGAACTTCAACTGAACGGTACTGAATTCTGACTCAAGTTAGCTAGCAGGCCTCAGTGAAGTCAGCCACTCTGCCACACGATCCAGAATAGCTTATTTGGTCTACTGAACTTGTTCAGTACGGCACTCTCCTGAAAAGGACTGTTCGTGTTTAAAGTTGAGAAATAGTTTTCGGGTGTATTCAACCCCCCCCCCTTACACCTGAACGATTAATCTCGGGACCAACAATGTCCCTTTTGGATTTATATTACATTTATGAAAAGAAGATACAAGCATATAAAATATATATTCTAAGAAAGAAAACATATACATAACAATTTACTAAGAATTTCTTTGAAAATAAACTGCAAAATCTATCAATATGAAGCCACGGCTAACATACCTACACACTGAGCCGTATAAGTTTAAGCCAAGTTTTTCTTCTTGTTCTTCAGGTTGCGTACTTTCATTACAAGCTGTTGTCGTTCGCCTTCCATCTCTGCAAACTTGAGACTTATTTCTGAATATCTCTCCTGCATCTCCTTTAGTTCCACCTCCATCAACTGGTTCCTTTCCTTCAGTGATGCCATCCCATTGCCATGCCTGCTACTATTTGTACAACATTCTTGCGTGTTGTCGTGACTGCAAATGTCGATGCATTAAGTTTAGATGCATGCAAGCTTCCGATACAAATCAGAAAAGTAGTAACTGTTTATTAGTAATGCTAAATACCGCGTTGAATCTTCATGACTGTTGCTTGCTTCTTCATTCGATCTGACATTTGAAACCTGGTCCTGTTCAAGGGCGGCTATCTTTAACTTAGGAGGAAACATTGTAAGACTCTTATGAAATAAATAGCAGCAATAAACCTAAATCAAATTGCACATATATTTCATGATGACGATGAGCAGAAATCATAATTTTTCATCTGTAAAATGGTCTTTTTTCATCCCAATTCCCATCACAGCTACGAGCACGACACCTAAATGTAATATGGAGCTATCCTTCTCTCTGTATTCCTAATACGATAAAAAGCAAACACTGCAAATTTGACTAACCTTTTCAACTTCATATTCATATTGAATGCTATTTTGGTTGAGCAATTCCATTCTCTGTTCTAACTCTTCAATCTTGATGACAAGATCCTTCTCCTTCTCAAGAAATGCATTATTTGAAATTTCCAGAGTACTTTCCTTTAGCTTGATCTCATCCTGACATGAAATTATGAATTTCGTATCAAGTTCTGATATTTGATTGCACAATTAAAATGGATATATAGTACACTTGAAAAAACTCAGACAAGTAGTTAAAGAAAAAAATGAAGAGAAAGAAAATCGATATTGCGAAGAGTCTAACTCTTCAACATTATCACTACCAGATATTGAAGATGAACTATACTTACAGCATATAGCGGTCAGCTGAATAAAAGAAACATAGGAACGCACTCAATAAGGTGCAGATTTACCTCAAGTAGCTTAATTCTCTCCTTAAGATTTGCAACTTCTTTGGAAGTTGTTTTGATCGCATCAAGAGTCATTACTCGGCCTGTTTCATACTTCAACTTCTTGTCCATGCTACTCAGGGCATCTTCTTTCTTCTTCAAATCATCTCTTAATTGACAAACTTGTTTCCTTAATACCTCAGTCTCCAACTCATTCTCTGAAAGAGAATGCTCTAGTAGTGTGTACTGTGATTGGATGGCGTCTAGTTCTGATTGCAATCTCCCTGTTATTGATTCTTTTTCTTCCACAAGACATCTCATTTTGTTTAATTCCTTCTGTGACTCTTCAGCATCATTTTTCAATGACGCTCTTTCTTCATTCCCTTGCTCCACAAGTAATTCCATTTCCTTAATGGAGATCCTCATCTGTTCCAATTCATGCATGAGTATCTCCTTACTCGCTAAGTCCTCCAATAATGCTTCATTCTTACTCGTGCGGGTTTCAATCTCATCCTCGAGTTTAAAAATCTCATCAGACAGGAATCTTTGGGTTTCTCTGGTCTGCTTTTTCTGATGTTCTAGCTGCAATGTTTTATCATCAATTTCTGACTGCATCTTTTCGATCTGAGTAGTCATGGATCTCACCTGACTGGAAAACTTCCACAATCTGTCCTCATAACTGCTCTTGAATGACTGATGTTCTTCAGAAGCTTTCTTGATGACTTCTTCTAAATGGATTCTTTGCAGACGAAGCTGAGTTCCGTCTGCTAGAGCTTTGGTGGCCAGTTTCTCATTGGCTTCAAATGTGGAAGCCATCTCCACAGAAAGCCTTCTAAATTCCTCCTGAATCCTCTCTGCTGTGTTGGCGTTCTGCAACCGTTTCTTTCTCAATGTTTCTTCAGCTCTTATAGCTCTCTGTTCCTGCTCTACTTTCGACTGCATAAGAGCTTCCAGATCAGTTTCAAATCCTTGAGATTGTTCTTCAAGGTCTTCCTCCAAGCTCTTGACATGAGCTTCTAGTTCACTAATTTTAGCCAATGCATCAGCAGATTCTTTTGATTGTATTTTGAGTTCATTCTCCAGGTTCTCAACCAGCATCTCAAGTTCTTGAGTATTGGCATACGAGGATGAACATTCGTACTGCATTTTCAGTTGCTCCTGAAGCTCACTTTGCTCTAGCTTATATGCCATTTCATGATTTTCTTGCTTCATGATTTCATAATCAAGAGCGAGCTGCTCCATTTGCATCTCTAGCTCGTCTTTATCTCGCTTGTAGACTTCTATTTCAGTACGCATGTCCATGATCTGTTGTTCTAGAAGATATGCTTCCTTGGCATCACCATGGTCCTTCATGAGTTCCTCGAGAGCTTTCTGTTCCTCGTCATCATTGTCATTGTCTAACTGATGTTTGCAGCGTGCTTCGTGCAAGTTCTGATCATCTTTTGTCAATGATCCACTCGAGAGGTTCAATATTTCTCTATCTTTCTGTTCCAGCATCTCATCAAGGTCCTTTACTGCGAGAATTAGTTGAGAGTTCGATTCTTGCGTCTTCTGAAGTTGAACTCTGAGATTGGCATTCAGTTCTTTAGCATGATTCAGCTCTTGCCTCAGTTCCTCAGCAATCGGCTTAGACTCCCCTCCCTCAAATCGCGAACTATTTCTAGCTTTTGCTTCGTCTATTCGTCTCTGTGCAGCTTTCAGACTTTCACAGTCTCCCTTGAGAGCGTCTCTTTCCTCTTTCAAGCAAGCAATGTCTCTAAAGAGATCTTGCCCCCGTTTGCTCTCCTTCACAATCTGCTTACGGAGAGTCTGAAGTTCTAATTCAGACATCTCTGCTTGTCTTGAGAAAAGAGCAAGTTTGGATTTGAGCTTCTCGATCTCAACATCCGACGACTCATCCAAGTTCTCCCTTTGAAAAGCTTCTCTTGGAGTGCCGGAGGAATCATCTGTACTACCTTCAAGGGCAGAATTTCCCAGCCAATCCCATTGTGACCTTTGATGCTCTTCAAATACAGCTGCTGGTTGTGAATCGGACTTCGGTCTGAGAGATGGTAGAGCTCCAGCAGGCTCCTGAAGAACACTGCCACTCTTGATCTGAGGTTGCCAAGTTATTTCAACTCCAGAACTGCCATCCGAGCTTGAAATCGTGAGATCCGAACCACTAGATGCTCGACGGTTGCCATTGAATCCAGGAATGTGGGAAACGGCCTTGTTCGCCGGCACATCCTGACATGAAAAAGCATAACCACTACATCTATCAATTTGAATCCAAACAAGAATGGCATTGCATAGTGGATGAGAGATTACTTCAGAATTGTTTTTGACACCATTGTGAAACTGCAATTTCAGGCTGTTTTCTTTGTAACTGAGTTTAACATTCTCGGTTTCTTCCATATCTCTGTGAGAACAATAAACATGCTCGAGTTAGTTCGGGACATGACGAATTTTAAAGAAAACATAAATACAGTTATCTAAAGCACCTCGGATCAATGGACTCCTGCATTCGCTGAATTGATACCTAAGTAGATACATGGAAAAACAAAGAGAATCAACAATCCTTGCCAGCTAAGAAACAAATACAGATCGTATGAAATGCAGCTCAGCTCTTATAGCATATTTTCAATCAGAAGGACTAACATTTAATACAGCTTCAGTCTTTGAGTTCTTGAGGGGAAGAGCCACAAATGAAACCTTAGTTGCCTCAGCATAATTTGAGAAATCAATTGAGGCTTCTCCAAGAACTCCACCTCTAGAGGACCCCTAAAGCAACATAAGAGAGACTGTTAGCTTTAGATCTTCGCTTGGCAGCAAAGTAAAGCATATCTGTAACATCACATACCGTCCCTACAACAAAGTAGTATATCCTCTCTTGAATCTTCCCCAATTTTGGCTCACGACTGAACTTAACAGTTTCATACACTGGATTCTCCCACAAACAACCTCCATCTCGGACTAATGCCTTGTCCGATTTAACTGTGGGCTTCCCAACATCCGCAGGAACAACAGATATAAAATATGCATCCCCTCCAATCTGTGACACCTAACATTTCAAAAGGTCGATCTCAGACTATAATAATTTTAAGAAACTCCAGCCATCCCTATTAATCTTCTATGTTCATCTTCCTGCTTCATACTATCAAAACCTTCATTATTTCAACATTAACTTAACATAAATTCTTATACACAAAACCCGTTGCAATATGTATGGAACTCTGCTACTCAATATTGGTTTCGTAACACCTCACATTACATTTCCACTAGCTACAAAACAAAAATTCAGTATTTCTTTTGTCTCTCTAGGCCAGAAAATCCCAATCTAAGTGCATAAATCTCAATTTGAAATGCATCTACAACCAGTCAAGAAAAGCAAACAAATACAACCACTGGACACAAATGCAGACAACAAACAGAGACAAAATGTTTGTAACTATGTGTAAATACATCTCGAATTAAGGCAACAGGAGATAAAATTTACCTTAGCTGCATGAAACTGCAACTTAAACACAACTTTGACCTTGTTCTTCTCGCTCCTCCACCGTGCCGACTTGAACATTTTTCCTATTCTATTCACAATCCCACATTACTTCGTGATCTCAATCTTCAAGAAACCGCCGGAGCTCTGCCAGGAACTCACCTGAGCTCCGGCGACTACCGCCGGAAAATCACCATCCAGTTAAAACAGCATCAATGCAAGCGAATTCGAATTTCGAGCTAAGATAAACTAAAATAAAACAAAAACGCTGAATTACTGATAAGAATTCAGTGCGCAAGCAATTGACCCGGCGGATCAATGCTGAATCACACTCACTGAAATCATCACTCTTCAATGACCAAACTGAATAACCAGCGAAGAAAATTAGAGGAAAGAGGCAAAGGCAGATCTAAACCCTGCTTCTTTGATTGCTATCTCCGTTAAGCCAATGCTATATGGCCATAGGGCCGGTTATCTCTCGCGTTTGTGATGCCTCTTTCAGTCTCTCTCTATATCTTGCATACGTAACAGTATTCTCTTTGACAGGGAGGAGCGAGAACGAGTGGCATTATTTATTACAATTATTAATAAGCAAAGATTTCCGTTTTTCTGCATTTTGAATATTTAATTTTCCTTGGTTGTGAAAAAAATGGATTTAAAAATCCTAAGTTGCAATTTGGCAAGTCATGAGTTCCATGTGAGGTGACAGAAATGCCCCTTTGAAAATTTTATTTATATATATATATTATAAGTTATAACGTTGTAAAAATATTATTCCTCTTATTTTCATTTTCATTTATAATAAAACTACAACCTCAACACTCGATTCTAGTTTTTAAAATGCATGCCTAGAAAGTAATTATTTTTTGGAAAATTGTGGGATAAGTTTCGGTATATGAGTCGAATATTTAGATTAGTCATTAGAAGCAGGACGAGTAGGGTTTTTATTATTATTATTGTACATCATAAAATTCTAATACGAAAGCTTAAGATTATGGATTTAGATGGGGATCTAAATATAATTGAACAATAGTGACGTAGTACTATTAAAATTTAACCAAATCGGGGCAAGGAAATTGTCTCCACCGGAATCCCAATCATGGACAAACCAAGCTCCAATAGCTTGTACTCTACGTATAACATGAATGAATTTTTGCCAAATATAAATTACACCGAATTTTATAGTTTTGAAACGTTTTATATTGATTTCTCAGATTTTTAGTCAATTATACCCTTTGCCAAAGTTGGTGGTACGAGTTGGGAGGGTATAGTTGATTTTTTAATCATAAACTAATGTAAGTTGTGCGAGTTATATACTTGTAATGTAATATGAATATAATATAAAGAAATTAAAAAGATTGGTCTAAATAGCATATTCATCATTAACTTTTTGAAATAAATATATCTCATTTGGATTAATTTTTACCAACCAAAAGTCGAATCATAAGAAGTTGTCAAATCCAAATTTCCTATTGGATATGGACACGACTTGTAAAGCTAATCCTTAAATCAAATCTGGTACACTTCTTATTGCAAGAAACTTCCCTAAAAAACAGTCTTCCAAAGTGTATACGAAGATTTATCCCACTGCCACTGGAGACAATGTAGTGGTGAAATGTTACAAATCCAATTCCATTTATGTTTCTAGAGATACGCACATATACTGAATATCTATTGCGTGTTTTCTTGCTGCAAATATTCTTTTTGGAAGACTTATTTTAATTTACAACGATTTTTTCTCAGGTATTAGATCTTATTCTTACGTTAAATTCATAGTACGTACAGAAATAATTGGTGATTAGTTCATGATAAGAAAATAACCTTTCAACAATAAATATGCTATTTTAAGCAATATCTCCATTCGTTTATTGCATATCTTTCACTAATATCCTGTCAAATTGCAAATACTATGTCACATTATTTTCCAATTTATTTTGTGAACATGGACTTATTTAAGATACAAACATATTTGTGAACCTTTAGTTCAATCAGAATCTAACTAAAAAGGCTGAAAACCAAACAGAAAAAGGGACTTTAAGCATAACTATATTTATTTTATTTATTAAACATAACAGTTGGAATCTCAACAATGCCACCAAGTGTATGAGTTCCGCACATAATTAGTTTAGTGTAATTTATATTTGTTGGGTAGTTTGAAAGTTATTATTCCGGAGCGAAATTTTCTTACTATGCATATTTTAGGTAACGATTACGTCGTTCCTTGTTGAATTAAAAAAATTAAAATTGACTAAACATAATAGACATTAATAATATATATATATATATATATATATATATATTGTGGAAGCAAAATGAATGTGTAACAGAAAAGTGTGCCCATGTAATTTGACACATAACGTTCTGTACTTGTTAGTTGGACTTGGTTGACCTCGTGGTCAATTATTTATTTTATTTCCTCATAATTAAAATGTGGTATTATTCTTTTTTACCTAAATGCGTATAACAACAGTCAAATTTACTCAATTCTTATATTTGTTACACAAAATATCCAATTTTACTTACACTACCCTCACTTTTTGAAAAAGTTAACTAACATCAATCATTTTCAAGTGTTTTCCAAAATTCGAGACGAATTCAGTCAAGAAAAAAACAAAAAATCACATTAACGTATATATAGTCACTAATCCCATTCGTAAATAATAAATCCCGCTCGTGCCCCGCTCAATCCTGCTCTGAAACGGTTAAAAAATTCAATCCCGCTCGGATCGAATCCCGCTCAAGTCGACTCCCGTTACTTAACTCTCGATCTCGCAGTCAAATCCCGCTCGAATCCCGCTCAGTCCCGCTCGGCAACATCAAATCTCGCTCGTTTCATTCTCGCGTCCAATCCCGCTCGTATAGAATCCTGCTCAAGTCGAATCCCGCTCGCTTAACTCTCGATCACGTAGTCAAATCCCGCTTAGTCCCACTCAGCAACATCAAATCCCGCTCGAAAATGTCAAATCCTACCGATGGTTGAATCCCGCTCGGCGAGCGGGACTACACGAGCGGGATTTGAACCGATCTGGAATTTAATATCCAAATATGTCACATTATCTCATCTTTCTCCCCAATTTCCTTCGCCCGTCGCTGAAATCCCGCTCAAGACCGTTCAAAAACGCAATTTTGGAGTAGAATTAAAGACTAAAACACGAGAATGGCCAACCAGGTTAGTCTCGCTCGATGCTATAGTCCCGTTTGAATTCGTTAATTTGGCGTGAATCTTATGATTTTTTGAGCATGTTTATTTTTTAAATTTTCTGAGAATTATTCGAATTTGAGCATGAATATTGTTTAATTTTTCGGTGAATCTATGAATTTTCGGTTGGAATTAGTAGAATTTGAAGCATGAATATTGTTAATTTTTTTGTTGTAAATATTGGTTGGTAGCAAATTTGATTTTTGGACGTAAATATTTCATTGTTGCCATATGTGATTGTGATTGTGGCTTTAGTTGTGATTGTAAATATGTGATTTTTGGTTGTAAATATATGTTTTCGTTGTTGCCATCTCGTCTCAAATCCCGCTCGGCCGAGTGGGATTCGGTTTCGATCGAGCGAGATTTGATTTTTTTTATTTTAACTATTAAGTTATTTCGGTGCAACCCGTTTTTAAAAGAATTGATCTTCTCGATGCGAATCCGATGATAGACATAGAATATAATCAGATGATTTTTGATACTATTAAATTAATTTTAAGAGTTATCGGGGATGGTGAGTGTTGGTCCTGAGAGTAACGTTCAGGTGTAGAAGGGGGGGGGGTGTGAATACACCTAAAAACCGATTTCTCAACTTTAAACGCAAACAGTCCTTTTCAGGAGAGTGCCGTACTGAACTAGTTCAGCAGACCAAATAAGCTGTTCTGAATCGCGTGGCAGAGTGACTGACTTTACTGAGGTCCGCTGGGCGACTAGAGTCGAGTCGATTCGCACCGTTCGAGATAGAGTTCAGTAGTGCGGAAATGTGTAGGCCCAAATTCAGTTGAGTTAAGAAAACTTTTTAGCAAAACAGTTAAGAAAACGTTTTTAGCAAACTCAGTTGAATGCTTTTAAAGATATTTTCAGTATGCACAGTAATCAATGCAATAGTAAATAACGAACACAGAACACAGACGATTTTTAAAGTGGTTCGGATCCAACAATCCTACGTCCACTGCCCCGAAAGATCAGGAGGCTATGTATTATACTGAGATAGTCTCAATCGGTTTGTACACTGGACAAACACTGGTCTTGAGATTTATACTGAGCAAGTCTCAGTTTATAAGGTATCAAACTATGTGTTTGAAAAACTCTCCAACTATGAAGGAGTCCTTTACAATAAGGATCAGTTCGACTCTGAACTCCTTCGTCTAAGCTATAGATATGATCGGCTGAGCTTAGGTTAGACGGATAGGAAACGAGAAAGTGGCTTCTAGAACGACGGACGGCTAAGTATAGACTTGGGTTCGTGTTCAGTCGCTTGGATACTAGAGGCTATATAATTCTGGTTCAGCTTGGTTCCCTATGAGAAGGTATGTCGTCTTTCGCCGGAGATTACTTCTTCGAACTATTTGCGGAAGACTTGAAACGTTTATGAGTTGCTCTCTGAATGCTCTGTGTGTTCTTAAATTTTTAGGTGAGCTTCAATTTGATTTTATCCCTCTTTTTATACTGAGATACGGATAGATCCGTTGGAGACGATGATCCTTTTGTATCTCTCTTTTGGGTAGCTAACGGCTCTTTCAAAGTATGGTTGCAGTGTCCTTTCCCTCCATTGAAAGTTGTTGACTTGCAGCTTTAAGAGATATAGGACAGGTGGCTGCTCGTCATTGGTCGAGGTTCAGGAAGGTAGGTGAGATAGAACAGACTTCAAGAAGATCTGAAGCTGACTTCTCTCTTCCTCGTATTGACTCTGCTGATTTGACTTTAGTGAATCTGACAGTCAGAAGATTTTCCAGCCGTTGCTGAGTCTGATCTCTTATTCAGTAGCATGCTCCTGCTGAGTCGGCTCTACTGAAGATCAACTCTGAGTTCAGTGAACTACTCCTGTTGAGTTCAGTTCCACTGACTCCTTTAAGTATACTGCTCTTGCTGAGTCCAGTATCACTGAGTCTTCTACTTCTGGTACTGAGGCAGGTAATCTACTAAGCGCCTGAACCAGATGCAAAGTGTCTACTGAGTCTGAACAAAACCGAACAGGTTACAACTGAATGGTTCATCAGCCAAGATAGGGTTTTGGGATCTTCAAATCTTCAGTATATAGTCAGAGCACAGGGCTACTGAGTTATGTCTCAACTGATTGTGAGAAAACTGATTCATCTCCCAACAGTGAGTTAGTGGAGGAATTTAGGAATGGTGTTTTTGGTAGCTTTATGGATTGGAGGGTGGGTAGCAATGCGGCTAGAGCTCTTTATATGTTGATGTGTCATGAGATTTAAGCAGATGGAGATGATTCTGTTATATGGTTTTCTGTGTCCGGGATGACTATCCAATTTTCTTGTTTCGATTATGCCCTTGTCATGGGTTTAAGGTCTGGATCCTGCAATTTTGATCCGCATGCTCAATATGATCCCTATCCTCGACTGTATACGCCATGTTAAATTGTTGTACACCAATAACGAGCAGAGAATTGTTGACAAAGTTTGAGAGTGGAGATTTGGAGTTGGACGAGTTGGGGTATTTGAAGGTGGCTAATGGTCTAGCCTTATTTTTCTTTTCCCTCGATTACAGCAACACGAAAGTGGTGGACACGTGGATTTGGGTATTAGTGGACGATTTACGGACATTTTACCAGTTACCATGGGGGCTCATACACTTATGGTGCTCTGAAGCACTATTGTACCTATGTTCCGAGAATGGCGGAACACACTTCAAAAAAAGTGTCATTTCTATGGACCCGTTTGGCCACTCCAGGTGTGTATTATGATTTTTTTAAATTAATTATTTGAATTATTGATATATCTCCTATACTAATTAATATTGACTTTCATGTATTGTAGATTTGGTTTTACGAGGCTATTCCAGATTTAGGACTGATATCTGCAGAAAGGTTGTCTACAATTGGAATTCCTCGTTGGAAGAATTGGTTCTTCGGTAGAGGCCAACCGCGTCGGCTGAACAATTTCTGGCAGACTCAGGTAAAAATATTTAATTTATAGTTGATTTATAATTTTTTATTAATTTAATGTTGTTTATATATATATATATATATATATATATATATATATATATAAAATTTAATTTTGTTTAATATTAAATTATTTAATGTAATTGTAGCATGTTGTCCTAGATGGTCTCACACCATCCGATACGGAGATACAAACTCCGTATTGGCATAGTGTCATTGGAGACAATGGATTTCATGTGTCCTACATTCCGGCTGAGAATCTATTATAGCCGACGATCATAGGGGACCATGATGAACGAGAGCTATACCGATTCGGACAACAGACACATCGTCCATCCAGTTCTAGAGGAACTGGACAGAGGCAACGTCGTTCCACTAAAGGTGGTAAGTGGGTCCGAATGGAGGCGAGACCGAGGGAGCCGATCAACAACAGTTGTTGATCGTCGGAGACGTCCGAGCAGTTGTGAGGGAAGAACTGGATCTTACGGCATGAAATAGTTCACGACATCAAAAACCTGTTTAGGTCCGTGTTTGGTCGGTCTAGGAGTCGAGGCTTGGCTTCTGCGTCCTCTCATGCGGGCGGTAGCCGTTCGGACCGTACACCTATGCTTGTTTGGAGTGAATCGGTCTCGATAGGGCACCGTCATGAGCGGGATGTTTGTGAGGAGATGGGGCATAACGCTCCCAAAGCTGAGGATAGAGCTGACTCGGTGTACCACCCCGAGATTATGGAGATGGGGGATAACTCCCCCCGGGTTGAGGACAGAGCCGACTCGGTGTACCGGCCTGAGGTTATGGAGGTGGACGGCGAGTTGGATATTGAAGAGGAACAATCGGTCATTCCACCGACGTAGGGTCGACACATCGTCTACGAGCGTGGCTGTTATGCTTCGAAGTCGGTCCGGAGCATGTTTGACTATCATGATCCTATTTACGGAGATTGTCAGCCTCGTCAGAGTTGGTCACACGGTGCACAACCCATGCACCCACTTCCTTTTGACACTGGCAGTTGGCATCAGTATTATGCTCCCGATCAGGAGCAGTCATCTGCATGCCGCGTCGAGGTCGGTGCATCGTCTGCAATCCGGTACGGGTCAAGCCCACCCTGTCGTTTGACCACAATTGGCTCGTTACATTTTTCGTTGATTCAGTTTATCAGGTACCGTATAATTTATATTTAATTTATTTTTCTCAATATTTTTACAATTATATTTGTTTTAATAATTTAGTTCATTTAATTTTAGGCATTGACGACTCCACATGACAACCCGTGGAGAGCCCCAGTGATGAGCGCTCCCATAGGCATCTGGACTATGGTGTTTCACATATGCTGTGAATTTTGCTGTCCCCCATAGACTTTTCGACGAGCTCAAGAATCCTCGTAAGGAGTTGGAGCAGGGGACATTGGATCTATATATGGGAGCGTTGAGGAGGATGAGGTGCATGGGCGGTATCGATGTGTTGGCTACGCCCCACTATCACCAGCCCGTGATAGTCGAGTTGTAATTCTTTGTAAGTAATAAAATTTTTGCTCAATTTAATTAATTAAATAATTACTGACACTTTTTACATTTATTTAATAGAATGTGCTCTGCGAAAATCGGAAGAAATGCATTCCGGAGCCGAATAGTGACATACACAACGTCGACTTCAATTATCGTCGTTTCTGGAAGCTGAACGAAAGCCTCATGGAGCACATTGTCGGTGCAAACTTGTGCACCGAACGCAAAAGTGGTTCACTGCCAGATACGTAAGTATTTATATTAATTTTGCTTAGTGATTTATTTATATATTATAAATTATTCATATTAAGTACTTTTTTTTGAAGCTGTTACTGCCGTATCTCTGCTTCGATCACTGGGTCACAGTTCGGATCGACCTTTGCTATTGGAGGATTGAGGTTTATGATTCTCTTGACCACAAAGGCGATGAGCTTACCTAAAACGTAGGATAAGACAGTTGAGACCTCTGGTGAAGCTGATTGGTCTTTATCTGCAGTACTACGGATATTGGGCCTGTAATGAGTTCGGGTATCAGGATCCCCAAGATCGGTCGCCCACTGTGCACATTATGCCTCCTGAGAAACAATTGGTTCAGAGAGACTCGTGGAGCAATGGACCGATGGTGTGCATGGTAGTGGAGCGATTCATTGCCACTTACCAAACAATCGAGTGGGGCAACAACCCCGGCAATGTAGCTATTTATCGTCGATTGATGGCTCAAATGATCTTCGAGATGTGCTACACACTTTCGGACAGTTTTTCACTTATTTGTATTTAGATTGACATATTTTTTTGGATTTATGACTTTTAATTTTGCTTATGATTTTTTAAGTTTCTATTTTATGGTATTTCGACTTATGACATAATTACAAATTAACATAATTACGAAATCATAGGTTACTTTTCCAATTACAAATCAAGAGCAATTACAGGCGATTTTAAAATGCTTCCGACTCCGGTAAGTCTGGCACATCCGTTCCCGGACACTTCCTCCTGGTATGACCAACCAAACCGCATATGCTGCATTTTTTCGGACCGCGTGTTATCCCACTAGATGTACTTGCTTCAGCACCTGAGGGTTATCTACTATTCTTCGGTCTCCCTGCCTGCCGTGTGATTAATGGCGACAACACAACCATTGAGGCCACATCCGACGGCACCCGCCAATTACGCATGGGGGTACCGGTCTGATAATCCGACTTATATCATCTTATCATCTTCCAATTCTTTGTCTTGTATGCGTCCGAGACGTAATCTAGTAAATTTAGTCCAGCAGCTCTATAGATAAAAAACCTGTTAATACACAGGAATGTAGCAGCACTATAGATGAAAAATCTGATATACCTGATAGCAGCACAAGCATGCGAACACATGATCTCGTCGAGTTTCCACTCACGACATTCACAAGCGCTTCTGCTGATTTGAACTCTCCATTGATACGTTCCGTCGTGAACCTTGAATTTGTCTCCATTCACGGACACAATAGTGAAGCGATGCGAACGGTCCTCTAACGGAGCTAACTTTAGCTCTGCAGCAATTGTGCACATTATCTCGTGCGATGGCTTTTGCTCGACGTTGATCACACCATTGTTCCACCATGTGACTTATTGCCTCGGTCATAGTGCATATCGGCAATCGTTGTGCTGTGAGCAGCCTCGAGTTGATGGATTCAGCTATGTTTGAGGTCAGCTAACCGTACGGCGAATGGGAGACTTCGATTTAGCCCACTTTTTCGGTCCGATATCCATTAACTTCTTGTATGCCTCAGGATAAGCTTGACGAGTCCCTTTCTTCGCATGATCAAAATCATACGTCGTATATGCATAGACAACATCATGATACAGCTTGATCAGCGTCTTGCCATATCATATAATCTTATTCTGGAGATGATAGTAACAAGTGTTATGGGCTGCTTCCGGATAAACAGCCTTTACGACATTAGCTATGTTGCGGTGTTGATCGGAGATGATCATTAAATGGCTTGGCGTCGTATATGCTTCTCTCAGTCAGGACATGAACTATGTCCAGGAGTAATAGTTCTCAATTGGACCCACACCAAAGGCTAGTGGAAATATTTGGTCGTTGTTATCTATCGTAGCAGCTACAAATAACACGCCTTTATTCCTTCCTTTCAAGTGAGTCACGTCGACCACAATCAGATCTCGGAGGTTAAATACCCACGGGCCACGAGAAACATTAAAAATTACGACTAATTGTTGGATACGACCTTCTGAATCGACTTCGAGATCAGTCATTGTACCTGAATTCGTTGTTTTCAATACGTAGAGGTAACGAGGAAACATCTTGAACGAATCTGAGTGTCCACCAAAAATCATCGCCATAGCATGATTGCGTGCTCTTAGAGCTACGCTGTAGGTTACTTGAAAGCCGAATACCCCTTGTATAGCTGCCATATTTCTTTCAATTTTAGGACTGATTTTTTACGGTGCATTCGTCGAGCAACATAAGCAGCGAGCGCCTTTGCACGCACCTTCCTTAGACCAGTCTGCGAAAAATCTCGATTACATGTGTGTTCGGCATGTAAGCAGTTTGCAATCTACAACACATCTCTGTGAAACGATGCCCGTAGAAAAATGGGCAATTGCGACTCCGTCTGCATTTTTACTCAACCCGACCAGTATCAGAACGAGGCACCCTGAAATTGAGACCTTGTTCCATGTGTCGAAGTGCAACGGCAGCAAACAAATCCTCCTTCTCCCAAAATGTCGCCCCTTCACTGAGTGGATAGTCCACAACGTGATCCAGATCTCGAACCTTAGGTAAGTTCGATGCATATAGAGGAACAAGTGGAAGTAAACTATCGCTTACTTCTTCGCCGGCACCATATATTATTTCATCGCTTGGAGGGTCACGGTTGTCCGGTATGAGCATGGATATCGGTTGATTCACACCACCTTCTCGTCGGATCCATGCCGTGAAGTCGCCAAACATACATTGATTTAATGCCCCAGACACCTCATCGTATTCTTCGTCATATGAACTGTCCAAATTATTTTCTTCGTCATTGTCGGACACAACACGGGTATCCTCTTCGCGAACAAAGGTTTCATGCTCGCGAACATTCTCAGCCCGATTGCTACCACCCGCTTGCTCTTGAAAATTGAATCTTGAACCGAATTGTTCAACAACATCGGGTGTACGATAAGATTGAATATTGGAGTGCACAAGAAATAAAGTCGGCTCGATTTGTGTACTACAAAGACAAAGTAGGTCCATATCGTTCGCGAGAATGGACCTAAGCATAATACCATGACGAGAAACATATGTGTAATAAATTTCATAATTTGACGAAAGTGATAAGGGATTAATATTGTATTGAATGAACTGTCGTAAAATCGGGATACAAACATTGTTCTCAGGAATACAGACAACTCTAACTTGAACGCGAACATACTCGGACAAATTGTTAAATTGCCCGTTAAAATGAACAATAAAATTATACTAACTTTCCATTTTTTTTTCTGGAGTGTGGAAGAAAATTTTTACAGAATTATTTTTTAATTGAAAATAAAATAAAAGAGGGTAGAGTGTGTTCGATTTTTGACTTCAATCACTGTAATAAATGAGAAAATTTCATGATAGGGACTACGAATGGAACCAGCGGGACGAGGAATGGAAGGAGCAGGACTTGACAGGGCCGAGCGGGACTCCGTGAGCGGAATTTTGCTCTGCCTGCAAAGTCAAAAAAGTTGAGCGGGACTTGGCAGGCCGAGCGGGATTCCACTCCCTACCAAGACAATAAAAACCAAGTGGGACATGGCAGGTAGAGCGGGATTTCCCGAGCGGGACTCCGCTCCCTGCCAAGTCAAACTCGAGCGGGCGGGACTTTCGAGCGGGACAGAATGAGCGGGACGCGAGCTGGACCCGAGCGGGATTCCGTGTTCTACTTCAGATACCTGATTTCAATCATTAATGCACGGAAGGAAGCAAAATAACGAACTTGTAGGCTGACAAGTCCGAAAAGTTGGGACTTTTAAGTAAAATTGGGAATTTTGTGTAACAAATATAAGGATTGAGTAATTTTGACTTTTGTAATACGAATTTGGGCATTTAATAAATTGCCCCAATTAAAATCATAACTAAATTCATTGGACAACCACTCAGAAAATGAAATCTTGAAACTTAAGCTTTATAAAAAGGGCTCTATATCGCGTGTGTGTGTGTGAGAGAGAGATAGTTTACAGAGTAATCAACTGTGAGAGGCAGCAGTTATTAATGAATTCGACACTTAATATAAGGTGTGTTGTCTAGTATCCGACATTGTTAATGTACAAAATCACGTTAAATTAAAATACTAATCCAATGACGTATTATATTTAAAGTATTTTTCGGAAGTCTTATTCTTACAGTACAAGCATCACAGAACTAATTAACATGCCTACTTAATACTACAAAATTGTTATTTAATTTTGTCGAGACCATTAACATAATACAATGTTTTTTACTGAAACAATAATCCAAGTATATAGAGAACAAAAGTGTGTTTTAATTATTCGTCTAAAAGCAATGAGTGGTAATAACACATAATATGGTTGGTAAACAACTCCATTTTTTGACAAAGGGGGCCACAAATAATTCTACGGATCAAGATTAAATTCGATAATATTTATATGGATATATATATATAAGTGGTTGTGCGACAATAACCGTAGGGTATACAAATTGTACCAAGAACCACGTGGTTGGACCACCACCCAAAACCAATTACTGTGTATTGAGACATGATGGAAAAAGTGGGTCGTGATCCTGGTAGATGGAGTTACATCTTTAAGGTCATTAGTTTAAATTTACTAATGATAATTTTATGCATCAAATTTCTAGTTTAATATAATTTAACTAACTTACAGTCTATTATATATGAATAAACTTTACTCATGTGGTGCTTGAAACAAGTTTCAACTGCAGCTTAAGCTTTCAGCTACAGCTGAAGTGTTTGAAACGCCCAACTTTCAACAGAAATTTCCTAATATAGCCAAGATAGAGAAGCTGCTTAAGCTGCTATGACCAAGCTTTTAGCTTATCTAATTTATTAAACTATTTTATCCTTTAAATATTTCTACAATTCTCAAAAAATTATTAATTTTAAAATTTATATTTCTCTTATTTACAAATTTAATTATAATTATATTTTAATATATTAGTTAGTAATTTGATAAAAAAATATTTTATATTTATTATTTATAAATTCTTCAAGTTTAATGAAATAATAATTATTAAAATTAAATATAATTAAATATACATTAATTAAAATAGTCGGTTCTAAAAATTTTGAATTTTAAATTAATATTTTTCTATTTTCATTTAATGATAATTATTTCTTAGCTATGTAATTATTAAAATTATATAAAAATATTATTATTATGAATTTAAGCAAATAAATAATATTTAAAATATAATAGCATGATATGTTTATGCTAATATGATATATTAAAAATTTATATAATATAATTAATAATTTAATTTAATATTTATTATAAATTGTAATTATTTAATAATGTTGAGGGTAAAATGGATATTTAATTTAAAAACTTAAAATAAGCTACTGATATTAGTAGTTTTCCAAACACTATTTTTTCCACTTTCAACACTTATTTCCAAATACCTACAAATTCTCAAATCAGCAGCTTTCAGCTGCTTTCAACACTTATCAATAAGCTTCAGCTACTCCAAGCACCCACTCAATATGCGGTTTAAAGAGCTGCTAATGTTTTTGTCATGTAGAAAAGAAAAGAGTGAGTTGTAATTGTATCGTTGTGTTTGTAATTATTATAATTTCTTATATCGTCATGTCCACTAACAAATATGCACATGGTCCCAAAGCCTTCAATGAAGAAGCTCTCCACTGTCATAAAATAATTTTTGAGAAACTTAATAATTTCCATTTTAGTTCAATTTGTTGAATTCATAATTGTGTGTCTTTTCATGGATAAGAAAAAGGGACAATAAATTAAATCAATGTCTCCTATTCTTTATTTCGAGAAAAAGAATATGTAATAGATGTAGGGATATGAGTCAGTGGTCAAGTAGACGATTGCTAGGGGTACACAGAATTTGACTTAGTAGATGTATTTGTATTTTGAGTAAGTAATTTATGTGAATTGTAGGGACACTATATTGTATAGTTTTGGGAAAATTGTAGGGATACTGAATAGTTTTGTTATGGAGAATTAAATATCCAAAACCCCTGTCCTGACCCCTGTGTGTGTTGAACCGTTATGATGAAATAGGCTAGACTTGCTTTGATTGTCATAGATTTATTTTAGTCTAAGTCATGTAAGGTGTATATTGTTGGACTGAACTTTAGTAGAGAAATTAAAGTTCCAGAACCCCAATTAATCGGTTCAGCAGAGCTCAATAGTCTTTAGAGTCAGTAGCTGACATCACTCAGCAGAAGTTTCTCTTCAGCAGACTCAGGAAGAAGACCTAGTACGATCACCATTGATCTACTGATTAAGTGAAGAGCTCATTTGATTGTCTTCGAGTCCGTAGCTGACAACATTCAATTGAAGATCCGCTTCAGTTAACTCAGAAGAAGACTCAGTACGATCAACTTTTATCTACTAATAGACTTCTACTCAGTTGCAGACCGTACAAGGAAAATCGACTGCCTGACCTTTATCTCGGATGTCAGCAGAGAACATTTAGTATCCGAGGTTCATAGAGTCAGCTCAGGTAGAAGACTGATGTATGACAAGTCTCACCTACCGCCGCATACCTCGACTAATGAGAAGCAAGCAAAGCTTACCAGCTCTGACACAAAAGCTGCTCTCATGCACAGAACGCCAACCACTCTGCGATGACATTTCGAAAATATATGGCCATTTTCCTTGAAGTTTTGTGACATGTGGCATCGTCCTCTCCAATAGATCTATGTCTGGGTCACAACTATAAATAGAGAAGGGTCTTCAAAGCATTGAGATAACAACAAGGGAACACAAGCTTTCAAGCGAACAATCTCTAGCGAACTCAAAGCTAAACACAACGAAGAACTTGCTCTTTGAAGATCATTCTTGTTGAGTTCTTCTCTCTAGAGAATCTCTAGTTCCCCTTCTCTATCTAAGCATTCATTGTAATATAATAAGCTTAGAACCTTCAAAGGAGTTCACTTTTAGTGATACGTTCTTAGTGTAAGAACTCCTTCATTGTTGGAGAAAATCTTCAAACTTCGGTTTGAATCTGTAAAGTTGCTAAGGACTATAACTTAGATGGTTATGTCCAGTGCAAAGAAACCTAGCTGAGGCTTGCTCAGATAAATCAATAAGACCTCCTGTTCAGCAGGACCGTGGACGTAGGATCTTGCATATCCGAACCACGTTAAGAACTGCTTGTGTCATTTACGGTTTTATTGCATTTGTGTTTAAACATTTTACAAAATCATACTTTCAATAAAACAGACTTGAAAATTTCACAAACCAAAACTGTTTTGGTTTGCATAAAACGTTTTCAGAGAGACGAAGTGAAACAAGGCCCTACACTTATCTGCACAATATTTTGCGACTAAACTTCTCAGTAAGTAGAAAGAACTCATTCTTTGAAACACTCCGCCCCGCGATCGGAAGGCTTATCGCGCACCGAACCCGTTCGACGAGGAAAACTCAATATTTAACCGACCTTCACGTTTGGGGAAAAACTTGCAATCAGGTGTATTAACAACCCCCCCCCCCCCCCTCTACACCCGATACTCGTCTCCGGACCAACAATAGATATAATCGAATTGATAAGGTTGTAATGTAATCCACAGTGGTCTTTATCGATTTAAATTTAAGAGTTATTTTATGTTAAAAGTATTTTTAATAGGATGAGGTTCATATAAAAACATAATATCGTGGTGAGAAGTAGGAATAAATTATGGTCATTAGATTAATCCTATTGAATTGACCTAATTGGTATATTCATTTCGGGACCCAAACTTTTGGGATTCCAATTTTTGATTCATTCAAGGGTATAATTGAAAAGGTTGCTATGAAATCTTATGGAAATAGGAGGTCTTACGGTGATACACTAACATGTTTATTTTGATGTAGTTCCATGTTTATTCTAATACACTTAATGTTAATTTTCATATTACACACATTAAGACTCTAACATTGGTTTATAGGATGCAGTTGTGTTTTTCACAATCCTGTCATGAAGAGCATCAGAACCACTACTACTATCTACAAATACGATGAAAATAACATCTATTACCGATTTATTAGTGAACAAAAACATAACAAGCGAAGTTTATAAAAAATAACATAAAAGTGAATAAAAGAATTTACTAAAAGTGAATTGCAAAAGCTTGATGGAAGAAAAATACTTCCTCCGTTTCAGTTATCTTGTTCACTCTAGTTGTGGCGCAGTTTTTCATAAGAGTTATTAGTTGTGTGTAGAGCGGTGTAAAATTGTAAATCCCACGAAAAAAGTGATGTATATTAATTTTCTAAAAAAGAAAATTGGACAATATATTTGGGACGTCTTGAAATAGGATACTGGATAAGATAATTGAGTCGGAGAGAGTATAATATTACCGAAAATAACAAAAATTCTGAAGCAATAAATGAAAAACACAGACCTTTTTCTTATGCGATCAATGTAATTTAATAAGGAGAGAGAAGGAAGAGAGATTATGTAGAATGATAGAGAGACGAGATGAAGGAGAGAGTGAGAAGTGAAATGAGAGAGAGGGAAAGGGTAATAGGGAGACGGAAGGCAGATTTCCTATGGATCCAATAGATACATGGAGAGTACATTAAAGAGCAATCCATTTGGCAATGGAGATTGAAAAAGGGATCTTCTCCCTTAATCACGGAGTGCACAACTCAGAGCTTGAGGGATCTCGTCTCCTTCGTGAGTGGTACACTTCGAAGGGCACAACGGCTGCTTATAATTGGTTTCGACCGAAAGGGGAGATCAAGTTTTGGCACAAGTTCATTTGGAAGCCGTATCTTTTGCCTAAAATGTCTTTTTTGACATGGATGACCTTAAGAGAGAGACTCGCTACTCTTGATAAACTTTCTTATCTTGATATCATTCCTACTTGTCCTCTTTGTTTCAATTGTGATGAATCTAACGCCCATTTATTTTTTGATTGTCAGGTCACAAGGAAAGTTTGGAGCAAAATAAAGGGGTACTCTTTTTCCTTGTGCGATGTTTTTTCCCATTGGGTTTTTTGTCGCACAAGGTTTTAACGAGGCCCAGCCCCCACTTTTGTCACTTTGTGGGGGATTTCACTTTGGTAGGTATAGAAGTCACCGTCTATCTCTAGGAATTAGATTTTGGAGTCTTTGCTTTTCTTTTGTTCTAGGGATAGTAGTCTAGTTTAGACTTGTGATATGTCTTCCCAATACATTTTGGGAATGCATTGCCCGCGAGAATGCCCGTGTGTATCTTGTACATATTTTATAGTATAATACACAATATTTTCCCATAAAAAAAAGATAGAGACGGGAGAGGAGGGGGAGAAGAGAGATAAATTGTCTATATCATAAAAACAAATGAATATCGTTAAGAAAGGCTCAAAAGTTTACCCCAATAAGGAGGGGAGAAGAGCGAAAGGAGCGGGAAAAAGCCGATAGAGAAAGGAGAGAGAGACAATACTTGAGAAAAGTGAGAGAGGAAAGAAAGAGAAAATAGAGAAGAGAAGAAAAAGAGAGAGATGATGCAAATTGAAAATAGAAAGGAAATGTTGTCTTTATGGAATAATATAGCAGTTAAGATGTTTAGTTTGTGGTCAAAGGTTATGCGTTCAAATTCTTTCGGTTTTATTATATATGAATTCACATCAAATAAAATAGGGGTTGTGAATTCCTCATCATAAAAATAAAAATAAAACCTTCAAAAAAAGAAAAAGGATAAATGTCATACATAATACCCTTAGTGAATTGGAATAATAAAATAAAAGGTTCATTCAATCTAAACCTTTTATTTTGCTACTGAATGGCTCTTATTTGTTTCCACTCCTCATGAATAGCTTTTAAGGGGTGTGCTCATGATTTAAAAGTGATTAAACAACCTCTTTTGTTGGGAGATGATTCAAGAGTTGATTTGATTGATCCCAAAACCCTATTCTGATAAATGAATCATTATGTTGTAAAAGTTAACACCCTTGTCTTTTGAGTGTTTTAGACTCAGTAGACTTGCCTTCAACATGGTTCCGACTCAGAAGTTTCGTCTCCTGTTTGTCAGTAGACTATCTAACGTAGTGCCATGGAGTGAATATTCAGTATGGTTGGACTCAAAGAAGAGCAAGAGCAGTATACTGAAAGGTGTTCAGGAGTCAGTAGAACTGGACTCAGTAGGAGCAGTTTACTGAACTCAGAGTTTGACCTCAGTAGTGTTGGATTCAACAGGAACATCATTGAACCTATCGGCCGGACTCAAGAACGGCCTTGTCATTTGCTTTAACCGACAGTGGACTTCAAGTTAATTTCGGTAGAGTTGTCCGAGGTCGTACATCCGAGAAAAGTCGGCTTCGGTATCAACCTTGAGATCGGAAAAAGTCTTAACCACTATCCGTACCTCGACCCAATGACAAGCGGCCGGGCAAAGTCTCCGACAAAAGCTGCAAGTTAACCACTTTCCTGTAAAGGAAGAGGACTCTACAGAATTCAAAAAGGAGCCATTTGCTACCTATATAGAGTGACACGTGGACAAATCATCTCCAACGGATCTATTCACAACTCACGTCTATAAATAGAGGGAAGGTCGAAATCGCACAAGTCGCACTACACGATCATACAAGCAACCTATCAAGGGAACTCAAGCATAAAACGAACTCAAGCTCTAGAATTCTTATCGAATATTCAAGTGAAGAACACGAACCTAGAGAGATTATTACTCATTGTTCTTCGCTCTAGAAGTCTTTCTCGTTCCCACCCTCTAACCTAACCTCAATTGTAATATCTATAGCTTAGACCGAAGGAGTTCATTTATTGAACTGTTTTTAGTGTTAAGAATTCCTTCATAGTTGGAGATATATTCAAACTTTTGTTTGACCCTGTAAACTGAGACTTGCTCAGTATAATCACAAGTTACGGTTTGTCCAGTGCACAAACTAACTGAGACTAACTCAGTATAATAAAATAGTGTCCTGTTTTGTTCAGGATCAGTGGACGCAGGATCTTGCGTATCCGAATCACTTTAAAAATTATTGTGTCATTAACTGTTGCATTGATATACTGTTCATACTGAAAATACCCTTACAAAATCATACAACAACATTTTATTACAAGCTTAAAATGTTGCACTCATCTACTGAAACGTCTTTAGTAAACAAACGTTTTCAAACAAACTGAATCGGGCCTACACATTCTGCATACTACTGAACGCTGCTGAACGCTACTGCATTCTGACAGTAAGTTAGCTAGAAGAGCTCAACACTTTCAGTCACTCTGTCTAATGCGATCAAGAACAGCTTGCTTGGTCTGCTGAATTCATTCAGTAGACATCCTCCGTATATCAGACTGTTCGCGTTTGAGTTTGAAAAAGGTTTTCAAGTGTATTCATCCCCCCCCCACACCTGAACGTTTGACTCGGGACCAACACCTAACATGAACTCATACACTGAGAAATCATTTTAATTCTTCACTCTAGAGATTTATTGTTCCCATTCTCTATTCTAAGCAACTAATTGTAACATCATAAGCTTAGAAAATTCGAAGGAGTTCATCTTATTGAACTATTCTTATTGTAAGAACTCCTTCTTAGTTGGAGAAAATCAAACCTCATGTTTGAACTTGTAAAGTCACTAAGACTATAACTAGAGTATCTTTCTAGAGTACAGATCGACTGAGACTCGCTCAGCATAAAACATGTTTTCAAACTGAGACGAAAATTATTTTGGGCCTACACTTCGCACTCCATCTTATATTGAACTACTCTTCACTGACTGAAGTAAAGAGATAGGAATCAGTAGATATACTCTCTGCCCTCGCAATCGAGAAAGTTAATTTGGCTAACTGGCCTGTTCAATAGCATTTTTTAGTAGATATTGACTTTTGCCTTTAAGTTGAAATTAGCATTCAGGTGTATTCACCCCCCCTCCACACCTGAAGACTCATTTCTGAACCAGCACAAATATTTAAGTAAATCAATTAATATTGCACAATATAATACGAATTTGAAGTTATTAATCACATGAATCTTCTCTTGTTGAACGGAGAAGACTGCATGGTTGTTACTATGTTACATTATTATCTTTACCATTTTGCAAAGATATGTATTTCTTATAAACAATTCTCCAAATCTATGATCACATAAACATAGCAAAGGCGGATCCAAGGGGGGCATGTGCTTGCGACCCCCCCCCCCCCCTTGCAATTTTTAAATTTGTTATCCTAATTTTGAAAAACATTAAAAAACGTAAATTAAGTCACATATTTTAGTGGATATGTAGATTTGGAGTTGTTGACACCTATTTTGGTAGAGTTAACATATATAACTTGATGATATTAATATTTTATGTTTGTGTTTTTTTTTTCATATGCTTGATTGATCTAAAATTAACAACATTTGAAGTAAAAATAAATTATCATTTAAATACTTATTAATTCCTTAGCTAAATATTGTTATTCTTCATAATTTCCTCCAACTAAATTTAGAATGATGACAAAATAGGATTATTTACTATGTTTTTCGAATTAATATAAAGTTATGATTTATTCATGGAAGAAGAATATAATTCCTAAATAAGCCATAAGTATAATTAGATTTAAGTAGAAAGATGTGCTAAAAAAATTTCTAGGGGACTTCGCCCCGAAGACCCGGACAAAGAACACTCGAACTCTGATAAATTTCGTTCCCCAATACAAAAATCCTGGATCCACCCATGCATATATGTAATGATTTTTCATGATTATATGCATCCCTCGTAGTTACTTTCTAGTCAATCTTTTTAAAATTGTAATCCTTCAAATTATGCCAAAGTGGGAAGAAATTAAGCTTCTACATTTGGGATCATAAATAACAAATAAATCTAAGTAAATTGTAAAATTTTGTAGAAAAAAGCATTGGAAAAATAACGAGATACGAATAAAAGTAAGAAAACAATACGAGAATTGTGTACCCAATTCATTTTTCAACTGCGTTTGGGGGCGCCAATAAGCCAGAATTATGCACTATGATATTCTTATATAGGATACCAGAAAACATGACTATTTATTGATGAAAAATTGTCCTACTATAATTCGGATCTCTGGAATATGTTTCTAAGCACAAAGACTAATTATTAAATGAACATCTTAAACAATGAGAGAACCTATTAATTTACAGGTGAAATTAATAATGATCTTCATTAATTCTCCAATGTGGGATAGTAGCTAATTTCCTTATAAAAGATTTGAATTATAAATATATATGGCCTAATGTCCAGAACATTCAAGCTCTATTGTCAACAATCTCCACTTAGAGACAAACTTCTTTCAAACCTTAACTCTTCTTCCTCGTTACTGCAGGTAGCGCCTTTCTTATTCAAGTTCGAACGGAATTAGAGCTATGAATAGCTTCAATTTCTCCAAGGTCACAACCTTAGTAAACATGTCTACTGGATTCTTACTTCTTTAAACCTTCTCTAGTTGCAAGATCTTCCCCTCCAAAAGTTGACGGATGTAGTGATACTTTAGCTCAATATATTTCGTCCTGGAATGAAACGCATGATTCTTTGCTATGAAGATATCACTTTGACTATAAGAGTTTATAGTGCTATTTCCATGCTCCTTCCAAAGTTCGCTGAAGAGATTATGTAACCACATCAACATCGTCTCCTTGCTTGCCTCTGTCACCGCTATGTATTCAACTTCTATGATAAACAAGGCAATGACCTTCTGCAACTTAGAAGCCCATGATATAAGTATACCACAATATGTAAATATGTAACATGTGGTACTCTTTCTTCCATCAAGATCATTTGATGTCAAGTTTGCAGCAACATATCCGATCAGCTGGACGCTCTTTCTCTCAAAGAACAAGGTATTATCTGCGGTACCTTTCAAGTATCTCAATATCCATTTGACTGTCTCCCAATGTTGCTTTCATGGATCACCCATGAATTGACTAACTACTCCCACTGCATGCGCAATATTTGACATTGTTCACACTATTGCGCACATAATGCTGCTAATTGTTAAGGCATACGGTACTTTCTACATTTGGACGTGATTATCATCAATTTCTAGCGACTCCTCCGACAATTTGAAGTGACTACGCAAATGGAAAAAATAATGGGATTCGAATAAAAGCAAGAAACACGATAATTGTTTACCCAATTCGTCTTTCTCTACGTCTGGGAGTGCCACCAAGCCAGGATCATGCATAATGATATTCGGATGTAGGAAGAAAAGTGGTCCTACTATTATTCGGACCTCTAGAATATGCTCATACGCATAAAGACTAATTCTTAAATGGACATATTAAATAATGAGTGAGTCTATCAATTTATTGATAAAATTAATGATTTACATTAATTCTCCAATATGGAATGATACTCAATTTCCTTATAAAGGATTTGAATCATAAATAATATGTCAAGATATCTAGAACCTTCAGGCCATATACTCAACTAATTTATTATAAAATCATTGGTGAGACTTTATTCACGAGGAGAGGATTGACAACAGTGATCTTTTAAAGTCGCCGTTATAATAAGATTATATCCCATGCTACAAGTAATCATACATTTCATAAAAGAGTCTGATTTTATATTTTTAGAAAAGAAAAAAAGAGAATAAAGGGGAATAAAGAAGGAAAATAAATGAATAGGAAGGGTAAAAGGTAAGCAGAATTTCAAAAAAGCCTGCTTGAAATCAGAGGCCCAAACAATTAGGGGAATTGCAATCATGAGGGCATTGCGGTGGAGACAACCTGAAGTCCCCCCCCCAAGCGTATACATGCATATAGTTTTATACGATTCTGTTTAGGAGTCGTATTATCTTGAATAGCGATTGCATTTTGTCGATGGTCATATAAAAATATGTTATAATCTTATATGGTTTATGAAGCGTGATTTTGAACTAGGTGAACCTTACATAGTCGCATTAAACCCTGAAAAAAATTAATGTTTACATCTGAAGAAATTGGAATTACTTTTTTGAGGTAAATATCCGACTTTATATAAAGATTTTGCTATAATATAGTGGATGAATTATTGGAATGAATGTTATAATAAAATCAAGTCTTGGGATCATATAAGAATTATAATGATTGGATTGTTAAAAGCGACATCATTATTTTGCGTTGCTTGGTCAAAAGAGGCAATCTTCTTGATGAGACATCATTATTATGCGAACTTCATTGATAATTCACACTGCATGATTTTTAATTTGTGGGCACAATTTTGAATTAATAATTTTAGAGGATGATACCAACCGATGTTCACACATATTGTAAGATTCATGACATAGTTTCACCCGTCATAGTCGACACTTTTAGATAACAGTCTGATTACACTATTAAAACTCTACTCATCATCCTCAATCTAAAAGTTTTTAAGGAATTTGTTAAAGTATACACTAAGAAAATCCTAACTGTCATGCTATGTACATTACTACATTTAAATGTTGTGAGCAAATATTATGTGTTCAAATTTCATAAAAACTGGCTCCGTAACATTTTTTTATGGTGTGGTTTACTTAACTTTTATCGTTGAAGAAAATTGAAATGGAGTGGACCTGTGGGATTTTAAATATAAATTGGGCTCTGAAGCATGGTCTTCTTCAAGGCCTACTATCTTTCATTGTAATGATATACTACTAGAAATTAAAAACTAATTCAAATTTTATATTTTCCTATTTTTCTTTATATGTCATTTTTGTAAGCTTCATATGTGAATGCCAATATTAAAAAAAAATTGCACTATAATCACTAAGGCATAGCCATACTACTTTCGGGGTTGAGATCTGTTGTCTTAAATCTCATGTCTCAATCATTTCACAGTCGAAACTACAAAGTTTTGAAGTGAAACTGTGTGGTTTTGATAGTAATTCAATTAACCCTTTCACTCTTTTACCCTTTATTTTGTACAAAACTACGTAGTTTTGAGTGAACATAATTGAGATATGAGATTTTGCACTAGATTATAAAAATTATAATAATGTTTTTTTAAGAGAACTCTATTAGAGAGAGTCTCATGTGGGGACGACCCCACGTGAAGCCTCCCAATCGGAAAAGATTAGTGGATGGTAAAGAAAACAAGGAAGTAAATAAGAGAGAAGGAAAACAATGAAGGTTAGACCGCACAAGGTTTTTGTGATTCTTATATTAATTTCTAAACCCGGTATATTAAAGTAATTAAATATAACGAAAAATATATATAAGATATGACACTTTTACGAAGAGCTTAGATTTTGAAGGCGGTAACTAAATTACTCACTCCGTCCCGAATATATATGCTTATTTGATTTTCCACATATATTAAGAAAATATTTAATGATATGAAACTTAGATAAATATTGGTATTGGAATATGAGTAAATTAAAGTAATTACTAAAAAGTTAAAGACATAATTGTATTTGTTATTAGAAAAGTTGGATAAAATAGTCTTTTTCTAAATTCTCACATTAATTAGACGTATTAAAGTTAGTAAAAAATTTAGTTAGACACAAAAAATGTTAATAGACATATAAATTTGGGACAGACGAAAAAGGAAAGTAGACATATATATTAGGGACGGAGGGAGTATTAATTATTTAATTATAAATAGTAATCTTCTAAAATGAAGAAACAATTTTTTGTGGCTTATTATAGAATATAGAACTAATGCGGTTTACAATCATGTAGGCAGAAGCAAATTCGAGTAGGAAAGGCTGGGGCTTCATCACAATAACCTACTGGATTAAGACCAGTTTAATAGTTATTGCACAACTTATTACAACACTCCTTGTTTCAGTGTTCTATGTTGCATGGACCGCCACCACTCTTGTCGGCCTCGATATCAAAATCGCCTCTTATCGTTACCTTGAAAAAACTGCATTATGCACAAATAAAATAAGAATATGACCTTTGCGTCAAGTAAGATGAAGAGATATAAAAGAAGTTTTTTAGTTAGTAAGCGAACATACTTGAAGTGAAAAGTAGGCCGATGATGAAGAAAGCGGTTGGGAGAAAGGAGGCCATTTTCTAGATATATATAGGCACAATATGTATGTAAAAACTTAGATACTAAGCAAATTCGAGATTTGTGATATTATTGAAAAAATATAAATATTAAGTTATGAATATAAATTGCAGAGTCAAAGTACAGCTATGGTAATTATATAAAATTAAACAATCAGTTCAAATTCTCTTATTTTTTTCTATTAATAGAATATGTCTCGAAGCCTTATGATAATTCTTTCGATTTAATTCAGGGTATGTTGACCAAATCATCAAAATCTGACGGCAATTTACTCTCTAGATTTTCGTAATAGTTTTTTTTAACATCTATAGAAATTGAATCCCCTAATCTATGACTGTTACAAAAATATCACTACTTAATTTACATGTTATTATTGTTAGATTTTCATAATAGTTTCTATCGGTCAACAAAATCAAGGGAAATGTTGAACAAATTAATTAATTACGATGACCCTCTCTCTATATGTTGGTTCAGAGACAAGTCTTCAGGTGTAGGGGGAGGGGGAGAAGTATACCTAAATCCAAGTTTTAACTCAAACGCTAAAGTAAGTCTGATACTGAATTTGTTTACTGAATGAATTCAGCTCGCCAAATAAACTTTCTGATCATGTGACAGAGTGATTCAGTATACTGAGTACTGTTCAATGACTGAAGTCAGTTAACAAGTAGTCCAGTACAAGAATTAGTGCGGAAATGTGTAGACCCGATTTTATCGTCTCTTTTGAAAAATGTTTCTTATTGAAAACTGTTTTAGTTATGCTTGTACTTGTCTTAGTGACTTTACTAAAAAAACTACGCTTGTATGAGTTTTGCAAATCAGTTTTGTGCAAGATGAACACTAAAGCAATGAAATATTAAAGACACACAGATTCTTTAGAGTGTTTCGAATACGCAAGATCATGCATCTACGTTCATGTTTCCCGGAGTTCTTGATTAGATTATACTGAGCAAAGTCTCCGTAGATCCATTCGCAGGATATATATATCTTGACTAGTTATAGTCCTAGTGACTTTACAATGGATTCAAACACGGAGGTTTGAGGGTTTTCTCCAACTATGGAGGAGTTCTTACAAATAAGAACAATTTAAAAGATGATCTCCTTCGGATTCTAAGCTTAAGATCTAACAAGGTTACCTTAGATATATATAGAAGGAACTAAATTACTCTAGAGAGAAGAACTTAGAAAATAAGCTATCAACTCTACGGTTATTCGCTGTGTATGCTTTGAGTTCGCTAGAGCTTATGAGTTTTAATGCTTTGTGTTCCTGTAAATCTTCATGCATGGAAGATGAACCCAATTTATAGGCATGACTGATGAAGAGATCCGTTGGAGAGGATCTAGACACGTGTCAAACACGACAAGCAAAACGATCATCTTTGGTGATCGCTGAATTGCACCAATTAAATCCTACAAATGCTGATATTTAATTCATTATAGTAAACAGTGTATCGAACATAGGGAACGAGACTAGACATATTATTTTCCTACTTATCTTAGGGGTTTTTGGTTAGCAATCACGCAAGTTTTGAATTTTACTCAACTAAGAATTATAAAAACTAAGCTGAAATAAAAACGTATTAATTGAGTAGTTGAAAGACAAGTCCAGCAGAATATTCCACACACACATATTTCCAATCTTTGGCACATATTAATTAATCTTAAAAATCAACTAGTTATAGACCACTGTAATTAAACTGACACGACCCTTATTCCCACTTAGTTAATCGGCAGCCGTCATGTTGGACATCGAAACGACTACTTCCCTAATCTAGTTGCAACCTACGTAGTTGGGAAATCAATAGATTTAATAACTAGACAACCTTATCGATCTAAGGGAACATAATATAGGAGTCTACTCGTATGTTGGGCATCGATCTAATATTCTCCTACCAGTTTAGTCCAATTACTCCAATTACTCTTACGAATAACCTTGCTACTTTCCTAGCATTATTCCACGAGAAACGATGGAAGTACTAAGTTAGCTACAGACTGCACAACCTAGGGTGATCATACCTAAATTACAAGTCAGATTAATTAAATTAGAATTAACCCGATATCCTTTTAACTAATTATAAGCACCTAAGCCTCTTGTACTAATCACGTGTGTTTCACATCCCGCCAGACCACTAAAAGTTTATCTACTCAAGAAAACGTCCCGACTGCGAAAGCAAGACATTTTTCAAAACAGAACAGTAAGCATTTGTAACTCTAATTCTAGCATGTACTGAAATTAAGAACAAAATATTAAATACTAAACTTAAGCTTTAAATTGAAATACGAACTTAAATTAAAACATTAAACGAAAGCTTAAAACGAGAGTACCGATCAAGTGTCTTTGATCTCTCAACAACTATGGAAATTAAATGCAAACGGGAATGTAAATGTCTTCGTGTTCGAACATTAATACCTAAAGCTAAGTGTTTGTTTCTTCCTCTCAAACTCTCGATTTGTATGAAAAAGTAAAACGGAAATAGAACTTCGATCTCTTCTTCGGCGGAAAATAAGAGGTGACGGCGCAAGGACTCATGAAGTTAAGGGAATGAAAAAGTTGTGAAAGCGTAGGGATTCCTGCGCCTCTTCTCCTTTATATAGGCTTCAAATCTTGACAAAAAATGTATCTAGGGAAAATTTTAGGATAAGGAAAGATTTCCTATGATAAGAAAATATCTTATCCTTTCCTTAACCACCAAGTTATCCTCCCTCATTCCTTCCTTCTTCTATTTTCGTCCAATTTTGATCAGAAATGAGCCATCCTCACATGAAAATATCTTGCAACCTTTCGTCCACGTCATACACCAACTCAACTCGAATTCCTGCAAAATTGCCAACAAAAGTGACTCGCCTGCGCAGTTAAGTGACATTTCGGGCATAAATTATAAGGTACGAAAATGACTAATCAATATTCAAATTTGAATTGCACTGTAGACATTCTCTCTTCTTCAGAATTCAGAGGTTGACTACAGCTTTATGTCAGGACGAATACACACTACAAAATTTTCAGTACTTGCTGACGGATTTACCCACGGACAAAACACGGGTCGACGCGTACCGATAGATTACCGACCGAAATTCAAAATGTCGTTTACCGACACAATAATGATGGAATATCAATGAAATATTTTGTCTATATTTCATCATCTTAGCTATTACCGATAGATTTAGCGACAAAATTTGTTGGTCCAGAGACGATCCTCAGGTGTAGAGGAAGGGGGGGGGGGGAGATGAATACACCTGATGACAAATTCTTACTTAGAACGCGAAAGTCAGCTTAGCTGAATGTTGCTACTGAACTAGTCTACTAAACTAGTCAGTTGGCTAAATAAACTTTCTTGATCGCGTGGGCAGAGTTCGTCTATTGAGTACAGTCTACTGACTTATGTTAATGAACAGTAGTTTAGTATCATAAATTGCATGCGGAAGTGTAAGACCAAAAATATATTCGTCTTAGTCGAAAAGCTCGTTTTATGCTATTTGATTTAAAGTCGGTTTTATGCAAATGTGAACAGTAATCAATGCAACAGTAAATCAACACAGATAATTTTTAAAGTGGTTCGGATACACAGGATCCTACATCCACTGTCCTGAACAAAGCGAGAGTTCTTGATTAGCTTATACTAAGGAAGTCTCAGTCGATATGTTCAGTGGACAAATATGTTCTTGTTTGCTTATACTGAGCAAGTCTCAGTTAATCTGTACGCTGGTCAGATATCTACTTACAGTCGTAGTGAATTTACAATTCTCAACCGTGAAGGTTTGAGTCTCTCCAACTATGAAGGATTAGGTGAGGCTTGGTCAAACTCCAAGTTTACGGTGATTTGACTTCCTCTGAATCCTCGGACCTTTAACTGCTCTCATACTCATTATTCTGAGATTCGTGGCTCGAATTCCTTTGCAGATTCAGTGGGTTATAGCATATCCAACTGACTTCTTCGATACTAAGTTCCTTCGGCTGAGTGGCGGATCTTCTACTGAATGCACCAGCTACTGAACTCTAGCCTACTGAGTTCCTAACATGCTGAACTCAACTAAACTATTATGCTCATCATTCAGCTAGGGGTTTTGGAATCTTCAAATCTTATCATCCTGAATCTTATCCCAACAATTTCTCCCTATTTCATGATGCCAAAACCTTTTGCAAACTATTTCTAGCAAGGTTGACTATCTAATCAACACAATTATTATACAACAAAAGACAATATCACTCTAATAACATAAGACCAGAGACTTAACAATTTCCCCCTGAAACGCCTAAGAGCAATTTCTCCCTTATAAGATGTCTAATAATTGAAATACAGAGAGAAACACAGAGAAATAAGTAACCATGTAAGTGTGTGTTCTGATCACTGAGGTGATCAGTAAGTGTTCAAAGATAAAGAACACATCTAAGTGACAATGAGTAGTTATCGAAGGCTAATAGAAACAGAATATCATTAATGATCGGAGATTACAGTTACATGATATTCTAATATATCAAAAACAACTAAGATTAGGAAGGAATCAGCTGGGCTTCTTCTTGAACTGTTGAAGTCGCGCCTTGAAGTCAGCAAATTTCTTCTCAGGAAGCTCAAGACCGTAAGATGAGTAGACTTTGTTCCTCATAATCTTGACTTCTTCCTTGTCTTCAGCATCATTGGTGTTCAGACTTCTTCTATTGATATCATATTTAATTTCTTCCTCTATCTCCTTGTTACAGATATCCCCTTGTTGCATGAGAGGAGGAGATAGAAGTCTGTACAAAGGTGCCATGAGAGTCTTACCTGACTGTTGCAAAATGGTTTGGATTTCAGCATAGAGTTCAGGTAAACACTTATCAAGGATTCCTTGAAGGTTTTGTCAGGATCAGCCTTCTCATTGACTATCTCCTAAATGTAATAACTCTTGATGAAGTCGACCTTAGCCTGTTCCCATTTCCGATTGATCTTATAAGGCACCCATTTATCAGTCCTAGGGAAGATGACTCTCTTGATGTTGTTTCCCTGTACCTTTCTTCTAAAGAATTTGGAAGTAGTAGGAATACTTATGTCCATCTTAGGGATATGCTCTCTGGCTTCTTTCTCAACTCGCTGTCTGATGGCCTCAAGATTTGCTAATCTTGCTCTCTCTCTTGCATCTTGTACTTGTCTAGCCTCAGCAGTGATATCTTAGCCTCTCTCGTAGGCATCCCAAATCTCCTTCATCTCAGCTTCTTGGAAAGTTCAGTGGAAGGGATAGTCTACTGAACTTCTGTGTCGCTAGGTCCAACTGACCTGGACTTAGATGCTTCAGGCTTCTTCCCAGCTTCAGACTTTTTCTCAGGAGCAGGTGGGCTGGATTGTCTGGGCATCACAGATCTAGTTCTGGTAGGAGCTGAAGATTTGAATAGTATGCCTTTCTTGGCCTTAGTCTTTTGATTTTCTTCTTGTTGTTGAAGTTCTCGCGACAGCTTTTCATCATATGCAATTTGTTCTTCTGGCATTTTGAACTTCAGTTTCTTGGCTTTTTGGAGGACTAGGAGGGGCAGGTGCTTTACCTTTTGCAGCTGACCTGACTGGCTTATCTTCAGCAAGACCTTCTAAGTACTGAGCCACTTCAGTCACTGCATCCTTTGCGGGTTCTCCTGACCCTTCCCTCTTTTCTTCTTTAATTCTAATCTGCTCAGTCTCCTTCTCTTTTGCCTTGATTAGGGTCAGTTGTTTGCTCTTCCTACTTCCTTCCCCCTATTTGGCATTATTTAATAAGCTTGCTAAGGCTGTGACCTTTGACAATAGGTCAGCGATTGAGAGACTGATAGAATCCAACTTAGCTTCAACATCCATGACGGCGTCAGTTTACTCATTCCATCTCTTATCATGTTCAGCATTAACATCTTTGAGAATATTAGATTTTGTAGCTTCAATCCATCGCAGGTATGAGTCTACTAAGTCAGTAGCATCTTTCTTGAGGGCAAGGCCAACATTAGCTTATTCCACAAGTGCTTTGGATACACTTTAGTAGTTAGCCTGTTTTGCTCTTCGACGGCCTTGAGGACCTGATCCTGTGCAGACGCCATTGTTTCAGAGAATTGATTGCCCTGAGTCTGAAGGATATTCTGTTACTGAGATTCCAAATCAATCCTCTGGGCTTCAAGCGCTCTGCCGAGGATCTCCTCAGTATTAAGAGAAGTTGGAGTACTGATCATCTACACTTCTGAAGCCAAGTTGCCTAGCTTCAGGGTCTGAGCCTCAGAGAATTAGCTCCATCTTGAGCAAGAAGACGGTTCTTATGACCCTGTCACTTCAGACACTTGTTAATAGACGCTACATTAATGCCTTTTATCTCAGAAGCTTGATATCGAGACTGCTTCGGCTTCCGCTAAGATGTAGACAGCGTAGAGATAACTGCACCTGATGAGGGCGGTGGAGGTGGTGAGTCATCTCTGAGAGATTTTCCCTCAGCAAATCCTCCCTGGTCTGCATCCTTGGGTGACTCGTCATAGTGAGAGTCAAGTGGCTTCTGGGGCTGAGTTGTCGATTCAGTATGCTCCCTTTGACTCAAGAGTATGAGCATTGCTGAGCGGAGGTCGTCCATTAACGCAATATCAGCTAGCTCTCCATAGCATACTCTTTCAGCTATTGCTCCTCCTTGATCATTTCAGGTATGGTCCTGAGGTTAATGGTCTCAGGCATTAGATCCCATTCCAGGAATCTGAGACGTATTTGAACCTTCGCCCTAACTACTATGTCCACAAGATCTGAGTGATCTAAGATCTCGGGAATCTTGCCTGCGATCTCTTCAGCAGCTCTATTGCGAGCTATCAGTACTGAAGCGGGGACTGATGTGGAGACCTCAGTCTGAGGGATTTTAGCAGGAGTGTCGGACTGGGTCTCCTCTGAGTGTATTCGTTTAACTTTGTCCACCAGAGTCATGTCCTCCTTACCGGACTCTAAATTTGGGGTAAATACAGTCTCATGGATCACAACAGAAGGTTCAGGCTTCTTCAGTGTTTTTCGTTTCTTCTACTGAGTAGGGGGTTGGTCCTGAGTGGACTAAATAGGACGCTTGTCGTGTAGTCCACGCCCTATGGACTTCTCAGCTGCTGCCGCACTTAGAAATTTTAGGTTCTTCTTATCAAAGAAGTGCGCGTCAGCAAAGGCGACTCGTCCTTGGCAATAATCTTCAATCAGAATGGACACCTTGCTGCCATATAGGAGTTTTCCTTTCAGAATCAGTTTTACTGAGGTCTTGTCCTCATTCACCACGAATATCTAGAATTGATCCTTGAATTCCTTCAAAGAACTCTGTTCCGTTGACCTGGACACCATCCATGATGACCTTGAATTCATTCACAAAGAACTCAATCTTGATATTTGTGTTCATGGGTATCTTTACTAATTGATCTCGATAAAAAGGGAGTATATGTTAACTCAATTGATTATCGTGCTATTATAGGTTCCTTATTATACCTAACATCCAGTAGACCTGATATAACTTATGTTGTAGGTATATGCGCAAGATTTTAGGCGAATCCCAAATGAAGTCATGTAGACTCAGCAAAGAAGATTCTCCGATACCTGAAAGGAACACATGATGTTGGGTTATGCTATCATACTGATGATAATCTTGAACTAACTGGTTATTCTGATGCTGATTTTGCAGGATGTCGAATCGACAGAAAGTCAACCTCAAAAACATGTCAGTTCCTCGGCAGTAAGCTCATATTGTGGTTCTGAAAGAAACAACACTTAGTAGCTATGTCCACTACTGAAGCTGAATTTATGGCTGCCTGAAGCTGTTGCACCCAGATCCTGTAACTTTAACAACAACTGAGAAACTATGACATTCATCAAGATGAAGTGCCGATCTACTACGACATCCTGACGATTAGGACCCGCCCCATGATTTAGGCCCTGAGAAGACTGTTGAGGGAACTCAACTGGAGGAGGATGCTCCAACTACAACTGCTGAACCACCTCTCAGCATCCTCCCACCAGGACAGTCGGCGGCTGGTACCTCTAAGTCGGCGGACCCAAAGATGCCTATTCTGGCGGGGTCTGCATTTGAGGTAGCGCCCAGCCCGAAGAGCCGATTATCGAAGACAGTGGCAAGGGCCCTCAGGAGTCAAGGTGCTCAGAACCGACTCCTTGCCCGCGCCGTCTACAAGATGTGGAGGCAGTCCACTCGGGCTCAGAGTGAGGAGATTAAGGGGCTCAGAACGACGATTCAGAATACTCCAGCCCCTGACTTCTCTACAATACTGACTGATGCACTTGCCACTCAGAGAACCAAATTCGAAGAGCAACAGAAGCTGATGGAAGCTGCCCAGGCTAAACTTCTTGAAGAATACAAGGCAGCCCAGTCAGCTCACACTGCATCCATATCTTCCCTGACTCAGGCCTCAGAGCTCAGACTCTAAGCCATTCAGAAGGCCCTGGAAGACAAAATGGATCAGAAGCTGAACTCTATTCAGACTGTGGTGGAGACCTCTCAGAAGAAATACAGCGAAGAACTCACAGATGAGAGGAATGAACTCCACGAGAGGCTTGTCAAACTGCAGGATGCTTTAGATAAGCTTGCCTCAGCTTATACCAGTCTAGATAAGAAGGTACAGACACCTACCCTTGGCCTATTTGCTGATGCAAAAAAGGGGAAAGGTAAAGAAAAGGTACCTAGAGCACCAAGGGGAGTCAGGACAGTGGCAGGAGGAACTCAGACTCAGCAATCAGCTCCCACTGCTCCCACTGCTCAGCAAGGTCAGGGTGAGGCCGAGGGTGTCTCACCAGCAGGGGCTGTAGTGCCTACTGAGACTGGCCCAAGTGGCTCAGGACCAAAGAGTCAGCAACTCAAACTCCTAGTGACATTATTAAGGAGGTTGCTGAGTATGCAGAGGAGGATTCTAAAGAGGAAGAACTCCGCTACCTCCTCCAGTTTCGGGAAAGGGGAAGAACATTCTGCAGCTCCCCACTCCACCCAAAAAGAAAGGAACTAAGATGTTCATATATCCTGAGGAAGAGGCTCAGATTACAGCTGGTGAGAAGCTGGCAAGGGAGATAGCCGAGGCAGAGGCTGCAAATAAGCCAAAGAAACAGCCTGCCAAAGGCAGAACAAAAGTTCATAGGGGAAGGAAGCCTGGGAAAAGGCTACCCCCGAGGAATCTGAAGCTCAGCGATGAAGCTGACAAGGAGAAGGAAAGAGAACAGCAGCAGCAGCAGCAAACTGGTCAGCAAGGTACTTCTAAATCCAGATCTTCAACACCTGCTGATTCAGAAGAGGAACAAGAGCATATTCCATCTTATACCCCCTCTAAGGCTCAAGAACAAGAGATGAAAGAAATCTGGGATCAGAAGGATAGGTACTTAGACAGAGGAGCTGAAGCCAGGCAGATAAGTGAAGCAAGAGAAAGGCCCAGACTCGCTGATCTAGAGGCTCTTAGAATCAAGGCTGAGAAAGAAGCAAGTCAGAGGGTTCCTGAGAAGGCTGAAATTCCATAAAAGTACAGAAGACTCACGAAGCTCACGGACCTCAAAATCCATAGATGGCCCAAGGTTGATACTTCGATGCCATGGGAACGGACTCAGAGGTGGGAGACGCTGAAAGCTGATTTCATTAAGAGGTTCTATTTCTTGAGGTATTGGCCTGACATGCACAAGTCAATTGCCTTTGCTGAGTGGCTTCTGAAGAGTGATCCATAGATTTATGCAAGAGTTCAGAAGGCCCTAGCAGAGAAGGTTGATGTCAGGGTCCCAGCTCCAAGACCTCTACCTAGCCCATTGAAGCTTGATTGTTCTCTACATACTGGAGTTATTGAAGGAGAAATTAAGAGTGCTGCTCAAGCCACAGATCTCGATGAGACTGATCCTGCTGATATGGCACAGATTCTGAAGCTGAGGAGAGATACATACAGAATGTATGGACTGCCGCTTCCTGAGGAGAAATCTAAAGGCTTTAAAGACCGGATTCAGCAGTTTAGGAGATATGTTAGTCCCGAGAGCACGTTCGGGTGTAGAGGGGGGGGTGAATACACCTGAATCCGATTTTCTCAACTTTGAACATGAACAAGCCCTGTTCGGAGAAAGTGTCGCATGAAAGAATTCAAAGAGACCAAATAGCCGTTTCGAATCGCGTTTGGCAAAGAGTCGACTCTACCGAGATCTCGCTAGCCGATCGAGTCGATCGTATCGACGCAGATAGAGTTCGGTGGTGCGGAAATGTGTAGGCCCAAATCGGTTGAGTGGAAAACGTTTTATCAAGACAGCCTCAATCCAAAGAAAAAAGCTTCAAGATGCCGAGACTTAGTTGTATGATTTTAAAGGATAATTTTCAGTATGAACAGCTTAAAATCAATGCAACAAGAAATAAGAGAACAGGTAAGAGACACAAGATTTTTAAAGCGGTTCGGATATCAAGCGATCCTACGTCCACTGTCCCGAAAGGTCAGGAGGCTATTTATTATACTGAGTTAGTCTCAGTCAGCTTGTACACAGAACAAAGCCGCGTCTTGGAATTTATACTGAGCAAGTCTCAGTTTACAACGGTTATCAAACTAAAGTGTTTGACAAACTCTCCAACAGTGAAGGAGTCCTTTTACAATAAGGATTAGGTTCAAATATGAACTCCTTCATCTAAGCTATGGATATGATCGGTTGAGCTTAGGGTTAGAGGGATAGGGAATGAGAATGTAGCTTCTAGAACGACGAACAGCTGAGTTATAGCTATGGGTTCGTGTTGCGTCGTTTGGATACTGAGGCTTGTATATCGGTTAAGCTTGGTTCCCTTATGAGCTAGGATGTAGTCTTTCGCCGGAGATAGATCTTCGAGTTCTTGCGGAAGACTTAAGCTTTTCGGATTGCTCGTTTGAATGCTCTCTTCTTGTTTTAGTTCTCTTTCCTTGTTTGCTCGTGAAGTAGCAGTCGTAGTAGTACTTTCAAAAACTTGAATCATCCCTCTATTTATAGAGAAGATATTGGGAAAGATCCGTTGGAGACGATGATCCCTTTCTCACTCTTTTGGTAGCTAACAGCTCTTTTAAAAAAGGTGACAGTATCCTTTCCCTCCTTTTCTGGAAATATGTTGACTTGCAGCTTTAGTAGGTAAAAAGGCACGTGTCTGCTTGTCATTTGTCGAGGTTTTGCAGAGTAGTTGAGATAGAACAGACTTCGAGGCATAATGAAGCTGACTTCTCTCTTCCTCGTATTTGACTATGCTGATTGTCGTTCAAAAGATCTCGATCGCCGTAAGACTGCTCGCCGTTATCGAGTCTCGATCCCGTAGAGAGTACCGAATTTACTCTACCGAAGGTCAGCTCTTAGTTCGATGAACTACTCCCGCCGAGTTCGGCCCACCGACTCCTTCCGCATATCTTGCTCCCGCCGAGTCTAGTATCTACTGAGTCTTCTACATCTGGTGCTGAGGCTGATAATCTACTGAACGCCTAAACCAGAGCAGAGTGTCTTTTGAGTCTGAACCCTCAGAGACAAAAACAATTACAACGGAATGGTTCACCAATCAGATAGGGTTTTGGGATCTTCAAATCTTCAAACAAATTCAGAGCACGAGGCTACTGAGCTTTGGTCAGTTACAGAAGATAGAATCATTTCCCACTAAGTATGATTGTGCTGAGGATAGAATCATCACCCAACAAGATAGATGATAGCTTTTGTATCTCTGTTTTTTCTTTTCTAGAATAGCAAGATTAACGTACTGTACTGATATTCCTACTCATATATAACATCATTGTTGTTCGACCCTGACAATTCCTTGTTGTCTACATGGCCTTGTTCTTTTATGCTTAACACTCAGAATCACCCAAGTGATTACTGACTCACACACTCACTGAATATTTATACTTATATCTGTGTTTATCTGTTTTTACTTAGCTTGATAGATTCTGGTTTGATAGATGTATTTGGGGGAAATTGTTGTTAGAAAGGGGGAAATTGATGATTAGATTTCTGTATAGGTTGTGATATTTCTTCCCTGAACTCCCTCAGTAGTCTATAACTTGAAGAAAAACTCCCTGACTCTACTTGTAATATTTGTAAGGAGTTTGTTTCTGACAGTTTGTAGTGTTAAGTTTTGGCATCATCAAATAAGGGAAAATTGTTTGGAGATGATTCAGTATGACTTAGTAGCCTAGCGCTCGGTAGATTTGAAGATCTCAAAACCCTACTTTGATTGATGAACTATTCTGTTGTAATTGTTTGTTCTGTCTCTGAAAGTTTCAAACTCAGTAGACACTTTTCAATATGGTTTAGGCACTCAGTTCTGTCCACTGGTTCTTCAGCAGACTATCAGCCTCGATTCGAGAAGAAGAAGACTCGGTAGATCTTGGACTCAGCGAGAGCAAGATATGCGAAAGGAGTCGTGGGAACCGAACTCGCCTAGAGTAGTTCATCGAACTCGAGTTGATCTTCGCAGAGCCGAACTCGGCAGAGTATGCTACTGAACATAGATCAGACTCAGCAATGGCCAGATAGTCTTTTGACTGTCAGGATATCTCATAAGTCAAATCAGCAGAGTCATACGAGGTATAGTGAAGTCAGCTTCATATCCACCTTGAAGTTTGTTTGTCTCACCTACTTTATTCAGCCTCGACCAATAACAAGCGACCAGCTATCTACTTTCTGATTAAAGCTGCAAGTCAACAACTTTCCAGAAATGGAGGGAAAGGACTCTGCCACCATACTTTGAAAGAGTCGTTAACTACCCAAAAGAGGGAGACACAAGGATCGTCGTCTTCAACGGATCTATCCATGTCTCTGCTCTATAAATAGAGGGAAAATTTCGAATTGAAGCTCACCTAAAAAATGAAGAACACACGAGCATTAACGAGCATCTCAGAATCGACTTAAGCCTTCCGCAGGGTCTTCATAAAGTAATCTCCAGCGAAAGGCGACATACTTGCTCATAGGGAACCGAGCTGAATCAGATCATCAAGCCTCTAGTATCCAAGCGACTGAATACGAACCCAAAGTCTATACTTAACCGTTCTTCGCTCTAGAAGCCACTTTCTCGTTCCCTTTTCCCTCTAACCTAAGCTCAGCAGACTATATCTATAGCTTAGAACGAAGGAGTTCATCTTTGAACTGATCCTTATTGTAAAGGACTCCTTCATAGTTGGAGAGTTTGTCAAACACTTAAGTTTGATATCTTGTAAACTGAGACTTGCTCAGTATAAATCTCAATATCAGTGTTTGTCCAGTGTACAAACCGACTGAGACTAACTCAGTATCATAAAATAGCCTCCTGATCTTTTCGGGACAGTGGACGTAGGATTGTTGCATCCGAACCACTTTAAAATTGCTTGTGTTCTGTGTTTTTACTGTTGCATTGATTATTGTTCATTCTGAAAATATCTTTTAAAATCATTCAACTGAGTTTCAGCAAAGCTTAACATACTGTACTAATATACTGAAATAATTTTCTTAAAAACGTTTTCTAACTCAACTGAATTTGGGCCTACACATTTCCGCACTATACTGAACTTCAGCTGAACGGTACTGAATTCTGACCTAAGTCAGCTAACAGGCCTCAATGAAGTCAGTCACTCTGCCACACGATTCAGAATAGCATATTTGATCAACTGAACTTGTTCAGTACGGCATCCTCTTGAAAAGGGTTGTTCAGTACGGCATCCCCCCCCTCTACACCTGAACGTTTAATCTCAGGACCAACACGTATGCCACAACCTCTCGGTCTATTAGAAAGAGGTGCTCTATGCTCCTAATCTAGTATTAATTCTCAACTCTCGTTTGTCGAATTAGTTTCATGGATAAATCTAAATGGTGACATTCATTCAAGTAATCATCAAAAGCAAGAGCATAGAGAAATAGAGTTGATTAACCTGAAGCAAATCTAGTAAACATCAATTCTCAAACAAACTCATCAAGTCTAGCCCCAAGAATAGGGATATTTAGCTACTCAAGTTCTTGATTAGCAAAATACTCAAATCATAGCAAGTCAAAGACATGAGAAAGCAAGGGGAAAAGAAAATGCAAACAAGTCCTAAAGCCTTATCTTCAATCTTGATTGCTTGACTCCTTCTTCTTGAATCTTCACATCATTATCAACTTCAATGGTGGAGAATGGAAGATTTTTGGTGTTTGGGGGTGAAGGGATGGATTTGGAGAGTGGGAAGGGTGAAATTTCGTGTGGTAGGTGAGTTGTGTTGGCTAGGGTTTCAAATTTTGACTTTATATAGTAACCCGGGTTGAAATCGGGTCAAAAACTGGATAATCCAACACACGAACTAATGACAAAAAAATTAAAAGAGCGACAATCAAGACACGACTCCCTCCCCCCAAACTTATTGAACATGAAGGGAAAATAAGTTGGAATAAAGTAAGTGTGCTAGATTGTCGCAAACTCACCGGATTAATTTGGAGAAGGGAGATAGTCCAAGGAGATCACCGTCATCTCCTTCCTTTGCTCCGGCCTAAAGTAAGCTTTCACTCTTTGACCATTAACACGAAATGGGGCTCCATCATGGCCAATCAGCTCCATCGATCAATTCTTCATCACTTAACCAATGATGAAAGGTCCCAACCACTTCGACTTTAACTTTCCGGGAAAGAGTGAAAGACGAGAATTAAAGAGCAAGACCTCATCTCCGGAGGAAAACTCCCTCTTCTTGATCAACCGATCATGGAATCTCTTGATCCTCTCCTTGTAAAGGCTTGAGTTCTCAAAGGCCTCACACTGAAACTCATCCAATTCATTAAGTTGGAGAACCCTCGCTTGACCCGTGGTTTTAAAGTCAAAATTCAACTTCTTGACAACCCAATGTGCTTTGTGTTCAAGCTCTACCGGCAAATGACATGACTTCCAAAAGACCATTTGATATGGGGACGTTCCAAGAGGTGTCTTGTAGGCCGTTCTATAAGCTCAAAGGGCATCATCAAGCAACATTGCCCAATTCTTTCAATTGACACTCACCGTTTTCTCTAGAACTTGCTTGATCTCCCGGTTGGCAAGCTCGGTTTGCCCATCGACTTATGGATGGTAAGCGGTGGTGTTCTTGTGCTTCACTCCAAATTTGGTCAAGAGGTTGACAACCCATTTGTTGCAAAAGTGGGTTCCTCCATCACTTATCAAAGCACAAGGAGCTCCATATCTTGACAAAATCTGCTTTTAGATAAATTTCAACACAACTTTAGCATCATTTGTTTGAGTGGGGATAGCCTCTATCCACCCCGACACATAATCTACCGCCAACAAGATATATTAAAAACCATAAGAAGCGGGAAAAGGCCCCATGAAATCAATCTCCCAAACATCAAAAAGCTCCACTTCTATAATGTTTGTCAAAGGCATCTCATGTCTCTTAGAAATTCCACCGGTTCTTTGACATCTATCACAAACGCATAGCAATCTTTGTAAATAGTTGGGCAATAAAAATCACATTGAAGTACCTTCATGGCCGTGCGGTTGGCTCCAAAGTGGCTTCTACTAAGGGAGGCATGGAAATGATAAATGATGGAGCACCATTCTTCTTGAGCTACAGACAGCCGAATCACCATGTCGGCACATCTCCGGTAGAGGAAAGGTTCATCCCAGATATAAAACTTGACATCATGAAAGAACTTCTTTCTTTGATAGCTTGACATGTTCGAAGGTTTAATACCGAAAACAATGAAATTGACTATATCCGCATACCATGGAGAAGTGGATTGCACTTGCAATATTTGCTCATCTGGGAAGCTTTCATTAATAGGAACTCTATGATCTTCTCCTTCCACCGGGCCCTCAATTCGAGAGAGGTGATCGGCAATCATATTCTCGCATCCTCTTTTGTCCCAGATCTCTATATCAAAATCTTGAAGTAATAAGAGCCATCGAATAAGCCTTGGATTTGCATCCTTCTTGTCAAATAGATATCGGATGGCGGCATGATCGGTGTGAACAATAGACTTTGTTCCAACCAAGTAAGGTCGAATCTTGTCATATGCATACACCACAGCAAGTAGCTCCTTCTCGGTTGTGGTGTAGTTGGCTTGAGCCTTGTCAAGCGTCCTACTCGCATAATAGATCACTTGGAAGATCTTGTCTCTCTTTTCTCCCAAAGCCGCCCCTACGGCTATATCACTTTCATCACACATGAGCTCGAAGGGTAGATTCCAATCCGGCACTATCAATATGGGAGCACTCACCAATGCCTTCTTAAGACATTCAAAGGCCTTCAAACAATCCTCCCCAAACTCGAACTTGACATCTTTCTCAAACAAGCGACTCAATGGCTTTGAATTTTTTGAGAAATCCTTGATAAATCGCCTATAGAACCCGACATGCCCTAAGAAACTCCTCACGACTTTCTAATTAGATGGTGGTGGTATTTTTTTAATGGCAACAACCTTTGCTTGATCCACTTCCAATCCGCTTGAAGACACTTTGTTCCCAAGCACAATCCCTTCCTTTACCATAAAGTGTCATTTCTCCCAATTTAAGACAAGGTTGGTGTCTTCACATCTCTTCAAAACAAGGCTAAGATTATGCAAGCAATGATCAAAAGAATTACCAAAAACCGAGAAATCATCTATGAAAACCTCTATCACATTCTCAATTAATCCATGAAAAATAGTCATCATGCATCTTTGAAAAGTTGTTGGGGCATTGCATAAACCAAATGACATGCGTCTATAAGCAAAGATACCGTAAGGACAAGTAAAAGCCATTTTTTCTTAGTCCTCGGGAGCTATCATGATTTGGTTATAACTCGAATCCCATCAAGGAAGCAATAAATCTCAAAGTTGGCTAGTCTATCAAGCATTTGATCAATAAAAGGGAGGGGAAAATGATCCTTCCTAGTGGCGGCATTCAACATCCTATAATCAATACACGTCCTCCACCCATTTACCACCATAGTAGCAATAAGCGCATTCTTCTCATCCTCCACAACCGTCATCCCCCCTTTCATAGCAACCACTTGAGTTGGGCTAACCCACCCAGTATCTGAAATGGCAAAAATAATCCCGACATCTAACAATTTCAAGACTTCCTTACTGACCACCTCTTGCATTATCGGATTTAATCTTCTTCGATTTTGTCTTTTAGGACTCATCTTCCATCAAAATCTTATGCATGTAAATTGAGGGGTTAATTCCCTTTAAAATTGAAATTGACCACCTTATAGCCGACTTATATTGCCTTAAGACTCTATGCAATTTTTCAAGTTCAATAGGAGAGAGATAAGATGATACAATTATCAGATATGTCTTTTCTTCACCAAGGAAAGCATATTTGAGATGCTCGAGAAGCGGTTCCAACACGAGGGTGAGAGTCTTCTTGTCATCCTCTTCTTCACCTTGCTCCTCATCCTTGAGCTACATGAAACAAGCTTCATGTTTGGGAATTTCTTCCACATAACTCACAGAAGAAGAGTGATAAACTTGTTCACCCTTGACAATGTTCCCAACAAGAGAATGAGATGGAGAGGAGTTAAGTAGACACTCCTCTAATGGGTCCCTTGGAGCTTGACACTCCTTCTCATCAATGCAGGACTCCACCATCTTCAACACTTTGCATTCTTCAATTTCCTTCCTTCCTTCATTTTCATCATGAAATTTAAGGGCTCTAAAAATGGAGAATGTGTGGCTTTCATCATTCACTTGGAGAGTAAGCTCGCCTTCCACCTCATCAATTAGTGCTCTTCTTGTAGCAAGGAATGGTCTCCCAAGGATAAGAGGTATATCCTTCTCTTCCACCATATCTAATACAACAAAATCTACCGGGAAGATGAAATTATGCACTTTAACCAACACATCTTCCACAATCCCCTTTGAATAAGATATAGATCTATCCGCCATTTAGAGGGCGATTGTGGTTGGATTTATCTCTCCAATCTCAAGCTTGGTGAAAATAGAAAGAGGCATCAAGTTGATACTCACTCCAAGATCACATAAGGCTTTCCCAAACTTGTCTCTTCCAATGTCGCATGGAATACTGAAGCGTCCGGGATCCTTCAACTTGGGAGGTAGTTTCCTTTGAAGGATGACACTACTTTCCGCCAATTTCCTCTTCTTGACCACCACTTTCTTTAAGAACTTTGCATAGTTGGACATTTGTTGCAAAGCTTCCACAAGAGGGATATTTATGTGTATCTTCTTAAAAATCTCAAAGAATTTGGAAAATTGCTCTTCCACATTATTTTTCTTCAACCGTTATGGAAATGGAATAGAAGGCATACAAGGAGGTGGTGGGCAATATGGGGATGGCTCTTCCATGACTTTCTTCCCTTTGTCTTCATTTGTAGACTTGGTGGTCTCGCCCCTTGGAATTTGGCTCTCCCCCATCTTAGATGATCCATCATCATTCTTGTGACTATCTTCCTTAACCGGCATTTTTGGACCTTCATATGAAGTTTTACTTTGGAGGTTTATCGCCTTGCATTGCTCCTTTGGATTTGTCACCGTTTTGCTTGGAAATTGCGCCTTTTGATGTTGAGCATTCAAGGTATTGGAGATTTGACCCAATTAATTCTCTATCATCTTCAACTGAGTAGTATGAGCCTCCATAATTGAGTCGGTTTTCTCCATCCTTGTTTGAGAAATCGGCATGAATTTTTAAGCAACGCATCCTCAAGGTTAGGCTTCTTCTCTAGGTCAATAACTCTGTTGGTGACCGATAATTCGGGAGGTGGTTGAATAGAGTTGTTTGGATTCTCATACGAGAGATTTGGATGCACCCTTGGGCCTTGATATCCTCCTTGGTAATTATTTTGGTAACCCCCTTGTTGAGGACGAAGATTCCCATAATTCCAGTTGTTGTTGTTGATGTAGTTCACATCCCCAACTAGGAGTTGGGGATCCGACATAACTTCACTCTTAGGTTGGACTAGAGCATCAATCTTGCTATTCATAATGGTCAATTGAGGGGCTAACAAAGTTATCGGATTCAAGCTCGAAGTAGAAGTTGAAGCCACCGGCTTTAAGATTGTCCTCTCTCCGGGCCATTGACAAGAATTTGTAGCCATATTTTCAATGATCTCCAAGGCTTCTTGGCTATTCCTGCTCATCAATGCTCCTCCTGCGGTTGCATCCACAAGTCTTTTCATATCCCACTTGCATCCATCATAAAACAAGCATACCTTAGTGCCTTGATCAGAGCCATGATTGAGACACTTTCGAAGCATCTCCTTGATTCGGTAGCATACCTCATAAAAAGTCTCTCCATCCAATTGTTGAAATTGGGTGATTTCCGCCTTCAACTTCATGGTCATTCCCGGAGGAAAGAATTTGAGAAGGAATCTTTGCATCATTTCTTCCCAAGTGGCATTTGGTTTCAATGATTGATGCCACATCTTGGCTTTGTCACGGAGGGAGAAAGGAAAAAGTTTGATTTTAAGAGCTCCATTCGGCACACCGTTCTTCTTCACCGTGCTACAAATCTTCGAGAATGTAGCTAAGTGAGCATTAGGATCCTCCCTCGGACGGCCTCCGTATTGATTGTTTGAGATCATGGATATGAGTCCCGGATTCTCAAAGTTGTTTGCATCGATCCTTGACCATGCGGGCCTCCTCATTGAATGGTAGGTTGAAACACATTTGTGAATGGAGGGGGTTGTTCCCAATTCCTTTCCACCTCTTGGTTCCTAAGTTGTTGTTGAACCAATCTCAATTGCTCTTAGAGTTGTTGAATGATGTCTCCATCTTGTCCCTCCATTTGTGGTGGTAATTGTTGGTGCCTTCTTGTCTCACCTCGGTTGCGTCGACAAATGGCCTTGATTTCTGGGTTCAAAGGGTCGTATGACAATCCTTTAGACCCTTTGTTCATGCACCTATCAACCAGCAAAGATCTAACTTCAAACACCAAAAATAAAAAAATAAAAAAAATGCAAAAAAATAAATGTCTAAACTAGAATCAAGCACCGTTTCAAAATATCAAACAAATAAACTCAGTCGTCCTCGGCAACGGCGCCAAAAACTTGATCGTCTCCTACTTTGACCTTTACCCACAAGTGTAAGGGAGTTGGAATATAGCTGGTGAACAAGGTCGTCTCCCAAAGAACTATGTGGTTAATCGTGTAACTACTCCTATTCGGATGCTTAAACTCTATCTAGACAATGAAAACTTAGTGGGGTGATTAATCCTAGGCAAGAATTGAAATAAATCTAAGCTAAGGGTAATAAAGAAGCTAAATTGATGAAAATCTAAGAGAAGATATTCTAGGGGTAGACACTAACGATATGCAAAAGGATCTGGCTTACTTGACTTTGCTACGGTTAATTACATCTATTTATGAGCAATGTCGGATATAGCCTAACTACCTCTCGGTGAACTTAGACCGTGGATCCTAGATTAAGACTATCGTCTCCAATTCATCGAAACCTAGAACTCCCAAAAGTCCTCGAGTCTATTCCCTCACCTGTATCCTGCAACCTCTCGGTCTATTGGAAAGAGGTGATCTATGCTCCTAATCTAGAATTAATTTTCAATTCTCGTTTATCAAATTAGTTCAATTGATAAATCTAAATCGTGATCAATCATTCAAACAATCATCAAAAGCAAGAGTATAGAGAAATAGAGTGGATTAACCAAAAGCTTATCTAGTAAACATCAATTCTCAAACAAACTCATCAAGTCTAGCCCCTAGAATAGGGAAATTTAGCTACTCAAGTTCTTGATTAGCAAAAAACTCAAATCATAGCAAGTTCTTGGCAGGCGAGTTGTGGTAGCTAGGGTTTCAAAATTTTGCTTTATATAGTGACCCGGGTTGAAACCGGGTCAAAAACTGGATAATCCGTGAAAAAGGGGTTGGACCGCGGTCCAGTACAAAGCCAGACCGTGGTCCGGAGCTGCTTTTTTTTTTTTTGGACAAAAGGTAACAGACCGCGGTCTAGTACAAGCTGGGACTGCGATCCCATTTCTGCTTTGCATGGCTTTTTTTATTTTGGCTCGTTCTCCCTCATTTCTTATTTGAATCTCAATCCGTTTTTGGCTATGTGACCCCAACGACTTCCCTTTTCTTCAAAATAGGTCTTCATTCTCCTGAAAAATCAATGGCAACCAACTCAAGTAGCATGTTCTTCAAAAATGATGAAAAATGCGAACACAACATGTACAATCATGATTTTCTTAGTAAATAAACAACATGTAAACTCTCTAAGACCAATAAAATTCATTTTTGTCAACATTCATACTGATAATGTCTTGGCTTCTTGCAGTTGTAGTATACTGAGCTCCTGCCTTCCCTTTTTGATGTCTCGTTGTGTCCAACGGAGGCAATCTCAGCATTCCTGCTTTCAGGTAGAGATTTAGATTCATTTTTCGAATGAGTATTCTCTCTCTTACCTTGATAGCTTTTTGAATCTTTCTTCATCTTCATCTTTCTGAGCTTGTCCTTCTTCTTCTGGTATTTCACTGAGAGGAGACCGTATTTCTCAGCTAAGTTATCAGCAGTAGGGATTGGCATGGAACTTCCAGCTGATTCACTTGTAACTGAGGGACTAGCTCCAGGGGTGTTGATTGTTGCCTTGTAAGTATGATCTATTAGCACTTCAGTCTCAGCACGTGGGGTATGTGGAAGATTAAACTCAAGCTCCTCTGCTTTTAATTATGAAAATATGTAATCAGGAGTAACAGAGTTTAAGTTAGTTCTTCTTAAACATGTAGCAAAAGAGTACCACTTGGGCCTGCTAAGAGCCATTAGAATCTTGGTGTTGGTCTCCTTGTTGCTGAATGTTCTCCTCAGTCCGTTGATGATATTGATTAGTGAATCTAACACAGAAATCATCAATAGACTCCCCGGGAAGTATTGTAAATGCCTCGAGTTTCTGCAGCTCCAACTCCAGTTTATTTTCCTTGATTTGTGGAGTTCCTTGGTTCACCACTGCGAGAGCATCCCATAGCTCTTTTGCAGTCGTGCACTCTGCCGAGGTATGTGTAATATCCCTAACTTTTCGACAACTCATCTAAGTGGATAATTACGGATTTTAGATCTAAAATACGCATTTTTATTATAATAACGCAAATTTTCATATTTCGTTTGCATACGCTAGATTAATTAGCATAGAAAATAATTAAACCCTTCTAAATGCATATGAGAAATGCATCTTCGACCTCTATAATGTTCCTTAATAGGAATTTGTCAATTAATTATTAAAGAAGTGGCACCCATTGATACTCGACTTCTTTTCGTAGTGATTGATGAAATAAGCATATATTATAGGAGTTGTTATAGGATATATATACGTAGATATTATATTATAGGATATATATACGTAGATATTATATGCCCATATATATAGGAGTTGTTATATATATCTATATATATATATATATATATATATATATATATATATATATATATCATATGCCTATATATATAGGAGTTGTTAAAGGAAAAGAAATCTGTATCAAATCCTCTCTCTATCTTCGATCACGGCAGCGAAATTTCTCCAAATATCACGCAAGAAAAAACTCTCTCACTCCCTCACCCACGATCTCTCTTTCTCACACCATATCTAATCATCTCACTCACCCTCAAGAAAAATCCCGCGCCTGCAACATCGCACAGAAGAAAAACAAGAAAAATAGGTGTTACTTGATGGATATCAACTGCATTCCATTGGCCAAAACCTTGGCATTCTTGTCTTTCGCCACGTTGCAGAATTTGAGAAGGGAGGGAGTTGAAAGTTCTTGCAGAGGAGGCAGTAGTAGAGTTGAGAGTAGGAGTAATGCAAGCATACTTGCAAGTAACCATCTTTTAGCATGTCGAACGTCCTACATCCCTCCCCTCCATTGGCCAATTCTTTGTGTCTCACACGCCACTTCCTTCGAATACGCAAGAGAGCAGCTCTTGAATGGTTGATGATGGTGCTTTTTATCTTGTTTATTTAAACCCACTCCCAAATCTTTGTGTGCTTCTTCTTCCTCCTAGCCCTTCCCCCCATTGGTAGTCATCTGCATAAGGACAAGAGATCGATACCAGACCATCACTACCATCTGAAGGAGTTAGGGTAACTGCCATATCATCGAATCCCTTCTTCTACCACTTAAGATCTGGTTTTGATGTAAGGTTGGAAAGGGGTGAATCACGTTTTGTTTATTTATACGAATGTTTAAGATGGGATTAGATGTTACTAGCTATTGATTTAGCATGTACTCTACATTCTTGAACCATAACTCTGTCTTTTGTGAGATACGAATGAATTCCTGCTTCCTTGTATATTTTGGTTGTTATGAGCCGTTAGAATCATGTTGGTTTCCTGATGGACTTGATCCATATAGACTAAACTCGAAAAAAAAAATATTTTAATAAATAAGGCCGCCAAATAGTCGACAAAATGCCTCTAAGAACAACTTTTGCTTTTCTGGACTTCTTCCTTGACTGCCCCTTCTCTTCGATTTTTACGAACGTTCACGTTTACGAACATGGTTTCTTGAGGAAAGTCGTCCACCTTAATGTCGGGATAACGTTGTTAAAACCTTAAGAGTTTTGGAGCTTTAAATTGCGCGGTTAATAACGTAGCGAATCCTCGCTGCAAATTCCCTAATTTCCCACCCTTGCTGACCATAGTTTCTACTTCGATTACGGGGTTCCTTGATATACCTAACTCTCATAATCGGACACCAGTAGGTAGATTCCACTTCTATCTTTCTAACGCACCAAACAAATCTCGAATTGGGTCTCGAAACAAAAAGTTATGCCAAGATGAAAGATTTTAATCATCTAAACTTCAAGGCACTTAACAAACTTGCCAGAAAATCTCTTGTGAATGGAATTCCTTAAGGAGTATTCAATAAAGATCATGAGTGTGAAGCTTGCCTGAGAGGAAAAGCAAACTATAGAGCCTCGCATTATGAATAGTTGGCGTCATCAACAACTGAATCCTAGAGTTGCTACAAATGGATCTCTTTGGTCAGGCAAGTCCTATCAACATAGCACGGATCAAATATACCATGTTAGTGGTAGATGATTTCTCTCTATACATGTGGGTTATATTTTTACTAAAAAAAGATGTAAAGAGAAAGTTATCAACGATTAACTGAAAATAAATTATAAACTGTAATTCTATATAATTACGCCTATTAATAATTAACTAGTTATAAATAATTTTAAAAAAAATACAGTAATAAACCAAAAAATTGAAATAGAGAGACTAGGGCTGGAAATCGGGGCGGTTACGGGTTAACCGCACCCGAAAATCGATTACCCGTAACCGAAATAGCCTGCATTACATGAACCGCTACCGTACCCGATTGGTTAATCGGATACCCGATACCCGATCGGGTACGGTACAGTGTTAACAAGATAACCGCATAAAGAAAGTGAATATATTATGGACCATCCATTCCAAATTAAAAGCTGCTGAATATAGTTAATATAGTGAATATAAACATACCCGATTATGCTCCTGCCAGTGTGACCAAGCTCCATCTCGACCTACCCGATGAGGACTTCATGAAATACATTACAGATTTCGATGTAATCGTCCTCTCTTCTGGCCACTGGTTTGCCAAGCAGTCAGTATACATTTTAAACAATGAGATTGTTAGTGGGCAACTATGGCGGCCAGATAAGTCCAGACAAAAGAAGATTGACAACATTGAGGCTTTTGGCATTTCAGTGGAAACAATTCTTACCGTCATGGGCACACATCATTACTAGGGTGGTGCGTGGAACACCGGAGGGTCATGTACCGGGAAGGAGAAACCCGCTGGAGAGGCTGAGTTGGTTGAAAATGGGTTAACCAATATAATGCATGAGAAGCAGGTGACCGGGTTTAACCGTGCAGTGAAAAGGAGGACGAATGGATCGAGAATGAAACTGATGAATATTAAGCTTTAGGCTTTAGGCCTAAAGCTTAAGCTTAAATATAAAAATTAACTTATTGATTGACATAATACGGTTATCATGTATACCGTATTAACCGAACGGATATACCGCTACCCGAAAATACTACAAATTTCATAATCGACCATGACCCGATTACCCGAAAATTGGATATTTGGTTACCCGATACATGATCGGGTACGGTACGATATGATTATTACCCGATACCCGTTTCCCGATTTTCAGCCCTAAGACTGTGTTTATCGGTTGTTGTTTTGGGCTGTTCGTTCGCTTAGGACCGTATTTCAGATATTAAAAAAAAATACAACGTGAGGAGAGAGAATATGGGAGAACGCGTTCTCCTCTCACCTGATAAGCAAACGTCCTGGTTGGTTTCATGTGGCCGTTGGGATGGTGACACTTGTCACTATCCCATTGGTCACATAAAATAAATTTTATTCTAAATAAAATTTGAATATATCTTTTATAATATATATTAAAAAAAATTAAAAATTATACCAAAATTCATGATTTTTCATCCTCTATAAATAGACACCAATATTGATATATTTCTCCACATCCTACAATTATCTCATTTTCTCTCCACATTTTTAATTACTCCTCACTCTTTCACTATGGATCCCTATAACAACTTCTATAATTCTCAAAATTTTCCCCACTCCAACGATTATTACCCTAGTTTCGATAATTTTCCTAACTCGAGCGAATTCGAATCGCAAGATGTTGGGTTGGAATCACAGTTTCCTGATAATCATATTCAAAACACCCCTCAACCTCCATTGAAGAGACTCATCATGAAAAATATGTCAACCCTAAAAACAATGCACAAGGCTGGAAACCTGAAGAAGATATGGCATTAATGTCTGCATGGTGTCGTGTAAGTGGAGATCCAATTGTAGGCAAGAATCAAAATGCTGCCGCATTATGAAAAAAGGTTTGGGCGCTTTATGAAAGAGGTCGAAAGCAAAACCCAGGATTGGGTGAAGAAAGGTCAAGTGAGTCGTTGAGACAGCGTTACAGACACATTAATGCAAATGTGATGAAGTGGATTGGTGCATATAGGGCAGCATACAGCCGTAGAAAGAGCGGAATGTCAAATGATGACATTGAGCAAGAAGCGCAACTGTTGTACGGAAAAACCAAGTTTACTCACCTTGAGGTATATAAAAAGGTTATGAGTACTTATCCGAAATGGGAGTTGAATTTAGAGTCAACTGGTTTTACACAGCAGAGACAAGTTTACTAAATTATGCACAATATGATAGTAGAAGACGAAAGAAGCTCTTATCTAAATTACCAAGATCCTACATAATTTATACAAGATCTGCAAACTCAGAGTAATCGAGGTACTGAAGACGGAGAAGAAAATAATGATTCTGGATACTCTACAAATAGGATTGCAAGCGTAGCCTCTTATATGAGAACTAAGTCACAACTTCGGAACAGAGAAGGGCATAAAGAACTTCAAAACGACTTGATCGAGCATATATGGCAAAAATTCGGCCATGATAGCTAATTGAATTTCCTACTTCGTATTTGTAGTTGTGTGTTTTTCGTTGTTTCAATTTTTTACTTCATCAATTTATGTTGCGCCTTTGTTTTATTAATATGAGTTGTATTGATATTGAGTTTTTTTTCGAGTTTTCCATTAACCGAAAATTAATTTTAATACTTTTTATTCAAAGTAATAATATGTTGAAATAAATAATTATAAAAAATAATGTGAATATATAATATTTTAGTTGGGTGGTTGCTTTGGTTGGGTGGTCACGGATAAACTATAAAAAGTAGAGATTGTATATTTAATAAAAAAATAGAGTATATGAAGGAGAAATAAATTAATAAAATATTGAGATGGTTGGGTGTTTGGGTGTTTGAGGTGTTCACTGTGACCTCGAACGGGTTTTGCGTTCATCAGGACAGCCACTAGCCCATAAACAGGAACAGAACATACCACAATCCTAGCCGTTGAAAAGAGCGGGAAAAAAAAACCAATCAACGAATCAGACTACACTTACCACCCTAAAAATCTCACACTTAATCTACTGCAGAGAAATTCTCTTTTCATTAAATTTAGTTTTATTTCAAAATGGCACCGAAAGGGAAACAGACAAAGCCCGCCGTCGCCGACGATAGGGTTATCCGGAAGTCCCCTCGCCTAGCAGCGGCCACTGTTGCTTCACCTGCTGCTGCCGACCCAGAGCCACCAAAGAAAAAGAAAACCAAAGCGATAACCACCACTACCGCCGCCGTGAAGAAAGGTGAACCCGAGGTCCCTGCTGCCGACCCAGAGCCACCGAAGAAAAAGAAAGCGAAAACCTCCAAGACTATCATCATTGAGCACTGCAAGCAGTGCAATGCGTTCAAGACGAGGGCGGTTGAGGTGAAGAATGCATTGGAGAAAGACGTCGCCGGCGTCAACGTCGTGCTCAACCCAGAGAAACCTAGGAGGGGCTGCTTCGAGATTCGCGAAGAAGGCGGGGACATTTTCGTCAGTTTGCTGGATATGAAGAGGCCCTTCCCGCCGTTGAAAAAGCTCGACATGGAGAAGCTCATTTCCGACATCGTTCAGCAGATTCAGTGATTGGGCACTCATTTCTCTTGCGATTCTTCGAGCATACTTGTCAGGGTTTTCTCTCTCTCTCTCTCTCTCTTGAATATTTCTGGTTTTTGAAGGCTTAGTTTTTGGATTTCTTGATATGTAGTAAACTGCCGTCGTATGCTCTGGTTTCTGCGTATTTTGCCTTGCATCTTTTGTGAAGAAAGTATCTGGGATTAATGTCAAGCTTCTTGCAAAATTTGTGTACTTGCATTTACAGATTCCAATTAGTATTTAAACATGTGAGTTTGAAAATTAATGCTATTAGTTATTCACTTCAACTTTGGTAGCGCAGAAATCCGCTCGTCCCACACTACCATTGATAGCACGAAACTGATTTGTCGGGTGAAAAAGAAGTTGCTACAAAATTACGAGCTTGAAATCTAGAACCAATCACCCAAAGCGGAAGGACTTTTATCTTGAAATCTGATTCTAGAATCTCTTGATCTTCCTTTCCCCTAGGTGCATCATTTGGTATTCTTGCTAAACTTCTAGCATTTCTTAATAGTATGCAATCTCTTGATCTTGCTAAGTTTCTCGCGTTTCTTAGCTATTCAACAAGGTTTGGAAGGATCAAGTTCTACATCCTTTGGTTCTTCTCTAGACTATCAGTGATGCATTTTGTGTATTTTGCATTTTCTTGATTATCTGAGAATGATTATGCTTGGTTATTCTTCTATTAGTTTGGCTATTTAGCTTTTTGAACTGTGTTTCTTTTTGCCTTCACCTTGAATATGAAGCATTCTCGGGTTCTATTAGAATAGCTTGGATATTCAAAATCTGTGGTGGAGAGCAATCATAGAGATCATGAACGAAGCTTTGCATCTCAAAATGATTTTCGAGATTATATTCGTTTTCAGAAGTCTGAAACCTGCTATCCTATTTCGGGGATACATGTTGTTAATAGGATGTTTGTTAGTATAGATGTAGTTCGTTTTGCTGATAGGTATCAAGGCCAACCTCACTTCTTAAAACTGGGCATACAGGGAGAGCTTTGCTTGCTCTTTTCATGTAACACTAACTGTTGTTTTTACTGAAAATCTAACTTGCATACTGCTGCTATTGTCTAACTTGTGCACATGACAAAACCTGTTCTTGCTATAATAGCTTACAAAGCCCACATCCATAAGTAAACAATGAAAAATACCAACAAATAAAATTATATAAAAATACCAAAATTGACTAAATTACCCATGATGTCTATTAAACTCGTTCAACAACATGATGTTGACCCCTTTACTGTTGGACCTTAAATTTTTAGAAATAGGCTCGAATAGAGGCGGCTATATTTTATACAGATTTTGATTTTCAGAAGAGAGGCGACGATTGTTTTTCCCATCAGATCTGAAGAACCAGTTTTAACCTTGTGAACTGCTATTTTCCATTAGATATTTACATGATTTTAGATATTCGGAAAATTTATTTTTATTTTACGATTTTGCTATCTGGTTTGTTAATTAATATTGTGAAAGGTTTGATGACCAACAGTTTAGCACTATTTTTCACAAGAAGATAAATACTAGCATCTAGCATTGATTATTGCAATTAAGACTAGCCTTTACCAGTTACAAGATAATGATATCCTGTAATAATTATTAATAATTATTGCAAGTATAGGGAATATGATTGTTGTAGGCATTGAGGACGTGATTGTTGTATGCTAGAGGACGTGATTATTATTTCGAGATGTATATACATGTATTTCAAGATGTGCCCTAGAAAACTCATTTAGATATAGAAAAACTGTAATCGGTTTTGTTGTTATTTAAATCAATTATTGATTGATATTTTCTCCTACCGATAGTAATTTGATGCTTATAGGGATATGAGTCAGTGGTCTAATAGACCATTGCTAGGGGTACATAGAACTTGACTCAGTAGATGTGTAGGGCTATGAGTCAGTAATTTATGTTAACTATAGGGACGCTATTGTATAATGTTTTTGAGGGAAATTATAGGGATATTGAATTGTATTGTTATAGAATTGAACATACCAAAACCCCGTCCTGATCCTGTGTGTGTGGAATTGCTATGATATAATAGGCTAGACTTGTCTTGATTTTCACAAGATTTAATTTGTCTAAGTCTTGTAAGAGGTATACTCTTGGACTGAACTTCAGTAGAGTAGTTAAAGTTCTAGAACCTCAAGTCATCGGTTCAGTAGAGCTCAGTAGTCTTTAGAGTCAGTAGCTGATAGCACTCAGCAGAAGATTCTCTTCAGCAGACTTTGGAAGAAGACAGTACGATCCTTGATCTATTGATTGAGTGCAGAGCTCCGTTGATTGTCTTCGAGGTAGTAGCTGACAGCACTCAGCTGAAGACTCTCTTTTGCAGACTTTGGAAGAAGACTCAGTACGATCAACTTTGATCTACTGATAGTCGCGACTCAAAAAGTGCACCGTGCAAGGAAAATCGACATCCTGACTTTTATCATTCGAATGTCAACAGAGAACATTCAGTATACAAGGTTCAGAGAGTCATCTCAGGTAGAAGATTGATGTCTGACAAGTCTCACCTACCGCTGAATACCTAGACCAATGAGAAGCAAGCAAAGCTTATTTGCTCTGACACAAAAGCTGCTTTCATGTCCAGAATGCCAACCACTCTGCGGCGACGTTTCCAAAATATATGGCCATTTTCCTTGGAGTTTTGTGACACGTGCATCGTTCTCTCCAACGGATCTATGCCTGGGTCACAACTATAAATAGAGAAGAGTCTCCAAGCAGACATACAACACTTGGAACCAAAGAAATCAAAACTTAAATCTCTAGCGAACTCAAAGTCGAATACAGAAAAGAACTTGCTCTTTGAAGATCATCTTTGTTTATTTCTTCTCTCTAGAGATCCTCTAGTTCCCCTTCTCTATCTAAGCATTCATTGTAATATCTTAAGATTAGAACTTTCGAAGGAGTTCACTTTTAGTGAATTGTTCTTCCTGTAAGAACTCCTTCATAGTTGGAGATCATCCTTCAAACTTTGGTTTGAATTTGTAAAGTCGCTAAGGACTATAACTTAGAAGAGTTTGTCCAGTCTGCACGGATTCCTTGTTGGGGCTTGCTCGGCATAAATCAACAAGACCTCATGTTCGACGAGACCGTGGATGTAGGATCTTGCATATCCGAACCACGTTAAAAATTACTTGTGTCGTCTCATCGTTTTATCTGCATTGTGCTCAAACTGTTTACAAAATCATATTTTCAATAAAATTGACTTGAAAAGTGCACCGCCCAAAACGGTTTTGGTTTGTATAAAACGCTTTTTTAAGAGACGAAGTTAAACGAGGCCCCACACTTATCCGCACAATATTCTCAGAATCGAACTTTTCATACTAACCTCGGTCCGCAGAAGGAACTCAACTACCGAATCACTTTGCCCCGCGATCGAAGACTTATCCGGTACCGAATCCGTTAAATAGCAAAAACTCGCACTTAGTTGACCTTCGCGTTTGAGGAAAAACTTGCAATCGAGTGTATTCACCACCCCTCCCCCCTCTACACCCGATACTGCCTATGGACCAACAATTGGTATCAGAGCGGTGTTCTCTTGATCATCGTTTTTGAAAACCTATTGGTCTACTCGAACAGATCCGGAAAATATTTTTTTTCACTGCACAAGCATCTCTTCATTCATCCTTATACTATTTGTCTATAATGTCTGATATGTCAGGTATTCGGATGGTACCTTTGTTCTCTGTTGAGAATTATACGGTATGGCGCGTGAGAATGGAGGCGTACCTTAAATCGCCGCTTGCAAATACGACCGATGTCCTCGAGACAGGACCAATCATTCCCATGATCGACAAGTGTAGAATTTTCTTGTTGTGGGAGGTGTAGGAGCACAAACTGGGGCAAGGTTCCCAAAGATAAAGTTGGCTTCACGCCGGAAGATAAGAAACTACACAATGTTGACCAAGTAGCGCAGAATGTAATCCTGACGACGCTCAGTGATTCTCATCTCGAGAGAGTGCAGGATTGCAAGACGGCAAAAGAACTTTGTGACGCCCTGGCTGTCCTGAGCCAAGGAACCCCGCAGATTAAGGAAAGCAAGCTCGAGCTAGAGCTTCAAAAGTTCAAAACATTTGCCATGGAGCCTAGTGAATCCATTGACGAGCTTAGCGTCAGGTTCACAAACCAGATCAATGTGATCAATGGGCTCGGGAGGAAGTTGAACACCAAGATCTTGAGAGCTCTGCCTCGAGTGAAGGGGCTTCCTTTTGCTACTTATTTATGTCGCTCTGATCTTAATGCTTTAACTTCTTATGTTATATTTTCAGAACTAAAGACGGAGGAGTTCGAGCATAGTCTAACCCAACGGTGCACTAGCGCTCTAGCTGACACGCCAATTGACCATGCTTTTAAAGCAACAGTCAGCACCTCTGTAGCTAACCCCGGTTCAGCACGCAAGTCGATTGCAACATCAGTAGCAAAATCCGCTAAGACTCCTCTTGCTGAACAACACGCGCTTCTGGCTTTAAAATATCAAAGGGAGAATGAAAGAGTCAGAAAGCTGAAGAAATACCATAAAGATTCTCCCTCAGGTAAGAAAGATAATTATAAAAGGGAAGAATCTAAACCTTCTCTTGAATGCAGGAACACAGAGCCTTCTGTCAGTCCATCCAACGGCATATCTGAAAAAGGTGGCAGAGTATCTGTGTGTTACAACTGCTAGAAAGACGGACACTATCAGTACGATTGTCTGGAGCTCTCAGCTGCCCAACGAGCTGAACGGCAGTCCAGAAGAGATAAATTTGCCCGGAAGAGGCAAGCCTATATAGCCGGAGAGCTATCTGACGACTCAATAGAGGAAGATACATTCATGTATTCTTCTGAGAATGAAGCTACATTTGTAGATGTGTTGATCGGAGAATCAGATCCTGAAACATTAACTGAACAATGCCTAATGGATGGAAAAGAGGTTGAGGTAAACTCTAAACTGAATATAACCTCCTCTTCACAAAAGTACACACGATACTTGCTCAGCTATATGTGAACCTCGAGACGTGATTCAAGCTTATGAAGATTTGCTAGAGGAGCAAATTCAGTTGAGCAGGGAGTTCATTAGAACAGTTCGAGAGTTGGAACAGTAAAAGTTGAAAGTCGAGACTTTCTTCGATTGTCAGTCGTTATCGATTCGTGAGAGTCTTGTTGTGAGACAAAAGGAAGAGATTAAATCTCTCATGACTAAGTCTCAACACCAAGAAACTCGGATATCGCCTGACTAAGGAAAATTCCGAGAAAGATACCGAGATAGCTAGGCTCGACCGAAACTTGCGTAAGTTGAAAGAGATTATGAATCATTCAGGAAGAGTGATAAAGTATGGCTAGGGCTAATGACAGAGCAGTACCTAGGAGCCAAGGAGAAGTTGGAGAGCATGCTTAGAGCGCAGAAGCCAGTTTCCGTTAAGGAAGGACTTGGCTACACACATGAAGCTTCAACCTCTACCTCAAAAGGCTCAGAAAAGCTGGTTGATCGGTTTGTCGAGGGAAAGTTCAAACTCGCCGAACCCCTCGCCCCCTCGGGCGAAAAACAAACGAAAAAATGATTGCACCTCAGCCCAACAATAAGAAATTGACCTATGGTTCAAGCCCCAAGATACCCAGATCCAACTCACGGGGAACCACAAAGGTCAGATGGGCAGAGCAGTACGGTGAACCAGTATCCGGACATCCGGCATAATATGGTTCTTACTACTATGAGCCCAAGGTCAGGAGGAGCACGAAATATCAGAAGAAGAAAGCTCCTGAACCCAAAACTGCCAAGAAGTCAGTACCTCCATGTTCAGTGGAGAAAAGCACTAACAAGAAGGTTCAGAAGAAGAAAGAGTCTGAGACCCCCAAGGTCGCCAGATAGATTTCGGTCGCGAAACCACCGACTAGCGCTTAACGACCCAACCTGAACAAAAGAGTACCTAAAACTGTTTCTATTTTGCGAGTGCATAAGGACCCTTGGATCGTGGACAAAAGCTGCTCGAGACATATGACTTACCAGAAGAGTCTGCTGACCAACTATATACAAGAAGGTCCCAGAATTGAGTTCGGTGAAAACTCAAAAGGTTATACAAGGGGATCTGGAACGCTGAACATTGGGACTGCTTCAGTTCCAAGAGTAACATATACTGAAGGACTTCAACATAATCTCCTTTCTAGAAAACAGTGTTATCAGGTTCGTAGAGGAAGAATATTTACGTTGCAAACCGGAACACCGTTGTAACCTCGAAGCTTGCTTGCTTTTCCGAGATGAAGTCAAGTGATAAAGACGGGATGACGATCGTGGCATAAAAGGCGCAAGTCACCCGAATTTCAAGCGCAATGAACAAGCTAGTAAGGGACTCAAAAGTCTGAGAACTGCCCAACGAAGTATTCGGAAAAGACAAAAATTGTGAAGCTTTCATGAAGGGAAAGCAAACAAAGAAAATCAATCCACCAATTTCGTCACCTTTCCCCGATGGAATCCTTCACCGCTCCATATGGACCTTTTTGGGGCCATCCTCTAGTAGCGACTATAAGAGACAAGAAGTATGCCCTCGTCGTTATTGTCGATTATTCAAGATATACTTGGGTCATCTTCATAGCTAACAAATTTGATGTCAAGACCGAGTTGCCAATACAAATCGAAGAAACTCAGTGTGGAAAAAAGACATCAAGATTCAAAGTGAATACGCTCGGATCGAGAAACTAAATTTCTCAACGCAATCATTAAGGAGTACTACGATACTAAGGGGATTCAAAGATCGGACATCGCAGCTCGCACACCCCAACAGAATGCTCTTGTTGAGCGAAAGAACAAAACATTAAAAGAAGCAGCAAGAACGCTCCTAGCAGACTTCGGATTACCCTCGAAGTTCTGGGCAGGTGCTACTGACACCGTCTGTTACACTCAGAACTGCTTACTACTGACAAAACTACACATGAAAAAACCTTATGAACTGTGAAAAGGGAGAATTCCTTCTATATCTCATTTCCATATCTTTGGATGTCCTTGCTTTATCCATGTTGGGTTATGAGTCAGTAGATGGTACTCAAGCTGTCTAGTGGTTAAAAGAATATTGGGGGAAATCATAGTAGTACTATGGAATTGAAGATCCCAAAACCCAGCTGATATCAGTCTTGCAGTGTGTCTATGTGATTAGATGATGTATAGGTTAGACTTGTTTATTTTGATTATCTTTTGTCTAAGTCCTGTACAGGGTAAACTGTTGGACTGATCTTCTGACGAAGTTACTTTCCAGAACCCCACGTCATCTTTGTAAGAGCTATGCGTTCTTCACCCAAAGAACTGATCTTCACCTCGCATGAGACATCCCATCAGCTGATAAGCCATCGCAGTAAGAACATATGCAAAGCTCAATACCTTCGCAGCCGCCACCGACCTACTCGCAAATGTATTCCTTGTCACCGACTCAGTCGAAGAAGACAGAGACTTATCTAGTCTACTGTGTCCGACAGAAAACGACCCAGTCGCACAAGTCTTTTCGAAGTTCAGCAGAAGATCTTACGAGGTTGTTTGAATAGTCAACTTTGACTCTGACACATTCTCACCAACCACAAACCTCGACCAATGAGAAGCCGACAGCGCCATATCTGCTCAGTACAGTAAAGCTGCTCTCATGTACAATAATTAACTGCCCTGCTGCAACAAATTCGAAATTATGGCCGTTTTCTTTGGAAGCTTGTGACACGTGGCATCGTCGTCTCCAACGGACATATGCCATAGCTCACAACTATAAATAGAGAAGAAATTCGAAGCTCCACGCATGGAATAAAATAAAAAGGGAAAAACGCTCAAGCATTGAACACTCTAGTAAACTCAAAGATTATCCAGAGAAGAACTTGCTTTCTTAGAATATTCTTAGTTCTTCACTCTAGAGTATTTAGATCCCTCTCTTCTCTAAACTAAGCTCATTGCCATATTTATAGCTTAGATTCGAAGGAGTTCACTTTTTGTGAATTGTTCTTATTGTAAAAACTCCTTCTTAGTTGGAGATTATTCCATCCCTTTCGAACTTCGGTTTGAATTGTAAAGTCGCTAAGGACTATAACTTAGAAGGATCTATCCAGTGCACAGATACCTGCTGAGGCTTGCTCAGTATAATCAACAAGTTATCCTGCCATTGTCAGGATCGTGGACGTAGGATCTTGCGTATCCGAACCACGTTAAATCGCTTGTGTTCTTTCTTGTTTTATCGCATATCATAACCGTTCAAAATCATATGTTTGCATAAAACGTGTTTCAAAAGCGCACGACCAAAAGAACTTGATTTGTGAAAAGCGTTTTTCAAAACCGAGACGAATCTCCGGCCCCACACTTATCCGCACAACGTCTCCGACCGAGTTTCGAACGACCGACAAAAGTCGGTAGGAGAGCTCGCATGGCCGACACATTCTCGACCTAGTGATCGAAGGTTACTATTTGGTACCGTTCATCGCCGCACTAAAACACTCAACCGTCTTTTAGTTTGAGAAGAAGAAACCGTGATCAAGTGTATTCACCCCCCTCTACACACGACTATCGTCTCGGACCAACAATTGGTATCGAGCATCGGTGTTCTTCTCGATCGCCGGTTTTGTACCTCATGGTTCTCTCGAACATATCCTTGAAAACGTTTTCACCGCACAAGCATCTCTTCTTTCATCCTTATACCCGTTCGCATAATGCCTCGACATGTCGGTATCGTGGTGGTGCCGATGTTCTCAATAGAGAACTTCACGGTATGGCGCGTGAGAATGGAGGCACACCTCACATCGCCGCACGATAGCATGACGGACGCCCCGGAGACCTGGACCCATCATTCCCATGATTGACGGCGTTCGGTTCGCTCTCATGCGGGAGGTGTAGGAGCACAAATCGGTGCTAAGGTTCCCAAAAGACAAATCAGCCTTCACGCCCGAAGAGAAAAAGCCGCACAACCTCGACCGAGTTGCGCGAAACGCAACACCGACAACGCCGGTGACTCTAATCTTGGGAGGGTGCAGGACCGCAAAACGGCAAAAGAGCTATGGGATGCTTTGGGCCGCACCGAGCCAAGGAACCCCGCAGATCAAAGAAAACAAGCTCGAATTAGAGCTTCGAGGTTCGAAGCCTTTGCAATGGAGCCCAGTGAGACCATTGACGAGCTCGGTGTCGATTTACAAACCAAGTCAATGTCATCAACGGGCCGGGAAGGTGTTCACCAACAAAGAGATGAACACAAAGATCTTGAGAGCGCTACCTCGACGTAAGTGGCTTCCATTTGCTACTTATTTACGTCGCTCCGATCTAAATGCTCTAACTCCCGATGTTATATTTTCAAAACTAAAGACGGAGGAATTTGAGCATAGTCTACCCCAAAGGTGTTCCAAAGTGCTCCAATGACACACGTATCGATCATGCTTTTAAAGCAACTCGTCAAGAAACCGGATCCAAACCGATTTCCTCAAGCAAGGCAAAGGTGGCCACTATCGAATCAAAATCTTGTGAGACTTCGTGCACTCGACCACTGGCCGTGATGGCTCTCAAATATCGAGAGAAAAGGAGAGAGTCGAAAGCCGAGGAAATACAAAAGAGTTTCTCCCTCGGGTAAGAAAGATTATCGAAAAGGGAAGAATCTAATCCTTCTACCGAATGCGAGAACACGAGCCCGCCGCGAGTCCATCCAATGCTTCACTGGAAAAAGCAAACGGAGAACATCCACCGTTATAACCGTAAGAAGGAGGGATACTATCGGCACGACCGTCCCAAACTCTCGCCTGCTCAACGAGCGTAACGGCAAGCCGTAAGAGAAAAATTTGCCCAAAGAAGGCGTGCCTACATCGCCGGAGAGATATCCGACAACTCACTTGAGGAGGATACATTTATGTATTCCTCTCGAGGACGAAGCCGCATTTGTAGCAGCTTGAGGTCGGAGAAACGGTTCCCCGAAGGAACAGTTGAATACCGTCTCCGATGGCCGGAGAAGAGACCGAGGTAAACTCCAAACTTAATATAACCTCTTCTTCACACAAAGACACACGACACGTGCTCGGTCACGTATGATCCTCCTGGATGTGGTACAAGCATACGACGATCTCGCTAGAGGAACGCATTCAAACGAGCAAAGAGTTCAGACCGAACGATCCGAGAACCGGAGATGGTAAAGGCTGGAAATTAGAGACTTTCTTCTCGATTGTCGGGTCTCTACCGAGTCGAGAATCTAGTTGCGAGACTCAAGGAAGAGATCGAATCTCTTATGACTAAGTCTCGCCTTCAAGAGACTCGGATCTCGCCCGACTAAGGACAATTGTGAGAAAGAGATCGAAATAGCCCGGCCTCGGCCGAAGCTCTCGACGTACGTAAAGATTATGACTCACTCGGGAGGAGTGACGATGTCCCGGCGAGGATCGATGACCGAACAAGACTTGGAGCTAAGGAGAAGCTAGAAAGCATGCTCGAGCACAACGGCCAACCGTCATAAAAGAAGGACTTGGCTATACCCATGAAGCTTCTACCTCGAAAAGCTCGAAGCGCCGGCCGATAGGTTTGTCGAGGAAAGGTGCAAGCCGCCGACACCACACCTCGAGCGAAGAACAAACAGAAAATGATTGCACCTCGCCCGAGCAACAACAAGCAATGACCAAAGGTTCCAGCCCCGTGACACCGCGATCAAATTCGGTGGGGAACCAAGAAGGTCGGATGGGCGAACAAGCGACCATGAGCCACCGTACGAGCACCCGGCTCAAGACGGCTCATACTATTATGAGCCCGTGGTCGGGAGAAGCGCAAAGACTCGAAGAAGAAAGCTCCCGAACCCAAAATCATCGCCAGTAAAGTCGGCATCTCCGAGTCCCGTGGAGAAGAAAACCGACAAGGTTCGAAAAAGAAGTCTCGGACTTCTAAGGTTCCGAGGCGATTTGGGTTCCGAAATCACCCACTAAGATGTAAGGACCCAACCGAACCAAAGGGTACCTAAAAATGCTTCGTTTTTGCGAGTGCATAAGGACCCATGGATAGTGGACACTGGCCGCCAAGACACATGACGTACCGTAAGAGCCTCGCCGACCAACTATATACAAGAAGAGATGGTCCCGCACTGAGGTTGGTGACAACTCAAAAGGCTACACAAGGGGATATGGAACGTTGAACATTGGGACCGCTTCGGGCCTCCAAGAGTAACATATGTTGAAGGACTTCAACATAATCTCCTTTTCGTCACCAATTATGTGATAATCTTAACAGAGTAATCTTTGACGCCGGTTTCGTGGATATTGTTGATAAATCTACAGGGAAAACAAGTGTTATCGTGTTCGCGGAAGAAAAACATATATGTTGCTAACCTGAATACCGCAGTAACCCGAGGCTTGCTTGCTCGCACGCACGAAATCCAAGAACAAGTCGGGATGGCTATGGCATAAGAGACTCAACCACCGAACTTCAAGACTATGAACAAGCTCACCAAGAACTCTAAAGTCGGGGGACTACCCAACGAATCGTTCATCAAAGACGTAAATTGTGAAGCATGTTTGAAGGGAAAGGCAGACAAAGAAAAGCAATCCACCTATTCCTTCACCTTCCACCGATGGAATCCTTTAGCCGCCGCACATGGATTTATTCGGGCCGTTTCTCCAGCTGACTATACGAGGCAAGAAGTATGCCCTTGTCGTTATAGACGACTACTCGAGATATACATGGGTAATCTTCACCGCCAACAAATCCGATGTCATGACCGAGTTGCCTAAACTACCGAAAAAGCTCAAGGTGTGGAAAAGGACATCAAGATACAAAGAATTCGCTCGTACAGAGGAACGTAATTTCTCAACTCGTAGTTAAAGAGTACTGCGAGAAAGAGGGAATTCAAGCACGAGACATCACCGCTCGTACTCCTCAACGTAACGGACTTGCCGAACGCAAAAACGTAACACTCAAAGAAGCAAGCAAGGACGCTCCTAGCGCACTCGGGCTACCCTCTAAGTTTCGGGGCGGATGCACCGACACGACCGCTACACTCGAATCGCTCACCGCTTACACAAAGAACACATGAAGACATCATACGAATTGTGGAAAGGGAGAATTCCTTCTATTTCTCATTTTCATATTTTTGGTTGTTCGTGCTTTATCCACAATAACGGGAAAGATCGGTTGAAGGTCTTTGATAGCAAATTTGATCAAGGGATATTCTTAGGATATTCCCGAGCAGTAAAGCCTTCAGAGTCTTTAACTATCGAACTCTTTGCGTGGAGGAAAGCCCTCATGTTGTTTTTGATGAGTTTGTTACCGAGAACAAGAAAACTACAGAGATAAATATTGATGATATCAGCAGCAAGCTACAGGATCTCGGACTGACTGATAAAACTGAAAAGATTCAGCATTGTTGGGATGATGAGTCAGATGATGAAGAAACTCAGACTCAACCAACAGGCGATGTAGCTGACCTGGTTGATTCTATCGAACGTAATCAACAACATGTAACAACGGTCGATGAGGAAGCGCCAGTGGTAACTGAGACCTCTACTGAGAATATAAACTCAGGGGGAACGATTAATGTTCCTGAGCTAAATGCCCCTGAACTTGGAAACTCGACGATCCTAACCTTCTTACCGAACCGCCGCAATCTCGCAACGCACTCACCGAAATGCCTAACACTCCTACCGATTCTCGCAAGTAGTATCGAAGAAGAAGCCGACTCGCACGTTCATGGCTTGACGCTCACTCTTCGTATCTCAAAATAGGAGATCCATCAAAGCAACGATAAGAACAAGATCGAGATTAAATCAAGGAGAAAGCTCACTTTATTCTTGTCTCTTGTTCTAGAATAATCTCACTCGATAAAGGACACACTTAACGATGCCGACCGGATCATCGTCATGCAAGAAGAGCTGAACCGGCCGTCGTAAACGAAGTTTGGGAGCTTGTTGACGTACCCAGACATCGCATGTGATCGGTACTAAGTGGGTCTTCAAAAACAAGCGTGATGAAAACAACGTCATCGTCGTAAAACAAAGCTCGACTAGTTGCCAAGGGATACGGCCAAGCGAAGGAATCGACTTTGATGAAACTTTCGCTCCATTCGCAAGATTGGAAGCCATTCGCTTTTCCTAGCCTACGCAACGCATCAAGGATTCGGAGTATATCGATGGATGTAAAATCGGCTTTTTCGAACGGCGCATCGAAGGAAGAAGTCTACGTGGAACAACCGCCCGGCTTTCAGAGGGGACATCAGTGTACGGACTTCGGAAAGCTCAGTATGGGTTAAAACAAGCACCCGTGGCTTGGTACGATACCCTATCGACTTTCTACTTCAAAAAGGTTTTCGTAAGGGGACAAAGAGATCGCACCCGTTCAAAGCATAAAGTCGGGAGATGACATCCTACCGGTGCAAATCTACGTGGGACGACATCATTTTCTACGCAGTAAACGGAGACCATATGCCGCCAGTCCGAGAAGATGATGAAGGAGAAGTTCGAGATGTCCATGATGGGAGAGATGAATTATTTCCTTGGATTTCAAGTGAAGCAATCACCCGAAGGAATCTTCATTAATCAAGCTAAATACACTCGAGATCTTCTCAAAAGATTCGGCTGCGATTCGAGCAAGCCACCAAGATCCCCATGAACACAAATTTTAAAATCGATCTAGACAAAGAGGGAGCTTCGTTAAGTATACCGATTATAGAGCTATTATTGGTTCTTTATTATACTTAATGTACTAGCCGACCGACATAACTTATCGTTGTAGGTGTATGTGCAAGATTTCAAGCGGATCCCAAGCGAAGTCATCTAGACTCAAGAAAGAAGATTCTCGCGATATCTAAGAGGAACACCCGACGCCGGGGTTATGGTATCCTCGCCGATGATAATCTTATACTCGACAAAGTTATTCTCGATGCCGATTATGCGAGATGCGTAATAGATCGAAAGTCGACTTCCGAACATGTCGGTTCCTAAGCAAAGAAGATGATATCATGGTTTTCAAAGAAATAGCACTCGGTAGCAACGTCCACTACCGAAGCCGAGTATGTGGCCGCTAGAAGTTGCTATGCCTGCATCCTTTGGCTTCGACAACAACCGAGAGATTATGGTATCATTCGGAATGAAGTGCCCATCTACCGTGACTCCACAAGTGCTATTGCAATAACTCGTAATCCAGCTTCTACATACGAGATGCACGCACGTGGATATCCGACACCACTTCATCGGAGACCATGTCGAGAAGAAGGATATACGAATGGAGAAAGTCCATACCGACAAGCAAAGGGCGCACATACCGACCAAACCACTAGCCGAGAACGTATTCGGGAGAACTATCGGTTGAGCTAGGTCACTCGGATCCTACCGAGTCACGTCGCAGTAGAGGACAACTATCGATAACAAAGAATTGGCAACAATTGGTATCGGACGGAAGGAACCAAAGACGACAGTCGATGATCGATCAAGATAGTGATTCGATTGGGAGAATCATACTGCATACGCAAGGGGGGAACGTGGTCTTCAAAGACGTCAACCATCCTCCTAAGTCTTAATCGGTAACCACCTGATCGTAAAAGTTCACCCAAGAGGTTTGCGTAGTATTGAATACTTAACGTTTTTGTTGACATGCTTGCTTTTATTATATCGCCGCTCGCATTCAGCAGTTAAGAAGCATTTATTTCCCCGCCATCAATTTCTTTAAGGAATGGTCAGAGATACCGTTCTCATTCAAATTGATTTGGTAATTAATGCTGCCTGCAGCGCATTTAATGCATTTCTTCTCACTTACCCTTATTACGCATCATCCTATGTGGGTCTATAGTAGAGGCGACTTTGTAATCATTCAGTTTACAACATTTAATCTCAGCCGCAGATAACATTGAAAGATTAAATCCTGACCGTTCGATCTAAACGGTTATTAAACTTAATCTTACAAAACCTTTCAATTTCTCTACTCGACTCATTTTCCGCCATTTCCAACTTTAGAGCTCTTTCTGCAAATCAGTCTTTTCTTCAAATCTCTAAACCAATCTGATTTCTACCATCCACAAGCTCTAAACTACTTGGTAATGTATTAAATTCCGCTTAAAACTCTACTGACTTACTCTATTTTCAAGTGCTAACAAGTTGTTTTGCAGATTTTAATGGCGAATGTTCATGAACCCTCTGATATGAACGAGATCATACTCTCACGGATTCAGTTCGAACCCACAATGGCGCTTCGCCAAGTGGATCTTCCATACCTTGAGCCTGTCTTCGAGGCGCTTGAACAATCTGGACTTGAATGGCTCGTATCCAAGCGCCTAGTGGCTTATTCGCCGAGGCAAGTTGCGGAAGTATACCTCAACCGGAGGACTCTCGCGTCCGGAGGAGAAGAATCTTCCTTCTCGTATATGAAGGAGGTTATCCCAAACTCGTGGGATGTGAGTCGCGCGTCTTCAACATCCGAGATGCATTGGGACCGGCGTTGGATCTCCTGCATGGTGGTGTTTCTCCTATTGGCTACAAGGAGAAGGAGATGAACACGTATGTTCGAAGTTCTCATGGGAGGCGGGACATCGCTTCAAAACCGCTCTACCAAAGAACCCGTCGCTACCTCGGTGCAGGGGGCTCGCCTACATTGTGTCACATATTCCGATGAGCTCCGCAGATCTTATGATCAGCCGTCTAAGCCACATATTCAGCTGATGATGGCTATGAGACGACTGAGTCCAAGTGAACCTGGGACAAGATTATTACGTAAGCCGAGCCGAAGGCTCAGCGCAAAAAGTTCACCACCTTACCCACTGGTGAGTGGAAGATGATTAGCGTTGGGAAGCTACCGTATGGGACCAAGATGTCCATACCGATCGAGCAATCGCAGCGAGGAATTCTTCGCTTTGCCGACGCCAAATTCTTCGACAAACAAGCTAATAAAATTCAAAACTAAAGCAATGGCCGAGAAGTCTATTAGGCGAGGGCCGCCCGATCGAAGAGAGAAAGATCGCCTATTTTTTGCCCCCTCGCGCCGACCCTCCGAAAAGGAAAAGGCCGACTAAAACCGGACCTCGCCGAGATGTCGCAGAACAAGCTAAACCCACCTCTCCTCCTCCTACCGAAGAACACATTCTTGACTCCGACACGAGAATGGAGGGAGCCACACTTAAGGATAAGGTACAAGTGATCGCCTCGAGGAGACTCGGACGGACGTCGATTCCGACCGAAGAGACTTCCTCCGGAGTGGACGACCATCCACTCTACTCGCCTCCAAGCCACAAGCGAAGTCCACTCACGGATCCCCGAGATATTCGATAATTCGGATCTGGTGGAAATAGCCATAAGGGGCTAGAGTTCGGGATGCCGCCGAGGTCCCTGAGTTGGGACATACTCGAAGAGATCATAAGGACTCAGACAACTCTTTCTTTACTTGCTGAAGAGCAAGAGTTGCAGTCAGCAATTGGGTTCGGGGAACCAGCTAATCTGGCAACATTCGAAGATTTGAGGGCGGCAATGCTCTATCTGCTGAGCTTGCGCACCTCAGTGCCCGGCGACAGTCATTCGCCACCATCTTCTCCTGATATTGAGAATAATGGAGATAAGGATGAGGAGATGGAACAGGCATCACCCAAGGATGCAGAGTTGGGAGGCTCTGCTGAGGGTCCCACTCCCCGCGAGAAGGGCAAATCACCACCTCCGTCCACATTAGGTGATGCCCCGGGTGCCTTGAAGCGCAGTCGAGAGCAACTACTCGCGATTTTTGAGCAGAGGATCGGAACAAGCTCGTATCAGATACAACAATTGGTTCCGTCACCTCTAAGTCGGTGAACAAGGCCATAAGACGGCAAGGGAACAAAAATCGCCTCTTAGCCAAAGATGTTCATATAAAATGGGCCTAGTATACTAAGGCCCAAACGGCTAGTGTAAACCGACTGGCTGAAGGCATGAAGAAAGTCTCAGAAGCTCCTACTCCTCAGTTGAATATTCAGGAGATAATTGAGACTGCCTTAGCAGCTCAGAAGGTAGATTTGGAAACACAGAGTCAGCAGCTCCTTCAAACTTAGCAGAAGATTTTCTCTGAGCAGCTGGCTCAGGCTCTAGCTTCAGTCAAGGCCGAAATGGAAGAAAGGAATAAATTAGCCACCTCCTACCTACAAACTGCTATAAAACAACAGGCGGAGGCCCTTAAGGCCATTCAGAAAGAGATGACAGATTCCCACGATCAGGCTTTGCTGAAACTCCGTTAGGAGTCACCGCAGCCTTAAGCAATCCGTAGCCGATCAAGGAAAAGATTGGGAAATGCATCGCGACCTCGTCAATGACTTCGAATCCACCGCCACTCTCATTAAAGAATCGGCCTACAATGTTGAACGAGAAATCAAAGCCATCCGCTCCCTCGCCGGAATACACCCCTCTTAGGCGGCATAAGCTGATTGAGGCGGCTCCCATCTCATCCGCCCAAAGACATAGACGAAATTGCAACATTCTTGGATCAAGAAGAAGAAGAAGAGCCTCGGGTATTGCCACCGCAGAGATCGGGGAAGGAGATTGCCACCGAACCCATTTCTCCATCTTCCCCGGCCGCAAGTTCAAATCAAAAGCGGAGCAAGAAGCCTATGATCTTCGGGGATTGCTCAACAAACCTTCGGGATCGGGATAAGCTTGATCATGAGCATCGCCTAGAAGAGGCTAAGAAAGGCAAGAAGCCAAAGAAAGTTGTTGGAAAGTCTAAGGCCAAGAAGGCCGAGGATGAGAAGAAAGCTCGGGAGGAGCTAGCCAAGGCCTTAGTGTCCGAGGTCCAAGCCTAACCGCACGAGTTATTACCCGACTAATCTCACACCCGAGTAGGAGGCAGAGGGGCGTAGCTACTTGGGAAGCCACGCCTGCGGGGACTAAATCTCAGGAGAGGAGATACAAGGGCAGCGGCTCTCGTGAGAGAAAAAGAGGATAAGCCGACATGGCTAAAATGATTAGCCTATCCGCAAAGCCAACAACTGATCCAAGGAAGCGCATTCCACGAGGATCCAAGTTCGGAAGGGCACCTTATATCAAAAAGGAGCCTACACCTCCCGTGGATAACTCGGGTGCCACCGAGCTCAACGAGCAGATGGGAGGAACTCGAAAGAAGACTTTATTAAGGGATACTATGTTTGGGGGTATCTATGAGACCGATAAATCACCGATCAACACTTTGATGGACTTATCGCCGATTCGATATGGGTTTCGTAAATCGATCCGCCGCATCATGGAGAAAGAGAAAATACCCTTCGGAGCTCCAAATCCTCGAGCGAATCCCTCCTCCTAGGACTACTCACGGCGTGCTGTTCTTCTATGTCTGAATATGTACGATCCAGATGATTATGAGGAAATCCAGCCTCTACGCTCAAGAGTCTACAAGTATTACTACCCGGACCCTCCAACCGACAAGTCTCGCCGACTTTAAGAAACGCACGAAGAATTTCGTGAACTCGACTTGATCTCTTATCTCATATTAGTTGTAATAGTAATAGGGCCCACGTACTCTCTGTCTATATATATATTTGTTCCTATTGCTTGCCAGACAATTACTCATTGTCTCATGGCTTTTGTTTGTGTTTTCTCACAACTTATCACTAAGTGATCTGACACACACTCACATAATCGTTCTCTGATTTTGCATATATCTCGCCTACTGACCTGATGTTTTATTGATCATCTTGATTGTCTTCTGATAAATCAAGGGGAAATTGTTGTCAGTAGATTAGCTCTCCGTTCCTTATTTTAGAATAGAGGCTAGATGGTTAGAAATAGAGGTTTTGGCATCATCAATTAGGGGGAAATTGTTAGGTTATGAGTCAGTAGATGGTACTCAGCTGTTTAGCAGTTAAAAGAATATTGGGGGAAATCATAGTAGTACTATGGAATTGAAGATCCCAAAACCCAGCTGATATTAGTCGTGCAGTGTGTCTATAGGATTAGATGATGTATAGGTTAGACTTGTTTATTTTGATTATCTTTTGTCTAAGTCCTCGCATGTGGTAAACCGTTGGACTCGATCTTCCGACGAAGTTACTTTCCGTAACCCCACGTCATCTTTGTAAGAGCTATGCGTTCTTCAACCAAAGAATGATCTTCACCTCGCATTGGAGACTGTACCCATCACCGATAAGCCATCGCCAGTAAGAACATATGCAAAGCTCAAGCACCTTTCGTCAGCCGCCACCGACCTACTCGAAGAATGTATTCCTTGTCGACCGACTCGGCCGAAGAAGACAGAGACTTATCTAGTCTATCGTGCCCGACGTAAAACGACCCAGCCGCACAAGTCTTTTCGAAGTTCAAATAGAAGATCTTACGAGGTTGTTTGAATAGTCAACTTTGACTCGACACATTCTCACCAACCACAAACCTCGACCAATGAGAAGCCGACGGCGCCATATCCGCTCTATACAAGAAAGTTGCTCTCATGTACAAGAATTAATGTACCCGCCGCAACAAATTCGAAATTATGGTCGTTTTCTTTGGAAGCTTGTGACACGTGGCATCGTCGTCTCCAACGGACATATGCCATAGCTCACAACTATAAATAGAGAAGAAATTCGAAGCTCCACGCACGGAATAAAATAAAAGGGAAAAACGCTCAAGCTTTGAACACTATAGTAAACTCAAAGATTATCCAGAGAAGAACTTGCTTTCTTAGAATATTCTTAGTTCTTCACTCTAGAGTATTTAGATCCCTCTCTTCTCTAAACTAAGCTCATTGCCATATTTATAGCTTAGATTCGAAGGAGTTCACTTTCTGTGAATTGTTCTTATTGTAAAAACTCCTTCTTAGTTGGAGATTATTCCATCCCTTTCGAACTTCGGTCTCAATTGTAAAGTCGCTAAGGACTATAACTTAGAAGGATCCGTCCAACAGTACGCATACCCGCCGAGGCTTGCTCAGTATAATCAACAAGTTATCTTGCCATTGTCAGGACCGTGGACGTAGGATCTTGCGTATCTAAACCACGTTAAATCGCTTGTGTTCTTTACTATTTTATTGGATATCAAAACTGTTCAAAATCATATGTTTGCATAAAACGTGTTTCAAAAGCGCACACGCAAAAGAACTTGATTTGTGAAAAGCATTTTTCAAAACTGAGACGAATCTCCGGGCCCCACACTTATCCGTACAATGTCTCCGACTGAGTTTCGAACGACCGACAAAAGTCGGGTAGGGAGAGCTCAGCAGGCCGACACACTCGACCTAGTGATCGAAGGTTACTATTTGGCACCGTTCATCGGCTGCACTAAATGCAACTCAACTCGCCCTTCGCCTTGAGAAGAAGAAACCGTGATCGTGTTTATTCACCCCCCTCTACACCCGACTATCGTCTCCCGACCAACAATCCATAATAATGGAAATCATCGCTTAAAGGTCCCGTGGATAGCAAATCTGATCAAGGAGTATTCTTAGGATACTCCTGGGTCAGTAAAGCCTTCAGGGTCTTTAACTACGAGACCCTTTGCGTGGGGAAATACCTCATATTGTTTTCGATGAGTTTGTTATTCGTAACATGAAATCGGATGAGATAAATATCGAAGATGTCAAGAACAAGCTACATGATTTCAAGTTAAATGATAAACCCGAGAAGATCCAAAGATTGTTGGGATGATGAGTCAGATGAAGGAGAAACTCTGACCCATCCCGCAGGCGATGTAGCTGACCTGATTGATTCTAGTGAATAGATCAACATCAGGTAACAATGGTCGATGAGGAAGCCCCTCTGGTAACTGAGACCTCTACTGAGAAAATAATTTAGGGGGAGCGAATAATGTTCCAGAGCTAAATGCCCCTGAACCTGGGAGCTCAATAGATCCTAACCTTCTTACTGAATTGCTTTAATCGCAGACTAACACTACTAAATTGCTTAACACTCCCCGTTGACCGTACATAAGTAATTTCGTAAGAAGAGACCAAGCTCGACGATCATGGCTAGATGCTCACTCTTCTCATCTCATCATTGGAGATCCATCAAGAAATCTAAAGATAAGATCCAAACTTTGTCAAAGGGAAAGTGCTTTATACTCCTACTTGTCTCCCGAAGAACCTTAGTAGATAGAGGATGTTGGGAGATGATTCAGTAGCTCCACAATACGGTTTCAGACTCAGTAGACACTCTTCAATATGGTTCAGCGCTCGGCTCTATCCGCCGGTTCTTCGAGAGACTATCGCCCTCGCATCCTGTGAAGAAGAAGACTCAGGCACATCGGACTCAAGCAGAGCAAAGATATCGAAAAGAGTCAGTGGAACTAAACTCAGCAGGGGTAGTTCACTAAACTCAGATCTTCAGTAGAGCTGAACTCAGCAGAAGTATGCTATTGAACATAGATCAGATCATAAGTCAAATCAGCGCAAAGTCATACGAGGTATAGAGAAGTCAGCTTCAGATCCACCTTGAAGTCTGTTTGTCTCACCTACTTTCTTCACTCGACCAACGAGGAGTGGCTACCGTGCCTACTTTCCCGATTAAAGCTGCAAGTAAACAACTTTCCAGAAATGGAGGGAAATGACTCTGCCATCATACTTTGAAGGAGCCGTTAGCTACCCAAAAGAGAGCGACACATGGATCGTCATCTCCAACGGATCTATCCATGTCTCTGCTCTATAAATAGAGGGAAGATTTCAAATTGAAGCTCACCTAGAAAACGAAGAACACAAGAGCATTCACGAGCAACTCCGAAACGACTTAAGCTTTCCGCAAGAACTTCATAGAGTAATCTCCAACGAAAGGCGACATATTTGCTCATAGGGAACCAACCTGAATCAGATCGTAAAGCCTCTAGTATCCAAGCGACTGAATACGAACCCAAAGTCTATACTTAACCGTTCGTCGCTCTAGAAGCCACTTTCTCGTTCCCTTTCCCTCTAACCTAAACTCAGCAAACTATATCTATAGCTTAGAACGAAGGAGTTCATCTTTGAGCTGATCCTTATTGTAAAGGACTCCTTCATAGTTGGAGAGTTTGTCAAACACTTAACTTTGATATCATGTAAACTGAGACTTGCTCAGTATAAATCTCAAGACCAGTGTTTGTCTAGTGCACAAACCAACTGAGACTAACTCAAGATAATAAAATAATCTCCTAATCTTTTTGGGATAGTGGACGTATGATTGTTGGATCCGAACCACTTTAAAATTGCTTGTGTTCTGTGTTTTTAAGGTTGCATTAATTACTGTTCATACTGAAAATATATTTCTAAATCATTCAACCGAAGTTTCAAAGAAAGCTTAAAAAGACCGCACTAACATATTGAAACAGCTTTTCTTAAAAACATTTTCTAACTCAACCGAATTTGGGCCTACACATTTCCGCACTATACCGAACTTCACCGAACCGGTACCGAATTCCCGACCTAAGTCGGCTAAGCGTGCCTCAATGAAGTCAATCACTCGCCACGCGATTCGTAACAACATATTTGGTCTACTTAACTTGTTCAAGCACGGCATCCTCCCCGAAAAGGATTGCTCGCGTTTTAAGTTGAGAAATTATTTTCGAGTGTATTCACCCCCCCCTCTACACCCGAATGTTTAATCTTGGGACCAATAGAGGACGCACTTGAAGATGCCTGATTGGATTACAAAGAATGCAAGAGGAGCCGAGCGCCCGTCATAAATGAGGTTTGGGAGCTTGTTGCAAACCTGGACACCAACCACGTGATATGTACAAAGTGGGTCTTCAAGAACAAGCGTGATGAAAACAACATCATAGTAAGAAACGGAGCTCGACCTGTTGTTAAGGGATACTGTCAAGCAGAGGGGATAGACTTTGATGAAACATTCGCTCCAGGCCACCAGATTGGAAGTAATTCGTCTATTTCTAACCTACGCAACACATCAAGGATTTAAAGTATAATAAAAGGATGTAAAGTCAGTATTTCTGAACGGCGTACTGAAGGAAGAAGTCTTCGTGGAACAACCGCCCGACATTCAGCAAGGACATCGAGTTTATATACTCGTAAAAGCTCAGTATGGGTTAAAACAAGCACCCGTGGCTTGGTACAATACCATGTCAGACTGTGTACTTCAGAAAGTTTTCAGAAGGGGACAATAGATAGCACCCTGTTCAGCATCAAATCAGAAGATGACATTATACTGGTGCAGATCTACGTGGACGACTTCATCTTTGGCTGCAGAAACGTGACTATATGTCAACAATTCCAGAAGATGATGAAGGAGAAATTCGAGATGTCAATGATGGAGGAGATGAACTACTTCCTTCGTTTTCAAGTAAAACAATCAGATAAGAGAATATTCATCAACCAAGCCAAAAACACTCGAGACCTCCTGAAAAGATTTGGCTGTGAATCGAGCAAGCCAGTCAAAATCCCCATGAATACAAACTTTAAAATCGATCTAGATAAAGAGGGAGCTTAAATTCAACTGACAATAGAGCTATTATTAGTTCTTTATTATATTTAACAGCAAGCATACTTGACATAACTTATGATGTAGGTGTATGCGCAAGATTTCAGGCGAATCTCAAGCAAAGTCATCTAGACTTAGCGAAGAAGATTTTGCGATACCTGAAGGGAACATCTGACGCAGAGTTATGGTATCCTGCTGATGATAATCTTATTTTAAATGGATATTCTGACGCTGATTATGCGAGATGCAAGGTAGATCGAAAGTCAAGTTTAGGAACTTGTCGGGCCTCAAAGCGAAGCTCATATCATGGTTCTCCAAGAAACATCATTCAAGCAGCAACGTCCACTACCGAAGATGAGATGGCTCGCCGGAAGTTGCCGTGCGCGCAGATTCTAATCGCGTGATAATGGTATCATTCAAGATGAAGTGCTCATCTATTGCGATTCCACAAGTGCTATTGCAATAACTCAGAACCTAGTTCTTCACACAAGATGCATGCACGTGGACATCCGACACCACTTCATCTGAGACCATGTCGAGAAGAAGGATATCGGGATGGAGAAAATCCATACCGATAAACGAAGGGGCGCATACATACCGACCAAGCAACCGGGCCGAGAACAAAGTTTAGAGAACTCTCGGTTGAGCTAGGTTCTATCGGATCCTATTGACTTGAGTCAATAAACGGATTCGCATGACAAGTCGACAAGTCAAAATCGCCTTGATTTAGTAGGGTGAATCATACAAGACTCGGTAAGGGAGAACGTGAGACAAATACCGAATCATCGCATCCGGTAAATCCTCCCGATTTGCAATTGGAAACAATCCCACCAAGGTTCGCTTGAAAATGTTTGAGTATTATGTGCAAAGATTTTTACTCAAACGGCATGTGTTCATTTAACCGATCAAGAAGCATACATTCAAATGACATGAAACGCATTTATTTCCCCGTCATAAATTCTTAAGGATACGCCGCAAAAAATCGCTTTTCATTTAAAGTATCCTAAGAACTGACTGTAGCGCATTTAATGCATGTCATCTCACCTTACTCCAACTATGCAAATCTTACCTAGGTCGAGATTATCGGCGACTTAGTAATCATTCCTTTTATAATATTAAAGCCTAACCGTCCATGAAAAAAGCGAGATTAAATCTTAACCTTTAGATCTGAAAAATAGCTTGGTATTCAAATCTATATGTAATATGTCGCTTATCTCTCACCTTTATCTTAGCCATTACCATTTAAGAGAGTTTTGCATAATTTTTATCTTGAACTGCATTGAGACTTCTACCTTTCTCAAGCTCTTAAACATTCGGTAAATTTCTCATCTCTTATCTGCAAACTGACTTACTTTACTTTCAAGTGCTAACATACTTTTTGCAGATTCTAGTTGAAAATGGTAGCCTTGTCAAGCATCGTTCGAACGCCTGTAGACATCTCGACGAGATCATTTAGAGCAGTGTCATGTTCGAGCCGACCATGGAGTTCCATCTATCAGAACTGCCATATCTGGAGGAGATTTACTCCGCACTTCAAGCATCTGGCCTGAAGACGCTTCTGACGAAGCAGCCTCATGCTTGTCTTCCGAGACAAGTCGTTGAACTTTTCTTCAACATGCGTCAGGTGGAGGGAACAGACGCAGAGGTCACCGCCGCGAGGTACATGAAAGAGGTTTCACCTTAGTCATGGGAGGAGAGTCACACCGACATCAACATCCTCGAAGGGCTTAAGACAAAGATTCAACCTTCCTAACCATGGCGTATCTCCTATTGGATACAAGGATGCAGAGCGAGGAGACTCTGCTGAGGGCAAGACTCCCAGCGAGAAGAGCGATTCACCACCACCACCTCATACATCCGGCACGCCCTCGTTATGCGTCTTCTTCAAGACAAAGAACAACTTGCCGCCCCCGAGCAAAGGATCGGTACATCCTCATACCAGATCAAGCCAATCGGTATCGTATCCTCGAGGGCCGTCAACCGAGCTATCAGGAACCAAGGAGACAAAAATCGTCTCCTGGCTAAGGATATGCACCTGAAATGGTCACAATATACAAAAGCTCAAACTGAGCGCGTTGATGTCCTCACCTGAGTAGTTAAGAAGATCTCTGAAGCTCCTTTGCTAAACTTTCGAGAGATCATCGAAGCCGCTCCTGCCGCCGTAAGCCGGACTTAACCAATCGCTGTCGTAGCGTTGCTAGAAGCTCAATCGAAGAAATTCTTAGAGCAACCAGGCTGCGGCAATGACCGACGTCCGTAAAATAATAGATGAAAGGAACAGAGTTCCACCCTCTAGGCGTAGCTAAAGCTCGAACCTCATCCGTTCTGACTTTAAGGAGTCACTCGAAGCATCTCTTCTCAATCTGAATCCCAGATCAATCAAATTCGACAAGTTCAAGAGACTCAATGGAAACATTACTGCGATGCTACCGGGGACTTCAACTCCTCTTTCGAACAAATCAAAGCTTCTGTCTACAAGCTCGAAGGAGAAGTAGCAGCTCTTAAGACCTTACTGACCCCAGCTGATGATGCCAAAAAAGGGAGAAGGTAAAGGGAAGGATGCTAAGGGGGAAGAGAAGTCAGAAGCTAAGAAAGGGGAACAAGATAAGGGGGAAGAAACGACATAGATAGAGGAGTTCATTGCTCTCCCCCTCCCCTCGTAAAAGGCTAAGGAAAAAGCCTCAGCTGAAGGCCATGCAGAGCCTCAGCAGATAATTGCGTAGCCGACAAAGGTCGCAGAGCCACACGGACGAAAAAAAAAGGTCGGGATACATATCGAAGATCTCGAACATGAGCAACAATCAAAGCCGCAACAACATACGTGGAGGGAGGTACAATCTCTTCCTCTTTTATTCCATCATCGGGCCTAGTAAGAGCCCTTAGAATTTTGGTGTTGGTCTCCTTGTTGCCGAATGATTTTCCCACTCATTGATGATGTTGATATAATTCGTGAATCTAACGCCGAAATCATCAATCGACTCTCCGAGTATCATTGCAAACATCTTAAGCTTCGCAGCCTCCAGCTCCAGCTTGTTTTCTTTGATTTGTGGAGTTCCTTGGCTCAAGATCGCGAGAGGTTTCCAGAGCTCTTTGCAGCTTTGCGGCCGTGCACCCTCCCGAGGTATGAATCACCGAGCGTAGTTAGTATTGTGTTGCGTGAAACTCGGTCGATGTTGTGCAGCCTTTCTCTCTCGCCGGTGTAAATATGCTCTTATCCTTGGGAACCTTCGTGTCGGCTCTCGCACCTATTGCTACTACAGCTGCAAGATCGACGCCGCCTACCATCGGAACAACGGGTCATTTCTCTAGGAAGTCAGTCATGTTGTCATGCAGCGACGTTAAGTGCGCCTCCATCCTTACACGGCATACCACATAGTTTTCTACTAAAAACAAGGGTGCCGTCCTTATCCCTAAAATATCAGACATTCTGAAGAGTATGGCACAGGATGCTATGAAGAGATGTATGTACAGAGAAAATGATTTTTAGGATCTGTTCGAGTGTACCAGTATTCAGAAAACAATGATTAGAAGAACACCGCTCCGATGCCAATTGTTGGTCCATAGATGAACCTTCAGGTGTGTGTGTGTGTGTGGGGGGGGGGGGAGGTGGGGTTGAATACACTTGAATGCAAATTTTAACTCTAACGTGAAAGTCAGTGCTACTAAGTGTTGCTACTGAATAGTTTACTGAACTAGTTAGTTGGCCAAATAAACTTTAGAGATCGCGTGGGCAGAGTATCCTTCTACTTAGTCCTATCTACTAACTTCGCCAATGAACAATAGTTTAGTATCGATATTCTCGTCAGAAATGTAGGCCCAAATATATGTTCGTCTCGGCTTGAAAAACCCGTTTTATGTTGATCGACTAAAAGTCAAGAAAATCAATGCAACAATAAAATCAATGGAACAATACAATATGAACAGTAATCAATACAACAGTAAAATCGACACAAGCAATTTTTAAAATGGTTCAGATACATAGGATCCTACGTCCACTATCTTGAACAAAGCAGGAGTTCTTGAATTAGTTTAAAATGAGCAAGTCTTAGTTGATCTATGCAGTGGACATACATAGTCTTGTTTGCTTATGCTGAGCTAGTTTCAGTTGATTTGTGCGTTAAACAGATATCTACTTATAATCGTAGTGACTTTGACGCTTTAAACACAAGGGTTTGATTTTCTCCAACTACGAAGGAGTTCTTACAATAAGAATAGTTCAAAAAGCTCAACTCTTTCGAGTTTTCTAAGCTAATGATATTACAATAAGCTTACTTAGAATAGAGAAAGGGAACTGATGAAACTCTAGAGTGAAGAACGAGAAAGGATCTCTCTGTCTGCAAGTTCTTCGCTGGGTTCGACTTTGAGTTCACTAGAGTGTTTGTTCGCTTGCATGCTTGCGTTCCCGTTTTCTACTCTAGATGAAGACTCTTCTCTATTTATAGCCTCGACGTATGAATAGATCCTTTGGAGGGAGTCTAGACACGTGTCAAAAAACGACAAGGAAAATGGTCATCTTCATTTTGAATGATACTCGTAGAGATTCCCTCTTTTCGCAGCCTTGGAAGCAAAGATTGCGTGTCGAAAGGTGTACAAGTGCTTGCGGCTTCTCATCGGGTCGAGGTTAGTGAGTAGGTGAGGTTTGTTCAAACTCCAAGAGCATGCCGAGTCGACTTCCTCTCGATTCCTGACCTTTACTAAATTGTCTCATACTTCCATTCTTCTGAGATTTTAGCTCGTTGCTCGAATTCCTTCGGAGATTTAGTGGGTTATAGTATTCCCAGCTGAGTTCCTGGAGCTGAGTTCTTCGAGTGAACGGCATATCCTATCAGCAAATGAACTCTAGCTAGCCTGCTGAATTCCTAACATCCTGAACTCAACTAAGCTATTACATTATACAATGTTCATCATTCAGCTAGGAGTTTTGGAATCTTCCAATCTTATCATACTGAATCTCATCCCAACATATAGTGTATGGAAGAAAGTTATGGAGCTACGATATAGAAAGAATAATCAAGCTATGTTGTTCAAATGTGAATGGTTTGATTACAAATATAATAAATGTTGTGCCTTCTTCACAAGCATTAACATGAGCAATACTTGGTATCTACTGAGCCATACTTCTTAGGAATCCAAGCCAACCAAGTTTTTTATGTTCAAGATACAAAATGGGGCGGTAATTGGCATGTTGTGCAGTTCGTTGATCACCGTCATACATGGGATGAGGCACTATTCCAATGCCAAGTTGAGATAGAGCAAGAAATAGAATTGGTACATGATGAAAATCACCTAGTATGCCTACAAAATCTCAATCACAATCGAATTAGTCATATAGAGGAGCCGAAAGTTTCAATACTTGTTAGAAATGACGTGAAACTAATATGGATGGCATAGGAAAAAGTGAAACAAGATGAAGAAGATTTCAACTCCAACAAAGTGATATGGATTAGGTTAGTATTTTTTAAATTTTACTTATATTTAGTTGAACTGTGAATGTTATGTTTATAATGTCCCAGTAGGCAAACAATTGACTGCTTCATCACCACCATAACAGATGAAGAAGATTTGAATTTCCAGTTCTTCATCTAGCATTATGACACCGTTTGTGCAATTTCACTTTTCATTTTATCATTAATTTTCTACATTTATTGCTTTGCTATGAACAATTGCTATTGTAAATTGGTAGAATATCTTTACTAATGCATTTCCTGTCTTTGCCTCAATTCTCGATTTGTTTTGTTTGTAAGTTATTTTTCTTAGCGATATGATTTAAATGTATCTTTTTAACTAAATGACATAAATATAAATTTCAGTATTTTTAACTATTTGTCATTATCTTCTAAACACGAGAGAAATAAATAAAAATGAAAAGAAAATAGGGTTTCAAAATATTATTTAATAGAATGGTAAGAAGTAAGAAATAAAAGATGGCATCAATAATGTTTAGTCATCAATTTAATTTAGAGTTAATAATTAAAGAGTATTACAACAACATAAGCAATTAATAAATAAGAAGTCAGATTAATTAACTAATTAAAGTATAGTCATAAATTTTAAAAAATTCATGTATCCATATAATAGAACATCACATTATATTTTTTGAACGATTCTTTTGTTTATATCTTAATTAATTTGATTATTTTAATTTTTTTAAAGAAACTTTCTATTATTCTTTTTAAAAAATAATATTTTAATTATTTATAGTCGTGCATAGAATTAAATTTAAACAAACACATACAATTCTTTATTTAATTAAACTTCATATGTAATTAATTATGTAATTAAAAAGTCTTTAATTGTTAACTTATTTAATTAATGTATGTAAGAAAAGGGAAGATATTATAATAAACAATTCTAAAATTGAAAAAAAAAATACTATTTTATCGCAAAAGAGTACATTTGGCCATATAAAGTATTTAGAAAAAGGGAAGATATTATATTATTTTATCGCAAAAAGTGTACATTTAACAATAAAATGAGCTTTGCTAAAAATTAATATTCCTACGTACTGCAATCCGTTTAGCTTTATGCAGTTCCCGATTAGTGGGTCGCACGACGGCGGTCTGGCCTCGTGGATTATCATCATTAACCACTTAATAATCATTCCCTACAAACAATCACCGTATTAATGAAGAGAGTGAAAATAAGACCTACAAACCAATCAACACCCTTTATTTTACCTATTGGACCGTTTGGATCAAATATTTTTTGCAAGATTATTTTATGCGAATTCCTTTACATCTTTTATGCAGAAGAGTAAAAGTGTACAGTTAGAATGTTTTATGAATAAAAATATGAATAAAATATATGAAATCTGTATAAATTCATAGTTTTTATATAAGAGTGAGTTTTTATGAGACCACACTCAATTAATATTATATATAGAGAGAGAAATTACTATATGAACAGTTACAGAGGCGACGGAAATGATTGATGCATTTCTAGATCGAGAAATCATATAGAAATTTATGAAGAATGTAAAATTTTGAACAGAGAGAAAGTAAGGCGGAATGCTAACCAATTTATAACGTACGGTTTGTTCAGTTAGTCCTCAGTCTTTGAAACATAAAACTGAAACTGAAGCATTTACGTCAGCATCTATAAATAGGGGTGGCAAAGTAGCGGGTCGGGCCGGCCCAGACCCAACCCACCGGGTTTTATGTGATTTAACGGGCTGGGCCGGGCCCATCCGAAATTCATTTGGGCCCAAAATATGTTAAGTCCAGCCCAGCCCCGAGTTTTCGGGCGGATGGACGGACTTATCTCGAATTTTTCATATTTTTTTTAAATAAAATCAAAAGTTAAAAGTTGAAACGAAAATCAATAAAAATATATAGAAGATAACTTTAAGTGCAAATATGAGTTTTAACAAAACAAGTTCATGGATGTTTTATGATCAAAATTCAGAAGCATCAAACTATGAAAGACTTAAAACATTCAAACTCCTCCTCTTCTCCCAAAGTCATCTCACATCTTTCTTTGCCTGCTTAGTCTTGAATCGTTCATAAAGGAGAGCTCCCTCTTACTTGACAAGAGAGGCACTGCCGCAGTGCCGCACTGGTTGTTTTTCTAGGGAGCAAAATAGGGATCATGTTAATTTAATTGTTGGACTTGGGCTAATATTTCTATTGGGCAAATATCTATTGGGCTAATGTTATTATTGATAACTTGTTAATTGTTGTTGGACTAATATTATCGGGTAGGTTTCGAGCGGGTTTTTTAAGGCCCGAACCCCCGGATTTTTTTCGGAACCCCGGGCTTTTTTAGGCCCGAGCCCGATAAGCCCAATGGGCTCACTGGGCGGGCGTTTTAAAGCCCGGTTCATTTCGGGCCTCTATTTTTTAAGTCCAAACCAATCCCGGGTACAGGTACCCTGGGCCGGCCCATCGGGCCGAACCCATTTTGCCACCCCTATCTATAAATTAGAAAGAAAAAACCCTAACCAATTTGTTTGATTAACCATTTTTTTGGTACACAACTTGATACGATTAGTCGGTAGGTTCGTATTTTCGACATTAATTAATCAGCCCTAGCTAAGTGATTGCCTTATGGCCATCAGTGAAATAATGGGTTAAGGACGAATCAATGACAATGGATCTTTCATGATCATCATAAAAATACAACATGGTTGATATGGGCCCAAGGTTAATTATGTCATTTGACTCTACTAATACAGAGGTGATGTCTTCCCGACCAAGGAAACAAAAACAAGGAAGCTACCAGATATCCTAGCAGCAACTTAACATGGCACGAGACTTTACTTGGAGTGGCGATCAAGTTTACTTGGAGTAAGGATCAAGGATGGATATTCTTGGTCATCAATCCCTTAAATTAGTTTAGTAATGTATTTAGTTATTTTTGGTAATTTCTTAGCTTTGCTCCGCAAGAATAATACTCCCTCCGTCCAATTATTTATGCCTCATTCCAAAAGTCAAGCATAAATGAAACGATCCACAATAATCTAATTAGGTGGATTCTACCACTTTATACCTTTCAACCACCATTGTATACATTTTCACAACCCCGCCTTAATCTCCACGCCGAATCCCTATGCGACATAAATAATGGGACTGAGGGAGTATTATTTAATAATTTATTTAGTTGCTTACTTAGTCTAAGTATCGGGACTTGGGTCTGTCATTGTGCCTATAAATAGTTGTTCAATTCGTGAAATGAAATCATCAATTTCACTCCAAAAATTAAGTATCCAAGCCTTGCTTCCTTTGTAAAGCACTACGGGTTCACTTCACTTTATCTTAATTCACGATAGGGAAAGAGAAAGGAAATTCGTTCTTCGTAAGCCCATATTCGGTCGCAGACTAAGGATCTTAACAATGGTATTCATATAAAGAGAAAAAAACTAATAATCATTAAAATGATGTCTTCTAAGAGTTTATATCCAAAATTATTTATAATATAATTTGTTTCAAGACATTTAAACATTTTTTTAATAGCCAATCTTTCGTGCACCGGTTGTAGGTACAACCGCGTCACACGAATCCAATTGCGATCTGGATTCAATTCTTTTATTTAGTTTTTAGGTTTTTTTAATTTATTTTTATTTTAATTTTTATTTTTTATTTTGTCTCTATCTTTTAAATAATTTCTTATTTTTATTTTTTCTTATTTTTTCCTATTTTTTAAATTCTTATTTTCTTTCCCTTAAAGATAAGAGTGTCATTTTTTGTGAACAAAATTGACATTTTTTGCTATAATTTCCTTTGAAGCGAACGTGCCATTTTCCCGTTTTGAACGACTTCTACCATCACTAATATGAATATATCATAAAAACTGATAATCAATTAATAATATTTTTGTTCAAAATAAATGACACATTTGTTCGCAACAAACAAGTGATACTTTTTTCGTAACAGATCACATTTTTTCAAATATAATTTATACTCAATAAATAATAATCTACAAATGACACTTCGTTCTAAACAATTGACATTTATTTTTGCTTGAATCAAATGATACTACTCCACATATGACACTTTTCTTCAAACAAATGATACTCCAAAAGACAATTTTGTTCAACGCAAATGACACTTTTCTTTGAAGCAAATGATATTATATAAATGACACTTTTCTTCAAAACAAATGGCACTTTTGTTTGGCACAAATGATGCTCTACGAAGGATAATTTTGTTAATTCCAAATGACACTTCAATAAGTGATGTAGAAAATGTTCAAAACGAAAACGTCCGCTTGTATTGAAACAAATGATACTCGATAAATAACACTTTGCTTCACTAAAAATGACACTGTTGCCCACATCTAGTGACACACCTGTCCTTAAAAGAATGTAAGGAAATTTAAATTTTTTTAATATAAAAGCATTTCTTTACAACAAATGACACACACGTCCTCAATAAAAGTTCAGAAAAAAACGTAAGAACATAAAAAAAAAAATTAAATAAATAAACAAAATATAAAAAAAAATTAAAAATCGAACAATAGTTTTTGCTAAATAAAAAAAATTTAAAAACAAAAGATGCGACTATGAGAACTTATACCTAAGGCCTTCCGATTAGTAAAATAGCAACTTACCACAGAGGCGGATACAAAGGGGGCGGGTGGGTGCGACCACCTCCCCGAACTTTCGTGTAATACTACAAATTATTTTCGATTTTTAGTAATTTATACATTTGTCCCATTTAAATTTTTGGATTCGCCCCCCGAGATTTTTGAATTTGTCAAGTTACACCAAAGTAAAAATTAAGAATTAGTGTGAATGTGACCACTAATTTAGGCAAATATTAAAAAATATATGTTACGTGTTACTAATTTTAATTTTAGGGAATGTCTAAAATTTGAAATTTTGGATATCTATTTTGATAGAGTTATATATATAATATAACATATATATTTTATGCAGCTTATATGTTATGTTTGTGTTTTCTTTTCTTTTTATACTTGATTGTCCTTTAAGTAAAATTAGCAACATTTGAAGCATAAAATTTGTTTTTCAATTGGCAATGGTGTATATTGTGGTTGTTTGAGTATTTCTGTCAGCCTTGCCCCTCTATTGAGTAAGGCCTGAGTGGCAGCATCAAGGTCTGAGCCAAATTGAGCAAAGGCGGCTACTTCTCGATATTGTGCCAATTCTAGTTTTAAACTCCCGCATACTTGTTTCATAGCTTTCAACTGAGCGGCAGACCCGACGCGACTGACAGATAATCCGACGTTAATAGCAGGTCTAATTCCGATGGACTAGATACACACACAAACGTGATTTAGTCGTTGGGAAACAATAGTTAGTAGTTTATAATTTTTGTTTTCAGAATCAATTTACTAATAAGTACTCACTGCGGGTATGGACCACATATTTCGCTCGTCCTAAAAATCACTTATTATAAAACGGATATGTGCACCGAGAGACACCTATCAAAAGTGACAAAAAAGAAAGATTTCACTTCGCACACGAAAGAGGATGACAGGTTCCTTGTCACCAAAAAAAAAAAAAAAAGAGTAAATAAAATGTTCTGACAAGAAATAGCATTAGGCAGACACATATATTGAACTAGAGAAGTCGTCTTTAGATTTGCGTGTTTCATTCAACCTGTTTCTCCTCCATGACATCCACATCCCAGACTTTCTCTTCTTCAAAGCATTTGTAGAAGCGGCTGCATAAGATGAAGTAGATGAGATTTAACACGCTTAGAATGGTGAGAACCCAATAGTAGTAGTCGTAGTGCCCTCTGTTCAAGTTATTCGACACCCAACTTTCTCCTCCGCCCCGTTTTGAAGCAGCATCCACCACGCTCACTATCACGCTTCCGACCACGTTCCCCACAGCCATGCTCAGAGAGAAGAGTGCCACCGCGATGCTAGCCATGCTCTTCGGGAACTGCGAGTAGTACAACTGGATTTGGGCTATTGCGTTCAATGCCTCCGAAAATCCCGTTAGGGAGTACTGCGCTACCAGCCACATCGCCGACATATCAACCTGCGTCGAGAAAATTCTCTAAATTGTCAAGAGGGAAACTTTATCTCTAATTGTTTCATTGCAAGAAATACATTATCTTATAATATACAATGTATTTTTTACAATTAAAAAAAATGATTCTTTTGTGCAATAAAACAACTACTTTTTTTATTTTTTGTTTTGTTTCTTGTATTCGACATTAACTAACCTGTATCTTGGGATGATCGGCGAGTCCTTGGTGGAGGGCCCTGGCCCTCCGCCTCCGCTCAACCAGTGCAGCAGAGGCGGTGGCGAGGCAAGAAATGAAGAGCCCTAGACCGATGCGGGCTCTGATGCCGATGCCGTTGGGGTTTTTGGTATATTTTGCAAGTTGAGGGACGATTGCCCGATCGTAGAGTGCGACCCAAATGGTAAGGGTAAGGACTGAGAATATACCGAAAGAACCCGGTGGGATCTTGAAGTTCCCAGCAAGGCGTCTGTCCAGCGTCAGGGCTTGGAGCACCGGGAAGGAGTGCTGGTTTATGAGCACGGCGATCATGATTCCGGTGGACCAAATGGGGAGCAAGTTGATGAGTGATTTCAGCACTTCCACCTGCAACACGCTGCATAGTGTCCATGGATCGGTAGGCGAGCCGTCCGGGTTTAGATCCTTTGCAGGGTTGCTTATGATGCAGGCTTTGTTCAAGAATCTGAAATGCACAGAAATACATGGTTTATTATTGTTTAGTGTTCTTGTGTATGTGCGTATATGAGTAACTCTATATGTTTAATGTTACGTTCTTTGGATTTATTCTCTGTTAAATTAGTGCGACACATCATGTTTAATTTAATCGATATTAGTATTTAATTGGAGCAACGTTGTAGAATGAGATTCCAAAATAATTGCAGATCTTTTTAATTTATTAAGATACCAAAGTGCACCATTGACTTATTCTTAATAGTAATATAAATCTGTTTTAGAATAAAGTTGCACTAAAATATTTGCCATTCTTTTAATGATGCATGAGATTCACTTGTTCCTCATGTGAGTTTAGCAAGACTTTATGAATTTTCTTATAATGCTAAATATATAAAATAACTTTAAAATATCTGAAATTAAAATTATGAAAAATAGATTAAAAAAACATAGAGGTACTCTCTCCATCTCATTGATAATGATCATTTTTCCTTTTCGGTTGATCCCATTTGAAATGGTCTCTTTCCAAAAAAAAAGTAAAAAAAAAATACTACATTCTCTTATATTTTATTATTTTTCTCACCTAATTTATCATTTGCTCTCTTATCATCTCACTCATCTTCTCTCTCTTACTTTTTACTTACTCTATTTTCTTAATTCTCGTGCCGGAAAGTTAAGGGATCATTATCAACAAAATGGAGGGAGTACTATTCGGTTGGTAAAAAAAATAATGTTTTTGCTTTATTAAAAAAATATCGTCTTGAAATGTTTGGCCAAAACATCTTCCTTTTGTTATAAAAAAAAGCTAATTTCCTCATTTTAATAACAAAGTGGAAGAATAAAAAGCATTTGAATCTCACTCAAATGAACAAACAAACAAATTAACAAAAGGTAGTTTAAAGTTAACATATTAGGCTAACTTTTTAAAACGAAGAAGTGGTGATCACCTGAATTTTTGCGATGGGACCTTAAGCTTGGAAGCCTTGCCCTGGTAATACTCGCACCCATGATCAAACTCCTCCGACTGCAACTGGAGGCGGCGCTTATTCCACGCCGCCACGAAAACTTGAACTAGACCCGTCAGTAAACTCTTGTTCGGCTTCACCTTAACATAGAGCTTGGATCCAAGGAAAAACATGATCGTGGCCGTCAACATAAGGCCGACCGGAACTCCAAAACCGACGACCCAGCCGAACTGGTTCTGGATGTAAACGACGACGGTGAGGGCGACCATGAGAGAGACTCCGACGGAGGCGTAGTACCAGTTGAAGAACGTCTGGAGGACTCTCTGGTTGTTTGGGTTTTGGGGGGTTGTCGTACTGGTCCGCCCCAAACGCCATGGAGCACGGCCGCACGCCGCCGGCCCCGATCGACATCAGCGCGAAGGCGGCGAAGAGGAAGGTGTACTGCCCTGCGTTAGGCTTTATGCAGTTTCCGATTAGTGGGTCGCACGGCGGTGGTCTAGCCTCGTGGATTATTGCTGTTAACCACAATGCAATCAATCCCTACAAACAATTAAAAATATTAAATATTTGAAAATTATATATATGTATAGAGAGAGAGTTCTTACTAGAAGAACAGTAACAGTAGCGGCGGAGATGACAAGAAAGCGACCAAAATATGAATCGGAGAGGAAAGCTCCGATAATGGGCAAGAAGTTGGAGGTGGCGCCCCATATGAACAAGGCGTTGGTTCCACCGGCGGCACTAAAATGATATGATCCAACCAAATACAATATCATGTTTGGCATTAGCCCATATGACGCAATCTTCTCAAATGCCTCATTTGCTGTATTACCAAGACTTTAATTATTACTATATGATATTAAATTCCGATTATAATTAACTTTTATATAAAAAAAATCTCTTACATTTCGAAGTTTCCTATGAATAGGTTATATAGGCTACTTCATACAAGTATAAATTTTGTAATGACTTAACGATCATAAAATAAGTATGAAGAAACAGAAGCAGCAAACACGTGATCATCTAGACAAAGCATAAAGTTAGCGATTGTCGATTTCTTATCCCCATAACAAGAAGATATGAAACATAGAAGAAATATACACCAAGTCATCTATTCTTAACTCCTAGAAATATCCGCTTCAGTTCGGAATCAAATTAAACATAGTAATTGAATCAAGAAATAGAAGTTATATACTACATATTAGTGGGTATATATATACCTATGATAAAAGGCATGGTGATGAGGCCTCCTTTAGGCTTCTGAGAAGTCTTAGCTGAATCCGCACTTTCCATGTTCGACTTCCCAATATGATGATGATGAAGAAGAAGAAGAAGAAGGAGGAGGTAGAGTGAGAAAGTGTGAGTAATTCTATGTATATGTGGTGGTTTTGTTGCCTACAGCTGCAGAGGCATAGAGATATTTAAGTAGATTGGTTTGTGGAATTAATTACATTTTGCTTGGATTTTGTGAATATCCTTAGTTGATGGGCGGCTTTAATCTGTCTCTTCCAACCACTCTCTTTCAGTGGATATAATTATATTCTCTTACTTCCACCCTCGTTTATGCTAATTATAATTTGGATACAATCGATATAGTTAAATTGACGGCCAGCTCAACTATTGGAGGTGCACGATATGATGCTTGAAATAAATTAGTTTGAATTTTATTCTTATGCATGTATATGTGTTAGTGAAGTTTGATAGTTGTGATATTTGTGGTGGTGATAAATTGTGAGATAGTGGAGTCTCATTAATCGGGTTTAGATTAGCAACCACAACTCTTCGAATGCCAAAGTTTTATTTTCTCCATTAGTACTAGTATTGCTCCTACTTTTGTGCTTTTGTTATAAATGTTCTCCACAATCACATTCTGATAAACTGACAACCTTGTCTTTTTGGAGGCTAGAACTTATAAGAAAAATGTTTAATGGAACACTATTTGTGATGTCACCTGCATATATATGTGAAAATTAATTAATGTTATCCAAAATGAGCAAAAACAAATTGAGGAAAGTGGGAGGTCACAAACTCCTTAAAGATAGGAGCTGACGACGTTGATTATGACTTTGTGGTATAATGATTAACGAGTTTTGCTCTGATCAAACATACTATCCTTTTCATGTTATTAACTCAAAATTTGAATTAAGCAAATTGTGTTTGTGTGCAAAGTAGAGTAAAACTTTTGTGACCCACTAGATTATATTATAATTCAAAGTATGAACCACTTTTAACAATCCAATAAACATAATGCAAATCACTTATAATGGGACAAATGAAGTGATAAATTTGAATCATGTCAATGCTTCTATAGGTCGAAAGTGTCACAAATGGTTAGTCTAATGCAATTTACATTTTCTCTATAGCTTGCAAATTATATTGTGAGAATAGGATTGACCTAATGTACCTACTTTACACTGATATGAGACGCGTGAAACAGGATACGATACGAGCACAATATACTGATTTTTAAAACATCTAGAACATAAGACGTCGGTTATATTAATATTTTTTAATGTAAAATAGAACAATAAATTCAAAATAAGTAAAATAAAAATGAAACCTCAACACTAAACGTTAAAATAAGAAATTATGCATTTATAGGATCAATTAATATATAGATCAATACTAATTATTAAAAAGAATATAGAAGCTAAAAATAAAAAAATAAAAAGCAAAAATATAGATTAATGGTGGTGACAAAAATGATTATCAAGATATAGTAGTAAGAGTATTGTGTAATATAACAATATCCAATATTTATCTAACACGATATTTTTAAGTTTTTGGAGTATGCATATTTTCTATATCACCAGTATTATTTTTTTCCAAATTTAAATCAATAACAATTTATTAGTTGAACAGGTAAATGGTATTATTGTCCTCGTCTAATTATATACTCGGGGATTTTTCTTTTGATTGCTGCTTCTTTTTATTTTAAGTAACAAGATCGGTCCCAATCAGTGATTTGTAAGAAGATGCATTAAGGCCAGTCCTGATATTTGGGTTCCTTGTTCTAAAGTTAAAAATAGGCTCATATAATACACACAAAAAACTATACTAGTAGACTAGTAATTCAGTATACGAATTAATGTGAAATATGTAGGCCCAAATTTTAATTGTCTCTTTTTGAAAAATATTATTTACTGAAAATTGTACAGTATGTTATGTGTGAATATTAAGCCCCGTTTCCTTGCACCTAAGAAATGGAATCGGAATCAAATTAAGCCGAATAATTTCATTTCAAGTGTTTGGTTCATAAAATTTTCGAAAGGAATTGAATACCATACCCCTCCCCATACCCTTTTGGGACATTCCTCAAACGGTCAAACCCCTCCAAAATCGAGGGGCTGATGATTCCCCTATCTTCTTGCTCCATCTCATTTTGATAAAAAAACAACCTCGCTCCATCTCCTCTCCCAAATTTTCTCTCTTCCCGCTCCATCTCTCTCACCGAACGTCGCTGGCCCTCGCCACTCGTCGTCACCGAAAGCAGCTCGCTGCTCGTCGCTCATTGAACGTCGCCGACGAAGCTCACCGCTCGTCGCCTAACGCAGCTCGCCACTCGCCTCTCGTCCCCAAACGCAACTTGCTGCTCGCCGCTGCCGTCGCAGATCTGAGGTAAGAATTTCTGATCTTCTTTGTAACTGAGGTCTGCTTTTATGCCATCTACCTTCAATTTCTAAGAAGCACAGAAGTCCCTTGCTTCAATTTCTAAGAATTTCGCCCAATTTGCTGAATTCTCTTCAATTTAACCTTTTCATAACCCTTCGTCCTATTTGTTGCGGTGGAGAATACGGATTTATAGAATTTTGAAGCTTCTTTTATTTGTTATGTTGACTATTGAGACTTAATCAACTGAAGATACTAGATTTAATGTTTTATGCTTTTGATGGGTTGTTTATTGGTAAAGAAAAAACAAAGAATTCTTATAGTTCGTCTATGAATGATTCAATTGCTAATGGAATGAGAAGTTGGAAGACTGATGAGATTAGTTTATGGGCTGCAGATAACAATATATTGCATATGTTACTTCTCGTTGTTTGATGATGAAGCATTTTATATTTGGTCATTTTCCTATTGTTTATGCAAGCATGTTCTGTTGCTTATGTTACATATAAGATTGTTACTGTAAAAATCTTGCTATTGAAAATGGAAACTGCCGAAATTGTGTAAAGGCCAATGTTTGACCTATGCCTTGGTATTGGTTACTTGTCTGGGCTCTGATAGTGCTTTTGGTGATCCTAATCTTTGGTTTTAGATTGTTGAAGCTATTTTAATAAAGTTTGCACTTGTCTTGGTTCTGATTATGCATGGTTTTCTTATTTATGATACACTTATTTGGATTCAAGTCTATTACTAGTGATATTTGTAGTGATTCTTTCCTTTTTTCCACAGATATGAATCCTTTTAGATTGAAAATGATGAGGAGGAGGGCTTGACAAATGGAAATGATCCAAACTATAATGACTATTATTGATGTGATAATTATGATGTATTTATTTATGAGAAGAATTAGTTACACAAGTAGAATAAATAGAATAACATATACACAAAGAGATAGGAAACAACAACGGTTAGAAAACTTAAATAAGTTGATTTATGAAAATGAATTGCTTGTAAAAATGAGCTCCGCAAGAATATGAGAACCTTCTTTACCTTATGTGAGATGGTTAGGGATGTGGGAGGTTTGAATGGAAGTAAAAATGTCCCGAGAGGAAAAAGTGGCTTCTTTTCCTTCACACACTTGCTCATACAAAGAAAAATAGATCCATTGATAATTATTTCAATAGAATTGTGGAAACTATTAGTAGGGGCTTCAATGAATGTCTTAATGCGGTTATGAAGTCCGCATCCTCGCTTGCTCAAAAATCCTACGCCGATAGAGGAAGACTGTGAAGATGGTAGATGGAAACATTTCAAGGTATCATGCAATCTACTTTGGTGTTGTAAAGATATATTCGTGTATTTTTGCAAACTAAATTAACTATTTTTCATATAGAATTGCCTAGGTGCATTAGATGGCATGTTAATTAATTGTCACGTTTGTAACGAAGATAGAGGGAGGTATCGAACGAGGAAAAACAATATCTCAATGATTGTGTTGGGTGTTTGCACACCAAATATGGAATTCATACTTATCATGCCCGGGCCTGGGAAGGATCTTCATATGATGGACGTGTTCTTCGACATGGAATTAACCATCCTAATGGATTAAAAGTACCTCAAGGTAATAATGTTTAATATTACACTATTTCTTTACTTTTAACACTATAATTAGTGAAAGAGAGATATTTTTTATTATGTAGGAAGTTATTATTTAGTAGATGATGAATACACAAATCGCAATGGATTTCTTGCTCCTTTTAGAGGACATCAAGACAACCTAAAGGAACGGGATCAACAACCAACCAAAGTGCAGAGGAATTCTTCAATATGAAGCATTCTAAAGCAAGGAATGTGATAGAGAGATGTTTTTGATTATTGAAAGAAGGTGGGCTATTTTATGAGGTCCTTCATTTTTTCCAATCGACACGCAAGGTCGTATAGCCTCATGAATTTCTCTTCTACATAACTTGATTCAAGAATATATGCCCACGAATAATCATGTTGAATATGTAGGTGAAGAAGAAGAGGATGACATCCGTAGCGGTTATACTCCAACCGAATATATCAATCACATCAATCTTCAAACGCTTCGACTACTTTTAGAAACACTTTAGCTCAAGATTTATTTAAGGAATAGAGTGGTAATAATTGATGTAGTTTTATTTATATTTGATAATTATCTATGTTCGATTTATGGATTGTAATATTTGTATGAAGACGATTCTTGATATTTATGAAATTGCATTTTGAATATTAAAATGTTAAACTAATATTTGAAAAAAAGGAATTTTTACAATATGGAAAAAAAAAATTATTTTTTAAATAAAAATGTATTCATTCCCTGAAGACGCGGTTCAGGTGTAGAGGGAGGGGGGTGAATACACCTGACTGCAAATTCAAACTCTGAATGCGAAAGTCAGCTTTAGCTGAAGAATGCTACCGAACTAGTCCGCCGCCGATATACTTTCTCGATCATGCGGGCCGAAAATTCTCCTACTAAGTACAATTCTTCCGACTTATGTCAGATGAACATTAGTTCAAGCATAAAGAGTTGTGTACTAAGTGAAGGCCCTTTTAAAATATGCGTCTTTATTGAAAACCCTTTTTGTGCAAGTTTGATTAAAACTCAGATGGATGGTGAATGAACATTATATCAATGCAATAGTTAAAATAAAAAACAACACAACGATTTTTAAAGTGGTTCGGACAACAATGGGTCCTACGTCCATTGTCCTGAACTAAGCAGGATAACTTGTATTATTTATACTGAGCAAGTCTGAGTGATCTGTTCACAAGACAAATTCAACTTGTTTGCTTATACTGAGCAAGTCTCAGTTATCTGTGTACTGGACAAATATCTACTTCAAGTTTAGACACTTGAAGTAGTTCACTTTTAGTGATACGTTTTATTGTAAGAACTCCTTCCTTATCGGATATAAAACCCTTCAAACTTCGGTTTGATCTTGTAAAGTCACTAAGGACTATAACTTAGAAGGTTCTTTCCAACAGACGTAAAACTTGGCCGAGGCTTGCTCGATTAATCAACAAGAACTCCCGTTCGGGCAGATCGTGGATGTAGAATCTGCGTATTCAAACCACGTTAAAAATTGCTAGTGTCATTAACTTTTTTATCGCATCCGCTTGTCAACCTGCTTGCAAAATCATATTTTCAAGAAATGATACTTAAAAGTGCACTAGCCAACCGGTATGGTCTCGCATAAAAACGTTTTTCAAAGAGACGAACTTAAACCGGGCCTACACAATTCCGCACTTATTCATCTACCGACTACCCGCATCGACATTAGTCAGGGAGAAATAATTCACGCCGTTGAATCACCGTGCCCCGCGATCGAAGACTTAACTAGCAACTAAACTCGTCTAGTAGCATACTCAGCAAAAATACGCACCTTCGCTTTTGGACTCAGTGTATTCCCCCCCTACATCTGATACTTGTCTCTGGACCAACAATTGGTATCAGAGCAGTGTTCTTTTGATCATCGTTTTGAAAACTTACTGGTCTACTCGAACAAGATCCTGAAAAACTTTTTCACTGCCCGAGTATCTCTTCATTCATCCTTATACTATTTGCTTCAACATGTCTGATATGTCAGGTATTCGGATGGTACTGATGTTCTCAGTAGAGAACTACACACTATGGCGCGTTCGTATGGAGGTGCATCTTATATCGCTGCACAACAACAAGACTAAGGTCCTCGAAATATGACCAATCGTTCTCATGATCGACAGTGTCAAATTGGAGGTGTATGAGCACATATTGGGGCAAAGATTACCTAAGATAAAGTCGCCTTCACGCCAGAAGAGAAGAAACTGCACAATCTTGACAACGCTTAGTGATTCACACCTCGGCAGAGTGCAACATTGCAAAACGGCGAAAGAACTGTGGGACGCCCTTGTTGTACTGAGCCAAGGAACCCCGCAGATCAAAGAGAAGAAGCTCGAGTTGGAGCTTCAAATGTTTGAAAACATTTGAAGATAAACACCAAGATCCTAAGAGCGCTGCCCCGACATACTGACCAAGCCGCTAGTTGAAAACAGATTCAGAGAACTCTCAGTTCAGCTGGGTCTGCTGGATCCTACTGACCCGAGTTAGTAAAAGGATCAGTACGATAAGTCAATTAGTATGACTCAATACTATGGTTCAGTAGGGTGAACCATGCAGTACTTAGTAAGGGGGAACGTGAGATAAATACTGAACCTTCAGTATCACTAACAATTGGTATCACCGACATGTGGTATCAGCTGACTACTATGTTCAGCTAACATGTTTGAGTGTTATTTACTTTCAGTGGCATGCTTCGCATTTATTTCCATCCATTAATTCTTAAAGGATGCATTCAGTAAAACCATTTTCATTAAAAGCACGACGAACTGACTGTAGCACATTAAATTCATGTCATCTCACCTTACTCCAATTTGCAAATCTTACGTAGGTCGAGATTATAGGCGGCTAAGTAATCATTATGTTTATAACATTAAATCCTAACCGTCTATAATAAAGCGAGATTAAATCATAACCATCATATCTGAAAACCGCTTAGTATTCAAATCATACTTAATCTTCTCGCTTATTCTTCTCACCTATTTTCGCCATTTCCGAATTTTAAGAGCTCTGCACATAACTGCATCTAAGACTTTCTAAAACTTCTACTACCTCTTAAGCTCTTAATCTACAGTCAATTTCTCATATCTTTTCTGCAATTCTAACTTAATCTATTTTCAAGTGCTAACACTTGTTTTTGCAGAGTCTAGATCAAATGGCGTCACAATCAAACATAGTTCAAACTCCTGATGATATGGACGAAATCATCCAGGGCATCATTTGTTTTGAGCCAACGATGGTGTTTCACAAATTGGAACTCCCTTATATGGAAAATATTTACATCGCTCTCCAGATATCTGGCCTGAAGATGCTCCTGACGAAGCAACCGAAATGTTATCTTCCTCGACAAGTGATTGAATTCTACTTCAACCTGCGTCATGTTGAGGATACCGATACAGAGGTCACATCAGTGAAATACTTGAAGAAAACTTCTCTGTAGAAGTGGGAAGAGAGTGTCGCCCATATTAATATTCTTGAAGCGTTGACGAGAGTTTTCAGCTTTCCTGACTCAAGCGTTTCTCCAGTCGGATATAAAGAAGCCGAGATCAACGATTATATTAGGCGTTGCTACGAGAGGGATGACATATCCTTCAAAGCTGCTTTCCCCAAAAGTCAGCTCCTGCCATAATACAGAGGCGTGGCTTACATTGTCATCCACATCCTCACTAGGGCAGCTGGATCATTCGATCAGCTATCCACGCCGACCCTGCATTATGACGGCTATAGTGGATGGAGTCGAAGTCAATCGGCCCGGCTTCTTCCTTACGTAACCGATAGCTCGGCCGCAGTTAAAATTGTCTATAGCGATGACGATGAGAGAAGACTATCGTCGATAGGCAAACTACTGTATGGGACTAAAGTTTTAGCACTGATCGAAGATTTAGTGTCCTCAAAAGCTTTGTTCGAAGATATGAAGTACTTCGACAAGAAGAAAGTACAATTCACAACGAGGACTATTGCTAAAAAGTCCATCGACCATGGAACTGTACTGAAAAGGCCATCTATTGACTTGCCTCCACGAGCCAAAGAGCCTAAGTGAAAGAAATTATCGAAGAAGGAATTTTCTAAGGCTGATTCTCCATCCCCTCCACAAGTGAAGACAATATTAGACTCAGACACTGGCATGGAAGGTGGCACGATAAAAGATAAAGTTCAGAGAGTAAGTACGGAAGAGACTCAGTTGGAGCATGATGTTGATCCAACTACTGAAGTTTCTTCAGAGCTACCAACCACGTTCAGGATGGACACCTTGCTTCCATACAATAACTTCCCTTTGGGAATAAGTTGTAATGAAGTCTTGTCCTCATTCACTACAAACTTTTGGAACTGAGCCTTGAACTCATTTGTGAAGAACTCAGTCTAGTTCACCTGGATGCCATCTATAATGGCCATCATTATCTGAATCCTGATCCTGGACAATTGGTCGAAGGATCCAGCGAAGCTCGTCAGTATGTGATTGACTATGTACGCCAAGCCCCTGTATTCAGGGAGCAACCTATTCTTAGGGAATGCTGCTTTGAATACGATATTCTTCTACCCAATGAATTGGCAGAGATATCTGTTTATGGTAGTCTCCTTATAGCCGATCGGAGAAATCCCTTCGTTCGGAAGATTGAAGCTCTGCTTAAGGTATTTAGCAAAATCAAGATCTGCAATCTTGGCTTTCCAAACGTTGTTGCTAACTTCTTGCTGATATGATATGCAAGGTCGGTTCCATGCAGTCAATCTCACATGAGCTGAACGCGAGAATCAGCTCGAACCATACCCTCTTGTTGCTTATAATCTCCTCCTTATCAGATGGGATCAGAACCTCATTTTACGGGGAGCTTGCTCTTGTAAGATACTAAATCAACAAAAAGGATGTTAGCACATGAAAATAGAGTAAGTTAGTTACTTGCAGATTAAATTTGAGAGATGTACCGAAGTATTAGAGCTGTGAAGGTAGTAGATTTCGACTGCAATTAGTTTTGCAAAACACTAACATGATTAAAAATGACGGAAATTATAATAGCAAATCATGGATACAAGTATATACATATCATGTATGAATCTGAACGGTTTATTCAACATGCGGTTGAGATTAATCTAAATTTGAAAGATGGATGACAGAGATTTAATGTTATAAGAGGTTATGATTACTTAACTGCCTATAATCTCGACCTACGTATCAATCATCTAAAAGGTAAGGCGAGAAGACATGCATTTAATGCGCCGCAGTCAGTATAAAGATTGTTGTGCTTTTAATGAAAACAATTTAATTAATGATATTATATAGAAATTTATGGCGAGAAATAAATGCAATGAGATGCTGAATAAGATATGTTGAATGAATACTCAAAGTCTGTCAGCTGAACATAGTAGTAAGTTGATACCACTGTGTCGTCACTCAGTAGTTCAACATTACTGAGAGTAAGTTCCCCCTTACTCAGTACTTCTGAGATCGTCTTACTGAACTGAGTCAATAGGATCCAGTAGACCTAGTTCTACTGAGAGTTCATTGAATCTGGTCTCAGCTAGAGGTTTGGTCAGTATGTCGGCTCTTCGCTTATTAGTATGGATTTTCTCAGTCCTGATATCTTTCTTTTCGACATGGTCTCGGACGAAGTGATGCCGTATGTCCACGTGCTTGCTTCTTGTATGAAGAATAGGGTTTTGAGTGATTGCAAAGGCACTATTACTGTAGCAGTAGATCGGCACTTCATCTTGGTAGATATTGTTTGTCCCGAGAGCACGTTCAGGTGTGGGGGGGGGGGGTGAATACACCTGAAAACTGATTTCTCAACTTAAAACACGAACAATCCTTTTCAGGAGAGTGTCATATTGAACAGGTCGCTGGACTGTATAAGCCGTTCCCGAATCGTGTGGCAGAGTGACTGACTCTACTGAGGCCTGCTAGCTGACTTGGAGTCAGAATTCAGTGCCGTTCAGATTAGAGCTCAGTGGTGCGGAATAGTGTAGGCCCAAATTCAGTTGAGTTAGGTAAACGTTTATATAAAAATAGTTTCAGTAGATTAGTGCAGTCTGTTAAGTTTTGCTGAAACTCAGTTGAATGATTTTGAATGATATTTTTCAAGCATGAACAAGTAAATCAATGCAACAAGAAAATAAGGAACACAGAACACAGAGATTTTTAAAGTGGTTCGGATCCAACAATCCTACGTCCACTGTCCCGAAAGATCAGGAAGCTATGTATTATACTGAGATAGTCTTAGTTGGTTTGTACACTGGACAAACACTCGGTCTTGAGATTTATACCGAGCAAGTGTCGGCTTACAAGGTTATCAAACTAAGTGTTTGAAAAACTCTCCAATAGTGAAGGAGTCCTTCACAACAAGTGATCAGCTCAAAAGTGAACTCCTTCTTCTAAGCTATGGATTTATACGGTTGAGCTTAGGTTAGAGGGAAAGGGAACAAGGATGTGGCTTCTAGAACGACGAACAACCGAGTGTAAGCTTTGGGGTTCGTGTAACGTCGTTTGGATACTAGAGGCCGTATAATTCGGCTTTAGCTTGGTTCCCTATGAGCAAAAGTGTAGTCTTTCACGGAGATTATTTCTTCTAACTTCTTGCGGAAGACTTAGGCCTTTTCGAATTTGCTCGTTTGAATGCCTCCGTGTGTTCTCTCGCGTTCTTGGTTTCTCGTGAGTTCTGAGGTTTTCTTCAATTTGATTTATCCCTCTATTTATAGAGAAGAGATTAAGATAGATCCGTTGGAGACGACGATCCTTTGTCTCTCTCTTTTGGGGTAGCTAACGACTCTTTCGAAGTATGGTAGCAAAGTTGTCCTTTCCCTTCACTTCTTTCTCTATCACTCTATAATGGATAGATCCGTCTAGTCTCCCGCGGGGTGGCAGGATTCTCGGGAGCCGGAACTCGACATCAACATTTTCCTTGACAACTTTCTCGAAGTCCGGCATACATTTCCAAGTCGCCCCTCATGATCCATTCAAGATATGCCACCTGTCTTGTGCTTCTCACCTGCAATCTCCGTAAATAATTCCTCTTTATGAATTCAGCTTTCGCCGCTTCCCACCTCTCGAGCGACTTCCCACGGCATCCATTCATCCACTCTTGGCCATCTATGAGTCTTAAGATCAAGCAGCTTCCCGAATTTCCCCGTATCCGTAGGGAATGCCACCTTTTCGAGGGATCCTTGACTCGCTTTTTTTTTTTTCACCCCTAGCCTAAGAGCTTCGATGTCGCAAGCCATATCCTCTCTCTCGGGCCGCTTCTATCCGCCCGGCCTCTTCACCTCTTTATAAGTGCCTCTCCATCTCGAGCCCGTATTTCATCCATTTCTTGGTCTTGTACCTTCGAGGCAACATAGGAGGGTTTGTGAGGTGGCTCTTCTTCTGAGTTAGCAGGTGTGGATGATTTCTCTTTAGATGTTCCATGCCGCCTGGGCTGACCACGCCGTCGCCGCTCCTTCTCTTTTTCCGTGTTAGCTTCGCCGCCGAGCTTGAGTGTTCTAGGAGGCAAACCTAGCTTCGCCTTTCTTGCCTCCACTGGAGCCTTTGTTTTTTGCCTTTAGCAGCTTCTTCTTTCGCTTATTCGCGGCTTCAGCTTCGGCTATCTCCCTAGCCAATTTCTCATCGGCTGTTATCTGAGCCTTCTCCTCCGGAGTTATGAACCTCCTGGGTCCTTTCTTCTTGGAGGGAGGGGTTGGAAGCTTTAGTACCTTTTTGCCTTTTCCGGCAACTGGAGGAGGAAGAGGAACTTCTTCCTCTTTTGTCTCCTCGTCGGCATACTCATCAACTTCTTTAATAATGTCTGAAGGTGTCTGGGTTGCGTGAGTCACGACTTCCTTGGCTCCTGAGCCACTTGGGCCAGTCTCAGCAGGCACTACAGCGCCTGCTGTTGAGACACCCTTGGCCTCGCCAGTCTGAATAGGTCCAGTGGGGGCGGATGACTGAGTATGAGACGCCCCTGTCACTGTCCTTGCTCTCTTTGGAGCTTTCAGTATCAGCTCCTTGGTTCCTTTCTCAATAAATCCTTCCCCCTTTTTAGCATCAGCAAATCGGGTAGGGGGCGGAACTGATACTTTGCTGTTCAGGCTCTTGTAGGCATCAAATAGATCATCCAAAGTATTGTGGAGCTTTGTCAGCTTCTCATGCAACTCGTTTCTCTCGTTTGTGAGCTGAGTGTTGTACTTCTTGTGCGAGAGATCAGCTGCTGCCTGAAATTCTTTCAGCTGTTTCTCCACCTTCTCTTCAATAGCCTTCTGGATAGTTTGCAATCTGAGATCAGAGGCTTGAGAGATGGCGGTGACGGATTTAGTATGAGCAGTTTGGGCGGCCTTGTAATCTTTTAGCAATTGGGCTTGGCCTACCTGAATCGTCTTGAGCTGTTCTTCAAATTCAGCTCTTTGTGCAGCGAGGGCATTCGTCAGAATGCTGGAGAAATCAAGGGCTGGAGATGTAGAAATCTGCGGCTCCGAGTCCCCGTAATCCCGCACTCGAGCCTCAGCTGGTTTGCCGCCGAGTTTTGTGGATCGGTGCGAGCGAGGAGTCTATTCTGAGTCCCCTGACTCCTTAGTGCCCTTGCCACTGACTTTGAACGTCGGCTTTTCGGGCTGGGCACTACTTCAAAAGCAGACTCAAGAAGGAGCTGAGAAGGATCAGCTGCCTTCGAAGTACCAACCGCTGACTGCCCGGGTCCAAGGATGTTGAGTGGAGGTTCAGCAGTTGAAGTGGGAACATCCTTGGCCGGCTGAAGTTCCCTCATCGTGCTTCTCGTGGCTCGAATCACGGGGTGGGTCCCGACCATCGTGGTCAAACCCATTTGAGGGCGCAGATGCCGAGACAAAGTTGTCCGTCGTTCAAAGATCGCGAGCATTGCAGCCCATCGTCTTCGAAGCGTGCCGAGGTCGATGGCTCGGAATAGCCAATCTTCCCCTCGACGCAGCCTCTTCTTCGTGAAGCTGCTCGTAGGAGTGGTGGATTATGAGTCTCTTCAGGTTATGCCACTCCTGGAACCTTATCAACATGTGGAGCCTCGCCTGCCTTGCAAGTAAGACAAGGTCGCTATGGCTGGCGATCTCCGGAATGACTTCAGAAATCTCTCGGGAGGCTATAGATTTGAGAGCAGCGGCCTCCATCTCGATCGATTCTGACTCTGAGGCGGTCTCCGAATCCTCAACTTCAATCGGAGATGGCTGTTTCTCAGCAGACGGGATACTGCTGAGTGGTGGGACGTCCAAGGGGCTTTCTAAGGTCCGAACCTCTTCGCTTGGACATCTTCTCGCTTGGACCCCTTGGTCCACCGTTTCACCATGCTTAGTGGAGACGGCCTTCTCCACCGGGCCGTGTCTTTCTCGAAGACTCGGGCTCATCCCTCGCCTGCGAGAGGTGGTTCAAGAACCACAATCTCTCGGCTCGGCCCTCGTGCACAACCTCACCGACTCTCTTCAGCTTCTTGGTCGGCGCCTTAGGAGTTGATTTTGAGAGGGGCCTCTTCTTAGTTGGCGTGGAGGTCGCCCTCGAGTCCCGGCCCTCGGGGTCACCGGCCCCGAGCCGATCTCGCCGAAGGGCCGCCCCCGTTCTGGAATCTGACTTTCTTCGGAATGAAGTAAGATTTATCAGCGAATGTAATGCTTTCACATCCGCAGAAGTCTTCTATCATTACGGAGAGCTTCATCCGTATAGAAGCTTGCCTTTGACGCCGCCGCTTGGAAGATTTGTCGAATTTAGCCGACTACGTCATGAACTCCTTAAGAAAGAACTCCGTCCAGTTAATTTTGGCTCGGTCATAAATGGCCATCATCAGTTGTAGCTTGGGCCTGGACACTTGGTCGAATGAGCCTGCTTGACTCGTCAGAAGCTGAGTCACTATATATGCCAGTGCTCTGTATAAAATAGGCAATGATCATATTAGCCGCCTAAGTCAAAAGACAGTTATATATAGCCTAAGTAGTAACTTGATACGACATGCATTTAATGCGTTGCAGAGTTCAGCATTCTTTTACATAGAATGTCGTGTATTAAATGTAATCCGTTAATATTAAATGACATTTTCTAAGGCATTGAATACGATGCTGAATCTGATTCATAAATGCACAGAACTGTTCTATCGGCTACTGAGTAGAGATACGCAAACCTGTCAGCTGAACATTGTAGTCAGTTGATACCTCGTGTAGATGGTTGCTGAGTCTCTACGTACTGATTTTACTTAGTACTAAGAGTGAACATTCCCCCTTACTGAATGCTCCTCTCCTGAATCCTCTTACTAACTAGAGTCAGTAGGGTCCAGCAGACCTAGCTCTACTGAAAGTTCTCTGAATCTGGCTTTAGCTAGAGGCTTGGTCAGTATATCAGCCCTTTGATGGTCAGTATGGATCTTTTCCATCCTGATATCCTTCTTTTCGACATGGTCACGAATGAAGTGGTGTCTGATGTCCACGTGCTTGCATCTCGTATGAAGCATAGGATTCTGAGTGATTGCAATGGCACTGGTACTGTCGTAGAGGATCGACACTTCATTTTGAATGACGTCATAGTCGCGTAGCTGCTGTCTCAGCCAAATGATTTGGGCGCAACAACTTTCGGCAGCCATGTATTCAGCTTTAGTAGTTGACGTTGCTACTGAATGTTGTTTCTTTGAGAACCATGAGATCAGCTTACTGCCAAGGAACTGGCACGTTCCAGAAGTTGACTTTCGGTCAATTCTACATCATGCGTAGTCAGCATCAGAATAACCAGTTAGTTCCATATTATCATCAGCTGGATACCATAAACCCATGTCAGGTGTTCCTCTGAGATAGGGGAGAATCTTCTTTGCTGAGTCCATGTGACTCTGCTTTGGATTCGCCTGAAATCGAGCGCAAACACCTACAACATAAGTTATGTCAGGACGAGTAGCTGTTAAGTATAATAAAGAGCCAATTATAGCATAGAATTCAGTTTGGTCTACTGATACTCCCTCATTATCAAGATCAATTTTCGTGTTCGTGTTCATCGGGATCTTGATTGGTTTGCCGGATGTGCAACCGAATCTTTTGATGAGGTCTCGAGTGTATTTGCCTTGATTGATGAACGTTCCCCTCTTAGATTGTTTAACTTGAAAGCTGAGGAAATAGTTCATCTCTCCCATCATTGACATCTGGAACTTGTCCTTCATCATTTTCTCAAACTGCTGACACATGATGACGTTCTTCGAACTGAAGATGATGTCATCTACGTAGATCTGCACAAGTAATAAGTCGTCTTCCAGTCGAATGCTGAATAATGTGCGGTCTGCTTTGCCCTTCTGAAAACCTTTATGAAGAAGAAACTCAGACATGGTATCGTACCAAGCCCTGGGTGCTTGTTTTAACCCATACAGAGCCTTTTTGAGTCTATAAACTTGATGTCCCTGCTGAAAGCCGGGAGGTTGTTCCACATAGCCTTCTTCTTTCAGTACGCCATTCAGGAAAGCAGACTTCACATCCATTTGATAGACTCTGAATCTTTGATGTGTTGCATAGGCTAGGAATAGTCTGATTGCCTCCAATCTTGCAACTAGAGCGAATGTTTCATCGAAATGTATCCCTTTAGCTTGACAGTAACCTTTTGCCACGAGTCTTGCTTTATTCCTTACTATGACGTTGTTTTCATCTCGCTTGTTCTTGAAGACCCATTTTGTTCCGATCACATGTTGATGTCGGGTCTGTCAACAAGCTCCCAAACTTCGTTTCTCGTAAACTAATTCAGCCTCCTCCCCGCATGGCTATGATCCGATCGCCGTCTTTTCGCCAAGGGCCCTCAACCGACTGAGGTTCTTCAGTAGATAAGAAGTAGGAATATAAGGCGCTTTCTCCCTGACAGAAACTGGATCTTGTCTTCACGCTTGCTGAAGGATCTCCAATAATTAAATCAGAAGTGTGAGCATCCAGCCACGATTACGATGTTTCAACTCTTCATCTGAAATTTGTTCTACACAAATAGTAGGTGAGTTAGGCATTTCAGTTGTACTATTCTGAGATTGAAGCAATTCAGCAACCATCTACACGAGGTTCAGCAACCATCTCTCAGTACTGGACTTATTCAGTACATAGAGATTCAACAACCATCTACACGAGGTATCAGCTGACTACGATGTTCAGCTGATAGATTTGCGTATCTCTACTCAGTAGTAACCAATAGAACAGTAATACGACTCTATAACTAAGACTCAGCATCGCATTTAAATGCCCAATAGAATTGTCATTTAATAATTAACAGCTTACATTTAATGCTCGACATTCTATACATAAGTATGCTGAACTCTGCCACGCATTTCATGCATGTCGTATCACAGTTACTACTTAGGCAAGTTACAACTGGCTTTTGACTTAGGCGGCAAGGATGATCATTACCTATAATATACTATTAAATCTTGACTGTCCATCTCATAAAGCATGTTTAAACTCAGCCGCTGATCGCTAACTGTTCATCTTCATCCAAATATAAATCTGCGATCATATCTTTGAAACCGCCATTAGCATACTTCAAATCTTTTATTCCGAAAATCTGAGATCTTTCTAGCAAACCCTACTTGCATATTTCTTAACCGCTCAGTTTTTTCATTGATATAATGGCGAGTTCAAACGTAACAATATCCGCTCTTGAAAATATGCAGGAGATCCTAGAAAAGGACCGTGTCTGGTGTGAACCAGTCATGAAGTTCGACGCTTGCGACCTGGATTTCATGGACGAAATTTTCTCTGCTCTCAGAGAATCTGGTCTGGAGGGATTTCTCTCTAAGAAGCCGACGTTCTTCCTTCCGAGGCAGGTTGCTGAAGTCTACCACAACTCAGACTCAGTAGCTGGTGATATTATTGGAAGATTCGCAGTTCACACCATCGGAGAAGCTGCTTTGCAATTAAAGCAGATGTCAATCAAGGAAGCGCTACGGAGAAGCTTCGATCTACCCTCTGAGGTAGTCAGCACCGTTGGCTATCATGATGATCAGGTGGACGACTACCTCTCAGTATTATGCGGGAAGCCTACAGCTTTCAGAGCCGCTTTCCCGAAGAACACGATGCTACCTCGCATCGAGCTTTAGCGTACATTGTGATGCATCTGCTGACTAGCCATGCCGGATCCTTCGATCAAGTATCCAGGCTCAAACTGCAACTAATGATGACGATTTATGATAGAGCCAAGATCAACTGGACGGAGTTCTTTCTCCGTGAATTCATGGCTCAAGCAACCAAGTTCGATAAGGCTTCATACAGACTCAGCGCAAAAGGCAAGCTCCTATATGGACTGAAGTTGTCTGTGATGATTCGAAGATCTCTCGCGCATCTCGATCGATCACATACAATGATAAGACATATTTCAATGTGAAGAAGATCGTATTTCAAAACAAGGCCGCAGCCTCTTCAAAGCAGATAGGGTCAGGATCCTCAACTCAGCAGACAACGCCTCAGAAGACCACGCCAACTAAGAAGCGGTCTCCTCTTGCTCAAACTCCTAAGGCACCGGCGAAGCGACTAAGGAAGACTATTCCCGCCGTGCCTACTGAATTAGAGGTAGTACCGCAGGCAGGCCGAACGAGATCCGCACGCAGCAAGAAGACCTAATTGATGAGTCGAATCCTCGAAAAGACTCGGCCGATGGAGAAGGCCATCTCCACTGAACAAGCAGAAGAAGTGGACCAAGGGGTTCAGACTGAAGAAGTCCAGGGTGGAGACTTTCAAACCCTGGACAGCCCCTTCGATGTCCCACCACTCAGCAGTCTGCCATCTGCTGACAAACAGACGTCAACGATTGACATAGATGATTCTGAGATGGCGTATGAAGAAGAATCTGTCGAGATGGAAGCCTCCGCTATCCAATCTCGAGCATCCCGGGAGATTAAAGAGCATATTCTGGAGATCTCTGGCCACCCTGATCTCGTTCTCATTGCGAAGCAGGCCAGACTCCACATGCTATTGAGGTTCCAGGAGTGGCACAACCAGCTACGCCTCATCTTTCATTACTCCTGCGAACAACTTCACGAAGAAGAGCTAAGGATAAGGCAGCAGATAGGCTACTCAGAGCCTGCAGACCTTGGCACACTTGAGGACCTGAGGGCTGCGATGTTGGCCCTGCTGCATGATCGTCAGCAGGTCTCCGACTCAGCTCCCTCAGATGGGTCTGACCCCGACGGTCAGGACCCACCCCGTGATTCAGGCCCTGAGAAGCCTGATGAGGGAACTCAACAGGATAAGGATACATCACCTCAAACTGAGCTACCACTCACAATCCTTGCTCCTAAGAAGTCGGCGGCTGGTACTTCAGAACCTGAGCAGCTCCTACTCGAGCCATAGTTCGAAGTAGCGCCCAGTCCCAAAGGCCGACGATCCAAGACAGTGGCGAAGGCTCTCAGAAGCCAAGGCACCCAGAACCGTGCCCTTGCCAAAGCCGTCCACAAGGTGTGGAAGGAAACTGCTCAAGCCACTAGCGCAGAGATTCAGGGGCTGAGGACCACACTGACAGAATCAGCCGCCCCTGATATCTCCACTGTAGTATCTGAAGCGCTGGCTAAGCACAAAGCTGATTTCGATACTCAGCTAAGACTGATCCAAGAGGGACATGCCAAATTACTTGCAGACTTTAAGGCCTCTCAGTCCTCCCACACTGAGTCAGTCGCAGCTATATCTCAGGCCCATGAGCTCAAACTTGCTTCTATCCAGAAGGCCTTGGAAGATACGGTTGACATAAAGCTGAACCAGTTCAAGGCAGCAGCTGATCATTCTCACCAGCACTACAAAGACGAACTCATCAATGAGAAGAATGAGCTGCACGAGGCGCTGACCAAAATCCATACTAGACTCAATGAATTGTCAGCCTCGTACAAAAGCCTGAACACCAAAGTATCCGCTCCAACCCCGGCTGTATTTGCTGATGCCAAAAAGGGGGAAAAGAAGCCCCAGACAACTGCACCAAAGAAGTCCCAGGAGGAAAAATCTAAGGGGGAAGAGAAAGCCCAAAAGGCTAAGGAGCAGGTACTGAAGCCTTCAAAGAAGACAAGGTTAGTAGCAGGAGCAAGCTCAGTTCAGACAACTGCTCCTACTGAACCTACATGTGAGGCCCAGGGTGTCTCCGCTGGAATCTCAGCAGGGACTGGCCCAAGTGGCTCAGGAATCAGGGAACAAGCAACAACTCAGGCAACCCAAACCCCTTTGGACATAATCAAAGAGGTTGCTGAGTATGCTGAGGAGGAGGATTCAGAAGAGGAAGAGGCACCTCTCCCACCTCCAGTCGAAGGCAAGAAAGTCCTAAAGCTCCCGACCCCTCCCTCCAAGAAATCTAAGAGATATATCAGTAAGGAGGAGGAGGCTCAAATAGCCGCTGATGAAAGATTGGCTAGGGAGATAGCCGAAGCTGAAGCAGCCAACAAGCCAATGGCAAAAACTACTAAAGGAAAACAAAGGCTCCAGCTCGCGGCGGGAAGAAGCAAACGCCTGCTAGGTTGCCTCCTAGAAAGCTGAGACTTGAAGATGATGAAGATAGGGAAAAGGAGAAGCAACAATAGCAGAAGGATACTAAGAAGCAGGGCACATCTAAAGAAAAATCAAGTACCCCTGCTGACTCAGAAGATGAATCGCCTCATAAGCCCTCCTACACAAACACAAAAGAACAGGATGCTGAGATAGAAGCCTTCTTTGCTCAGATGGATCGATACCTGTATAGAGGAGAAGAGGCAAGACAGATTCAAGCTGCCAGAGAGAGAATTCATATGGCAGACTTAGAAGTACTCAGAGTCCGCACTGAACAAGAAGCCGGGACCGAGGGTTCCTTCCAAAGCGGACATACCATACAGATACAGGAAGTTCAGGAAACCAACAGATCTGAAGACACATAGATGGCCAAGGACTGATGAGAGGATGCCAGCTCAGTACACTCAGAGATGGGAGTCACTGAAGATAAAGTTCATCAAGAGGAATTATTTCTGGAGATTCTGGTCCGATAAGGCAAAGGCTGATGCTTATGTTGAATGGACGATGAGGACTAAACCTGAAATGTATGCTTACATGCAGAAAGCTGTAAAAGAAAATATTGAAGTCCGAGTCCCTGAACCCAGAATTCTGCCACCACCTTGAAGACTTGATGATTCTATTCATTATGGTGTTATCGAGAAAGAAGTAAAGGATGCTGCCGGAGCCAGATTTCTTGAAGAAGACGACCCAGCAGACTTTGCTGAATTTCTGAAGCTGAGGAAGTTTACTTACAGGATGTATGGACTGCCCCTTCCCGAGACTCAATCGCAAGACTTCATGGACAGGATCAAGCAGTACAAGCGTTCCTAGCTTTAGATTCTTTAACTTTCCTAGCTTAGAAAGAGATGTATTGTACTGAAACATCTTACATTATATATATATATATCTCTTCTTTTGGCTTCGACAATATCTTATTGTCTATATAAGCCGTGTGTTCGTTTTATGCTTAACACTCGTAATCATCGAAGTGATTACCGACTCACACACTCACCGGTTGATTCTTTGTCGCAGTCGCTTAGATTCCCGATAGACTATTGTGTTATAGGAATTGCTTCCTTGTAATAAGGGGAAATTGTTAAGACAGGGGGATATGCTTACTCTCTATATCTCGACTCCCCGCTCCCGCTCCCCTTCGAGAGTCTAGAACTTGAAGAACAACTCCACCGATCCTACTTGTAATATGATAAGGAGCCTCGTTTCGAGAAATTTAGTGTTAGTTAGCATAGATGTTGTTAGGTTTTGGCATCATCAAATAGGGGGAAATTGTTGGGTGATGATTCTATCCTCAAGCATAGTAATACATAGTGGGAAATGATTCTATCTTCCGTATCGACATGCACTCGCAGGCTTATGCTCCGAGTGAATCTATGAAGATTTGAAGATCCCAAAACCCTATTTTGATTGGTGAACCATTACTTTGTAATTGTTTTTGTCTCCGAGGTTTCGCACTCGCAGACACTCGCTCCGGTTCGAGCGTTCAAGCAGATTATCGCCTCGGCACCGCATGTAGAAGACTCAGTATATACTCGGACTCAGCAGAGCAAGATATCGAATAGAGTCGTGGAACCGAACTCGGCAGAGTAGTTCATCGTACTCGGAGATGATCTTCGTAGAGCCATCTCAAAGATATTTGCTATCGAATCAAAGATCGACTCAAGAACGGCCGGACGTCTTCCGAACTTTCGTAACTTTTGAATGACAATCAAGCATAGTCAAATACGAGGAAGAGAGAAGTCGCCTTCGCTTGCCTCGAAGTCCGTTCTGTCTCAACTACCTTCTAAACCTCGACAAATGACAAGCAGACACCTGTCTTATACCTACTAAAGCTGCAAGTCAACAACTTTCCGGAAAAGGAGGGAAATGACACTGTCATCATACTTCAAAAGAGCCGTTAGCTACCAAAAGAGAGAGATAAAGGGATCATCGTCTCCAACGGATCTTTCCCAATCTCTTCTCTATAAATAGAGGGATAATTCAAAATTTAAAGCTCACGAACCTTCAACGAGAACAAGCGGTAACGAGACCACAAGAATAGAGCATTAAAACGAGCAAACCGAAAAGCCTAAGTCTTCCGCAAGAACTCGAAGAACATTCTCCGGCGAAAGACTACCTCCTAGCTCCTAGGGAACCAAGCTGAACCTATAAACAAGCCTCTAGTATCCAAACGACGTTACACGAACCCAAAGCTAAAACTCAGCTATTCGTCGTTCTAGATGCTACATTCTCGTTCCCTATCCCTCTAACCCTAAGCTCAACTGAACATATCCATAGCTTAGACGAAGGAGTTCATATTTGAACTTGATCCTTATTGTAAAAGGACTCCTTCATAGTTGGAGAGTTTGTCAAACATTTTAGTTTGATAACTGTGTAAACTGAGACTTGCTCAGTATAAATTCCAAGACGTGGCTTTGTCCTGTGTACAAGCTGACTGAGACTAACTCAGTATAATAAATAGCCTCCTGATCTTTCGGGACAAAGCGGACGTAGGATCTTGTGTATCCGAACCACTTTAAAAATCTCTGTGTCTCTCGCTTGTGTTGCTATTTACTGTTGCATTGATTTTAACTGTTCATACTGAAAAATATCCTTTAAAATCATTCAACTGAGTTTCAGCGAACTTAAGTGATTATTCTACTGAACTGAAACTGTTTTGATAAAAACGTTTTCCACTCAACTGTTTCGGGCCTACACAATTCCGCACCACTGAACTCCATCTGAAGATACCGAACTCGACTCGACCGCCTAGCAGATCTCAGTAGAGTCAGTCACTCTGCCTAACACGATTCAGAACAACTATCTGGTCTGCTGAACTCATTCAGTACGACACTATCTTGAATAGGACTGTTCGTGCTTCAAGTTGAGAAATCGGTTTCAGGTGTATTCACCCCCCCCTCTACACCTGAACGTGCTCTCGAGACCAATATATATTATCATCAGCTGGATACCATGAACCCATGTCAGGTGTTCCTCTGAGATAGGGGAGAATCTTCTTTGCTGAGTCCATGTGACTCGACTTCGGATTCGCCTGAAATCGAGCGCAGACACCTACATCATAAGTTATGTCATGTTATGTATAATAAAGAGCCAATTATAGCACGTAATTCAGTTTGGTCTACTGATACTCGCTCTTTATCAAGATCAATTTTCGTGTTCGTGTTCATCGAGATCTTGATTGGTTTGCCGGATGTGCAACCGAATCTTTTGATGAGGTCTCGAGTGTATTTGCCTTGATTGATGAACGTTCCCCTCTTAGATTGTTTGACTTGAAAGTCGAGGAAATAGTTCATCTTCCCATCATTAACATCTCGAACTTATCCTTCATCATTTTCTCAAACTGCTGACACATGATGACGTTCTTCGAACTGAAGATGATGTCATCTACGTAGATCTGCACAAGTAATAAGTCGTCTTCCAGTCGAATGCTGAATAATGTGCGCATCATCGTGCCCTTTCGAAAACCTTCTCGAAGAAGAAACTCAGACATGGTAACGTACCAAGCCCACCCATACAGAGCCTTTCTGAGTCTATAAACTTGATGTCCCTACTGAAAGCCGGGAGGCTGTTCCACATAGACTTCTTCTTTCAGTACACCATTCAGGAAAGTAGACTTCACATCCATTTGATAGACTCTGAATCTTTGAAGTGTTGCATAGGCTAGGAATAGTCTGATTGCCTCCAATCTTGCAACTAGAGCGAATGTTTCATCGAAATCTATCCTTTCATCTTGACAGTAGCCTTTTGCCACGAGTCTTGCTTTATTCCTTACTATGATGTTGTTTTCATCTCGCTTGTTCTTGAAGACCCATTTTGTTCCGATCACATGTTGATGTCGGGGTCTGTCAACAAGCTCCCAAACTTCGTTTCTCGTAAACTGATTCAGCTCCTCCTGCATGGCTATGATCCGATCAGCATCTTTCAGTACGTCCTCAACTGACTGAGCTTTTTCAGTAGATAAGAAGTAGGAATATAAGGCGCTTTCTCCCTGACAGAATCTGGATCTTGTCTTTACGCTTGCTGAAGGATCTCCAATAATTAAATCAGAAGTGTGAGCATCTAGCCACGATTACGATGTTTCAACTCTTCATCTGAAATTTGTTCAACACAGATAGTAGGTGATGAACAAATTATAATTCTCGCAAGTGCACGAATCGGTATAGTACCTAATCTAGCAACTCCCGAGGTCGATCTCACAAGGACTCAGTTGAGTTCTAATTATTCTAATTATTTAACTATCTACTTGGTCCTAAACTGGGTTTGATTTATTTAAAACTACGGAATTAAAATAACAAGAAATTAAGAAAACTAATAAAAACGAAGCAAAGTGATAATGAGTGTGGTTTCAAGATTGATGAAGAGTGCGGAGGTTTAGCAATCACTATGCCTAAGATGATCGATTCATTCCCATTCTCTAGCTAGCATTTATGAATTTATTTTGTCTGGTTCATCCACTAAGTGCTCTAGGGATTCCGTATGATGGCGGGAGATCTCTAACTTATAATCCTAAGGGTCAATCAAGTGATCATATCATGAACCTAAGGATCGTATCATGCTCAAGGATTTAAGGAACCATCTAAACTATCCCAAACCAATGGTGACAATCTAGACACTTAATTGCAGGTCTAAATAAATAACCGGGTATGATGCGCCGTATCATCTATTACCTATATTCTCTATAATTATCTAAGATGATGGCCAGTCACATTAAAGAATCATAGAGAAATCAAAAGAAGGCTCAACAATTAAGAAACAAAACAATTCATTCATTGAAAAACTTGGGTTTCAATCAATTCATCAAAAACATAGATCCTGCTAAACCCCCACACAAGGGGATTTAGCCACTCATATTCGTAGGAAAATAATCACAAAAGATGCAAAAATAATCCATAGAAAATAAGTATCAAAAGCCCTAAACAAAACTGAGAATGAATAATACAACCTAGAATCTAGCGGATTGATCATCGCGCTTGGTTCTCGGGTTGTGGTCTTCAATCTTCGTCTTGAATCTTCAACGGAGGGATGCCTTGGGTGTTTCTCTCGCTTTGGGGGCTGGAAAAAGTCGAAAATATGGTGTGTGTCCCGAAGGAAAGAAGTCCGGAAGGGTTTATATAGGTTTCGGGCCGAAAAATCGAGTTTTGGGCTGCAGACAACGCGGACCGCGGTCCAAAGCACAAATGCGGACCGCGGTCCGACCCCACGGATTTTTTCAATTTTTTGAGTCAGAACGTACCGGACCGCGGTCCAGCACAAATGCGGACCGCGGTCCGACGTCTTCTGCCGAACAGTTTTTTTCTACACTGTCGCGTTTTGGGAAAAACGCGATATCTCCTTAGTTAGCCGTTGGATCGCCACGAAACTTTGCCACAATGTTCCGAACACATAGAAATACGATGTGGACGGTGCAGATCGGATTCTAAGATCGTTAGATCCGCCTGCCACGCGATTTTCCAACTGCCTCGTTACATGAACTCCGAAACGCGATTTCTTCAACATCCGGCTTCAAATCCTCTTCATTCTTCATCCAAACAACTCCATCTTTGCCAACAATGCATCAATGGTCATGGTTTCTTTCATTTTGGTGTCAAATACCACCAAATATGCTCAAAATACCTGAGAAATCTACAAAACCAAAAACTATCGAAAGTATACGATTCCAAGCAAAACAAAAGCTAAAAATGAATAGAAAACGATGTAAACAAGCTTAAAAAGAACATGATGAGATGGTATAAAAACCACTCATCAAATCCCCCCAAACCTAAGCTTTTGCTTGTCCTCAAGCAAAGAAACAAGATAAAAGAAATACTATGACTAAATATTAAAAAAAAAATGAGAATAACAATTCAAGCCTTATTCAGTTTTTAGAAGAACACATCATTAGCATGTGAAAATCATTCAAATTCGATGCCACCTTCAAAACAAAATAGAACATAGAAGTAGAGTAGTCCCTCTCCAGAAATCTGTATCACTCAAACACTCAAGTGTATAAGGGTAAATTCATCACTCAAACTCAACCCTAAGAGAGCGTCTTCATAAGCTTGCAGATTGTCTAATTCTACTCATAATGAACACAATTCATGACAAAGATCTCGAAGGTCTTACTTTGGTTGTAATGGGGCTAAGGCATGTAATAAAAAGATAGGGAATATATAGGAAAAGTGACTCATAATGTACGAACAATCAAGAGATCTAGTAGAGCAACCAAATGATGATATATCAAAATAAACCGCTAAAACCAACCACCTTTGAATCACTCATAATCAAACAAATCAAGTCACCCCGAGTTCTCACTTTTTTTTCTTCAAAATATACTCCTCTTTTCAATTTCCTCATTTTTTTCCTTCTTTTTTTTTTTTTTTTTTTTTTTTTTTTTTATCATCTCCCAACCTGTAACATATGTCATCAATAAACACCTTTCGATCAAAGTTAGGAATACATGCACAAGTCTCCCATATTCTATCCAATTGTTTACCCGCCAACTCTCTACCAATAATTAGATAAAGATTTCAGTGAGAACACGGTGTCATCAAGTTGGATATAATCAAAATCAATTCACACCAATCTCACTTTTTATCAAATATTTGTCCCTTGATCACCAAACCCTCAAAAGCCTCCATTTCCTCCCACAAAGCACTAACAACTCTACTAGATCCTCGGTTAAGGCTAGATAAGGCTAGGCAATTTAAATGGAGGTACAAGAATAAAAGGGATACATTAAGCTTAAAGGGGTTTACTAGGTTGATGTTCAAGGTAGGAATCTTATTTGACTCTGGCTAGAGAACGACATAGTGCCTAAAATCATATCAATGCCATATACAAAAAGTGTTCAAAAAACTTGATGACGTGCACTCAAAGCAAGTTCTAAATGTTCTCCCTAAAGCGAGTATCACACATGAAAGAAATTGAGACCGACATAGGATTTCGTCGCCCACAATAGGCTCAAATTCTCACCAAAGGTTTTTGGACTACCATACTTTTACATCCTACATGTCCGAAAATTTTATCATGCTCAAATTTAATTCAACAATGCTTCAGCAAAGAAAAAAATTAAGGCAAGAAATGCATAAACATCAAATAACATAAGTCATAGTAATTCAAATATCAAGTACATGGAGAATCATCGAATCATAATTATACAAAACCAAATCGCAGTAGGGCTCAAGATTCGACATACCCCTCCAAACCTATCTACGAGCTAGTCCATAGCACGAAAATAGAGTGAAACAAAGAAAATTGGGTAAACAAATCTTCACTGAGAACAAAATTGTTTGGTCTGTGTAGCTACCCCTCTCAGAACGAAAATCCCGGGCTGGCCCCCTCACAATCTCCCCAAGTTGCTCCTCATTGAGTCGATCGTTGCAAAGATAGGAACCTGATAAAAACCTGAAAGGCCATTTAGAAAACAATAATGTTCACGCCCAGTTAGCCTTCCTAGCATTTTATCAATAAATAAAAGAGGAAATGGATCATGTTTGATAAAAAACTTCATCTCCCTGTAGTCTGTACATATCCTCCATGTGGTGGTCAACCAAGTATGTACGAACATTGGTTCGCTATTTCTTACTTCATCCTGCATCACGGGGTTGAGTCTTCTTTCAGGCTTCTTAACAGATTTGATATCATCTTCCAAAATCTTTGTTGAAGAGATCTTCAATCTTATCTCCTCCTCCTCACATACTCCCTCTTTAGTGTCTTGTGTAAATGCTGCTTTTATTTTATCCTCCGTGAATCCCAAATTTTCTTCCTCTTTCTTGGTATCTCCATCCACCTCTTCTTCAGGCTTTTCCTTATCCTTTCCTGCACAAAGTGAAAAATCATCAAAGATATAATCTGAATTTTCATTCACATTACTACTTGTCAAGGATGGGATGACTTTTGCGGGCTCCATGTGTACAGGAAGCTCCCATTGTTGACTCCTTATCTCACGTATATCCTTGACTATATTCCCAACATGAGTCTCAATGTTCTTTGCATATGATTCAATATTTCTCACTGATGAGGTAACTGATTCTGTTGACCTTTTGCAAGCTTGCAGGAAGTCCTGCAAATTTTCCTTGAGACTTGTTATCCTAGCTTGATCAATCACTTCAATCCTCATGTAAGTACCCTCAAAAGACTCCTCCATGTGTCCATTATAGAGAGAAGAAGGACACGGCTCATTTTGATGCAGGTAGCTTCCACAGGCTATGCACGCGTCTCCCGTTATAGAACGAAGACGTGTCTTGCAGTTATTAGCAGATCGAATGAAATCTTGTAAAGTATCTTGGAGGCTTGACATCCGATCACAGTTCCCATTGTTCCATATGGTCCCTCCCATTTCAGTTGTGTGTTCTAAAATTCATAAAACCTGTAAAGGTCACTAGAGATAGGCTCGAAACACACAAAAAGAAATGAAAGGGAGTTAGCAACCAAAATAAATAAATAAAAAAATAGAAAATAAAATCTTAACAAGTAAACAACTAGTAAAAAGAATAATCAAAACGACCGAGTCCCCGGCAACGGCGCCAAAAACTTGATGAACAAATTATAATTCTCGCAAGTGCACGAATCGGTATAGTACCTAATCTAGCAACTCCCGAGGTCGATCTCACAAGGACTCAGTTGAGTTCTAATTATTCTAATTATTTAACTATCTACTTGGTCCTAAACTGGGTTTGATTTATTTAAAACTACGGAATTAAAATAACAAGAAATTAAGAAAACTAATAAAAACGAAGCAAAGTGATAATGAGTGTGGTTTCAAGATTGATGAAGAGTGCAGAGGTTTAGCAATCACTATGCCTAAGATGATCGATTCATTCCCATTCTCTAGCTAGCATTTATGAATTTATTTTGTTGGTTCATCCACTAAGGCTCTAGGGATTCCGTATGATGGCGGGAGATCTCTAACTTATAATCCTAAGGGTCAATCAAGTGATCATATCATGAACCTAAGGATCGTATCATGCTCAAGGATTTAAGGAACCATCTAAACTATCCCAAACCAATGGTGACAATCTAGACACTTAATTGCAGATCTAAATAAATAACCGGGTATGATGCGCCGTATCATCTATTACCTATATTCTCTATAATTATCTAAGATGATGGCCAAGTCACATTAAAGAATCATAGAGAAATCAAAAGAAGGCTCAACAATTAAGAAACAAAACAATTCATTCATTGAAAAACTTGGGTTTCAATCAATTCATCAAAAACATAGATCCCGCTAAACCCCCACACAAGGGGATTTAGCCACTCATATTCGTAGGAAAATAATCACAAAAGATGCAAAAATAATCCATAGAAAATAAGTATCAAAAGCCCTAAACAAAACTCGAGAATGAATAATACAACCTGGAATCTAGCGGATTGATCCTCGCGCTTGGTTCTCGGGTTGTGGTCTTCAATCTTCGTCTTGAATCTTCAACGGAGGGATGCCTTGGGTGTTTCTCTGCTTTGGGGGCTGGAAAAAGTCGAAAATATGGTGTGTGTCCCGAAGGAAAGAAGTCCGGAAGGGTTTATATAGGTTTCGGGCCGAAAAAATCGTGTTTTGGGCTGACAACGCGGACCGCGGTCCGAAGCACAAAATGCAGGACCGCGGTCCGACCCCATGGATTTTTTTCAATTTTTTGAGTCAGAACGTACCGAACCGCGGTCCAAGCACAAATGCGGACCGCGGTCCGACGTCTTCGCCGAATGCTTTTTTTTCTACACTGTCGCGTTTTGGGAAAAACGCGATATCTCCTTAGTTAGCCGTTGGATCGCCACCAAAGTTTTCCACAATGTTCATAACACATAGAAACACGATGTGGACCGTGGAGATCGGATTCTAAGATCGTTAGATCCGCCTACCACGCGAATTTCCAACTGCCTCGTTACATGAGCTCCGAAACGCGATTTCTTCAACATCCGGCTTCAAATCCTCTTCATTCTTCATCCAAACAACTCCATCTTTGCCAACAATGCATCAATGGTCATGGTTTCTTTCATTTTGGTGTCAAATACCACCAAATATGCTCAAAACACGTGAGAAACCTACAAAACCAAAAACCATCGAAAGTATACGATTCCAAGCAAAACAAAAGCTAAAAATGAATAGAAAACGATGTAAACAATCTTAAAAAGAACATGATGAGATGGTATAAAAACCACTCATCAGTAGGTAAGTTAGGCATTTTAGTTTTACTATTCTGAGATTGAAGCAATTCAGTTACAAGAGTGTGATCTACTGAGTCACCAGGTTCAGGGGCATTTAGCTCAGGAACATGATCAGTTCCCCTTGAATTATTATTCTTAGTAGAGGTCTCAGTTACCACTGGGGTTTCTTCATCGACCTTAGTTACCTGGGATTGACTCTGTTCAGGAGAGTCAATTTGTTCAGCTACTTCTGCTGCTGGTTGAGATTCAGTGGACTTGTCTTCAGTTTCTTCATCTGAATCATCATCCCGACATAGCTGGATCTTTTCAACTTTATCTTTTAAGCTCAGATCCTGTAGTTGCTTACTGATGTCCTCAGATTCAGGTTTAGAGTTTCTGCTCCTGTCTTCAGTAGCAAACTCATTAAAAACAACATGAGGGCTTTCGTCCACGCAAATGGTCCTAAGAACATTAAAGACTCTGAAAGCTTTGCTAACCCGGGAGTATCCTAAGAACACTCCCTGATCTGACTTGCTATCAAAAGTCTTCAGCTGATCTTTCCCATTATTGTGAATAAAGCACGAACACCCAAAAATATGGAAATAAGATAAAGAAGGCTTCCTGCCGTTCCATAGTTCATATGGTGTCTTCTTATGCTGCTTTGTCCGTAGAGATCGGTTCTGAGTATAACATGCAAGGTGTCGCCGCTTCGCCTGAATTTGGTTGGGAGTCCCCGAGTCCCGAGCAAGGTGGTTCCCGCCGCTTCTTTGAGTGTTCGATTCTTCCTCTCAGCAACCCCATTTTGTTGAGGAGTGCGCGTGGCAGACGTCTCATGCTCTATACCTTATGCTTTGCAGAACTCCTCCACCATGAAATTTAGGAACTCAGTTCCTTTGTCTGAACGTATCTTGACGATCTTGGTGTTCTTCTCGACACTGAGCCTTTTCAGAAGCATTGGTAACTCTGTTTTGACGTCAGACTTGTTGGCAATAAATATGACCCATGTGTACGCGAGTAGTCATCAATGACCACTAATGCATACTTCTTGCCTCTGATCGTCACCGGAGAGACTGGACCGAACAAATCCATATGTAGCAGCTGAAGGATTCCATCAGTGGAAGGAGATGGAACAGGCGGATTTTGATTCCTTATTTGCTTTCCCTTCATACATGCTTCACACTGAGTGTCTTTGCTGAATACTTCATTCGGCAGTCCTCTTGCTAGAGTGTTTCTAGCCAATTTGTTGAGCGTTTTGAAGTTGAGATGGCTGAGTCTTCTGTGCCAGAGCCACCCCGTTCTGTTGTCATTCTTTGCCAACAAACAAGCTTCAGGTTCTGCTGAGTTCCAGTCAGCTACACAGATATTTTTCTTGCGCGAACCTGATAACACTGTTTTCCCTGTAGATTTATCACTGACATCACATAAACCAGCGTGAAAAATCACTCTATTCGAGTTGTCACAAAATTGACTAACAGAGAGAAGATAATGCTGAAGTCCTTCAACATATGATACTCTTGGAACTGTTGTTGTTCCAATGCTGAGTGTTCCGTAGCCTCTGGTGTAGCCTTTTGCGTTGTCTCAAAACTCGATTTGGGTTCCTTCTTTAGTAGTATAATTCTTCAGCTAATCCTTTTGGTACGTCATGTGTCTTGAGCATCCGCTGTCCACATACCAAGGGTCCTTGTGCACCTGCAAAATAGAATTATATTTAGGTACCCTTTATTTTTTGTTTTGGGTCCTTAGATGTTAGTTTTGGAAACCCAAATTTGTCTCATGACCCTGGTGGTCTCAGATAGTTTCTTTCCACTTTTGTCAACATATTTAACCACTGGACTGGTCGATGCTGACTTTTGAGGCTTTTTACGTTCGGGAGTCCTGTTTTTCTGAGTGGGTGGACTGCTGACCTTTGCCTTCTGCACGAATTTCTTCTTCTTTTTCTGACTTTTGGATCCTCTCCTAACTATAGGATCATAGTAATATGACCCATACTGAGCTGGATGAGTCAATTGTGGAGGTCCGTACTGATCAGCCCATTTTGCTTTGCTAGTTCCCCCTTGACTGAACTGGGGTGATCTGGTGCTGAGCTTCTTTTTAGAGTGCTGATAACTAGGATGAGGTGCCTTCATCTTCTGTTTGTTCTTGGCTAGGGGGTTCAGTATGTCTACATTAATGGTCTCCCCTTGAACAAACCTATCAGCCAGCCGGTTTTCTGAGCGTGCGGGGGCAGATGAGGAGGCTCCCTGGCTGAATCCAAGTCCCTCCTTGTAATGCTTAGGCTTGTTGCTTGCTAGCATAGCCTCCAGCTTCTTTTCAGCGCCCATGTAACGCTCTGTCATCAGGTTTCTCCAGACATCATCACTCTTCTTCAGCAGTTCATGCTCGGTCTGAAGTCCTGACAACTCTTGCTTCAGTAGACTCAGTTTAGTATCTTTCTGAGTCAAGTCTTTGGTCAAAACTGAGATCTGATCTTCTTGATGCTGAGACTTGGCCATCAGAGAGTTTATCTCCTCCCTGAGTCTCAACACAAGTCCTTCTGACTCAGTAGCAACCTGACTCTTCTGAGAAAGTATCTGATTCTCAACTTTCAGGGTATCCAATTCCTGAAGAGTCTTACTGAGCTGCAAACTCATCTGAATCTGATCGTCGAGTAGTTCTTCGTATGCGATCGCGACGTCCAGATTCTCGTCTGCACCTGAAAGAGTGTCGTGTGTGCAATGTGAAGAGGAATTAAAAGGTGCATGAAAGTTTACCTCATCCTCTTCTCCTGCCATGAGACACTTTTCAGCATCTTCTTCAACTTCAAGCTTTATGTCCATGAAAGCTGCTTCATCGTCAGATGAATCCATGAAGGAATCGACTTCATCTGAGTCGTCTGAGAGTTCACCGGCAATGTATGCTTGTCTCTTCTTGATGAACTTCTCCCTTCTTGCTTTGCGTGCTGCTCTTTCAAGAAGATCGAGCTCGGGATACGATCATACTGATAGTGTCCTGGCTTTTTGCAGTTGTAGCAGGTTGTGACTCTTTCTTCTTTGCTCTCACTATTTTTCGACTGAGCTGAGTCCTCTTGTTTCCTGCATTCAGAAGTATGTGAGTCAGGAGTGCGCTTAGGTGTGTATTCATTCTTACCCTTAGAGTCTCTGACAACTCTTGAGAGCTTTCTGCGCCTCTCCTTTTCCTTCTGATACTTCACGGCAAGCAGTGCATATTTCTTGGCTAGATTCCCTTCTTGTATGTCACTGAGTGAAGGTTCAGCCTTGCTAGACGCTGGAGCTGCTGTGCTGACTGATGCTCTAAAGGCATGGTCGACTTGGGTGTCAGCTTCAGCTCGCTGTTTCCTTTGAGGTAAGCCAAACTCGAACTCCTCTACTTTAAGTTCTGAAAAGATATGGTCAGTAGTTGCAATATCTAAATCAGAATGACGTAATAAAGTGGCAAAGGGGGTCCAATTTTCGTCTGGCAATGCCCTCAAAATCTTGAGATTCATCTCTCGGTTGGAGAATGTCTTTTCCAGCCCGTTGATAGAGTTCATCAAATCCATAAATCTGACGTTGAGATCTTTAATGGTGTCACCAGGCATGAGAGACAGTCTCTCCAGCTTCTGAAGTTCCAGCGCAAGTTTGTTCGCTTTGATCTTCTAAGTCCCCCGACTCAGTAGCGCTAGAGCATCCCAGAGTTCTTTCGCGGACTTGCAATCCTGAACTCTTCCGAGATAGGAATCACTCAGGGTGGTCAGTATGGCGTTTCTGGTGACGCGGTCTAAGTTGTGAAGCTTCTTATCCTCCGGGGTGAAGAGACTTCTGTCCTTGGGGATCTTCTTCCCGGTCACCATTCCTCCTCCATCTGCTGGATCCTGAGCTACGACGCTATCGATCATGGGAACGATAGGTCCGTCCTCTAGAACCTCTGTCATGCTATCGTGGAGAGAGGTCAGATGTGCCTCCATTCTGACCTGCCATACACCATAGTTGTCTACTGAGAACATGGGTACCATCCTGATCCCTGACATATTAGACATGATAGATAGTGATATGAATGAAGAATGATATGCAGTGAAAATATTTTTTGGATCCGTTCAAGTAGACCAGTTTCAAAATAACAAAAGTCTTAAAGAACTCCTGCTCTGATACCAATTGTTGGTCCCGAGAGCACGTTCAGGTGTAGAGGGGGGGGGGTGAATACACATGAAAACCGATTTCTCAACTTAAAACACGAACAGTCCTTTTCAGGAGAGTGTCGTACTGAACAGGTTCAGCAGACCAGATAAGCTGTTCTGAATCGTGTGGCAGAGTGACTGACTAATGTGCAGCGTTCGGAGGCGGAGACGGAGATGGAAGAAGTGCCGCCGAACAATAGGTTCTCCAAGCTATGTCCGTTGTCGAAGAGGACAAGAGGAGTTATGCATGCATGTGCTCGATCGTTCATGCATGCGTGATCGTTCGGGGCGGCAGAAGCATTAGTATTTCCTTAAGTTGATTTTATTATTCTATTTCAGTATTAGTTTAATTTAGTAATTCCGTATTTTTGGGCTTGTTTATTTGTGTCAATAATTGTGGGCTTCCATCTTATAAAAAGGATGAGAACCCTAGTTTATTTTTATCTTTGGTTTTGGGAACGGATAATTGGGCAAGACGGTAGTCTTGAGGGAGACGAAATCATCTTGATTTCGGCTAGGTTCTGTTCGACTAAGGGTTCTGAGCCGATAAGGATTCTGTTTCAATTCAAGCCAGTTTTGGAGTCGAAAGTTTATTTGATTAATCTCACGCGTATTCAATTGCGTTATTGTGCTCTGCTTTCGTTCGAAGTCGCGCATGCTGCAAATCAATTAATTCGGTGGCAGCAACTTCAATTTGGGTTTGCACTAATTGCCGTAATCGAGTTGGTTTGATTATTGCAAATTCATATTTTATTATACTACTTGTGTGCTGTTAAGTAATTAATTTTGAGAAGAGAATTGCTACGGTGCAAGAGCGCCGACAGTTTGTATCGTGAAGTTGATCCGTGGTTATGACAATTGTTTCTTTCGTTAGCATCAAAGTCACATCCGAGTTTAATATTTTTTGTTTGCATCATTGACTCTACTGAGGCCTGCTAGCTGACTTGGAGTCAGAATTCAGTGCCGTTCAGATTAGAGTTCAGTGGTGTGGAATAGTGTAGGCCCAAATTCAGTTGAGTTAGGAAAATGTTTATATCAAAATAGTTTAAGTAGATTAGTGCAATCTGTTAAGTTTTGCTGAAACTTAGTTGAATGATTTTGAAAGATATTTTTCAGTATGAACAGTAAATCAATGCAACAGTAAAATAAGGAACACAGAACACAGAGATTTTTAAAGTGGTTCAGATCCAACAATCCTACGTCCACTATCCCGAAAGATCAGGAAGCTATGTATTATACTGAGATAGTCTCAGTTGGTTTGTACGCTGGACAAACACTGGTCTTGAGATTTATACTGAGCAAGTGTCAGTTTACAAGGTTATCAAACTAAGTGTTTGAAAAACTCTCCAACAGTGAAGGAGTCCTTTACAATAAGGATCAGTTCAGAAGTGAACTCCTTCGTCTAAGCTATGGATTTATACGGTTGAGCTTAGGTTAGAGGAATAGGGAACAAAGATGTGGCTTCTAGAACGATGAACAACTGAGTGTAAGCTTTGGGTTCGTGTAACGTCGTTCAGATACTAGAGGCTGTATAATTCAGTTTAGCTTGGTTCCCTATGAGCAGAAGTGTAGTCTTTCGCTGGAGATTGTTTCTTCTAACTTCTTGCGGAAGACTTAGGCCTTTTCGAATTTGCTCGTTTGAATGCTCTGTGTGTTCTCCCGCGTTCTTGGTTTCTCGTGAGTTCTAGGTTTTTTTCAATTTGATTTATCCCTCTATTTATAGAGAAGAGATTAGGATAGATCCGTTGGAGACGACGATCCTTTGTCTCTCTCTTTTGGGTAGCTAACGACTCTTTCGAAGTATGTAGCAGTGTCCTTTCCCTCCATTTCTGGAAAGTTGTTGACTTGCAGCTTTAATAGATATAGGATACGTGGCTGCTTGTCATTGGTCGAGGTTCAGAAAGTGGTTGAGACAGAACAGATTTCAAGGAGATCTGAAGCTGACTTCTCCCTTCCTCGTATTGACTCTACTGACTTGACTTTACAAATCCTGACAGTCAGAAGACTGTCTGGCCGTTGCTGAGTCTGATCTCTAATTCAGTAGCATGCTCCTGCTGAGTCGGCTCTACTGAAGATCAGCTCTGAGTTCAGTGAACTACTCCTGCTGAGTTCAGTTCCACTGACTCCTTTCGCATATCTGCTCCCGCCGAGTCCAAGATCACTGAGTCTTCTACTTCTGGTGCTGAGGCGAATAATCTACTGAGTGCCTGAACCAGAGCAGAGTGTCTGCTGAGTCTGAAACCTCAGAGACAAAAATAGATTACGACACAATGGTTCACCAATCAATATAGGGTTTTGGGATCTTCAAATCTTTAGTAAGTGTTTAGAGCACAGGGCTACTGAGTTAATGTTAACTGAGAAGACTGAATCATTTCCCACTATTAGTGCTGTTTCTGGGGACTGAATCATCACCCAACTGATATCATAATCACGCAGCTGTTATTGAAGCTATAGAATTTGGGCACAACAGCTTGCGGCAACCATATATTCAGCTTCAGTAGTGGGCGTTGCTACTTAGTGTTTTTTCTTTGAATATCACGATATGAGCTTACTACTGAGGAACTGATATGTTCCTAAAGTCGATTTTATGTCAATTTGATATCCTGCATAATCAACATCAGAATAACCCGTTAGTTCAAGATTATCACCAGCAGGATACCATAACCCAACATCGGGTATTTCTTTCAGGTATTAAAGAATCTTCTTTGTTGAGTCTACATAACTCCGCTTAGGATTCACTTGAAATCTCGCGCATACAACTACAATATAGTTTATATCAGGTCTACTGGTAGTTAAGTATAAAGAGCCAATAATAGCACGATAATCGTTGATTTAACAGATACTCCCTCTTTATCAAGATCAATCTTGAGATTCGTGTTCATAGGGAACTTTACTGATTTCCTGGATTTGCAGCCGAATTTCTTGATGAGATCTTTGGTATATTTTGCTTAATTTATGAATATTCCTTTCTTAGATTTCTTCACTTGAAGTCCAAGAAAATAGTTCATTTCTTCCATCATCGACATTTGAAATTTATCTTTCATCATTTGCTCAAACTTCTGATACATTGTCAGATTCTTAGATCCCAAAATGATGTCGTCCACATAGATCAGCACCAGTAAGATATCGTTGTCTGACTTGATACTAAATAGGGTGCGATCTACGATTCCTTTCTGAAAATCTTTCTGAAGTAGAATGTCTGAGAGGGTATCATACTAAGCCCTAGGTGCTTGTTTTAACCCATACATAGTTTTCTTGAGTCTGTATACTTGATGTCCCTGCTGAAAGTCAGGCGGTCGTTCTAGATAGACTTCTTCCTTCAGTACGCCGTTCAGGAAAGCTGACATTACATCCATCTAATAGACAGTAAATTGTTGATGAATTACATATGCTAGGAATAGTCGAATGGTTTTCGATCTTACAAATGGATCAAACGTTTCATGAAAGTCTATACCTTCAGCTTGATAATATCCTTTAGCAACTAGTCGAGCTTCATTCCTGATGATAATGTTGTTTTCATCTCGCTTGTTCTTAAAGACCGATTTTGTTCCTATCACATATTGTTGCTTGGGTCTGTCTACAAGCTCCTAAACGTTGTTTCTAGTGAATTGGTTTAGCTCTTCTTGCATGGCAGTAATTCAATCAGCGTCATTTAGCGCATCCTCAATCAACTGAGGTTCTTCAGTAGACAAGAAACAGGAGTATAAAGCGCTTTCTCCTTGACTGAATCTGGATCTTGTATTAACGTTTACTGATGCATCTCTGATAATAAGACCTGAAGTATGAATATCTAACCCTAGTCCTCCAAAGCCAAGAAACTTAAGTTCAAAACGCCAGAAGACCAGATTGCATATGATGAAAAGCTGGCGTGAGAACTTCAAGAATAGGAAGAAGGGAAAAAGACTTAGGCCAAGAAAGGTATACATATCAGATCTTCAATTCCTACTAAAACCAAATATGTGATGCCCAGGCAATCCAACAGGGCTGCTGCTAAGAAGAAGTCTAAAGCTGAGAAGAAGTCTGAAGCTTCTATGTCCAATTTTGCTGGATCTAGTGACTCAGAAGCTCCATAGACTATCCCCTCCACTAAACTTTCCAAGAAGCAAGAAGCCGAGATGAAGGAGATATGGGATGTCTATGGAAGAAGCTTAGATATCACTGCTGAGCCAAGACAAGTACAAGCTGCAAGAGAAAGAGCAAGATTAGCAGACCTTGAGCCCTCAGACAGTGAAATGAGAAAGAAGCCATAGAGCGAATCCCTGTGAAGGATAGAAGCATTCCCACTACTTCTAAATTCTTCAGAAGAAGGGAACAAGGAAACAACATCAAGAGAGTTATCTTTCAAAGGACTAATGAATAGGTGCCCTATAAGATCAATCAGAAACAACATTAAAATTGGGTTCCTACTTCTAAGGACTGATGAATAGGTGCCCTATAGCTATTGTAACGGTAGTCAAATTAAGGAGGTTAATCATCTATGTCAGTTTGTTCAACAACGGTAGAGATTAAAATTGGGTTCCTTCCTCGTAAAGCAATCTAATCATTAAATCTAGGATTTTTCAACAAGCTAGGTTGTGGTTAGGTTAGGAAGTAGTGGAGATTTGTTCAACAAGCCACTACCGACTAAGTAAGTAGGAATTGGGGTATGTACGTGTTCAACAAAGTATCCTATAACTGGTTGATTGTATAAATTAATTAAATCTATGCATCAATGATCGAAATAGTTGTCTCGTATGAGTTACCTAAAGCCGAGTCCGCCTTTCTTTACTTGTTTTATCTAAATTTACTTTTCTGCTATTTAATTTTATTTGTCTACGTAGTAAACCCAAAATTTATGCGTGGTGGCATCACCAAAACTTGATCAAGAGGATAGATATAGTTCATTTTCACTGTTCCCTGAGTTCGACCCTGTTCTATACTAATTATAAAATTCTGAGTGTGTGCAGGAATTTTATTTGGTGTGAAAACAGCGATCACCAAAACTGGCGCCGTTGCCGGGGAACAGTGTTTCTAATTAACTGTATTTACCTTTTGATCTTTTGTGCTCTAACTAGTTTATGAGCAGGTCTTCTAACCCGAACTTTGTATTTGATTCTGAGATCGAAAGAACCGCAAGAAGGCTAAGGAAGGAGACAAAGCTGCGAGAACAACAACTACCGAAGCAGGACACTTCGCCTGACCAAGCATCAGGCGATAAAAAGACTCGCTAGACTATGAGACTAACTTTAGGTCCTGAATACAAGCTATTGACTTGGTTCATCATTAGTCAGAGTTTTAGTTTCTAAATCGAAACCTTATTACTAGAATCATATCCCAACAAATATGAAAAATTATTATAAAAAAACTCACGTGTTGTTAAAAAAAACTCTTAACACACTTTCACCATCTTTAATACATTTTCACCTACTTTCTTAAATTCGGCGGCAAACTCAACTAAAACAAGAATAATAAGACTAAGGGGGTATAATTTTAAGTGTATGAATAAAAAAATATATACTTATCCAAAGTGGTTATGTATATATATTTATCCAAAATATATTCACATATTCTACACCATGATTTCTGATGTTGGAAAATGTAAAGTTAGGCCAAAGTTCATAGTTGTGTCACTGACTCACTGTCGGAAAAAGGAAGTGTCGTGGACATTTCGAATGGACGAAAAAAGGATTGTTTAAAGTTTTTTTTTCCAAGAAGAAAAATCTTAAAATCTTACGCGTTTAGAGATCGAAATGTACAAATATGAATGACATGGTAAGATTAGTCAAAATCAAATATGTTTATTGGTGATTTAAAATTGATTAACAAAACAGCATTAAAGTAAAAATAATGCTAAACATGACGCTCTAAAAAATGAAAATCTGAAAAAAGTTATCTTCCTTAAAAATACAAGTGTTGTGTAGTAATTCTTCGTTCTTAGCAGTAAAAGTGAAAGGAAATAAGGCTTGAGGCAAGAATAAGGTAACATATTACATTTGTATGTACAAAGATAAGAATCTAAAGCCCACACCATTCAATTCCCTGCATTCCTTACCCATTTAACAGCTGTTTCAAAGCTCCCTTCGGCATTGGGGTAACTCCTCTCTCTTTACCAAGCTAATTGTCGTATCAGTTTCTTGATTATGTGTGTCCCCAGAATCAATTTCAAGTACTTCTTCTGCATGTGTTTTCAATATTGTCTTGTTGGTTTTCATTAATTTAGAGTGTAAGTTTCTGTATGTGTTCTCGGTTTAATAGTAAGAATTTGATTGTTATTAAGGTTAATCTTTGAGGGAAAATGAATGTGGGCGGAACTGTTAGATACATGGAGAATATGTGTCATTGTTCAATTCAAGTTTGTTGTTTGGTTCATGTAGTCTTGCTTATGTGAATTCAATCGTTTTCCTCCACCAACCTTTCACTTAAACAAACAAGAGCAACATCAATATCTCGTTCCCTCATTTTCATATTGGTTGTATTGTAAAGCCCAATTGGAGGAATCTTACACTACATATATCTGCTACCAATGTGGTTGTGGATGCTTCAGAAATCAGTTCTATTAAGTCTAGAAAGAGTGACATGCCGCTTGTGACAAATGAACAACTTATCCCGGGAACAACTTTTACTGGATAAGTTAGACCAATCCAGCCATTTGGTGCTTTTGTTCATTTTGGGGCTTTTACTGATGGACTCGTTCACGTCTTTCCGTTGAGTGATAGCTATGTGAAGGATGTTTCTGATGTAGTAAGTGTTGGAGAAGAGGTGACAGTAAGATTACTAGAAACAAACGTGGAGACAGGCCGGATAGCCTTAAGGACAAGATGTGGAGGGAGAATCTAACTCGAGCTAGTGCTTTCATTTCTCTTCCTGAGGGTGAGGAAGGATTTCTGCCCACATCCGAGGAAACTGACAACAACATGATGGGTGGTTCTTCTTTGGAAATTGGGCAACAAGTCGGTGTGCGAGTTTTGCGTATTAGTAGAGGGACGGTAACATTAACTCTGAAAAAGGATGAAGCTGGTGTGAATTGGATGCCAAGCTAAGACAGGGAGCGGACTTACAGCAACTAACCCTTTTCTCCTTGCTTTCCGTAGCAACCAAGACATTGCTGCATTTTTGGATCAAAGGGAAAAAGATAATCAAAAGGTTGTGAATGCAGAGGATACAGGTGATGTGGTTGCCTTGGAGAATGAAGATTACCAAGAAAATCTACCTTAGGACTCCAAACCTAAAGTTATTGGAGAAGTCCTGGCAAGCTGATAAGACACCGTTAAGAATATCCATAGTGAGTTAATGTTGACTTTGGGACGTATTCAGTGAACTGGCGGTGATGAAGAGGCAAGTGGAAGGCGATAGGCGGTTATTCAGAAAGGAAGTAGAAGGCAGTTATCTTGGCAGTTATTCACTCGATCATCGGATTGGATGCTTAGCTGGACAATCGAGTGGAGAAGATTTAAGGCTTACTAATAGAAGCGTGTTAAATAAAAGGAGACGTGTTTTACTTTTCTAGCGTGTTAGTTAGTTAGAAACTATTATAAATAGAACTCAGTTGTATCTTCTTGTTGGCATCGAATAAACAGTTCAGAGCTTTTCTTCTCATAATATGCAGAGCATTTCCATGTCTATTTTCAGATCTAGATCTTCTTCACAGATCTAGGTTTTCTACCACCAATTACATCATGGTATCAGAGCGATGGTCCGGTCACACCGAACTGATTGGAACATTCTCCTAGACGAAGAGATTGGGGAGAGTAGCGTAGAAGGAGGAATCAGAAATCGCCGTAACAGACGAGGAAATCGTGGAGGGGGAAACACACATAGATACGAAGGTGTTGTGACTGAAAATACTCAACAACCACTACCAGATTCATCAGATCTAGGAATGGATAGAGGTGAGCAAGCTCCGAGAATCAATGACATTTATTATTTGAGTCCTCATGATCATCCAGCTCTCAAAATAGTAAATGTCATATTCAATGGACGAAACTTTTACGCGTGGAGTCGAGCTGTACGAAGAGCTCTCGCTGGAAGAAATAAGGTATGTTTTATTGATGGTAGCATACCTAAACCTGCTGAGACACATGCAAATTATAATTCATGGATCCAAGTAGATTTTATGGTGACATCTTGGATAATGAATTGCATTGCACCGGAATATGCTGAGTCATTTTTACTGATAGAAAACTCGCATCAACTATGGGATGAACTTAAGATGCGGTTTGACCAAAGTAATGGTGCAAAAATTTTCAAATTAAAAAAGGATTTATCAGACTTTATACAAGGAAATCACTCTATTATGAAGTACTATAACTGTTTGAATGTCATGTGGGATGAATTGAGGCTTCTGCAGCCAAGTACTGTATGCAGTTGCATTAAGGCTTCTGAGTGTGTCTGTGGTGCAATAAAAAATTTGAAGATTAGCAATGAGACAGATAAATTGATGCAGTTCCTGCTGGGGTTAAACGATACATATGACACAGTGAGAAGCCAGATCTTACTCCTAGAGCCACTGCCTACGGCTAGTAGAGCTTACTCCATGCTGTTGCAGGATGAAGAACAAAGAAAGATAACTGCAACTCATGCTCATCCACAAGGGCAGGTTGCTATGCATGTCAAAGCAGAGATGAAGGATACACTAGGTGGGGAAATAAATGTTATGAATGTTGGCTATAAGAGCACTGAAACTATCCAGAAAGATAGAGGAAACGGTTTTAAACCTAGAATGAGTAAGGAGGACAGGAGAAGACTAAAATGCAGTTTTTGTGATAGGATGGGGCATGACCGTGGTGAGTGTTTTAAGTTGAATGGGGTACCTGACTGGTATCAGAAGTTGAAGGATCAGAAGCCTAAGAATCAGGCATATAATGTTACACAGCAAGGCTGTTCTCAGAATTCATCTGGAGAATCTGGTTCAGTTAATACAAAGTCTCAGAATGTTGGGGACTTGATTATGAATGTGGAAAAGGCTTTAAGTCAGCTAAAAGGTTTAGGCAATGCCGGCCACGTTAATAATGTTGAGACATATACCCCTTTGAATGTGATGGAAAAGCATTACTCTTTTAGCTTGGTTGAAGCTTTGAGAAAAGAGAAGATATGGATTATGGATTCCGGGGCCAGCAGCCATATTTGCTGCAACAAAGACCTTCTGATTAATGTTCAGAGCTTGATGGATCCTCAAGGTGTTTATTTGCCTAATGGAGAAATGCAAACAATTTATGAAGTTGGTGAAGTGCAGTTGACTGATGAGTTGATGCTGACAGAGGTGCTATTTGTCCCTGAATTCACACACAATATGATATCAACGCATCAGCTGAATAATCATCTGCAGCTAAAGTGTATATTCTATCCCACATACTGCATCGTACAAAGGCTTTCCAATGATCATATATTGCTCATGGGACAGGCTCAAGGTCGACTTTACATAATTGATACAGAGCGCAAGTTGGAAAGGATCAATCAAGTATCTGAGACCAGCACTACTTCATTAACAGAATGGCACGTTTTACTTGGACATACATCATATACAACATTACAACATATTCCCGAATTGGAGCAGCTGTGTAAAAAGGAGTTGCAGACAGCCATAAGTGCTTGTGAGATATGTCACAAGGCTAAACAATGTAGGAATCCGTTTCCTACTTTGGAGCACAGGAGCATGCAGCTTTTTGACTTGATACATGTGGATGTTTGGGGACCGTACAATGTTGAAAATGTGGCAAATGCTTCTTATGTCTTAACTATTGTGGAAGATCATAGCAGGAGCACTTGGACCTATCTCCTCCAATCCAAGAGACAGGTGCACAAGGTTCTAGAAAGTTATTTTAGAATGGTGGAAACTCAGTATAATTCTAAAGTTAAGCGAGTGAAATCAGACAATGGGACTGAATTTCTGAACCTGCACATTCAAGAATTATTTCACTCTTTGGGAATTGTTCATCTGAGAAGTTGTGCCTATACACCTCAGCAAAATGGCACGGTAGAAAGGAGACATAGATCCTTGCTAGAGATAGCTCGGGCCCTAATGTTTCAGAGTGGTGCACCTGAAATGTTCTGGCCATTTTCTATATTGACTGCAACTTGGATTTTGAACAGGTTCCCTAGTAGAGTTCTTGGCTGGAAATGTCCTTTTTCTGTTCTGACTGGTATTAAGGCAGATCTTACTGAGTTGAAACCGTTTGGATGCTTGGCATACGCGGCCAAGGTCAATCCCCACAGAAGAAAATTTGATGCCAGGGGAGGAAAGTGTATTATGCTTGGAATTGCGGCTGAGCATAGAGGTTACACCTTATTTGATCTAGAAAGCAAAGAGGTGATAGTATCTAGAGATGTGAAATTCTTCTCTTATATTTTCCCTCTTGCTGTTGTTTCAGATTCATCTTTAGAAGCAAAGATGGATGCTCCTACAATAGTCACAGAAGATGCTTCTTCATTTGATCCTACTACAGTTGAAGATTTACCCACTGATGCTGACTCTTCTGAGGATTCTGAACTTAGTCCATTGTCACTGGATACTTGTGGTGATATTGAACAGGTGGAGGATTCATCCAGAGCTCATGCCTCCTCTGCATCTCCTGCCTCTACTCAAATTACTGTCAGACCAAGAAGATCCATTAAACCTCCTTCATGGCTTCATGATTTTGTGAGCCAAGTTGACTTGTCCTTACCAACACAGCCCCCCACCACTCTTACTCCCCCAACTTTTCCATACCTACACTCCCCTATCTTCAGCCCTACTTATACTGCTTTTCTAAGCAAAGTGACTACTCTGCAGGAACCTTCATCTTATAAAGAAGCTAACAAACATCCTGAATGGCAAATAGCTATGCAAGCTGAATTGGACGCATTAGAACAGAATGGTACATGGCAGTTTACAACCCTTCCTCCCGGTAAGCATGCCATTGGCTCTAAGTGGGTTTATAAAGTGAAGTTGCAAGCTGATGGTTCTATAGAACGCTACAAGGCTCGATTGGTAGCAAAGGGGTATAAACAAGAATATGGGATAGACTATGAGGAAGTGTTTTCACCCGTAGCTAAACATGTGACAATTCGTTTGTTGCTTGCTTTGGCTTCTGCAAATAATTGGTTTATTCATCAGATCGATATTAACAACGCCTTCTTACATGGTGTTCTTACAGATGAAATCTACATGATGCCTCCGGAAGTTTATTCCAAAGCTCCGGAAGGGCATGTGTGCAAGCTTGTCAAAAGCTTGTATGGATTGAAACAGGCGTCACGAGAGTGGAATTCAGAACTTTGTAAGGCCCTTTTATCCTATGGTTTTGTCCAATGTCCTCATGATTACTGCTTGTTTACCTTGGGGCAAGGGTCAGAATTTTTGGGATTGCTAGTTTATGTTGATGATATCTTGCTAGTAGGTCCAAATCTGGACCTTATCTCTGATTTAAAGACTTTCTTGCATCAGCGTTTTACCATAAAGGATTTGGGAATAGCTCGTTATTTTTTAGGTGTGGAATTGGCTCGGGGTGAGCAGGGTCTGTACCTAAACCAACGAAAATATGTGCTTGATATTATTGAGAGTGCAGGGCTTCTTGGATGTAGCCCTGCTTCCACTCCCTTTCCTCAAGGAGTGGATTTATCTTCCACTACTTCTCCTGCCCTTTCAGAACCGGATAAGTATCGTCGGCTAGTTGGACAACTCTTATACCTTAACCTTACCAAACCTGACCTCACCTATGTAACACAGCAGTTGAGTCAGTTTGTTGCATCTCCCTGTGCTACTCATTGGTCTGCAGCGGTTCATGTTCTTCGCTACCTCAAGGGGTGTCCTTCTCTGGGATTGTTCTTCCCATCTCACTGCTCTACACCTTCCCTCACTGCTTTTGCTGATGCGGATTGGGGTTCTTGCCCCACTACTCGACGTTCGTTAACAGGTTTCTGTGTTTTCCTAGGGGGTTCCTTGATCTCATGGCGATGTAAGAAGCAGGAGACTGTCTCTGCTTCTACTGCAGAGGCTGAATATCGGTCTCTAGGTGCTACTGTACGGGAGGTCATTTGGATTCATTATTTGCTTCAGGTTTTGCAGCAGTCTGTTCCTCAACCTGTTCCTCTGTTCTGCGATAATGCTGCCGCTATACACATTACTCGAAATCAGGTTTTTCATGAACGTACAAAGCACCTCGAGTTAGATTGTCACATTGTGCGCGACAGATACAAGGCAGGGCTCATTAATCCTACCTCTATTCACACTTCTGAACAGTTGGCGGATGTTTTCACTAAGGTTTTACCTGGTCCTCGCTTCCGTTATCTCCTCTCCAAGATGGGGCTCGTTGATCTTCATCGCCTCCATCTTGAGGGGGGGTGTTGACTTTGGGACGTATTCAGTGAACTGGCGGTGATGAAGAGGCAAGTGGAAGGTGATAGGCGGTTATTCAGAAAGGAAGTAGAAGGCAGTTATCTTGGCAGTTATTCACTCGATCATCGGATTGGATGCTTAGCTGGACAATCGAGTGGAGAAGATTTAAGGCTTACTAATAGAAGCGTGTTAAATAAAAGGAGACGTGTTTTACTTTTCTAGCGTGTTAGTTAGTTAGAAACTATTATAAATAGAACTCAGTTGTATCTTCTTGTTGGCATCGAATAAACAGTTCAGAGCTTTTCTTCTCATAATATGCAGAGCATTTCCATGTCTATTTTCAGATCTAGATCTTCTTCACAGATCTAGGTTTTCTACCACCAATTACATCAGTTAAGAAGACAGCACCTGAATAGTAGAGCAGTTTCTGAGTACTGGAGCCTCGAAGTTATTTCATTTCCTGCTGCATGTATTTGCAATTATTTTACTTTCGGTTGCTAGATTATAAATGTCATTGGATTTTCAAGTTATTTTATGATAGAACCAGAGCTTCTTCATATTCTGGTTGTTTGTCAAGTACTATTCAAATTTTGTATTACTTGCTTTCCATTGTATTTCTGAAATACTACTATCATTTAAATTCTGTGGCATTTTTTTTTTGTTATGATTCGATTTCAGTTGCAATTTTATCTGTATCGAGTTGGGTTGTTATCATTTACAAACAAATAGAAATGCATAAGGAAGATATACTGTCAAAGCCGGATCAAATTTGGTCATCTACAACTGCTATACTACGAGTTTCTAAATTTTAGTAATTAACCGAATTTTGCGACCATGCGCAACATCAAAATTCACAACCCACCTAATGTGAACTGCAAAATTAACTTCCATTAATGCATTATAATGAGTGAGTCTTATGAAATTTAGTAAGACTAACTACATATGATGCCATGTCATTTTATGAAGTTCATATTTTCATAGTTAGTTCTATCAAATACAAAAGGGATTTTGTTGGAATAAAGCACAAACTTGTCTTATTTTGCAATTTTAACATGATTCTTTAACCTTGATCAATTAAATCACAAACTTTCAATTTCTTATAGTTTAAGACGCACTCCGACCATTAAATTATTCCGGCCGCCACATTGCTGACTTGGCCAATTAGCTGTCCCAAAATGACGCCGTTTTGCTAGTAAATGTACATGCAAATTATATCACCAACATTCAAGTTTTTTCAGAATAAGACATTAAAAAAATTAGAATTTGAAGCCCCAAGTATACTAAATATCATGTTTGTGCCATCGAAGACAAAATTTGACAAAATCTAAAATCGTCATAAACAAATTTCAAAATATCATTGTATCGATCATTACTTTAAAAAACGATCAATAACTAGAAATATTTCAAAAATAAAGTTCTTCAAATCTACTATTCGAATTCTAGCTATTCTAGCTGCGATTCTCCTGAGTTTCCATGCCATCTCCTTGTTTTGTAGCAGCAGCTCGCCTTCTCCCCGACATCAGCCTCTCCCTCTCCCCCGACAAAGATTTCCACTTAGCCATAAATACTAATATTCCTAGACTAAGATTCATAATATCAAGGTTGTTCGAAGATGATTCAGTAGCATAATGTCTACAGATTTGAATGATCTCAAACCCCTACTTTGATTGGTGAACCTTTTAGTTGTAACTGTTTTGTCTTTGTCTCTGAGAGTTTCAGATTCAGTAGACATTCTTTTTGCATGGTTCAGGCGCTCAGTTCTATCTGCTAACTCTTTAGTAGACTATCAGCCTCAGTACCATGGAAAGAAGACTCAATAGTGCTGGACTCAGTAGGAGCAGCATACTGAATGGAGTTAGTGGAACTGGACTCAGTAGGAGCAGTTCGCTGAACTCAGAGTTGATCTTCAGTAGAGCTAGACTCAGCAGGAGTATGCTACTGAACATAGATCAGACTCAGCAACGGCCAGACAGTATCTTCACTGTCAGTAATCTTATAAGTCAAAATAGTAGAGTCATATGAGGTACAGAGAAGTCAGCTTCAGATATGCCTTGAAGTCTGTTTCTCTCACCTACTTTCTTCAGCCTCGACTAATGACGAGCAGCCAATTGTCTACTTTATGATTAAAGCTGCAAGTCAACAAATTTCCAGAAATGGAGGGAAAAGACTCTGCCAAATTTCTTTGAAAGAGCCGTTAGCTACCCAAAAGAGAGAGACATATGGATCACCGTCTCCAACGGATCTTTCCATGTCTCTCATCTATAAATAGAGGGAACATTTCAAATCGAAGCTCACAGAGATAATCAAGAACACATGAGCAATTACGAGCAACTTCAAATCGACTTAAGCTTTCCGCAAGATCTTCAAAGAGTTACTCCAAGCGAAAGGCGACATTCTTGCTCAAAAGGGAACCAAGCTGAATCAGATTTAAAGCCTCTAGTATCCAAGCGATTGAACAAGAACCCAAAGTTTATACCTCATCGTTCGTCGCTCTAGAAGCCTCATTCTCGTTCCCTTCCCTCTAACCTAAGCTCATCCGACCATATTCATAGCTTAGATCCAAGGAGTTCATTCCTGAATTGTTCTTTATTGTAAAGAACTCCTTCATAGTTGGAGAGTTTGTCAAACACTTTAGTTTGATATCCTGTAAACTGAGACTTGCTCAGTATAATCACTAAGACCACTGTTTGTCCAGTGCACAAACCGACTGAGACTAACTCAATATAATAAAATAGTGTCCTGATCTTTTCGGGACAGTAGACTTAGGATTGCTGGATCCGAATCACTTTAAAAATTGTTGTGTTCTGTGTGCTTTGTTTTACTGTTGCATTGATTATTGTTCATACTGAAAATATCTTTCAAAATCATTCAACTGTGTTTCAGCAAAGCTTAACTGCACTAATATACTGAAACAGTTTTACTAAAAATGTTTTCTAACTCAACTGAATTGAGCCTACACATTTCCGCACTCTACTGAACTCTTACTGAGCGGTGCTGAATTCTGACTTCTGTCAGCTAGCAAACCTCAATATAGTCAGTCACTCTGCCACGCGATTCAGAACAACTTATTTGGTCTACTGAACCTGTTCAGCAAGACACTCTCCTGAAAAGGACTGTTCGCGTTTTAAGTTGAGAAAGTTTTCAGGTGTATTCACCCCCCCCCCCTCTACCCCTGAACGTTTATCTTCGAACCAACAATTGGTATTAGGGTAGGAGTTCTTTAAGACTCTTGTTATCTGAAACTGGTCTACTTGAACGGATCCAGAAAACGTTTTCACTGTATATCATTCTTCATTCATATCACAATTTACAATATCTGATATGTCAGGAATCAGGATGGTACCCATGTTCTCAGTAGAGAACTACGGGGTATGGCGAGTCAGAATGGAAGCACATCTGACTTCCCTCCACGACAGCATGATAGAGGTCTTGGAAGACGGACCTATTGTTCCTATGATTGATAGCGTCGAAGTCCAGGATCCAACACAAGGAGGCGGCATGCTGACCGGGAAGAAGATCCCCAAAGACAGAAGCCTGTTCACTCCTGAAGAGAAGAAGCTTCACAATTTAGACCGGGATGCCAGAAACGCCATACTGACCACCCTGAGTGATTCCTATCTCGGAAGAGTTCAGGACTGCAAGTCCGCGAAGGAACTCTGGGATGCTCTGGTGCTACTGAGTTGGGGTACTCAGAAGATCAAAGCGAACAAACTTGCGCTGGAACTTCAGAAGCTGGAGAGACTGTCTCTCATGTCTGGCGACACAATTGAAGATCTCAACGTCAGATTTACGGATCTGATGAACACTATCAACAGGCTGAGAAAGACTTTCTCCAACCGAGAAATGAATCTCAAGATATTGAGAGCACTGTCGGACGGACATTGGACTCTATTCGGTACATTGCTTAGACATTCTGACCTTGACATTATTTCTCGTGATCATATCTTTTTAGAATTAAAAGTTCAGGAGTTCGAGTTCGGCCTACCCCAAAGGAAGCAGCGAGTTGAAGCTGACACTCAAATCGAACATACCTTCAAAGCATCAATCAGCACAACAGCTCTCGCATCTAGCAAGGCTGAGCCTTCAATTAGTGATCTACAAGAAGGAAACCTGGCTAAGAAATATGCACTGCTTGCCGTGAAGTATTAGAAGGAAAAGGAGAGGCGCAGAAAGCTCTCTAGAGTCGTCAGAGACTCAAATAGTAAGTCTGAATATACACCCAAGCGCACTCCTGAATTGCATACTTCTGATTGCAGGAAACAGGAGGACTCAGCTCAGTCAAAAGATAGTGAGAGCAAAGAAGATAGAATCACCACCTGTTACAACTGCAAGAAGCCAGGACACTACCAATATGACTGTCCTGAGCTTAGTACAGCAGAGAGAGCAGCACGAAAAGCTCGAAGGGAGAAGTTCATCAAGAAGCGTCAAACATATATTGCCGGTGAACTCTCAGAGGACTCAGATGAAGTCGACTCCTTCATGGATTCATCAAACGATGAAGCAGCATTCATGGCCGTAGTGCTTGAAGAAGATGCTGAAAAGTGTCTTATGGCAGGAGAAGAGGATGAGGTAAACTCTCACGCTCCATTTAACTCCTTTTCAAACTGCACACACGACACCATTTCAGGTGCAGATGAGAATTTGGACGTCTCGATCGCATATGAAGAACTACTAGACGAGTCGATTCAGATGAGCCTGCAGCTCAGTAAGACTCTTCAGGAGTTGGATACCCTGAAAGTGGAAAAATCAAAGACTTTCTCAGGAGAGTCAGGTTGCTACTGAGTCTGAAGGACTTGTGTTGAGACTTAGGGAGGAGATTAACTCTCTGATGACCAAGTCTCAGCATCAAGAAGATCAGATCTCAGTACTGACCAATGACTTGACTTAGAAAGATACTGACCTGAGTCTACTGAAGCAAGAGTTGTCAGGACTTCAGACCGAGCATGAAACGCTTAAGAAGAGTGATGATGTCTGGAGGAATCTGAGGACAGAGCGGTACATGGGCGCTGAAAAGAAGCTTGAGGCAATGCTAGCCAGCAACAAGCCTAAACATTGCAAGGAGGGACTTGGTTTCAGTCATGGAGCCTCCTCATCGGCCCCCGTACGCTCAGAGAACCGGCTGACTGATAGGTTTGTTCAAGGGGAGACTGTCAATGCTGAGATCCTAAACCCCTTAGTAAAGAACAAACAAAAGATGAAGGCACCTCATCCTAGCTATCAGTATTCTGACAAGAAGATTAACTCAAAATCACCCGAGCTCAGTCGAGGGAGAACCAACAGAGTTAAATGGGCTGATCAGTATGGACCTCCGCAGCTGACACATCCAGCTCAGTATGGGTCATATTACTATGATCCTATAGTCAGGAGAGGATCCAAAAGTCCGAAGAAGAAGAAGAAAGTCGTTCAGAAGGCTAAGGTCAGCAGTCCACCTATTCAGAAGATCAGGACTCCTAAACCAGTGCAGAAGTCAGCATCGATCAGTCCAGTGGTCAAATATGTGGATCAGAGTGGGAAGAAACTGTCTGAGACCACCATTGTCATGAAACAGATTTGGGTTTCCAAAACTAACATCTAAGGACCCAAAATCAAAAATAAAGGGTACCTGAATATAATTATGTTTTGCAGGTGAACAAGGACCCTTGGTACGTGGACATCGGATGCTCAAGATATATGACGTACCAGAGGAACCTACTGAAGAATTATACTACTGAAGAAGGACCCATAATCGAGTTTGGAGACAATGCAAAATGCTATACCAGAGGCTACGGAACACTTAGCATTGGAACTGCCACAGTTCTAAGAGTATCATATGTTGAAGGACTTTAACATAATCTTCTGTCTATTACTCAATTTTGTGATAACTCGAGTAGAGTGATTTTTTACGGTGGTTTATGTGATGTCATTGACAAATCTACAGGGAAAACAGTGTTATTAGGTTCGCGCAAAAAGAATATCTATGTAGCTGACTGTGTTGGGTTATGAGTCAGTAGATGGTACTCAGCTGTCTATTGGTTAAAAGAATATTGGGGGAAATCATAGTAGTACTATGGAATTGAAGATCCCAAAACCCAGCTGATATCAGTAGTGCAGTGTGTCGATAGGATTAGATGATGTATAGGTTAGATTTGTTTTATTTTGATTATCTTTTTGTCTAAGTCCTGTACGGGGTAAACTTTTGGACTGATCTTCTGAAGAAGTTACTCTCCAGAACCCCACATCATATATGTAAGAGCTTGCTTTCTTCAGCCAGCAGCTGATCTTCACCTCAGTAGGAGACAGCCCATCAGCTGATAAGATATCAGCAGAAGAGCATAATGCAAAGCTCAGTACCTTCGCAGTCATCAGCTGACCCACCAGAGCCAAACCAGCCTCTCCCCCGCCTCCTCAGGAAGAACAAATTCTTGACTTGGACACCGGCATTGAGGGTGCCACGTTGAAGGACAAAGTCCAAGTCATCAGTTCTGAGGAAACTCAGTCGGACATTCCGGTACCGACTGAGGAGACATCCTCTGAGTGGACCACCTTCCACTCCACTCGTCTCCGTGCTACAGCTGAAGTCCATGATTAGATTCTAGAAATCGCTGAGCACTCAGACCTAGTGAGGATAGCCATAAGGGCTAGGATACAGATGCTACTGAGGTTCCTAAGTTGGGACATTCTCGAGGACATGATCAAATCTCAGTCAGCTCTATCCCTACTCACCGAAGAGCAAGATTTGCAGTCAACCATTGGTTTTGGGGAACCAGCTGACCTTGCCTACTTCGAGGACCTGAGGGCTGCAATGCTATACCTTCTCAGTCTGCGCACCTCAGTTCCTGGCGACAGCCCTTCGCCTCCATCTCATCCTGACAATGATGATGACAAGGATGATGATGAGATGGATCAGGCACCACCCAAGGAAAGGGCCAATCACCACCACCTGCTACATCTGGTGAAGCCCAGGTTGCCTCGAAGCCAAGTCGAGCGCAACAACTCGCTTCATCTGAGCAGAGGCTCAGAACCAGTTCTTATCAGATACAACCTATAGGTTCCGTTTCCTCCAGGTCGGTAAACAGGGCTATCAGGTGCCAAGGTGAAAAGAACCGTCTTCTCTCGAAAGACGTTCACATTAAGTGGGCTCAATACACAAAAGCTCAGACGGAGAGCATCAACCGACTTGTAGAAGGGGTCGAAAAAGACTCTAACGCTCCTACTCAACAGATTAATATTCAGGAGATAGTTGAGACAGCCCTCGTAGCTCAGAAGACGGACTTAGCCGCCCAGAGTCAACAGCTCTTGATCACTCAGCATAATATCTTCGCTGAGCAGCTGACTAAGGGGCTAGTGGCGGTCCAAGCCACAATGGATGAGAGGAATAAAGTTGCCACCACCAGTCTCCAATCTGCCATTACTCAGCAGGCTGCGGCTCTTAAACTCATCCAGAAGGAGATCACAGACTCCCACGATCAATCTCTGCTGAAACTCAGACAGGAGTCAGCCGCACAACTCAGATTATTCAGAGAAGATCTGGAGCACGACTGGGATAAATACTGTGATCTGGTCAAGGACTTCGAAGCCACTGCCACTCAAATCAAAGACCTCATCTACAACTTGGAGAAAGACGTTAAAGCCATCCGCACTCACCTCTCCCAGGCTGATGATGCCAAAAAGGGGGAAGGAGAAGTTAAGATTGAAGATCTTGAGGCGGAACAGGCTGAGTTCCAGAAGAGCCCAGAAGTCCAAGAAATTAATAAGGGGGAAGGTACTTCTACTCAGGGGGAAGGAACCAGCACTGTACCTCAAGCTAAAGGTTCAGCCACCCAGGCTGGACCTAGTTCAGCTGTGCTCCTCCTGGAGCATGCCCCACTCCCCCAATCGACTGTGACTGAGCCAGCACCTATCTCATCCGCTCAGCACATCGAGGAAATTGCTCAATTTCTTGATGAACAAGAAGAAGAAGAAGAGCCACAGCAACTGCCACTGCAAAGGCCGGGGAATGAGATTACTACTGAAGCCACTCCATCTTCCCCGACGCCTAAATTCAAAACCAAGGCGGAGCAGGAAGCCTATGATCTGAGAGTTGCTCAACAACTGCAAGACAAGCTGGATCATGAGCATCAGATGGAAGAAGCAAAGAAAGGCAAGGAGCCTAGGAAATTGATGGGAAAATTGCCAAACGCAAGGCTAAGCAGCTGGTGGACGAACAGAAAAAGAAAGCTCAGGAGGAGCTATCCAAAGCCCCCACCATTCCAGTCCAGCCGACAGCTCAGGGTCACTACACGCTTTATCTTACATCCGAGCAAGAGGCTGAGGACAAAGCCACCTGGGAGGCGACGCTGAAGGGACTAAGCCTCCGGAGAGGAGATGCAAGCACAGCCGCCCTCAGAGAGAAGAAGAGATTAGCTGACTTGGCTAAAATGATTAGCCTATCTCAGAAGCCAGCAGCTGATCCAAGGAAGCAGATTCCACGGGGTTCCAAGTTCAAGAGGGCACCTTATATCAAGAAGGACCCTATCCCTCATGTGGACAAGTGGGTGCCAGCCGAGCTTAATGAGTAGTGGGAGGAACTTAAAGAAGATTTTATCAAGGGATACTATGTGTGGGGTATCTATTCTACCTTGCATCAAACCGGTGACCAACTCTTTGATGAGCTTATTTGCCGATTTGATATGGAACTCAGAGATCAGCTTCGTCAGATCATGGAAAGAGAGAAGATACCTTTCAAAGCTCCAGCGTTCAGAAGAATCCCTCCTCCCCGGACTACTCGCGGCGTGCTGTGCACACAAGAGATTGAGAGAGAAATTGAAGAAGCTGCTTATCACCTCTGCCTGAACTTTGACCATCCTGCTGATCACGAGGAAATCCAAGTCCTGAGAGCCAGAATCTACAAGTATTATTACCTGGACCCTCCGGCTGATAAGTCTAAAGACTTCAAGAAGTGTACTCAGAGATTCAGACGTCAGCAGTGATCTTGCTTTCCTTGTCTTCCTTTTGTAATAGTGATAGAAGCTTGTACTCTCTTGATCATATTTATAACAGTTTCTATTGCTTGCCAGACAACTACTCATTGTCTCATGGCTTTTGTTTGTGGTTTTCACAACTGATCACTAAGTGATCTGACACACACTCACATAATCGTTTCTCTGATTTTGCCTATCTCTCGCCTACTGACTTGATGTTTAATTGATCACCTTGATTGTATTTTCAGATATATTAGGGGGATATTATTATTAGTAGATTAGCTTTCCTTTCCTTATTGTTTTCAGAGTGGAGGTTTTGGCATCATCAATTAGGGGGAAATTGTTGGGTTATGAGTCAGTAGATGGTACTCAGCTGTCTAGTGGTAAAAAGAATATTGGGGGAAATCATAGTAGTATTTATCATAGTAGTATTGGGGGAAATCATGTTCGAGAATATTTATTTTGATTGAAGAATATTGGGGGAAATCATAGTAGTACTATGGAATTGAAGAAGTAGTACTATGAGTCACGATATGTTCTCGATAGGGTTTCTTCTAATTGGAGAGGTAGATTTCACATTTTTTTCACTTGAGTTCCTCAAAATCTCACTTCCACATCCAGACCCCGAGAAATTGCCGAAACGACAAACAAGTCTGTTGGGTTATGAGTCAGTAGATGGTACTCAGCTGTCTAGTGGTTAATGGGGGAAATCATAGTAGTACTATGGAATTGAAGATCCCAAAACCCAGCTGATATCAGTAGTACAGTGTGTCGATAGGATTAGATGATGTATAGGTTAGACTTGTTTTATTTTGATTATCTTTTTTTCTAAGTCCTATACGGGGTAAACTGTTGGACTGATCTTCTGACGAAGTTACTCTCTAGAACCCCACGTCATCAATGTAAGAGCTTGCGTTCTTCAGCCAGCAGCTGATCTTCACCTCGGTAGGAGACAGCCCATCAGCTGATAAGATATCAGCAGAAGAGCATAATACAAAGCTCAGTACCTTCGCAGTCATCAGCTGACCCACCAGAGCCTTATCAGCTTGTCAGCCGACTCAGTCGAAGAAGACAGAGACTATCTTGAGTCTACTGTATCCGACAGAAAGCGACCTAGTCGTAAACATCTTTTCGAAGTTCATCAGAAGATCATACGAGGATGTGGAATAGTCAGCTCTATCTCTGACACATTCTTACCTACCACAAACCTCGACCAATGAGACGCCGACAATGCTTTACCTGCTCTGACCAACTAAAGCTGCTCTCATGTATAGCATTAACTGCCCTGCTGCAAAAATTCGAATTTATGGCCGTTTTCTTTGGAAGCTTGTGACACGTGGCATCGTCTTCTCCAACAGACATATGCCTTGCTCACAACTATAAATCGAGAAGAAATCCGAGCTCCTCGCACGGGACTCATAAGGGAAAAAGCTCAAGCTCAAGAACACTCTAGCGAACTCAACAGATTATACAGCGAAGAACTTGCTTTCATATAATATTTGTAGTTCTTCTCTCTATAGTATTTAGATCCCTTTCTTCTCTAGACTAAGCTCATTGCCAGATTTATAGCTTAGATTTCGAAGGAGTTCACTTTTAGTGAATTGTTCTTATTGTAAGAACTCCTTCTTAGTTGGAGATTATCCTCTCCCTTTCGAACTTAGGTTTGAATTGTAAAGTCGCTAAGGACTATAACTTAGAAAGGTCTGTCCAGTACACAGATTCCTTGCTGAGGCTTGCTCAGAATAATCAACAAGTTCTCCTGCCAAGTCAGGACCGTGGACGTAGGATCTTGCGTATCCGAACCACATTATATCGCTTGTGTTATTTACTGTTTTATTGCAGATCATACAAACCGCTCAAAATCATATGTTTGCATAAAACGTATTTTAAAAGCGCACAGCCAAAAGAATTTATCTTGCGAAAACATGTTTTCAATTGAGACGAATCTCCGGGCCCTACACACTTATCCGCACAATGTCTCCGACTGAGTTTCAACGACTGACTAAAGTCAGTAGGAGAGCTCAGTAGCTGACACACTCTGACCCCGTGATCGAAGGTTACTATTTAGCACTGTTCATCAGTTGCACCAAACAGCTCAGCTGTCCTTCGGTTTGAGAAAAAGAAACTGTGATCAGGTGTATTCACCCCCCCCTCTACACCTGACTATAGTCTCCGGACCAACAGACTGGAACTCAGCTGAACCTAAAGCATGCTTGCTGGCGAAGAACGACAACAGAACGGGGTGGCTCTGGAACAGAAGACTCAGCCATTTCAACTTCAAGAAGCTCAACAAGCTAGCTAGAAATGCTCTAGCAAGAGGACTGCCGAATGAAGTATTAAGCAAAGTCACTCAGTGTGAAGTATGTCTAAAGGAAAAGCAAACAAAGAAGCAAAATCAACTTATTCCATCGCCTTCCACTGATGGAATCCTTCAGCTGCTACATATGGATTTATTTGGTCCAGTTTCTCCTGTGATAATCAGAGGCAAAAGTATGCTTTAGTGGTCATTGATGACTACTCGCGCTACACATGGGTCATATTTATTGCCAACAAGTCTGACATCAAAATAGAGTTGCCTGCGCTTCTGAAAAGGCTCAGTGTCGAGAAGAACACCAAGATCATAAAGATACGTTCAGATAGAGGAACCGAGTTCCTGAATTCGATGGTGGAAGAGTTCTGCAAAGCTGAAGGCATAGAGCATGAGACGTCTGCCGCACGCACGCCTCAACAAAATGGGATTGCTAAGAGGAAGAACAGAACACTCAAAGAAGTAGCAAGAACCGTGCTCGCAGGCTCAGGACTCCCATCAAAATTCTGGGCAGAAGAAACTGACGCTGCATGTTATACTCAGAACAGATCTCTACTGACAAAGCAACATCAAAAGACACCATATGAATTATGGAACGGCAGGAAGCCTTTCTTATCTTATTTTCATTTTTTTAGGTGTTCCTGCTTTATCCACAATAATGGAAAGGATCAGTTAAGGACTTTTGATAGCAAGTCAGACCAGGTAGTCTGCTTAGGATACTCTCGGGTCAGCAAAGCCTTCAGAGTTTTTAACTACCGGACCCTTTGCGTGGAGGAAAGCCCTCATGTTGTTTTTAATGAGGACATCACTAAGCAGCTACAGGATCTGAGCTTAAAAGATAATGTTGGGAAGATTCATCTATGTTGGGATGATGATTCAGAAGAGGAAACTGAAGATAAGACTACTGAATCTCAGCCAGCAGTAGACGTAGCTGAACAAATTGACTTTACTGAACAGAGTCAATCCCAGGTAACTTAGGTCGATTGAGAAACCCAAGTGGTAACTGAGACCTCTACTAAGGATAATAATTCAGGGGGAACAATTGAAGTTCCTGAGCTGAATGCACCTGAACCTAGTGACTCAGTAGACCCAACTCTAGTAACTGAATTGCTTCAATCTGAGAATAGTACAACTGAAATGCCCAACTCACCTACTATCTGTGTTGAACAAATTTCAGATGAAGAGTTAAAACATTGTCGATCGTGGCTAGATGCTCACACTTCTAATTTAATTATTGGAGATCCTTCAGCTAGTGTAAAGACAAGATCCAGATTCTATCAGGGAGAAAGCACACTATATTCCTGCTTCTTGTCTATTAAAGAACCTCAGTCAGTTGAGGACGCACTTAAGGATGCTGATTGGATCATCGCCATGCAGGAGGAGCTGAATCAGTTCGCGAGAAATGAATAATGGGAGCTTGTTGACAGACCCTGACATCAATATGTGATCGGAACTAAATGGGTCTTCAAGAACAAGCGAGATGAAAACGTCATAGGAAGGAACAAAGTGAGACTATTGGCAAAAGGCTATTATCAAGCCGAAGGGATAGATTTCGACGAAATTTTCGCTCCAGCTGCAAGATTGGAGGCAATCAGACTATTCCTAGCCTACGCAACACATCAACGCTTCAGAGTTTATGAAATGGATGTTAAGTCTGCATTCCTGAACGGCGTGCTGAAAGAAGAAGTCTATGTAGAACAGCCTCCCGGCTTTCAGCAGGGACATCAAGTTTATAGACTCAGAAAAGCTCTGTATGGGTTTAAACAAGCACCCAGAGCTTGGTACGATACCCTGTCTTAGTTTCTTCTTCAGAAAGGTTTTTAGAAGGGCATAGTAGACCACACATTATTCAGCATTCGACTGGATGATGACATATTACTTGTGCAGATCTACGTAGATGACATTATAGTCGGTTCAAAGAATGTCATCATGTGTCAGCAGTTTGAGAAAATGATGAAGGATAAGTTCGAGATATCAATGATGGGAGAGATGAACTATTTCCTCGGATTTCAAGTCAAACAATCGGAGAAGGGAACATTCATCAATCAAGGCAAATACACTCGAGACCTCATCAAGAAATTTGGTTGCACGTTCGGCAAACCAATCAAGATCCTGATGAACACGAATATGAAAATTGATCTTGATAAAGAGGGAGTATCAGTAGACCATACTGAATTTCGTGCTATTATTGGTTCTTTATTATATCTAACACCTACTAGACCTGACATAACTTATGTTGTAGGTGTCTGCACTCGATTTCAGGCAAATCCTAAGCAGAGCCATATGGACTAAGCAAAGAAGATTCTCCGCTATCTTAGAGGAACCCCCGACATGGGTTTATGGTATCCAACAGATGATAATATTGAACACACTGGTTATTCTGATGCTGACTATGCAGGATGTAGGATTGACCGAAAATCAACTTCAGGAACTTCTCAGTTCCTTGGCAGTAAGCTGATCTCATGGTTTTCAAAGAAACAACATTCAGTAGCGACGTCAACTACTGAAGCTGAATACATAGATGCTGGAAGTTGCTGCGCCCAAATCTTTTAGCTGAGACAGCAGCTACGCGACTATGACGTCATTCAGAATGAAGTGTCGATTTTCTGTGACAGCTTCAGTGCAATTGCAATCACTCAGCACCCTGTACTTCATACTAGATGCAAGCACATGAACATCAGACACCACTTCATTCATGATCATGTCGAAAGATATCAGGATGGAGAAGATCCATACTGACCATCAAAGGGCCGATATTCTGACCAAGCCTCTAGCTGAAGCCAGATTCAGAGAACTTTCAGTAGAGCTAGGTCTGCTGGATCCTACTGACTCAAGTCAGTAAGTGGATTCAGGAGAGGAGCATTCAGCAAGGGGGAATGTTCACTCTCAGTACTTGACTCATTCAGTACATGGAGATTCAGCAACCATCTACACGAGGTATCAGCTAACTACGATGTTCAGCTGACAGGTTTGCGTATCTCTACTCAGTAGCCAATATCATATTTAATGCATTAATGATTCAGATTCAACATCGTATTCAATGTCTTAAGAGAATGTCATTTAATATAACGGTTTCCATTTAATACATGACATTCTATGCTAAGTATGTTGAACTCTGCCGCGCATTAAATGCTTGTCTTATCAAGTTACTTCTTTGGCTATTTACAACTGTAAATTGACTTGGTTGCTCTCGCAAGACAGGCCAGGCTTCACATGCTGATCAGGTTCCAGGAATGGTTTGCTCTTAACAAGCTGATCCAACACCATACCTGCGAACAGTTACATGAGGAATAGTTGATAATCCGCGAGAGGATAGGCTATGTTGAGCCTGTGGACATCAGCTCCATAGAGGATTTAAGGTCGGTAATGCTGGCTATGCGGAATGATCGTGTCCCTTCTACAGCAGCCGCGCCTTCTGATAGGTCTGATCCTGATGATCAAGACCCGCCTAGTGATACAGGCCTTGAGAAGCCTTTTGTGGGAACTCAACTGGAGGAGGGTGCCCAACCGTCAACTGCTGAAGTTCCACTCAACATCCTCCCTCCAGTCAAGTCGGCGGCTGGTACCTCTCAGGCCGCGGACCCAGTATAACTGTTGCTTGGGTCTGCTTTCGAGTTAGCGCCCAGCCCTAAAAGTCGACGGTCCAAGACTGTAGCCGAGGCCATAACAAGTCAGGGAGCTCAGAATAGACTTTTGGCCAAGGCTGTCTATAAGACGTGGAAATAGTCTACTCTAGCTCAGAGTGCGGAGATGAAGAAGCTGAGAACCTCCATTCAAAACTCAGCAGCTCCTGACTTCTCACCTATTCTCACAGAGTTCGAAAAGCAACAAGTATCGCTGGAAGCTGCCCAGAAGAAACTATTGGAAGATTTTAAGGTAGCTCACTCAACACACATTGAATCTGTTTCCTCATTGAGTCAAGCTTTAGAGCTCAGACTCTAATCCATTCTGAAGACTGTTGAAGAAAAGATGGATGCCAAGATACAGGAGATTCAGACCTTGGTGGATTCCTTGCATAAGAAGTACAGTGATGATCTCATCACAGAGAGGAATGACCTCCACCTACGCCTTGAGAAAATGCAGACAACCTTGGATCAGCTGGTCACTGCATAAGACGGTCTGAATAAGAAAGTTCAGGTCCCTACCCCTGGCTCTGCTGATGATGCCAAAAAGGGGGAAAGGACACTGAGGACTCCAAGGGGGACCAGATCAGTACGTGGAGCAGCTGGAAGTCGATCAGCTCCCACTGACCCCCAAGGGACTCCAGGTCAGGCCCAGGGTTCTCAGCAGCGGGTGATGTAGAGCCTGTTGAGACCGGCCCAAGCGGCTCAGGACCGAAGGATTCAGCAACCCAGACCCTTCCAGAGCATATTCAGGAGGTTGCTAGATTCGTTGAGGAGGATTCAGATGAGGAGGAGACTCCTCTGCCTCCTCCAGTGGCGGTTAAAGGGAAGAAAAATCTGAAACTCCCAACTCCACCACAAAAAGGAGCTAAGAGATACATAAGCCCTGAGGAGAGAGCTCAGATTGAGGCCGATGAAAAGCTTGCCCGGGAGATTGCTAAAGCAGAAGTAGCTAACAAACCTAAGAAAGCTCCTGCAAAGGGTGAGACCAAAGTCTCAGGGGGAAAGAAGATTGGAACTAGAGCTCCCCCTAGGAAGCTCAGAATCGGCGATGAGGCCGACAAGGAGAAAGAAGCCGAACAACAACAACAACAACAGTAGGAGACTGGCCAGCAGGGTGAAACCCAGTCTATATCTCAATCACCTGCTAAGTCAGAAGAAGAACAACACATTCCCTCCTATGTCCCCTCTAAGGAACAAGAATTGGAGATGAAAGAGATGTGGGATACGATGGAGAGGGCCCTAGACAGAACTGCTGAAGCAAGGCAAATCAGTGAAGCCAGAGAGAGGCTCAGGCTCGCTGACTTAGAAGCCTTGAGACTGAGGACAAAGAAAGAGGCTCGGGAGAGAGCACCTGACAAGCAAGCTAAAATTCCTTATAGGTACAGACGAGGCAAGATGCTCACTGGTCTGAAAATTCATAGATGGCCAAGGATTGACATGTGGATGCCATGGGAGCGGACTCAGAGATGGGAAACTCTCAAAGCAGAATTCATTAAGAGGTACTTCGTCTGGAAGTACTGGCCTGACATGAACAAGATAACTGCCTTTGCTGAATGGCTTCTGGTGAGCGACCTTGAAATTTATGCCAGAGTCCATAAAGCCTTAGCTAAAAAGGAAAATGTCCGAGTCTCGATTCCTAGACCTCTGCCTCCTCCACAGAAGCTTGATGGATCATTGCATATTGGAGCCATAGAAGGAGAAGTCAGCAGTGCTGTCAAAGCCTTAGATCTTGATGAATCTGACCCTGCTTATGCTGAAGATACAGAAGCTCAAGAAAGATACCTTCCTGATGTATGGATTGCCGCTGCCAGAGGAGAAGTCCAGAGATTTCAAATCACGGATCCAGCAGTTCAGGAGATAGTTAGATTGCTTCTTTGTATCTTAATTTTGTTTCTTAGAATAACAAGTGATGTAATGTATTGAATTCTCTTATCTATAAAACATCTTTGTTGTTTGGCCCGACAATACCTTATAGTCTTCATGGCCTTGTTTATTTAAGCTTAACACTCAGAATCACCTAAGTGATTACTGACTCACACAGTCACTGCTGATATCTGTGTCTATCTGTTTTGCTTAGCTAATTGATCTGTTTGTGTTAGAAGCATGAGGGAATTTATTGTATAAGGATGTTCAGGGGGAAATTGTTGTTAGATTTCTGTATAGGTTCTGATATTTCTCTCATGTATTCCCTTAGTAGTTTAGAACTTCATGAACAACTCCACTGAGTCTACTTGTAATATTTGTAAAGAGTTTGTTTGTGACAGTTTGTAGTGTTAGGTTTTGTCATCATCAAATAGGGGGAAATTGTTGGGAGATGATTCAGTAGCATAGTGTCTACATATTTGAATGATACCAAAATCCTTCTTTGATTGGTGAACCTTTTAGTTGTAACAGTTTTGTCTTTACCTCTAAGAGTTTCAAACTCAGTAGACATTCTTTCTGCATGGTTCAGGCGCTCAGTTCTGTCTGCTGACTCTTCAATAGACTATCAGCCTCAGTGTCATGGAAAGAAAACTCAATAGTGCTGGACTCAGTAGGAGCAGCATACTGAATGGAGTTAGTGGAACTGGACTCAGCAGGAGCAGTTCGCTGAACTCAGAGTTGATCTTCAGTAGAGCTGGACTCAACAGGAGTATACAGAATATAGATCAGACTCAGCAACGGTCTGACAGTATCTTCACTGTCAGTAATCTTATAAGTCATATCAGTAGAGTCATATGAGGTACAGAGAAGTTAGCTTCAGATATGCCTTGAAGTCTGTTGGTCTCACCTACTTTCTTCAGCCTCGACCAGCTGTCTATTTTCTGATTAAAGCTGCAAGTCAACATATTTCTAGAAATGGAGGGAAAAGACTCTGCCAAATTTCTTTGAAAGAGAGAGACACATGGATCATCGTCTCCAACGGATCTTTCTATGTCTCTCATCTATAAATAGAGGGAACATTTTGAATCGAAGCTCACATAGAGAATCAAGAACACACGAGTAATTACGAGCAACTTCAAATCGACTTAAGCTTTCCGCAAGATCTTCAAAGAGTTACTCCAAGTGAAAGGCGACATTCTTGCTCAAAAGGGAACCAAGCTGAATCAGATTTAAAGACTCTAGTATCCAAGCGATTGTACACGAACCCAGAGTTTATACCTCATCGTTCGTCGCTCTAGAAGCCTCATTCTCGGTCCCTTCCCTCTAACCTAAGCTCAGCAGACCATATTCATAGCTTAGATCGAAGGAGTTCATTCCTGAACTATTCTTTATTGTAAAGAACTCCTTCATAGTTGGAGAGTTTGTCAAACGCTTTAGTTTGATATCTTGTAAACTGAGACTTGCTCACTATAATCACTAAGACTAGTGTTTGTCCAGTGCACAAACCTACTGAGACTAACTCAGTATAATAAAATAGTCTCCTCATCTTTTCGGGACAGTGGACGTAGGATTGTTGGATCCGAACCACTTTAAAAATTATTATGTTCTGTGTGCTCTGTTTTACTGTTGCATTGATTATTGTTCATACTGAAAATATCTTTCAAAATCATTCAACTTTGTTTCAACAAAGCTTAAAAAACTGCACTAATATACTAAAACAGTTTTACTAAAAATGTTTTCTAACTCAACTGAATTGAGCGTACACATTTCCGTACTCAAATTGTACTCTTGCTTAACGGTACTGAATTCTGACTTCTGTCAGCTAGCATGCCTTAGTATAGTCAGCTAACTCAACGGTGCATTTTTTTCTGTTGATTACACCCAAATTGTTGACGCAAAACCCGGAAGAAGTAAAAATCAAATAACAATCACCCATCCCCACCCAATCACTCATCTCCATATAAACTATCACTGCCATATATCCAACAACTGTCTCAATTCAATGAAAAGAAGAAGATAAATGAGGTACCTTGTTCGGTGGAAGAAAATAAGAATTTAAACTATCCGTTTGGATGTGGGTCAAAGGAGAAATTGCATAAAGGAGAGGCACTAGGAGGTGGAGATCATTCTTTTATGGATGTTAAAAGTGTTTTGTTCAATTTAGGGATGTTGGTCCCAGTACAATTTCGGGGGGTTTGGGGGTGGGGGGGAATACACCTGGTTCCAGACATTGTCTTTTCGGATCAGACAAACACTAACCGATGTTGAGTCAGTTACTGTATGTGAAAAGTGATAGACCCTTCTGAAAACACTATTGACTCCAAGCTTGTGATGTGTACAAGGATACACCAAGAGTATAAATATAATGAGATTTCTAGCAATGGAACAATAAGAAATCTGAAGGCTAATCGCTTGTTCTTTGCTCAGAGTTTGCATGGTTGAGCGCGTAAAATTCTATTAACCTCTCAAGGTGAGAGGCGTTATATATTTATAGGCAAGCTAAGAAGATATCCGTTGAACAAAGATCGACTTCCTATTGGATCCATGTTGATAACGTTCTTCTGCTGAATCCATGGACACGTGTCAAGTTCTGCTTGCTTCTGCATATATTTTACTGAGGTACTGTGTTGTCCCCTTTGACTATGACTAACATAGTGGCTTGGTATTGGTCAATGTTGATTTGGTGGTTGTCCTTTGTTGGGTGATGATTCAATCCTCAGCATGATCATACTTGTGGGAAATGACTCTATCTTCTATACTGAATCACGCTCAGTAGCCTCGTGCTCTGAACTGTTGAGAAGATTTGAAGATCCCAAAACCCTATCTGATTGGTGAACCATTCCTTTGTATTCGTATTTGTCTCTGAGGTTTCAGACTCAGTAGACACTCTGCTCTGGTCAAGGCACTCAGTAGCTCATCAGCCTCAGCACCAGTGTAGAAGACTCAGTGAATACTGGACTCGGCGAGAGCAAAGATATGCGAGAGAGTCGGTTGAACCGAACTCGGCGAGAGTAGTTCACTGGACTCGTAGCCGATCATCGATAGACTTATCTCAGCAGTCTATCTACTGAATACAAGGTCAGACTCAGCAACGGCAGATAGTCTTCAGGACTATCAGAATCTTTTGAAAGACAATCAGCATTGTCATGTACGAGGAAGAGAGAAGTCAGCTTCAGTCTGTCTCGAAGTTTGTGCTATCTCAACCACTCCATCCACCTCAACGAATGACAAGCATACATGTATCTTCTCACCTACTAAAGCTGCAGTCAACCTTTTACCTAAAAAGGTGGGAAAGTACACTGTTACCTACACCAAAAGAGCCGTTTGCTATCAAAAAGAGAGAGAGAGAAGAAGATCGTCTCCAACGGATCTTTTTCAATCTCTGCTCTATAAATAGAGGGATCATTCAAGATTTGAAGAACCGGAGAATGCGCGCACCTAGAACACGAGAGAGCATTCAAACGAGCGAAATTAACAACTAAGTCTTCCGCAAGAATTAACCGATTTATCTCCGGCGAAAGACTACATCCAGCTCAAAAGGAACCAAGCTGAACCGACATAAGCTTCTAGTATCCAAGCGACTGACACGAACCTATAGCTAAACCCTCAGCTGTTCGTCGCTCTAGATAGCTACATTCTCGTTCCTTATCCTTCTAACCCTAAGCTCACTTGCTATATCCATAGCTTAGACGAAGGAGTTCACATTTGAACCCAATCCTTATTGTATAAGGACTCCTTCACTGTTGAAGAAGTTTGTCAAACACTTTAAGTTTGATAGTGTTGTAAACTGAGACTTGGATCAGTATAAAAACCAAGACGCGGCTTTGCCCAGTGTGCAAGCTGACTGAGACTAACTCAGGATAATAAATAGCCTCCTGATCATTCGGGACAGTGGACGTAGGATTTGAGCGATATCCGAACCACTTTAAAAATTCTGTGTCTCTTACTACTTTCTTAACTGTTGCATTGATTTTACTATTCATACTGAACATCATATTTAAAATCAATCAACTGTCTCAGCATACTGAACTTTGAAATCTACTGAACTGAGACTTAAAACATTTTCTCACAAAAACTGATTTGGGCCTACACTATTTCGCGCACTGAACTCTTACTGTAGATACTGAATTCTGACCTAGTCAGTTAGCGAGATCTCGACCGAGTCGATACTCTTAGCCTTTAACTCGATTCGAAACGGTTATGCAGTCTGCTGAACTATTTGATCCGACACCATCCCGAATAGGACTGTTCAAGTTCGAAGTTGAGAAATTGAATCAGGTGTATTCACCCCCCCTCTACACCTGACCGTACACTCGGGACCAACAATTGGTATCAGAGCAGGAGTTCTTTGAGACTCTTGTCACTTTGAGACTGGTCTATTCGAACGGATCCGAGGGAAAACGTTTTCACTGCATATCACTCTACATTCATATCTATATTCTTCATGGCTGATATGTCAGGTATAAGGATGGTACCCATGTTCTCGGTGGAGAATTACGGAGTATGGCGAGTCAGAATGGAAGCACATCTGACATCCCTCCATGACAGTATGACTGAAGTGCTTGAAGATGGACCTATCGTTCCCATGATCGATAGTGTCGTAAATCAGGACCAAGCTCAAGGAGGAGGAATGGTGACCGGGAAGAAGATTCCCAAAGATAGAAGTCTCTTCACTCCTGAGGAGAAGAAGCTTCACAACTTAGACCGTGTTGCCAGAAACGCTATACTGACCACCGTTAGTGATTCTTATCTTGGCAGGGTTCAGGAATGCAAGACTGCTAAAGAACTCTGGGATGCTCTTGCGCTACTGAGTCGAGGGACTCAGAAGATTAAAGCCAACAAATTAGCGCTGGAACTTTAAAAGCTGGAAAGCTTGTCTCTCATGCCCGGGGATAAAATCGAAGATCTAAACGTCAGATTTACCAATCTGATGAACTCTATCAATGGGCTGGGAAAGACATTCAGCAACCGAGAGATGAATTTGAAGATTCTGAGGGCACTGCCGGATGGACACTGGACACCTTTTGCCACTCTATTGCGACATTCTGACTTAGATGCTGTGTCTCCTGACCATATCTTTTCAGAATTACAGGCAGAGGAGTTTGAGTTCGACGGACCTCCAAGAAAGCAGAGCGAAGCCGACACAAAAATCGACCATGCTTTCAAAGCATCGACAAGACAAAGCATCTCCAAAGAACGAGTAAAACGACGAGTAAGACCGAACCTTCACTCAATGATCTACAAGAAGGAAGTCTCGCTCGGAAGTATGCGCGCTTCGCCGTAAAGTATCGAAGGAGAAGGAGCGACGCGAGAAAAGTGACTAAAGCCTATCGGGAAACGAAAGGTAAGTCAAATTATATGTCGAAACACACTCCCGACTCACAATCTTCCGAATACGAAGGAAAGATGACTCGGAACCATCAAAGAATAGCAAAAGCAAAGAAGAAAGAGTCATCGCTTGTTACAACCGCAAGAAGCCGGGACATTATCGGTATGATTGTCCCGAGCTCGATAGTGCTCGAACGCGCAAGCACGTAAGGCAAGGAGAGAGAAATTCGCCCCTAAAAGACAATCCTACATAGCCGGCAAAATCTCGGACGACTCGGAAGAGGTCGACTCCTTTTATGGATTCATCGGATGATGATGCGGCTTTCATGGCCTTAGAGCTTGAAGTCGAAGAATCGGTGAAAAGTGCATGATGGCGGGCGAAGAGGATGAGGTAAATTCTCATGAACCACTTAACTCCTCTTCACACCGCACACACGACACTATTTCGAGTGCGAGATGAGAATTTGGACGTTGCGACCGCATACGAAGAACTCGCTCGACGAACAAATTCGGATGAGTGCACGGCTCAAGCAAGACTCTTCGGGAGTTGGATACCCCGAAAGTAGAGAATCGGAGACTTTCTCGGGAGAGTCAGGTTGCTACCGAGGCCGAAGGACTTGTGTTGAGACTCGGGGAGGAGATAAACTCTCCGATGGCCAAGTCTCAGCATCAAGAAGATCGGATTTCGGTTTTGACCAATGACTTGACTCGTAAAGATATCGAACCGAGTCTCGCCGAAGCAAGAAATGTCGGGACTTCGGACCGAGCACGACACACCGAAGAAGAGTGATGATGTCCGGAGGAGCCCGATGACCGAGAGGTACATGGGTGCCGAGAAGAAATTAGAAGCTATGCTAGCAAGCAATAAGCCAAAGCACCTGCAAGGAAGGACTTGGATTCGGTCCTAGGAGCTTCCTCATCCGCCCCCAAGACACTCGGAAGTACGGCTTGCCGATAGATTTGTTCAAGGGGAGACTATCAACGCAGATATACTCGAACCCCCTAGCAAAGAACAAACGAGAAGATGAAAGCACCTCATCCCACACATCAGCATTCGACAAGAAGATCGGTGCCAAGAAACCCCGGTTCGGTCAAGGGGGAACCAAAGAAATTAAAATTGGCGGATCAAGTATGGACCTCCAAAGCCGACACATCCAGGCTCGGTATGGGTCATACTATTATGAACCTATAATCGAAGAGGCTCCAAAAGTCGAAGAAAAAGAAAGCCACACAGTAAGGCTAAGGTCGGAACCCACCAACTCGGAAGATCGGGACTCCCGAACCTCGGAAGCCTCGAAGTCACCTTTGACCCATCCGGTGGTCGGATATGTTGACTCTAGTGGAAAGAAAATGTCCGAAACCACCGGGGTTGTTAGACAGATTTGGGTTATGAAAACTAACATCTAAGGACCCAAAATCAAAAATAAAGGGTACCCGAATAAAATTACTTTTGCGAGTGCGTAAAGACCCATGGTATGTGGACGACGGATGCTCAAGACACATGACATACCAAAGGAGTCTATCGAAGAATTATATCACCGAAGAAGGACCCGGAATTGAGTTTGGAGATAATGCCAAAGGCTACACGAGAGGATACGGCACACTCAAAGATAAGGAACCGCCAAAGTTCCAAGAGTATCATATGTTGAAGGACTTCAAAGCATAATCTTCTCTCTGTTAGTCAATTTTGTGATAACTCAAATAGAGTGATTTTTGACGCCGGTTTCGTGATGTTATTGATAAATCCACGGGGAAAATAGTGTTATCGGGTTCGCACGTAAAGAACATATATGTGGTCGATCGGAACTCAGCTGAACCTGAAGCTTGCTTATTGGCGAAGAATGAAAATAGAACGGGGTGGCTATGGCATAGAAGGCTCGGTCATCTCAACTTTAAGACGCTCAACAAGCTTGCAAGAAACACTCTAGCAAGGGGACCGCCGAATGAAGTATTCAAAGCAAAGACACTCGGTGTGAAGCATGTCTCGAAGGGAAAGCAAACAAGGAATCAAAATCCTCCGGTTCCATCGCCTTCCACGGATGGAATCCTTCACCTGCTACATATGGATTTGTTCGGTCCAGTTTCCCCAGTGACGATCAGAGGCAGAAAATATGCATTAGTGGTCATAGATGACTACTCGCGCTACACATGGGTCATATTCATTGCCAACAAGTCTGACGTCAAAACAGAGTTACCAACGCTTCTGAAAAAGCTCAGTGTCGAGAAGAACACCAAGATCAGAAAAATACGTTCGACAGCAGGAACCGAGTTCCTTAATTCCATGGTAAAGGAGTTCTCGCAGCGAAGGAATAGAGCATGAGACTTCACCGCACGCACACCTCGCCGGAATGGAGTTGCTGAACGAAAGAACAGAACTCTAAAAGAGGCAGCTAGGACTCTACTCGCAGACTCAGGACTCCCAACCAAATTCTGGGCAGAAGCTACTGATACTGCATGCTACACTCAGAACCAATCTTTACTGACAAAGCAGCATAAGCGGACACCATATGAACTATGGAACGGCAGGAAGCCTTCTCTATCTTATTTCCATATTTTTGGTTGTTCATGCTTTATCCACAATAATGGGAAAGATCAGCTGAAGACTTTTGATAGCAAGTCAGATCAGGGAGTATTCTTAGGACACTCTCGGGTCAGCAAAGCTTTCAGAGTATTCAACTATCGAACTCTTTGCGTGGAGGAAAGCCCTCATGTTGTTTTTAACGAGTTTGCTACTGAAGACAGGAACAATAACTCAAATTCTGAATCTGAGGACATCAGTAAGCAGCTACAGGATCTAAGCTTACAAGACAAATCTGAAAAGATCCAGCTATGTTGGGATGATGATTCAGACGAAGAAACTGAAGACAAATCTACTGAATCTCAACCAGCTGAGCAAGTAGCTGAGCAGATTGATTCTCCCGAACAGAATCAATCCCAGGTAACTCAGGTCGATGAGGAAACAATAGAGGTAACTGAGACCACTACTGACAATAACAACTCGGGGGGGAACATCTAGTAATGTTCCCGAGCCGAATGCCCCCGAACCCCGGTGACTCGAAGAGATCATACTCTTATCACCGAAATTCTTCAATCTCGGAATAGTACAACCGAAATGCCTAACTCACCTACTATCTCGTGTTGAACAAATTTCGGATGAAGAGTTAAAACATCGTAGATCGTGGCTAGATGCTCACACCGCCTGATCTTATAATTGGAGATCCTTCAAAGACATGTCAAGACAAGATCCGCATTCTGTCAAGGAGAAAGCGCATTATTTTCCCGCTTCTTGTCTACCGAAGAGCCTCGAGAATATTGAGGATGCACTTAAAGATGCCGATCGGATTATTGCTATGCGCAGAAGAGCTGAATCGGTTCACGAGAAACGAAGTATGGGAGCTTGTAGACGGACCCCGGCATCAACACGTCATTGGAACCAAATGGGTCTTCAAAAACAAGCGAGATGAAAACAACGTTATAGTCGAGAACAAAACAAGGCTCGTGGCTAAAGGCTACTTGTCAAGCCGAAGGGATAGATTTCGATGAAACGTTCGCTCCGGTTGCAAGATTGGAGGCAATCGGACTATTCCCGGCCTACGCAACACATCAAAGATTCGTGAGTTTATCAAATGGATGTGAAGTCTCGCTTCCCGAACGACGTGCTGAAAGAAGAAGTCTATGTGGAACAACCGCCCGGTTTTCAGCGCAGGGACATCAAGTATATAGACTCGTAAAGGCTCATGACGGGTTAAAACAAGCACCCGTGGCTTGGTACGATACCGTCTCGAGTTTCTTCTTCGTAAAGGTTTTCAGAAGGGCACAGTTGATCGCACGTTGTTCAGCATTCGACTGGAAAACGACCTATTACTCGTGCAGATCTATGTGGATGATATTATATTCAGATCAAAGAATGTCATCATGTGTCAGCAATTTGAAAAGATGATGAAGGATAAGTTCGAGATGTCGATGATGGGTGAAATGAACTACTTTCTCGGTTTTCAAGTCAAGCAATCTGAAAAGGGAACGTTCATCAACCAAGGCAAATACACTCGAGACATCATCGAAAGATTCGGCTGCACATCCGGCAAATCAATCAAGATCCCGATGAACACGAATATGAAGATAGATCTTGATAAAGAGGGAGTATCAGTAGACCAAACTGAATACCGTGCTATAATTGGTTCTTTATTATATCTAACAGCTACTCGTCCTGACATAACTTATGCTGTAGGTGTCTGTGCTCGATTTCAGGTGAATCCCAAGCAGAGTCATATGGACTCAGCAAAGAAGATTCTCCGCTATCTACGAGGAACACCTGACATGGGTTTGTGGTATCCGGTGATGATAATATTGAACTAACCGGTTATTCGATGCCGACTATGCGGGATGTAGAATAGACCGAAAATCAACTTCGGGAACATGTCGGTTCCTTGGCGCAAAGAAGCGATCTCATGGTTTTCAAAGAAACAAGCACTCGGTGGCCACGTCGACTACTAAAGCCGAATACATGGCTGCTCGGAAATTGTTGCGCCCGCATCCTTTGGCCGAGACAAAGCATGAGAGACTATGACGTCATTCGGAATGAAGTGCCGATCTTCGCGACGAAGTACCGGTGCTATTGCGGTCACTCGGAATCCTCGTTCTTCACACGAGATGCAAGCACGTGGACATCGACATCACTTCATTCGTGACCATGTCGAAAAGAAGGATATCGGAATGGAAAAGATCCATACCGACAAACAAAGGGATGATATACCGACCAAGCCTCTAGCCGAATCCGTATTCGGCAGAACTTTCAGTAGAGCTAGGTCTGTTGGACCCTACCGACCCCGGGCCAAGAAGAGGTTTCGGGAGAGAGACATTCCCGGTGGGGGGGAATGATCACTCTCGATCGATACAACCGCACATAGAGATTCGAAAACCATCTACACGAGGTATCACTGACTACTATGTTCGCTGACGAGTTTGCGTATCTCTACTCGGTAGTAATTTAATACAACAAGTACCTTGCATTGATGGCAAAGATTCAAAGCATGACATTAATATCTTTTGGTTTGTCTTTATTATTAAAGACTCACATTTAATGCACGACATTCCATACATAAGCTTTGCCGAACTCGCACGCATTTAATGCATGTCTTTTCACAATTACTACTTAGGCTATTTTACAACCGGCTTTGACTTAGGCGCCTTTTGTGATCATTGCCTATTTTTAACTTCTAATCTTAACCGTCCATATCATAAAGCAAGTTTACATTCAGCCTTCGATCGAAAACCGTTCACCTTCATAGTTGATATATATATTCGATCATATCTTTGAAACCGCCATTAGCATACTTCATAACTTGCAAATTCCGAAAAATCCGAGATCCGCATTCGCAATCCTTACTTGCAACTTCACTCTCAATCTTATCTCGAATTTTATCTATTGGTATGCTTATATCTCGTTAATGTATTTGTTATATGTTTCAAGATCGCTTTGTACAAAGATTGTTCTATCCAAGAAACGGTGCGATTCATTTCTTGTAACAGTACAATGGCGGAAACCAATATCTCTATGATATCTCCGGCGGATATGCGAGAACATTCGGAAAAGGATCGCGTGTGGTTTGAACCCACCATGGATTTCTATTCATGCGATCCGGAGTACATGGACGATATATTCTCGCCCGCGCGAGTCGTGGCCGGAGAAATTTCTCGTCTAGGAGGCCTTCGTTCTTCCTCCCGAGACAAAGTTGCGAGCTGTACTTGAATTCGGACGCAGTGTCGGAGACATAGTGGCGAGGTTTGTTGCCCATTCTATCCAAAACGCCACTATGGAGCTGAAGCGGATGTCCATCAAGGATGCCTTGAAGCGGAGTTTTGATCCGCCCTCCGAAGGGACCACGATCTGATCGGGTACGAGACGACCAAGTTGATGAATATCTTACCGTCTTACGTGGAAAGCCCACTACTTTCGTAGCCGCTTTTCCGAAGAAAGCATGTTGCCTCGGTTCGGGGCACTTGCTTATATAGTGACGCAGCTGCCACGACAAGCCAAGGTGGTCGTTTGACCCAGTGTCGAGGCCTAAGATTCGGATGATGATGGCCATATACGACCGAGCCCGGGATAAATTGGACGGAGTTCTTTCTCCGAGAATTCATGGCTCAGCCGCTAAGTTCGATAAGGCATCGAACATGCCGAGCGCAAAGGGCAAATTGCTTTGTATGGACTCAAACCGTCCATCATGATCGAAGATTTATGTGGATCCGAGCCTATCACCTACAGGTGACAAGGAGTACTTCAATGTGAAGAAGGTCGGATTTCACAACAAGACAAAGAAGCGCTTCGGCAGATAGGGTCAGGACCCTCAGCAGTCTCTCCGCAATCAAAGTCTCACCAGGCTACGCCTACAAAGAAAAGAACCCCTCCCGCTAAAACTCCTAAGGCACCGGCAAAGAAACTGAAGAAAGTCGTTGAGGTGCCAGCTACTGAGGAGGTTCCACAAGTGCTCGCCGAACGGGCTCCCCGAGAAGACTACTCGCCCCATGCACTGGTTGATGAGTCCGAGTCTTCCGAGAAGACTCAGTCAGTGGAGAAGATCGTTTCCACTGAAAGGGACCAAGGGGATGCTTCGGAACCCAGGGCGCAGATATTCAGCGCCTAGACAGCCCCCTTTCTGTCCCTCCACTCAGCTCAGTCCCTCCAACTGAAGAGCAGACTTCACACATAGACTTGGAGTCTGAGACTGCATCTGAAGGTGAATCAATCGGGATGGAAGCTTCAGTGATTATATCCAGAGCATCCCGAGAAATTCTTCAACTAGTTCCGGAGCTTGCTGACTACTCAGACTTGTTGCTCATCGCCAAGACAGCAAGGCTCCACATGTTGCTGCGACATCAGGAGTGGCCTCGTCTACAGCGCCTTGTCCTCCACTACTCCTGTCAGCAGCTGCATGAAGAGGAATTGAGACTGAGAGAGGAGATAGGCTATTCAGAGCCTGAAGACCTCAGCTCAATGGACAATCTGAGGGCTGCAATGCTGGCCATGATTCATGATCGACATCACACCTCCAGCCTAGCACCCTCAGATGGGTCAGACCATGACGACCCACCCAGTGATTCAGGCCCTGGAAAGCCTGATGAGGGACATCCACAGGACAAGGATACCCATACTGAAGCAGCACCACCTCTCAGTATCCTTGGTCCTGAGAAGTCCAAGGCTGGTGCTTCGTCCTCAGCAGAGCCCGCTCAGCTCTTGCTGCAGTCGACTTTCGAAGCAGCGCCCAGCCAGACCGCAAAGAGATCTCGATCAGTGGCAAAAGCCTTAACTGCCCAAGGGATCAAAAATTGAGATCTTGTGAAGGCTATCCATAGGACATGGAAGCAGACTGCTCAAGCCACGACTAAAGAACTTCAGGGGCTGAAGTCTTCTGTCTCTTCATCAGCCGCCCCTGATGTTTCCGCGCTTATTTCGGTAAGAGTTGGCTCAAGCAGCAAGTCAAATTCGAAGCTCGACTCAAGATCTTTCGAGAGAGCCAAGCCAAGCTACTTGATGAATTTTTGGCTTCTAAACCGGCTCATACCGACGCTATCACCGACCAATCCGAGGCCACCGAACAAAGACTTGAGAATATCCAACCGGCCTTGGAAGACAAGATCACCGAGAAGCCGAAAGACTTCAAGGAAGCAATGACCTCTCTCACAAGCAAGCATACAAGGAAGACCTTACCATGGAGAGGAACGAGTTGCATGAGGCTCTGACTAAGCTCCACAATCGTCTTGATGAGCTGTCAACCTCCTACAAAAGTCTGAAGAAGTCAGTCCTAGTCCCTACCCCGGTGCTCATTGATGATGCCAAAAAGGGGGAAAGTGAAGGAAAAAGGGAAGGAAAGAAGAGTACCGAGAAGCCGACTCAAACTCGGTCTCGAAGGGTGAGGCCCGTGGTGTTTCGGCTGCGAGCACACCGAAACCGGCCCAAGTGGCTCGGAGACCCCAGCAGACTACTCGAGGCAACCCGGACTCCCAAAGACATTATTAAGGAGGTTGCCGAGTACGCCGAACAAGCGGTGGAGGACTCGAGAAGAAGAAGAGGCTCCTATTCCACCACCGGTTCAAGAAGGCAAGGGCAAACGAAGCTTAAAATTCCAACCCCTCCAAAGAAAGCGATTAAGATACATATCTGGCCGAGGAGGAAGCCCAAATAGGCTGCGGATGAGAGACGGCGCGAGAAATTTGAGAGGCCGAAGCGCCTAACAAGCCAAAGTCTAAGCTCGCCAAAGGAAAGACTAAAGCCCCATCCGGGAGGAGGAAAGAGAACCGCTAGATCGCCTCCGAGAAAGCTCATCATAACGAGATGAAGAGGACAGAGAAAAAGAAAAGGAGCAAGAGCGAAGAAGAGTACCGAAAGGCGGGGTACATCCAAATCTAGATCTAGTACCCCCTTTGAATCGAACAAGCTCCTCGAAGCCTCAAGAGCAAGATGCGGAAATTGAAGAAATCTTTGCTCGGATGGATAGATATCTCCTAGAGGAGAGGAAGCTAGACGGTAGAGGCTGCCGCGACGCAGGATACATTTGGCGGACCTTGAGGCACTCGGGAAGCGTCGAACAAGAGGCCAGCCGAGAGTTCCTTCGAAAGCCGACATTCCTTATCGATACGAAGGTTCAGGAAGCCAAACGATCTGAAAACACATAGATGGCCGAGATCAGACGAAAGGATGCCTATTCAGTTCAATCAGAGATGGGAATCGGCCAAGATAGAGTTTATCAAGAGAAATTATTTCTGGCGATTTTGGCCTGAAATGTCTAAGGCTGATGCCTATGTCGAGTGGATGACCATTACCGAACCTCGATCTTTACCCATATATGCACGAGCAAGAATCGAAGGGGTAGTAGTCAGCGTTCCTGAAGCAAGGATCATTCCTCCACCCAGAAGACAAGACGACTCAGTACTTCTCGGAATGATTGAACAAGAAGTGAAGAATGCTGCGTTGAACAGAGGACTAGAACAAGATGATCCAGCAGACTTCGCCGAATACCTGAAGCTGAGGAAGAACACGTTCAGAATGTATGGAGTCCCACTGCCTAAAGATAAATCCCAAGGTTTCATGAATAGGATTCAGCAGTTTAAGGGTTCTCCTTCTTAAGTTCTCCTTTAGCTTAGCAAGAGTTGTAATGTACTGAACTGTTTATTATATATATACAAATCTTCTTTTGGCTCTGACAACTACTTGTTGTCTAAATAGCCGTGTTTGCTTTATGCTTTAACACTCAGAATCACTGAAGTGATTACTGACACACACACACACTTTGTTTATTTACTTGTCAGTTTTTTCTCGGTTAGATCTCTGATAGACTAGACTTTCGGAGAGTTATTATTTCTCTTAGGGGGAAATTGTTGCATGGGGGAAATTATTGTAAAGGGGGAAATTGTTCTGCCCTGTCTCCCTCAGTAGTCTAGCACTTACCAGACAACTCCACTGATCCTACGTGTAATATTTGTAAGGAGCTCTGTTTCTGAGTAAGTTAGTGTTTAGCATAGTTGATAGGACATAGATGACAGGTTTTGGCATCATCAAATAGGGGGAAATTGTTGGGTGATGATTCAATCCTCAGCATGATCATACTTGTGGGAAATGACTCTATCTTCTATACTGAATCACGCTCAATAGCCTCGTGCTCTGAACTGTTGAGAAGATTTGAAGATCCCAAAACCCTATCTGATTGGTGAACCATTCCTTTGTATTCGTATTTGTCTCTGAGGTTTCAGACTCAGTAGACACTCTGCTCTGGTCAAGGCACTCAGTAGCTCATCAACCTCAGCACCAGTGTAGAAGACTCAGTGAATACTGGACTCGGCAGAGCAAGATATGCGAGAGAGTCAGTAGAACTGAACTCAGCAGGAGTAGTTCACTGGACTCGGAGCTGATCATCAGTAGACTTATCTCAGCAGTCTATCCACTGAATACAAGGTCAGACTCAGCAACGGCAGATAGTCTTCAGGACTGTCAGAATCTTTTGAAAGACAATCAGCATTGTCATGTACGAGGAAGAGAGAAGTCGCTCTACCGTCCTCTCGAAGTTTGTGCTGTCTCAACCACTCCATCCACCTCAACGAATGACAAGCATACACGTATCTTCTCACCTACTAAAGCTGCAGTCAACCTTTTACCTAAAAAGGTGGGAAAGTACACTGTTACCTACACCAAAAGAGCCGTTTGCTATCAAAGAGAGAGAGAGAGAAGAAGATCGTCTCCAATGGATCTTTTTCAATCTCTGCTCTATAAATAGAGGGATCATTCAAGATTTGAAGAACCGGAGAATGCGCGCACCTAGAACACGAGAGAGCATTCAAACGAGCGAAATTAACGACTAAGTCTTCCGCAAGAATTAACCGATTTATCTCCGGCGAAAGACTACATCCAGCTCAAAAGGAACCAAGCTGAACCGACATAAGCTTCTAGTATCCAAGCGACTAACACGAACCTATAGCTAAACCCTCAGCTGTTCGTCGCTCTAGATAGCTACATTCTCGTTCCTTATCCCTCTAACCCTAAGCTCACTTGCTATATCCATAGCTTAGACGAAGGAGTTCACATTTGAACCCAATCCTTATTGTATAAGGACTCCTTCACTGTTGGAGAAGTTTGTCAAACACTTTAAGTTTGATAGTGTTGTAAACCGAGACTTGGATCGATATAAAAACCAAGACGCGGCTTTGCCCAAGTGTGCAAGCCGACTGAGACTAACTCAGGATAATAAATAGCCTCCTGATCATTCGGGACAGTGGACGTAGGATTTGAGCGATATCCGAACCACTTTAAAAATCCCGTGTCTCTATCTGCTTTCTTAATCGTTGCATTGATTTTACTATTCATACTGAACATCATATTTAAAATCAATCAACTGTCTCAGCATACTGACTTTTAAATCTACTGAACTGAGACTTAAAATGTTTTCTCACAAAGACTGATTTGGGCCTACACTATTCCGCGCACTGAACTCTTACTGTAGATACTGAATTCTGACCTAGTCAGTTAGCAGATCTCAGCTGAGTCAGTACTCTTAGCCTTTAACTCGATTAAGAACAGTTGTGCGGGTTCGCCGAATCCATTGGGCCAAACACCATCCTGAATAGGACTGTTCAAGTTCGAAGTTGAGAAATCGAATCAGGTGTATTCACCCCCCCCCTCTACACCTGACCGTACACTCGGGACCAACATCCTTTCCTCCGTTCACCATCTTCTTAGAATTCCGTGCCTCGTACTTGTCTTAACATCAGATTCCTTCAGTTCAAACTTGAGGATGATTTGATCTATCGTTCAGTTGAACCTAGTTTAGTCAGCTTGTTAAACCTCGACTTAATAAATTCCATTACCCGAATGATCACAACCTGAACTCACCTAGTCTGAGGAAACTATCAGCCTGTCTATATAATTTCAGGCTGAGCAAAACCTAATCGAAATACATCAGACTAGTTCGTCAATTAATAGGAGTTTGAGATCATTCAAAACTTATATTATATTCCAATAATTTCCCCCTTTTTTATGATGCCAAAACCATACACTAACCAAAAAATAGACTCAGATAAAGTACATCCAACACAAAAGTAAGGTAAGGGTTATAGTGTCAGTTCATAATATAAAAAATGAGCCCGGATAAAGAGTTACTATTGTCAGGTCAAGAATAGCAAGGCAATTTCGTTACTGTCAATTAGTTACAAGTATAGTCATTGCAATGCTATTACAAAAGAAAATCTCAGACTATCTAAGCAAGTTCAGCCTTGATCCAAAATCTTCTCTCAAACTCTTCGTGCATCATAACATGTTTCTTTAGTGTCTTCATTTCAGCTTCAAACCTTTCTTCAGATACTTCTTCAGGCTTCAGCTCATATGAATAGAATACTGACATCCGAGCTTCTGCGTCCGATCATACTGATTTCTACCATCAATGTAGTTATTTTCAATCTAGGCTTTCCTCTATTCATCTTCAATCTTCGAATAGTCTATGCTAAATTGTAGATTCTGCCAGGCAACTGGGTGTTTCATGAATCTCGGATCTGGACACTTGATAAGAAAATTTCCTCTGTCAGCAAGGTGCTTAATCAGAATGTATAGCTTGATGGTTCTATGCCTGACAAATTCCAAGAACATCTTGCCCTAAAATCTGGTTGTCTTAATGATGCCAATCTCTTGATGAAATCTACCTTAACATGTTCCCAATCACCTGATAGCTCAAGATAGAGAAGATCATTTTCATACTCGATCTTGGGTTTCCTCTCAACTGCAATAGCTCTTAAGATATTAGCTCTTCTTTTCCTTTTGCCAGTGATATTTCTTGTCCTTGGCATCCTATCAGCCATTCTTAAGATCCTTTCCTCATCTTCTTTCATCTTAATAGCCATTCTTTTCTGGCTTTCCGTGAGGGCAAATTCTCTTCTCTTCATTTCATCATCAATGATCTACTGTCCACGCTTGATATACTCTAGCATTTTCAAATCTGTTTAATTTGAGCAGTTTCCTATTCAGGAGTCAGTTTTGTGAATCTAAGACTCTGTCTCTTCTCTACTTCATATTCATCAAGTTGTTCCTGAAGCAGATCAACTTTCTGGTTATCTTCTTTGATCTGTTTAAGTTTGGCTGCTTCTAACTTCTTTTGAGCAATCTCTTCCTCTCTCTGAATTTTCTCAACCTCTGTTCTGTTGAGCTCTTCGTTTATCAGATAAGTGATGTCAAAGACGATTAGTACCATGATAGAGTTAGCTTGAATATGAGATTGTGCAATTTCTTCTTTTCTTCTTCAGCTCTAAGAAGAGCATCCTCTTCAGCCATTCTCATATGATCCACCATGTCAGTGGTATCAATTTCAATTCCTTGAAGGATGATGTTGTCTTCTTTCCCCTTCTCGGTTTTTCCTTCAGCGTGATGTTCTCCCATAACTTATGTTTCCGTCTAAATATCATGATTCAATGAGGGAAAATCCTAAGGCTATTTCTCAATTGTATTAAGCTCTTCTCCCTTTTTTGCATTATCAGAAGCCTCCAGAAAGATAGAAGGCGAGTAGAGAGTTCTTTGAAGGGCATTTGTTGAGATTAAATTTAAGCTCTCTGGGCTGCAACGTGAGCATGTTGTTCAGCAATTCGATCCTGAAGCGATCCACTTTTGAGTAAGTTGTGGAGATCACTACCTCGGCTAATTGCTTGGTGAGATCTAAGAGCTCAGTGCCTTTAGAGATTAGAGAGTGATAATGCTCTATATGAGTCTGAAGGTGCTGACAGGTGACCTTGTCAGAGACTCACATGACTCCATTTGGGAACTAATTTATGGAAGTTGTGAGCTTGGTGAAGTTGCAATGAGTGAAATCAGTGTTTTCCTTGAATTAGGTCATTACATCTGTTGGGCCTTCTGTTGGTCTAGAGACGAGCATTAGGTGTACCGGGATGGGGGGGATGAATACACCTGAAAGAAAATTCTTACTCAGAATGCGAAGGTCAGTAGAACTGAATATTACAACTGAACAAGTCAGTTGTCAGTAAAGCTTTCTGGATCGCGTGAGTAGAGAGTTCCTTTACTGAGTACAGTCTACTGACTTATGTCAGTGAACAGAAGTTCAGTATCAGAAATTGTGTGTGGAAGTGTAGCCCAAATAAAGCAACAATAAATCAGTTATGTCAGTGAACAGAAGTTCAGTTGAAAACCCGTTTTATGTTGTTTGATTTAAAGTCAGTGTTGTGCAATGTGAACAATTATCAATGCAATAATAAATCAACACAACCAATTTTTAAAGTGGTTTGGATACGCTGGATCCTATGTCCACTGTTCTGAATAAAGCAGGAGTTATTGATTAGCTTATACTGAGCAAGTCTCAGTCGATCTATTCACTGGACACATACGTTCTTGTTTGCTTATATTGAGCAAGTCTCAGTTAATCTGTATGCTGGACAGATATCTACTTATAGTCATAGTAACTTTACAATCTCAACCGTGAAGGTTTAAGTTTCTCCAACAATGAAGGAGTTCTTGCAATAAGAATAATTCACAAAGATGAACTCCTTCGAGGTTTCTAAGCTAATGATATTACAATAAGCACGCTTAGGTTAGAGAAGGGGAACTAAAGGATCTCTAGAGAGAAGAACTAAGATGATCTTTCAAATAAGCAAGTTCTTCAACTGCTTCAGGTCAGAAGGCAGCCTCCTCAGCTGAAAAAGAGGACTCAATAGAACAAGGGACTGCTCCTGAAGTTACAACTCCGATATCCAGGTCTCCACTAGACGTAGCCCCTATCAGCAGTCTTCCCTCTGCTGAGAAGACAGAGTCTCCAATTGATTTAGAGGAGATGGAGACTAGCACTAATGTCGAGATTCTTGGGTATGAGAATGATTTGCTTAAGGAAAGAGCAACCCAAGAGATCTCTGAATCTATTCCTAAAATCACAAGTCATTCTGACTTGGTGGATTTAGCCTACATGGCTAGACTTCAGATGCTGTTCACGTTCCAGGATTGGATCACTCTCAAGCGTCTAATCTGATTCAAGTCCTCAGAACTGCCGAACTCCGACGAGCTTCAGATTCGACAACAGATAGGCAACTCAGAGCCTGCTGACGTTTGCTCGACCGAGGATCTTAGGGCGGCAATGTTGGCACTGCTTGAATATAGAAACCCTTCAGCAACCATCCCTACTGAGGGTTCTTCTAGTTCCGATGACCAGGACCCACCGAGTGATGCAGGGCCTGAGAAGCCTGTTGAGGGTTCTCAATTGGAGGAGGGAGCTCAACCCTCAGCTGATCAACCTATCAGCTCTCTTCCTCCTGGCTCGGTGGCTACAGGAACCTCTCATGACTCTGACCCAGGACAGCTTTTGCTGAGGTCTACTTATGAGATTGCCACTCTTGTGAAACGCCGAAAGTCGAAATCAGTAGCCAAGGCGCTCCGAAACGCAGGGGCCACAAAATCGTCTACTTGCAAGGAATGTTCATAAAGTCTGGAAAAAAGGCTATAACAGCTCAGTGCGAGGAACTCAGAGCACTGAAAGCTTCAGTTCAAAATTCTCAATTCCCTGACTTCTCATCTATCCTCAAGGGTGCTCTAGCCGCACAGAAAGCTGATTTTGACGCTCAGCAAGAATCCATTCAATGATCAATGACTGCTGCCCATACTTTTCTTCTTGAATATTTCAAGATAGCGCAGTCGCCTAGTTATATGTCTGGTCCCAAAGAAATCTCAAGTGTAGGAACTATTGGATTTCGTTCCCCGGTGACATATTTCTTTTCACTGTCAAAGTAAACGTAGCAACATCGACATCCGTTATAGCTTACTTTAATAAAAGCATACCTGAACTACCCATAGTCTATCTGGTGTAGGGTTTTTACGACTCACTTTTTCTAAGTAATGGGGAAGAGGACCGAAACATGCCACTGAAAGAGTCTACTGAGACAAAGATGGGTCAAATTCTACAGGATCAAACCTATGGGACTTAAGGAATGATATAAAAAAAAGAGGGAAAAAGAAATGAATATTAAATAAAAATGAAGGAGCAGAACCTGTTCCCTTTTTATTTCAATTTCATTTTATAAGGGCCGTATGAAGTTTCAAATTTTTTTCTGGAGGAACTAGATCGGAAAAAGAGGGATTCTAGTTGTAAGATATCTACTGAAACCTACCCACCTGTGTCGGCTTTGGGTATAGGTACCCTTTTGTTTAAAGGTTCTTCCTGGAAAAGGAAGATTAACACACTTTTATCTTATAACAAGAGTGGAGACCTCCTGTACCTTCAAACAAGTCGGTATATCTACACCGCTATTGGGACCAACGAAACTAGACTTGCACAGGCTCACTCAGGCTCATGAACTCAGAATCTCTACTATTCAGAAGGAGTGTGAGGTGAAGATAGATGCTAAGCTGAAGGAAATCCTAGACCTTGTAGGCTCCTCTCACCACAAGTATGGTGAAGATCTCATTACTGAGAGGAATGATCTACACGAAGATAGATGCTAAGCTGAAGGTCTTCAGAAGACTTTGGACAAGCTTAATACTGCCTATCAAGCCCTCAATTCCAAAGTTATCTCACTTCCCAACCCTGGCGTATTGGATAATGCCAAAAAGGGGGAAAAAATAGTCAAAAGGGAAAAGGTCAGTTCAGAGGACCCAAGTTATATCTGATCCCACTGCCTTGATTCCAATGGCTGAGGGGGAAAAATTTGAGACAGAGGGTATGGCCCAGGGTGTCTCAGGTAAACGAGATGTAGGTGCTGAGACTGGCCCAAGTGGCTCAAGACCCAAAGAGGCAGGTAGGGGTGTAAAGGTTCGGATCGGTTTGGTTTTTTATGTATTTTAGGAACCGAACCGAACACATATAAATAGTTCGGTTCGGTTCGGTTCGATGGGTTTTTCAATATCAGAACCGAACCGAACCGCTTATAAATGGTTTGGTTCGGTTCGGTTCCTCGGTTCACCTTTTTATTTTTTTATTTATTTTTAAATCCTAAATAATGCAAGAATAATAGTTTGTAGGGTTTCACTCATTCCAAACTCATAAGTATAGAGTTGTTACTCCTTTCTCTTCATTTATATAGATTAAAATTGATCTTAACTTAAATCTAATATCTAAATTCAATAATATTCTCATATAAGGACAAATATTAAATAAAAAATTAAAATATATGATATTGGTTCGGTTCGGTTTGAACCGTTCAAAAATTCTTGGAACCGCGAACCCAACTGAATATAAACGGTTTCTAAAAAAATAAACCGAACCAAACCTCGAAACCGAACCGAACCGCATTTTTCGGTTTGGTTTGGTTCGGTCCGATCGGTTTCACGGTTTGGAGCGAAACCATTTACACCCCTAGAGGCAGGAACAGACACTTCTGACTCTCAGAAACATATTAAAGAAGTTGCCGAATTCTTGGAGGGGGACTCAGAAGATGAAGAAGAGCCTCCTCTGCCTCCACCGAGTATCTGGAAAGGGAAAGAAAGTACTGAAGCTTCCTACACCTCGCCTTAAATCCCTGAAAAGATACATCATTCCAGCTGAACAAGCTCAGATTGAAGCATATAAAAAATTAACAAGAGAGTTTGCAGAGGCTGAGGTAGCTAATAAACCGACGAAGGCTCCCACTAAGGCCGGTACCAAGGTTCCTGCAAGGAAATCAACTAAGAGGCCGGTTGCCCGGAAGCTTACCGTCAGTGATGAAGCAGATAGAGAAAAAGAAAAAGCGAGGGAAGCTTAAAAGAAGAAAACTACTGAATCCCAACAGCAAGATCAGAAGAAGAGAGTTGAGCCGACGATCGAAGAAATGATTAACTTCAGCATTATTGCTCTGGACAAAAGAGATGAATATCACCATCTTGAAGAATTCAGAAGGCAAGAAGCTCTAGGAGAAGAGAAGGCAGCTGAAGAGGCTAGAGAAGCTGAGAGGCTGAAGCCAAGACCTCCTCCACCGAAGGACAGGGATATTCCAACTACTTCAAAGTTCAGGAGAGGCCGCAGACCCAATGATTAGAAGATACATAGGTGGCCTCAAGTTGATAAATGGATGCATTGGGAGAGGACTCAGCTGTGGGAAACTCTCAAAGCTGAGTTTATCAAATGCTACTATGTCTGGAAGTTTTGGCCTGACACTTCAAAGAATGATACCTTTGATGATTGGATTTATAAATGTGACAGTGAGATCTACAATATAGTCGAGAAAGCCATTGAAGATGATGTTAATGTTCAAACTCCGGCTTTCAGGACTCTACCCCCACCTCAGAAACTTGACGGATCTCTATACACAGGTGTGATTGAAGGCAAAATCAGAAGATCAGTCTTAGCTCTGGATCTTGATCCTGACAATTATGAAGATAAGCAGAAGATTCAGAAGTTGAGAAGAGATACGTTCAAGATGTATGGACTCCCTCTGCCCGAAGACAAATCGAATGACTTTAAGGCAAGGATTCAGCGCTTCAGGAAGCTGTCTTGATAGGTCTATCTTTAGCTCCTAGTATAGCAAGTGATGTAATTGTACTGATTTCTCATATGTATATATATATATATATATATATATATATATATATATATATATATATATATATATATATATATATATATATATATATATATATATCAATACATCAACTGTTAGTTGGCCTAACAATCTCTTATTGTCTCCATGGCCTACTTTGTCTTACTTTAACACTTAGAATCACCTAAGTGATTACTGACTCACACACTCACGGCTTATCTGTGTTTGTCTATTTTTGCTCAGATTGATTGATGTCTAGGGGGAAGCTATGTTGGGAGAATTTTTTTTTGTGAGATAATTTTGTAAACTCCCAACGGTCCTCAGTAGATTAGAAACTAGAAAGTGCAACTTCACTGATTCTTCTGGTAATATTTGTAAGGAGTCCGCACCTGATAGTTTATAGTGTTAGATAGCTGATAATGATAGGTTTTAGCATCATCAAATAGGGAAAAATTGTTCGGAGATGATTCAGCAGTAGAATGTTTAGAAGATTTGGTTGATCCCAAAACCCTATGTTGATTGGTGAACCATTTCTTTGTATTTGTAACGCCTTGGTCTCTAAGAGTTTCAGACTCAGTAGATTTGCTTTCAGCATGGTCCCAGGCTCAGAAGTTATGTCTGCTAATCCTCACTAGACTTTCCGCCTCTGTACCATGGAGTGAAGATTCAGTAGTGCTGGACTCAGCAGGAGCTGCATACTGAAAGGTGTTCAAGAGTCTGTAGAATTTGACTCAGCAGGAGCAGTTTAATGAACTTAGAGTCGACCTTCAGTAGAGTTGAACTCAGCAGGAGTATAGTACAGAATCCCGGGTCAGACTCAGCAATGGTCTGACAGTTGTCTTAACTGTCAGTGGTCTTCAAATAATTAATCAGTGGAGTTATCCGAGGTCGTACACATCAGATAAGTCAGCTTCAACATCTACCTTGAAGTCTGAATGTCTCAACAACTTTCTGCACTTCGACCAATGACAAGCAACCAGCTGTTAAAGTAACTGGTAAAAGCCTCAAGTCAACCACTTTCCTGAAAAAGATAGTGGACTCTGCCGAATTTCGAAAGAGCCGTTAGCTACCCAAATAGAGTGACACGTGGACAATTCGTCTCCAACAGATCTATCCATAGCTCACCTCTATAAACAGAGGGAAAATCAAATCATTGAAGATATATATATGATACACAACATGATATACAAGAACAGAGCATCAAGCAAACAAGAACACAAGCTTTCCGCAACGAATTGCAGAGAAAACAGCCAACCGCGAAAAGCACTCACACTGCTCTAAGGGAACTCAAGCTTTCATAGAATCAAAGCCTCTAGCATCCAAGAGAAGAACACGAACCCAGAGAGATTAACCCTTTCTTGTTCCCTTTCCCTTTAACCTAAGCTCAACTGAATTTATATATAGCTTAGAACCAAAGGAGTTCATCTCTTGAATTGTTCTTATTGTTAAGAATTCCTTCATCGTTGGAGAAACATTCAAACATATTTTTTTTTGACTTTGTAAACTGAGACTTGCTCATTATAATCACAAGGATGTGTTTGTCCTGTGTACAAACCGACTGAGACTACCTCAGTATAATAAAATAGTCTCCTGCCTTGTTCAGGACAGTGGACGTAGGATTTTGGATATCCAAAACAACTTTAAAAAGTCGCTGTGTCATTTTACTGTTGCATTGATTTACTGTTCATTAGAAAACCGTTTACAAAATCATTTAACAGAGTTTCTGTAATAAGTGCACTAATTTACTGAAACAATTTTATTAAACAAACATTTTCTAACTAAACTGAATCAGGCCTACAGAATTTCGCACGCTACTGAACTTCTACTGAACGATACTGAATTCTGACATCAGTCGGCTAGCAGACCTCAGTACAGTAAGTCACTATGTCCACGCGATCTAGAATTCAGTAGACAATCTCCATAAATCGGACTCTTCGCGTTCAAGTTTGAGAAAAAGGTTTTCAGGTGTATTCACCCCCCCCCCTCTACACCTAAACGTTTGACTCGGGACCAACATTCTGGAACTTGTCAGTTCCTATGTAGCAAGCTCATATCATGGTTTTCAAAGAAACAACACTCAATAGCTACGTTCAGTAGTGAAGCTGAATATTTGGATGCTGGAAGTTGCTATGTCCAAATCATATTGCTTCGACAACAACTAAGAGATTATGATAACAGTCAAGATGAAGTGTCATTCTACTGCGACAATACATGTGCTATAGCGATAACACATAATCTTGTTCTTCACACGAGATGAAAGCACGTGGATATTAGACATCACTTCATCAGAGATCATGCAGAGAAGAAGGATATCAAAATGAATAAAATCCATACTAACAAGCAAAGGGCTGATATCATGACTAAACCTCTAGCTGAGACCAGATTTAGAGAACTCTCAGTAGAATTAGGTTTACTGGATCTTACCGACTCCGTGCAGTATCGCTATAATGGTATCAACAGACTACTATGTTCAGCTGAGGTTTGCGTGTCCTATTCAGTATTTAAGATTCAGTACATGCATTATTTCCCGCCATTGATTTCTGAAGGATGTCTTTAATAAAATGGTTTTCATTAAAAGCACAACATTCCATATACTGATTGTGGCGCATTTAATGCACGTCATCTCTTGTTACTTTATTAGCGATTGATACGTAGGTCGAGATTATAGGCGGCATAATAATCATTACTGTTAATAACGTAAAATTTCAACCGTCTAATTTACAAGTGAGATTGCATCTCAACTGTCTGCTAAATAAAGCATTCAAATTCATATCTTCGTATATCTTACTTGATCATATCAATATCATACTTTCTGCTATTATCGAACTCTTAATGCTCTGCATAACTAATCTGCATTCGACCTCTACTATATTAGAGCACTATATCATTCGGTAAATCTCTAATTCTACTCTGCAATCACTAACTTACTCTATTTTTAAGTGCTAACATATGCTTTGCGGAATTCCTACAACGGCATCACCAACTGGGAACACAGTACTGATTCCTTTAGACATGGACGAGATACTGGCAAACAACTGAGTCTTGTTTGAACCTGTTATGCCCTTCCGTTAATGTGGGATTCCCTACATGGAGTCAATCTATGAAGCTCTGTCCATTTCATGACTTGAGAGATTCCTCACAAGACGCCCCCACTATTGGTTTTCTAGGCAAGTCATGGAGTTCTTCTTTAACTTGTGTCGTGATGAGGATAATATCAAGGATATCTCAAATATCATCTATCAGCAGCAAGTTTCACCGAACACTTGGATTCCGAAGAATGCTAAGTTAGACATTCAGGAGAGCCTGATCCAAAGCTTCAACTTACCTGATGAAGGTGTCTGTCCTATATGTTAACAGGAGACTGAAATCAACACGTACCTTCGACGTTTCAGTGGCAAGAAGGATATATAGTTCAAGGCCGCATTTGCCAAGCACAAGTTGCTGCTAGAATATAGGGGGCTTGCTTACATAGTATCTCACATACAGACAAGCTCAGTTGGATCATTCGACTAACTATCAAATATTAAAATTCATTTGATGATGGTGATAGTAAATAGGGCCAAAATGAACTGGGTACAATTTCTTACACATGAATTCAATGCCCAAAGCAAGAAGTTTATAGTGAATGATGAAGGGAACATGACACTTTCATCTATTGGGAAATTACTCTATGGGAGCAGAGTCTCTATTATGATTGAAGACGTATGCATCGGCAATTCTGCCTTCGCAGCCTGATGTTTGATCAGAAGTTCGTAAATTCCCAAAACTAAGAAGCAGCTGAAAAATCTATTGGACGTGATGTGGTAGAGAAGTGTTCAACTCCAGCCACTCCGGTACCTCGTCTAGAGCCATCCTGTAAGAAGAGAAAGTTGGCTAAGAAAGAGGAAACTCCTACACCCGTCATTTAGCAGCTTGATATGCAGGATTCAGAGTCTCGTAAGGAGGATGCCACTCAAAAGATAAGGTAAAGAGGATCGATTCTGAAGAAACTCACTCTGAACAACTCATTGGATCAGACATTCAGCAAACTGCAATCTCACAGGGTGAAGCAACTCTACCAGAAACTGTTCTAAGATAAAACAACACAGCAGTTGATGAGATCGCCGAACAGATTCTAGAAACACTAGATCATCCTGATCTAGTTGATATCGCCATTCGGGCAAGAGAACAGATACATTTGAGATTCCTCACTTGGGAACTTCTTAAAGGGACGATGCAGATTAGGACTATCCTTACTCTAATGTCCTAAGAGCAGAAACTGCAGAGAGAAATAGGATATGGAGAGCCTGCAGACGTTGGCGCTATGGATGATTTGAGAGCCATAATGTTATTTCTTCTAAGTGAGAAGAGTGGCACTAATGTTTTGACTCAGCCACAAACTCACATGGATGATGATGAAGCTGACAAGGACTCAGCACCCAAGGATGCAGACCAGGGAGGATATGCTGAGGGAAAATCTCCCAATGATGATGATGATACACCACCTCCACCTTCATCATCTGGTGTCATCGTTGCTAACCCTCCTTCTTCCTCGAGGTAGCAGATCACAACAACTGAGAAGAGACTCAATGAATCGAGCTACCAAGATGATGATATATCTGATACCTCAACTAAGTCGTTCAACAAGGGACTGAAGAGACATGGACACAAGAACAGGTTTTTTTGCAAAGATGTCCATATCAAGTGGTCCTAGTATACTAAAGCTCAAATTGAGAAGTTGAATGTCTTAATCACTGAAGTACAGAAGGTCAGTACTCCGATTGTACCAAATACTGATATGATCCTCTCCCGGTCATTAGAGACACAAAAGAGTGACTTATCAATGCAATTTCAACAACTCCTCGAAGCTTAAGCAAAGTCATTTACTGAGAAGCTTACTACTGCTATAACATGAGCTTAAACAGGCAAAAGAAGAATGCAACAGTGTCCGTCAGTCACTAACTGAACATGCGAATGTAGGTCAAGAAATCCAAAAAGAGTCCATCAATCTAGTCAAGGACTATCTCAAGAAAATCGATAATGCTAAGTCAGAACTCCTGGAGACTATCATAACTTCTCATGAAAGTGAATGAGAGAGATATACAGATACAGTCTCTAATATGGATGCCAGAGTTGGACAAGTTCAGCTTGTAGTAGAGAACCTTCAGACCAAGGTAACTACCCTCTCCACCCTCTTTTCTAACTTTACTGATGCCAAAAACGGGGAAGGAAGTAGTAAGGACTCAAAGTTGAAGAGATCGCTACAGCTGAAAGAACCCTTCAATAGGATAAGGAGGAAGGAGATAAGGATTAAGGAGATAACAGGGAAGATATTCAGAATCAAGAAAGGCAAATAATGATTCCTCATGTCTCAATTGCTGGAGGATCCAGAGAAGGATCCTCAACACAAGCAGCAATTGAAGAAGTAGCTAAATTTGCTAACAAGCCGTTAGTAGAAGAAAAAGAAGAGCTTATTCGAGATGAAGCTAAAGGCAAGAAAGAAGCTCCACGCTCTCTTACTCCACCTCCAAAAATTCCAAAGGTCAAATGCCCAGAAGAGCAGCAGGAATATGACAGAAAATATGCTAAAGATCTAATTGCTGAAGAAGAAGCTAAAGCTGCCAAGAAGCTAAAGAAGATTCTATAACCATTGCAGCACTTGTACCAATGCGAACCAGGTCTATCATCCAGAGGCAAATAATGATAGAATAGGAGGAGAAAATCAGTTACCTTCCTCCACGTATGTAGTTGCAGCTTTGATTGTTTCTCGCGTCTTAGACCTTCTGATCTGTGTCCAGGCCCTTTGTTTCCTCCGTGTGGTCAGAGAACTGAAGAAAAAATGAATATTGTCTCTATCTCACTCGCGTATATCGTCTGTGAGAATATGAATGTGTGTCCTGTTTATGAAAAGAATAATAATATACATAAGCTTCAAAAACCAATATTATATTAATATTTGTAGCCCATTAATTTAATTATACTTCTAATGGCCTTCCACATAATAAATCCATAATATAATAAATTAATATTCTGGGCTACATCTATTTATCAATTAATTAGCCCATCCAATTAATTCCTGATAAATAAAATTAATAAATAATATAAAATACTTTAATCCATTAATAATGATTTTTAAGAGACAATATTAACTAGGGAACTAATTGGGCCAGATCAGAGATCTAATACAAGAAATAAAGTCGGGCCTAATATTAATTAATTATCTATGCTCTGCGCATAGCAAAATTAAGTAAAGAACATAGATTCATTCCACTAGAGAATCCGTACTGACTTACCCCCTTTATCCCAACTTGAGCATGGGCTAGTATTTCAGATTTAATCAATCCCCGCATTTAAGATAGAAATATCTGTATATTAATAATGCCCATTGACAACTTAAATTAATTAATATTTTATTATATTCCTAAGTAGTACTACTTGACCTTACTAACATACTTGAATTTCATCAACCGGCTGAGTTTAGTGTGTTAATCCTTACGAGTTCCTCAAGGGATATTATCAACCCATTTGACAAGGATATGGATGCAAAACACAGACAACCAGCCCGAGCCACAAATAACTACTAACAGATAACCAGTCTGAGCTACAAATAACTACTAACACCCAATATATAGATTCGGTCGCGATGAAGTTCACCATAGTAGGTCAAAGTGATAGCTAGATAAATGCACTCAGCTGAAGTCTTACCAAGCTTAAGATCAGCTAGGTCACCGAGATCTTAGTTCTTCACAAAGGTCAATCAGGAGAACACACCTCACTGTGATCCATCCATTAGTACACTACCTTAAGTGTACCAGTATAGACAACCAGCCAAGACAAGCCACTTCTTATATAAAGTGTAGCTCAAACCGATAACTTATCCTTAAGTTGTCTCAACTGTGATAACTGTTTATATCTTATCAGTTCAACCAATTGTGTAGTCTTCGGTGATACCCGACACACTACACAAATCTAACTTTTATACAAGATAAATGACTATAGTGGAAAGGAAAAACACATTGTATACAAGCATAAAATTTGCTTCCAGCTTACAAATCTCAACAATTCTCCCACTTATACTAAAGTAAACTTTTAGTATACAATGTGTCAGTTATTGTACTAACTAGTATAAACAAATCAGCTATCTATCACTGTGACTTCTCCCACTTTTACACAAGTTTTTGCAGGTCTAAGTTGGGGGCAAACCTACCACTCCTAAGCCACAAACATGCTTCTCATAAGCGAGAATTGGTAAGCTCTTCGTGAATGGATCAACTAGATTTTCCTCAGTGCCGATCTTCTCTATGACCACGTCTCCTCGATTGACGTATTCTCGTATAATGTTGTACTTTCTGTCTATGTGTTTAGATGCCTTGTGAGATCTGGGTTCCTTTGAATTTGCCACTGCACCTGAGTTATCACAATAAATTGTGATAGTCTTAGGAAAATTTCGAACAATATCAAGATCTAGGAGAAAATTCTTGAGCCAAATGCCTCTTTTGATGCTTCTGAAGTAGCTACATACTTTGCTTCCATGGTTGAGTCCTCAATGAATTTCTACTTTGCACTCATCCATGAGATGGTTCCACCTCCCAAGGTAAACACATAATCCGTGGTAGACTTCTTCTCGTCTCTGTCACCTTGGAAATCCGAGTCTGTATAACCCAAAGGCACTAGACAGTCTGACTGATAAATAATTCTATAATCTCTAGTCCGTTTAATGTATATGAGAATATTTTTTACCGCAATCAAGTGCGCTTGTCAATGATTAGACTGATATCTTGAGACCATGCCTACAACATATGAGATATCTGGTCTCGTACAAAGCATTTCATACATAGTATACCGACAGCTGAAGCATATGGTACCAGCTCTTATTTTCTATCTCTTTAGGTAATTTAGGGCACTAATTATAGGATAGAAAAATGCCATGTCTGAAAGGTACTGAACCTTTCTTGGCATTTTGCATGCTAAAACGAGTAATAACAATATCAATGTAGGATGCTTATGACAAACTTAACATCCTTTCCTGGCGATCTCGGATAACTTTGATCCCAATGATTTAAACAGCCTCACCTAAGTCCGTCATTTGAAACTGCTTGGATAACCACGTCTTTATGTTTGATAACACTTCTACATTGTTTCCAATGAGAAGGATGTCGTCTACGTAAAGTGCAAGAAACACCACTGAACTGTTAACATAGATACGGTGCACGCACACCTCGTTAGGGCAAGATACAAAACCATATGCTTTGACTACTTCATCAAAACAGTGGTGCCATAACAGGGAAGCTTGCTTAAGTCCATAAATAGACTTCCTAAGCTTCCAAACTAGATTCTCTTTGCCCTCTTTCAAATACCCTTCTGGTTGTTTAATGTATATGTCTTTACCTTCTTCAGGGTGCCCGTTTAAGAAAGCGGTCTTAACATCCATCTGCCAGATCTGTAGGAGCATGTGAGCTGCTATAGCAAGGAGAAACCGAATGGAATTGATCTTTGCTACAAGCGAGAAGCTCTCCTCATAATCAATACCCTCTTTCTGCGTAAACCCTTTTGCCACTAGCCTACCTTAAATGCCACGATCTCTCCATTCGGTCCTCTCTTTCTCTTTTATACCCACTTACTACCAATAGCCTTGCACCCCTCAGGTAATTCTTTGACCTCGTATATAACCATATCAGTTATGGACTCAAATTCCGAGTCCATGGCGACTCGCCATAAATCTGCATCTATATCTCCCACTGCTTCGTTGTATCTATATCTCCCACTGCTTCATTGTAGGTTCACAGATCCATGGTATCTTTTTCATCTATTAGCAGATGATCAGACGTCTCTCCAGTGAACATATATCGATCAGACCTCAGGGATGATCTTGACTCAAGACTCGTGGAGTACTATCTTGCACAACTGGTTGTTCAAGTGGAACTCGAACACCTTGTAATTCCTCGAGGATAATGTCAACTCGAGACTTGAGGTTACTTAAACCTCCTCTAATAACCGAGCATTGGTGCTAAAAATGATCTTCTATTCCTTAAGATCATAAAAGTAACCACCCTTCATTTCCTTGAGATACACTATAAACAACATAAACAACATACACTATGAACGTGGCTCCAACATGCCGGCCTGCTTATTCAGCACATAAGCAGGACACCCCCAAATCTTTATATGGAGCATATTGGGCTTTTGCCCGCTCCACAACTCGACCGGAGTCGTGTTAACCGACTTGGATGGCACATGGTTAAGTAAATACCACAGTCTCAAGGGTAAATACCTAAAAGCAAATTGGCTAAGTTGCATAAGTCATCATCAACCTAACCATCTCTAAGAGAGTTCAGTTCCTTCTCTCTGACACACCATTATGTTGAGGTGTGCCCGGTGCTATCAGCTGGGATGTAATCCCACATTCTGTCTAGTAATCCTTGAACTCGTTGGATAGGTATTCCCCACCACGATCAGATTGCAGTGTTTTGATTTCTTTACCTAACTTCTTCTCCACTTCTACTTTGAACTCCTTAAAGGTTTCGAAGCAATCCGACTTGTGGCGAAGAAGGTAAACATATCCATACATCTAGTAGTCTTCATTAAATGTGATGAAGTACATATACCCTCCACGAGCTTGTGAGACATAGGTCCACACAAGTCAGAATGAATCAAACTGAGTGCTTTTGTGGCTTTATGACCCTTTTTCTTAAAAGGCCTAGTCACCATCTTTCATTCTAAGCAGGATTCGCAAGTTGGAAACGGTTCCAATTGGAGAGACTCCAATGATCCATATTTCACCAACCTTTAGATCCTATTCAGATTGATGTGACCTAGTCGTATATGCCATAGATAAGTTTGATTTACCTCAGAAGATCATTTTCTCTTCTTATTGTTTGATGATAAGAAAGCAACATCAATAGATGTACACAGATTAGACGTAATAGTATACAAAGATCCATTTAAAAGCCCATTGCAGATAAGATCCTTCCCTTTTGAAATCAAAATTTGATCATCAAAAAAAGATCTATAACCATCCACAACAAAAAGTTTAGAAACAGAAATAATGTTTCGCCTAAACTCAGGCACCAATAAAACATCTCTTAATACTAAAGTAGAGACTAAAATAGGTAAATGTAAATCTCCTATGGCAACAGCTGGAACTCAGAATCCATTACCCATGGAAACCACAACCTCGCCATTAGCCAAAACCTTTTTCTTCAGGAACCCCTGCAAAGTGTAACAAACATGATCAGTTGCTCCAGAATCTACTACCCATTTATGGATAGATGCGGAAGCAAGAACAATCTCAGTTACTAAGGTGATGTGTGTACCTTTTTGTGTTGCCTTGAAGTTTGGACATTCAGTCTTCCAATGTCCAACCTTACCACACTTGAAACACTTTCCCTTAGATTTTGGAATGCCTTCGGTAGGTGCTAACTTTCTTGAAGTTCGTAGCCTTCTTGCCCTTTTTTTGGAATCCATCTTTCGAAGGGTTTCTTGAGCTGCTAGTAGTGTTCAAGACTTGGGTTACCTTACCCTTACCCTTACCCAAGATTTCTTCAACAATGATTAACTCACTCGAAAGTTCATTCAGAGTATGGTTTTCCTTGACATCACTACATTTAGACGAAAAATTCTCGTATGACTTAGGTAGTGAATGCAAAATGATATCTATCTCGATCACAAGGTCCAGGATACCACCAACATTTGCAAGCTGATCTAGCAACTCTATCATGTGTAAAATATAATCCTACAAGGATGCACCTTCAGCCATACAACAAGTCGTAACCTGCTTCAAGAGATGAAATCTTTGAGATCTATTAGTCTCACAAAACTTTTCGGCGATGGAATCCCATATCACCCCGCATGGGGTGTATTCTCATACTGTGAAGAAAGAAAATCAGTCATAGTAGATAGAATGACAAAACGGGTCTTGTAATTATCCTCTAACCACTTCTCCGATTCCCTTATCTTCTCTTCAGTCGCCCCTTCTTCAATGATTTTGGGTTCAGGGTACTGAGAACATAACTTATTTTCTCAGTTTGGAACAAGAGTGTAAGGTTTCTTTTCCACTCCTTATAGTTGTGTGGACCTATTAGAAGTCGGCTCATTGGGCCATTAATTACTGCTTGAACAGACATCCGAAATAAAATTTAAAAGCATATAACAAACTTATATTTGCACATAATTTGTAATTAATCATCATTGTAACCTTTTGTAAAAACAATGATATTAAGAATCTCGAACAGCTCTAGGAATTCCACTCGTAAGCCACGCAGGTGGATGTTTACTAATGTAACCCAAGACCAAGCTATTTACCTAGCTCTTTAATTCCAATCCATGCCTAGGTTCTTAAGACGAATGGAATTAATAGTTCTATATGCTGGACCATGTCACTATTAAGATTAAAACGCGGGAAGGGGCTTGAAGGAAAGTAAATTGTACCCGCGGTGACATCTAAGCATTGACCATTAGATTACCAAAATAGAATCAAATTCTCAAAATTGACAAACTAACGAGAACCATGCCGCATTCAATTTGATCTAATTATCTATCATATTTAATTATTATCTTCTAGAGTACTCGTGATTACTAGGCACGCAAGCCACGCAGGTGGATGTTTACGGCTTTGCTCCCACTACTCAATAATAATTACATATTACTTTTAGAAAACTCATCTTAAAAAACTTGTAGCTCAAAGATGCAAGCAAGCCACACAGATGGACGTTCACTAACATAATCTTACTATTTTTGTGTTGTGTCGAATTAAATGGATGTCCGATTAAGTGTTTAATATTCAATTTAATAGAGTCTAATTAAACATTTAATTTTAAATTTTTTTTAGTCTTTCTATTCAAAATGTTTGTTTAGATTCATGCTTAAGCAAATAAATCCTAAAGCGTGCTTTTCTAAGAGCATATAATAAAATATGCTCACGAAAAATAAACATGCTTAAAACGACGTAAATCCTATTTTTATGCTTTTCTAAGCGCAATTAAACACGTAATTGTATGATAAAGTATAATAATAAATAAATGCGCAAATAGGAAATAAAACGTCATTATCAAGTTTAAACATACAGATAAAAATTAAAATTATATCTGTTACATATACTGTTCAAAATACAACTCTTCAAAATCACGAAATGCATCGAATCTGCCTTGAAAACTGCTTCCCGAGAAACTTCCACGTCAGCATGATATATCCTCATGTCAGCACCGTGTGGCACCACATCAGCTAGGGCTGACATCGGCGTGCCACGTCAGCGCGTCTACTTCATCACGAAACAGTAGCGACACCATCGCTCTGCACAGCACCGTTCGACACCATTGCCACCATAGGCGGCCTCCAACCGCCATCCAACACCGCGACATACCAACCCCGCGCCGTTGCCTGCAGAGTCGTTGCAAGTGCGAAACAGCAGAGCATCAACGCGCGACTGAAAACACGAGCAGTCGCCGCCGTGCACTCTCTACCTTCGCTCTGGTCGTCCTCAACCTCCTCTTGGTAGTCCCGACATTGCCCAGACGTCTGCCGTGAGGAACGACGGTCGCCATCCTTGCAAACACGAAGAACACGCTCTGGCCATTGCCGTCATCTTCAACACCCAAATTCTCTCTTTTCGAGCTGCGATTCAATCAATTGAAAGAGGGAAAATGTAATTCGAACATTCATAACCACCATGTTAAGGAATCCGACTGAGATTAGTTCATTAATTTCCCGAATTTCAAACGATTCGCCGGAAAGAATTCATACTGAGCAACAAACTCAGATGTTAATTCCGGTCGTATCTGGATCAGATGATCCCATACAACATATCAATAAGAAGCCCGCGAGACGAGGACTCTAAAGGTTTAAGCCGATCGTCGATCGAATGTCGAATGCGTCGGGAATTACTGCAAGATGCGGCGGCACCATAGAAAATTGGGGCTGTCGGCCAATTTGGGCTTTCTTCTCTATCTCAAATTTTGTGCCACCCAGACCAAAATTACAGTACAAAACAGAGAATTTAAGTATACACATTGGTCCTATCAACTACTCGTGGTTTTTCTCATGAAAAAACGTTACAAAGGGGTCAAAATTGTGGCTCGCAGGCCGCCCCACACACGAAAGTAACCCGATAACGACGATAAAACCTTAATCATCCTCGTACAAAAGGAAAAATTAGAGCCTAAAAATCGTGGCTCTGATACCAACTGATAGAAGAGGAGGAAATAATCAGTTACCTTCCTCCACATATATTTTTGCAGCTTTGATTGTTTCTCGCGTCTTAGACCTTCTGATCTGTGTCCCGGCACTTTTCTTCCTCCATGTGGTCAGAGAACTGAAGAAAAAATGAATACCGTCTCTCTCTCACTCGCATATATCGTCTGTGAGAATATGAATGTGTGTCCTGTTTATAAACATAATACTAATATATATAGGCTTCAAAAACTAATATTATATTAATATTTGTAGCTCATTAATTTAATTATACTTCTAATGAGCTTCTACATAATAAACCTATAATATAATAAATTAATCTGTTGGGCTACATCTATTTACCAATTAATTGGCCCAGTCAATTAATTCCATATAAATAACATTATTAAATAATAGAAAATACATTAATCCATTAATAATGATATCTGAGAGACAATAAATAACTTGACAAATAATTGGGCCAGATCCGGGATCTAATACAAGAAACAAAGTCGGGTCTCAAATTAATTAATTATCTATGCTGAGCCTAGAGCAAAATTAATTAATAAACATAGATTAATTGCACTTGAGAATTCATGCTGACTTAGCCCTTTATCCCAAATTGAGCATGGCCTTGAATTTCAGACTTAATCAATCCCTGTATTTAAGATAGAAATATCCGTCAATTAATTAAGCCCAATGACAACTTAAATTAATTAACTTCTTATTATATTCCTAAGTAGTACCACACGATTTTATTAACACAATTGAACTTAATCAACCGGCTGGGTTTAGTGTGCTAAACCTTACGAGTTTCTTAGGGGATTTTGTCAACCCATTTGACAGGGATATGGATGCAAGATACAGACAACCACCCTGAGCCACAAATAACTACTAACACATAAGATACGTAGATCCGATCGCGATGACATTCATCACAGCATGCCAAAGTGATAGCTAGATAAATGCACTCAGCAGAAGTCTTACCAAGCTTACGATCAACTAAGTCACCGACATTTGGGTTCTCCACAAAGGTCAGTCTGGAGAACACACCTCACTATGATCCATTAGTACACCACCTTAAGTGTACCAGTATAAACAAGAAGCCAAGACAAGCCACTTCTTAACTAAATTGCACCTTAAACCGACAACTTATCCTTATGTTATCTCAGCTGTGATAATTGTTTATATTTTGTTAGGTCATCCAATTGTATAGTCTTCTGTGATACCCGACACACTACACAAATCTAACTTTTATACATGATAAATGACTACATGTGCAATATATATATATATATATATATATATATATATATATATATATATATATTAGATAGGGAGAATAAAACTGTGAAAGGAAAAACACATTGTATACAAGCATAAAATTTGCTTCCAGTATACAAAATCCCAACAGATAAGATCCAGGACTACAAAAGCCAAAGAAATAGAAAAGCCAAAGAAAATTCAAAAGTCTAAATCATCTGAAGCGAAAGACTCTGAAGCTGAGACAGAGACTACGTGTAAAACGCATGCACCCCCTACTACTCTATCTAAGAAACAACTTGCTGAACAGAATGAGTTATGGGATGCATGTGAAAGCGGGATGAATATAACTGTTGAAGCTATACAGATTAGTGAAGCAAGAGAGAGAATTCATCTTGCTGATCTTAAAGCTCTCAAGGAAAGAACTGAGGAAGAGGCCAGAGAAAAAATCCCAGTTAAGACTAGAGAACTTCCTACAACATCCAAATTCTACAGACCAAGAGGAACAAATGATCACCTCCAGCATATTCTACATCCTCACAGAGACAGTTGGATACCAGGAAGCTGAACCGGAGATGGGAAGAGATAAAGTTAGATTTTATCAAAAGCTTCTACGTATGGAAATCAATGGAAATGTCAACGGATCCCGATGTAGTTTTCAGAGACTATCTTATCATTTATGAAATGGATCTATTTGCTGAATTTCAAACTATCCTAGACGGTAATGGTATTCCATTGAAAGCTCTTGAATTCAAAGTTCTCTCTCCTCCAAGAACTAAAGAAGGGAACATATGCATGAAGGGGATAGAGGATGAGATCAACTTGCAATCTACTGGAAATCCTTAAGTCTAAAGAATCCTGAAGATCAAGAAACCATTAAGGGCCTTAGGACCACTGTTTATCATTCTTATGGTCATAAACTATCTGAAACGAAGTCAGCTAACTTCAAAGCGAAGATTCAGAATACCGAGAAGGGGAGTTGATTAGTTATAGGGTTTACAGTGATAGCCAGATTTCTGTACATGTAATTTCTTACTCTTTAATGAAATCTAACAGTATTTTGGCCGAGACAACTGCTCATTGTCAAAATGGTTGTATTTACCTTTCAACACGACTGATCACTTAAATGTTCTACACACACTCACCCATTGTTTATTATTATGTGTGTTATCTCTCATGGTTCTTAGATTCCGTTTTAGTATTTGGGGAGAATTGTGTTGTAACAGTTTTGGCATCATCAAATAGGGGAAAATTATTAGGATGAGATTTCGTCTGATAAGATTTTAAGATCCCAAAACCCCTAGATGAATGATGAACTATAATTTAGTAGCTTAGTTGAGTTCAGCAAGTTAGGAACTCAGTAGGCTTGCTAGAGTTCAGCAGCTGATAGACTCAGTAGAGTAGATATTTTTCAGCTAGACGAACTCAACACTAGAGACTCAATATGTCCAGTCAGAACCTACTGAATATGTGGACAGGAATTGGCATAAAGCTGAACTTCTTAGCAGAACGTCAGTAAAAGATAACTAAGTAAATGTGTCTGATTAATTAGAGGAAGTCAACTCAGCATCTGCTTTGTAGATTGAACAAGTCTCACCTACCCTTCAACCTAGACCAATGAGGCGCAGCAAGCTTTATACCTGCAACGACAAAAGCTTCCCTCAAGAATGAAAAAGAGAGAATCTCTATAGTAACATTCAAATTAAAGATGGTCGTTTTCCTTGTCGTTTTTTACACGTGTCTAGGTCCCCTCAAACGAATCTCTTCACAAGTTGAGACTATAAATAGCGATCAAGCTTCAAATGTTGAAGAGACCGGGAACACAAAACATTCAAGCATACAACCTCTAGCGAACTCAAAGTTTATTTAGCGAAGAACTTGTCACTTAGATAGAACATCTTATTCAGTTCTTCTCTCTAGAGATATCTTGTTGACAATCTCTATTCTAAGCACAATTTTAGATCCTACGCTTATAAACTGAAGGAGTTCATATGTATTGAACTTTTCTTACTATAAGAACTTATTCTTAGTTTGAGAAAAATCAAACTCGGTGTTTGAAACCGTGCAAAGTCACTAAGACTATAACTAGAGTATCTTTCCTGCTAACAGATCGACTAAGACTTGCTCAGTATAATAAATACAAGACCTCCTACTTTATTCAGGACAGTCGACGTAGGATCTTGCATATCCGAACCACTTTAAAAACTGCCTGTTTTTCAGTTCAAGCTGCATAAAACTGATTTGCGAAAATTCATTAAGTTAGATTCTCAATAAAGCTTAATGCATGCACAAGCATAACTTGAATGATTTTCAGAAGAAATATTTTTCAATTAAGAGACGATTAATATCGGGCCTACACATTCCACACACTATTCATCTACTGAGTTCACTATAGACTAACATAAGTGAGTTGACGATATTCAGTACTTGGAATCACTCTGCCCCCACTATCAAAAACCCTATTTGGCATTACTGATTCATTCAGTAGCATACTCAGTGAAAGACTGATTTTCGCGTTTGAGTTAAAACTAGGACTAAGGTGTATTCACCCCCCCTACACCTGAAGAATCATCTCTAGACCAGCAGTACCAGTGTTCTCACTTAGAGGGAACAATATTATGGACCTAAGTTCGTCAGTAGAAGTTATATCTTCAGGCTATCCATAGTCTGTTTCAGATTGCAGTTGCTGTTCTTCTGATATAAAGGTCGGGACTGTCCTAATATGCCACATCTCGTACAGAACGTCCCAAACTAGGAATCTTAGAAGCATCTGGACCCTTTTCCTAATGGGTATATCAACTAGATCAGAGTAATCTAGTATTTCCAGAATCTATTCAAGAGCTTTGTTTCTTGCTCTTTGAACAGTTTCCAATAGAGTACATATAGACTCTGAGACTCCTCTCAGCTGAGCGTCCGATCTAATGTGCGGTTCAGACTGAATCTCTTCTGAATCGATTCTCTTAACTTTATCTTTCAGAGTGGCATCCTCCTTGCCAGACTTTGAGTCCTGAATCTCTATATGTTGGATGATAGTGATAGGAACTTCATCCTTCTTAATCAGTTTCCTCTTCTTTGAAGGCTCTGGACATGGTGCCTAATGGATGGTGCTGAATGCTTATCAACGACACCACGTCCTATCGATTTCTCAGTCGTGGCTCTAGTTTGAAAATTGATGAGCTTCTGATCAAACATCTTATTGTCTGCTAGGGCAACGTTGCCAACACACTCATCCTCAATCATAATGGAAACTATGCTTCCATATAGTAGCTTGCCAACGGGTGAAAGTGTCAGAATGCCATCTAAAGCAACGAAATTCTTGGCTTGAGGATTAAATTCAATCATGAAAAACTCCGCCCAATTAATTTTTGATCCTATCCATTATCGCCATAATAAGTTGCAGTTTAATCTTGGATAGCTGGTCATATGATCCTGCTGAGTTGGTCACGATGTGGGATACTATGTTGGCTAGGCCTCTATACTCTTGTAGCAACTGATTCTTGACAAAGGCTGCCTTGAATTATATTTTTCTTCCCACAGAAGCGACGAAGATATGCGTTGATTTCCATCTCCATTTATACAATAGGAGAAATACCATGTTAGGTAAATCAAAGGTATGAGTGAGACGCTGCTCAATTTCTAGTGGAGCCATCGTTGTCTCCCACACATTCGGTGAAACCTCCTTCTAATATTTGATGCATGAGATATCTCTGAGGTTTTCTTCGAATCAGTACAGATTATACTAGATTTCTATGACCTGCCTTGGTAGCCAAAAGTGGGGCCGCCTAGTAAGAAACTTCTCAAAGCCTGATGAAGATAATGCATTGTGATCAACTACATTTCCGATATACGACACTTCCTGAAAGCCATCATTAGTTCGAACCAAACTCTGTTACTCTTGAGAATTTCCTCCATATCAGTGGAACAAGGACAGTGTTCTATGAAGAGGTTGCCATCGAATAGATTCTGCAAAATAAGTGTTAGCACTAAAAAGTAGAGTAAGTCGGTAGATGCAGAATAAGATCCGAAGTTTACCGAGATTTTAGTGCTTGAACGTAGTAGAGATCTGAATGCAAGTATGAGTATGCAAAGCACAAAAATATTTCAATAGTGGTGATGTGATTTCATTTTGATCAAGTAATGCGTATAAGGTACGAATGCTAAGCAGTTTTTCAGCAAACGGTTCAGATGTAATCTCACTTTGTAAAAGATAATTAAGATTTCATGCTATTAACACTACTGATTACTATATCGACTCTAATCTCGACATACATATCTATCGCTAATAAAATAAGCTAAGATGGCATGCATTAAATGAGTCGCAATCAGTATATGGAATGTCGTGCTTTCAATAAAAATGATTTTATTAAAGACATCCTTTAGAGATTAATGGCGGAAAACAAATGCATTGCATGTACTGAGTATAAAGTACTGAGTGAGACACGCAAACCTATGGGCTGAACATAACAGTTAGTTGATACCACTTCTAGATACTGAGTGCAATCAGTACTTCTGTATGTGTTCCCCCTTATTGCATGCCTCCAGGATCATTTCACCGACCAAAGTCAGTAGGATCCAATAGATCTAGTTCTACTGAGAGTTATCTGAATCTAGTCCCAGCTAGAGGTTTAGTTAGTATATCAGCCTTTTGCTTGATAGTATGGATCTTGTCCATTCTGATATCCTTCTTTTCGAAAAGATCTCTACTGAAGTCATGTCTAATATCCACGTGCTTGCATCTTGTATGAAGAACGATATTCTTAGTGATTACAATAGCACTGGTATTGTCGCAATAAATTGGCACTTCATCTTGATTTATATCATGTTGATCCTGAGACATGGTTCAGGTGTAGGGGGGGGTGGTGAATACACCTGAATACAAATTTCTCTCAAACGCGAAGTCAGCACTTAGCCGAGTTTACTACTGAACTGAGTCAGATAGCCAGATATACTTCAGATCGCGTGGGCAAAAAATCTTCTAATGAGTTAAGCTCTACTGACATAAGTCAGTCGAACAGTCGTTCAATATCAAAGTGTGTGCGGAAGTGTAGGCCCTATGAAATGTCTCACTTAGAAAACACCGGTTTTTATGCTGAGTTTTGTGAAATACGGTTTGTATGCAGTATGATCACTTAAATAAAACAGTAAATCAACACAGCGATTTTTAAAGTGGTTCGGACAAGCTGGGTCCTACGTTCACTGTCCTGACCAAAGCAGGATACTTGTTATATTTATATTAAGCAAGTTTCAGTTGATCTGTTCACTGGACATACGCGAACCTTGAAATTTATATTGAGCAAGTTCTCAGTGATCTGTGCGCGAGAGAAATTCTCTACTTATAGTCGTAGTGACTTTTACAAAGGGTTCAAACTTGAAGAGTTTGATTCCTCTCCAACTAAGAGGAAGTTCTTACAAATAAGAACGGTTTCACAAGGATGTGAACTTCCTCGAGGTTTCTAAGCTAAAGATATTACAATGAGCTTGCTTAGATAAGAGAAGGGGAACAGGATAAAAGTTTGAGTCACGAACTAAAGGGTGTTCTTCAATGGACGCTAGTTCTTCACTGGATTCTGCTTGAGATTGCTAAGAGTTTGTGAGTAGAAAGCTTGGGTTCCCGGTGTCGTCTCTGCATGGTGACTTCTCATATTTATAGGCGTCGATGGTGAATAGATCCGTTGCAGGGGGCTCTAGACACGTGTCGATGCGACAAGGAAAATGGCTCCTTTAATTTGAACGTTGTCAAGCGGTACACTGTAGAGATTCTCCTCCTTTTCAGTTTCAAAGCAGCTTTTATCAGAGTTGATGGTCGTTGTCGGCTCCTTATTGGTCGAGGTAGATTGACAATGGAGACTTGTCAAACATCAAGGTTGACTTCCTCTAAATCCTCGGACCTGCAACTGATGTGTCTTTCCTACTGACGTCCATCTGAGCTTTCAGTGCATGAGCACTAATTCCTGGGCAGATTCAGCTGGAGGTAGCTGTCCAACTGACTTTTTCGATCCTGAGTTCTTCAGCTGAGTGAGGTCGTCTACTGAATTCTGCAGCAACTGAACTCTGTCCTACTGAGTTCTAACAACTGAACTCTTTTCTACTGAGTTCTAACAACTGAACTCGACTAGGCTATAGATAGAAGGTACAATATTCAGCTTAGGTTTTGGGATCTATCCAATCTTTCCAAATCTATCAAGATTATTAGATCTACTGATTCATCTACTGAATCCTTATCACAACAATTTCCCCCCATTTGATGATGCCAAAACCTATTACATCTTCTATCGCAGAAAACATGCTAAGGTTAAGACTAATAGCTACTGAGCAGAATACCTATTACCAGGAAAGCTCCTGTCAACAAATACAGCTGACTAAAATAAAGTAAATGAGAACAGAGAAGTCACAAGTAAAGAATATCAGAGTAAACTTATGATCATGAGGTTATGTATCAGAGCCAAAACTACGACACGTAAACATAGTTGAATGTATCAGAGCATATGACTAGAGTTAACATAGTTATAGCATGCTGGTTCTACTGACATGTATCAGAATTTTTAGTACATAAAAAATTCAGCACAAGGTTGATACAAATATTCTCAGTTTAAAATAGATCATATAGTAGCTAATCATCAAATGTAATTTCAGCATTTATCAATTATCTTCGTAAGATGCAAGTTCCTCCTAAGAAACAATTTCCGCCTTATATTTATCCCTTTTTATTATTATATCATAAAAGAGTTCTTCCCCCTAAGAATAAGTCATAAATCAGAGAAGAGGAAGATAAACACAGTTAATCAGTAGTAAAAGATTCTAAGGCAGATCATCATATAAGTCACATAGGTCAGATAAGATAAGTTAAAAGCTGATCACTGAAGTGATCAGTCGTGCTGAAAAGTAAAGATAAAGCCTTAAAGACAATGAGTTATTGTCAGGGCCCAAAATGTGACACTGTCATATATGATAGTGATTTACATTACAATGACAAGCTATCACTAGAAGCTAATACTGAGAAGAGAAGATCAGCTAGGCTTCTGTTTCTTGAACTGCTGCATCCTTGCCCGAAAGTCTACTGACTTCTTCTCTGGGAGCTCAAGGCCATAACTCTTGTATACACGCTTCCTCAAGGCATTGATCTCAGCCAAGTCATCTGCATCAGCTTCTTCCAGACCTCTGTTGTATATGGCGTTCTCGATCTCTTCTTCTATCTCCTTTTTTCATAGATTGCCTTCATGTGTCATGGGAGGAGGTAGAGTCCGAAAGGGCGGTGCCTTCAGCGGTTGACCCATCTGGTCAAGCAGAGTCTGAATCTCAGCCAGGAGAGTTGGACTCATGGTGGTCAGTAGATATTTAAAGTATGTATCTTGATCAGAAGAGGGATCTACATTACCAAACCTCCATCCATGGAATCTTTTGAGGAATTCCACCTTCATCTGCTCCCACTGCTGGTTAAGCTTGAGAGGAACCCAGTTATCAGTTCTTTTATAAGTAATGCGCTTCACCTGACTCAGGGGCTCTCTAATCTTGAAGAACCTGGAGGAACGAGGGAAACTCCTATCCTTCACTGGAACCCTCTCCCTGGCTTCATTCTCAGTACGCAGTCTGAGGGCTTCTAAGTCAGCCAGTCAAATCCTCTCTCGCGCTGCACTGATCTGCCTCGCCTCAGTTGTCCTGTCTAAGGCCCTCTCCATTGTGTCCCAGATTTCCTTCATCTCTTGTTCTTGCTCTTTGGAGGGGACATAGGAGGGAACATGGTGTTGTTCCTCTGACTCAACAGGCGATTGAGATTTGGATTTAGAACCTGAGGCTCCGCCCTGCTGGTCAGTCTTGGACTTCTGCGACTGCTGTTGCAACTGCTGAGCTCTGGACTATTGTGCTCTAGTCGCTGCTGTTCTAGCTGCTGCTGCTGATCTAGTCTGCTTAGATCGCGGAGAGCGAATCTGAACTCCTTTCTTCTTAGCATCAAGCTTACGCTTAGCCTCTTCTTCTACTAGTTCCCTCGCGAGCTTTTCATCGTAAGCTATTTGTTCCTCTCGCGAGTGGAACTTGAGCTTCTTCTGAGCTTTAGGAGGGCTAGGGTCATCAAGTACCTTCCCTTTGCCTTTGATATCTTGCTCAGGTGCGGGTGGAGGTGAACCTTCAACAGGCAGATTCTCGAGATAAGTTGTCACCTCCGCCACCGCTTGCTAAGTGGCTCCTTCAGCTGTCGGCACAATGGCCTTCTCAGCTATTGAGCTCTGTCCGCCCTGCTGCTGCTGCTCTTCAGCTTTCAGAATCTATTTCTTCTTAGCAGCTCTCGACCCTTCCCCCTTTTTGGCATAATCTAAGAGGGTGGCCAGGGCAGTGACCTTCTTGGTCAATTCACCTACTGAGTCCTTGACAGAGGACATACCAGTAGCGATGTCAGTAGCAACATCCGTGTAAGACTCCCACCGACTGTCATGCGCTTGATCAATGGCCTTCAGGAGCGCATCCTTTGACTTGTTGAACTTGGTCAGGTAGTCTTGCACCGCAGTAGAGGCATTCTCCTCTATCATCTTGCATGAGGTATGCTGCTGAGTCAGTGCCTTGGAGACACTCTCAGCTGTGAAGTTATTCCTCTCCTCCACTACTTTCTGCACTCGACCTGTTACAGTCGCCACTTCCTCAGTAAAAGTCTTAGCGAGCGACTGTATAATAGATTGGAACTGAGCGTTTAGGTCTGTCTTCTGAGCAGCCAGTGCCTTCGCGAGGATCTCATCAATATTCACAGCAGTTGGGGTGCTGATCCTCTACACTTCTGCTTTCAACCCGGTCAGCGACTTTGTCTATGCCTTCGTGAACCTGCTCCATGTCTTGCTCACATCATCGGCGAGATTTCTGTTCTTATGGGCCTGTCGCTTTATGACCTTAGTTATGGACTCTGTGGAAATGTCCTTAATATCAGCAGATTGATATCTACGCTTTAGGGGCTGAGATGAGGACGGAGTCCGGACGATTGCACCTGATGTAGAAGGAGGTGGTGGTGGCTGATCGTCCTTGGGTGTGTCCTTGCCTTCAGTAGATCCACCCGTATATGCATCCTTAGGCGGCTGAGGAGGTGAAGGTGGTGGAGACGGAGGAGGCTGAGTAGAGGGTGCCTCAGCTCCTTGAGTCCGATTGTGCAACATCATCAGCATGACTGCACGAAGATCCTCCAGGGAGGAGATGTCAGCTGGCTCCTCATAGCCAATCTCCTCCTTCAAAGTTCACTCCTCCTCGAGCAAGGTGGATAGGGACCTGACCCTGATGGTCTCCGCCAGAAGGTCCCACTCCAGAAATTGGATCCGCATCTGTGTCCTTGCGCGGATCGCGATATCAACAAGATCGGGGTACGACCCGATCTCATGTATCTCTTCAGCTACTAGTAAGATGTCTTCGCCTGACTTGATACTGACTAGGGTGCGATCCACTGTTCCTTTTTTAAAACATTTCTGAAGTAGAAAGTGTGAGAGGGTATCGTACCAAGCCCTGGGTGCTTGTTTTAACCTATACAAAGCTTTCTTAAGTCTGTATACCTGATGTCCCTGCTAAAGGCCGGCCGGTTGTTCAACGTAGACTTCTTCCTTCAATACGCCGTTCAGGAAAAGAAACTTTACATCCATCTGATAGACTGTGAACTGCTTATGTGTTGCATAAGCTAGGAATAGACAAATTGCTTCCAATCTTGCGACAGGGGCGAATGTTTCGTCAAAGTACTGTTCTGCGTCTGAAGTAATTCAGTAATAAGGGTTGGATCTACTGAGTCACCAGGTTAGGGGCATTCAGCTCAGGAACATCAGAAGTTCCCCCTGAGTTGTTATTCTCAGTAGAGGTCTCAGTTACCATATCAGTTTCCTCATCGACCATAATTACCTGGGATTGATTATGTTTGTTATAATCAATCTCCTCAGCTACATTGCTTGTCGGGTGCTGAAGATCATCGTCTGAATCATTATCCCAACAAAGCTTGATCTTTTCAGTATTGCCTTTTAAGCTTAGATCATGTAGCTTTCTTCTGACATCTTCAGTTTCTTGCTAAGAGTTTGGCTTTCTGTACTCAGAAATAAATTCATCAAATACAACATGGGGGCTTTCCTCCACGCAAAGGGTCCGGTTGTTAAAAACCCTGAAAGCTTTGCTGACCCTGGAGTATCCTAAGAAGACTCCTTGGTCTGAATTACTTTCAAAGACCTTTAACTGGTCCTTTCCATTATTGTGGATAAAGCACGGACAACCAAAGATATGAAAATGTGAAATAGAAGGAATTCTCCCTTTCCACAGCTCATAAAGTGTCTTCATGTGCATCGCGTCAGTAGTGAACGATTCTGAGTGTAGCAAGCCGTGTCAGTAGCTTCTGCCCAGAACTTCAACAGAAGACCTGAGTCTGCGAGTAGTGTCCTTGCTGCTTCTTTAAATGTTCTGTTCTTTCTTTCAGCAAGTCCGTTCTGCTGAGGCGTGCATGCAGCTGCTGTCTCGTGTTCAATGCCTTCAGCCTCACAGAATTCTCTTACCATTGAGTTCATAAACTCAGTTCCACGATCTGAGCGTATCTTCTGAATCTTGATATCCTTTTCGACACTTACCCGCTTCAGTAATTTTCGCAACTCAACTTTAACGTCAGACTTGTTGGCGATGAATATCACCCAAGTATATCTCAAATACTCATCAACGGCCACAAGAGCATACTTCTTTCCTCTGATCGTCACTGGATTGACTGGCCCAAATAAATCCATGTGCAGCAGCTGAAGGATTCCATCAGTGGAAGGCAACGGAATAGGCGGGTTGCTTGACTTTCTATTCTTTCCCTTCAGACATGCTTCACAATTCTTGTGTCTTTTGAATACTTCGTTGGACAGTCCTTTGACTTTAGCATCGCGAGCTAGCTTGTTCATTATTTTGAAGTTCAGATGACTCAGTCGTCTATGCCACAACCATGCAGTTTTGTCATCTGACCCCGTGTGTGCTAGCATGCCAGCTTCAGGTTCAGTGGTATTCCATTCAGCATAACATATGTTTCTTCTCCGCGATCCTGTAGATTTGTCAAGAACATCACAAAAACATGCGTCAAAAGTCACTTTATTGGAGTCATCGCAGAATTGACTAAAAGTAAGGAGATTATGTTGAAGTCCTCAACATAAGATACCCTAGGAACTACTGCAGTTCCTATTTTCAGTGTTCTGTATCCCCTTGTGTAGAGTTTGGAGTTGTTACCGAACTCAATTCTGGCTTCATCTTGCTGAACATAGTCGGTCAGTAGGCTCTTCTAATGTGTCATGTGTCTTGAGCATCCACTGTCAACAGTCCAAGGGTCCTGTTGCACCTGCAGAACGAAAATAGATTCAGGTACCCTTTGGGTTCAGCTTGGGTCCTTAATGGATAGATTTTAGGATCTAAACTTGTCCGACACCCTTGGTGGCTTCAGACTTCTTCTTGCCCTTGTTGTCAGTAGTCTGTTCCATTGAACTCGGAGTAGTTTACTTCTTAGTCTGTTGTGGTTCAACTTTCTTCTTCTTCTTCTGAACCTTAGGGCCTTTGACTCTTGGCTCATAGTAATATGATCCGTACTGAGCTGGGTGAGTGAGTAGTTGGTGGTCATACTGTTCAGCCCACCTGACCTTCTTGGTTCCCCCTGAGTTTTACCTTGGTATCTTGGAGCTTGACCGTGGGTCATCTTCTTGTTGCTAGACTGAGGTGCTTGTATCTTCTGCTTATTCTTTGCCTGAAGGGATATGTAATCAGCATGTTGAGTTATCCCCTGGACAAACCTATCAGTCAGCTTGTTGGAGCTCTTCTGTCCTGGCGTGGAGGCTTCATATGTGTAGACAAGTCCTTCTTTGGTGGCATGTGGTCTCTATGCTCGTAGAAGCTTCTCCAACTTCTCCTTTTCTCCAATATACTGCTCGGTCATCAAGGTTCTCCACACTTCATCACTTTTCCTCAGAGCTTCATTCTCAGATTTGGCTTGTGCGAGAGTCTCCTTGAGATTAGCAATTTCAGTCTCTTTCTCAGAGATGTCCTTGGTCAGCACTGAGATCTATGTTTCTTGATCATGAGACTTAGTCATCAGAGAATTAATCTCTTCCTTCAGTCTCTGAACAAGTCCTTCAGACTCAGTAGAGTCCTGATTTCTCTTTGAAAGTCTCTGATTTTCTCCTTTCAGGATTTCCATCTCCTGAATGGTCTTGCTGAACTGCTGGCTCATCTGAATCTGTTCTTCCAGCAAATCTTCGTGTGCAAGAACCACGTCTAGAGGTTCTTCTGCAAAAGAGCAAGTGTCGTGTGTGCCAGGTGAAGAGGGGCATATAATGGGTTCAGACAACTCTCCAGCTATCTAGGCTTGCCTCTTTTTCACTAACTTGTCTCGTCTGGCTTGCCTTTCAGGTCTTTCTGCTGCTGTGAGTTCAGGACATTCAAACTAGTAGTGTCCTGGTTTCCTGCAGTTGTAGCAGGCTGAGGTTCTGCCTTCCATTCCGGGTGTTTCTTTTTGTTCAACAGGGGCAACTTTAGTATTCCTGCAATCAGATAGAGATTTAGATTTACTATTCGAGCGATCATTATCTCTCTTACCTTGAAATTTCTGGGAATCCTTTTTCATCTTCCGTCTGATTATGTCTTTCTCCTTTTGGTATTTCACCGTGAGGAGAGCGTACTTCTCAGCCAAGTTGTCAACTGTGGGTATGTGTTGGTCCGGAGACGATAAGTCAGGTGTAGAGGGGGGGGGAGTGAATACACCTGAGCTCAGTTTCTTTTTCTCAGTGAAGGTCAGCTGAGCTGATGATTGCAACTGATGAACAGTGCCAAATAAGCCTTCGATCGCGGGACAGAGTGAGTCAGCTACTGAGCTCTCTCCTACTGACTGTTGTCAGTACTTTGAGAATCAGTCGGAGACTGTTGTGCAAAAAGTGTGGGGCCCGGAATTCGTCTCTTTTGAAAACACGTTTTAGCAAGTTAAATCTTTTGGCTGTGCGCTTTATAAAATACGTTTTATTCAAGCTTATGATTTTCAAGTCAGTTGAATGCTATGCAATAAAACAGTAAAAGAACACAAGCGATTTAACGTGGTTCGGATACGCAAGATCCTACGTCCACGGTCCTGAACAAGGCAGGAGAACTTGTTGATTATTCTGAGCAAGCCTCAGCAGGGATACTATGCACTAGACAGTTCCCTCTAAGTTATAGTCTGTAGCGACTTTACAATCCAAACCTAAGTCTGAAAGGGAAGGGAATTTTCTCCAACTGAGAAGGAGTTCTTACAATAAGAACAATTCACTAAATGTGAACTCCTTCGAATCTAAGCTATAAATATGACAATGAGCTTAGTCTAGAGAAGAAAGGGATCTAAGAACTCTAGAGAGAAAAACTGAGAAATCTTCTAAGTATGCAAGTTTTCCTCTGGATGATCTTTGAGTGTTCTAGAGCGTTTATGAACTTGAGCTTGTCACTTTGAAATTCCGTTTTTCGAAGCTTCAAAAACTTCTCTATTTATAGTTGTGAGTTATGGCATATGTCTGTTGGAGACGACGATGCCACGTGTCACAAGCTTCCAAAGAAAATGGCCATTAATTCGAACTTGTTGCAGCAGGGCAGTTAATGCACTGTTCATGAGAGCAGCTTTACTGTGTAGAGTAGGTAAGCGTTGTCGGCTTCTCATTGGTCGAGGTTTGTAGTTGGTGAGAATGTCAGAGTTGACCGTTCAACAACCTCGTATGTCTTCTGCTGAACTTTTCGAAAAGACTTAAATAGCTGGGTCGCTTTCCATAGGATACAGTAAACTGAAAAGTCTCTGTCTTCTTCAGCTGAGTCGGCTGACACGGCATCTACTGAGTAGGTCGGTGGCGGCTGCGAAGGTGCGTGCTTGTTTTCGTTCTTCGCCGATGACTATCACCGGGAGTAGTCTTCTACCGATGATTTGTCGGTGATGCGTTGTCTTCGATCGAGTGGAAGATCATGCCGACCGAAGAACACAAGCGATTATACTGATGACGTGGGGTTCTGAAAAGTATCTTCGACAGAAGATCAGTTCAACAATTACCCCGTACAGGACTTAGACAAAAATAATAATCAATACATCAAGTTTAACCTATACATCAGCTAATCCTAACGACACACTAATCTACTGATATCAGCTAGGTTTTGGGATCTTCAATTCCATAGTACTACTATGATTTCCCCCAATTTTCTTTTAACCGAACAACAGTTGAGTATCATCTACTGACTCATATCCAACAATTTCCCCCTAATTGATGATGCCAAAACCTCTACCTCTACCTCTTAAACTTCTCAAGTCTATAAAAGATGCTATCCTACTGACAACAATTTCCCCCTTACAACATTCTGAGGAAAAAATAAAGTAATTTCAATACTTCAGTAGGTGGGAGATAGGCAAAATCAGAGAAACTGACTGTGAATGTGTGTCAGATCACTTAGTGATCAGTCGTGAAAAACATGATGCAAAGAGCTGGAAGACAATGAGTAATTGTCTAACAAGCAATAGGAACTGATATATATATAATCAATGAAGTACAAGCTCCTACAGCTATTACAAAGGAAGTAAAAAAGAAGGAGAAATCACTGTTGACGCTTGAAGCGTTGAGTCCTTTTCTTGAAATCAGCAGACTTCTCAGCAGGAGGATCCAGGTAATAATACTTGTAAACTCTGATCCTGATCTCCTGGATTTCTTCGTTGTCAAGAGGATTGTCAGGCAGCAAACCCAGATGGAAAGCAGCTTCCTCTATCTCTCTCTCAATGTCCTTCGTGCACAGCAGTCCACTAGCAGTTCTTGGCGGAGGAATACGTCGGAAAGCTGGGGCACGGAAGGGAATATTCTGTTCTTCCATAATCTGTCTCAGCTGATCTTTGAATGAGACATCAAATCTTGAGATTAGTTCGTCGAATAACTGATCAGCTGGACAGTCGAGAGGATAAATGCGCCATACAAAATAGCCTTTAATAAAATCCTCTTTCAGCCTTTCCTAATGGATGTTCATATCAGCCGGTACCCATTTATCCACATGCGGGATAGGAATATTCTTAACATATGGGCCCCTGATGAACTTGGATCCTCTTGGGATCTGCCTCCTCGGATCAGCTGCTGGCTTGAGAGATAAGCTACGCATTTTCGCCAAGTCAGCTATCCTTTTCTTTTCGCGGAGTGCGGCTGCTCTACTGTCTCCTCGCCTGAGACTCAGACCTTGCAGCGTCACCTCCCAAGTCGCTTGATCTTCCGCTATCTGCTCAGGTGTTAGAGTAGAAGTGGAAATACTCTGAGCAGTAGCTTGGATCTCAGTCGGAAGAGCCTTAGCAAAATCTGCTTGGGCTTTCTTCTTCTGCTTTTCGACCGACCCGACCTTTTTCTTGCCTTTGCCCCTAACAGCTTTGCCCTTGGGCTTCTTTGCTGCTTCTGCTGCCTCTTCAAGCTGACGCTCATGGTCGAGCTTATCCTGCAGCTGTTGGGCAATTTTGAGGTCATAAGCCTCTTGCTCCGCTTTTGATTTGAACTTATGGACCGGGGAGGAAGGAGGAGTAGATACAGTTGCAATCTCCTTCCCCGGCCTCTGCGGTGGCAATTGTTCAGGCTCAGGCTCTTCTTCTTCTGTCTCCTGCTCAATAAAATTTGCTACTTCTTCAATGTGAGCAACAGAAGAGGAGATGGGGGTTGGCTGAAGTGGAAATTCTAGGAGAAGGACCTCAGAAGAGTTCTTATCCTGAGTAGTAGAGGGTCCTTCCTCCTGAGCCCTTTCCCCCTGAGTCTGTGCGGGTTCTTCAGTTGTGGAGGGTCTCTCCTCCTGAACCCTTTCCCTGATTATCTGTACATCAGCTGTATCCGTTTCAGGTTCATCTTTTATTATACCTTCCCCCTTTTTGGCATCGGCACCTTATCGAGGTTGGTACGGATAGCCGTGACTTCTTTCTCAAGCTTGTATACTGAGTCCTTGATCGAGTAACCGTAGAGTCGAAGTCCTTGACCAAGTCCCGTATTTCTCCCAGTCCTTCTCTTGATCTGCCCTAGATCGATTGAGATGAGCAACTGACTCCTGGCGGAGTTTCAGCAGGGCTAGATCATTGGATTCCTTCATCTCCTTCTGAATCTCGTTCAAGGCCGCAGCCTGTTGCTTAATAGCAGTCTGGAGGCTGCTTGTAGCCAACTTGTTCCGCTCATCCATTTGAGCTTGGACTGTTGTGAGAGCATGAGTCAACTTCTCAGTAAATGTTTTGTGCTGAGCTTGGAGCAGCAACTGACTCTGTGCAGATAGATCTGCTTTCTGCGCTATCAAAGCCTGCTCGATCATCTCCTTAAAATCAGGCTGCGAAGGAGCCTCTTGAGGAGTGGAGATGCCAGCGGCTAGCTTATTCAGGCTATCAGTCTGCGCCTTCGTATACTTCTCCCATTTGATATGGACGTCTTTGGCGAGAAGTCTATTTTTAGCTCCTTGGCGTCTGATTGCCTTATTCACTAATTTGGAGGACACGGAACCAATGGGTTGAATCTGGTAAGATCTTGTTCCGAGCCTTTGATCAGAAAACACGAGGAGCTGCTCCCGACTGTACTTCGGAGCGCCCTGAGCCTCACCTGATGTACCAGGGGGTGGTGATTGGCTCTTCTCATGGGGAGTTGGTCCCTCAGCAGAGCCTCCCAACTCTGCATCCTTGGGGTTGCCTTCCATCTCCTGATCTTGTTCTTGGTCATCACCCTCATCAACAGGAGGAGATGGAGGCGGAGCATTAGCAGCAGGAGCTGTGGTACGCAGGCTAAGAAGATAGAGCATAGCAGCTCGAAGATCCTCGAAGGACGCCAAATCAGCTGGCTCCCCGAATCCGATCTCTGCCTGTAAATCTTGCTCCTCTGTCAGTAGATCGATGGCTGACTGAGTTTTTGCAAAATCTATCAGAATATCCTAGTTTAAGAATCTCAGTAGCATCTGAACTCTTGCCCTGATGGCAATGTCAACCAAGTCTTCATGCTCAGCTATCTCTGGAATCTGATCGTGAATCTCAGCTGTAGCACGTAGACGAGTGGTATGAGTTGTTGTCCATTCAGTCTCTTCAGTTGGCTCTCGAATGTCCGACTGAGTATCATCGGAGCTGATGACTTGAGCTTTCTCCTTGAGGGTGGCTCCTTCCATCCCTGTGTCGGAGTCCAAAGTTTGCTCATCTTGAGGTGGAGGAGGAGCCTGTTCTATGACAGTTATCGGCTGAGCCACAGTGACCTCAGCTGGTCGTGGCTTGATAAGCCTCCTCCTCTTGGACACATCAGCAGGAGATGGCAGGGTAGGAGCAGCTCTCTTCTGCTCAGGTGGCCCTTTGCCAATTGACTTCTCCGTCGCTTCTTTAGTCTTAAACTTTATCAGCTTAGTGTTGTACAGCTTTGAGTCTTCGAAAGCTGAGTTCCCCTGTACAACACTCTCTATTAGGACTGACATCTTAGTCCCGAATAGAAGCTTACCCGTACTGGCCAACCTCCTCTCGCCAGTGGGTGGAGTAGTGAATTTCTGGGCCTGGGCTTTCATCTGAGTCGTGTAATAGTCAGCCCAGTTCACTTCTACTCCGTCATCAATAGCCATCATCAGCTGAATCCTTGGCTTGGACAGTTGATCGTACGATCCAGCTGAGCTTGTCAGTATGTGCGAGACCACATACGCTAAACCTCTGTATTGAGGTAGCAAAAGATTCCTCGAGAGAGCTGTCTTGAACGTCAGATCACTACGTCCACAGAACTTTTGTACATAGGCATTGATCTCCCTCTCCTTATATCCGATAGGTGAGATACCAGAATTAGGAAGCTGAAACGCGAGGACTAGAGCCTCTCGGATGTTGAAGGTGTGCTGAGTCGGCTTCCACTTGTTCGGAGTTGTTTCTCTCATGTATGAGAAGGAAGCTTCTTCTCCTCCGGCAGCCACTGAGTTCCTGTTGAAATACGCTTCTGCCACTTGCCTTGGTAGATGGGCATGCGGATGCTTGGTCACGAGGGTCTCCAACCCTGACCTCTCCAGAGCATCGAACAATGGCTCCAGATATGGGATGTCCACCTGGTGGAAAGCCATTGTGGGTTCGAACTGAATTCGGATGGCCATGATCTCCACTATTGGTTCAGGAGTCTGTACGATCACCATAGAAATCTGCAAAACACATGTTAGCACTTGAAAATAGAGTAAGTCAGTAGTTGTCAGCAGATTTGAATACATTACCGAGTATGAGAGCTTGAGAGATGCACAGGCAAAGCAGTTATAAGAAGTTTGAGATGGAAACTGATTTGCGATAAAAGCTCTTAGAATTTGATAATGGCGAAAAGTGAGGAAAAAGATAGAAGATGAAAGATTTTGTATATATTGGCTTGATTGCAAGTTTCAATCCAACGACTGAGTTTTAATCTTCCAAAAACTATGAACGACTAAGATTTAATGTTATAAAAGGAATGATTACAAAAGCCGCCTAAGACACAAATCGACGTAATAAAGGTAAGTGAGAAGACATGCATTAAATGCGCGACAGACAGCATTAATTACTCAGTTTATGCAAATGAAAAGGTTTCCTACTGACCTTTCCTTAAACTATTAATGGCGAGAAATGAATGCACATTAACTCCGAGTGTGAGCGATCGATGCAATAAAAGCGAGCATGCTTCAAAAAAAATAAGTACACAAAATTACGTCGAACTTATCAGTTGAACTTATCATTGGTTACCGAACCTCTTACAATTGAACTTATCGGTGGTTACCGTTATGTATAAGGAGAATGGTTGTCATGCTGATGACTATGTTCCCCCTTGCTGTGTAACAGTGTGACTTTCCCAACGGAGTCACTGTACTTAGTTATCGGACTTGTCGTCTGATTCCTTATGCTGATACCAATTGTTACCAATTGTTTGACAATGATGTTCTCGGTAGTCGGCATCTACCGACGCATCTCGGTAGGGATCCAAAGAGACCTAGCTCAACCGATAGTTCTCCGAACCTGTTCTCAGCTAGTGGTTTGGTCAGTATATCTGCCCTTTGCTTGTCAGTATGGATCTTCTCCATCCTGATATCCTTCTTCTCGACATGGTCTCTGATGAAGTGGTGTCGGATATCCACGTGCTTGCATCTGGTATGTAGAACTGGGTTCTGAGTTATGGCAATTGCACTTGTGGAGTCGCAGTAGATTGGCACTTCATCCTGAGTTATACCATAATCTCTAAGTTGTTGTCGAAGCCAAAGGATTTGGGCACAGCAACTTCCTGCGCAGCCCATGTACTCGGCTTCGGTAGTGGACGTTGCTACCGAATGCTCGCTTCTTTGAAAACCAAGAAATCGACTTGCTTTGCCTAGGAACCGACAAGTTCGGAAGTTGACTTTCGATCTATCCCGCATCCTGCATAATCAGCATCAGAATAGCCTGTTAGTATTAAGTTATCATCAGCAGGATACCATAACCCAGCATCAGGTGTTCCTCTTAAATAGCGCAGAATCTTCTTCCCTGAGTCTAAATGACTTCGCTTGGGATCTGCTTGGAATCTTGCGCATACACCTACAGCATAAGTTATGTCAGGACGACTAGCTGTTAAATAAAGTAAAGAGCCTATAATAGCTCTATAATCAGTAGAGTTAACAGAAGCTCCCTCTTTGTCTAGATCGATTTTAAAGTTCGTGTTCATGGGGATTTTGACTGGCTTGCTGGAGTCGCAGCCAAATCTCTTGAGAAGATCTCGAGTGTATTTGGCTTGATTGATGAAGATTCCTTCCAGTGATTGCTTCACTTGAAATCCAAGGAAATAATTCATCTCTCCCATCATGGACATCTCGAATTTCTCCTTCATCATCTTCTCGAACTGCTGACATATGACTTCGTTTCTGTAGCCGAAAATGATGTCGTCCACGTAGATCTGCACCAGTAGGATGTCATCTCCTGACTTTATGTTGAATAGGGTGCGATCTACGTCCCCTTCGAAAACCTTTACGAAGTAGAAAGTCCGACAGTGGTATCATACCAAGCCACGGGTGCTTGTTTTAACCCATACAGAGCTTTCCTAAGTCCGTACACACGATGTCCCCGCCTGAAAGCCGGGCGGTTGTTCCACGTAGACTTCTTCCTTCGATGCGCCGTTCAGAAAAGCTAACTTCACATCCATCTGATATACCTTAAATCCCTGATGTGTTGCATAAGTTAGGAAAAGACGAATGGCTTCCAATCTAGCGACTGGAGCGAAGGTTTCATCAAAGTCAATTCCTTACGCGATCGTATCCTTTAGCAACTAGTCGAGCTTTATTTCTGACGATGACGTTGTTTTCATCTCGCTTGTTCTTGAAGACCCACTTAGTTCCAATCACGTGCTGATGTCTAGGTTTGTCGACAAGCTCCCAAACTTCATTTCGATGAAGCTGGTTCAGCTCTTCTTGCATAGCAATGACCCGGTCAAGCATCTTTAAGTGCGTCCTCTATCGACCGAGGTTCTTACGTAGACGAGAAAACAAGAGTAAAGTGAGCTTTCTCCTCGACTTAATCTTGATCTCGTCCTTATAGTTGCTGATGGATCTCCAATGATAAGATCGAAGAATGAGCATCGAGCCACGAACGCCCTGAGTCGGGCTTCTTCTTCGATACTACTTCTACGGTCAGTAGGTGTATTAGGCATTTCGGTAGTATCGTTTCGTGACCGTAGCAATTCAATAAGAAGGTTAGGATCTACCGAGTTTCCGGGTTCGGGGGCATTTAGCTCGGGAACATTAATCGTTCCCCCCCGAGTTTATATTCTCGGTAGAGGTCTCGATTACCACTTGGGGCTTCCTCATCGACCGATGTTACTGTTGTTGATTACGTTCGATAGAATCAACTAGGTCGGCCTACATCGATTGTTGGTTGAGTCCGTGTTTGTTCATCGTCCGACTCATCATCCCAACAATGCTTCGGATCTTATCGCCTTTATCATTCGATCCGAGATCCCGTAGCTTGCTTGCCGACATCTTCGATATTTGACTTTGTATCTTTCCCTGTTCTCGGTAACAAATTCATCAAAAACAACATGAGGTCTTTCCTCCACGCAAAGAGTCCGATAGTTAAAGACTCACGAATGCTTTCTTTCGACTCGAGAGTATCCTAAGAATACTCCTTGATCGGATTTGCTATCAAAGACCTTCAACCGATTTTTCCCATTATTGTGGATAAAGCAAGGACAGTACGAAAACATGAAAATGAGAAATAGAAGGAATTCTCCCTTTCCACGGTTCGTAAGGCGTCTTTATGTGTTCTTTGTGTCGGTAGTGAGCGATTCCCGAGTGTAACGGGCGGTGTCAGTAGCATCAGCCCAAAACTTTGAGGGTAGTCCAGAATTGTCAACAATATCACAATATCACTGTTTTCCCTGTAGATTTGTCAACAATATCACGTAAAACCGGCGTCAAAGATTACTCGTTAAGATTATCACGGAATTGATCGATCGAAAGGAGATTATGTTGAAGTCCTTCAACATATGTTACTCTTGAGGCGTGGCGAGTCCCAATGTTCGGCGTTCCGTATCCCCTTGTGTAGCCTTTGGAGTTGTCACCGAATTCAATTATGGGACCATCTTCTTGTACGTAGTTGGTCAGCAGGCTCTTCTGGTAAGTCATGTGTCTCGAGCAGCCGCTGTCCACTATCCATGGGTCCTTATGCACCTGCAAAACAGAGGCATTTTTAGGTACCCTTTGGTTCGATTGGGTCCTTCTTGGTTAGTGGGTGATTTTGGAACCCGGATCTGTCTCGGGACCTTAGAAGTCCTAGACTTCTTCTTCGAACCTTGTCGCCTTTCTTCTCCACGAGGACTTGGAGATACCGACTTTCTGCTGATGATTTTAGGTTCAGGCGCTTTCTTCTTTTGAGGCTTAGCGCTTCTCCTGACCCTGGGCTCATAGTAGTACGAGCCGTACTGAGCCGGGTGCTCATACAGTAGCTCCTTGTACTGTTCTGCCCATCTGACCTTCTTGGTTCCCCCTGAATTTGATCGCGGTGTCTTGGGGCTGGAGCCTTTGGTCAGCTGCTTGTTGCTACTCGGCTGAGGTGCAATCATTTTCTGTTTATTCTTCGCCTGAGGTGTGTTGTTAGCAGCTTGCACCTTTCCTCTGACGAACCTATCAGCCAGAGTTGCTGAGCTTTTGGAGGTGGAAGCTTCGTGGGTATAGCCAAGGCCTTCTTTCACAGCAGTTGGCCGTTGTGCTCTAAGCATTCTTTCAAGCTTCTCCTTCGCTCCCAGGTATTGTTCAGTCATCAAACCTCTCCAGACCTCGTCACTCCTTCTGAGTGAGTCATAGTCATTCTGCACGTCTGTGAGCTTCTGACTGAGCTTGGCTATTTCAGTCTCTTTCTCAGAATTGTCCTTGGTCAGAACTGAGATCTGAGTCTCTTGAAGCTGAGACTTAGTCATAAGAGATTCAATCTCTTCCTTGAGTCTCGCAACTAGATCCACTGACTCAGTAGAGACCTGACAATCAGAAGAAAGTCTCTGATTCTCAGCCTTTACCTATTCAAGTTCCTGGATGGTTCTGCTGAACTCTCTGCTCAGCTGAATCTGTTCCTCTAGCAGATCGTCGTAGGCTTGTACCACATCTAGAGGATCATCTGTGACCGAGCACGTGTCTTGTATGCTGTGAGAAGAAGAGGTAATAATGTGTTTAGAATTTACCTCAGCCTCTTCTCCGGCCATCAGACAGTATTCGGCTGACTCATCAGGAACTGTCTCTGCGACCTCAACTGCGACGAATGCGGCTTCGTCTTCAGAAGAATACATGAATGTATCCTCCTCAATTGAGTTGTCGGATATCTCTCCGGCTATATAGGCCTGCCGTCTCTCGGCGAATTTCTTTCTCCTGGCCTGCCGTTCTGCTCTTTGAGCAGCAGAGAGTTCGGGACAATCGTACTGATAGTGTCCCTCCTTCTTGCAGTTGTAGCAGGTGGATGTTCTGCCTTGCTCTTACCAGTGAGTCTTTTGACGGGTGGCAGCAGACTCCGATTTCCTGCATTCAGTAGAAGGATTAGATTCTTCTTTCTTATGATAGTCTTTCTTACCTGAAGAAGAATCTCGGTTGTATTTCCTCAGCTTTCTGACTCTCTCTTTTTCCCTCTGATATTTGAGAGCCATCAGTGCTAGGCGGTCGGGGCCGAAGTCTCGGAAGACTTTGCTACTCGATGTGGCCACGGCTTTGCTTGAGGACATAGGCTTGGCTCCGGTATTGCCGATTGTTGCCTTGAAGGCGTGGTCGAACCGTGTGTCGACTGGAGCGCTTAAGCACTTTTGGGGTAAGGCTATGCTCGAATTCCTCCAATTTTAATTCTGAAAATATAACATCAAGAGTTAGAGCATTTAGATCAGAGCGACGTAAATAAGTAGCAAATGGAAGCCACTTCTGTCGGGGCAACGCTCTCAAGATCTTGGTGTTCATCTCCTTGTTGGTGAACGACCTCCCCAGCCCATTGATGACATTGACTTGATTGGTGAATCGACACTCGGCTCGTCAATGGTTTCGATGAGGCTCCATTGCAAAGGCGTCGAACTTCTGAAGCTCTAGCTCGAGCTTGTTTTCTTTGATCTGAGGGGTTCCATGGCTCAGTACAGCCAATGCGTCCCATAGCTCTTTCGCCGTCTTGCAATCCTGTACCCTTCCAAGGTGTGAGTCACTGAGCGTAGTCAGTATGGCATTACGTGCAACTCGGTCAAGGTTGTGCAGCTTCTTTTCTTCAGGCGTGAAGGCAGTTTTATCTTTGGGAACCTTAGCACCAGTTTATGCTCCCACGCCTCCTCCAGCAGAAAATACTACGCTGTCGATCATGGGAATGATCGGTCCTGACTCTAGGACATCTGACATGCTGTCGTGGAGTGACGTTAGGTGTGCCTCCATACGTACGCGCCATACCGTGTAGTTCTCTATTGAGAACATCGGTACCATCCTAATACCTGACATATCAGACATCGTAAGAGTAAGAGTATAAGGATGCTGAAAAGATGCTTATGCAGTGAAAATAGTTTTGAGGATCAGTTCGAGAGGACCAGTATATCAGAACCGGCGATCAGTTGAACACCGTGTGCTCTGATACCAATTGTTGGTCTGGAGACGATAAGTCAGGTGAAGAGGGGGGGTGAATACACCTGAGCTCAGTTTCTTTTTCTCAGTGAAGGTCAGCTGAGCTGATGATTGCAACTAATGAACAGTGCCAAATAAGCCTTCGATCGCGGGACGAGTGAGTCGGCCATGCGAGCTCTCTCCCTACCGACCGTTGTCGATACTTTGAGAATCAGTCGGAGACTGTTGTGCGGAAAGTGTGGGGCCCGGAATTCGTCTGTTTTGAAAACACGTTTTAGCAAGTTAAATCTTTTGGCTGTGCGCTTTATAAAATACGTTTTATGCAAGCTTATGATTTTCAAGTCAGTTGAATGCTATGCAATAAAACAGTAAAAGAACACAAGCGATTTAACGTGGTTCGGATACGTAAGATCCTACGTCCACGGTCCTGAACAAGGCAGGAGAACTTGTTGATTATTCGAGCAAGCCTCGGCGGGGATGCGTGCCTTTGGGACGGTTCCCTCTAAGTTATAGTCCTTAGCGACTTTACAATCCAAACCTAAGTCTGAAAGGGAAGGGAATTTTCTCCAACTGAGAAGGAGTTCTTACAATAAGAACAATTCACTAAATGTGAACTCCTTCGAATCTAAGCTATAAATATGACAATGAGCTTAGTCTAGAGAAGAAAGGGATCTAAGAACTCTAGAGAGAAAAACTGAGAAATCTTCTAAGTATGCAAGTTTTCCTCTTGATGATCTTTGAGTGTTCTAGAGCGTTTATGAACTTGAGCTTGTCCCTTTGAAATTCCGTTTTTCGGAGCTTCAAAAACTTCTCTATTTATAGTTGTGAGTTATGGCATATGTCCGTTGGAGACGACGATGCCACGTGTCACAAGCTTCCAAAGAAAACGGCCATTAATTCGAACTTGTTGCAGCAGGGCAGTTAATGCACTGTTCATGAGAGCAGCTTTACTGTGTAGAGTAGGTAAGCGTTGTCGGCTTCTCATTGGTCGAGGTTTGTAGTTGGTGAGAATGTCAGAGTTGACCGTTCAACAACCTCGTATGTCTTCTGCTGAACTTTTTGAAAAGACTTGAATAGCTGGGTCGCTTTCCATAGGATACAGTAAACTGAAAAGTCTCTGTCTTCTTCAGCTGAGTCGGCTGACACGGCATCTACTGAGTAGGTTAACTGGCGACTGCGAAGGTACTGTGCTTGTTTTTGTTCTTCTACTGATGACTATCAGCTGGGAGTAGTCTTCTACTGATGATTTGTCAGCAGATGCGTTGTCTTCGACTGAGTGGAAGATCAGCTGCTCACTGAAGAACACAAGCGATTACACTGATGACGTGGGGTTCTGAAAAGTATCTTCGACAGAAGATCAGTTCAACAATTACCCCATACAGGACTTAGCCAAAATAATAATCAATACATCAAGTCTAACCTATACATCAGCTAATCCTAACGACACACTAATCTACTGATATCAGCTAGGTTTTGGGATCTTCAATTCCATAGTACTACTATGATTTCCCCCAATTTTCTTTTAACCGAACAACAGCTGAGTATCATCTACTGACTCATATCCAACAGTATGGTCACTGAACTTCCGGCTGACTGGCTTGTTGCTGGGGGACTTGCTCCGGGAGTGCTTGTTGATGCCTTATAAGCATGATCCATTGGCACTTCACCTTCAGCACCGGGGGTGTGTGGGAGATTGAACTCAAACTCCTCTCCCTTAAGTTCTGAAAAGATATAGTCAGGAGTAACAGAATTCAGGTCAGTTCTCCTCATACACGTAGTAAAAGAATACCACTTGGGCCTACTAAGAGCCCGTAGAATTTTAGTGTTGGTCTCCTTGTTGCTTAATATCTTCCCCAGTCCGTTGATGATGTTAATTTGATTTGTAAATGGCGCGCTGAAATCATCTATGGACTCCCTTGGAAGCATAGCAATTGCCTCGAGTTTCTGCAGCTCCAACTCCAGTTTGTTTTCTTTAATCTGTGGAGTTCATTGGCTCAACACTGCGAGAGGATCCCATAGCTCATTAGTTGTCTTGTAGTCGTGCACCCTCCCGAGATAAGAGTCACTGAGTGTCATCAGTATAGCATTGCGAGCGACTCGGTTGAGGTTGTGCAGTTTCTTCTCTTAAGGAGTGAAGAGGCTCTTGTCCTTCGCAACTTTGGGTCCGGTTCTGGCGCCGCCTGCTCCGTCTAGTACGAGTTCGACTGAGTCGACCATAGGAACAATGGGGCCTTTCTCCAGAACATCGGTTATGCTGTCGTGCAGCTAAGTGAGATGCGCCTCCATCCTTACGCGTCATATTGCATAGTTTTCAGTAGAGAATATTGGCACAGTCCTAATACCTGAAATATCAGCCATTGAAGAATACAAGGTATATGATGATATGAAGAAATGCAAGATGTAGAGAAAACGGGTTTTCTAGGATCTTTGCTCGAGAAAGACCAGTTTCACAGAACAATGATCAGTTAAGAACACTGTGCTCTGATACTAATTATTGGTCCTTAGAGGGGGGGGGTGAATACACCTGAATACAAATTTCTCTCAAACGCGAAGTCAGCACTTAGCTGAGTTTGCTACTGAATTGAGTCAGATAGCCAGATATACTTCAGATCCCGTACTGACATAAGTCAGTCGAACAATCATTCAGTATCAGAGTGTGTGTTGAAGTGTAGGCCCTATGAAACGTCTCGATTAAAAAATGCCAGTTTTTATGCTGAGTTTTGTGAAATACGGTTTGTATGCAGTATGATCAGTTAAATAAAACAGTAAATCAAGACAACGATTTTTAAAGTGGTTCGGACACGCTGGGTCCTACGTCCACTGTCCTGACCAAAGCAGGATACTTGTTATATTTATACCGAGCAAGTCTCAATTGGTCTGTTCACTGGACAGACACGAACCATGAAAATTATACTGAGCAAGTTCTTAGTGATCTGTGCGCGAGACAGATTCTGTACTTATAGTCGTAGTGACTTTTACAAAGGGTTCAAACTTGAAGAGTTTGAATCTTCTCCAACTAAGAGGAAGTTCTTACAAATACGAACGGTTTCACAAGGATGTGTTCCTCGAGGTTTCTAAGATAAAGATATTACAATTAGCTTGCTTAGATAAGAGAAGGGGAATAGGATAAAACTCTGAGTGACGAACTAAAGGGTGTTCTTCAATGGATGCCAGTTTTTCACTGGATTCTGCTTGAGATTGCTAAGAGTTTGTGCGTAGAAAGCTTGGGTTCCCGGTGTCATCTCTGCATGGTGACTTCTCTTATTTATATGCATCGATGGTGAATAGATCCATTGGAGGGGGCTCTAGACACGTGTCGATTTGATAAGGAAAATGGCTCGTTTAATTTGAACGTTGTCGAGCAGGTACACTGTAGAGATTCTCCTCCTTTTCAGTTTCAGAGCAGCTTTTGTTAGAGTAGATGGTGGATGTCGGCTCCTTATTGGTCGAGTTAGATTGGCGGTTGAGACTTGTCAAACATCAAGGTTGACTTCCTCTGAATCCTCGAAACTGCAACTGAAGTGTCTTTCCTACTGACGTTCATCTGAGCTTTCAGTGCATGGGCATGAATTCCTGGGCAGATTCAGCTGGAGGTTGCTGTCCAACTGACTTCTTCGATCCTGAGTTCTTCAGCTGAGTGAGGTCTTCTACTTAATCCTGCAGCAACTGAACTCGGTCCTACTGATTTTTAACAACTGAACTCTGTCCTACTGAGTTCTAACAACTGAACTCGACTAGGCTATTGATACGAAGGTACAATATTCAGTTGGGATTTTGGGATCTATCCAAATCTATCAAGACTATCAGATCTACTGATTCATCTACTGAATCCTTATCCCAACATATCATAATCTCTTAGTTATTGTAAAAGCCATAGGATTCGGGTGCAACAGCTTCCGACAGTCATATATTCATCTTCAATAGTGGATGTTTCTACTGAGTGTTGTTTCTTTGAAAACCACAATATGAGCTTGCTGCCTAGGAACTGACAAGTTCGAAATGTTGACTTTCTAACCATTCTGCAACATGGATAATCAACGTCAGATTATCCAGTTTGTTAAATATTATCATCAGCAGATTACCATAACCCAACATCAAGTGTTCCCTTTAGGTAACGGAGAATCTTCTACCCTGAGTCAAGATGACTTTGCCTGGGATTCGCCTAAAATCTTGCGCATACACCTACATCATAAGTTATGTCAGGTTTGCTGGCAGTTAAGTATAATAGGGAACCAATAATAGCTCTATAATCATTAGAGTTAATAGATACTACCTCTTCGTCAAGTTCAATTTTCAGATTCTAATTTGTGGGAATCTTGACTAGCTTGCTAGAATCACAACAAAACTTCTTGATTGAGGTCTTTGGTATACTTCGCATGGTTGACGAAAATTCCCTTCTCAGACTGTTTAACTTGGAGTCCAAGGAAATAGTTCATCTCTCCCACCCTAGACATTTCAAACTTTTCTTAATGGCTACATCAACTAGATTAGAGTGATCTAGTATTTCCAGAATCTATTTAGCGATCTCTTCAACTGCTTTGTTTCTTGCTCTCTGAACAGTTTCCAAAAGAGTATCTATAGACACTGAGACTCCTCTCAGCTGAGGGTCTGATCTGATGTGCGGTACAGACTGAATCTCTTCTGAATCGATTCTCTTAACTTTATCTTTCAGAGTGGCATCCTCCTTATCAGACTTTGAGTCCTGAATCTCTATATGTTGGATGATAATGATAGGAACTTCATCTTTCTTAATTAGTTTACTCTTCTCTGAAGGCTCTGGACATGGTGTTTGAGTGGCTGGTACTGAATGCTTATCAGTGACCCCACGTCCTATCGATTTCTCAGTCATAGCTCTAGTTTTAAAATTGATGAGCTTCTAATTGAACATCATATTGTCTTCTAAGGCAACGTTGCCCACACACTCATCCTCAATCATAATGGAAATTGTGCTTCCATATAGTAGCTTGCCAATCTGTGAAAGTGTCAGAATGCCATCTAAACCAACGATCTTCTTGGCTTTAAAATTGAATTCATTCATGAAAAACTCCGCCCAATTAATTTTGATCCTATCCATTATCGCTATCATAAGTTGCAGTTTAATCCTGGATAGCTGGTCATATGATCCTGTTGAGTTGGTTAGGATGTGGTACTATGTAAGCTAGGCCTCTATACTCTTGTAGCAACTGATTCTTGAGAAAGGCTGCCTTGACTTCTATATTTTTCTTCCCACATAAGCGGCGAAGATATGCTTTGATTTCCATCTCCTTATATCCAATAGGAGAAATACTATGTTAGGTATATCAAAGGTGTGAGTGAGACGCTGCTCAATTTCTAGTGGAGCTATCGTTGTCTCCGACACATTCAGTGAAACCTCCTTCTAATATTTGATGCATGAGATATCTCTGAGGTTTTCTTCGACTCAGTACAGATTATACTAGAATTATGTGACCTGCCTTGGTAGCCAAAAGTGGGGCCGTCTAGTAAGAAACTTCCCAATGCCTGATGAAGTTAAGGCATTGTTATCAGCTCCATTTCTGATATACCACACTTCCGGAAAGCCATCATTGGCTCGAACCAAACTCTGTTATTCTTGAGAATGTCCTCCATATCCGTGGGAACAAGGACAATGTTCTCTGAAGACGTTGCCATTGAAGAGATTCTGCAAAATAAGTGTTAGCACTAGAAAGTAGAGTAAGTCAGTAGATGCAGAATAAGATTCGAAGTTTACCGAGATTTTTGTGCTTGAACGTAGTAGAGATCTGAATGCAAGTATGAGTATGCAAATCACAAAAAGATTTTAACAATGGTGATGTTATTTCATTTTCATGAAGTAATGTGTATAAGGTACGAATGCGAAGTGGTTTTTCAGCAAACGGTTCAGATGTAATCTCACTTTGTAAAAGATAATTAAGATTTCATGTTATTAACAATAATGATTACTGTACCACCTATAATCGCGACATACATATCTATCGCTAAGAAAATAAGCTAAGATGACGTGCATTAAATGTGTCACAATCAGTATATGGAATGTCGTATTTTAATGAAAATGATTTTATTAAAGACATTCTTTAGAGATTAATGGATGAAAATAAATACAATGCATGTACTGAGTATTAAGTACTGAGTAAGACACGCAAATATATCGACTGAACATAATAGTAAGCTGATACCACTTCTAGATACTGAGTACGATGAATAATTTTGTATGTGTTCCCCCTTATTGCATGCCTCCAGGATCATTTCACTGACCAAAGTTAGTAGGATCCAATAGACTTAGTTCTACTGAGAGTTATTGAATCTTGTCTCAGCTAGAGGTTTTGTTAGTATATCAATCTTTTGCTTGTTAGTAAGGATTTTGTCCATTCTAATATCCTTCTTTTCGACAAGATCTTTGATGAAGTCATGTCTAATATCCACGTGCTTGCATCTTATATGAAGAACGATATTCTGAGTGATTACAATGCCACTGGTATTGTCGCAATAGATTAGCACTTCATCTTGATTGATATCATATTCTCTTAGTTGTTGTCAAAGCCACAGGATTTGGGTGCAACTTCTTCCGGCAGCCATATATTCAGCTTCAATAGTGGATGTTTCTACTGAGTGTTGTTTCTATAAAAACCACGATATGAGTTTTCTGCTTAGGAACTGACAAGTTCCAAATGTTGACTTTCTAACCATTCTGCAACCTGGATAATCATGGTCAGAGGTATCCAGTTAGTTCAAGATTATCATCAACAGGTTACCATAACCCAACATCAGGTGTTCCCTTCAGGTAACATAAAATCTTATTCCCTGAGTTAAGATGACTTCGCCTGGGATTCGCCTGAAATCTTGCGCATACACCTACAACATAAGTTATGTCAGGTTTGCTGGCAGTTATGTATAATAGGGAACCGATAATACCTCTATAATCAGTAGATTTAATAGATACTACCTCTTTGTCAAGTTCAATTTTCAGATTCGTATTCATGGGAATCTTGACTAGCTTGCTAGAATCACAACCAAACTTCTTGATTTAGATCTTTGGTATACTTCACTTGGTTGATGAAAATTCCCTTGTCAGGCTGTTTAACTTGGAGTCCAATGAAATAGTTCATCTCTCCCATCATAGACATTTCAAACTTTTCTTTCATCATCTTCTCGAATTTTTGACACATGGTCACATTTCTAGATCCAAAGATAATGTCGTCCAGATAGATCTGCACTAGTAGAATGTCATCTTCTGCTTGATGCTGAATAGAGTGCGATCTATTGTTCCTTTCTAAAAACCTTTATGAAGTAGAAACTCTAAAAGGGTATCGTACCAAGCCATGTGTGTTTATTTTAACCCATATAGAGCCTTCTTCAGTCTGTATACTTGATATCCCTGTGGAAAGTCGGGCGGTTGTTCTACACAGGCTTCTTCCTTATGTGTGCCATTCAGAAATGCTGACCTCACATCCATTTGATATACTTTGAAGCGGTGATGTGTTACATATATGCTAGGAATAGTCAAATAGCTTCCAATCTAGTGACTAGTGTGAATGTGTCATCAAAATCTATTCCTTCTGCTTTACAATATCCTTTGGCAACTAATCTGGCCTTATTTCTAATGATGGCGTTATTTTCATCTCTCTTGTTCTTAAAAACCCACTTAGTTCTAATGACGTGTTGACGCTTAGGTCTATCGACAAGCTCCCAAACATTGTTCAACGCATCCACTATATATAGAGGTTCTTCAGTAGACTGGAACCTTGTATATCTCTTTGCCCTGCTCACTCTGAAATATCAAAAGGAGAAAGACCGAGTCAGGAAACAAAAAAGAATTGTTAAAAGTTCATAGAGTAAATTTGACACTTCAGCCAAGAAAAGTGAGTCTAACAACCAACCTAAGTGCAGGAATACGAATAACACTACCTCTCGGTCAAAGAACACAAGCAGGAGAGAAGGCATAACTTCTTCATGCTAAACTACAAAAAGACTAGACATTATCCGTATGAGTGTCCAGATCTTTTAGGAAATGAAAGAGCAAAAAGACAAGCTCAAAGAGATAAGTTCTCCAAGAAAAGACAAGCTTACACAGCTGGAGAAGTATCCGACTACTTTGTGGAAGAGGACCTTTTCATGGACTCTTAAGATGACGAGCCTGCATTCATGGCCAGAGAGGCTAGTGATACTGAAGAATGTCCAATGAAAGGGGAAGAAGCTGAAGTAACTTCTCAATACCACATTAATAACTCTTCATCACACACACACACAACATATGGTCAACAACAGGAGAACCAGTAGACGTAGTTATGGCATATGTGGAACTCCTTGAAGAACAAATTCAAATGAGCATGCAGTTCAGTAGGACAATTCAAGAGATGGAAAGCCTGAAGCAAGAAATTAAAGACTTTCTCTGGAAAGTCAGGCCATGTCTGAGTTTGAAGGACTTGTTTTGAGACAAAATGAAAAGATTAAAACTATGAAAACTAAGTCTCAGCAATAAGAAAATCAGATTTTAGTGGTGACCAAGGACATTGCTGACAAAGATACTGAGATTGCAAGTCAGAACCAAAAGCTCTCTAAAGTAAAACCAGAATCAAGTACTTAGAAAGAGTGATGAAGTGTCGTGAGTACTGATAACTGAACAATACCTTGGAGCCAAGAAGAAGCTTGAAGGGTAGCTAAGCAACCAAAGATTAACCTTCTCCAAAGGAGGACATGGATACACACAAGAGGCATCAACATCAGATCATGGAGGCTCAGATAAATTGACTGATAGGTTTGTTCAAGGGGGAATACAATATGTCGATTCTATCAACCCCAAGGTAAAGAATAAATGGAAGGCTAAGGCACCTCAGCCTAGCTATCAACACAGTGCTAGAAGTTCAATCGCCAAGACACCATGATCGAATTAAGGGGGAACAAAGAAAATCAATTCAACTGAACAATGCGAACAACCATAGTGGACACGTCATGCTCAGTATTGATCGTACTATTACAAGCCCACAGTCACGTAAAGTCCAAAGACTCAAAATAAATGGACTCCTGAACCGTAGAAATCCAAGAAGTCAATGTCTCCTAGTTCAGCAGTGAGATACATTGACAACAAAGGGAAGAAGTTGCCTGAAACCACGAGGGTTGTCAGACAGATTTGGCTACCATCATTGACTAACATCAAAGGACTCAATCTGAAAATAAAGAGCAGCTGAATTTGTTTCTATTTTGCAGGTGCGTAAGGACCCCCATGGTACATGGACAGTGGATGCGTAAGATGCATGACGTACCAAAAGAATCTGCTGAAAAATTACGTCCAAGAGGAAGGACCCCGAATTGAATTCAAAGACAACTCACTGAACATTGCAACTACCAGGCTTCATTTTATTGAAACAAAATGGGTCTTCAAGAATACGCAAGATGAAAACAGTATCATCGTCGGGAACAAAGCTAAAGGGATAGATTTTGATGACACATTTGCTCTAGTTGCGAGATTGGAACTCATTTGTCTATTCCTAGCTTATGCCGCACATCCATGATTCAAAGTATATCACTTAGATGTGAAATCGGCTTTCCAGAATGGGTACTGAAGGAATAAGTTAATAAGGAAGAACCGCCCTCAGCAGACAAATCTGGTGTAAAGACTTAGAAAAGCTTTATATGGGTTAAAACAGGCACCTAAGACTTGGTACAATACCCTCTCAGAGTTTCTCCTTCATAAAGGTTTTTAATAAGGGACAATAGATCGCACACTATTCAGTATTAGATTAGGAGATAACATCCTACTTGTGCATATCTATGTGGACGACATCATCTTCGAATCCAGAAATGTGACCATATGTCAGCAATTTGTGAAGATGATGAAAGAGATGTTCGAGATGTCTAGGATGGGAGAAATGAACTATTTACTTGGACTTCAAGTCAAAAAATGTGTGAAGCAAATATTCATTATTCAACAATAACCGTTTTGGTATCATCAAACAGTTACCGTAATGTTGGGTGATGAGATATAATATTGTTGGTCCGGAGACGAGTGTCAGGTGTAGAGGGGGGGGGGTGAATACACCTGAGTACAAGTTCTTTTTCTCAAACGCGAAGGGCAACTGAGCTGTAGGTTGCAACAGATGAACAGTACCAAATAGTAACCTTCTGATCGCGGGTCAGAGTGACTTAACTACTGAGTTTCTTCTACTGACTTCTGTCAGTATTTGATTCTCAGTCGGAGAGTTAGTGCGGATAAGTGTGTAGGGCCCGAAGGACTTCATCTCAGTTTGAAAACGTGTTTTTCGCAAACCAAATAATTTTGGCTAGTGCACTTTCAAATACGTTTTATGCGAAGTATGAGTTTGTAAGATGGTTTGAATGCAGTGCAATAAAACAGTAAATGACACAAGCGATTTTTAACGTGGTTCGGATACGCAAGATCCTACGTCCACGGTCCTGCTGAACAAGAGGTCTTGTTGATTAATCTGAGCAAGCCACAGCAAGGTATATGTGCGCTGGATTAACTTAGAGGTCCCTTCTAAGTTATAGTCCTTAGCGACTTTACAATCCAAATCGAAGTTTGAAGGGGAGGGGATGTTCTCCAACTATGAAGGAGTACTTACAATAAGAACAGTCACGAAATGTGAACTCCTTCGAAGGTTCTAAGCTATGGATATAACAATAGAGCTTAGATAGACAAGAGGGATCTAAAGAAAGAAACTCTAGAGAGAAGAACTAGAAATATTCTAATGAGCAAGTTCTTCGTTGGATCTTCGTGAAAAGCGCTAGAGTGTTTCGAAAGCTTGAGCGTGTAATCCCTTTGATATCCTGTGCGTGGAGCTCGGAAAGGCTTCTCTATTTATAGTTGTGACCCAGGCATTTGTCCGTTGGAGGGGACGATGCTACGTGTCACAAACGTCCAAGGAAAACGGCCATATGTTCGAAATGTTGTCACAAAGTAGTTGGTCACTGTCCATGAGAGCAGCTTTAGTTGGTCAGAGCAGGTAGAGCTTAGACTACTTCTCATTGGTTGAGGTTTGTAGTAGGTGAGACTTGTCAAACATCAGTCTTCATCTGGGTTGACTCTCACTAATCCTCGTATGATCTTCTGCTGACTTTCGAATGATGTTAAAACTACAGGTCGTTTCCTGTCGGATACCGTAGATCTAATACGATCTCTGTCTTCTTCGTCTGAGTCTGCTGATAACGGATCTTCTACTGAGTGAAGTCAGCTGATGACTCTGAAGGTACTGAGCTTTGATTTTGTGTTCTTCTACTGATGTGGGTCAGCTGATGAGAGATCTTCTACTGAGTGGAGTCAGCTGATGACCTGTGAACACAAGCTCTTACAACGATAACGTAGGGTTTTGGAAAGTAACTTCTTACTGAAGATCAGTCCAACACTTACCCCTTACAGGACTTAGACAAAAACGATAATGAAAATACAAATAGTCTAGCCTATTACATCATCTAGTCTTATCGACACTACACTAAGGATACAAGACAGGTTTTGGGATCTTCAATTCCATAGCATCAAATCACTATGATTTCCCCCATTATTGACAAAACAGATAAGTCCTATTACAAGAACTACTGATAAAATAATACTAAGTACCCTCTAAGTGGTTATTAAGATCAACCACTGACTCATAACCCAATAAATATAAATTTGAAAATTCCAATAGCCCTAGATGATTGATGAACAAATCATAATTTAAAAGATGTATAACCTAGGTAAGCTCAGCATGTTAGAGAGCTCAGTAGACTAGCTAGTAGTTTCAGTAGCTATTTCGTATTCACAAGAAAACTCTAATTAGCAGTCTCTATAAATTCAACTATCTATGTAACTCAGCAGAATTCCGATAGAATCTAATTCCGATAGAATCTACTGAGTGGGTAATAAAGAGTTAGAAGAAGTAGAGGTCAACACTGAAGACATTGAAGAATGTCAGTGGAGATCTTTTCAGTAAAGTGTCCGATGTATCAGAGGAAGTAAACTTAGTGTCAGCTTTGAAGCTTGAACAAGTGTCACCCTCCAACTGACCTCGACCGATGAGGAATTACCAACTTGAAATTATCCTGACCTAAAATTGCAGTCAACCTCTAAATGCTGAAAAAGAGAGAATCTCTACAATGCAATTCAAATTGCAAGATGGTCGTTTTGCTTCTCATGTTTTGACACGTCTCTAGGTTCCCTCCAACGGATCTATTCCCAAGTCACAACAATAAATAGAGATCATCTTCCATCCATGAAGATTACGGGAACACAAGAATACAAGCACACAAGCTCTAGTAAACTCAAAGTAAACTCAACTGAGAACCTTAGAACAAATAGTCTATTATATATATTCTCATGTCTATAGTGTTTTAGTTTTCCTCTCTGTACATCTAAGTCAATCCTTGTAAGATCAAAAACTTAGAAACTGAAGGAGTTCATCACTGAACTGTTCTTATTGTAATGGATCCTTCGTAATTGGAGAAAACTGTCAAAGCTTCGCATTTGAAGCCATTGTAAAGTCATGAGGACTATAACTAGCCGGGATCTATCTTTTGAAAGGATCGATTGAGATTTGCCCAGTATAATCTAATCAAGAACTCCTAGAAATATGAAAGTGGACGTAAGATCTTGCGTATCCGAACCACTCTAAAAATATGTGTATGGTTTGTTGTTACATTGAATATTACTGCTTACATCAGAATTTCAAAAATCCATGCAAGTATAGCTTTTCAACAAAGATTTTTAAGACACGCACTAATATACTTAACAAATTTCAATAAAGAAACTTTTTTCAAAACTGGACAATTTAAAGTTGGGCCTACACATTTCCGCACTAATTCTTGTACTCGTCTACTGGCTTTAGTAAGTGGACATAATTCAGTATACTGAATCACTTAGTCACGCGATCAGTAAATACTGAATTTTGCATTTGAGTTTAAAACTAGGACTCAGGTGTATTCACCTTCCCCCTTCCCGCTACACCGGAAGACTCGTCGTTGGAACAACACCTAAACTAAAGTAAATTCAGCATTAAATGTTGAATTATCCACGCCAATAATAATAATAATAATAATAATAATAATAATAATAATAATAATAATAATAATAATAATAATAATAATAATAATAATAATAATAATAATAGCAATTTATTTACATACAACTATCCACTTTTCTTTTGTGGGATCCACTCATTCTACACATAAATTTTAACCCTCCTTAAGAACTGTGCTGGAAAAAAAAGGAGACAAACTCATTAGGACAGAGGGAGTGATAATAATAATAATAATAATAATAATAATAATAATAATAATAATAATAATAATAATAATAATAATAATAATAATAACTGTGCTGAAAAAAAGAGAGAAACATGAAAGTCAATCACATCACAATTCCAAAGAAACTAAACATGTATGAAAAATTGCATTTGCTTAATCGGTTCTACTTCTAACAGGTAATGACTTCGGATTAAATTCTCTCTTGAAAAACCATATTTTAATTGAATTTATTTATAGTTTCTATATGTTATATAATATTTTATTATACTTTTGCACGCAAATTGGTATGTTAAGTAGAATTCTTTTGAATCATTGGATCAAATCTTTTAGTTTAAGATATCTTGTTCCAAGAATTGTATTATATATACTAAAATGTGAATTAAATATACTAGAGTTGGTGCTGAATCTTTCTTAATAAAGATGTCATGATTCAGTTCTCCTCATCTATTCTTTTAACGTCCAAAACTTCTAATCTTTCGAGAATTTCAAGTCTCAACAATTTGCTAGTTAATAATATATCGAGTATTGGAATCAATTAAATACTACAAACAATTATAATATTAAATTCACGTATTTGTACTTCAATATCTTCTGCAGTCACCCAGATCACAATAATAGAATTAAGTAGTGCTCAAGAAAGAAAAGAACAATCATGGTGCTAGGTAGAATATGGTGATCAGAATCTTGGATTTATAATTGTTTAGTTAAAAGTTGGAGACAATAATGTGATCCTAGGGCAGAATGGTGCCCAATCTTTATAGTCTTTTTGGGACAAATGTACTTATTATAACAAGAATATCCTATGTATATCGTATAGTACAATATTATATGGGATTACGGCTGGTTTGGTGTCACACACCATGTGGGTGCGTGAATATGAAATACACAAGATTGTTTGCTTACATTTTGGGGGTTATGCAAACTGCGCACTGTAGCATGTGCTCACAATCTACAGTAGATATTATCTTTTTATATAATTAATATAATACATGTGTCTTTGTCTCCCATATCCAATCCAATGTAGAACCTAGACCCAACATGATCCCTTTATTTCTTATCCGCCTTCGCTCATATTTCATGACATTATTTTTTATTAGAAAAAATAAATGGACAAAAAAACACAGTCGTATCTGTAATTGTTTGTAAGGGTGAACGCAGTAATTGTTCTGATTATACGCAATATACTCGGTCTCGAGAAATGGTGGAGTTCAATTTATAATATTTTTGGCATTCATGTGTTAATATTTTATTTTATTTTTATGATGAGTAATCCGTCGTTGCCATATTTAAGTTCATCGGATAATTTATATATAGCTGTCAGGTTGATTTTGAACCCATAATCCTTAATTACATTATTTGAATACTTTAATTCGACTTCCGTAGTAGATTTCCCGACACATTTATGACTTCGTTTTGTATGCATACAATTCGTTATTTTATGTGAATATCCATACCTTGGAAGAATAATATATTAATATATAATATAATTGGGAGTTGGGACGGACGTCAAATTTGAACTTCATCATCCTAAAGAAGTGGGTTTTCAGACTAAGATCCATGATCTCCGGTCAGAGAAATCCTTTATCATATTCTAATTCAATTAAAGTGGGATATTTAACTAACAGCATACAGCTTAGTCCTATTAATTGGATTATCGTATTACCATTGTTTGGAATTATTGAATCTAGCTATTGTATTGGGGTATAAAATTTGTATTAAAGCACACCCTATTAATTGTGTGAATAATTTCTAACACTTACACGAACAATTCAAAAGTTTGAGAATCTATTTTAGCATAATAAACCGGAGGGCATTAGGGTATTAGATTCTCCATATTTTTAAGGGATTTGTTGGTTTAGTTGATTTGAATTCACTAGATCCATATATACTCAAATTATTTGTTGAAACTTTTGCCTAAACACAACTTTCTCGACTGACATATATGTTCGATCGTGTAGTATATATTATTCGTGATTCAAGATTCAAGATTTAGTGGTATACTTCTTATCGCATGACACCTGTTGACGATGTGCACGGAGCAATTATTCTTTTATTCTTAATCGAATCATTGATGGGTATTTCCATAAAAGATTGTTGGCATCACAACTAGGGTTTCTAGATGCCCTCAACGTGTGATACATCACGTGTCTACCGGAAGTAATTGTTTACATAAAACTTTGACAATTGTATTAATGTAAACAAAACAAGTTGTATATTTGATAAGCTGGTAAATTTTCTAGTCATCTTTATAGAAGTATGAGTTTTATTTTTAATTTTTATAGTGTAGTGGTGATTAGGATGCATGGATCAAAGAATGTGAGAAAGTGACGAGAAAATTTTGAATTTAGAAAAGAGAAAGACAAAAAGTGAAATTTTGAGGGTAATATAAAAAAGATTTTAAAAAATATGCAATAAACGGTCGGTTTTCGGATAATTTGGAGCCGTTGCATATATCTATAATAATTAACTCATATTTTATAAGAGTGATTAGAAAACTTATCGACTTATCGAAGTGTGACTAATTTTGATTTCGTTTCTCTTAATTTCTTTCAATTTCGAAAGGGAAATGTCCTTTGATGGCCGTGGGAATTTCTGAAGTAGAAAAGACTCAATTTTTTTTTTAAAGTCGATATAACCCTACATTGAGTGGAAGAGGGGATGGACACTGATGTGTCACTTTTATAGGAGTGATGATGAATATCAATTAAACGTTTATGGTAAAACATTAACATTATTAATCTATCTCGATAATCTTGGAGCAGAATGAGTTATTTTATGATAAAAATCAAAACTTCGAATTCTAATCAAGCTTTTATTTATTAGTTCGGAGTGTAGTGCATTATTCTGTAACATAAAACATATAAGGAATATGCATACTTCTATCTTCCTATATAATTATGCCTTCTCACTGGATCCATACCTATATGTGCGAACGTAATTAGCAAGTAATTTCAGCAACTTATTTCTTCTAGTGGCACAACAATAATTTCATAATTAAACCATTAATAAATACAGGTGGGGCTCGCATAATAAATATGGTGGCCAAATCAAAGTAGATAAAACAAGAGTGTAGAGAGAGAGATGATACTATCAATCAATATGGATTGTATTTGATGATTTTTTGCATTTGTAATTACGTGGGGTTTCACATGTTTTAAGAATTAAGAAGATGATTCTCTCTTGCACTTTCCACCACACAAACAACTCATATAACATGTCCCACAAATCATGCGTCGAACAGCTCGATTAGATTTGTTGCATGGCAACTATTTTTTTTTTTTACTCCTCTATTTGATTATGACCATCTAATATAATGTGTCGTAAATTTTGATTCTCGGAGGTAACAAAGATGTCTTGATCTACTATACACAAATGCAGATTAAAAAATATATATATATATATATATATATATATATATATATATATATATATATATATATATATATATATATATATATATATCTCATTTGAATACGTGAAAGATTTGCTTCTGTTAATAATATATTTGTAATCAAAACTTTTATCTTAAATCCATATATATTGTTATTAAGACTAGTATATTTCTTTACCGTTGTTAGTTGCGACAATCTAAATGTCTTAACTATAATTGGATCTTATACCACATCTTCACAATACTATCCCAAAAATGAAAATATGGTAATTAGGATTTTCCGAGGTACTATTCTGTTACTAGATTATGCAGGTTAAATGCTGTTTAATTCCCTATCTCATGATTGCCCACACAATTCAAAATATAAGTATTACTTATTTCATATCCTAAGACTAATTTGAGATCCAGAAGTCATATAATTGCTTTGGGATTTGATGTTTTGGAAACGTAAATAACTTAATTCTTGGCATAATTAATATCTTAATTTCTTACGAACGTGGTGCAGAAGCGCGTGGGTTGGGTTTGAAATCTTTCGAAAATGATAGTATATTTTATGAGTTACGATCAGAGAGACAATCCTTTTCAAAGTTTGCATCAAATTGCAAGTCATTAAATGAATATATAATTGGAGCCATTTGATGAAGTGGTCAAAACGAGCAAGAGCAATCCTTGTATTAAAAAAATCCTAGCGTACTATATAAACAGAATGAATCACGCAAAATCTACACACAATCAGATCCAGCGATGCAATTATTAGTGAGAGCAAAGTGTTAACAGCTTAAAAGGGTATTCTGAAGATCTCTCCGATTCCCTCCCACTTGATCAAATTTTCTTGGAAGAAATCAAGTTTCTTCATCTGGTCGGAAAAGGAGATAAGATGGGAAGCAACTATTTTGGTGAGCAGAATTACGAAAGAGGTACCGGTGGATCGTCGTCGTCTTCTTCGTCTTCGTCGAGAAGAGGGAAGAAGAATAGTTCGGAAAAGCCTAAGCAGCCGCAGAGGGGGCTTGGGGTTGCACAGCTTGAGAAGATTAGGTTGCATAGTCAACTCGGAAGCACCTATATCCCTTCTGTTCATCACAACCCTTATGCCTCTAATTTCACCCAGGTAATTATTTGATTATTATTCTCTCATTTTTGTTTCCTTTTTAATTTGTAATCTCGGAGATTGATTGCCTGTTCGTGTTTCATGGAAGTACAGGAGGATATGAGACTACAAACAGCTCATTCTTCCTCGTATTCATCTTCTTCACCTCCTTACGGCTTTCAAGGACACCATGGAGTCATGGTAAGTAAAATAATTTAGATTGAGGTTGTCGCACATGAATAGTTTCTTTGAGTTTTTTCTTGTGGGTGAGATGATTTGGTGTAATTGCAATTATTCATCTATCTTTCTTATCATGATGAAATTATTTGTTAGCCCTCATTTCCTTGTCTCACTTTAATTTCCCTTTAGAAAAGGAGACACTCTTCATTCTTGGATTATTTTCTTTTAATTTGTAACCCTAGACCTTCTCTCTCCTCAATCCTCTTTTGATGATCCGGGTGACTTTGAATCATTAATCTTTCGTTTGATAGACATGTTTACAGCTTCTAAATCTCCTAACTAATTGACCATTTTCTGCAGATGGGCTTGCAAGATATAGATAGGGTAAATGTTGCATATGGAGATTCCCAACCCACCAATGTTCCAAGGTGAATTATATTCAAGATTCTTATGATAATCAAAATTGGATCAATGAGAATTTTTGTTTCTGATCAAACTTTGGGCTTAAAAATCAGATGGAATGCAGGCTATGGAACACAACATTTTGTGGAGCCGAACATGACTAGACCCTTCCTCGAACCGCCGGTCCAGGTAATTTCAACGCATCCTGTATATGTAAAAGGGATTGTTATGATTAAATCTCGACCTCCAGGGCTCCCTCAAAGATGGGTCAAGTAGTGATCAGAACTCGGAATCGAGTAACTCCCAAGAGATAGATTTGGAGCTCAGACTTTCCTTATGAACTCTACAACTTATAGCGTATATGGGATTTATCTGTAAGTTGAGGATGCACCAGATTCTTATAACTGAAAACTAGCAACTCTGCACAAGTTCAAGAAAACATTGTGTATTTTTTACTACTGTTTGATAGGTTCCTATAATAAAAGGAAAGATCGCCACTTATCTCTAACTTGCAGTTATTGTTTACCCCCATTAAAACGATACAGTTATTTTTCTACTTGTATATATATATGGGTGAGAGAGAGAGAGGGGTACATAACATTTATATGTATGAAATCATGCATGTGATCCTCGAAGCTGATTCTTTTTGGTATTATTGGATCATGAAATCTTCTCAAATCCTTCATATATTCTCTTTGTTTGTTGGAGACAAAGGAAAAAACAAAGATTAGATACCTTTTTCACATTAATTCCTCGTGTCTGAGGAAAGTATACAGAAACGAGGTAAATCTACATTTTATTTCTTTGCCTTTTTTTGAAAAAACTAATGAGAAACTCTAAAAATAGATTATGAAATAATATATTTCAGTCTCGTGATAATTGATATATGATAAAAGATTGTAAACTGCTTATTTGTGCATAATAAAGAAAAATGCTATATATAATGTCAATAATAATAGTGATGTTGACACTAAGTATGTACACTACGAAAAATTCGATGTTAAGGGAAAGCTAGAGACGGTTCAAACTTGCTGAGGGTCTAAACCAAGATATAAATAATATTATACATATTTAAATTTACTAAATAGTCTTAACTAGTGGAAAAGTTTGTTGGTTGTTAAATCACTTGAATTCAAATCCTAAATTCTACAAATTCTGCATTATATAATGCATACTACTTCTACAATTACTGGAAGGCAAAATGAACAGAAGACCTTCCTAACACAATTAACAAAGCATTTATACCACTAGACCAAATGGTTTCTTCATATTATTTATATCAAAATAATATAACATATTAAATATGAGGTCTTCAACTCTAATAAGTAGTTTCGATTACTGAAGTGTTATTTGTGGCGGGGGCTTAAGACGATTGCTTTGATGGCTTTACACAATAGCCGCCCCTTGGGGAGACCACTGTTTTCCCCGACCCAAAATATTCTTGTAGAATTAAGAAATTTCAATTAAGATATAATCATAAATAAAAATAATTTAAAGAATTAAGTGAATTATACAATTTTCTATATTTTGTTGGAGACATAATGGTCATTCTAAATAACCTTATATGTTTATTATTCATGTTCCTCCTCATAAAAAAAAAAGTATATATATATATATAGGGTATGGTTCTCATGAGAACCAATTTCTATATGAGAACTAAGAACTATTATATATCATAGATCCTAAATTTAATCTATGGTCAAAATTAATCCAACAAATCCTAATTTCTAATTATCATATTAGTGAGAAGGATATATATGTCTAATGTATTAAAAACCATACTAGGAAATCTCGTGAATATAGGAATAGTTTCAATCTTTTAGTGCATAATTTATTAGGAAATATAGGAAATCTCGTGAATATAGGAAATCTTTTAGTAAGAATGGTATAGGAATATAGAAAATCTCGTGAATATAGGAATATATTTATCTAATGTATTAAAAACCATATCATGAAACCATATTAAGAAATCTCCTGAATATAGGAAGTCTGCGTAGTACTTGGAATAGATAATATTGATCAAATATGAATTATTTATTAATATTCATAATTTATAGAATTTGATTCAATAATAATTTTAACTTTGTTTCTGCATTAATAATTTCGCATGTTTATGCATAATTTGGTATGTATACATGCATGACGTTTATGCATAATTTTTTACATACACATGCATTTACAATTTTATGATGTATTGTGCATTAATTTTGTCACATTTTATGTATAGACTTATGCATGTACATATTATAATTGATGCATATCATATTTGGAATTATGCATATACACATTTAAATTAATGCATCAAAGTATTGGATTTCAAAATCTATTGAGCAATTGAAAAACGCCTCTTAAATTTTAAAAATTATGGTAAATCTATTGATGCATAATGGTATACTGTTTAATGCATTGCTATAGATTTTTTGATGCATATTTTAATAATTAATGTAGCATAAATAGGGCATAATATTATAACTAATTACTATTATTAATTAATAAAATAATATTAATAATTAGTAAACTGAATATGGAAAGATATTTAATAACACAAAAAATTATTATTTTCATAATAGCAAAAAAAAATGGGACGTGATTGATATTTAATAATTAGTAAACTGATTAGTTTCTTTAATAAAACATAATTAGTTTCTTTAATTATGAAGTATAAATAAGGAATTTCAATTATCCCAACTTAAATAATGTGACGTGATTGATGACATAAACGGATGTAATAAATCAGACGCATAAAGAAATTACCAGAACACCCTTTTAGAATTGATTTTAATTGAAATTTCAAATTAAATGAAAAGAATCTATAGCCATTAATTCAGTAAAATCTATGGACCAAATTAGTTCTTATTTCTTACTTAAGTATAAGGTTCTTATTTGAACAATTTTCTATATATATATATATATATATATATATATATATATATATATATATATATATATATATATATATGGAGTGGATCATGTGAGAGCCCTCCCTATTTGTAAGAACTAGGAACTAATCTTAGCCTTAGATTTCATTAATTTAATGGTCCAAATTTATCTTTTTTTCATATATTTTTAAATATAATTTTAGGTTTGTTTATTTAATGAAGGTTAAGATTGTAATTTATAGATTTATGGATTTATAGATAATCTAAGTTTCTTAATATCTAATTTAAAAGATCGTGTGATTATTTATAGATAAGGCAAGTTTCTTAATATCTAATTTAATTTTTAATTAATGTGGATAAATATAGCAACAAACGAATTGATTTAAATTTCCCATATTATTAATTCCAAAATCATAATTCATTAAAAATCTACTGTTGGTCGCGAGAGCACGTTCAGGTGTAGAGGGGGGGGGTGTGAATACACCTGAAACCGATTTCTCAACTTGAAACACGAACAATCCTATTTAGGATGGTGTCGTACTGAATGAATTCAGCAGACCAGACAGCTGTTCTGAATCGTATTAGGCAAAGAGATACTAACTCTACTGAGACCTGCTAACTGACTGAGTCAGAATTCAGTATCTTCAGTTGGAGTTCAGTGGTGCGGAAATGTGTATGCCCAAAACAGTTGAGTGGAAAACGTTTTATCAAAACAGTTTCAGTTCAGAAGAATAAGCAGTTAAGATCGCTGAAACTTAGTTGAATGATTTTAAAGGATAATTTTCAGTATGAACAGTTAAAATCAATGCAACAGTAAATAAGAGAACAAGCGAGAGACACACAGATTTTTAAAGTGGTTCGGATACACAAGATCCTATGTCCACTGTCCCGAAAGATCAGGAGGCTATTTATTATACTGAGTTAGTCTCAGTCAGCTTGTACACAGGACAAAGCCGCGTCTTGAAATTTATACTAAGCAAGTCTCAGTTTACAAAGGTATCAAACTAAAGCGTTTGACTAACTTTCCAACTATGAATGAGTCCTTTTACAATAAGGATCAGGTTCAAATATGAACTCCTTCGTCTAAGCTATGGATATATTCGGTTGAGCTTAGGGTTAGAGGGATAGGGAACGAGAATGTAGCTTCTAGAACGACGAACAACTGAGTTTAGCTTTGGGTTCGTGTAATGTCGTTTGGATACTAGAGGCTTGTATATCGGTTCAGCTTGGTTTCCTAAGAGCTAGATTGTAGTCTTTCGCCGGAGAAATATTCTTCGAGTTCTAGCGGAAGACTTAGGCTTTTTGATTTGCTCGTTGAATGCTCTATGTTCTTGTGTTTTCTCGTATGCTTCACATTTCGAATGATCCCTCTATTTATAGAGAAGAGTCTTGGAAAGATCCGTTGGAGACGATCATCCCTTACTCTCTCTCTCTTTTGGTAGCTAACGGCTCTTTTGCAGCTTTAGTAGGTATATGACAAGTGTTTGCTTGTCATTCGTCGAGGTTTACAAAGCAGTTGAGACAGAACAAACTTCGAGGCATACTGAAGTTGACTTCTCTCTTCCTCGTATTTGACTATGCTGATTGTCATTCAAAAGATCTGACAGTTCAGAAGACTGTCTGGCCGTTGCTGAGTCTGATCTTCGATTCAGTAGCAAATATGCTGAGATGGCTTTACTGAAGATTAGCTCTGAGTACAGTGAACTACTCCTGCTGAGTTCAGTTCTACTGACTCTATTCAGTATATTGCTCCTGTTGAGTCCAGTATTTACTGAGTCTTCTACATCTGGTGCTGAGGCTGATAATCTACTGACCGCCTGAACCAGAGCAGAGTGTCTACTGAGTCTGAACCCTCAGAGACAAAAACAATTACAACGAAATGGTTCACCAATCAAGATAGGGTTTTGGGATCTTCAAATCTTCATAGATTCACTAGAGTATAAGCCTACTGAGCACGTATCAGTACGGAAGATAGAATCATTTCCCACTAAGTATTACAGTGCTGAGGATAGAATCATCATCCAACATCTACCATTTAAAACTGTATTTTATCCATAAAAATATTAAAAAAAGAATCTATTTTACTATGCATAAAAGTCTCTTTCATTATGCAAAAAATCACACATTAAAAGTGAAGGAAATATTAGGTTAGGAACAATTACCTTCCTCCTTCGTATATTGTTGCAGCTCGGATTGTTGCTTGTGTGTCAGATCTTCTGATCTGTGTCCCGGCCTTTTTCTCCCTCTGGGTGGTCAGAGAACTGGAGAAAATAAGATTTTCTCTCCCTACATACTCACGCGTGCGTGTTTAATTGTATGTGTATGTGTGTGTTCTGTTTCTGAACAGAATACTAATATATATAGGCTTCAAAAGCCAATATAATATTAATATATTTGTAGCTCATTAATTTAATTATATTTCTAATTGGCTTCCATATAATTAGCCCATAATATAATTAAGTAATCCACTGGGCTACTAATATTTATCAATTAACTGGCTCAGCCAATTAATTCCAGATAAATAATATTATTAAATAATATAAAAATAAATTAATCCATTAATAATGATTTCTGAGAGACAATAAATAACTAGGCAACTAATAGGGCCAGATCAAGGATATAATACAAGAAATAAAGTTGGGCCTCAAATTAATTAATTATCTATGCTCAGCCCAGAGCAAAATTAATTAATAAACACAGATTCATTCCATTAGAGAATCCGTACTGACTTACCCCTTTATCTCAAATTGAGCAAGGGCTTGTATTTAAGACTTAATCGATCTCCGTATTTAAGATAGAAATATCCGTTAATTAATTAAGCTCACTGACAGCTTAAATTAATTAACATCTTATATTCCTGAGTAGTACCACTCGACCTTATTAACACACCTGAACTTAATCAACCGGTCGGGTTTAGTGTGCTAATCCTTTCTAGTTCCTCAGAGGATATTATCAACCCATTTTACTAGGATACGGTTGCAAGATACAGACAACCAGCCTGAGCCACAAATAACTACTAACACCCAAGATACGTAGATCCAGTCGCGATGACGTTCACCATAGTAGGTCAAAGTGATAGATAGCCAAATGCGTTCAGCTAAAGTTTTACCAAGCTTAAGACCAGTTAAGTCACCGAGATCTTAGTTCTCCACTAAGGTCAGTTAGGAGAACACATCTCACTGTGATCCGTCAATACACCACCTTCAGTGTACCAGTAAAGACAAGCAGCTAAGACAAGTCACTTCTTATCTAAACCTGCAGCTTAAACCGACAACTTATCCGGAGGTTGTCTCACTGTGATAACTATTTATATCTTGTCAGTTCAACCAATTTGTGTTGTCTTCTGTGATACCCGACACACCACACAAATCTAACTTTTATACAAGATAAAGGATAACATGTGCAAAAATATATATTTATCAGATAGGATAATAAAATAGTGGTATGGACAAAACACATTGTATACAAGCATAAAATTTTCTTCCAGTATACAAAATCCCAACAATTCTCCCACTTATACTAAAGTAAACTTTTAGTATACAATGTGTTAGTTCTACGTACAAACTAGTACTCAACTATCTCTCAGCTATCTATCGTATCTATCACTGCATCTTCTCCCACTTATACAAAAGTTTCTGTAGTCCTAAGTGGGGGGCATCTCAACCACTCCTAAGCCACGAAAATGCTTCTCGTAAGCCGGGAGTGATAAGCTCTTTGTGAAAGGATTAACTAGGTTGACTTCAGTTCCAATTTTGTCAATCACCACATCACCTCGATTTACGAATACTCGTATAATGTGGTACTTCTTGTCTATGTGTTTAGACGCCTTGTGAGATCTAAGTTCCTTAGAATTTGTCACTGCACCCGCATTATCACAATAAATCGTGATCGCCTTAGGCGAATTCTAAACAATATCAAGATCCAGGAGGAAATTCTTGAGCCAAACTGCCTCTTTCGAAGCTTCTGAAGCAGCCACATACTCTGCTTCCATGGTTGAGCCCGCAATGCATTTCTGCTTTGCACTCCTGCATGAAATGGCTCCACCTCCAAAGGTAAACACATAACCCGAGGTAGACTTCTTCTCGTCTCTGTCAGCCTGGAAATCCGATTCTTTATAACCCAAAGACACTAGACTGTCTGACTGGTCTAGTCCGTTTAAAGTACTTGAGAAGACGCTTGACCGCAGTCCAGTGTTCCTTTCCAGGGTTAGACTGATATCTTGAGACCATGCCTAGAGCATATGAGATATCTTCTCTCGTACAAAGCATCGCATACATGAGGCTACCGACAGCGGAAGCATAAGGTACTAGCCTCATACTTTTTAGGGCACTGATTCTTCGATAGAAAAATGCCATGTCTCAAAGGTACTGAACCTCTCTTGGCTTTTTGCATGCTAAAACGAGCAATAACACTGTTAATGTAGGACACTTGTGACAAGCTTAACATCCTTTTCTGGCGATCTCGGATAACCTTGATCCCAAGGATGTAAGCAGCTTCACCTAAGTCCTTCATTTGAAACTGCTCGGATAACCACGTCTTTACGTCTGATAACACTTCAACATTGTTGCCAATGAGAAGGATGTCATCTACATAATATGCAAGAAACACCACTGATCCGTTAACATAAATACGGTACACACACCTCGTTAGGACAGGATACAAATCCATAGGATTCGACTACCTCATCGAAAACGCTGGTGCCATAACCAGAAAGCTTGCTTAAGTCTATGAATAGACTTCTTAAGCTTCCAAACTAGATGCTCTTCGCCCTCCTTCACATAACCATCTGGCTGTTTCATGTAGATGTCCCTACCTTTTTTCAAGGTGACCGTTTAGGAATGCGGTTTTGACATACATTTGCCAGATCTCTAGATTCATGTCAGCTGCTATGGCAAGGAGAATCCGAATGGACCCAATCATTGCTACAGGCGAGAAGGCCTCTTCGTAATCGATACCTTCTTTCTAGGTAAAAACCCTTCGCCACTAGCCTAGCCTTAAACGCCATGATCTCTCCATTCGGTCCGCTCTCTTTCTCTTGTATACACACTTACTACCATTAGCCTTGCAGCCCTCAGGTAGTTCAGTGAGCTCGTATACATCCATATCAATTATGGACTTAAATTCTGAGTCCATGACGATTCTCTAGGAATCTGCATCTACATCTCCCACTGTTTCGTTGTAAGTCCAGGGATCCAGGGTATCTTGTTCATCTACCGGGAAATGATCAAACGTCTCTCTAGTGAACATATACCGATCAGGTGTAAATATCACCCTCCCACTACGTCGAACAGTGTCAGGCGTTGTGTTAACAGATTGTGCAGTTACTCGTGGAGTACTATCTTGCACAACTGGTTGTTCAAGTGGAACTCGACCACCATGTAATTCCTCAAGGATGATATCGACTCGAGATTTATGGTTACTAATGTAATCCTCTTCTAAGAACCGAGCGTTAGGGCTAACAACGATCTTCTGTTCTTTAGGATCATAAAAGTATCCACCATTCGTTTCCTTAGGATACCCTATGAACAACATCACTTCTGAACGTGATTCCAATTTGTCGGCCTGCCTATTTAGCACATATGCAGGATAACCCCAAATCCTTAAGTGGTGCATACTGGGTTTGTGCTCGCTCAACAACTCGAAAGGGGTCTTTTGTACTGACTTGGAAGGCACACAGTTCAGCAAGTATGCTGCAGTCTCTAGGGCATATCCCCAAAAGGAAACTGGCAAAGTTGCATAACTCATCATCAACCGAACCATCTCTAAGAGACTTCGGTTCCTTCTCTCTGACACACCATTCTGCTGAGTCGTGCCCGGTGCTGCCAGCTGGGATGTAATCCCACATTCTGTCAAGTAGTCCTTGAACTCGTTGGATAGGTATTTCCTACCACGATCAGATCGTAGTGTTTTGATTTCTTTACCTAGCTTCTTCTCCACTTCTGCCTTGAATTCCTTAAAGGTTTCAAAGCAATCCAAGTTGTGGTGAAGAAGGTAAACATATCCATACCTCGAGTAATCATCAGTAAACGTGACGAAGTACTCATACCCTCCACGAGCTTGTGTAGATATAGACCCACACAAGTCAGAATGTATCAAACTTAATACTTCTGTGGCTTTATAACCCTTTGCCTTGAAAGGCCTAGTCATCATCTTTCCTTCCAAACAGGTTTCGTAAGTTGGAAATGGTTCAACTTGGAGAGACTCCAATGATCCATATACCACCAACCTTTGAGTCCTATTAAGATTGATGTGACCTAGTCTTAAGTGCCACAAATAAGTTTGGTTTACCTTAGAAGACTCTTTCCTCTTCTTAGGATTTGATGATGAGGAAGCAATATTAACAGAACTACGCGGTTTAGAAGTAATAGTATATAAAGATCCGTTTAATGGTCCACCACAGATAAAATCATCGTCTTTCATCATAGAAACTTCACTATCAAAACTTGATTTATAACCATCCATGGTGCAGAGTTTTGAAACAGAAATAATGTTTCGCCTAAACTCAGGCACATATTAAACATCTTTAAGTACTAAAACAGAACTATCAAAAGATAGATATAAATCTCCAATGGCAATTGCAGGAACTCTCGATCCATTGCCCATTGAGACAACCACCTCGCCATTGCTCAATTGCCTTTTCTACAAGAAACCTTGCAAGGTGTAAAAAACATGATCAGTTGCCTCCGAATGCACTACCCATTCATAGGTAGAAGAGGAAACCAGAACAGTTTCAGTTACAAGAGCGACTCGCGTCTCTTTCTGTTTTGCCTTGACATCTGGAAAATAACTCTTCCAGTGTCCTTTCGTAACATAATTGAAGAAACTTCCTTTCTTCTTTGGCATTCAGATGCCGCCGATAAGGACCGTCATCTTACTCCCACTGCTCTTCTTGAATTGACCACCATTTCTGCTCTTTTTCTGGTTTCCGCCTTTCGGAGGATTCCTTGAACTACTAGGGATATTCAAGACTTGAGCACTTTTGCCCTTTCCTATAACCTCTTTGACCGCTACCAAAGATTTGAGTAACATACTCATAGTAAACTCGTTCTTAGACATAGCGGTCCTAAAACAAAAGTTCTTATAGGACCTTTGAAGAGCTTTTATTGGGAGAGGTAAGATATCTTTTCCACTCTTTGAAATTATATAAAATTGTTAAACCCATTAGGGTTTGGTTGGTGAGACTGTTTAGGAACTCGAATTTTTTTTCGAACAGACATATCTTAAAAATATGATTTAAAATCATGTGTGAAATTAATATTTGCAGCATGTGTGAAATTAATATTTGCACATAATTCATAATTAACCATCATTGTAACCTTTTGTAAAACCAATGATGTTAAATACTCGAATAGCCCTAGAGATCACACTCGCAAGCCACTCAGGTGGACGTTTACTCGTGTACCCCTAGACCAAGCTATATACCTAGCACTTTAATTCCAATCCACGCCTAGGTTCTTAAGACGAATGGATTTAATAATCCGATATCTCTGGACCATGTAACTATTAAAACGCGGGAATGGACTTCTCAGGAAGTTGTACCCGCGGTGACATCTAAGCTTTGACCATTAATTTGACCGAATTAACATCAAATTCTCGAAATTGGCATACTTACGCGAACCATACCTCTTTCAATTTGATTTAATTGGTCATCTTATTTAATTATTATCTCCTAGAGTACTCGTGTTTACTAGGCACGCAAGCCACTCAGGTGGAAGTTTACGGCTTCGCTCCTACTACTCAATAATAATTAAATATTACATTAGAAAACCCATCTCACAAAACTCGTGGTTCAAAAATACAAGCAAGCCACTCAGGTGGACATTTACTTATATAATTGTTCCACTTTTGTGTAGGGTCCAATTAATGGATGTCCGGTTAAATATTTAATTTCCAATTTAAATGGAATCCAATTAAATATTTAATTTGTTATTTGCTTAGTCTTTTTCTTCAAAAGGTTCGTTTTGAATCATTCATATCCACATAATTCCTAAAGCATGCAATTTCTAAGTGCACATAATAAAACATGCTCGCGAAAAATAAAACATGCTTTAATACGACGTAAATCCTATTTTCATGCTTTTCTAAGTGCAATTAATCACATAATCGCATGCTAAACCATAATAAAAAATAAATGCGTAAATAGGAAATTTGAAACTTCGTTATCGGGCTTTAAAACACGTAATTCCTAATCATTACATAGCCCGATCATAATACAGCTCTTCGATCTTCAAAATCTTTGATTCTGAAAACTGCATCGAAAACTGTCGTCGCCACATCATCAGGGGGTCTGAACGTGTCAGCTGGCACCCAGGGACGTGCCGAACGACGGCGACCCCTGAACTGCCATCCTCGCCGCACGGCGCCGCCCAGGAGGCGCGGCGCGGCGGGCGGCGAAGTGCGCGTGGCGTGCGCGTCGCCGCGCCCGCTTGCCGCCGCCTTCCGCCGCTGCGTCGGTGCTCTTCTGGCCTTCCACTTCTCTCCAGACGTCTGGGTGACGTCTGGGCCGTGCCAAACGGCCGGCGATTTCTGCCATCGCGATGGGAATCCATGCAATTGCGCAACCCGTCGCCGCCGACTCCACCGATGTGAAATTACCTCTTTTTGATCCGCAATTCATTCAATTGATTCATGGGTAATGATCCTTGGACGATTTTAGGCCACCATGAACGGATTCCGGCCGAAATCGTCCATCAATTTCCCTCAATTTTTAAATTTATCGCCGAAAAAATTTATGGTGAGCAGTGAACTTCAGACGTTGATTCCGGTCGCATCTGGGATCGGATGATCCCATACAACATATCGATACGAAGCTTGTGTGACGAGGAATCCATCGGTTCAAACCGATCGGAAATCGAACCCCGAACCCATCGGGAATCGCCGCCGTAAAATGTGGCGGAACCCTAGCCGATTTAGGGTTTTCATCCGAATTGGGGATTTCTGGACAACACGACCACTTCTCCTTTCCGAGGCTATTTCGGACATCGTGCGACCTATCCAGACGAAGCTAACGAAACAATGACCAAAATTATCCGAACGGATAGGAAAAATACCTTGGCACGCGCCCCCACGCGCGGTATCAAGTTGGCGGTCGTGTTCTGCCAAAAACTAGGGTTTCGCCTTTTCCGTCTTTCCACACCGTCGCGCCTCGATTTTTGTGCCTCCCGGACCAATTACAGTACAATAACAGTACAATCACATAACAAATAGGTCCTATCATCTACTCGTGGATTTTCTCACGAGAAAAACATTACAACGGGGTCAAAACAGTGGCTCGCAGGCCGCCCCAAACACGAAATTAGCCCGATAACGATGGAATTGAACCCTAATCATACACCTAACAGCAAGAATCAGAGCCTAAACCAGGCTCTGATACCAATTGAAGGAAATATTAGGTTAGGAATGATTACCTTCCTCCTTCGTATGTTGTTGTTGCAGCTCTGATTGTTGCTCGTGTGTCAGATCTTCTGATCTGTGTCCCGGCCTTTTTCTCCCTCTAGGTGGTCAGAGAACTGGAGCAAATAAGATTATCTCTCTCTACATACTCACGCGTGCGTGTTTAATTGTATGTGTATGTGTGTGTTCTGTTTCTGAACAGAATACTAATATATATAGGCTTCAAAAGCCAATATAATATTAATATATTGGCAAAAACTTGTGTGCATCATGTTGCACATGCAACATGATCCAATTACCCAATTTTGACCCGCTTTGACCCGTGTTTGACCCGCTGACATCATCATGACATCATATTATATTTTTTTTACTTTTTTTTTAAACATTTTTTCCCCTTTATTTTATAGACGGACGTGTCACTCTTTGCATACGAAAGTTTCAATCGTAACAAACAAAAATATCAATCGCAACAAACAAAAATTTTTACATTTTTTTGCCTTTATTTTAAGGACGGACGTATCACTCTTTGCATATGAAAGTGTCAATCGTAACAAACAAAAGTGTCAATCGTAACAAATAATTTTTTTTATTTTTTTCCAATTTTTTTGATAAGGAAGGCGTGTCATTTGTAATGAATAAATGTGTCATTTGTTACTTATCCAAAGTATCAATCGTAACAAATAAAAGTGTCATTTGTATTTGAATAAAGTGTCATTTATATCATTTATTGAATATCAATTATTTTTTTTAAAAATGCGATTTGTTTCGAAAAAAAATGTCATTTGTTTATGAAAAAAATGTCAATTACAAAGAACGAAAGTGTCATTTATCTTAAAGTGTCAATCACACTGAAGTAAATTGACACTCAGAATTAAGGAACGTGTCACTTTCATCTACTAATCAATATGAAGCATAATAACCAGAAATGTTACCCAAAGTGTCAATCGTAATAAACAAAAGTGTCAATTGTCACTAATGAAAGTGTCATTGTTTAGAACAAATTACACTTTTGTATACAAAGAGTGACACTCTTGTCCTTATAATAAAGGGTAAAAAAAACGAAAAATATTTTTTGTATTTCAAAACGAAAAAATGAAAAAAAGTGTCGTGTCATTCTTTGTAATTCCGAAAAGACAAAAAAAATGAAAAAATGAAAAAGACGAAAAAGGCGAAAAAACGAAAAAAGAACGAAAAAAGACGAAAAAGACAAAAATAAAACGAAAAAAGGCGAAAAAGAAGGAAAAAATGAAAAAGGCGAAAAAAGACGAAAAAGGCGAAAAAAAAAATTATAAAGACAAAAAAAAAACGGAAAATGCGAAAAAGACGGAAAAAACAAAAAATACCAAAAAGGCGAAAAAATGAAAAAAGACGAAAAAACGAAAAAGGCGAAAAAAACAAAAAAGACGAAAAAACGAAAAAGACAAAAAATGGAAAAAACAAAAAAGACGAAAAAGACAAAAAAATTAAAAAATGAAAAAAAAGCAAAAAACAATACGAAAAAAAAAACAATACGAAAAAAAAACAAGTGAACATATGAGTCAAAGTGGGTCAACGGGTCAAACATGGGTCAAAATTGGGCAATTAGATCATGTTGCATGTGCAACATGATGCACACTAGTCCATCTCTAATATATTTGTAGCTCTTTAATTTAATTATATTTCTAATGGGCTTCTACATAATTAGCCCATAATATAATTAATTAATCCACTAGGCTACTAATATTTATCAATTAATTGGCTCAGCCAATTAATTCCAGATAAAGAACATTATTAAATAATGTAAAAATACATTAATCCATTAATAATGATTTCTGAGAGACAATAAATAATTAGGCAACTAATAGGGCTAGATCAGGGATATAATACAAGAAATAAAGCTAGGCCTCAAATTAATTAATTATCTATGCTCAGCCCAGAGCAAAATTAATTAATAAACACAGATTCATTCCACTAGAGAATCCGTGGTGAGTTACCCCTTTATCCCAAATTAAGCAAGGGCTTGTATTTTAGATTTAATCGATCTCCGTATTTAAAATAAAAATAACCGTTAATTAATTAAGCTCACTGCCAGCTTAAATTAATTAACATCTTATATTCCTGAGTACTAGTCGACCTTATTAACACACCTGAACTTAATCAACCGGCCGGGTTTACTGTGCTAATCCTTTCGAGTTCCTTAGGGGATATTATCAACCCATTTTACTAGGATACGGTTACAAGATACAGACAACCAGCCCGAGCCACAAATAACTACTAACACTCAAGATACATAGATCTGGTCGCGATGACGTTCACCATAGTAGGTCAAAGTGATAGATAGTCAAATGCGCTTAGCTGAAGTCTTACCAAGCTTAAGACCAGCTAAGTCACCGAGATCTTGGTTCTCCACTAAGGTCAGTTAGGAGAACACATCTCACTGTGATACGTCAATACACCACCTTCAGTGTACCAGTAAAGATAAGCAGCTAAGACAAAGTCACTTCTTATCTAAACTGCAGCTTAAACCGACAACTTATCCTGAAGTGGTCTCAGCTGTGATAACTGTATATATCTTGTCAGTTCAACCAATTTGTGTTGTCTTCTGTGATACCCGACACACCATACAAATCTAACTTTTATACAAGATAAAGGATAATCTGTGCAAATATATATATATATATATATATATATATATATATATATATATATATATATATATATATTTATCAGATAGGAGAATAAAATAGTGGTAGGGACAAAACAGATTGTATACAAGCATAAAATTTGCTTCCAGTATACAAAATCCCAACAAAAAGTGTATTCAATTTTGCATAAAACTTTCGTTCATTATGCATAAATATCTCTTGCATTATGCATAATAGTCTCTTGCATATTGCTACAATCATGTTAAGCAAACATAAAATTGCTGGATTTGTAAAAATAAATGTTGGTCCCGAGAGCACGTTCAGGTGTAGAGGGGGGGGGTGAATACACCCGCAACCGATTTTCTCAACTTAAACGCGAACAATCCTTTTTCAGGATGATGTCGTACTGAACAAGTTCAGCAGACCAGATAAGCTATTCTGAATCGTGTTGGAAGAGTGACTGACTCTAATGAGACCTACTAGCTGACTGAGAGTCACAATTCAGTATCTTGCAGATAGAGTTCAGTGGTGCGGAATAGTGTAGGCCCAATTCAGTTGAGTTAGAAAACATTTTATCAAAACAGTTTCAGTTGATTAGTGCAGTCTATTTAGTTGCTGAAACTCAGTTGAATGATTTAAAGAAGGTTTTTAAGTATGAACAGTAAATCAATGCAACAGTTAAGAACAGAACACACGACACAGAGATTTTTAAAGTGGTTCGGACACAAAAATCCTATGTCCACTGTCCCGAAAAATCAGGAAGCTATTTATTATACTGAGGTAGTCTCAGTTGGTTTGTACGCTGGGCAAACACTGGTCTTGAGATTTATACTGAGCAAGTCTCAGTTTACACGGTTATCAAACTGAGTGTTTGAAAAACTCTCCAAGTGTGAAGGAGTCCTTTACAATAAGGATTAGTTCAAAGATGAACTCCTTCGTCTAAGCTATGGATATATGCTATTGAGCTTAGGTTAGAGGGATAGGGAATAAGAAGGTGGCTTCTAGAACGACGAACAACTGAATATAGCTTTGGGTTCGTGTATCGTCGCTTGGATACTAGAGGCTGTATGAAAAAGTTATGCTTGGTTCCCTATGAGCTAGAATGTAGTTTTTCGCCGGAGATAGATTCTTCGAAGTTCTTGCGGAAGACTTAGGCTTTTCGGATTAGCTCGTTTGAATGCTCTGTGTGTTCTTGGTAGTTTGTTTTTCGCATATTCGTGTTCGTTTTTCTCGTGAGCTTCAAATTTGATTTATCCCTCTATTTATAGAGAAGAGATTAGGATAGATCCGTTGGAGACGACGATCCTTTGTCTCTCTCTTTTGGGTAGCTAACGGCTCTTTTGAAGTATGGTGGCAGTGTCCTTTCCCTCCTTTTAGGGAAAGTTGTTGACTTGCAGCTTTAAGTAGATATAGGTTACGTGTCTGCTTGTCATTGGTCGAGGTTCATAAAGTGGTTGAGACAGAACAGACTTCAAGGGGATCTGAAGCTGACTTCTCTCTTCTTCGTATTGACTCTGCTGAAAGGTAACTTCAAAGATTCTGACAGTCAGAAGACTGTCTATCCGTTGCTGAGTCTGATCTCTGATTCAGTAGCATTCTCCTGCTGAGTCTGCTCTACTTGAAGATCAGCTCTGAGTACAGTGAACTACTCCTGCTGAGTTCAGTTCTACTGACTCCTTTCGCATATCTTGCTCCCGCCGAGTCCAGTATTTACTGAGTCTTCTACTTCTGGTGCTGAGGCGGATAATCTACTGAGTGCCTGAACTAGAGCAGAGGGTCTATTGAGTCTGAACAAAACAAAATACAACGTAATGTTTCACAAATCAATATAGGGTTTTGGGATCTTCAAATCTTCATAAATACATTCAGAGCACATGGCTACTGACTTTTTAACAGCATAGAAGACTGAATCATTTCCCACTATTATCGAAACTGCTGAGGATAGAATCATCACCCAACATTTTCCCCCTTTTTGATGATGCCAAAACCTAATAGCTAAACAAGCAACCTAACACTATGACTTATCAGAAACAGAGCTCCTTACAAGTATTACAAGTAGGATCAATGGAGTTGTTCTTCAAGTCCTAGACTACTGAGGGGATCAGGGCAGAAGGTCAGAATAAATACAGAGTCTGAGCAACAATTTCCCCTGTCTTAACAATATTTTCCCCCTATCTATCAAGTCTATCAGAATCTAGCTAAGCAACAACTGACAATAAGTAATCAGACAGTGAGTGTGTGAGTCAGTAATCACTTCAGTGATTCTGAGTGTTTAGCATAAATAAACACGACTGTTCAGACAATAAGATATTGTTAAAGCCAAACAGAGATATATTATATATATGTAAAGAAGTTCAGTACAGTTACATCTCTGCTAAGCTAGAAAACAAGAAAAAGATACAAAGAGAACACAGAAGCAAAGAGTTATTTGAACTGCCTAATCCTGTCTTTGAAATCTTGGGATTGTGATTCAGGGAGAGGCACTCCATACATGCGATAGGTGACTTTTCTCAGCTTCAGTATCTCAGGAAAGTCCGCTGGATCTTCTTCTTCAAGAAATTTGGCTTCAGCAGCGTCCTTCACTTCTTTCTCTGGAACATCATAGTGAACGGATCCATCAAGTCTCTGTGGGGGTGGCAAGATTCTAGGATCTGGAACTCTGACTTCAACATGTTCATTGACAGCTTTCTACAATCTGGCATACATGTCAAGGTCGGCTCTCATCATCCATTTAGTGTAAGCTTCTGCCTTGCGCTTGTCAGGCCAGAATCTCCAGAAGTAGTTCCTTTTAATGAACTCTATCTTCAGCGCTTCCCATCTCTAAGTGAATTCTACTGGCCATCCATTCATTAGTTCTAGGTCATCTATGAGTCTTCAGATCCGTAGGCTTCCTGAATCTTCTGTATCTGTAAGGGATATCAGCCTTTGAGGGGATCCTCTGACTCGCTTCCTTTTCTGTTCTCAGCCTGAGGGCTTCAAGGTCTGCTATATGTAATCTTTCCCTGGCTGCTTCAATCTGCCTGGCCTCTTCACCTCTGTACAAGTATCTGTCTAACTGAGCCCAGATCTCTTCCATTTCATGTTCTTGTTCCTTAGAGGCAGTATAGGAAGGCTTGTGAGGTGGCTCTTCTTCTGAGTCAGCAGGAGTAGAAGAGTTTTCTTTGGAGGTGCCCTGCTGCTCAGTAGACTTTTGTTGCTGCTGCTCCTTCTCTTTTTGCTTGTCAGCTTCGCGCTGAGTTTAAGTGTTCTGGGAGGCAGCCTTGAACTTGTTTTCTTGCCTCCAGCTGGAGCCTTGGTTTTGCCTTTGACAGGCTTCGGTTTAGGCTTTTTGGCTGCTTCAGCTTCGGCAATCTCCCTTGCCAGCTTCTCGTCAGCGGCTATCTGAGCCGCCTCCTCCGGGGTTATGAACCTCCCGGGTCCTTTCTTCTTGGAGGGAGGTGTTGGGAGTTTCAGTACTTTCTTGCCTTTGCCGGCAACAGGAGGTGGAAGAGGAGCTTCTTCCTTTTCTGAGTCCTCCTCGTCAGCGTACTCGACAACTTCTCTAATGATATCGAGAGGAGTCTGAGTTGCCTGAGTCGCGACTTCTCTGGCTCCTGAGCCACTTGGGCCTGTCTGAGTTGATACTGCAGCTGCAGCTGAGACACCCTGGGCCTCCTCAGTTTCAGTAGGTGCAGTAGGGGCGGATATCTGAGTTGTTGCCCTTGCTACTGACCTTGCTCTCTTCGGAACCTTCCAAACCTTCCCCCTATTTGGCATCAACAAGTAGGGTTGGGGTTGGATCTTGGTCAGCGCCTCATACAGCTCATTTCTCTCGTTGGTCAGCTGATTGTTGTATTCTTTGTGTGAGAGATCTGCTGCAGCCTTGAACTCTTTCAGCTGTGGTTCAACCTTCTCTTCAAGGGCCTTCTGTACAGTTTGGAGTCTGAGTTCATTGCCTTGAGAGGTGGCTGCGACTGATTCAGTGTGAGCGGTTTGAGCGGCCTCGTATTGATTCAACAATTGATCCTGGCCTTCCTGAATAGTCTTAAGCTGAGCCTCAAATTCAGCTTTCTGTGCAGCTAAGGCATTCGTCAGAATGCTGAAGAAGTCAGGGACCTAAGATGAAGAAATGGCTGAACGGAGTCCCTGCAGCTCTGCACTCTGTGTCTCAGTGGTTTGCCGCCATGTTTTGTGGACGGCACGGGCAAGAAGACGATTCTGTGTGCCTTGAGCCTTTAGTGCCCTGGCCACTGTTTTTGAGCGACGGCTCTTTGGGCTGGGCGCTACTTCGAAAGCAGATTGGAGAAGAAGCTGAGCACGATCAGCTCCCTTCGAAGTAGCAGCCACCGTCTGTCCAGGACCAAGGATGCTGAGTGGAGGGTCAGCAGTAGATGCAGTGGCATCCTTGTCCTGTTGAGTTCCCTCATCAGGCTTCTCAGGGCCTGAATCATGGGGTGGGTCCTGACTATCGGGGTCAGACCCATCTGAGGGTGCGGGAGCTGAGACGGGTTGTCTCTCATTCAGCAATGCGAGCATAGCTGCCCTCAGATCCTTGAGCGTACCGAGGTCAGATGGCTCTGAGTAGCCAATCTTCTCTCTTATCAGCAGCTCTTCTTCATGTAGCTGTCCACAGGTATGGTAGAGGACAAGGCGCTTCAGATTGGGCCATTCCTGGAACCTGATCAACATATGGAGCCTCGCTTGCCTCGCTAATGTAACAAGGTCTGAGTGGCTGGCGGTATCCGGTATCATCTCAGTAATCTCCCGGGAGTCTTTGGATATGAGCGATGAGGCTTCCATCCCGACAGATTCTTCTTCTGAGGCAGTCTCCGAGCTCTCGACTTCGATAGGAGACACCTGTTTCTCAGCAGTAGGGATACTGCTGAGTGGAGGGATGTCCAAGGGGCTATCCAGAGTCTGGACTTCTTCAGTCTGGATTTCAGATTGGATCTCTTCAGCTTGGACCCCTTGGTCCATTGTCTCTACATATTCAGTGGAGACGATCTTCTCTACTGATTGAGTCTGCTGAGAAAACTCAGGCTCGTCTCTCATCTGAAGTGGTGGTTGAGCAATGACGGCCTATTTCCACTGTAGTTTTAGTGGGCGCAACCTGGCTAACCTTCTTCAGATTTTTGGTTGGCGTCTTTGGTGTGGATTTCGGTGGGGACCTCTTCTTCTTCGGTGTCGAGGTCTGCTGAGGCCCACTCGTAGGTGCAGTTGGCCCTGAGCCGATCTGTTGAAGCGCTGCTGACCTATTCTGAAATCTGACTTTCTTTATGTTGAAGTATTTTTTGTCAGCGAAGGTGACTTTATCAGATTTGCAGAAATCCTCTATCATCACTAAGAGTTTGAGTCCATAAAGGAGCTTTCCTTTGGCGCTCAGCCGGTTAGATGCTTGACTCATCAGCAACTGAGTCACTATGTACGCCAATGCTATGTACTGAAGGAGCATTGCGTTCTTGGGAAAGGCAGCTCTGAATACTTTTGGCTTCCCGCAGAACTCAGTAAGGTATTCATCCATTAGATCATCTTTATAAGCAGTGGTTGTGAGTCCTGTATTCGGTAGATTGAAGCTTCTCTGAAGGGCTTCTCGAATAGACATCTGCTTCACTTCCATATCAGTGCATGAGGGATCGCCTACTGTGTGGACGACGAATCTGCCTCTGATGTCTCCATCCACTGAATCAGAGTTCGAGTAGATCTCTACTACTTGTCGCGGTAGGAAGAAAGTCGGCCTCCTCGACAAGAACCCTTCCAAACCGGTTTCTCGGAGAGCGTTGAAGATCTCCTCCATGAAATCTAGGTCACACTCATCAAACTCCATGACTGGCTCGCACTAGACTCGATCCTTTTCGAGGATCTCTCGCATATCGGCAGGAGCCATAACCGAGTTTCCTGTCATTTTAATAATCTGCATACATAGTATAGGTCAGTATCGATTGACATATAAGAGAGAAGAGCATACGATACTAAATGATCATTGAAGAATTACCAAAAGATTTTCTGAAGATTTTGAAGAGAATTTAGATAGAAGGTAATCAATATCTCAGAAAATATCGGGTACTTAAGATATTTGCAGATATGTAATGGCGGTTTCAAACATTTTGAACGAATATATATATATCTTAGAGAAGATAAACAGTTAAAGATCAAGGTTCAGTTTGAATGCGCTTTTTGAGATGGACGGCTAGGATTAAGTTTTATAAAATAGGCAATGATCAAATTAGCCGCCTAAGTCAAAAGCCAGTTGTAAATAGCCTAAGTAGTAACTTGATACGACATGCATTTAATGCATGGCAGAGTTCAGCATGCTTGTACATAGAATGTCGTGTATTAAATGTGATCCGTTAAAATTAAATGACATTTCCTAAGGCATTGAATACGATGCTGAATCTGATTCATAAATGCACAGAATTGATATATAGGCTACTGAGTAGAGATACGCAAACCTGTCAGCTGAACATCGTAGTCAGCTGATACCTCGTGTAGATGGTTGCTGAGTCTCTACGTACTGATTTTAGTCAGTACTGAGAGTGAACATTCCCCCTTACTGAATGCTCCTCTCCTGAATCCTCTTACTGACTGGAGTCAGTAAGGTCCAGCAGACCTAGCTCTACTGAAAGTTCTCTGAATCTGGCTTCAACTAGAGGCTTGGTCAGTATATCAACCCTTTGATGGTCAGTATGGATCTTTTCCATCCTGATATCCTTCTTTTCGACATGGTCACGAATGAAGTGGTGTCTGATGTCCTCGTGCTTGCATCTCGTATGAAGTACAGGATTCTGAGTGATTGTAATGGTACTGGTACTGTCGCAGAAGATTGGCACTTCATTCTGAATGACATCATAGTCGTGTAGCTGCTGTCTCAGCAAAAGGATTTGGGCGCAGCAACTTTCGGCAGCCATGTATTCAGCTTCAGTAGTTGACGTCGCTACTGAATGCTGTTTCTTTGAGAACCATGAAATTAGCTTACTGCCGAGGAACTGACACGTTCCAGAAGTTGACTTTCGATCAATTCTACATCCTGCATAGTCAGCATTAGAATAACCAGTTAGTTCAATATTATCATCAGTTGGATACCATAAACCCATGTCAGGTGTTCCTCTGAGATAGTGGAGAATCTTCTTTGCTGAGTCCATGTGACTCTGCTTCGGATTCGCTTGCAATCGAGCGTAGACACCTACAACATAAGTTATGTCAGGACGAGTAGCTGTTAAGTATAATAAAGAATCAATTATAGCACGAAATTCAGTTTGGTCTACTGATACTCCCTCTTTATCATGATCGATCTTCATATTCGTGTTCATCGGGATCTTGATTGGTTTGCCGGATGTGCAACCGAATCTCTTGATGAGGTCTCGAGTGTATTTTCCTTGATTGATAAACGTTCCCTTCTCAGATTGTTTGACTTGAAAGCCAAGGAAATAGTTCATCTCTCCCATCATCGACATCTCGAACTTATCCTTCATCATTCTCTCAAACTGCTGACACATGATGATATTCTTCGAGCCGAAGATGATGTCATCTACGTAGATCTGCACAAGTAATAAGTCGTCTTCCAGTCGAATGCTGAATAATGTGTGGTCTACTGTGCCCTTCTGAAAACCTTTCTGAAGAAGAAACTCAGACAGGGTATCGTACCAAGCCCTGGGTGCTTGTTTTAACCCATACAGAGCCTTTCTAAGTCTATAACCCTGATGTCCCTAATGAAAGCCGGGAGGCTGTTCCACATAGACTTCTTCTTTCAGTACGCCGTTCAGGAAAGCAGACTTCACATCCATTTGATATACTTTGAATCTTTGATGTGTTGCGTAGGCTAGGAATAGTCTGATTTCCTCCAATCTTGCAACTGGAGCGAACGTTTCATCGAAATCTATCCCTTCAGCTTGACAGTAGCCTTTTGCCAGGAGTCTTGCTTTATTCCTTACTATGACATTGTTTTCATCTCGCTTGTTCTTGAAGACCCATTTTGTTCCAATCACATGTTGATGTCGGGGTCTGTCAACAAGCTCCCAAACTTCATTTCTCGTGAACTGATTCAGCTTCTCCTGCATGGCTATGATCCAGTCAGCATCTTCTAGTGCGTCCTCAATTAACTGAGGTTCTTCAGTAGACAAGAAGCAGGAATATAAGGCGCTTTCTCCCTGACAGAATCTGGATCTTGTCTTTACGCTTGCTGAAGGATCTCCTATAATTAGATCAGAAGTGTGAGCATCCAGCCACGATCTACGATGTTTCAACTCATCATCTAAAATTTGTTCAACACAGATAGTAGGTGAATTAGGCATTTTAGTTGTGCTATTCTGAGATTGAAGCAATTCAGTTACAAAAGTGTGATCTACTAAGTCACCAGGTTCAGGGGCATTTAGCTCAGGAACATCATTAGTTCCCCTGAATTATTTTTCTCAGTAGAGGTCTCAGTTACCACTGGGGTTTCTTCATCGACCTGAGTTACCTGGGATTAACTCTGTTCGGTAGAGTCAATCTGTTCAGCTACTTCTGCTGTTGGCTGAGATTCAGTGGACTTGTCTTCAGTTTCTTCATCTGAATCATCATCCCAACATAGCTGGATCTTTTCAGTTTCTTCATCTTTAAGCTCAGATCATGTAGCTGCTTACTGATGTGCTCAGATTCAGGTTTAGAGTTTCTGCTCTTGTCTTCAGTAGCAAACTCATTAAAAACAACATGAGGGCTTTCCTCCACGCAAAGAGTTCGATAGTGAAAGACTCTGAAAGCTTTGCTGACCCGGGAGTATCCTAAGAACACTCCCAGATCTGACTTGCTATCAAAACTCTTCAGCTGATATTTCCTATTATTGTGAATAAAGCACGAACACCCAAAAATATGGAAATAAGATAGAGAGGGCTTCCTGTCGTTCCATAGTTCATATGGTGTCTTCTTATGCTGGTTCTGAGTGTAACATGCAGTGTCAGTAGCTTCTGCCCAGAATTTTGTTGGGAGTCCTGAGTCTGCGAGCAGGGTTCTTGCTGCTTCTTTGAGTGTGCGATTCTTCCTCTCAGCAACCCCATTTTGTTGAGGCGTGCGCGCGGCAGATGTCTCATGCTCTATGCCTTCTACTTTACAGAACTCCTCCACCATGAAATTCAGGAACTCAGTTCCTCTGTCTGAACGTATTTTGATAATCTTGGTGTTCTTCTCGATACTGAGCCTTTTCAAAAGCGTTGGTAACTCTGTTTTGACGTCAGACTTGTTGGCAATAAATATGACCCATGTGTAGCTCGAGTAGTCATCAATGGCCACTAATGCATACTTTCGCCTCTGATCGTCACTCGAGAGACTGGACCGAACAAATCCATATGTAGCAGCTGAAGGATTCCATCAGTGGAAGGAGATGAAACAGGCGGATTTTGATTCCTTGTTTGCTTTCCCTTCAAAAATGCTTCACACTGAGTGTCTTTGCTGAATACTTCATTCGGCAGTCCTCTTGCTAGAGTGTTTCTACCCAATTTGTTGAGCATTTTGAAGTTGAGATGACTGAGTCTTCTGTGCCAAAGCCACTCTGTTCTGCTGTCATTCTTCGCCAACAAACAAGCTTCAGGTTCAGCTGAGTTCCAGTCAGCTACATAGATATTCTCCTTGCGCGAACCTGATAACACTGTTTTCCCTGTGGATTTATCAATAACATCACAGAAACCAGCGTCAAAAATCACTCTATTCGAGTTGTCACAAAATTGACTAACAGAGAGAAGGTTATGCTGAAGTCCTTCAACATATGATACTCTTGGAACTGTTGTTGTTCCAATGTTGAGTGTTCCATAGCCTCTGGTGTAGCCTTTTGCATTGTCTCCAAACTCGATTATGGGTCCTTCTTCAGTAGTATAATTCTTCAGCAAGTCCTTTTGGTACGTCATGTGTCTTGAGCATCTGCTATCCACATATCAAGGGTCCTTGTACACCTGCAAAACAAAATTATATTTAGGTACCTTTTATTTTTTATTTTGGGTCCTTAGATGTTAGTTTTGGTAACCCATATCTGTCTTACGACCCTGGTGGTTTCAGACAGTTTCTTTCCACTTGTGTCAACATATTTGACCACTGGACTGGTCACTACTGACTTCTGAGGCTTTTTAGGTTCAGGAGTCATGATCTTCTGAGTGGGTGGACTACTGACCTTTGCCTTCTGCACGGCTTTCTTCTTCTTTTTCTGACTCTTCGATCCTCTCCTGACTATTGGATCATAGCAATATGACCCATACTGAGCTAGATGAGTCAGTTGTGGAGGGTCATACTGATAAGCCCATTTTGTTTTGCTGGTTCCCCCTTGACTGAACTGGGGTGATCTGGTGCTGATCTTCTGGTCAGAGTGCTGATGACTAGGATGAGGTGCCTTCATCTTCTGTTTGTTCTTGGCTAGGGGGTTCAGTATGTCTGCATTGATGGTCTCCCCTTGAACAAACCTATCAGCTAGCCGGTTTTCTGAGCGTACGGGGGTAGATGAGGAGGCTCCCTAGCTGAATCCAAGTCCCTCCTTGCAATGCTTGGGCTTGTTGCTTGCTAGCATAGCCTCTAGGTTCTTTTCAGCGCACATGTATCGCTCTGTCATCAGGTTCCTCCAGACATCATCACTTTTCTTCAGTGTTTCATGCTTGGTCTGAAGTCCTGACAATTCTTGCTTAAGTAGACTCAGTTCAGTATCTTTCTGAGTTAAGTCTTTGATCAAAACTGAGATCTGATCTTCTTGATGCTGAGACTTAGCCATCAGAGAGTTTATCTCCTCCCTGTGTCTCAACACAAGTCCTTCTGACTCAGTAGCAACCTGACTCTCCTGAGAAAGTCTCTGATTCTCCACTTTCAGGGTATCCAATTCCTGAAGAGTCTTACTGAGCTGCAAACTCATCTGGATCTGCTCGTCGAGTAGTTCTTCATATGCGATCGCGACGTCCAAATTTTTGTCTGCACCTGAAAGAGTGTCGTGTGTGCAGTGTGAAGAGGAATTAAATGGTTCATGGGAGTTTACCTCATCCTCTTCTCCTGCCATGAGACACTTTTCAGCATCTTCTTCAGCTTCAAGCTCTAAGGCCATGAAAGCTGCTTCATCATCAGATGAATCCATAAAGGAATCGACTTCATCTGAGTCGTCTGAGAGTTCACCAGCAATGTATGCTTGTCTCTTCTTGATGAACTTCTCCCTTCTTGCTTTGCGTGCTGCTTGTTCAGTAGTACTAAGCTCAGGACATTCATACTGATAATGTACTGGCTTCTTGCAGTTATAGAAGGTGGTGACTCTTTCTTCCTTGCTTTCACTGTCTTTTGACTGTGCTGAGTCATCCTTTTTCCTGCATTCAGAAGTATGCGAGTCAGGAGTGCGCTTAGGCGTGTATTCAGACTTACCCTTGGATTCTCTGAGGGCTTTAGTCACTTTTCTGCGCCTCTCCTTCTCCTTCTGATACTTTACGGCAAGCAGCGCGTACTTCTTGGCTAGAGTTCCTTCTTGTATGTCAGTGAGTGAAGGTTCAGCCTTGCTAGACGCTGGAGCTGCTGTGCTGACTAATGCTTTAAAGGCATGGTCAATTTGAGTGTCAGCTTTAGCTTGCTGCTTCCTTTGAGGTAAGCCAAACTCGAATTCCTCTGCTTTAAGTTATGAAAAGTTATGGTCAGGAGTAATAATATCTAAATCAGAATGATGCAATAAAGTAGCAAAGGGAGTCCAGTGACCGTCTGGCAGTGCCCTCAAAATTTTGAGATTCATCTCTCGGTTGGAAAATGTTTTTCCCAGCCCGTTGATAGAGTTCATCAGATCCGTAAATCTGACGTTGAGATCTTCAATGGTGTCACCAGGCATGAGGGACAGTCTCTCCAGCTTTTGGAGTTCCAGCGCAAGTTTATTTGCTTTGATCTTCTGAATCCCCCGACTCAGCAGCGCTAGAGCATCCCAGAGTTCTTTCGCAGATTTGCAGTCCTGAACTCTTCCGAGATAGGAATCACTCAGGGTGGTCAGTATGGCGTTTCTGGCGACGCGGTCTAAATTGTGAAGCTTCTTTTCCTCTGGGGTGAAGAGACTTCTGTCCTTGGGGATCTTCTTCCCGGTCACCATTCCACCTCCATCTGCTGGATCCTGAGCTACGACACTATCGATCATAGGAACGATAGGTCCGTCCTCTAGAACCTCTGGCATGCTGTCGTGGAGAGAGGTCAGATGTGCTTCTATTCTGACCCGCCATACACCATAGTTCTCTACTGAGAACATGGGTACCATCCTGATTCCTGACATATCAGACATGATGAATAATTATATGAATGAAGAATGATATGCAGTGAAAACATTTTTCAGATCCGTTCAAGTAGACCAGTTTCAGAATAACAAGAGTCTTATAGAACTCCTGCTCTGATACCAATTGTTGGTCCCGAGAGCACGTTCAGGTGTAGAGGGGGGGTGAATACAAGTTCAGCAGACCAGATAAGTTGTTCTGAATCGTGTGGCAGAGTGACTGACTCTACTGAGATCTGCTAGCTGACTGAGTGTCAGAATTCAGTATCTTCCAGATAGAGTTCAGTAGTGCGGAATAGTGTAGGCCCAAATTCAGTTGAGTGGGAAAACATTTTATCAAAACAGTTTCAGTTGATTAGTGCAGTCTGTTAAGTTTGCTGAAACTCAGTTGAATGATTTAAAGAATATTTTTAGTATGAACAGTGAATCAATGCAACAGTTAAAAACAGAACACAAGACACAGAGATTTTTAAAGTGGTTCGGACACAAAAATCATACGGCCACTGTCCCGAAAGATCAGGAAGCTATTTATTATACTGAGATAGTCTCAGTCGGTTTATACGCTGGACAAACACTGGTCTTGAGATTTATACTGAGCAAGTCTTAGTTTACAGGGTTATCAAACTGAGTGTTTGAAAAACTCTCCAACTGTGAAGGAGTCCTTTACAATAAGGATCAGTTCAAAGGTGAACTCCTTCGTCTAAGCTATGGATGTATTCTATTGAGCTTAGGTTAGAGGGATAGGGAACAAGGATGTGGCTTCTAGAATGACGAACAACTAAGTATAGCTTTGGGTTCGTGTATCGTCGTTTGGATACTAGAGGCTGTATTAAGCAGTTCAGCTTGGTTCCCTAAGAGCTGGAATGTAGTCTTTCGCCGGAGATAGATTCTTCAAACTTCTTGCGGAAGACTTAGGCTTTTCGAATTTCCTCATTTGAATGCTCTGTGTGTTAACGAATGCTCGTTACTTTTCGTGAGCTTCAAATTTGATTTATCCCTCTATTTATAGAGAAGAGATTAGGATAGATCCGTTGGAGACGACGATCCTTTATCTCTCTCTTTTGGGTAGCTAACGACTCTTTTGAAGTATGGTGGCAGTGTCCTTTCCCTTCATTTCTAGAAAGTTGTTGACTTGCAACTTTAGTAGGTATAGTGTACGTGTCTGCTTGTCATTGGCCGAGGTTCAGAAGGTGGTTGAGACAGAAGAGAATTCAAGGAGATCTAAAGCTGACTTCTCTCTTCCTCGTATTGACTCTGCTGAAATGACTTCAAAGATCCTGACAGTCAGAAGACTGTCTGGCCGTTGCTGAGACTGATCTCTGATTCAGTAGCATGCTCCTGCTGAGTCGGCTCACCTGAAGATCAGCTCTGAGTATAGTGAACTACTCCTTCTGAGTTCAGTTCCACTGACTCCTTCTAGTATATTGCTCCTGCTGAGTCCAGTATCACTGAGTCTTCTACTTCTGGTGCTGAGGCGGATAATCTACTAAGTGCCTGAACCAGAGCAGAGGGTCTGCTGAGTCTGAAACCTCAGAGACAAAACATATTACAACGTAATGGTTCACCAATCAATATAGGGTTTTGGGATCTTCAAATCTTCACAGACTTATTCAGAGCACAGGGCCACTGAGCGTATGATACCACAGAAGACTGAGTCGTTTCCCACTATTACCAACATTGTTGTGGATAGAATCATCACCCAACATGAAGTATTCAATAAACACAAGAATTCTGACGCATGCCAAAAGAGAAAGCAAACCAAATCAAGCAACCCACCAATTCCGTCACCTTCTACTGATGGGATCCTTTAGCTGCTGCACATGAATCTATTTGGGCTAGCCTCTCCAGTGACGATCAGAGGAAAGAAATATGCTCTTGTAGTCATTGATGACTATTCGAGATACACATAGGTGATTTTCATCGCCAACAACTCTGACTTCAAAATTGAACTACCAAAGCTGCTGAAACGATTGAGTATCGAGAAGGATATCAAGATTCAACGAATACGCTCAGATCGTGGAACAGAGTTTCTAAACTCAGTGATGAAAGACTACTGCGAAGCTCAAGGAATTCAACATGAAACCTCAGGTGCACGTACGCCTCCACAGAATGGTCTTGCAGAAAGAAAGAACAGAACACTTAAAGAAGCAGCAAGAACACTACTTGCAGATTCAGGTCTACCATCAAAGCAGTTGGCAGAAGCTACTAACACAACCTGCTACACTCATAATCGGTCTTTATTGACTCAGATGCACATGAAGACGCCATATGAATTATGGAAAGGGAGAACACATTTTATTTTGCATTTCCATATCTCTATTTGTTCGTACTTTATCCACAATAATGGAAAGGATCAGTTAAAGGTCTTCGATAGCAAGTCAGACCATGGGGTATTCTTAGTATACTCCAGGGTCAGCAAAGCTTTCAGGGTCTTTAACTACCGGACACTTTGCGTGGAGGAAAGCCGTTATGTTGTATTTAATAAATTTAATTCTGAGAACAGAAAACAAAGCTCTCAGCAAGATGCTGAAGAAGTCAGCAGCAAGCTATAAGATCTAAGCTAGAATGATAACGTAGAAAAGATCCAGCATTGTTGGGATGATGATTCAGATGATGAGATTCAGAACAAACCAACATGCAATGTAGCTGAACCGATTGATTCTACTGAACAAAATCAATCCCATGTAACTCAGATTGGTGAAAAAAACCCTGTGGTAGCTGAGACTGTTGGGAGATGATTCAGTAGCCTAGTGCTCAGTAGATTTGAACGATCTTAAAACCCTACTTTGATTCATGAACCATTCAGTTGTAATTGTCTTGTATCTGTCTCTGAGAGTTTCAGACTCAGTAGACATCCTTCCTACATGGTTCAGGCGTTCAGTTTTGTCTGCTGATTCTTCAGTAGACTATCAGCCTCAGTACCATGAGAAGAAGACTCAGTAGTGCTGGACTAAGCGAGAGCAAAGATATGCGAAAGGAGTCGATAGAAGCCCGGACTCACGCAGAGCAGTTCACTGAACTCAGAGTTGACCTTCAAGAGAGCTGGACTCAGCAAGAGTATGCTACTGTACTAATGTCAGACTCAGCAACGGCCAGACAATCTCCTTGACTGTTAGAGATATTATAAGTCAAATCAGCAGAGTCATACGAGGTATAGAGAAGTTAGCTTCAGATCTGTCTTGAAGTCTGTTTGTCTCACCTACTTTCTTCAGCCTCGACCAATGACAAGCAGCCATCTGTCTACTTTCTGATTAAAGCTGCTGGTCAACACTTTTCCGGAAATGGAGGGAAAAGACTCTGCCACCATACTTTGAAAGAGCCGTTAGCTACCCAAAAGAGAGAGACACATAGATCATCGTCTTCAACGGATCTTTCCATGCCTCTCATCTAAAAATAGAGGGAAGATTTCGAATCAAAGCTCACGACACATACGAAGAACATACGAGCATTTACGAGCAACTCAGAATCGACTTAAAGCTTTCCGCAAGATCTTCAAAGAGTTATTCCAAGCGAAAAGCGACATACTTGCTCGAAGGGAACCTACCTGAATCAGACTATAAGCCTCTAGTATCCAAGCGACTAAATATGGACCCAGAGTTTATACTTTACCATTCGTCGCTCTAGAAGCCACTTTCTCATTCCCTTCCCTCTAACCTAAGCTGAGCAGACCATATCTATAGCTTAGATCGAAGGAGTTCATCCCTGAACTGTTTTTTATTATAAAGAACTCCTTCATAGTTGGAGAGTTTGTAAAACACTTCAGTTTGATACCTTGTAAACTGAGACTTGCTCAGTATAAGTCTCAAGACCAGTGTTTGCGCCAGTGCACAAACCGACTAAGACTAACTCAGTATAATAAAATAGCCTCTTGATTTTTTTGGGACAGTAGACGTAGGAATGTTGGATCCGAACCACTTTAAAATCGCTTGTGTTCTGTGTGTTTTCTTTACTGTTGCATTGATTACTGTTCATACTGAAAATATCTTTCAAATCATTCAACTGTGTTTCAACAAAGCTTAAAAGATTGTACTAATATACTGTAAAAATTTCCTAAAAACGTTTTCTAACTCAACTGAACTGGGCCTACACATTTTCGCACTCTACTGAACTTCTACGGAACGGTACCGAATTCTGACCTAAGTCAACTAGCAGGCCTCAGTGAAGTCAGTCACTCTGCCACGCGATTCATAACAGTTTATCTGGTCTACTAAACCTGTTCAGTACGACATCTTCCTGGAAAGGAGTGTTCGAGTTTTAAGTTGAGAAAGTTTTCAGGTGTATTCACCCCCCCCCCCTCTACACCTGAACGTTTATCTCGGGACCAACAATTGGTATCAAAGCAGGAGTTCTCTAAGACTCTTGTTATCTGAAACTGGTATACTTGAACGGATCCAGAAAACGTTTTCACTGCATATCATTCTTCATTCATGTCACAGTTTACAATGTCTGATATGTCAGGAATCAGGATGGTACCCATGTTCTCAGTAGAGACGTACGGGGTATGGCGAGTCAAAATGGAAGCACATCTGACCTCCCTCCACGACAGCATGACAGAGGTACTGGAAGACGTACCTATCATTCCTATGATTGATAGTGTCGAAACCCAGGATCTAGTACAAGGAGGTGGCATGGTGACCGGGAAGAAGATCTCCAAAGACAGAAGCCTTTTCACCCCTGAGGAAAAGAACTTTCACAATCTAGACGGGGTTGCCAGAAACGCCATACTGACCACCCTGAGTGATTCCTATCTCGGAAGAGTTCAGGACTGCAAGTCTGCGAAGGAACTTTGGGATGCTCTAGCGCCACTGAGTCGGGGGACTCAGAAGATCAAGGCGAACAAACTGGCGCTGGAACTTTAGAAGCTGGAGAGATTGCCTCTCATGCCTGGCGACACCATTGAAGATCTCAACGTCAGATTTACGGATCTGATGAACACCATCAACGGGCTGGGAAAGAGGTTCTCCAACCGAGAATTGAATCTCAAGATATTAAGAGCACTGTCGGATGGACATTGGACTCCATTCGCTACTTTGGTGTGCCATTCTGACCTTGATATTGTTTCTCCTGATCATATCTTTTCAGAATTAAAGCTGAGGAGTTCGAGTTCGGCCTACCCCAAAGGAAGCAGCGAGCTGAAGTTGACACTCAAATCAACCATGTTTTAAAAGCATCAGTCAGCACAGCGGCTCCCGCATCTAGCAAGGCAGAATCTTCACTCAGTGATCTACAAGAAGGAAACCTAGCTAAGAAATACGCACTGCTTGCCGTGAAGTATCAGAAGGAGAAGGAGAGGCGCATAAAACTCTCTAGAGTCATCAGAGACTCAAAGGGTAACTCTGAATATACACCCAAGCGCACTCCTGAATCACATACTTCTGATTGCAGGAAACAAGAGGACTCAGCTTAGTCGAACGACAATGAGAACAAAGAAGATAGAGTCACCACCTGTTACAACTGCAAGAAGCCAGGACACTACCAATATAACTGTCCTGAGCTCAGTACAGCTGAGAGACCAGCACGTAAAGCTCGAAGGGAGAAGTTCATCAAGAAGCGTCAAGCATATATTGTCGGTGAACTCTCAGACGACTCAGATGAAGTCGACTCCTTCATGGATTCATCAGAAGATGAAGCGGCATTCATGGCCGTAAAGCTTGAAGAAGATGCTGAAAAGTGTCTTATTGTAGGAGAAGAGGATGAGGTAAACTCTCACGCTCCATTTAACTCCTCTTCACACTGCACACACGACACTATTTCAGGTGCTTATAAGAATATGGACGTCTCGATCGCGTACGAAGAACTATTAGACGAGCAGATTCAGATGAGCCTGCAGCTCAGTAAGACTCTTCAGGAGTTGGATACCCTGAAAGTGTAAAATCAGAGACTTTCTCAGGAGAGTCAGGTTGCTACTGAGTCAGAAGGACTTGTGTTGAGACTCAGAGAGGAGATTAACTCTTTGATGACCAAGTCTCAGCATCAAGAAGATCAGATCTCAATACTGACCAATGACTTGACTCAGAAGGATACTAAACTGAGTCTACTGAAGTAAGAGTTGTCAGGACTATAGACCGAGCATGAAATGCTTAAGAAGAGTGATGATGCCTGGAGGAATCTGATGACAGAGCGGTACATAGGTGCTGAAAAGAAACTTGAGGAAATGCTAGCCAGCAACAAGCCTAAGCACTGCAAGGAGGGACTCGGGTTCAGCCATGGAGCCTCCTCCTCTGTCCCCGTACGCTCAGAGAACCGGCTAGCTAATAGGTTTATTCAAGGGGAGACTATTAATGCTGAGATTCTGAACCCCTAGCAAAGAACAAACAGAAGATGAAAGCACCTCATCCTAGCTATCAACATTCTGATAAGAAGATTAGCTCAAAATCACCCCAGCTCAGTCAAGGGGGAACTAGCCGAGTTAAGTGGGCTGATCAGTATGGACCTCCGCAGCTGACACATCCAGCTCAGTATGGGTCATATTATTATGATCCTATAGTCAGAAGAGGATCCAGAAGTCAGAAAAGGAAGAAGAAAGCCATTCAGAAGGCTAAGGTCAGCAGTCCACCAACTCAGAAGATCAGGACTCCTGAACCTGTGAAGCCTCAGAAGTCAGCATCGACCAGTCCAGTGGTCAAATATGTTGATAAGAGTGGAAAGAAACTGTCTGAGACCACAAGGGTCGTGAGATAGATTTGGGTTTCCAAAACTAACATCTAAGGATCCAAAATCAAAAATAAAGGGTACCTGAATATAATGTTGTTTTGCAGGTGCACAAGGACCCTTAGTATGTAGACAGCGGATGCCCAAGACACATGACATACCAGAAGGACCTACTCAAGAATTATACTACGGAAGAAGGACCCAGAATCGAGTTTGGAAACAATGAAAAAAGCTATACCAGAGGCTATGGAACACTCAGCATTGGAACCGCCACAGTTCCAAGAGTATCATCTGTTCAAGGACTTCAGGATAATCTTCTCTCTGTTAGTCAATTTTGTGATAACTCGAATAGAGTGATTTTTTATGCTGGTTTATGTGATGTCATTGATAAATCTATAGGGAAAACAGTGTTATCAGGTTCGCGCAAAAAGAACATCTATGTAGCTAACTGGAACTTAGCTAAAACTGAAGCTTGCTTGTTAGCAAAGAACGATAACAGAATAGGGTGGCTCTGGCACAAAAGACTCAGCCATCTCAACTTCAAGACGCTCAACAAGCTAGCTAGAAACGCTCTAGCAAGAAACTGCTGAATGAAGTATTCAGCAAATTCACTCAGTGTGAAGCATGTCTGAAGGGAAAGCAAACAAAGAAGCAAAATCCACCAGTTCCATCGCCTTCCACTGATGGAATCCTTCAGCTGCTACATATGGATTTATCCGGTCTAGCCTCTCCAGTGACGATCAGAGGCAAGAAGTATGCTTTAGTGGTCATTGAAGACTACTCACGCTACACATGGGTCATATTTATTGCCAATAAGTCTGACATCAAAACAGAGTTGCCTGCGCTTCAAAAAAGCTCAATGTCGAAAAGAACACCAAAATCAGAAAGATACGTTCAGACAGAGGAACTGAGTTCCTGAATTCGATGGTGGAGGAGTTCTGCAAAGCTGACAGCATAGAGCATGAGACCTCTGCTGCACGCACGCCTCAACAAAATGGGATGCTGAAAGGAAGAACAATATACTCAAAGAAGCAACAAGAACCCTGCTCGCAGACTCCGAACTCCCATCCAAATTCTAGGCAGAAGCAACTGACACTGCATGTTACACTCAGAACAGATCTCTACTGACTCAGCAACATAAGAAGACACCGCATGAATTATGGAACGGCAGGAAGTCTTTCTTATCTTATTTCCATATTTTTGGGTGTTCGTGCTTTATTCACAATAACGGAAAGGACCAGTTAAAGACTTTTGATAGAGAGTCAGACCAGGGAGTCTTCTTATGATACTCTCGAGTCAGCAAAGCCTTCAGAGTTTTTAACTACCGGACCCTTTGCGTGGAGGAAAGCCCTCATGTTGTTTTTAATGAGTTTGCTACTGAAGATAGGAACAGAAACTCAAAATCAGAATCTGAGGACATCAGTAAGCAGCTACAGGATCTGAACCTAAAAGATAAAGTTGAAAAGATCCAGCTGTGTTGGGATGATGATTCAGAAGAGGAAATTGAAGATAAGACTACAGAATCTCAGCTGGCAGCAGAAATAGCTGAACAAATTAACTCTATTGAACAGAGTCAATCCCGGGTAACTCAGGTCGATGAAGAAACCCAAGTGATAACTGAGACTTCTACTAAGGATAATAATTCAGGGGGAACAATTGAAGTTCCTAAGCTGAATGCCCCTGAACCTGGTGACTCAGTAGACCCAACTCTCGTAACTGAATTACTTCAATATCAGAATAGTAAAACTGAAATGCCTAACTCACCTACTATCTGTGTTGAACAAATTTCAGATGAAGAGTTGAAACATCATCGATCGTGGCTGGACGCTCACACTTCTGACTTAATTATTGGAGATCCTTCAGCTGGTGTAAAGACAAGATCCAGATTCTGTCAGGGAGAAAGCGCATTCTATTCCTGCTTCTTGTCTACTGAAGAATCTCAGTCAGTTGAGGATGGACTTAAGGATGCTGATTGGATCATAGCTATGCAGGAGGAGCTGAACCAGTTCACAAAAAACGAAGTATGGGAGCTTGTTGACAGACCCCGACATCAACATGTGATCGAAACTAAATGGGTCTTCAAGAACAAGCGAGATGAAAACAACGTCATAGTAAGTAATAAAGCAAGACTCGTGGCAAAAGGCTACTGTCAAGCTGAAGGAATAGATTTCGACGAAAGTTTCGCTCCAGTTGCAAGATTGGAGGCAATCATACTATTCCTAGCCTTCGCAACACATCAACTCTTCAAAGTTTATCAAATGGATGTGAAGTCTGCATTCCTGAACGACGTGCTGAAAGAAGAAGTCTATGTAGAACAGCCTCCCGACTTTCAGCAGGGATAACAGGTTTATAGACTCAGAAAGGCTCTGTATGGGTTAAAACAAGCACCCAGGGCTTGGTATGATACCCAATCTGAGTTTCTTCTTCAGAAAGGTTTTGAGAAGGGCACAATAGACCGCACATTATTCAGCATTCGACTGGACGACGACATCTTACTTGTGCAGATCTACGTGGATGACATAATATTCGGCTCAAAGAACGTCATCATGTGTCAGCAGTTTGAGAAAATGATGAAGGATAAGTTCGAGATGTCGATGATGGGAGAGATGAATTATTTCCTTGGTTTTCAAGTCAAACAATCTGAGAAGGGAACATTCATCAATCAAGGCAAATACACTCGAGACCTCATCAAGAAATTGGGTTGCACATCCGGCAAACCAATCAAGATCCCGATGAACACGAATATGAAAATCGATCTTGATAAAGAGGGAGTATCAGTAGACCATAATGAATTTCGTGCTATTGTTGGTTCATTATGATATATAACAACTATTCGACCTGACATAACTTATGGTGTAGGTGTCTGCGCTCGATTTCAGGTGAATCCTAAGCAGAGCCATATGGACTCAGCAAAGAAGATTCTCCGCTATCTCAGAGGAACACCTGAAATGGGTTTATGGTATCCAGCAGATTATAATATTGAACTAACTGGTTATTCTGATGTTGAGTATGCAAGATGTAGGATTGACCGAAAGTTAACTTTTGGAACTTTTCATGGTTTTCAAAGAAACAACAATCAGTAGCGACGTCAAATACTGAAGCTGAATACATGGCTACCGAAAGTTGTTACGTCCAAATCCTTTGGCTGATACACCAGCTACGCGACTATAACATCATTCAGAATGAAGTGCCGATCTTCTGCGACAGCTCTAGTGCAATTGCAATCACTCATAAACCTGTACTTCATACTAGGTGCAAGCACGTGGACACCACTTCATTCGTGATCATGTCGAAAAGAAGGATATCAGAATGGAGAAGATCCATACTGACTATCAAAGGGCCGATATTCTGACCAAGCCTCTAGCTGAAGCAAGATTCAGAGAACTTTTAGTAGATCTAGGTCTGTTGGACCCTACTGACTCCAGTCAGTATGTGGATTCACGAGAGGAGCATTCAGCAAGGGGGAATGTTCACTCTCAGTAGTGAACTCATTCAGTACATAGAGATTCAGAAACCATCTACACGATGTATCAGCTGACTACGATGTTCAGCTAACAGGTTTGCGTATTTCTACTCAGTACCCAATGAAATATTTTATGCATTAATGATTCAGATTCAGCTTCGTATTCAATGCCTTAGAAAATGTCATTTAATATAACGACTTACATTTAATACACGACATTCTATGCTAAGTATGTTGAACTCTGCGGCGCATTAAATGCATGTCTAATCAAGTTACTTCTTTGGCTATATACAACTGTAATTTGACTTAGGCGGCTATTTTGATCATTACCTATTTTATAACATTAAATTATAGACGTCCATCTCATAAAGCGGATTCAAACTGAACCATGGAAGAAAAACAGTTCATCTTCTTGATCATATGAAACACGTTCCAAGATAGAAAAATCGCCATTTTCGCTCTGCAACTTTCGAACCCTAAAATTTTCTGAGCTTTAACCTGCTATTTGCAAACTGCTCTTATAAACTTCCCATAAATTATTTTGGTAAACTTCATGCATACTCAGTATCTAATATTTCTCTGCAATATTTTTCTTCGATACTGATATCTTATCTTGCAGATAAAAGTCATGGCAGCAAAGAAAGTTGTAGTCACTGTTCCAGCCAATATCGTGGAGATTTTGGAAAAGGACCGTGTTTAGTGCGAGCTAATCATGGAATTTGACGCCTGTGAATTGGACTTCATGGAGGAGATCTTTGAGGCGTTGAGGGCGTCAGGACTGGAAGCGTTCTGTCTAAGAAGCCGGCCTTCTTCCTTCCGAGACAGATTTCAGAGTTATACTTGAACTCTGAATCCTTAAACGGAGATATTAGGGGTCAGTTCATCATTCATCATGTCATAGACCCCACCCGTGCTAACTCCGAGATCAAACAGATGTATATTCGAGAAGCTCTTCAGCGGAGTTTTCAGCTGCCTAGTGCCGGCATCAATATTACTGGATATAAGGATGACCTTATGGACGAGTACCTAGAAATCTTCTGTGGTGAGCCCACATCGTTCAGGACTGCATTTTAGAAGAACACGCTGCTGCCTAAGTATAGGGCGCTGGCGTACATAGTCACTCATATCTTGACTAGCCAGGCAGGTTCATTCGATCAGGTGTCCAGACCCAAGCTGCAAATGATGATGGCGATCTATGACAGAGCCCAAGTCAACTGGACAGAATTCTTTCTGAAAGAGTTCATGACTTAGGCCGCGAAGTTTGATAAGGCTACAGGCAATCTAAATGTCAAGGGCAAGCTTCTTTACGGGATGAAGCTGACAGTTATGATAGAAGACTTTTGTGGTACTGACCACCACATCTATGCTGACAAGGGGTACTTCAACCCTAACAAGGTCAGATTTCAATGCAGGGCAGCAGCCTTTCAGCAAATTGGATCAGGGCCTGCTGAGCCTAAGAAAGGAACTAAGAAGTCTTCTACTCCGACCAAGAAGAGGTCGCCTCCCAAGACTGCTCATATGACACCGTCAAAGAAGCAAAAGACGGTCTCTAAGGCAGTAGTGCTGGACTCAGCAAGAGCAGTATACTGAAAGGAGTCAATAGAACTGGACTCAGCATGAGCAGTTCACTGAACTCAGAGTTGACCTTCAGTAGAGCTGGACTCAGCAGGATCATGCTACTGAACCAAGGTCAGACACATCAACGACCAAACAGTCTCCTTGACAGTTAGAGATCTTATAAGTCAAATCAGCAGAGTCATATGAGGTATAGAGAAGTCACCTTCAAATCTGCCTTGAAGTCTGTTTGTCTCACCTACTTTATTCATCCACGAACAATGACAAGCAGCCAGCTGTCTACTTTCTGATTAAAGCTGCTAGTCAACACTTTTCCGAAAATGGAGGGAAAAGACTCTGCCACCATACTTTGAAAGAGCCATTAGCTACCCAAAAAAGAGAGAGACACATGGATCATTGTCTTCAACGGATCTTTCCATGCCTCTCATCTATAAATAGAGGGAAGATTTCAAATCAAAGCTCACGACACATATGAAGAACACACGAGCATTTACGAGCAACTCGGAATCGACTTAAAGCATTCCGCAAGATCTTCAAAGAGCTATTCCAAGTGAAAAGCGACATACTTGCTCAAAGGGAACCGACCTGAATCAGACTATAAGCCTCTAGTATCCAAGCGGCTGAATATGAACCCAGAGTTTATACTTTACCATTCGTCGCTCTAGAAGCCACTTTCTCGTTCCCTTCCCTCTAACCTAAGCTCAGCAGACCATATCTATAGCTTAGATCGAAGGAGTTCATCCCTGAACTGTTCTTTATTGTAAAGAACTCCTTCATAGTTGGAGAGTTTGTCAAACACTTCAGTTTGATACCTTGTAAACTGAGACTTGCTCAGTATAAATCTCAAGACCAGTGTTTGTCCAGTGCACAAACCGACTGAGACTAATTCAGTATAATAAAATAGCCTCCAGATCATTTCGGGACAGTGGACGTAGGATTGTTGGATCCGAACCACTTTAAAATCGCTTGTGTTCTGTGTGCTTTCTTTACTAGTGCATTGATTACTGTTCATACTGAAAATATCTTTCAAATCAGTCAATTGTGTTTCAGTAAAGCTTAAAAGATTTCACTAATATACTGAAACAGATTTCCTAAAAACGTTTTCTAACTTAACTGAATGAGGCCTACACATTTCCGCACTCTACTGAACTTCTACTGAACGGTACCGAATTCTGACCTAAGTCAACTAGCAGGCCTCAGTGAAGTCAGTCACTCTGCCACGCGATTCAGAACAGCTTATCTGGTCTACTGAACCTATTCAATACGTCATCTTCCTTTAAAGGATTGTTCGAGTTTTAAGTTGAGAAAGTTTTCGGGTGTATTCACCCCCCCCCCGCACCAGAACGTTTATCTCGGGACCAACAGAGACCTCTATAGAGAATAACAACTCAGGGAGAACTACTGATGCTCCTAAGCTGAATGCCCTTAAACCTGGTGACTATGTAGATCCTGATCTTGTTACTGATTTTTGCTTCAAGCACAAAATAGCACTACTAAATTTCCTCATAATCCGACTATCTATGCAGAATCAATTTCAGAAGATGTAATGCTCAGATATCAGATCTTATAATCGGGGATCTATCAGCAACCGTTAAGACAAGATCCAGATTCTATCTAGGAGAAAGTGCTCTATACTCATGTTTTTTATCTACTGAAGAACCTCAATCAATTGAGGATACACTGAATGACGCTGACTGGATCACCGCCTTGCAAAAATAGCTTAACGAATTCACCGTAAACAACGGTTTGGGAGCTTGTAGACAAACCCAGACATCAACATGTAATAGGAGCTAAGTGGGTTTTCAAAAACAAGCTAGATGAAAACAACGTCATCGTCAGGAACAAAGCCAAACTAGTTGCTAAAGGTTATTGTCAATCAGAAGGTATAGACTTTGATGAAATGTTCGCTCCAGTTGCAAGATTGGAAGTTATTCGTCTGTTCCTAGCTTATGCAACTCATCAGCAGTTTACAATATATCAGATAGATGTTAAATCGGCTTTCCTGAATGGCGTGCTGAAGGAAGAAGTCTATGTAGAACAGCCTTTCGGCTTTCAGCAAGGACATCAAGTATATAGACTCAAGAAAGCTTTGTATGGGTGAAAGCAAGCACCCACGGCTTGGTATGATACCCTTTCAGACTTTCTACTTCAGAAAGGTTTTAAGAAGAGAAAGTTAGATCGCACCCTATACAGTATCAAGTCAGAAAATGACATTCTATTGGTGCAGATCTATTTGGACGATATCATCTTTGGATACAAGAATGTGACCATGTGTCAAAAATTTGTAAAGATGATGAAAGATAAATTTGAAATGTCTATGATGGGAGAAATAAATTATTTCATTAGACTTCAACTAAAGCAATCAAAGAAAAGCAATATTCATTAATCAAGCAAAATATACCAGAGATCTCATCAAGAAATTTGGCTGCGAATCCAAAAAATCAGTGAAGATACCCATGAACACAAATCTCAAGATTGATCTTGATAAAGAGGGAGTCTCTATTAACTTAACTGATTATCATGCTATTAATGGATTAACTGATTATCATACTATTATTGGATCATTATCATATCTAACTGCTAGCAGACCTGATATAACCTATGTTGTAGGTGTATGAGCGAGATTTCAAACGAATCCCAAGCGAAGTTATATCGACCCAGCCTAGAAGATTCTCCGTTACATGAAAGGAACACCTGATGTTGGGTTATGTTATCCTGCTAGTGATAATCTTGAACTAACTGGCTATTCTGATGCTGATTATGCAGGATATCGAATTGATAGAAATCAACCTCAGGAACGTGTCAGTTCCTAGGCAGCAAACTAATATCGTCGTTTTCAAAGAAACAACAGTCAGTAGCTACGTCCACTACTAAAGCTGAGTATATGGCTGCCGAAAGTTATTGCGCCCAAATTCTATGGCTGCGACAAGAGTTGAAAGATTACGATGTATATCAAGATGAAGTGCCAATTTATTGCGACACTACCAATGCCATTGTAATCACTCAGAATCCGGTTCTTCACACAAGATGCAAGCACGTGGACATACGGCATCACTTCATTTTACACCATGTAGAAAAGAAAGATATCAAAATGGAGAAAATCCATACTGATAAGAAAACGACCTCTAGTTGAGACCAAATTTAATTAACTCTCACTAGAACTAGGTCTACTGGATCCTACTGACTCAGTTCAGTAAGATGATCCCGAAAGTACTTAGTAAGGGGGAACTTACTCTTAGTACTGCTGAGTAAGGTGAAAGGAAGTGCTGGCATACTCAGCATCTACATAGTGGTATCAGCTGACTACTGTTGGTCCCGAGATAAACGTTCAGGTGTAGGGGGGGGGGGGTGAATACACCTGAAAACTTTCTCAACTTAAAACGCGAACAATCCAATTCAGGAGAGTGTTTTGCTGAATAAATTCAGTAGACCAGGAAAGTTGTTCTGGATCGCGTGGACAAAACGACTGACTATATTGAGGCCTGCTAGCTAACTGATGTCAGAATTCAGTACCGTTCAATAAGAGTTTAGTAGCGTGCGGAATAGTGTAGGCCCGATTCATTTGAGTTTGAAAACGTTTTTATTAAAACTGTTTCAGTAGGTTAGTGCATTCAGTTTAAGCATTTCTGAAACTCTGTTATATGATTTTGTAAAACGGTTTTCAGAATGAATAGTAAATCAATGCAACAGTAAATGAACACAACGATTTTTAAAGTGGTTCAGATATCAAACAATCCTACGTCCATCGTCCCGGAAAGATCATGAGACTATTTTATTATACTGAGTTAGTCTCAGTTGGTTTGTGCACTGGACAAATACGGCCTTGAAGATTATACTGAGCAAGTCCCAGTTAACAAAGATCAAACTATAAAGTTTTACAAACTTTCCAACGATGAAGGAATTCTTAACAATAAGAACAGTTCAAGATATGAACTCCTTCGAATTTAAGCTATAGATATTTCAGTGGAGCTTAGGTTAGAGGGAAGGGAACAAGAAATGGCTTCTAGAGTGATGAACAATGAGGAATAATCTCTCTCGATTCGTTTTCAAATCACTTGGATACTAGAGGCTTTGATTCTATTCAGCTTCGTTCCCTAGAGCAAAGTAGTCACCTTTCGCGTTGAGTATTTCTCTGAAGTTCTTGCGGAAAGCTTGAGTTCTAGTTCGTTCGTTGCTCGTAAATCGCTCTGTGTTCTATATTCTTCGATTTGATTTTCTCTCTATTTATAGAGGTGAACTATGGATAGATTCGTTGGAGACGAACTGTCCACGTGTCACTCTCTTTGGGTAGCTAACGCTCTTTTAAGGAATCACGCAGAGTCCACTCCTCAATTTCCGGAAAGTTGTAAACTTGCAGCTTTTACCAGAACTTTGACAGCTGGCTGCTTGTCATTGGTCGGGGCGTAGAAAGTAGTTGAGATAAACAGACTTCTAGGCAGATACTGAAGTTAACTTCTCTGATGTGAACAACCTCGGACGACTCTACTGATTTATTCACAGAAGATCATCTGACAATTAAGGAGACTGTCAAGTCGTTGCTGAGTCTGACCTGGGGTTCAGTAGTATACTCCTGCTGAGTCCAACTCTACTGAAGGTCGACTCTGAGTTCAGTGAACTGCTCCTGCTGAGTCCAGTTCTACTGACTCCTTTCAGTATGCTGCTCCTGCTGAGTCCAGCACTACTTAATCTGAACACCTCTCAGTATGCTGCTCCTGCTGAGTCCAGCACAACTGAGTCTTCAATCCATGGTACTGAGGCGGACAGTCTACTAAGGGATCAACAAACAGAACTTCGAGCCTGGACCATGCTGAAGGAAAGTCTACTGAGTCTGAAACTCTCGAAGACAAAGGCGTTACTATTACAACGAAATAGTTCATCAATCAAATTAGGGTTTTGGAATCAGTCAAATCTTCTAAACAATCTACTGCTGAATCATCTCCCAACAATTTCCCCCTATTTGATGATGCCCAAACCTAACACTTCAAACTCTCAGGTACAAGCTCCTTACAAATATTACAAGTAGAATCAGTGGAGTTGTACATCAAGTTCTAATCTACTGAGGGACAAAGGTATACATAAATACTCTAACAACAATTTCCCCCTCAAATAGAATCTAACCAATCTAAGCAAAACAGACAAACACAGAATAATCAGTGAGTGTGTGAGTCAGTAATCACTTAGGTGATTCTGAGTGTTAAATTAAATAAACAGGCCATAGAGACAATAAGGTGTTGTCAGGCCAAACAACAAAGATGTATTTATATATAAGGAAGTTCAGTACATTTACATCAATTGCTATCTATGAAAAATATAAACTAAGAAGCTATCAGGAACTACCTCCTGAAACTTTGGATCCTTGCCTTGAAGTCTTTAGACTTATCTTCAGGCAGAGGGAGTCTATACATTTTGAAAGTGTCTTCCCGCAGCTTCTGAATCTTAGGCACATCTTCAGGAAAGTTAGGGTTAAGTTCAAAGCCAATATTGCCTTCCCGACTTCTCCTTTTATCACACTTGTATATAGAGAGCCATCTAACTTCCGAGATGGAGGAAGAGGTCTGAAAGCAGGGGTCTGAACATCTTCTTTGTCAGCAATAGCCTTCTCAACCATGTTGTAGATGTCCATGTCGCATTTAAATGGCTAGTCATCAAAGGCATTATTTTTGTGAGACTCAGGCCAGAATCTACAGACATAGTATCTTTTTATGAACTCTGCCTTCAGTGTCTCCCACTGCTGAGTCTTCTCCCACGACATCCACTTGTCCACCCGTGGCCATCTGTGAATTTTCTGATCATTCGGTCTCCTGCCTCTACTGTACTTATAGGGAATTTCAGTGTCTTTCGGTGGAGGTGGTCTAGGCTTCAGCCTTTAGCCAATGCTTATAGGGAATTTCAGTCTCTTTAGCCAATGCTTCTTGCCGCCTGAACTCCTCTATTTGATAGTATTTAGCTCTTTTTTTCAAGGCTATGATGCTGAAATTAATCATTTCATCTATGGTTGGCTCAGCCCTTTTTCTTTCTTGTTATTGCTGCTGCTGTTGAGATTCAGTGTCAGTCTGCTGTTGTAGCTCAGCTTCCTCAGTCAGCTTAGCTTCTTGCTCTTTCTCCTTCTCTCTATCAGCTTCATCGCCGATCTTAAGCTTTCTAGGAGGAGGTTTATTAGCTGGTTTCCTTACTGAAACCCTAGTCTTGGCCTTAGCCGGAGCCTTCTTCGGCTTATTTGTAGCTTCAGCCTCAGCTAGCTCCCTTGCTAACTTCTTGAGAGCTTCGATTTGGGCTTGCTCAGCTGGACTGATATATCTGTTGGGTGATGATTCTATCCTCAGCAGTGTCGATAATAGTGGGAAATGATTCAGTCTTCTATGCTGTGAAACTGTCAGTAGCCCTGTGCTCTAAATGTATTTATGAATAATTGAAGATCCCAAAACCCTATATTGATTGATGAACCATTACGTTGTATTTTGTTTTGTTCAGATTCAGCAGACCCTCTGCTCTGGTTCAGGCACTCAGTAGATTATCCGCCTCAGCACCAGAACTAGAAGACTCAATAAATACTGGACTCAGCAGGAGCAGTATACTGAAAGGAGTCAGTAGAACTGAACTCAGCAGGAGTAGTTCACTGTACTCAAAGCTGATCTTCAAGTAGAGCAGACTCAGCAGGAGAATGCTACTGAATAAGAGATCAGACTCTGCAACGGACAGACAGTCTTCTGACAGTCAGAATCTTTGAAGTCACCTTTCAGCAGAGTCAATATGAGGAAGGGAGAAGTCAGCTTCAGATCCCCTTGAAGTCTGTTCTGTCTCAACCACTTTCTGAACCTCGACCAATGACAAGCAGACACGTAACCTATATCTACTTAAAGCTTCAAGTCAACAACTTTCCAGAAAAGGAAGGAAAGGACACTGCCACCATACTTCAAAAGAGCCGTTACCTACCCAAAAGAGAGAGACAAAGGATCGTCGTCTCCAACAGATCTATCCTAATCTCTTCTCTATAAATAAAGGGATAAATCAAATTTGAAGCTCACGAGAAAAACGAACACGAATACGCGAAAAATGAACTACCAAGAACACATAGAGCATTCAAACGAGCTAATCCGAAAAGCCTAAGTCTTCCGCAAGAAGTTCGAAGAATCTATCTCCGGCGAAAGACTACATTCTAGCTCATAGGGAACCAAGCTTAACTTTTTCATACAACCTCTAGTATCCAAGAGATGATACACGAACCCAAAGCTATATTCAGTTGTTCGTCGTTCTAGAAGCCACCTTCTTGTTCCCTATCCCTCTAACCTAAGCTCAATAGCATATATCCGTAGCTTAGACGAAGGAGTTCATCTTTGAACTAATCCTTATTGTAAAGGACTCCTTCACAGTTGGAGAGTTTTTCAAACACTCAGTTTGATAACCGTGTAAACTGAGACTTGCTCAGTATAAATCTCAAGACCAGTGTTTGTCCAGCGTACAAACCAACCGAGACTACCTCAGTATAATAAATAGCTTCCTGATCTTTCGGGACAGTGGACGTAGGATTTTTGTGTCCGAACCACTTTAAAAATCTCTATGTCGTGTGTTCTGTTCTTAACTGTTGTTTCAGCAAACTAAATAGACTGCACTAATCAACTGAAACTATTTTCATAAAAACGTTTTCTAACTCAACTGAATTGGGCCTACACTATTCCGCACCACTGAACTCTATCTGCAAGTTACTGAATTCTGACTCTCATTCAGCTAGCAGGTCTTAGTAGAGTCAGTCACTCTGCCAACACAATTCAGAATAGCTTATCTGGTCTGCTGAACTTGTTCAATACGACATCATCCTGAAAAAGGACTGTTCGTGTTTAAGTTGAGAAAATTGGTTTCTGGTGTATTCACCCCCCCCCTCTACACCTGAACGTGCTCTCGGGACCAACAATTGGTATCAGAGCTAGAGTTCTATAAGACTCTTGTTATTCTGAAACTAGTCTACATGAATGGATCTGGAAAATGTTTTCACTGCATATCATTCTTCATTCATATCACTATTTATCATGTCTGATATGTCAGGTATAAGGATGGTACCCATGTTCTCAGTAGAGAATTATGGAGTATGGCGGGTCAGAATGGAGGCTCAACTGACCTCTCTCCATGACAGCATGACAGAGGTTCTAGAGGACGGACCTATCGTTCCCATGATCGATAGCGTCATAGCTCAGGATCCAGCAGATGGAGGTGGAATGGTGACCGAGAAGAAGATTCCCAAGGACAAAAGTCTCTTCACCCTAGAGGAGAAGAAACTTCACAACTTAGACCGTGTCGCCAGTTCCCATGATCGATAGCGTCGTAGCTCAGGATCCAGCAGATGGAGGTGGAATGGTGACCGGGAAGAAGATTCCCAAGGACAGAAGTCTCTTCACTCCAGAGGAGAAGAAACTTCACAACTTAGACCGCGTCACCAGAAACGCCATACTGACCACCCTGAGTGATTCCTATCTCGGGAGAGTTCAGGACTGCAAGTCTGCAAAGGAACTCTGGGATGCTCTAGCTCTACTGAGTCGGGGAACTCAGAAGATCAAAGCAAATAAACTTGCGTTGGAACTCCAAAAGCTGGAGAGATTGTCACTCATGCCTGGTGACACCATTGAAGATATCAACGTCAGATTTACGAATCTGATGAACTCTATCAACGGGCTGGGAAAGATATTCTCTAACCGAGAGATGAATCTCAAAATTTTGAGGGCACTGCTAGACGGTCACTAGACTCCTTTTGCTACCTTATTACGACATTCTGATTTAGATATTGTTGCTCCTGACCATATCTTTTCAGAAATTCAAGCAGAGGAATTTGAGTTTGGCATACCTCAAAGGAAACAGCGAGCTGAAGCAGACACTAAAGTCGACCATACCTTCAAAGCATCAGTCAGCACAGCATCTCCAGCATCGAGCAAGGCTGAACCTTCACTCACTGACATACAAGAAGGAAATCTAGCCAAGAAATACACACTGCTTGCCGTAAAGTATCAGAAGGAGAAGGAGAGGCGCAGAAAAGTGACTAAAGCCCTCAGAGAATCCAAGGGTAAGTCTGAATATACGCCAAAGCGCACTCCTGACTCATATACTTCTGAATGCAGGAAAAAGGATGACTCAGCATAGTCGAAAGACAGTGAAAGTAAGGAAGAAAGAGTCACCACCTGCTATAACTGCAAGAATCCAAGACACTATCAGTATGACTTTCCTGAGCACAGTACTGCTGAACGAGCAGCATGTAAAGCAAGAAGGGAGAAGGTCATCAAGAAGAGACAAGCATACACTACTGGTGAACTCTCAGATGACTCAGATGAAGTCGACTCCTTCATAGATTCATCTGATGATGAAGCATCTTTCATGGCCCTAGAACTTGAAGCTGAAGAAGATGCTAAAAAGTGTCTCATGGAAGGATAAGAGGATGAGGTAAACTCTCATGACCATTTAATTCCTCCTCACACTGCACACACGACACTCTTTCAGGCGCAGACGAGAATCTGGACGTCGCGATCGAATATGAAGAACTACTCGACGAGCAGATTTAGAAGAGTTTGCAGCTTAGTAAGACTCTTCAGGAATTAGATACCCTGAAAGTGGAGAATCAGAGACTTTCTCAGGAAAGTCAAGTCGTTACTAAGTCAGAAGGACTTGTGTTGAGACTCAGGGAGGAGATAAACTCTCTGTTGGCCAAGTCTCAGCATCAAGAAGATCAGATCTCAGTCCTAACCAAAGACTTGACTCAGAAAGATACTGAAGTGAGTCTACTGAAGCAAGAGTTGTCAGGACTTCAGACCGGGCATGAAATGCTGAAGAAAAGTGATGATGTCTGGAGGAACCTGATGGCAGAGCGATACATGGGCGCTGAAAAGAACCTGGAGGCTATGCTAGCAAGCAACAAGCCCAAGCATTGCAAGAAAGGACTTGGATTCAGCTAAGGAGCCTCATTATCTGCCCCCGTATGCTCAGAAACCCGGCTAGCTGATAGGTTTATTCGCGGGGAGACCATCAATGCAGATATACTAAACCCCCTAGCCAAGAACAAACAAAAGATGAAGGCACCTCATCCTACCCATCAGCAATCTGACAAGAAGATCAGCACCAGATCACCCCAGTTCAGTCAAGGGGGAACCAGCAAAGCAAAGTGGGCTGATCAGTATGGACCTCCTTAGCTGACACATCCAACTCAGTATGGGTCATATTACTATGATCCAATAGTCAGGAGAGGACCCAAAAGTCAGAAAAAGAAGAAGAAAGTCGTGCAGAAGGCAAAGGTCAGCAGTCCACCCACTCAGAAGATCCGGACTCCTGAACCTGAAATGCCTCAGAAGTCAGTAGTAACCAGTCCAGTGGTTAAATATGTTGACACAAGTGGAAGGAAACTGTCTGAGACCACCAAGGTCGTGAGACAGATATGGGTTACCAAAACTAACATCTAAGGACCCAAAATAAAAAATAAAGGGTACCTAAATATAATTCTGTTTTGCAGGTGCACAAGGACCCTTGGTATATGGACAGCGGATGCTCAAGACATATGATGTACCAAAAGGACTTGCTGAAGAATTATACTACTGAAGAAGGACCCCGAATCGAGTTTGGAGACAATGCTAAAGCCTACACCAGAGGTTATGGAACACTCAGCATTGGAACTGCAACAATTCTAAGAGTGTCATATGTTGAAGGACTTCAGCATAACCTTCTCTCTGTTAGTCAATTTTGTGACAACTCGAATAGAGTGATTTTTTACGTTAGTTTATGTGATGTTATTGATAAATCTACAGGGAAAATAGTGTTATCAGGTTCGCACAAGAAGAATATCTATGTAGCTGACTGGAACTCAGCTGAACCTGAAGCTTGATTGTTGGCAAAAAATGACAACAGAACGGGATGGCTTTGGCATAGAAGACTCAACCATCTCAACTTCAAAACGCTCAACAAATTGGCTAGAAACACTCTAGCAAGAGGACTGCTGGATGAAGTATTCAGCAAAGACACTCAGTGTGAAGCATGTCAGAAGGGAAAGCAAACAAGGAATCAAAATCCGCCAGTTCCATCTCCTTCCACTGATGGAATCCTTCAGCTGCTACATATGGATTTGTTCGGTCCAGTCTCTCTGGTGACGATCAGAGGCAAGAAGTATGCATTAGTTGTCATTGATGACTACTCGTACTACACATGGGTCATATTTATTGCCAACAAGTCTAACATCAAAACAGAGTTACCAACGCTTCTGAAAAGGCTTAGTGTTGAGAAGAACACAAAGATTGTCAAAATACGTTCTGACAGAGGAACTGAGTTCCTTAATTTCATGGTGGTGGAGTTCTGCAAAGAAGAAGGAATAGAGCATGAGACGTCTGCTGCACACATGCCTCAACAAAATGGGGTTGCAGAGAGGAAGAATCGTACACTCAAAGAAGCAGCAAGCTCGCAGACTTAGGACTCCCAATCAAATTCTGGGCAGAAGCTACTGACACTGCATGTTACACTCAGAACCGATCTCTACTGACAAAGCAGCATAAGAAGACACCATATGAAATATGGAACGGCAGGAAGCCTTCTCTATCTTATTTCCATAATAATGGGAAAGATCAGCTGAAGACTTTCGATAGCAAGTCAGATCAGGGAGTGTTCTTAGGATACTCCCGGGTCAGTAAAGCTTTCAGAGTCTTTAACTATCGGACTCTTTGTGTGGAGGAAAGCCCTCATGTTATTTTTAATGAGTTTGTTACTGAAGACAGGAGCAGAAACTCTGAACCTAAATCTGAGGACATCAGTAAGCAGCTACAGGATCTAAACTTAAAAGATAAAGTCAAAAAGATCTAGCTATGTTGGGATGATGATTCTGATGAGGAAACTGAACACAAGTCTACTGAATCTCAACCGACAGCGAAGTAGGCGAGCAGTTGACTCTCCGCAACGAGTCAATCCCAGGTAACTCAGGTCGATGAAGAAACCCCAGTGGTAACTAAGACCTCTATTGAGAATAATAATTCAGGGGGAACTAATGACGTTCCTGAGCTAAATGCCCCTGAACCTGGTGACTCAGTAGATCACACTCTTGTAACTAAATTGCTTCAATCTCAGAATAGTACAATTGAAATGCCTAATTCACCTACTATCTGTGTTGAACAAATTTCAGATGAAGAGTTGAGACATCGTAGATCGTGGCTGGATGCTCATACTTCTGACCTAATTATTGGAGATCCTTCAGCAAGCGTAAAGACAAGATCCAGATTCTGTCAGGGAGAAAGCGCCTTATATTCCTGCTTCTTGGCTACTGAAGAACCTCAGTCAGTTGAGGACGCACTGAAAGACGCTGACTGGATCATAGCCATGCAGGAGGAGCCGAATCAGTTCACGAGAAATGAAGTTTGGGAGCTTGTTGACAGACCCCGACATCAGCATGTGATTGGAAGTAAATGGGTCTTCAAGAACAAGCGTGATGAAAACAATGTCATAGTAAGGAACAAAGTAAGACTCGTGGCAAAAGGCTACTGTCAAGCTGAAGGGATAGATTTCGATGAAACGTTCACTCCAGTTGCAAGATTGGAGGCAATCAGACTCCTAGCCTACGCAACACATCAAAGATTCAGAGTTTATCAAATGGATGTGAAGTCTGCTTTCCTGAACGGCATACTGAAAGAAGAAGTCTATGTGGAACAGCCTCCCGGCTTTCAGCAGGGACATCAAGTATACGACTCAGAAAGGCTCTGTATGGGTTAAAACAAGCACCCAAGGCTTGGTACGATACCCTATCTGAGTTTCTTCTTCAGAAAGGTTTTCAGAAGGGCACAGTAGACCGCACATTATTCAGCATTCGACTGGAAGATGACCTATTGCTTGTGCAGATCTACGTAGATGACATCATCTTCGGCTTGAAGAACGTCATCATGTGTCAGCAGTTTGAGAAAATAATGAAGGATAAGTTCGAGATATCAATGATGGGAGAGATGAACTATTTCCTCGGCTTTCAAGTCAAACAATCTGAGAAGGGGACGTTCATCAATCAAGGGAAATACACTCGAGACCTCATCAAGAGATTCGGTTGCACATCCGGCAAACCAATCAAGATCCCGATGAACACAAACATGAAGATCGATCTTGATAAAGAGGGAGTATCAGTAGACCAAACTGAATTTCGTGCTATAATTGGTTCTTTATTATACTTAACAGCTACATGTCCTGACATAACTTATGTTGTAGGTGTTTATGCTCGATTTCAGGCGAATCCGAAGCAGAGCCACATGGACTCAGTAAAGAAGATTCTCCGCTATCTCAGAGGAACACCTGACATGGGTTTATGGTATCCAGCTGATGATAATATAGAACTAACTGGTTATTCTGATGCTGACTATACAGGGTGTAGAATCGACCGAAAATCAACTTTTGGAACGTGTCAGTTCCTCGGCAGTAAGCTAATCTCATGGTTCTCAAAGAAACAGCATTCAATAGCGACGTCAACTACTGAAGCTGAATACATGGCTGCCGGAAGTTGCTGCGCCCAAATCCTTTGGCTGAGACAGCAGCTACGCGACTATGACGTCATTCAGAATGAAGTGCCGATCTTCTGCGACAGTACCAGTGCGATTGCAATCACTCAGAATCCTATAGTTCATACGAGATGGAAGCACGTGGACATCAGACACCACTTCATTCATGACCATGTCGAAAAGAAAGATATCATGATGGAAAAGATCCATACTGACCATCAAAGGGTTGATATACTGACCAAGCCTCTAGCTGAAGCCAGATTCAGAGAAGTTTCAGTAGAGCTAGGTCTGCTGGACCCTACTGACTCTAGTCATTAAGCGGATTCAGGAGAGGAGCATTCAGTAAGGGGGAATGTTCGCTCTCAGTACTGAGTACAATGTTCAGCTCTCAGTAAGGAGCATTCGTAAGGGGGAATGTTCGCTCTCAGTAAGGAGAGTAAAATCAGTACGTAGAGACTCAGCAACCAACTACATGAGGTATTAGCTGACTACAATGTTCAGCTGACAGGTTTGTGTATCTCTACTCAGTAGCCTATAGAACGATTCTGTGCATTTATGATGAGATTCAGCATCGCATTCAATGCTTTAAGAAATATCATTTATTTTTTAACGGATCATATTTAATACACGACATTCTATGTACAAGCATGCTGAACTCTGCCACGCATTTAATGCATGTCGTATCAAGTTACGACTTAGGCTATTTACAACTGGCTTTTGACTTAGGCGGCTAATTTGATCATTGCCTATTTTATAAAACTTAATCCTAGCCGTCCATCTAAAAAGCGCGTTCAAACTGAACCATTGATCTTTAACTGTTCATCTTCTCTAAGATACCTATATTCGAGTTCAAATCTTTGACATCGTCATTCCATATCTGCTATATCTTAAAAACCCAAGATTTTCTGAGATAGTTACTTCTCTCCAAAATATTCAGAAAATCTTTTGGTAATTCTTCAATGATTATTAAGTATCGTATGATCTTTATTTCTCTTATATGTTAATCGATACTGACATGTGCTGTGTATGCAGATTATAAAAATGACAGGAATTCAAGTAGGTGCTCCGACAGACATGCAAGAGATCCTCGAGAAGGATCGAGTCTGGTGTGAACCAGTCATAGAGTTCGATGAGTGCAATCTGGATTTTATGGAGGAGATATTCTACGCACTCAGAGAAATAGGTCTCGAAGGATTTCTGACCAGGAGGCCGACTTTCTTTCTCCCGCGCCAAGTCGCCGAGATCTACTCCAACAATGATTCAGTAGATGGAGATATTAAAGGAAGATTCGTCATCCATCCAGTAGACGATCCCTCACGGAACGCGATTGAAGTGATGCAGATGTCCTCCGTGAAGCCCTTCAGAGCAGCTTCAACCTCCCCAACTCAGGACACAGCTCGCTTAACTACAAAGATGACTTAATGGATGTATACCTCACTGAGTTCTGTTGAAAGCCAACCATTTTCAGAGCTGCTTTTCCCAAGAACGCTATGCTCCCTCAGTACAGAGCACTAGCTTACATTGTGACTCAGTTACTGACGAGTCAAGCAGGCTCGTTTGACCAGGTATCTAGGCCCAAACTGCAACTGATGATGGCAATATATGATCGAGCCAAGATCAACTGGACAGAATTTTTCCTCAAAGAATTCACACTGCAGTCAGCCAAATTTGATAAAGCATCTAATCGGCTGAGTGCCAAAGGAAAGCTCCTCTATGGACTCAAACTCTTAGTGATGATAGATGATTTCTGCAAATCTGACAAAGTCACCTTCACTACCAAATAATACTTCAACGTAAAGAAAGTCAGATTTCAGAATAGGTCAGCAGCCCTTCAACAGATCGGCTCAGGGCCAGCTGCACCTACGAGTAGGCCTCAGCAGACCTCGAAACCGAAGAAGAAGAGGTCCCCACCGAAATCCACACCAAAGACGGCAACAAAAAAGCTGAAGAAGGTCAGCCAGGTTGCGCCCACTGAAACTACAGTCGAAACAGAGTCCGTCATTGCTCAGCCACCACTTCAGCTGAGAGACGAGCTTGAGTCTTTTGAGCAAACTCAATCAGTGGAGAAGATCGTCTCCACTGAATATGTAGAGACAATGGACCAAGGGGTCCAAGCTGAAGAGATCCAATCTGAAGTCCAGACTGAAGAAGTCGAGACTCTGGATAGCCCCTTGGACATCCCTCCACTCAGCAGTATCCCTACTGCTGAGAAACAGGCGTCTCCTATCGAAGTCGAGAGCTCGGAGACTGCCTCAGAAGAAGAATCTGTCGGAATGGAAGCCTCATCGCTCATATCCAGAGCCTCCCAGGAGATTGCTGAGATGATACCGAAGATCGCCAGCCACTCAGACCTTGTTACATTAGCAAGGCAGGCGAGGCTCCATATGCTGATCAGGTTCCAGGAATGGCCCAATCTGAAGCGCCTTGTCCTCTACCATACCTGTAAATAGCTACATGAAGAAGAGCTGCTGATAAGAGAGAAGATTGGCTACTCAGAGCCATCTGACCTCGGCACGCTCGAGGATCTGAGGGCGGCTATGCTCGCATTGCTGAATGAGAGACAACCCGTCTCAGCACCCACACCCTCAGATGGGTCTGACCCCGATAGTCAGGACCCACCCCATGATTCAGGCCCTGAGAAGCCTGATGAGGGAACTCAATAGGACAAGGATGCCACTGCATCTATTGCTGACCCTCCACTCAGCATCCTTGGTCCTGGACAGACGGTGGCTGGTACTTCGAAGGCAGCTGATCCTGCTCAGCTTCTTCTCCAATCTGCTTTCGAAGTAGCGCCCAGCCCAAAGAGCCGTCGCTCAAAAATAGTAGCCAGGGCACTGAAGGATCAAGGCACACAGAATCGCCTTCTTGCCCGTGCCGTCCACAAAACTTGGCGGCAAACCACTAAGACACAGAGCTGCAGGGACTCCGTTCAACCATTTCTTCATCTCAGGTCCCTGACTTCTTCAGCATTCTGACGAATGCCTTAGCTGCATAGAAAGCTGAATTCGAGGCTCAGCTTAAGACAATTCAAGAAGGCCAGGATCAATTGCTGAATCAATATAAGGCCGCTCAAACCGCTCACACTGAATCAGTCGCAGCCACCTCTCAAGGCAATGAACTCAGACTCCAAACTGTACAGAAGGCCCTTGAAGAGAAGGTTGAACAGCAGCTGAAAGAGTTCAAGGCTGCAGCAGATCTCTCACACAAAGAATACAACAATCAGCTGACCAACGAGAGAAATGAGCTGCATGAGGCGCTGACCAAGATCCATGCTAGACTAGATGATCTGTCAGCCTCCTACAAAAGCTTGAACAAGAAGGTATCTGCTCCAACCCCAACCCTACTTGCTGATGCCAAAAAGGGGGAATGTTTGGCTAAGGGGGAAAGTCTAAAAGAAAAATCAATTAAAGGCGAAGCTGCCAAGGAGCTGATACTGAAGGCTCCGAAGAGAGCAAAGTCAGTAGCAAGGGCAACAACTCAGACATCCGCCCCTACTGCACCTACTGAAACTGATGAGGCCCAGGGTGTCTCAGCTGCAGCTGCAGCATCAACTGAGACAGGCCTAAGTGGCTCAGGAGCCAGAGAAGTCGCGACTCAGGCAACTCAGACTCCTCTCGATATTATTAGAGAAGTTACCGAGTACGCTGACGAGGAGGACTCAGAAGAGGAAGAAGCTCCTCTTCCACCTCCTGTTGCCAGCAAAGGCAAGAAAGTACTGAAACTCCCAACACCTCCCTCCAAGAAGAAAGGATCCAGGAGGTTCATAACCTCGGAGGAGGCGGCTCAGATAGCCACTGACGAGATGCTGGCAAGGGAGATTACCAAAGCTAAAGCAGCCAAAAAGCCTAAACCGAAGCCTATCAAAGGCAAAACCAAGGCTCCAGCTGGAGGCAAGAATACAAGTTCAAGGCTGCCTCCCAGAACACTTAAACTCAGCGACGAAGCTGACAAGTAAAAAGAGAAGGAGCAGCAGCAACAAAAGTCTACTGAGCAGCAGGGCACCTCCAAAGAAAAATCTTCTACTCCTGCTGACTCAGAAGAAGAGCCACCTCACAAGCCTTCCTATACTGCCTCTAAGAAACAAGAACAGGAAATGGAAGAGATCTGGGCTCAGTTAGACAAATACTTGTACAGAGGTGAAGAGGCCAGGCAGATTGAAGCAGCCAGGGAAAGATTACATATAGCAGACCTTGAAGCCCTCAGGCTGAGAACAGAAAAGGAAGCGAGTCAGAGGTTCCCCTCAAATGTTGATATCCCTTACAGATACAGAAGATTCAGGAAGCCTACGGATCTGAAGACTCATAGATGACCTAGAACTGATGAATGGATGCCAGTAGAATTCACTCAGAGATGGGAAGCGCTGAAGATAGAGTTCATTAAGAGGAACTACTTCTGGAGATTCTGGCCTGACAAGCGCAAGGCAGAAGCTTACACTGAATGGATGATGAGAGCCGACCTAGACATGTATGCCAAATTGCAGAAAGCTGTCAATGAACATGTTGAAGTCAGAGTTCCAGATCCTAGAATCTTGCCACCCCCACAGAGACTTGATGGATCCGTTCACTATGGTGTTATAGAGAAAGAAGTGAAGGACGCTGCTGAAGCAAAATTTCTTGATGAAGAAGATCCAGCGGACTTTGCTGAGATACTGAAGCTGAGAAAAGTAACCTATCGCATGTATGGAGTGCCTCTCCCTGAATCTCAATCCCAAGATTTCAAAGACAGGATTAGGCAGTTCAAATGACTCTTTGCTTCTGTGTTCTCTTTGTATCTTTTTCTTGTTTTCTAGCTTAGCAGAGATGTAACTGTACTGAACTTCTTTACATATATATAATATATCTCTGTTTGGCTTTGAAAATATCTTATTGTCTGAACAGCCATGTTTATTTATGCTAAACACTCATAATCACTGAAGTGATTACTGACTCACACACTCACTGTCTGATTACTTATTGTCAGTTGTTGCTTAGCTAGTTTCTGATAAACTTGATAGATACGGGGAAAATATTGTTAAGACAGGGGGAAATTGTTGCTCAGACTCTATATTTATTCTGACCTTCTGCCCTGATCCCCTCAGTAGTCTAGGACTTGAAGAACAAGTCCACTGATCCTACTTGTAATACTTGTAAGGAGCTCTATTTCTGATAAGTCGTAGTGTTAGGTTGCTTGTTTAGCTATTAGGTTTTGGCATAGTCAAATAGGGGGAAAATGTTGGGTGATGATTCTATCCTCAGCAATGTCGATAATAGTGGGAAATGATTCAGTCTTCTATGCTGTGAAACAGTCAGTAGCCCTGTGCTCTGAATGTATTTATGAAGATTTGAAGATCCCAAAATCCTATATTGATTGGTGAACTGTTACGTTGTATTTTGCTTTGTTCAGACTCAGCAGACCCTCTGCTCTGGTTCAGGCACTCAGTAGATTATCCGCCTCAGCACCAGAAGTAGAAGACTTAGTAAATACTGGACTCAGCAGGAGCAGTACACTGAAAGGAGTCAGTAGAACTGAACTCAGCAGGAGTAGTTCACTGTACTCAGAGTTGATTTCAAGTAGAGCAGACTCAGCATGAGAATGCTACTGAATCAGAGATCAGACTCAGCAACGGACAGACAGTCTTCTGACTGTCAGAATCATTGAAGTCACCTTTCAGCAGAGTCAATACGAGGAAGAGAGAAGTCAGCTTCAGATCCCCTTGAAGTTTGTTCTGTCTCAACTACTTTCTGAACCTCGACCAATGACAAGCAGACACGTAACCTATATATACTTAAAGCTGCAAATCAACAACTTTCCAGAAAAGGAGGGAAAGGACACTATCACCATACTTCAAAAGAGTCGTTAGCTACCCAAAAGAGAGAGACAAAGGATCGTCGTCTCCAGTGGATCTATCCTAATCTCTTCTCTATAAATAGAGGGATAAATCAAATTTGAAGCTTACGAGAAAAACGAACACGAATATGCGAAAAACGAACTACCAAGAACACACAGAGCATTCAAACGAGCTAATCCGACAAGCCTAAGTCTTCCGCAAGAAGTTCGAAGAATCTACCTCCGGCGAAAGACTACATTCTAGCTCATAGGGAACCAAGCTTAACTTTTTCATACAGCCTCTAGTATCCAAGCGACGATACACGAACCCAAAGCTATATTCAGTTGTTCGTCGTTCTAGAAGCCACCTTCTTGTTCCCTATCCCTCTAACCTAAGCTCAATAGCATATATCCATAGCTTAGACGAAGGAGTTCATCTTTGAACTAATCCTTATTGTAAAGGACTCCTTCACAGTTGGAGAGTTTTTCAAACACTCAGTTTGATAACCGTGTAAACTGAGACTTGCTCAGTATAAATCTCAAGACCAGTGTTTGTCCAGCGTACAAACCAACTGAGACTACCTCAGTATAATAAATAGCTTCCTGATCTTTCGGGACAGTGGACGTAGGATTTTTGTGTCCGAACCACTTTAAAAATCTTTGTGTCGTGTGTTCTGTTCTTAACTGTTGCATTGATTTACTGTTCATACTGAAAAACCTTCTATAAATCATTCAACTGAGTTTCAGCAAACTAAATAGACTGCACTAATCAACTGAAACTGTTTTGATAAAAATGTTTTCTAACTCAACTGAATTGGGCCTACACTATTCCGCACTACTGAACTCTATCTGCAAGATACTGAATTCTGACTCTCAGTCGGCTAGCAGGTCTCAGTAGAGTCAGTCACTCTGCCAACATGATTCAGAACAGCTTATCTGGTCTGCTGAACTTGTTCAGTATGACATCATCCTGAAAAAGGATTGTTCGTGTTTAAGTTGAGAAAATCAGTTTTAGGTGTATTCACCCCCCCCCCCTCTACACCTGAACGTGCTCTTGGGACCAACAATATCTTTTCGTCCCTTTCTTCAGTGGTGTGGGGATTTTCAAAGGCTTCTTCCCTTTACCCGCCACTGGTGGAGGTAGAGGAGGCTCTTCCTCCTCTTCTAAATCCTTCTCAAGGAATTCCGCAACTTCTTTAATGTGCTCAGAAGAAGTTTGCGTTGAGCTACTTGGACCAGTCTCAGCGCCTACAAATTCTCCTGCGCCGGAGACACCCTGGGCCTTACCCTTATCTGTTCCTAAGGGGTCAGTGGAAACTGATTGACTTTGAGTTGTCCCAGATACTGACTTCTTCCCCCTCACTGTCCTTTCCCCCTTTTTGGCATCATCTACTGCGCCTGGGGTTGGAACTAGGACCACCTTGCTGTTCAAGGCTGAGTACGTAGCTGCCAGCCTATCCAAGGCTTTCTGCATACTCTCAAATCTCAGGTGGAGATCATTCCTCTCGATAATCAGATCCTCACAATACTTGCGGTGAGAGGAATACCAACTCCTGAATCGACTTCAGCTTGTCATCAATTTTCTCCTCACATGCCTGCTGGATAGATGAATTTCTGAGCTCATGGGCCTGAGTCAGTGTGGAGATGTTGTTGAAGTGCTCTGACTGCGCTGCCTTGAATGTTTCCAGAAGTGAAGTCTGGGCAGCCGTCAATGATGCTTGCTGTCGTTCGAACTCAGCTCGTTGAGTGGCGAGTGAGTCAGTGATAATAGCACTGAAATCAGGAGCGGTTAAATTCTGAATGGATGTCCTCATCTCCCTGATTTCCTCACTCTGAGTTGTGGTGGCCTTCTTCCAGCTTCTATAAACGGCCTTCGCCAAGAGCCGGTTCTGAGACCCCTGACTCTTCAGAGCTTTGGCCACAGTTCGAGATCGTCGGCCTTTGGAGCTGGGTGCAACCTCAAAGGTAGACTCCAGCAAAAGTTGTTCTGAGTCTATGGCACGGGAGGTTCCAGCTGCCGACTGACTTGGAGGGAGGGAGCTGACAGGTAGGTCAGCAGAGGGTTGAGCTCCCTCCTCCAGTTGAGTACCCTCAGCAGGCTTCTCAAGGCCTGCATCACGGGGTGGGTCCTGATCATCGGGATCAGAACCCTTTGAAGGCGCGGTTGCCGAAGGATGTTGGCTCCCCAAAGAAAATTTCCAAGTATTCGTCTAATAAATCGTCCTTGTACCCCGCAATACTGATTCCACTATCTGGCAACTTAAAACTCCTCTGAAGAGCCTGCTTAATAGACATCTTCTTCATTTTATAATCGTCTTTGGAAGGATCATCGACGTGATGGATGATGAACCTGCTAATAATGTCTCCATAAACCTCCTCGGAGTTGAGGTATAGCTTTGAGATCTGTCTGGGGAGGAAATACGCCGGCTTCCTCGATAGAAATACTTTGAGGCCTGATGCTCTGAGCGCATCAAACACCTCATCCATGATGTCCAACCCGCATTTGTTGAACTCCATTAGAAGCTCGCCCCAGACTCTGCCCTTCTCCAATATCTCTATCATATTGACGGGGAGACAACTGAAACAACGCTTGACTGTGCCATATCTGAATCTGCAGAATTTAGTATTAGTATTGGATAATATAATATGTAAGCATAAATACTAATAAGCATGAAAAAATACCGTAATAATTTCTGAAAGAAGGTCAATGCAGATTGCAAGAGAGGAATTCAAGTTCAGAAATTTTTAGGGTTTAAGCAGAGTGTAAATGGCGGTTTCAGAGTCAATTGGTTGATAAATGTGAACGTGAAGATGAACGGTTTTTAGATCAATGGTTCAGTTTAAATCCCGCTTTAATAGATGGACGGTCTAGATTTGATTTTATAAAAGGTAATGAGTAACTTAGCCGCCTAAGTCAAATTACAGTTTTATATAGCCTATAGAAGTAAGTTGATTTGACATGCATTTAATGCAATGCAGAGTTCAACAATCTTAGCATAGAAGGTCGTGCATTTAATGAAACTGTTTATAATAAATGACATTCTCTATAGCATTGAATACGATGCTGAAACAAAATCATAACAGCATTAAATACTGGGTTGACTACTGAAAGAGATACGCAAACCTATCAGCTGAACATGGTAGTCAGCTGATACCTCGTGTAGTTGGTTGCTAAATCTCTGTGTACTGAATGAGTCCAGTACTGAGGGTGAACACTCCCCCTTACTGAATGCTCCTCTCCTGAATCCACTTACTGACTTGAGTTAGTAGGGTCCAGCAGACCTAGCTCTACTGAAAGTTGTCTGAATCTGGTTTCAGCTAGAGGCTTGATCAGTATATTGGCCCTTTCATGGTCAGTATGGATCTTCTTCATTCTAATATCCTTCTTTTCGACGTGGTCACGAATGAAGTGATGTCTGATGTCCACGTACTTGCATCTAGTATGAAGAACAGGGTTCTGAGTGATTGCAATGGCACTGGAGCTGTCGCAGTAGACCGGCCCTTCATTCTAAATGACGTCATAGTCGCGTAGCTGCTGTCTCAGCCAATGGATTTGGGAGCAATTACTTCCAGCAGCCATGTATTCAGCTTCAGTAGTTGGCGTCGCTACTGAATGTTGTTTCTTTGAGAACCATGAGATGAGCTTACTACCGAGGAACTGACAAGTTCCCGAAGTTGATTTCGGTTAATCCTGCAACCTGCGTAGTCAGCATCAGAATAACCTGTTAGTTCAATATTATCATCTGCTGGATACCATAAACCCATGTCAGGTGTTCTTCTGAGATAGCGGAGAATCTTCATTGCTGAGTCCGTGTGGCTCTACTTAGGATTCGCCTGAAATCGAGCGCAGACACCTACAACATAAGTTATGTCAGGTCTAGTAATAGTTAGTTATAATAGAAAACCAATAATTGCGCGATATTCAAGTATGGTCTACTAATACTCCCTCTTTGTCAAGATCAATTTTCATGTTCGTGTTCATCGGGATCTTGGTTGGTTTGCCGGATGTAGAATCGAATTTCTTGATGATGTCTCGAGTGTATTTGCCTTGATTGATGAACGTTCCCTTCTCTGATTGTTTGACTTGAAATCCGAGGAAGTAATTCATCTCTCCCATCATTGCCATCTCGAATTTGTCCTTCATCATTTTCTCAAACTGTTGACACATAATGACTTTCTTCGAACCGAATATAATGTCATCCTGCACAAGTAAGATATTGTCTCCTAGACGAATGCTGAATAGTATCCACTATGCCTTTCTGAAAACTTTTCTGAAGAAGAAACTCAGACAGGGTATCGTACCAAGCCTTGGGTGCTTGTTTTAACCCGTACAGAGCCTTTCGGAGTCTATACACTTGATGACCCTGCTAAAAGCTAGGAGGCTGTTCTACATAGCCTCTGAAGCGTTGATGTGTTGCGTAGGCAAGGAATAGTCTGATAGCCTCCAATCTTGCAACTGGAGCAAACGTTTCGTCGAAATCTATCCCTTCAACTTGACATAGCCTTTTGCCACGAGTCTAGCTTTGTTCCTTACTACGACTTTGTTTTCGTCTCTCTTGTTCTTGAAGACCTATATAGTTCGGATCACATATTGATGTCGGGGTCTATCAACAAGCTCCCATACGATGTTCCTTGTGAACTGATTCAGCTGCTCTTGCATGGCAACGATCCAATCAGCATATTTAAGTGTGTCCTCAGCTGACTGAGGTACTTCAGTAGACAAGAAGCAGGAATATAGAGCACTCTCTCCCTGACAGAATCTGGATCTTGTCTTTACACTTGTTGAAGGATCTCCAATGATAAGGTCTGAAGAGTGCGCATCCAGCCATGATCGTTGATGTCTTATCTCTTCATCTGAAATTTGTTCAACACAGATAGTAGGTGAGTTAGGCATTTCAGTTGTACTATTCTAAGATTGAAGCAATTCAGTGACCAGAGTTGGGTCTACTGAGTCACCAGGTTCAGGGGCATTTAGCTCAGGAACTTCATTTGTTCCCCATGAGTTGTTATTACTAGTAGAGGTCTCACTTACCACTGGGGTTTCTTCATCGGCCTGAGTTACCTGTGATTGATTTCGCTCAGTAGAATCAATCTGTTCAGCTACATTTGCTGTTGGCTGTGATTCAGTAGTATTGACTTCATTTTCCTATTCTGAATCATCATTCCAACAAAGCTGGATCTTTTCAACATTATCCTTTAAACTTAGATCCTGTAACTATTTACTAATGTCCTTAGATTCTGAATTTGAGTTTCTGCTCATGTTCTCAGTAGCAAACTCATTAAAAACAAAATGAGGGTTTTTCTCCACGCAAAGGGTCCGGTAGTTAAAAACTCTGAAGGCTTTGCTGACCCGGGAGTATCCTAAGAAGACTCCCTGGTCTGACTTGCTATCAAAAGTTTTTAACTGATCCTTTCCATTATTGTGGATAAAGCATGAACATCCAAAAATGTGAAAATAAGATAAGAAAGGCTTCCTGCCGTTCCATAGTTCATATGGTGTCTTCTGATGTTGCTTTGTCAGCAGTGATCTATTCTGAGTGTAACATGCAGTATCAGTTGCTTCTGCCCAGAATTTAGATCGGAGTCCTGAGTCTGCGAGCAGGGTTCTTGCTGCTTCTTTGAGTGCTCTATTCTTTCTTTCAGCAATCCCATTTTGTTGAGGCGTGCGTGCAGCAGACGTCTCATGCTCTATTCCTTCAGTTTTGCAGAACTCTTCCACCATTGAATTCAGGAAATCTGTTCCTCTGTCTGAATGAATCTTTTTTATTTTGGTGTTCTTCTCGACACTGAGCTTTTTCAGAAGCGTAGACAACTCTGTTTTGACTTCAGACTTATTGGCAATAAATATGACTCATGTATAGCGCGAGTAGTCATCAATGACCACTAAAGCATACTTCTTACCTCTGATCGTCACAGGAGAGACTGGACCAAACAAGTCCAAGGGCAGGAGCTGAAGGATTCCATCCGTGGAAGGTGATGGAAATGGATGAATTGTGCTTCTTCGTTTGCTTTCCCTTCAAACATACCTCACACTGAGTGTCTTTGCTGAACACTTCATTCGCCAGTCCTCTTACTAGAACGTTTCTAGCAAACTTGTTGAGTGTCTTGATGTTGTGATGGCTGAGTCTTCTGTCCTAGAGCCACCCCATTCTGTTGTCGTTCTTCGCCAGCAAGCATGCTTCAGGTTCTGCTAATTTCCAATCAGCAATGTAAATGTTCTTTTTGTGCGAACCTGATAACATTGTTTTCCCTGTATATTTGTCAATGACATCACATAAACCAGTGTCAAAAATCACTCTATTCGAGTTATCCCTAAATTGACTAACAGAGAGAAGATTATGTTGAAGTCTTTCAACATATGATACTCTTGGAACTGTGGTGGTTCCAATGCTGAGTGTTCCATAGCCTCTGGTATAGCCTTTTGCGTTGTCTTCGAACTCCATTATGGGTCCTTCTTCAGTAATATATTTCTTCAGTAGACTCCTCTGGTACGTCATGTGTCTTGAGCGTCTGTTGTCCATGTACCATGGGTCCTTGTGCACCTGCAAAATAGAATTATATTCAGGTACCCTTTATTTTTTATTTTGGGTCCTTAAGCGTTAGTTTTTGAAACCCAAATTTGTCTTATGACCCGGTGGTCTCAGACAATTTATTTCCACTCTAATCAACATACTTCACCATTAGACTGGTTGATGTGACTTCTGAGGCTTTACAGGTTCAGCAGTCCTAATCTTCTAAGGTGGTAGACTACTGACCTTAGCCTTCTGAACGGCCTTTTTCTTCTTCTTCTGACTCTTGGAACCCCTTCTGATTATAGGATCATAATAATACGACCCATACTAAGCTGGATGTGTCAACTGCGGCGGTCCATACTTATCAGCCCATTTGACTCTTTTGGTTCCCCCTTGACTGAACTGGGGTGATTTTGAGCTAATCTTCTTGTCAGATTTCTGATAGTTTGGATGAGGTGCTTTCATCTTCTGTTTGTTCTTTTCTAGGGGGTTCAGTGATTCAGCATTGATCGTCTCCCCTTGAACAAACCTATCAGTCAGCCGATTTTCTGAGCATGTGGAGGCTTCATGGCTGAACCCGAGTCCCTCCTTACAGTGTTTAGGCTTGTTGTTGGCTAGCATTGCCTCCAGCTTTTTCTCGGCTCCCACATACTCTTCGTGAGAGTTTACCTCATCCTCTTCTCCAGCCATTAAACACTTTTCAGTATCTTCTTCAAGCTCTTGGGCCATAAAGGCAGCTTCATCATCTGATGAATCCATGAAGGAGTCGACTTCATCTGAGTCGTCTGAGAGTTCACCAACAATGTAGGCTTGTCGCTTCTTTATGAACTTCTCCCTTCAAGCTTTTCTTGCAGCTCTTTCAGCTGTATTGAGCTCAGGACATTCATACTGATAGTGTCCTGGCTTCTTACAATTGTAGCAGGAGGTGACTCTACCTTCTCTGTTCTCACTGTCTTTCGACTGTGCAGAATCCTTCTGTTTCCTGCATTCAGAAGTATGTGGTTCAGGAGTGCGTTTAGGTGAGTAATCAGACTTACCCTTTGAGTCTCTCACGACTCTGGAAATTTTTTTGCGCCGCTCCTTTTCCTTCTGATATTTGATTGCAAGCAGTGCATATCGCTTAGCTAGACTTCCTTCTTGTAAGTCACTGGTTGAAGGCTCAGCTTTGCTAGACGTTGGAGTTGTTGTGCTGACTGATGCTTTAAAAGCATGATCTATTTGGGTGTCAACTTCAGCTCGTTGCTTCCTCTACGGTAGACCGAACTTGAACTCCTCAGCTTTCAATTCTGAAAATATATGATCAGGAGAAACAATATCAAGGTCAGAATGTCTAAGCAATGTAGCAAAGGGAGTCCAATGTTCGTCTGGCAGTGCTCTCAAGATTTTGAGACTCATCTCTCGGTTAGAGAACGTCTTTCCCAGCCCATTGATATCTCGATTTTGAGCTTTAATCTTCTGAGTCCCCCGACTCAGTAGCGCTAGAGCTTCCCAGAGTTCTTTGGCGGACTTGCAATCCTGAACTCTTTCGAGATATGAGTCACTCAAGGTGGTCAGTATGGCGTTCCTAGCAACCCGGTCAAGATTGTGAAGCTTTTTCTCTTCTGGAGTGAAAAGGCTTCAATCTTTAGAAACCTTCTTTAGGGATATCATTCCTCCTCCTTGTGATGGATCCTTGATATCAACGCTATCGATTATTGGTACGGTAGGTCCGTCTTCCAAGACCTCAGTCATACTGTCCTGGAGGAAAGTCAGATGAGCTTCCATTCTGACTAGCCATACCCCATAGTTCTCTACTAAGAACATGGGTACCATCTGGATTCTTGATGTATCAAACATGCTAGATAATATTATGAATGAAGAATGATATGCAGTGAAAACGTTTTCAGGATCCGTTCAAGTAGACCAGTTTCAGATAACAAGAGTCTTAAAGAACTGCTGCTCTGATACCAATTGTTGGTCCCGAGATAAACGTTCAGGTGTGGGGGGGGTGAATACACCTAAAAACTTTCTCAACTTAAAACGCGAACAGTCCAATTTAGGAGAGTGTTTTGCTGAATAAATTCAGTAGACCAGGCAAGTTGTTCTGGATTGCGTGGACAGAGTGGCTAACTATACTTAGGCCTGCTAGCTGAATGATGATAGAATTCAGTACCGTTCAGTAAGAGTTCAGTAGCTTGCGGAATAGTGTGGGCCCGATTCAGTTGAGTTTGAAAACGTTTTTATTAAAACTGTTTCAGTAGGTTAGTGCACTCAGTTTAAGCTATTCTGAAACTCTGTTGTATGATTTTGTATAACGGTTTTCAGTATGAATAGTAAATTAATGCAACAGTAAATGAACACAACGATTTTTAAAGTGGTTCGGATATCAAACAATCTTATGTCCACCGTCCCGAAAATATCAGGAGACTATTTTATTATACTGAGTTAGTCTCAGTTGGTTTGTGCATTGGACAAACACGGCCTTGAAGATTATACTGAGCAAGTCTCAGTTTAAAAAGATCAAACTATAAAGTTTGACAAACTCTCTAACGATGAAGGAGTTCTTAACAATAAGAACAGTTCAAGATATGAACTCCTTCGGGTCTAAGCTATAGATATTTCAGTGGAGTTTAGGTTAGAGGGAAGGGAACAAGAAATGGCTTCTAGAGTGATGAACAATGAGTTCAAATCACTTGGATACTAGAGGCTTTGATTCTATTCAGCTTGGTTCCTTAGAGCAAAGTAGTCGCCTTTCGCGTTGAGTATTTCTCTGAAGTTCTTGAGGAAAGCTTTAGTTCTAGTTCGTTCGTTGCTCGTAAATCGCTCTGTGTTCCATATTCTTCGATTTGATTTTTCCTCTATTTATAGAGGTGAGCTATGGATAGATCCGTTGGAGACGAACTGTCCACGTGTCACTCTCTTTGGGTAGCTAACGACTCTTTTAAGGAATCATGCGGAGTCCTTTCCTCCATTTCTGAAAAGTTGTTGACTTGCAGCTTTTACCTGAACTTTGACAGCTGGCTGCTTGTCATGGTCGAGGCGTAGAAGGTAGTTGAGACACACAGACTTCTAGGCAGATATTGAAGCTGACTTCTCTGATCTGAAGTGTAACACCCCGAAATTCTAATAATATAATAATAAAGTGCATTTACATTTTTTATTACTATATATTTTTTTTTATTCATAAAATCTTGTGGGAAAATCCTATATGTCGCGCCTTGGAAAATTTGTATGCATGTATATTGTATGTGTGCACTCATACATTAATATGTTGTTAGAGCATGATTTTATTATAGCAAATTACACGATATATATTTACACACGAAATGTTGCACATTATAAAAGTCATTATGAAGCATGGTGCGTATATCACTCCAAATATTTCTTTAGAGTGGAAGACAATCCCAAATTATTTCCGTTACAATATTTCTATTTTTGCTTTTGGTAATGTTTGACCTCCTTTTCCCCTCAATTGAGGGCGTGAGTTTTCCTTTTTTTGTATAAAGAAGCCCACAAATTCATCATTATTTCCATTCATCTTCTTCAAACGTTCCTCTCTTCTTTCGTATTCTTCTTCTTCATTTCTTCTTCTCATATAATCTTCAAACAATCCATCAAGATTTTTCATTTTTCACTCTCCCATACAAGAGGTCATACTGCAGGTATAACTATGTTTTTAATTAAATTGCATGTGTAGATTTCATGAGAATATAACTTTGTGATACCATTTATTTATTTTTCTGCCGTGAGTTCTAGGGTCAAATTCATGATCTTTTGTTTCTTGAAAAATTCTAGAAAAATTATAGAGATGAAATATAGGATGTATTTAAGATCTCTGTAAATTTTCATGATTTATGGATAAGTATTTACATTTTTAACGAATTTCAACTTTTATACTTCCCAGAACTCATGTTTCCGGGATAGGGCTTTGTAAAAATTTTATATATCACTCTACGAAAATGATTTAAACTTGATTCTTTTTCCTAAATACTCTAAACACATATTTTTGTGTAAAAATAATTATTTTGTATTTTTATCATATTTATACGAAAGCAGTTTATTATATATATTCGGGTAGTGAGACAGAGTATGCAATTTCGTATTTTGTTTTTGGGAAAAAATATTCGGTATTTTTTGTAGTTGTTACTTATCCTTCTGGTTTGAAATTTATATATGATATGTATACGTATGTCTCCTAGATGTGTATAAAATCTTAGAATTTTTAATGCATGTTTGGCCCCTTAAACGTATGGATGAATCACAGTAGGTCAGAAATCGATTATGGTTGCACAACAATTATTGTTTTGGTTATAACTTTTAGATGACTTATCATTTTTATGTGAAACAAAATCTGGTGTGTTTGAGACTCACTAAAGAATTTATATGTAGAAAATTAGAATTTTTTTTGGAACTAATTTCTGTTCTGTGGAATTTTTTCTAATATATATATATGGAATTACATGATATGTATGAGTTAAATGTTTTGGTATTTGGTCACTTCTTTTTATATTAGCTTTCGGTTTTTAATGAAATGTTTGATTTTATTTTACATATTAGAGTGTTGATGTATAAATATTATAGCAACATATTAATTGTGATTGTTTTTAAATTGAAGAAAATTTATTGGGAATAACATCATATTAATTGTGAATTTGAAGAAAATTTATTGGGAATAACATCATATTAATTGTGATTGATTTTAATTGGGCCATTATGAAATATTATATGGTATAACTTGTTGTTAGGCTACTGTTTTGGAATTTTATTTATAGCATGATATTTATTTTTCCATATAACATGCTATTTATTTTATTTACATTACATGTGGTTTTATGGTTTGTATGATGCATGCACAACATCATATTAAGAAAAATTATTTCATGCATATCACGATTTTAAGATTCGATATTTTCATCTTAGGATTGGCGCGACGGATTTAACCCCTTGATATACATCATTTTCATTTGCACAAAAAGGTTAAGGTGGGGTTTTTACGTTTATCCTTATTATACACTATATCGTTTTTCTCATGCGTTATTCAAGATGCGAGGCGAGCCTTTGGGCAAATCATAGCGAGAATGACCTTCGGGTGTATCACAACAAGTATAACCTTCGGGTTAGCCTTCGGGCAAATCATAGCAGAATGACCTTCGGGTGTATCACAACAGAATAACCTTCGGGTTAGCCTTCGGACAAATCATAGCATGTCTAATTTCCCATGTTAAATCCTTTATAGTTTATAATTTGGATAATGTTGACCCCACTGAGTAGTCGTACTCACCCCATTATATATTTACATTTTTCAGATCATGGACCGGCAGATGTTTGAGGTGGCTGATGGTGATGGTCACATGTGAAAAGATTTTAAATCATTTTCTTCCGCATTAAATTATTTTGCTCAAGAACTATGCATTTATTTTTCCTGTTTTATATTTTGTAAACTAAATGACTCACATGTTTTTATTTTAAGATTTTCCGCATTTATGAATGCATTAGAAATTTTTTAGCTTTTATAAATTATTATTATTATTATTATTAAAAAATATATATATATATATATATATATATATATGTATTGAGGAAATGAAAAGTATTCACGAGGTGACGCTCCCGATTAAAAAGCATACGAGAATTGGGGCGTTACATGAAGAACCTCGGACGACTCTACTGATTTATTTACAGAAGATCATCTGACAATCAAGGAGACTGTCAGGCCGTTGCTGAGTCCGACCTGGGGTTCAGTAGTATACTCCTGCTGAGTCCAACTCTACTGAAGGTCGACTCTGAGTTCAGTGAACTGCTCCTGCTGAGTCCAGTTCTACTGACTCCTTTCAGTATGCTGCTCCTGCTGAGTCCAGCACTACTGAATCTGAACACCTCTCAGTATGCTACTCCTGCTGAGTCCAGCACTACCGAGTCTTCAATCTATGGTACTAAGGCGGATAGTCTACTAAGGGATCAGCAAACAGAACTTCGAGCCTGGACCATGCTGAAGGAAAGTCTACTGAGTCTGAAACTCTTAGACACAAAGGCATTACTATTACAACGAAATGGTTCACCAATCAAATTAGGGTTTTTGGATCTGCCAAATCTTCTGAACAATCACTACCGAATCATCTACCAACAATTATTATGTTTAACTGACTGGTTATGAGTATTTATTCAGCAAATTACATTCATCATGTCATTTCATTTATTTCCCAGCATTAATATTCCTAGGATATCATTAATAAAAGCGTTTTCATTAACACTCCTGAAATTAATCAATCGGTCGGGTTTAGTGTGCTAATCCTTACGAGTTTCTCAGGGGATATTATCAACCCATTTTACTAGGATACAGTTTCTAGATACAGACAACCAGCCCGAGCCACAAATAACTACTAACACCCAAGACATGTAGATCTAGTCGCACGTTCACCCTAGTAGGTCAAAGTGATTGATAACCAAATGTATTCAGCTGAAGTCTTACCAAGATTAAGACCGGCTAAGTCACTGAGATCTTGATTCTCCACTAAGGTCAGTCAGGAGAACACATCTCACTGTGATCCATAAATACACCACCTTAAGTGTACCAGTAAAGACAAGCAGTCAAGACAAGCTACTTCTTATCTAAACTGCAGCTTAAACCGACAACTTATCCTTAAGTTGTCTCAGTTGTGATAACTGTTTATATCTTGTCAGTTCGACCAATTTGTGTAGTCTTCTGTGATACCTGACACTCTAAACAAATCTAACTTTTATACAAGATAAAGGATTACATGTGCAAATATATATATTTATCATATAGGAGAACAAAATAGTGGTAAGGACAAAAACACATTGTATACAAGCATAAAAAACTGCTTGCAGTATACAAAATCCCAACACTTCAGTCATCCAGCTTGGAGACCCTGCTTTCTGGGGTTCCTCTCCACTGCCTTACTCGACAAGTTACTAAGTTCTTCATGAACCTTCGCTAGAATGAAGACCATCAAGATATTTCTTGTATAGCCTACTAGCAAGAAACGAGTAAAAACGTCTGGGAGGAGAAGATAGCTGATATAGATGTATAATATGATCCTGCACGGATGCACCTTCAGCCATAGAGCAGGTCATAACCTGCCTCAAGAGATGGAATCTCTGAGATCTATCGGTATCACCGAACTTTTCACCCATGGAATCGCATATCACTCCCGCATGGGGAGTGTTTTCATATTATGAAGCTAGAGAATCAACCATAATGGATAGAATGACAAAACGAGTCTTGTCATTATCCTCTACCCACTTCTGTGATTCTCATATCTGCTCCTTAGTCGCCCTTTTGTCGGGGAGTTCAGGCTCAGGGGTACTGAGAACATACATTATTTTCTCAGATTGGAACAATAGTGTAAGGTTTCTCTTCCACTCTTTATAGTTGTTTGGACCCTTTAAGGGTCGGCTCATAAGACCGTTAATAACAACTTGAACAGACATATCTGAAAATTAAATTTTAAAAAATAAAGGCATGTAAGAAAATTATATTTGCACGTAATTCATAATTAACCATCATTGTAACCTTTTGAAAAACCAGTGATAGTTAAATACTCGAGCAGCTCTAGGAATTCCACTCGTAAGCTATGTAGGTGGACATTTACTAGCGTAACCCTAAACCAAGCTATTTACCTAGCTCTTTAATTCCAGTCCACGCCAAGGTTCTTAAGAAGAATGGAATTAATAGTTCGATATTCTGGACCATGTCACTATGAAAACACGGGAAGGGACTTCGAGGGAAGTGAATTGTACCTGCGGTGCCATCTAAGCATTGACCATTAATTTGACCAAATTAGAATCAAATTCTTGAAATTGACATACTTACGAGAACCATGCCGCATTCAATTTGATCTAATTACCTTTTAGAGTACTCGTGTTACTAGGCATGCAAGCCACGTAGGTGGACATTTACGGCTTCGGTCTCACTGCTCAATAATAATTAAATATTGTTTTGGAAAATCCATCTCACAAAACTGGTAGATCAAAGATGCAAGCAAGCCATGCAGGTGGACGTTTACTCATATATATTACTACTTTCGTGTAGAGTCCAATTAATGGAGGTCCGATTAAGTGTTTAATATCTAAATTAATGGAATCTTATTAATCGCTTAATTTAAAATTGTTTAGTCTTTTTATTCAAAAGGTTTGTTATGAATTATGCATCATCACATAATTCTTAAAGCATGCAATTTCTAAACCCACATAATAAAACGTGCTCGTGAAACAATAAACATGCTTTAAAACGAATTAAATCATATTTACATGCTTTCCTAAGCGCAATTAATCATATAATCGCATGCTAAAGCATAATAATAAATAAATGCACAAATAGGAAATAAAACGTCATTATCGGGCTTAAAAACACATAATTCCTAACTATTACATTGCCCGATCAAAATACAGCTCTTCACTATCTTGAGAAATCTTCAAATTTGGAAACTGCATCGAAAACTGTCTAGTGCCACGTCATCAGGGTACCTGCCACATGTCAGACACGTGGCAAATACGTGTACGTCCATGTTCGTAAGGGCAGATGTGGCGCGCCATGTCATCACCTTCTTCAACAACACTGCATGCGGCTGCCTCCAGAATTACGCTGTTCCGCACAGCTCATTCGCTTCACCGCTATCAGGCGAGGCTAAGCAACCGGTGTCGAAGCCTGTGGTCCGCGGCTGCGCCGCCTGCAGCAGATGGATCTCTACACGCGCGATGGGAACTCACAGCCACGCCACCGTAGCTCTTGCTCGTCACCGCCGCCTCATCTAGTCTCGCCAATGCTTTCCCTCATCGTCTAATCATCTGGGCTGCATTGATTTGCCCAGATCTGTTGCCGCCGCGACAGGAATCAAGCAAATTTTGCATCCTGTTGCCGGCGAGCTTTACCGCTAGAAATTCATCCTCTCCGAGCTGTGATTCGACCAATTGAAAGAGGGGAAACGTAATTGGAGCACTCACGACCACTGTGTAACAAATTCTGGCCGAGATTAGTTCCTTAATTTCCCGAATTTCAAATGATTCCTTGGAAAGAATTCATGACGAGTAGCAAACTTCAGACTCGATTACGGTCGCATCTGGGGTCGGATAACCCCTTACGACCTATCGACGCGAAGCTCGTGACAAGATAAACCAAACGGCGCAAGCTGCTTGGCCGGAGGGGACCGAACGCGCCGCCACTCTCCGCCGCAAATGGTGGCGGAACCTTAGAAAACTAGGGTTTTTGCGAGATTAGGGTTTCTTCCTCCGCCTCGATTTTCATACCTCCCAGACCAAAATTACAGTACAAAAACAGTACAAACACATAATAAATAGGTCCTATCATCTACTCATGGATTTTCTCATGAAAAAATGTTACAACGGGGTCAAAACAGTGGCTCGCAGGCCGCCCCAAACACAAAAAAACCCAATAACGACGATAAAAACCCTAGACATGCTCCTAAATAGCAACATTCAGAGACTAAACTAGGCTCTGATACCAATTGATGGAATAATGAGAGAGGAAGAAATTGTACCTTCATCCGCGTATGTCGTAGTTGCTTTGATTGTTGCTCCTGATCAGATCTTCTGATCTGTGTCCCGGGCTTTTTCTTCCTCCGGGTGGTCAGAGAACTGAAGAAAATAATATTCTGTCTCTCTCTCTCAAACCCGCGTGTAAGAACGTGTGAGTAAGAAATGTATGTTCTTAATTATGAACGAAATACTAATATATATAGACTTCGAAAGCCAATATTATGTTAATATTTATAGCCCACTAATTTAATTATATTTCTAATGGGCTTCCACATAATAAGCCCATAATTTAATTAATTAATCTATTGGACTTTTAGTATTTATCAATTAATTGGTTCAGCCAATTAATTCCAGATAAATAACATTAATAAATAATACAAAATGTATTAATCTATTAATAATGATTTATGAGAGACAATAAATAACTATGCAACTAATTGGGCCAAATCAGGGATCTAATACAAGAAATAAAGTTGGGCCTCAAATTAATTAATCATTTATGCTCAGCCCAGAGTAAAATTAATTAATAAACACAGATTCATTCCACTAGAGAATTCGTGTTGACTTACCCCTTTATCCCAAATTGAGCAAGGGCTTGTATTTTAGATTTAATCAATCCTAATATTTAATGTAGAAATATCAATTAATTAATTAAGCTCACTGACAGCTTAAATTAATTAACATCTTATTAAATTCTACCACTCGACCTTATTAACACACCTGAACTTAATCAATCGACTGGGTTTAGTGTGCTAATCCTTACGAGTTTCTCAGGGGACATTATCAACCCATTTTACTAGGATACGGTTGAAAGATACAGATAACCAACCTGAGCCACAAATAACTACTAACACCCAAGATACGTAGATCCGATCGCGATGACATTCACCATAGTAGGTCAAAATGATAGATAGCCAAATGCATTCAGCTGAAGTCCTACCAAGCTTAAGACCAGCTAAGTCACCGAGATCTTGATTCTCCACTAAGGTCAGTCAGGAGAACATATTTCACTATGATCATCAATACACCACCTTAAGTGTACCAGTAAAGACAAGCAACCAAGACAAGCCACTTCTTATCTAAACTGCAGTTAAACCAACAACTTATCCTTAAGTTATCTTAGCTGTGATAACTGTTTATATCTTGTCAGTTCAACCTATTTGTGTAGTCTTCTGTGATACCCGACACATTACAGAAATCTAACTTTTATACAAGATAAACGATTACATGTGCATATATATATATATATATATATATATATATATATATATATATATATATATATATATTTATAAGATAGGAGAATAAAATAGTGGTAAGGATAAAAACACATTGTATACAAGCATAAGAAACTACTTCTAGTATATAAAATCCCAACACTTCAGTCATCTAGCTTGCAGACCCTGCTTTTTAGGGTTCCTCTCCACTGCCTTCCTCGACAAGTTACTGAGTTCTTCAAGAACCTTCGCCAGAATGAAGACCATCAAGATATTTTTTGTATAGCCTACCAGCAAGAAACGAGTAACATCGTCTGGGAGGAGAAGATAGCTGATATAGATGTGGCTGAGTGCCTTAAGCAGAGCTTTCAGCTTTCCAACGAAGGGATATCTCCCATTGGATATAAGCAAACATCCATTAACAAGTACCTCTGCCAATTCAGCGGGCAGACGGACATCGTGTTCAAAGCAGGTTTCCCCAAGAATAGGTTGCTCCATGAATACAGAGGGTTGGTATACATCGTCAACCACGTGTTGACCAGCTCCGCCGGATCCTATAACTAGCTTTCTCAGGTTAGGACTTAGATCATGATGGCAATCGTGGATGGAGTCCAGGTCAACTGGAGTGAGTTCTTCCCGCAAGAATTCAGAGCTCAATTGTAGAAGTTCATTGTAAATGAGGACAAGACTTCCCTCCAGCTGATTCCAAAGGAAAAACTTCTGTATGGCAGCAAAGTTTCAATTCTGATCGAGGATCACTGCCACAGAAGAGTAGCCTTCGCTTACGCGTTCCTCTTTGATAAGAAAAATGTTAAGTTCTTGAACGCGGATGCTGCTGAGAAGTCGATTGGGCGCGGAATTCACGACAAGCGTCCTGCACCGTACACTCAGGACCCTCGCCCTACTCAGCAGAAGAAGCGCAAGCTACTGAAGAAGGCTGAACCTCCAATAGTTATTAGTCCTGAGATAGTATCCGTCCAAGATATAGAGTCCGGTAAAAAAGATGTGACTCTGACAGATAAAGTTAAGCGGATACTCTCAGAGGAGACTAAGTTGGATCTACCTGCTGATATACCTTAGACTGAGGTCTCCACATCTGTCCCGACTTTAGTGCTGACAGCTCAGCTCAGAGCTACTGAAGAAATCGCGGATCAGATGCTAGAAATCCTAGATCACTCTGATCTAGTGGACATAGCAGTCAGGGCTAGGTCCAGATGCGTCTCAAATTCCTAGAGTGGGATCTTTTGAATGAGACCATTGACCTCAGGACTGTCCCTGTACTGATGCAAGGGGAGCTAACATTGAGAGAAGAGATTGGCTACGGAGAGCCAACAGATATCGCATCAATGGATGATCTGGGCTCAGCATTGCTCATGCTCTTGAGTCTGAAGAGCACAACGAACCCGCTACTCAGCCTTAGACTCAACCCCATTAAGATCATGATGAATCACCCAAGGATGCAGACCAGGGAGGATCTGCAGAGGGAAAATCTCCCAAAGATGATGACTCACCACCTCCACCGCCTTCATCTGGTTTTGTAATCTCAGCGTCGTCTACCTCTCAGGAGAACCCAATGCAATCCAGTTATCAGGCAGCTGAGATTAAAGATATATCTGTGCGGTCTATCAACAGGTGCCTCAAGCGTCATGGTCGCAAGAATCCTCTGCTTGCCTAGGACATAAACTCTAAATGGAGTTGATCTACTGAGGCTCAGACCCTGAAGCTAGGAGACCTGACGGCTAAAGTGCAGAGGATCAGACAATCTACTCAAGATACTGAAGAGATCCTCAACCATGCACTTGAAGCTCAGAGGACTGATCTGACGACTCAATTTCAGCATATCCTGAAGTCTCAAGTCGGCTCATTTTCTCATCAATTGGGCACTACATTGGATCAGGTCCTCAAGGCCGTCAAGAAGCGTAACAAGCTGACCACCGAGAGTGTATCCAAAGAACTCGTGGAATAGCACAACGATGGCCACGTTATTAAAAAGGAAACCACTGAAATGGTTGATGCATACCTGACACATCTTGAATCTATGAAGTCTGAAGTACTCCAATTAGCCCAGTCTGAGCATGTTCGACACTAGAATGAGTACACTGATGACGTTCAGGATGTGGAAGCCAAGATTGATTCAATCAACCTTTCAGTATGTGGACTTTCTGAGAAGGTTACTGCCTTAGCAAGTTTAATTGATGATGTCAAAAAGGGGGAAGGAAGTAGGAGGAATCAACTACTGAACCTCATCAAAGTTGAAGATGCAAGAACCAGCAAGACAGGGGAGAAGCTGCAATTACTGAGGTAGCTGAGTTCCTCGAAGTACTGCCAGAAGAGCCTATTCACTTAGCTGCGAAAGGTAAAGGCAAAGCCTTAGCTCCTCCCAGTCCTCCTAAGCTAAAGAACTTGAAATTCCGAACGCCTGAAGAACAAATAGCTTATGATGAGAAAATGGCTAGGGAAATTCAAGCTCGGGAGGAAACACAGGTGAAAGCCAAAAAGAAGGGTATACAGATCCGATCTCCAGTTCCGAAAAGAACAAGATTTGTAAATCCGATCTCCAATTCCGAAAAGAACAACAATCTACTGAGAAGGAGCCGAAAGCTTATAAGCCTAAGTCCAAGTCAGCTGAACCATTTGATGTTGAAGCTGCAACTGAATCTGAACAGACTATCCCCTCTAGTCATCTCTCAAAGAAACAAGAAGCTGAAATGAAAGAGATATATGATGTCTGCGAAAGAGGCTTGGACGTGACTGCTGAGGCTCGCCAAATTCAAGCTGCAAAGGAGAGAGTGAGATTAGTAGATCTTGAGGCCCTCAGGCAGAGGACTGAGAAAGAAGCAAGAGAGAGAATACCTGAGAAGGACAGAAGCATCCCTACAACACCTAAATTTTTTAGACGCAGACCATAGGGAAATAATATAAAAAGCATCACTTATCCAAGGGTGGAGTCGTGGGTCCCTTGGAAGATCAATTAAAAGTGGGAGCAGATCAAGGTTGACTTTATCAAGAGCTTTTATATTAGGTAGTCAGTAGCTGATTGATCTGAGCCAGACAGGATTTTCAAAGAACTCTTGATGATCACTGAACCAGAAGTCTACACTGAAATTCAGATCGCTCTCCAACAGTCCAATAATGTTCTCAAGTCTCCTGGATATAGGAATCTCAATCCTCCCTGTACTCACGACGGAAACATCTGCACCAAGGAGATTGAGGGAGAGATCAGGTACGCCACTGCGAGAAAAGGACTGAGTGTGAAGGATGTTGAAGACCAAGAAGAGATTAGGAAGTTGAGAAGGAGAGTCTACAGAGCCTATGGTCTTGAACCTCTAGAAAAGAAATTTGTTGATTTCAAGGCGCGACTGCAACAATTCAATAAGTCCAGCTGATTCTCTTATGCTCTGGTGTTTGCTCTGTTATCCTCTTTTAGCTCTAATAGTTCTTAGTCTTAGAATGAATTGAATTTCTATCTTTACTTGTAACTTCTCAAATCATATATAAAATTCTTTCTTTCGGCCTTCGACAACCACTCATTGTCTTCAGGCTATGACGTTTCAACACTACTGATCACTTCAGTGACCAGGATACACACACACATTTTACTTATCCTCGTATTTGTTCCTCATACTTAGTTGAGTCTAGATTTGATACTTTTTTCTTATGAGTATAGTGAGAAAGAACTTATAGGAGATAGGATATTATCTTAGACAGTTGTACTGTGTTGATTTGTAGAAATATTAATGTAAAAGGTTTTGGCATCATCAAATAGGGGAAATTGTTAGGATGAGATTCAGTATGATAAAATTTGAAGATCCCAAAACCCTAGCTGAATGATGAACCTTGTATAATTTAATAGCTTAGTTGAGTTCAGCATGTTAGGATCTCAGTAGGCTAGCTAGAGTTCAGTAGCTAATAGGGTTCAGTGGATCATTTGACATTCAGTCGAAGAACTCAACATCAGGAACTCACTAGGGAACGTTACAACCCATTGAATCTGCACAGGAATTCGAGCCACAAGCTGAAATCTTAGAAGAATGAAAATAAGAGACAATTCAGTAAAAGGTCCGAGAAATCAGAGAAAGTTAACTTAACATGATATTGGGGTTTGAACAACCCTCACCTACTCGCTAACCACGACCAATGAGAAGCTGTCAGCACTGTACTTGCTCTGACGTAAAACTGCTTCTATACTGAAAAAAAGGGAATCTCTACAGTATCATTCAAAATGAAGATGGTCGTTTTCCTTGTCATTTTCGACAAGTGTCTAGACTCCCTCCAACGGATCTATGCATACGTCGAGACTATAAATAGAGAAGAGTTCATGCAGAGAAGATATCATTAACGGGAACATAAGCATTCAAGCGAACAAACACTCTAGTAAACTCAAAGTCAATTCCAGCGAAGAACTTGCTTACAGAGAGATCCCTTCTACTTCTCCACTTTAGAGTTATATATTTTCCCTTCTCTATTCTAAGCAAGCTCATTGTAAAATCATTAGCTTAGAAAACTTAAAGGAGTTCAGCTTTCTGAACTGTTCTTAATGAAGAACTCCTTCATAGTTGGAGAACTCAAACCTTCATGGTTGAAACTGTAAAGTCACTATGACTATAAGTAGATACATGTCCAACGCACAGATTAACTGAGACTTGCTCAGTATAAGCAAACAAGACTGCATCTGTCCAATGCACAGATCAACTGAGACTTCCTCATTATAAATTAATTCAAGAACTCCTGCTTTGTTCAGTACAGTAGACGTAGGATCTTGTGTATGCGAACCACTTTAAAAATTCCTTGTCGATTTTACTGTTCAATTGTTTACTGTTCATAATGCAAAAAACTGACTTTAAACAATCCGAATAAAACGGGTTTTTCAAACTGAGACTAACATATTTTTTGGCCTACACTTCCACACACAATATCTAATACTGAACTACTGTTCACTGACTGAACTCATAAGATAGGACTCAGTAGAAGGTTATCTCTGCCCACACAATCCAGAAAGATTATTTGGTCAACTGACTAGTTTAGTAGACTAATTCAATAGCAACATTCAACTGTCCCGACTTTCGCATTTGAGCCCCCCCCCATCTGAAGGCTTGTCTCTGGACGAACATTTTCCAAAAATAAATTTCAAGAGAGAAACTATACCTTATTCCTGTATTTCCTAGTTTTACTCTTGATGAATTGGGAAGTCAGGAGTGAGATTTAATTTATATTTATAGCTACATGATATGTTAAGCTACCCATTAAACTAAGACATACCTCATTACAAAGCCAACACCTCATACTCTAGACTAGGATACGTGGGAAGGTAAAATGAAGTTTCATTACTTATTAATCATCCAATTTTTTTTCCATTATCACAATCTCATGAAAATATCTATAATATATATATATATATATATATATATATATATATATATATATAAAATAAAACATATATTTCATAAAGGACTCATAAAGAAGATAAATAGAAATGACTTGTCAACCATTTATTTACCGTGCATCATTCATGAAATTGCTAACTACTAATGTATTTATTATATATAAATATATAGATATATATATGGGACCATCTATATATTGAATACATCAAGACAGTCTGGTGAAGACACTGAAAGCGAGATCATTTCAGCCTGGAGATGTCAGCTTAAAAACCAGACCCAATTGGTTCCACTAGCTGAACTATCAGTCTGAACATCCTATAAAGAGAAACTATACAGACAAGGGCTGAGAGAAACCTATCAAATTACATCAGACTGGTTCATCAATCAATAGGGCTTTGGGATCATTCAAAACTTATATTATTTCCCAACAATTTTTCCCTTTTTGATAATGCCAAAACCCTATTCTATCTTAAAGACAAAGTGAGGCTAAGTTCATCCAACACACGTTAGGATAGAAAGTTAAAGGAATATAAAATGGGTTAGATAAGTTAACAAAGTGATCCTGGACAAAGAGTTATTGTCATCAGGTCAAAAGGGCAGTAATAGCTTCATTAAATATAATATGAAGGATACAAATCTATGCTATTACACGAGAACAATTTCTATCTAAACGGGTTCAGGCTTGATGCGGGATCTCATCTCAAACTCTTCATGAGTCAAGTGAGTTTTTTTCAGCTTCTGCATAATCTCTCTGAACTTCTCATCTGATACATCATCTGGTTTCAGCTCATACGAATAGTACATGAGTGTTCTCAGCTTCAATCCCTTCTCATAGTTCCTCTCGACATCTATGTATCTCTTTTCGTTGCAAGCTTTGAGAAATTCATTTTCGATATAGGCAAGATCAACTTTGAATTCCAGATTCTACCATGCAATAGGTTGCTTCATGAATCTGGGCTCCAGACATTTGATGAGTAGATTTGCTTTCTTAGCCAGATCACGAATTAATAGATATAGTTTGAAGGAGCGACCTCTAAAGAAAGCGAAGATTTCATCCTGATTCATTATCCTCTTATATACACGCCAGGATTGCCAAAAATAGAATCTCTTGATGAAGTCCACCTTGATATGTTCTCAATCATTTGATAGCTCCATAGGAACCTATCTATTGCACCATTGGTAAAGAAGATCATCTTTAGTTTCGACCTCGGATTTCCTCTCAGCTGTTATATTCAGCATATATGACTTCTTTTAATTTTTTGTTTGAGATATTTTGGGTTCTCTTCAAGCTGTTTGCCATGCATTCAAACCTCTCGTCATCTTCTTGTTGTCTGATGTGGTTTCGTTTTAGCTCATTCTTGAGTTGTTCTTCTCTTGTTTTCATCTCATCATTAATTACCTTCTCACTAGGATAATCGATGTACTTCCTGATTGTCCAGATCTCCTCAATTTATTCAGCTTCTTGCTCAGGATTAAGAATAGAGAATTCCAATTTCTCTTGCTTTTCTTCATCAGCTTCGTCAAGCTTTTCCTGAAGGATTTTAGCTTTTAGATTGTCGTCATCAATTTTCTTTTTACGAGCTTCCTCTAACTTTTTCTTCTCTAATTCGTCTTCTTCCTGGATCATCCTAGCTTCATCCATGCTGAGATCTTCACTAATTGTGTTGAAGATTTTATCCAGGTAAGTCTTAAGTTGGATCTCTGTCCATTCAATTTCATCTTTTTCAGCTTCAGCTTTCAGTTAAGCTGCTTCTTCTTCTTCTTTTAGACGGGCCTCGTCATCTGGCTTTCTCACCTGTTCGACGACGATGAATGTTTATGTCTCTATGCCTTGTAGACTGAGGTTGTCTTCTTTTTCTTTTTCAGGCACTTGTTCCTCCTCAACTTGTATCTCCATGATTTCATCAATAGAGGGAACGGTCTGAGTCGGTTTCTCAGTTCGAGTAATGCAGACTTCTTCCCCCTTTTTAGCATCAGCAACAAGGGTCCGGAGGGACATAAGCCTATCAGATAGAGCTTTGAAGGGTGATTGTTGTTTTGAGATCAAGGAATTTTGTGCGTCAATCTGAGCCTGTTGCACATTGAGTTGAGTGAGATGTGTGCCAAGAATCATTGCAACCTTCTCTTGGAAGGATTTGAGAGTAGTGTCGATAGATGCCTCAGCATTCTTCTAAGTCAGCTCTCGAAGATATTTACCATCCCGGACGAGAGACTTGTATTGATCAAAGTGAACGTTGAGCCACTGTTTAGTAGCCTTATCTGATATATTGACTAAGGCTTGAGGAACTTTGTTCACAATGTTGATCAGTATGCCAAAATTGTGATCAGTCACTTGAGTATTATCCTTGAAAACGTTATATATTCCTGTCAGGCCCTCATAGCAATGGGACATCTCCAGCTCTATTTGCTTCAGTGTCACATTTGACATCCGAGAGGTGTTTGCAAAGCAGAAGAACTTCTAACCGCTTCACTCGCTTATGGGTGGAGTCAATCTGGTGCAGAGTAAGGGTAGGAATAGATGAGGCGGGCACTAAAGAAGATGGCGCCGAAGGGGCTGATTCAACGACCACGGGCAGAGGACACTGGAAGTCATTGTTTGATGAATCATCAGGGTCAAAATTGTTCTGAGCAGCTGTAATCACAGAGCATGTACCAGCTTCCCTAGATAGCAGAATCCTAATGGCTGCTTTAAAAAGCTCCTCATTGCAATGATCATCAGGAGAAGTGAGGGAAGTAGAGATTGGAGAAGCCGTTCTCCCATGATGAATCCTTCCGCTGAGTAGGTTCTAAAAATGGCCTGCAGCTCTTCAATTCAGAGAGACCGCAAGTTGATCATCATTTGAGCGGGAGCAGCGTGTCTAACTTATCTTTGGGTTCATACAATCCTGGAATCAAGGCCAGAATCTTATCAAGCACACCAGTCTGAACCTGGGTCAGCAGCTTCATCCCAAGGTTCAGAGTATCTTCTTTAGTCTCTGATGGCACATCTTCAGCATTAGAGGGCTCTTCTGGCATTTCATCAACCGGATGGAGAGCCAGGAGCTAATGGAATTTAGGAATAGAGAGTGAGGGAATATGAGTTGATCGATAAGAAGATTGTCGACCACATCGAGGTCGAGCTCGTCATCCAAATATGATTCTTCCTCAGTGGTGATGGGAGGCTCTTTAGAGATTGGTTGCTTGCCAGCGGCCTTTTCTAAATAGGTTCGGAGGAGCTTGGAACTTCAATAAGTTCTAACTCTAGAACAGGAGGAGGAGAGCCTGAAATAGTAGCCGCTCCTCAGTATCAGGTGGGGAGGATGAAGTGAGAGCACTTGAGTTGGAACGAATGATTCCTTCAGGTTGTAAAATTCATAGCACACAATGAGCGTCATGGGCTATGACCATGTCTGTGGGCTCAAGTCTAGACACGCCTTTAGATCATGCGGTGGCCTCAACAGTTTAAACTGCGTCCTAGGCAGTTCCATCTTGTTACTATTTAGGCTCTATAGAGGGAGCCGTCTCGAGTGGCGCACCAAAATCCAGTGTGCTTACAACTGACTTTAGAGGTTGTGGAACAGTAGAGGAGTGTCTCGGTTTCTTAATTAAGAGCAGGGAGGAATCCTCTTCTTCAGTTGAGCCTTACTATCTAGGGCTGTAGACTTTGCTTTCTTAGGTTGAGCCCATTTACGTTTTTAATGAACAGCCTGCTCAGGTTGAAATTCTGTCTTAGTTGGCTGCTGAGGTTTCTTAGTTTTTTCGGCATATCTAATTTTGGGCTTGTCAGAGGGGTTCCAACGACATGAAGCATTTTGTTCGCATCTACAAACTTCATCATTTTGGGGGAGTCGTATGGTTGAACGGACCTCCATTGAACGTTAGTAAACTTCATCTCGTCAGCTACTCTAATTAGTAAATACGAAGTCTTAATGGACTAGTTGAATGCATTATGTTGAACCATACTGCCCCTGAAAACTAAGGCTCTAGCAGTCTCCTCAGTCTTGCATCCTGAAGCCACATTCATCAATTCTTGAAAAAGTGGGATGCCCAATCCACCCGAACGCCATAGTTAATGGCCATCATCATTCTCAGGCTAGCTTTGGAGAGTTTATCATAAGATCCAGATTGACAGAGCATGGAATGGTTTTGAGGGAGTTCTTCTTGACCTGAGTCTTGAAGACTGCTTCCTTTTTACCAGTGAATTTACGAAGATATGCATCTTCTTCAGAGATTCCATAATTGTACGGCATGATCCCTTTGCTCAGAAGATAGAGATACTTCTTAAGGGTTTCCATCCAGATGATGATCACATGAGATGATAAACTTCGACAAGGTCTTATCACCCTCCTTCTTCATGTAAAAAAAGAACTTTATCACATGTGTGGGAAGAAGCATATCAGGTTCCATAGACAGGAATCTCTTAAGTCCAGATTGTTGAAGACTCTCAAAGACAAGGTCCATGATGCCATCAACACCAGTGTTGAAGTAGAAATGAGCATCATAAATGACGTTCGAGAGAAGGCTGTCCTCGTTCTCTAAAGAGAACACAACAAGGCGCACAATGACTTCCTTTGGTTGCATCTTAGGAGACATTTCTGCAAGAGAAAGAGATGTAGTCAGCGTCGGTTCCAAGTAACATGTAGTGACTATACAGTCAAGATATACCTCAAGTATAATGCATGTAATCGAATAAAATGTGTGAACGAGAGATGAGTGAAGAAAATATCGTAAGGAAGATGCTTTGAGAGAGAGGATGCAAGATAAAACTATAAAGAGTCGAAAAAATGGAAAATGGGTATATGAAGTGATTCGTTTTAAAATAATAGTTCAGATTTAATCAAGTAATTTGAAATGGACGTCTGGATGAAATGTTATAAAGTAAGAATGATTACAAAGTTGATTTATAAGAAATAATAGTTTTATATCTTATAAAAGGACGGTGCATTAATTGCGATACGATGTGAATTAAATGCACAGAACCCTCGGACCGCATAAGTGAAATAAAAGAAAATGAGATATAAATGCAGTATTCATATAAACTGAGTCTGATACGCAAACCTCTCAATCAGATTATAGTAATTTGGAAGACATAATGAGTCTGATTCATTTGACTCGGGTTCCCCATTGCTTAGAGTCTGTTCGCTTGGATCTAGTAGACCTATTTCCATGGACTTCGTTCCTCCATCAGATCGTATTTTCTTGATCTTGATGTCCTTTTCAGTACTCAGCTCAGTAAGTAGTTCAGGTAGCTTTGTCTTGACATCTTTCTTCTTCCTTAGAAATACAAATATCTAGAGTAGTCATCTACTACCACCATAGTGTATTTGTTTTCCCCAAAACTGATAGGATTTATTGGTCCAAACAGATCCATATTTAGTAGGTCCAATATTCCATTTGTCGAAGAAACTTCTTTGTGTGTGGATCTAGTTTGCTTTCCTTTGAGGCAAGCTTCACATCCCTTTTCCTTGTTGAATACTTCATTGGGCATGCCACGAACAAGGATTTCCTTGCTAATTCGTTCAGTGCCTTTAAGTTTAAGTGATTTAGCCTTTTGTGCCACAACTAGCTGGTGTCTGAGCTGCTTCTTGCAATCAGGCATACTGAAACAGTCTCAAAAGTTAGTGTACCATGGCCTCTAGTTTGTCCAGAGGACTTGTCTTTGAAGATGACTTGTGACCCAGTTTTTTCTTCATAATCAGTCAGGATGTCCTTCATGTACGTCATATGTTTGGAGCATCCATTGTACATGTACGATGTAGTTTTCTTCATGGAATCAATTTTTTGTTGGGTCAACTTTTGCACATGAAAATAAAATAGGTTCAGGTACCCTTTATGTTTTGATTGGGTCCTAACATGTTAGTTAGTTCTTTCGAACCCAAACTTGTCTGATAACCCTGATGGTCTCAGACTAGCCAATTCTCTTCCCTTTCCACTGCTAATCTTCATGGGAACATATGTGGCCTTGTTGACAGTTTTTGACACGTATGTAGACTCCCTCCAACGAATCTATTCATGAGTCAAGGCTATAAATAGAGAAGAGTCTTCATGCAAAGAAGACCTCAACGGGAACACAAGCATTCAAGCGAACAAACAATCTAGCAAACTCAAAGCTGAACCCAGTGTAGAACTTGCATACAAAGAGATCCTTTATAGTTATTCACTCTAGAGTTTCATCAGTTCCCTTTCTCTATTCTAAGTGAGCTTATTGTAATATTATTAGCTTAGAAAACTTGAAGAAGTTCAGCTTTCTGAACTGTTCTTATTATAAGAACTCCTTCATAGTTAGAGAAAATCAAACCCTTGTGTTTGAAACTGTAAAGTCACTACGACTATAAGTAGATATCTGTCCAGTGCACAGATCAACTGAGACTTGCTCAGTATAAGTAAACAAGACTGTATATGTCCAGTACATAGATCAACTGAGACCTGCTCAGTATAAATTAATACTAGAACTTTTGCTTTGTTCAGGAGAGTGATGCATCATACTTACGAAAAACAACACCAAACATAAAATCAAGCAAAAACATGAAATAAAAAACAATGGAATTAATAAAAACACGGGTTGCCTCCCGGAAGCGCCTTTCTTTAGAGTCTTCGGCTAGACCTCCTCTTCAAAGAGTCAAACGTAAGAGGGCACAAACAAGCCTTGCTCGTACACTTCTTCCATCATCGTAGCAACATGATAAATTTTAAGGTAATGACTGTTGATAGTGAAAACCTCGTCGGAATCAAGTTTTTGTATCCCCACTGCTCCGCTTGCCAGACAGAATGCACCCTAAACGAACCTATCCATCTTGAGTGAAGCTTTCCTGGCATGATTCGTAGGCGAGATTGGTAGAGTAATACAAGTTGGCCCCCTTCAAAACTCTTCAAACAGACCGCTTTATCATGTCACGCCTTGGTACAATCTTTGTACCTCATCGCCGCATCATAGGACTCCGACAGAATTTCTTCAAGCTCTTGAAGATAATATTTCCTCTCCTTAGCACTCTCGGTCAGGTCCAAATTAACTTTTTGTACTGCCCACCAAGTTTTGTGTTTCAGTTGCACACGTAAGTGGTATAACTTACCAAAGGTCAATCTATACGGAGACATTCTGAGTGGAGTTTTGTAGACTGTCTGATATGCCCATAAGGCGTCATCCAGCCTCATACTCAAATTTTTTCTTGATGGATTGATCGTCTTCTCCAATATAAAATTCACTTCTCGATTTGACACTTCAGCTTGCCCGTTATTTTGTGGATGGTAAGTGGAAGAAACTCGATGGGCTACTTCATACTTCTTCATCAGTGACTCTATGGTGTGGTTGAAAAAATTAGTGCCTTGGTCGCTTATAAGGGCCTTAGGAACGTCGAATCTGCAAAAAATGTTAGTAGAAAGAAACCCTGGAACAACTTTAGAGTCATTAGTCTTTATAGGTTTTGTCTCGACCCATTTAGAAATATAATCAACGGCAAGTAAAAAGTACACGTTACCCTTTGAATTAGAAAACGGACCTATAAAATCCATACCCCAAACATCAAAATCTCACAAAATATTATAACTTTTGGGGCATTTCATCCCTCATGGATATATTCCCGATCATTTGGCAACATGCACATAACTTACATAAATTGTTGGTGTCGAGGTGTAGGCCCAACCAAAAGAATCCCGCATCCAATACCTTTTTTGCAGTTTGTTTTAGACTGAAATGTCCACCATATGCGGATGAATGACAGTGGTATAATATATCTCCTTGCTTATCTTCGGGAATGCACCTATGGATTACTTGATCGACTCTAATTTTCCAAGGATTGGAGAATCCCAAAAGTACTGCTTACACTCGCTTTTTAACTTTGCTTGTTTTGCATGAGTAAACTCGGGTGGAAGCTGCTTAGAGGTCAAGTAATTCACAATATTAGCAAACCAAGGTAATTTAGAAATCTTACCCACGACTTTCAACCATTCTGGTACAGTATCGTCTTGATTGGGCAACTGAGACACTTTCTGGACTCCAACTGCAAAACATTGCTTGCAGCAGCTTGACAAAGCTGGAAACAGTTTCTGGAATAGCGTATAGGTGTTCTTCGGGAAAAGTCTCTTTGATTGGCTCCCCATCATTTTCTTAATTTAATCGGCTTAAGTGATCCGCCACATGGTTTTCAACACCCTTCTTGTCCCTCACCTCCCAACCGAATTCTTGTAAGAGTAGAACCCATAAGTCTTAGCTTTGATTCTTTCTTAGCAAGAAGGTGCTTGACGGCGGTGTGATCGGTATACACAATGATCTTCAAGCCGAGTAAATAAGAATGATACTTGTCAAAGGCAAATGTGATTGCCAACAACTCCTTCTTCATGATGGAATAGTTGCATTGAGCCGGATTAAATGTCTTTGACTTATAGTAAATCATGTGGCTCTCCTTTCCGGATTTCTATCTCAGCACTGCTCCGACTACACAATTAAAAGCATCGCACATGATTTCGAACGACTTATTCCAATCCGGTGGTTGCATGATTGAAGCTGTTGTGAGCTTGTCTTTTAGGAGGGTGAAGGCCTCCTTATACTTAGCATCAAAATCAAACTCAACATCTTGTTGAAGTATCCATGTTAGTAGTTGAGCAATCTTCGCGAAATCCTTTATGAATCGCTAATAGAAACCGGCGTGCCCTAGAATACCTCAAACTTCTTTTGGAGTAGTCGGGTACGGCAACTTCATGATAGACTCCACCTTGGCTTTGTCGACTTCGATCCCTCTTCTAAAAACAACATGACCGAGCACGATCCCTTCGATCACCATAAAGTGACATTTCTCATAATTCAACACCAAGTTCTTCTCTACGAACCGGGCTAGGACTTTGTCTAACCGCTGCTCTGATACCAATTATTGGTCCCGATAAGATTTCAGGTGTAGGGGGGAGAATACACCTGATGTGAAATTTTGCTTCTTCAGATCAAAGCAGCTGCCTAGTAGTAAGTCAGTTAGAGAGAGTGCGGAAATATGTAAGGCCCAGTGAAATGCTTTTCAAGAATGCAACAATAAACTGAAATCGTAAGTGGACACTAGGCTTAGTGCAATGATACAGTAAATGACACAGATTTTATAGTGGTTCGGATTCACAAGATCCTACGTCCACTCTTCTGCTTTCTCAGTAGGAATCCACTATTGGATACTCGTAGATTGACAAGCACATATCAATACAATCAATGTAACAATCTATCTATCCAATAGACTATCAATATGTCAAACAATTTCCTTATGATGATGAACCTTATTTTCTTAGAGTATGAACAACTATGGAATTTCTATCAAGAAAAAGATAAGTATGAAGAATAAAAATAGGTTCTTTTGCTTGAGTATGTTTGAGCGTCTTCTTCTATTTATAGGTGAGCTTGGGATATGACCGTTGAGAATTTACAGCTCTCTCATTGGCTCCGAGTCGACAAAGTTCCGATGCATTAAATGCATGGACACGTGTCATCTCTGCTTGGTTCTGAGGATTCTGTATGAGGTACTGTTTTGTCCCCTTTGACTAGGCTTGACATGACATCCTGATATTGGTCAATGTCGTTCTATTATGTCGTCTTCCTCCGTTGGCCATCTACTTAAAATATCGCGCATTGTACCTTGTACTATCTATATATTAAATACATCAAGACGGTCTGGTGAAGATACTGAAAGCGAGATCAGTTCAGCCTGGAGATGTCAGCTTAAAAACCAGATCCAATTGGTTCCACTAGCTGAAATATCAGCCTGAACATCCTATAAAGAGAAACTATCAACCTAACTATACAGACATGGGTAGAGAGAAACCTATGAAATTGTATCAAGACTGATTCATCAATCAATAGGGGTTTGGGATCAAAAGTTATATTATTTCTCAACACTCTGGATCAAAACTATCCACCTCCGTACGATCCTCCAGATTCACATCCGCCTCCGCTCTCCAAATTTATGAAGGATTTGGATAACTTTAATGGGTTTTACTGGCATTTGGTGAATGTTTCATGGTTTCTGCCTATTAATTGCTTTCTAAGTTGGTAGCTTTTGAAATCCGATATTGTAATTTGATTCTTCTTGTTCTTAGCATATTTGTATACAATATGATACTGGAAAATTAATTGCCACATGAAGTAGGTTTAGTGTGAGGAATGATAGTATTTGAGGTAAATACAGCTATTTGAATTGCAATGTTGGAGCAAGCTATTCGTAGTGTAACTCTTCGAATTATTGTTATCTTAGGTTTTTATTAGTAAATTTCCTAAACATGAGAGTCATTTTATTCACTGGGAATTTGATTTTGTTTGGAGTATTGAGATCATTGCATTAGCTATGGGCTTAGTTAGCTAATTTATTGAAGTGTCATTTGTGTGAACAATTGTTTCATTTGTTTAAAACAACTTATATTTAAAAAGTGACACTTTTATTCAAAATAATTGACATTTTTTTGTAAATAAATGACACATTTATTTATTGCAAGACACTTTGAGTAGCATTTCTGGCACTCTGCTCTTTGCTTTGAATTGTGGATTAAACAGACACTATGCTCATCATTGACACGTTCTTTTATCATGATTGACACGCACAGCAGAGACAATTGACACTTTATTCTCTACTGTGAATTATGGCTTAAACAAACGCTCTGCTTAGCATTGACACGTTCTTTTGTCATGATTGACACGCACAACAGAGACAATTGACACTCTACTCTCTACTGTGAATTATGACTTAAACAAATACTATGCTCATCATTGACACGTTCTTTTGTCATGATTGACACGGACATCAGAGACAATTGGCACTATGCTCTCTACTGTGAATTATGGCTTAAACAGACACTCTTTTTTATCATTGACAAGCTCTTTTATTATTATTGATACGTGCAGCAGAGACAATTGACAATAGAAAATTCTACTACATTACGAAATAAAACTTGTTCCACAAATTGGGTAACATTTCTGATTATTATACATCATATTGATTACTGGATTAAAGTGACACGTTCCTTAATTTTGAGTGACACTTTACTTCAGTGTGATTGACACTTTGAGATAAATGACACTTTCATTCGTTGCAATTGACACTTTTTTCATAAACAAATGAAACTTTTTCGAAACAAATCGCATTTTTTTCAAAAATAATTGATAGTCAATAAACGATACAAATGACACTTTATTCAAATACAAATGAAATTTTTGTTTGTTATGATTGTCACTTTGAGATAAATAATAAATGACAAATTATTCATTACAAATTACACGCATTCCTTTATCAAAAAAATCACAAAAAAAATATTTAAAATAAACGACACTTTTATTTACAAAAAGTGATAACGTCCGTCCTTATTTTATGGTTTTCAATAATGAGTTGGACTCTTGTACATCTGGTTGCAGGTGCAAGTGCAACCGGATGTTTACACTTAAATATCTGCGATTTGCAATATGTTAATAAGGTTATGGTAGTGCAGTTGGCTAAGCTGCTGAGCTCAAATCCCATATACCCGGGTTCGAATCCCAGCAGCGTAATTTTAATTTTTTTTATTTAATTGATATATTAATTTAAAAAATGATACATTTGCTCATAATAATTAATATTTTTATTTCAATTATTTTTTTTAGAATAAGTTTGTCCTTTTTTTTTATAAAGTTTTTTTTTTCATTTTAATTGATATATTAATTTTAAAAAAGTGATAAATTTGTTTTTAATAAGTAATATTTTTATTCCAACCAATTTATATTTTTTCAAATCAAGTTTGTCCCTTTTTTCATTTTAATTGATATATTAATTTAACAAAAGTGATAAATTTGTTTATAATAAGTAATATTTTAATTCCAACCAATTGAAAAGTATCATTCTTCCTTAAGAAAAATATCATTCTTCCTTAAAAAAAGTATCATTCTTATTGAGCAATAGTATCACATGTTGTTAACAAAAGTATCATTCTTTCTTAAGAAAAGTATCATTCTTATTGAGCAATAGTATCACATGTTGTTAACAAAAGTATCATTCTTCCTAGAAAAGTATCATTCTTCTTTAAGAAAAGTATCATTCTTCCTAAAGAAAAGTATCATTCTTCCTTAAGAAAAGTATCATTCTGTTGGGTGATGATTCCATCCTCAGCACTGTTACTCTTAGTGGGAAATGATTCGGTCTTAGACACTGATCTTAAGCTCAGTAGCCTTGTGCTCTGTACTTGTCTGAAGATTTGAAGATCCCAAAACCCTATCTGATTGATGAACCATTCTGTTGTATATGTTGTTTGTCTCTGAGGTTTCAGACTCAGTAGACACTCTGCTCTGGTCAAGGCGCTCAGTAGCTTATCTGGTCAACGAGCAAAGAACCCAAAGAACAAAGTCTTAGCAAGAACTTGAAGAACAATCTTCCGGCCAAAGACTACATTCTAGCTCATAGGGAATCAAGCTGAACCGATATATAAAGCCTCTAGTATCCAAATCGACGTTACACGAACTCAAAGCTTACCTTCAGCTGTTCGTCAATCTAGAAGCTACTCTCTCATATTCCCTATCCCTCTAACCCTAAGCTCAACTGTTCTTATCTATAGCTTAGACGAAGGAGTTCATCTTTGAACCTGATCCTTATTGTGTAAGGACTCCTTCACTGTTGGAGAAAGTTTGTCAAACACTTCTAAGTTTGATCGTTGTAAACTGAGACTTGGATCAGTATAAAAACCAAGACGCGGCTTTGCCCAGTGTGCAATCTGACTGAGACTAACTCAGGATAAATAATAGCCTCCTGATCTTTCGGGACAGTGGATGTAGGATTTGAGCGATATCCGAACCACTTTAAAAATATCTATGTCATTTACTTACTGTTGCATTGATTTTACTATTCATACCGAACATCATTTCTTAAAATCAATCAACTGTCTCAGATATCGAACCGAATATCTCGCCGAACTGAGACTTTCATAAAACGTTTTCACCATTCAACTGATTTGGGCCTACACACATTTCCGCACGCTGAACTCTTACTGTAGATACTGAATTTCGACTCGGTCGCCTAGCGAGTCTCGGTAGAGTCAGACTCTTGCCGCACACGATTCGGAAGCACTGTTTGGTCCGGCTGAATCTGTTTGATCGGACACCATCCTGAATAGGACTGTTCGTGTTCGAAGTTGAGAAATCAAATCAGGTGTATTCAACCCCCCCCCCCCTCTACACCTGACCGTACACTCGGGACCAACAATTGGTATCAGAGCAGGAGTTCCTTAAGACTCTTGTCACTTTGAGACTGGTCTATTCGAACGGATCCGGAGAAAACGTTTTTTCACTGCATATCACTCTACATTCATATCTTTATCTTCTATGGCTGATATGTCAGGTATAAGGATGGTACCCATGTTCTCGATAGAGAACTATGGAGTATGGCGAGTCAGAATGGAAGCACATCTGACATCCCTCCATTACAGTATGACTGAAGTGCTTGAAGATGGACCTATCGTTCCCATGATCGATAGTGTTGTAACTCAAGACCAAGCTGAAGGAGGAGGAATGGTGACCGGGAAGAAGATTCCCAAAGACAGAAGTCTCTTCACTCCTGAGGAGAAGAAGCTTCACAACTTAGACCGTGTTGCCAGAAACGCTATACTAACCACTCTTAGCGATTCTTATCTTGGCAGGGTTCAGGAATGCAAAACCGCTAAAGAACTCTGGGATGCCCTAGCGCTACTGAGTTGGGGGACTCAGAAGATTAAAGCTAACAAACTAGCGCTGGAACTCCAAAAGCTGGAAAGCTTGTCTCTCATGCCTGGTGACAAAATCGAAGATCTGAACGTCAGATTTACCAATCTGATGAACTCAATCAACGGGCTGGGAAAGACATTCAGCAACCGAGAAATGAATCTAAAGATACTGAGGGCACTACCGGACGGACACTGGACACCTTTTGCCACTCTATTGCGACATTCTGATTTAGATGTTGTCTCTCCTGACCATATCTTTTCGTAATTACAAAGTGCAGGAGTTTGAGTTCGACAGCACCTCAACGAAAGCTGAGAGCTGAAGCTGACACAAAGATTGACCATGCTTTCAAAGCATCAGTCAGCACAGCATCTCCCGCGACGAGCAAGACGACGAGTAAGACTGAACCTTCACTCAATGATCTACAGGAAGGAAGTCTCACTCAGAAGTATGCGCTGCTCGCTGTGAAATATCAGAAGGAGAAGGAGCGACGCAGAAAAGTGACTAAAGCCTATCGGGAAACGAAAGGTAAGTCAAATTATATGTCGAAACACACTATCGACTCACAATCTTCTCGAATACGTAAAGAAAGATGACTCGGTAACCATCAAAGAATAGCGAAAGCAAAGAAGAAAGAGTCATCGCTTGCTAACCGCAAGAAGCCGGGACATTATCAATATGATTGTCCTGAGCTCGTGAGTGCTTGAACGCGCAAAGCACGTAAGGCAAGGAGAGAGAAATTCGCCCAGAAAAGACAATCCTACATAGCTGGTGAAATCTCAGACGACTCAGAAGAGGTCGACTCCTTTTTGGATTCATCGGATGATGATGCAGCTTTCATGGCCCTAGAGCTTGAAGCTGAAGAAACAACTGAAAAGTGCCTAATGGCAGGCGAAGAGGATGAGGTAAACTCTCTTGAACCAGTCAATTCCTCTTCACATTGCACACACGACACTATTTCAGGTGCAGATGAGAATTTAAACGTCGCGACCGCATACGAAGAACTGCTCGATGAACAAATTCAGATGAGTCTGTAGCTCAGTAAGACTCTTCAGGAATTGGTTACCCTGAAAGTGGAGAATCAGAGACTTTCTCAGGAGAGTCAGGTTGCTACTGAGGCCGAAGGACTTGTGTTGAGACTCAGGGAGGAGATAAACTCTCTGATGGCCAAGTCTCAGCATCAAGAAGATCGGATTTCAGTTCTGACCAATGACTTGACTCAGAAAGATACTGAACTGAGTCTATCGAAGCAAGAAATGTCGGGACTTCGCACCGAGCACGACACACTGAAGAAGAGTGATGATGTCTGGAGGAGCCTGATGACTGAGCGTTACATGGGCGCTGAAAAGAAGCTGGAGGCTATGCTCGCAAGCAACAAGCCCAAGCATTGCAAGGAAGGACTTGGCTTCAACCAGGAAGCTTCCTCATCTACCCCCGTTCGCTCAGAAGTGCGTCTTACTGATAGGTTTGTTCAAGGGGAAACAATCAATGTAAATCCTCTGAACCCCTCAGCAAAGAACAAACAGAAGATGAAAGCACCTCATCCTAAGTATCGCACACCGACCGTAAGATCGGCACCCGCACACCCCGGCTCCGGTCGGGGGGAACTAGCAGAGTTAAGTGGGCTGATCAGTATGGACCACCTCAGTTGACACATCCAGCTCAGTATGGGTCATATTACTATGATCCTATAATCAGAGGAGGTTCCAAGAGTCAGAAAAAGAAGAACGCACAAAAGGCAAAGGTCAGCAGTCCACCAGCTCAGAAGATTAGGACTCCTGAACCTCAGAAGCCTCAGAAGTCACCTATGACCAGTCCAGTGGTCAGATATGTTGACTCTAGTGGAAAAAAGATGTCTGAAACCACCAGGGTTGTTAGACAAATTTGGGTTATTAAAACTAACATCTAAGGACCCAAAATCAAAAATGAAGGGTACCTGAATATAATTCTGTTTTGCAGGTGCGCAGAGACCCATGGTATGTGGACAGCGGATGCTCAAGACATATGACATACCAAAGGAGTCTACTGAAGAATTATATCACTGAAGAAGGACCCGACTGAGTTCGGAGACAATGCAAAAGGCTATACTAGAGGATATGGAACACTCAGCATTGGAACTGCCAAAGTTCCAAGAGTATCATATGTTGAAGGACTTCAGCATAACCTTCTCTCTGTTAGTCAATTTTGTGATAACTCAAATAGAGTGGTATTTGACGCTGGTTTCTGTGATGTTATTGATAAATCTACAGGGAAAACAGTGTTATCAGGTTCGCGCAGAAAGAACATATATGTTGCTGACTGGAACTCAGCTGAACCTGAAGCTTGTTTGTTGGCGAAGAACGATAATCGAACGGGGTGGCTATGGCATACAAGACTCAGCCATCTCAACTTCAAGACGCTCAACAAACTAGCAAGAGACACTCTAGCAAGGGGACTGCCGAATGAAATATTCAGCAAAGACACTCAGTGTAAAGCATGTCTGAAGGGAAAGCAAACAAAGAATCAAAATCCAACAGTTCCATCTCCTTCCACTGATGGAATCCTCCAGCTGCTACATATGGATTTGTTCGGTCCAGTCTCCCCAGTGACGATCAGAGGCAAGAAGTATGCTTTAGTGGTCATAGATGACTACTCGCGCTACACATGGGTCATATTCATTGCCAACAAGTCTGACGTCAAAACAGAGTTACCAACGCTTCTGAAAAGGCTCAGTGTCGAGAAGAACACCAAGATCAGAAAAATACGTTCAGACAGAGGAACTGAGTTCCTTAACTCCATGGTAGAGGAGTTCTACGAAGCAGAAGGAATAGAGTATGAGACATCGGCTGCCCGAACGCCTCAGCAAAATGGAGTTGCTGAACGAAAGAACAGAACTCTCAAAGAAGCAGCTAGAACTCTACTCCCAGATTCAGGACTCCCATCCAAATTCTGGGCAGAAGCTACTGACACTGCATGTTACACTCAGAACCGATCTTTACTGACGAAGCAGCATGGAAGAACACCATATGAACTATGGAACGGCAGGAAGCCTTCTCTATCTTATTTCCATATCTTTGGTTGTTCATGCTTTATCCACAATAATGGGAAAGATCAGCTGAAGACTTTTGATAGCAAGTCAGATCAGGGAGTATTCTTAGGATACTCTCGGGTCAGCAAAGCTTTCAGAGTATTCAACTATCGGACTCTTTGCGTGGAGGAAAGCCCTCATGTTGTTTTTAATGAGTTTGTTAATGAAGACAGGAGCAATAACTCAAATTCTGAATCTGAGGACATCAGTAGACAGCTACAGGATCTAAGCTTAAAGGACAAACCTGAAAAGATCCAGCTATGTTGGGATGATGATTCAGACGAAGAAACTGAAGACAAATCTACTGAATCTCAACCAGCAGAGCAAGTAGCTGAGCAGATTGATTCTCCCGAACAGAATCAATCCCAGGTAACTCAGGTCGATGAGGAAACCATAGAGGTAACTGAGACCACTACTGAGAATAACAACTCAGGGGGAACATCTAGTAATGTTCCTGAACTGAATGCCCCTGAACCTGGTGACTCAGTAGATCATACTCTTATCACTAAAATTCTTCAATCTCAGAATAGTACAACTGAAATGCCTAACTCACCTACTATCTGTGTTGAACAAATTTCAGATGAAGAGCTGAAACTTCGTAGATCGTGGCTCGATGCTCACACTGCTGATCTAATCATTGGAGATCCCTCGGCTAATGTCAAGACAAGATCCAGATTCTGTCAAGGAGAAAGCGCATTATTTTCCTGCTTCTTGTCTACTAAAGAGCCTCAGACCATTGAGGATGCATTAAAAGATGCTGACTGGATCATAGCTATGCAGGAGGAGCTGAATCAGTTTACGAGAAACGAAGTGTGGGAGCTTGTAGACAGATCCCTTCATCAACATGTCATTGGAACCAAATGGGTCTTCAAAAACAAGCGAGATGAAAACAACGTTATAGTAAGGAACAAAGCAAGGCTCGAGGCTAAAGGCTACTGTCAAGCTGAAGGAATAGATTTCGATGAAACTTTCGCTCCAGTTGCAAGATTGGAGGCAATTAGACTATTCCTAGCCTACGCAACACATCAAAGATTCAAAGTTTATCAAATGGATGTGAAGTCTGCGTTCCTGAATGGCGTGCTGAAAGAAGAAGTCTATGTGGAACAACCGCCCGGCTTTCAGCAGGGATATCAAGTATATAGACTCAGAAAGGCTCTGTATGGGTTAAAACAAGCACCCAGGGCTTGGTACGATACCCTGTCTGAGTTTCTTCTTCAGAAAGGTTTTTAGAAAGGCACAATAGACCGCACTCTATTCAGCATTCGACTGGAAGAAGACTTATTACTTGTGCAGATCTACGTGGATGACATCATATTCAGATCAAAGAATGTCATCATGTGTCAACAATTTGAAAAGATGATGAAGGATAATTTCGAGATGTCAATGATGGGAGAAATGAACTACTTCCTTGGTTTTCAAGTCAAGCAATCTGAAAAGGAAACGTTCATCAACCAAGGCAAATACACTCGAGACCTCATCAAAAGATTTGGCTGCACATCCGGCAAATATATCAAGATCCCGATGAATACGAATATGAAGATAGATCTTGATAAAGAGGGAGTATCAGTAGACCAAACCGAATATCGTGCTATAATTGGTTCATTATTATATTTAACAGCTACTCGTCCTGACATAACTTATACTGTAGGTGTCTGTGCTCGATTTTAGGCGAATCCGAAGCAGAGCCATATGGACTCAGCAAAGAAGATTCTCTGCTATCTCCGAGGAACACCTGACATGGGTTTATGGTATCCAGCTGATGATAATATTGAACTAACTGGCTATTCTGATGCTGACTATGTAGGATGTAGAATTGACCGAAAATCAACTTCGGGGAACATGTCGGTTCCTTGGCGGCAAGAAGCCGATCTCATGGTTTTCAAAGAAACAAAGCACTCGCAGCTACGTCGACTACCCGAGCCGAATACATGGCTGCCGGAAGTTGTTGCGCCCAAATCCTTTGGGCCGAGACAAAGAACGGAGAGACTATGACGTCATTCCGAATGAAGTGCCGATCTTCTGCGATAGTACCAGTGCCATTGCAATCACTCAGAATCCGGTACTACATACGAGATGCAAGCACGTGAACATTAGACATCACTTCATTCGTGACCATGTCGAAAAGAAGGATATCAGGATGGAAAAGATCCATACTGACAAGCAACGGGATGACATACTGACCAAGCCTCTAGCTGAATCCAGATTCAGAGAACTTTCAGTAGAGCTAGGTCTGTTGGACCCTACCCGACCCCTGGCAAGAAAGGTTTCGAGGAGAGGACCATTTCAGTAAGGAGGAATGTTCACTCTCAGTACTGAATGTATTCAGTACGTAGAGATTCAGAAACCATCTACACGAGGTATCAGCTGACTACTATGTTCAGCTGACAGGTTTGCGTATCTCTACTCAGTTATATTACAGAACCTTGCATTTATGACAAAGATTCAGCATGATATTAATATCTCTTGGTTTGTCTTTATTATTAACGGATTTCATTTAATGCACGACATTCCATACATAAGCTTGCTGAACTCTGCGCGCATTTAATGCATGTCTTTTCACAGTTACTACTTAGGCTATTTTACAACTGGCTTTGAATTAGGCGGCATATGTGATCATTACCTATAATATATCTAATCTTGACCGTCCATTCCATAAAGCAGTTTAATCACAACCTTTGATCAAACAACTGTTCATCTTCACGTTTGATATATATATTTGATCATATCTTCTCAAACCGCCATTAGCATACTTCAAATCTTTCAAATCCGAAAAATTCGAGATTTGCAAAAGCAATCCTTACTTGTAACTTCATATCTTATCTCGATTTTATTGGTATACCTATGAGAACTGTTACTGTATTCTCTATTTTTTTTTTCAGTATCACTACAGAAGCACGGTTCTAACTAAGAATCAATACTGATAAATCTCTTGTAACAGGTACTATGGCGGGTATTTTTGTAGATGCCCCTGACAACATGGAGGAGATCCTCAGCAAAGGCCGTGTCTGGTGCGAACCAGTCATGGAATTCGATGCTTGCGAGCTCGAATACATGGATGAAGTCTTTACATACCTCAGAGGATCTGGTCTGGAAGAATTTCTATCGAGGAAGCCCACTTACTTCCTTCCTCGACAAGTGGCAGAGATATATCTGAACTCTGATTCCGTCGGAGGAGATATTATGGCGAGTTTCGCTGTTCACGCTATTGGCGATGCGTCGAAGATTCTGAAGCGGCTATCGATCAAGCAAGCACTGAAGAAGAGCTTCAATCTTCCATCTGAAGGCATCAGTACTATAGGCTATAACGACGACTCAGTAGACGAATACTTGACGGTATTCTGTGGCAAGCCTACAACCTTTAGAGCAGCCTTCCCGAAGAACGCAATGCTACCACAGTTCAGAGCATTGGCCTACATCGTCACGCAGTTGCTGACGAGCCAAGCTGGCTCCTTCGATCAGGTCTCTCGACCTAAGATCCACTTGATGATGGCAATTTATGATTGTGCCAAGGTCAACTGGACCGAGTTTTTCATCCGGGAATTTATGGCTCAACCAGCCAAGTTTGACAAGCCCACGCGTACGCTGAGCGCAAGAGGCAAATTACTTTATGGGCTAAAGCTGTCAGTTATGATTGAAGACTTCTGTGGCTCTGAGCAGATCACCTATGCCGACAAGGAGTACTTCAACATAAAGAAAGTCTGGTTTCACAACAGGACTGTGGCCCTTCAGCAAATCGGGTCAGGCCCCTCAGCCGTGACTCAGCAGACTGAGTCTCAGAAGGCTACTCCAACGAAAAGGAGAACGCCTCCAGCAAAAACCCCAAAGGCACCGGCTAAGAAACTAAGGAAAGCCGCCGATGTGCTCGCCTGAACTCGAAGCCCCCGCCGAACGTGCCACTCAACAAACTACTCAGCCCCAGAGGCTGATAGATGAATCTGAGTCTTCTGAGAAGACTCAATCAGTGGAGAAAATCGTCTCCACTGAAGAACCTGTAGCTATGGAACAAGAGGAGGCTACTGAAGCTCATAGTGAAGAAATTCAACGCCTTGACAGCCCCGCAGTTCCTCCACTCAGCAGTGCGCCACCTGCTGAGACTCAGACGTCTCCAATTGACTTGGAATCCGAGACGGCGTCTGAAGAAGAAACAATCGGGATGGAAGCATCAGTGATTCTATCCAGAGCATCCCGAGAAATTCTTCAACTAATTCCAGAGCTTGCTGACTACTCAGACCTGTTGCAAATTGCCAAATCAGCAAGGCTCCACATGTTGCTGCGACATCAAGAGTGGCCTCGTCTACAACGCTTAGTTCTTCACTACTCCTGTCAGCAGCTTCATGAAGAAGAACTGAGACTGAGAGAATAGATAGGCTATTCTGAGCCTGAAGACCTCAGTTCAATGGACAATCTGAGGGCTGCGATGCTGGCTATGATACATGATCGACAGCTTGCCTCCGGCCCAGCACCCTCAGATGGGTCAGACCATGACGACCCACCCAGTGATTCAGGCCCTGGACTGATGAGGGAAATCCCCAGGATAAGGATACACTCACTTCTGAAGAAGCTCTGCGTCCACCCAGTATCCTTGGACCTGCGAAGTCGACGGCTGGTACCTCAGCATCCACAGAGCCCGCTCAGCTCTTGTTGGAGTCTGCATTTGAGGTAGCACCCAGCCCGCATCGTCGACGTTCCAAGTATGTGGCGAAGGCTATTACAAGCCAAGGCACTCAGAACCGTGCCCTCGCCAAGGCAGTCCACAACGTGTGGAAGAAGACTGCTGAAGCCACCGCTACTGAGCTTCAGGAGCTGAAGTCTTCTATATCTCAATCAGTCGCCCTTGATGTCTCTGCGCTTATTTCAAAAGCACTGGCTCAACAGCAAGACAAATTTGAATCTCATCTCAAGATCTTTCAGGAGAGCCAAGCCAAACTACTTGAGGAATTTCAGGCTTCCAAATTGGCTCATACTGAAGCTATTACTGAACAATCCCAGGCCACAGACATAAGACTTGATAATATTCAACTGGTCCTGGAGGATAAGATCTCTCGAGAAGCCGAATGATTTTAAGGCTGCGTGCTGAACTCTCCTACAAGCAATACGATGAAGCTCGACTTCGAGAGGAACGAGCTGCATGAGGCAATCGATGCACCTTAAGGATCAAATTCGATCATTGTCAACCTCCTTCAACAAACCTTCGAAAAAGGTACTTATCCCTACCCCTACGCTATTGATGATGCCAAAAAGGGGGAAAGTAAAAGAGGGAAGGAAAAGAGTACCGAGCTAGCAAAAGGCAAGAAACAGAGTACTGAGAAGCCTACTCTTAAGGGGGAAGCTACACTGAAGTCATCTTAGACTCAGACTCAGACGGGTGAGGCCCAGGGTGTCCCAACTGCGAGCACAGCTGAGACCGGCCCAAGTGGCTCAGGATCCCAGGCTACTCATGCAACCCTGACTCCTACTGATATCATCAAGGAGGTTGCAGAGTATGCTGAACAGAAAGAGGACTCAGATGATGAAGAAGAGGTTCCTCTGCCTCCACCTGTTCAGGGAAAACGTAAGAAAGTAATGGATCTCCCGGCCCCTCCAGCAAAGAAGAAAACCAAGAGATATATTTCTGCTGAGGAGGAGGCTCAGATAGCGGCCGATGAGAAGCTCGCTAGGGAGATTGCCGATGCTGAAGCTGCCAACAAGCCAAAGTCTAAGCCTGCTAAAGGAAAGACAAAGGCACCAGACGCGGTGGAAAGAAGAAAGCGCTCGCTAGGTTGCCTCCCAGAAAACTCATAATCGAGGATGATGAAGATAGGGAGAGGCAACAACAGCAAAAAGGCACTCAGCAGCAAGGTACGTCCAAAAACAAATCCAGTACCTCTGCTGATTCTGAACAAGCTCCTCAGAAGCCTCAAGAGCAAGATGCAGAAACTGAAGCAATATTCGCTCAGATGGAGAGATATCTCTACCGAGGAGAGGAAGCTAGACAGTTAGAGGCTGCCAGGCAGAGGATATATTTGGCAGACCTCGAGGCACTCATAATTCATACTGAGCAAGAGGCCAGGCTGAGAGTTCCTTCGAAAGCTGACATTCCTTACCGATACAGAAGGTTCAAGAAGCCAACTGATTTGAAAACATATAGATGGCCGAGATCAGACGAATGGATGCCTATTCAGTTCAATCAGAGATGGGAATCGACCAAGATTGAGTTTATCAAGAGAAATTATTTCTGGAGATTCTGGCCTGAAATGTCTAAGGCTGATGCCTACGTTGAGTGGATGGTCAGCATTCGAACCCGATCTTTACCCATATTTGCACGAGCCGTAATCGAAGGGGTAGTAGTCGGCGTTCTCGAAGCAAGAATCATTCCTCCACCCAGAAGACAAGACGACTCAGTTCATCTCGGAGTGATTGAACAAGAAGTGAAGAATGCTGCGATGAACAGAGGTCTAGAATAAGATGATCCAGCAGACTTCGCTGAATACTTGAAGCTGAGGAAGAACACGTTCAGAATGTATGGAGTCCCACTGCCTGAAGATCAATCTCAAGGTTTCATGAATAGGATTCAGCAGTTTAAGGGTTCTCCTCCTTAGTTCTCTTCTTAGCTTAGCAAGATTTGTATTGTACTTAACTAACTATCACATATATACAATCTGCTTTTTGGCTTTGACAACTACTTGTTGTCTAAATAGTCGTGTTTGCTTTATGCTTTAACACTCAGAATCACTGAAGTGATTACTGACACACAACACACTTTGTTTATTTACCTGTCAGTTTTTGCTCGGTTAGATTTCTGATAGACTAGACTTTCATAGAGTTATTATTTCTCATAAGGGGAAATTGTTGCATGGGGGAAATTGTTGTAAAGGGGGAAATTGTTCTGCTCTGTCTCCCTCAGTAGTCTAGCACTTACCAGACAACTCCACTGATCCTTCTTGTAATTATGTAAGGAGCTCTGTTCCTGAGTAAGTTAGTGTTTACCATAGATGATAGGTTTTGGCATCATCAAATAGGGGGAAATTGTTGGGTGATGATTCCATCCTCAGCACTGTTACTCTTAGTGGGAAATGATTCGGTCTTAGACACTGATCTTAAGCTCAGTAGCCTTGTGCTCTGTACTTGTCTAAAGATTTGAAGATCCCAAAACCCTATCTGATTGATGAACCATTCCGTTGTATATGTTGTTTGTCTCTGAGGTTTCAGACTCAGTAGACACTCTGCTCTGGTCAAGGCGCTCGCAGCTTATTTGCCTCGGCACCGGTGTAGAAGACTCGGTGATCTTGGACTCGGCAGAGCAAAGATATCGAGAGAGTCAGTCGAACTGAACTCAGCAGGAGTAGTTCACTGAACTCAGAGCTGATCTTCAGTAGACTTATCTCAGCTGTCTATCTACTTAATACAAGGTCAGACTCAGCATCGGCAGACAATCTTCTGAACTGTCAGATCTTTTTGAAATGCAATCAGCATAGTCATATACGAGGAAGAGAGAAGTCAACTTCAATTAGCCTCGAAGTCTGTTCTGTCTCAACCACTTTATTCACCTCGACAAATGACAAGCATACACGTATCATCCTACCTACTAAAGCTGCAAGTCAACACTTTCCGAAAAAGGAGGAAAAGGCACTGTTACCTACGTCAAAAAGAGCCGTTTGCTACCAAAAGAGAGAGAGAGAAGAAGATCGTCTCCAACGGATCTATTTCAATCTTTGCTCTATAAATAGAGGGATTAATCAAGAAGAATGACCGAATGCACGAACCACAAAGCCAAAATCCAGAAAGCAGTCAACGAGCAAAGAACCCAAAGAACAAAGTCTTAGCAAGAACTTGAAGAACAATCTTCCGGCGAAAGACTAAATTCTAGCTCATAGGGAATCAAGCTGAACCGACATATAAAGCCTCTAGTATCCAAATCGATGTTACACGAACTCAAAGCTTACCTTCAGCTGTTCGTCGATCTAGAAGCTACTCTCTCATATTCCCTATCCCTCTAACCCTAAGCTCAACTATTCTTATCTATAGCTTAGACGAAGGAGTTCATCTTTGAACCTGATCCTTATTGTATAAGGACTCCTTCACTGTTGGAGAAAGTTTGTCAAACACTTCTAAGTTTGATCGTTGTAAACTGAGACTTGGATCAGTATAAAAACCAAGACGCGGCTTTGCCCAGTGTGCAAGCTGACTGAGACTAACTCAGGATAAATAATAGCCTCCTAATCTTTCGGGACAGTGGACGTAGGATTTGAGCGATATCCGAACCACTTTAAAAATATCTGTGTCATTTACTTACTGTTGCATTGATTTTACTATTCATACCGAACATCATTTCTTAAAATCAATCAACTGTCTCAGCATACTGAACTGAATATCTGCTGAACTGAGACTTTCATAAAACGTTTTCACCATTCAACTGATTTGGGCCTACACACATTTCCGCACGCTGAACTCTTACTGTAGATACTGAATTTCTGACTCAGTCAGCTAGCAGGTCTCAGTAGAGTCTGACTCTTTGCCGCACACGATTCAGAACAGCTGTTTGGTCTGCTTGAACCGTTTGGTCCGACACCATCCTGAATAGGACTGTTCGTGTTCGAAGTTGAGAAATCGAATCAGGTGTATTCACCCCCCCCCCTCTACACCTGACCGTACACTCGGGACCAACACATTCTTATTGAGCAATAGTATCACATGTTGTTAACAAAAGTATCATTTTTTCTTAAGAAAAGTATCATTCTTATTGAGCAATAGTATCACATGTTGTTAACAAAAGTATCATTCTTCCTAGAAAAGTATCATTCTTCCTTAAGAAAAGTATCATTCTTATTGAGCAATAGTATCACATGTTGTTAACAAAAGTATCATTCTTTCTTAAGAAAAGTATCATTCTTATTGAGCAATAGTGTCACATGTTGTTAACAAAAGTATCATTCTTCCTAGAAAAGTATCATTCTTCTTTAAGAAAAGTATCATTCTTTCTAAAGAAAAGTATCATTCTTCCTTAAGAAAAGTATTATTCTTATTGAGCAATAATATCACATGTTGTTAACAAAAGTATCATTCTTTCTTAAGAAAAATATCATTCTTATTGAGTAATAGTATCACATGTTGTAAATAAAAGTATCATTCTGTCTAAAGAAAAGTATCATTCCTATTGAGCAATAATATTTTTCTGTGTTTTTACTGTACCCTAGAGGAGAAGTCTAAACCATACTTTTTTCTCCGGTTAAAAATGCTCGCGTTCCTTCGGAACACTCGCATTTTTAAAGGGTTTGGAAAAAGCTAGCGTTTAGTCGTGGAACTGCTACGGTATTTTTCCTCATTTTTACTGTACCCTAGAGGGGAAGTCTAAACCCTAATTTTTTCTCTGGTTAAAAATGTTCGCGTTCCTAAGAAAAAATATCACTCCTATTGAGCAATAGTATCACTTTCAGTTAACAAAAGTATCAGTCTTTCTAAGGAAAATTATCACTTCTATTGAGCAAAAGTATCACATTCTGTTAACAAAAGTATCACTCTATCTAAAGAAAAGTAACATTCCTATTAATATTCAAAATAATTTATACTTTTCATGTAAAATGATACTTTTGTTAAGAACAATTGATACTTTTATTCATAATAAGTGATACTTTTGTTCATAGCAAGTGATACTTTGATTCATGACAAGTGATACTTTTATTCATAATAAGTGATACTTATATTCATAGCAAGTGATACTTTGATTCATGACAAGTGATACATTACTAGTAAGAAGTGATAATTTTATTCAGAACAAGTGATATATTCAGAATAATGAATATTTTTTCATATAATGTGATACTTTGATAAGGACAAATACTTTTATTATCTCATACATATTCCTCATTATGTTATATCTCTTCTATGACTATTATATATACAATTTTTTTTTAAATTCTATGACTATTATTTATACAAGAATAAATTTTAATATATATATTAATATTCTTTGTGTCATATTATTTTTTAAAAAATAAGAAATTAAATTTATTATTTTTCGTGTCATTTGTAGTTGTTTATACAATTATAATTTTTTTATAAATTTTTTTTAAAAAAATATTACTATATTTTTTTAACAAGAATAAATTTTAATATACATATTAATATTATTTGTGTCATATATTAATTTCTTTTAAAATAAGAAATTAAATTTATTATTTTTCGTGTCATATTGTAGTTGTTTATACAATTATAATTTTTTAAAAAAAATATTATATTTTTTAACAAAAATTTTTTTTAATATACAAATTAATATTCTTTGTGTCATATATTAATTTTTTTAAATAAGAAATTAAATTTATTAATGTCAAAATTAAAAAAAAACAGAAATGCTCTCAATGGGTCTCGAACCCGAGTCTCTTGAAGGGGAACCCAACAACCAGCCAACTGCGCTACATGTGCAGTTATGTAAATGTTCTTATTAATATTGTATTTATCTGGGTGCAGCTGTTCATACACTGAACGTTTGATAATATGGTTATGCATATCCCTAAACTCCCGTTTTAATAGCTTTTAGCTTCTTCATCCACATTCCGCACTAATGCAAAAATTTGGAATCGAGAGTCGAGAGGTCCATTAGGTACAACTCGTCGTTGCACAGAGTCCACATACTCAATTACGAAATCACACCGGTATTTTTGCCACGCCTCCTGAGCTAGGTACAAATCGTCAAAGCCTAATCTCTCTCGCTCGCTCTTTTTTCGCTTCTCGCCTATGCCCAGCAACCCTTTTCGTTGCAGGAAATCTAGTTGCCTTTGTTTAGACTACGATTCTCAGGGATTTCGATTCGGTATCTTGTAATTGAGATTTGATTTCGGCCCTTGATCTAATGGATCGGATAGTCGGAGGTAAATTCAAGCTCGGCCGTAAGATCGGTAGTGGATCATTTGGTGATATCTTTCTCGGTGAGATTTTGCAAATCTGAACTTGTCAAGATTTTTAATGGACTTTTTTTTTCCTTTTTTTTTTTCTGTGAATGTGTGTGTTGAATTTATGCCTATTCTCTGTTGTGCAGCGACGCATATAAACACGTTTGAGATTGTCGCCGTCAAGATCGTAAGTCTCCTCAACTCTTTTTTATACAAAAATATTATTGAATTTGTTTAATGTTTGGGTTTTGTTTGTTATCGTCAAATGGACTGGAAATCTGCATACTACTACGTGGTTAAGCTTGTATTCTTTTATCTTCTTCTTTAACTTGGTTGTAAACTAAAATTGATGATCTTTTAAATGTTTGTTAGGTGCTTTTCTGCTCATTTTCTTATTTTGTATGTAAATGTTTGAACGGAGGCAGATCGAAAGGTCTCAAATTTTGGGAGTGTTGGTTATATCCTTATGTGTTTGTGTTTTCGTCCCATTGATTTAGATGCTATAACTGTGATACACAATTTCTGGCATTTCAGTATGGATAGTTAAATGTGTAGACACTGCTGCTTACTTGTTAGTTTGGCTTTTGCTATACTTCTTTTGCAGGAAAACAGTAAGACCAAGCATCCACAACTTCTTTATGAGGCCAAGTTATACAACATTCTACAGGGAGGAAGTACGTCGTTAAAATTCCAGAATGTTTTAGCCTATACATGGTGTGGATTTTATGCATACATGTGGTTTTTGAATTATTCCTTTTGGGTCGGTTAGATTTTGTTTATCTTTATCAGGAATAAAATTTCCATTTAATGTTCAGTTATTGCTTTTAAGAAAAAAATTAGGCTGTATCTCATACATATCAGTCGTCGAAACAATCAAGCATGTGGTTCAACTTGCTTTATTATAAAAAATTAAATGTAAGCTAAGCTTGACATGAGTCTACTGCATCATGCTAGGGTGCATTTTCAAGCTGAAGGTATCCATTTTCAAATATGAAATAAATCCATGTTCAAATTTCTACATTGCCATGGAAAGTGTGCATGTCACTTCAGTGGATGGATTAATTCTTTCCCCTAATATAAACACTGTAACGAACTTACAGTGGTTTGTTAACCTGAACCAACACAAACACATCATAAGTTCTGGTGCTCATCCACTGTTCATGCTTCCTGAGTTTTATAAATTGGTGGACCTAATGAACAAATAAGAATGCATAAAATGGCCCTTATTCAAGTTGGTCTTTCCAAGAAAACTATTTGAATCATATCTCATTTCAGGTGGTATACCTGGCATAAAGTGGTCTGGTGTCAATGGGGACGACAATGTTCTTGTACTTGATTTGCTGGGACCGAGCCTTGAAGATCTTTTTGTGTATTGTGGTAGGAAGTTTTCTTTGAAGACAGTGTTAATGTTGGCTGATCAAATGGTAACTTCATATTGGGAAATTTGTTATCTTTTTTTCTTCTTGTTCCCAAAATTGAAGATGTTTTACTCAGTATCCTTATTGTTCGCTCCATGTAGATTACCAGAACAGAATTTGTACATTCTAAAGGTCTCCTACATCGGGATATCAAACCTGATAACTTTCTCATGGGTCTTGGTCGTAAAGCAAATCAGGTAAAAAATATTTGCCAATAGTTGTTCTTTTTTTTTTTGGTCCATGTTTTTTCTCTTCTCCATAATCCTATTCTCCTGTTGCACCTCCTAGGTTTTTATTATTGATTTTGGTTTGGGTAAAAGGTATCGCGATTCAACAACTAATCGGCATATTCCATACAGGTGCTTTTCTTCTCTAGTTTTCTCCTGCAAGGTTGTTCAAGTTTTAAAAAATCCCCTTGATATAATGTTGATGTCTTTTGCCTCCTCATTCATTTAATAATTAACACATGTTTTCATAAGTAAAATGCACTCCCCAACTTTACGTTGAGATTAAAAAAAGCATAGCCTAGGCCCTTACTACTCAATTTGATTCATATGAAATTCTAGACTCTCTTAGTTCATCTTCATGATGTTCAAATATGATTCTGCAATGTCACGACTCTCCATTCATAGCGTTTATGAGTCGCTAGGACCTTCTGGGTATATTTATTGCCGTTCATATTTGTACAGGGAGAATAAAAATTTGACTGGAACTGCACGCTATGCAAGTTGTAATACCCATCTTGGAATCGGTATGACAATATTTTTTTCATTGTCTTGGTCAGTCCAAGATAAATTAATGAGAAGCATTGCATTGTAATTTTTATGATAGGCATTAAATAACTCCGCACCCCCTTCCCCATCTCGTCTCCATTTTGTAGAGCAAAGCCGGAGAGATGATCTGGAATCCCTTGGATATGTGCTTCTTTATTTTTTGAGAGGAAGGTCTGTGAGTGCTTGTTCTGTTCTCCTTAATTTGTTTGTTAATTTTTTTGTTTTCAAATATCATTTACCTTTCACTTTTAACTAACTAGGGGTCTGCATATAGTCTCCCCTGGCAAGGATTAAAAGCCGCCACTAAGAAGCAGAAGTATGACAAGATTTGTGAGAAAAAGTTATCAACTCCTATTGAGGTAGTTACTTAAATTTGTTAACTGTTCTTGTCTATGTACTCTTGCTTTACACAATTTTAAATTTGTGCTGAAGGTTCTGTGCAAGTCCCATCCTGTGGAATTCGCCTCTTATTTTCACTATTGCCATTCTCTGACGTTTGACCAGCGGCCTGATTATGGATTTTTGAAGCGCTTATTCCGTGATCTGTTTACACGCGAAGGTAAGGGCCTAGTTTAATATCCCAGGACTTTGTGCACAATCTTCTTTGTACAGGTGGATTTGAGAATAGTTTGGTCTTGGTATTAAATGAACTGAAGTTGGTACCAGATACTAAATTGCTCTCCAATCTTATCCTTTCTGTCTCCGAACTTAATTTTTCTGCCTGTGCAGGTTGTGAGTTTGATTATATATTCGACTGGACTATCTTGAAGTATCAGCAGGCACAAACAAGTAAAACACAGAAACGGGTATCAACTGTTTTCTTTATCTAGATTTATAGCTTCCTTCTTGTTGTTTGTCTATCCTATATTACCATTTGGAACTTTCGACAGCCAATTGTAGGAGAAAGCAGTGAAGTCGGTCCAGTAGATGCAGAAAAAAATCAAGGTTATTATTTTTATTCTTGTCTCATGCTAGTAAAATGGTCTTACTAACCAAGAATGTATCCTTACATTTTGAATTTTATAGATGGTATTATAAAGCATCACACGCCGGTCACTTAAATTCTTGCTATTTAGTGACTGAAAAAGAAAGCTGTTGATGCTTCTTTTGAAAATGTAATTTGAACTCTGTATATGATGAATTATTCTGTCACATTTGAAGATAATATGTTTTCAACACAGATGCATGGTATCACCAAAGTTGAAAATATGGAATCAAACATGTGCCTTTAAATATATAATTTGAGAAAATTCTGCATTTTGAATTGTTGGTACCTGTAGGCAGTAATGCTCCTTTTCCAGCTGATTTGGGTGACCGCATGAGATCAAGTAATGCTGCTGGTAATTCCGGCGTTCGTTTGCAATTTAAATCACCAACAAGTCGAAATGTTACTCAAGGCAATCCTCTTGACAGAAATGTAAGTACATCATGTTGATTGCAAGGGGAAACACTTATCTGTTGGCCATTTTATATCTTTGCTTTGTTGCTTAAATACATCAAAGACATCACTGATGTCTGTTTATTTGTGGTTTGATAGACAAGCTATTCACTTTGTTTGCATAGGTATTCACCAACACACATATGCCATCTACTTCATTATCTTCTGCTGTTGTTGGAAAAGGAAATACCTCAAAGCCAATATTACCCGTTGAGGCAAATGGTAATCATGGTAATGGGAATGATAATTCTGCTGCTTCAAGTGGTTGGATTTCTTCTTTGCGGCGCATCTCTTCATCCAAGTGATTGATGTGGATAACATCTGGTATGTTCATGTCCCTTGGGTATTTTTCAGTTGCTTACTTTTTCCCTTACATTTTTATGTAAAAAATAAGAACCATCGTTATTGGTTCATGATTTATTTCATGTACTTGAGAACCGTCTTTACTTAAATAATGCACATAACGTCCGCACGAATAAGATTCTCATGTTTCTCTCAGAAACATACTTGTGGTTTTTTTTTTTTTATAAATATTTTCAGGTTTTTTCGAGTAGCTTCTAGTTGAGATACTGGTGATATTTACGGATTTAGGTTAGTATTCTTAAGACGTGATTAAATCTTTGATACGAATTAGTGTTAAGTTCTAAGGGTTGTATGACAGTCATAGAAAATAGTGATGTTCAACCAGAAGGAGCTCCTTTGGTGTTGTACAAAGTGAGGTCACTAAACCTTGCGTAGAGGTCGGAGCTGGGACATATATTTGTTTGTCCTTGGCACGATCATAGCATGCCACACTTTTGGGTAAACATTAGTCTTTAGTTGTCATTAGTCTTACGTTACATCTTTCCATCAAGTTCAGTGTCTCTCATATCATTGGCACTCGGGTAAACATTAGCGTTTTGAATACTCTTGCAATTGCAGGTTTTAATCTATTAAACTGCCCTTGTTGCCATGGTTGAAGTGACGTATCGTTGAAGATGGTACAGGCAGTGGCTGGTACGCCTCTGTGCAAATTGACTATTTATTCTCTCATTGGTGACAAATGAAACAGGATGGCTCTTCATTGGTTAATTCAGTGAATGGTGTGTATAGTATACAAATTCCTTGTGGTTTGTTAGCTTAGAAATTCCATTTATGTATATATTTTTGTCCTTTCAACTTGCATACAGCCAAATCAAAGGTGGTGGAGATGAGATGCATCAGTTCATTGCTGGGAAATGAACTGAGTTGGTTATCCAGATTGGAATGCATGAGTTTTACTCGCTTGTTTTCGACAATGGAAGCATAACAGTGGGCATGACATATTAGGTTATCCAAGGCTAAAAAAGAATCTGGTTTCAGCGTAAGCAAGTTTAGGTGCATATGTGTAGTGCAATTGCTGTTAAGGAATGTTTTATGTCTTGCTCGTTTTAAGATGTTGAAGAAAAACACATACTTGTGATTCTGTTGTTTCAAATCCTTTGATTACATGTTCTTCCTCCTGTCATAACATATGCGCGTCCAACTCATCCAAAACGAACAAAAAGCAACTTACAAAATACAAGAATTTGAAAGGCGATGTGATTCACCTATAACATGGTCTGTTATTCAATACTTTACCAGTAACGTTTTCGGCACAGTGATGAACTAAATATTACTGTCTGAATTTTGCATCAGCATGGGCTTCTGCAATGGCTCCAGAAATCTACAAAACCGAATCTAGCAACTGTTATGAAGTCTCATCTCACTCCAGCTCCTTGAGAAAATCAATGTTATCAACAAATGCCTGCAAAGACTCACAGTATCGTTGTAAATACATAATCAGAGTCAATTTGTAACATACTATATCTAACAGATTCCTAAAACTGGAGGAACCAAATACCACTCCACTAAAGTTAAACACCAAAAGCAAGCAATATTTGTTATTGTAAAAATACCGTCTTCCAGCCGTCGGGGTCTAGGCATGCGGTAATCTTTGTGTTAATACCAGGTAAAGGTCCGGGTTCTCTCGTAATTTTCCCGCCAAATAGCTCAACAGCTTCAGCAGTTTTATAGACATCATCTGTCCCTATTGCTATCTGCAATATAATCAGCAGGATGTTCAAACATATTCTCCGGTATATAAGACAGCAAAGGCTGCAGAAGAGAAATATAAGAACCTGAGCATAAGCATTGCCTTTGTCATATTCAGTAACACCATAATTGTATGTCAACTCCATCACAGCACTTTTATCTTCAGGACCATACCCCAGCATTGCTATTGTATACTGCAGACAAAACAAAACATATCATGGGTACACATCTTTTTTAGGAACCACACATTCAAGTGCGGAATCGCCATGATTTGATCTGCATCGCAAAGAAGAAATGTGTCGGAGATTTTGACTGGAGAACAAAAATAAAAGAGAATAAAACAACACATTTATTGACTAAAAATTGCTAAAGCTGGGCCTATTTTCAAGTTTTCTTTTGTTCCCAGCATCAGCAAGACAGCCCCTTGAAGTTTCAAATACAAAGAGAATGCAAGGCCAACAGAGCTAGATCTGGACCAGAAAAGAAATCTTACCTTGTATTCAGGATTGTCCCTCTTGCAAAGAAGTTCCATGCCATAACCCTACAAAGTGTGGCTCAACATTAACTTGTGCAGACTAGACAACAAAAATGAAACAATATGATACAACATCAAACAATTCATGAATTTGCATGACAAGGAAACACATAAAACTCAAACCTTCTTATAGAATTCAATGGATCGATCAAGGTCTCCTACTCTAAGCATAACTTGACAGAATGGCTCAGGTGTCGGACCTCTCTCCAAAAGTTCAAATTTGTAGCCATCAGGATCTTCTATAAATGCTATCACTGTATTGCCACCTTTGACTGGGCCAGCTTCTCGTGTCACTTTACCACCTTTGGCTTTTATTAGATCTACAGTTTTTGCTACCTGCAAATCCAATACTAATATCAAGGAGAATTTCTAAACTTCTGATAATAACCAACATCAAGTCCAATCTGCTTTGGAAAGAAAAGAGTTGCCATACGTGAAAGTACTTATAATAATTAAAAAAAGTAAAATAAATCTAAAGAGATATTCAATAGCTTTAAAACTTGACTCGAGAATGAGGTGCAACAAATATCGTGTAGTTCCAAAATCATCTGTAGCATGGTAATAGAAATTGATGAGAGCTTACATCCTCCACTGCAATTCCAAAATGGCCAAAACCACTCCCAATATCATATTTGTCAACCCCATAGTCTGTCATCATTAAAACATGAAGTAGTAATCAACATTGCGAACGATATGGAATATCATTTAAAGAGCCAAAATTCAAAGTATATATATCCAAGCAAGCAGTTTCTTACTGTAAGTGAGTTCAATCACAAAGTGTGAATCTTCAGACCCATATCCAAGAAAAGCATTTGTATATCTTTCTTCTGGTATATCTCGCTTCCGAAGCAGTTTCATCCCAAGACACTCTGTGTAAAATCTGTGGCCAACATGTAATTATATTCCTGATATGGATCCAGAAAGGTAAGATTAACAGCCTATTGAAAAAGAAATATACTTAATTGTCCTATCTAAGTCCCCCACATGGTATACAACATGGAGCATTCTTCTTTTGTCCTTCTTAACCCACTCCAAAGCATTTTCTTGCGTGGTAGCAATACTCGCTTCATTTGCATTTCCTGCAACGCTTACTGATCTGCTACTGACATCTTCTTTGAACAGCTTAGCTGTTCTAAGCCCAAAAGGTTGAACTGAACACGCATTGAGATCATGATAAGAAATACTCTTTCACTATCCACCAGTATAACAAAGATGATGGTTAGATTATTCCAAAATCTTATTTGTTGTGATAGCCGGACAAAGCAAAAAACTCTCTTTCAAATAATACTTCATCTAATCTCTCCCTCCACATTTGTTTCTACGAGGCTACAACACAATTACGAAGAAAACTTGAAAGCATCTGTATTCATTCATCGTAATTACAACCAGAAGGCGATTAGCAGTCATAATAGAAAGAAGCAGGAATGATGAGGAAAAGAATCGAATAAACATACCGTTGGACAGATGTGATGAGGAGAAATTAGGGAAAGAAAAATTGATAGATGAGAGCGAGGGTTTAATTGATGAGAAAGAGAGAAAGAGGAGGAATGGAATGGAAAATAGTGAAATGAGTTTTGAGGATTTACCGTTTCTTTCTATTCCTATAAATAAATAAACTAAAGGACAAAACAGTCTTTTTGAACGCCAAACCGAAACTGAGCTAACTAATCCACACCTCTCACAAAGATGACCTCAAAACGAACTCATAAACTAACTAAACTCACCAGCTGTTACAAGTTGTTGAAAAGGCTCAGCAGTCTCAGCCTCAGCCTGAGCCTGAGCCTGAGCCCTGAACGTAGGAAGAGGAATAGCTGCTAAACCCATCAAAAGAACCCTTCTACGATTCCCACACTTTTCAACATCGTTTGGATTTTCCTGCTGCAGACAAGCTACGGCGGGCGACGGCGTTGACAACATACAACACTGCACTACAAAACCCATTCGATCTTTCAGTTTTTTTCCTTACCACCAAAACAATTTTGTCCTTCCAAAATTTGGATAAATGGTTGGCCAAAACCTGATGTATTTTCAGAATTTAATTCCTTACCACCATTACTTTATATTTTGAAATAGAATTTACTTTTATTGTATACCAACTATTTATTATCTATAATATTATTAAATAACAAGAATAAAATGATGGCCATAGCGGTGAAGGTGGGTGGCTCGGGATCGATAGGTCATGGGTTCAATTCTTACTGGACACGCTATGTGTGAGCCTGTCACCCTATCACATTAAGGGTGGTTTAACTCTTCTGTGTGGTTTGCGGGCTTATCGCGACAGCGAAAGGTGCTTACTCGCGCGCACCAAAAGAATTGGCTGCGGGTTCCTAATCACAAAAAAAAAAAAAAAAAAGAATAAAATGATGGCCTTGTTCAGTCCATAATCTATGGGCTTTTGAAATTGGCCCGTCGAGCTAAATGAACGGGTAAATTATAGATCAATTTTTTTGCCACAAAATCTCTATCTAGCCTAACTAATAAGTCTAAAGTACTCCCTCCGTCCCGCTATTTGTGGCTCCGTTATTTGTGGTCACTTTCCTAATTTGGTAAAAAAATATTATCATATCTTCTACTCTATCATCTTCTCTCTCCTACTTTATTACATTCTCTCTCCTACTTTATCATCATCTCTCTCATACTTTCTCATTATCTTACTCATCTTCTCTCTCATACTTTATCATTTACTCCCTCTCTCATACTTTATCATCTACTCTCTTAATTCGCGTGACGAAACCAATTGAGCCACAAATAACGGGACGGAGGGAGTAATAGATAGGTTGGGGTAATCCATCGAGTCGGACCATTTTGAATTAATTTTAACACCTTCAAGCGTCATAAAGGTCTAAGTAACAATTTCCCTCAAACACAAAATGACACTTTAAAAATTTTCAAATTTCAATTGGGAGAAGCAATCCACCCATTGTAAAGAAACTGAGGAACAACGTCCAACTTAAAATGTTTCTCAATTAGTAATATTTAATATTTATCGTAATAAATTCAACATAATCTTAGCGCGAAGTTAGGATTTTTTTTATAGAAAAGTTAATCAAACAATATTGTTATTGCTTAACATTTACTGTTAAAAAGGCAAAGTGTATGAACATAAAATGATTTCTACTGTGTTAAAAGGGAACGTCCCATTCATTGTATAATATTTTCCTTTTCGGATCATCTCACTATCTTGCAACGTTTCCTAAAATTAAAAAAAAAAAAAATGAGTGGACCACAATCATCTTAAATAAGTGACCACATCTTTTACTTTAAACTATTACTTTACACATTTACCCCATTATTTTAAAATTCGCACTCAATCTCAAATATTGCAAGATGAGTGGGTGAGAGTAATTAAAATACAGTCTTTTCCTTTTTATTATTTTTATAATATTTTCTGCCTTTTTTCTTGCCTACCCAACCGTTTTAATCTCGGCAGTCACGACTATTCTAATTCCCGTGAAAGAGAAAGGTTACATCAAATATGCGAGTCGACTTTTTATATACATTACTTGGATAATTATATGCGAGTCAAACTCTGAATGTACATTACTTCGATAATTATATACTAATAAAATAACAATTGGTGTTTCTTCTCTTTCATTGGTTGTTCGTATTCTGATCGGTCTTTGTAGTCGATTGTGTGCTCGTGAATTTTCCTGAATTAAAGCCTCGTCATTTTCTAGATGATACGAGTCCAAAGGTTAGTTTGATGCTAAGGGAGATTAGTTTGATGCTAAGGGAGATCATTGATCCTCCCTCCCCAGCCAGTGGCGTAGCCAGAAAATTAGGTTCGTGGAGGCCAATAAAAAACGCACTTGAGTTGAGGTGTATCTTAAAAATGGTTATTAAAATTGATAGGAATATTTTTTTTACATTACTTACATTATATTGCATGTTAGCATTTTCTTTCTCTTAATTCTTAAGAATTTCATCAAATAATTTTTTTATCTAAGTATAAAAAAATGAGATTTAAATTATCTTTGACCCTTTTGATCGGAAAAGGAGATTGAAGCAATAGTCCGAAAAAAGCTAGGAAAAATAGAGAAAAAAGAGAAGAGAAAAGGTAAAAAAGAAAGAAATTAAGTTGAGGGAGAGAAGAGGAAAGGTAAAAAAGAAAGAAATTAAGTTTAGAGAGAGTTGAACCCTTGACCATAAGGAAAAATTTCAAATATGTTAACCACTAAGCCAACTAATCAAATAAATAAAAATGCTATATACATAATATATCTTCGAAGCTTCATGGGGGCACTGGCCCCCATCAGCCCCCATGTGGCTACGCCACTGTCCCCAGCAGCTGATTCGTGTTCGAAAATTAAAATATTTTAACTCTTCAAAATCATTTCCATTTTCTTTTTCTCTTTTTTCTTTTTATCTCCTTTTAATTAACTATGGTTAGGTGTTATTATTGTATTATCTCTCTTATCACACACTCTCATCTATACATCAAAACATCCATATCTAGGATTTCATTCATTTTTTTATTTTATTTTTAATCTCACTTTCTCTCTACTATTTCTATACCCAAATCTTGGCAAATAAGGAGTCTCTTAGCATCTCTTTCACTACCGACGAGTCCGAAATCAGCTACCTGTGGACCCAATCTCCAGCCACCGTCTTCAGCCGGGTCTCACAAGGAATGAGCCGGATTTACTTGTCGGACGCAACCCAACATCGGCGAGCTCAGATCCGGACTCTTCCGAGATGAATTTTGCTTTTTTCTTTTTGTCTCGTCTCTAGTGAAATTTTGACGAACCTTGTAAAAAGTAATATTTATGATTTTTTTTTTGGTTTACACACTTAAAATTTGTCTATATACTGTGAGGAATTCTATTTCTAGTTGTAGATCTGAGATTTCTGTATATTTTCTTCATATAGTTCTAGTTGTTTAGTTCTTAGCAAACTCAATTTATTTTATTTTTGTTATTTGGACGAAGAAAACAATGGAGAAGATTGTGAACTCGATTCTACAAAAAATTGGATAATAAGGTTTTGGAATTTTATCATTATTCTCTATTGTAACAGCATAATCCTTCGATCAAATTTTTTGGTAATCAAATATATTTGGTTCTTCATTAACATGAATGCATACACTTGCTAAGTATTTTTCATTTAGCTTGTGTGGGCGTTTCGTATTACAGTTAAACCTCGATAAAGAAATAACCTTGGGACCAAGAAAAAATATTTATTTAACGAAGTTATTACTTTATCGAACGTCATTTTAATGCATTGACTCATATTGGGACCGAAATAAATTATTATCTTAGCGAGATTATTACTTCATCGAATATTACTGTTGGGATGAAGTTTCAGTAGACATATTTATAGATTTGAAGATCCCAAAACCCCTAGCTGAATGATGAACCTTCGGTTCTGTAATAGCTTAGTATGAGTTCAGCTGTTAGGAACTCAATAGGCTAGAGTTCAGTAACTGCAGAGTTTAGTAGAAGACCTTGCACTCAGCTAATGAACTCGGGATCGAAGAAGTCAGTTGGTCAGCCGACCACCAACTGAATCTACACAGGAATTCGTACCCCATGCACTTATACTCAGAAGAACGTCAGTAGGAAGTCACTTCAGTTGAAGGTCCGAGAATTCAGAGGAAGTCAACCTTGATGTTTGACAAGTCTCACCTACCAATCTACCTCGACCAATAAGGAGCCAACAACGATTTATCTTTTCTAACAAAAGCTGCTCCCAAACTGAAAAAAGAGGCGTATCTCTACAGTACACCTACTCATCAATGTTCAAATTTAAGGAACCGTTTTCCTTGTCGTTTTGACATGTGGCTAGACCCCTCTCCAACGGATCTATTCACAATCGACGACTATATAAGAGAAGAGCCTTCATGCAGAGACACGACCGGGAACCCAAGCTATCGATGCACAAAACTCTTAACGCTCTCAATCGAAGAATCCTGTGAAGAACTAGCTTTCATAGAAGAACCCTTTACTTCATCACTTAGGGGGTGTTTGCAATCTCTTAAATTTTTTAACTTATGACTTAATTTAAGGAAAAGTTGATTTTGAGTGTTTTAAACAACTTAAATTCTTCAAAATTCTCTACATTTAGGTTGAATAAGTTGAAGTTGGTTAAGTTGGTTTTAACCAACTTCTCCAACTTAATGGCATATTTGTAATTTTGGATAAGTTATGATTTGACATCTTACTTATAAATCTTAAAATAAGCTACTACAGTATAAATTTTGCAAACACTATTTTTTCAACTTTTTCTTCTTTTAAGCAGTTTTTGCAAACACACCCCAAATTCTCTAATAAGCCACTTTTACCAACTTCTCCTTAATTTAATCACTTAAAAAAGTTTAAGCCTATTGCAAACACCCCCTTAGAGTTATCCTTGTTTCCCTTCTCTTATCTAAGCAAGCCTTATTGTAATAGTCATAGCTTAGAAACCGCGAGAAAGTTCACATCCTTGTGAAACTGTTCTTATTGTAAGAACTTCCTCTTAGTTGGAGAAAACTCAAACTCTTTAAGTTTGAAACCCCTGTAAAAGTCACTACGACTATAAGTAGAGAATCTATCATGCGAATAGATCACTGAGAACTTGCTCAGTATAAGCTTCAAGTTTGTATTTGTCTTGAGAACAGATCACTAAGACTTGCTCAGTATAAATATAACAAGTATCCTACTTTGTTCAGGACAGCAGACGTAGGACCCAGTGTGTCTGAACCACTTTAAAAATCTGTTGTGTTGATTTACTGTTTTCTTTAGCTGATCATACTACATTAAAACTGTATTTCATCAAACTCAGCATAAAACCGGTTTTCCAACCGAGACGTTTAATAGGGCCTACACTTCCACACACAACTCTGATACTAAACGACTGTTCGACTGACTCAAGTCAGTAGAGCTGAAATCAGTAGAAGAACTTCTTGCCCACGCGATCTGAAAGCATATTTGGCTATCTGACTCAGTTCAGTAGCAAACTCAGCTAGAGCTGACTTTCGCGTTTGAGAAACGAATTTGTATTCAGGTGTATTCAACCCCCCCCCCTACACATGAACCACGTCTCAGGACCAACAATTGGTAGCAGAGCTATGTTCTTAACTGATCATCGTTTTTCTAAAACTGGTCTATCTCGAACAAAGATCCTAGGAAAACCCGTTTTCACCGCATCTTGCATTTCTTCATTGCATCTTATATGTTATCTTTCAAAGGCTGATATTTCAGGGATTAGGACGGTACCCATGTTCTCAACTGAGAACTATGCGGTATGGCGAGTGAGGATGAAGACACATTTAACCTCGCTGCACGACAGCATGGCCGACGTCCTGGAGAAAGGACCTATTGTTTCGATGATCAACTCAGTCGAACTTGCATTGGACGGAGCAGAAGGTGCCTGAAGCGGTCCGAAGGTCGCAAATGACAAAAGCCTCTTCACTCCTAAGGAGAAAAAAACAACATAATCTCGACTGAGTCGCTCGAAACGCAATACTGATGACCCTCAGTGACTCATATCTCGGGAGAGTACATGATTGCAAGATTGCAAAGGAGCTATGGGTTGCACTCGCGGTATTGAGCCAAGGAACTCCACAGATCAAAGAAAACAAACTGGAATTAGAGCTGCAGAAACTCGAGGCATTCGCTAGCTTTCTGGGAAGTCCATAGATGATTTCAGTGCTCGATTGACAAATCAGATTATGTATTTTCAGAGTTAAAAGCAAAGCAGTGCTCGATTCAGCAACAAGGAGACCAACACAAAGATTCTAAGGACTCTTAGCAGGCCCAAGTGGTGTGTATGAGGAGATCTAACTTGAATTCTTTTACTCCTAATTATGTATTTTCAGAGTTAAAAGCAAAGAAGTTCGAATTCAACCTCCCACACACCCCCGGTGCTGAAGCTGAAGTGCCAATAGATCATGCTTATAAGGCATCAGCTAGCACTCCCGAAGCAAGTCCCTCAGCAAGAAGCCAGTCAGCTGGAAGCTTAGTGACCATACCCACTGCTGACCACTTGGCTGAGAAGTATGCTCTCCTTGTTGTGAAATACCAGAAGGAGAAAGAGATGTTTAGAATGAAGATGAAAAAGGCTTCCCAAAAGTATCAAGGGAAGAGAGATCATAATCGCATGAAAACTGAAACTAAATCTCCACTTGATTGCAGGAATACTGAAGCTGCTCCCGTGGAACAAAAAGATACATCTAGAAAGGACGACATAACCTCAGTATGTTACAACTGCAAATAGCCAGCACACTTCCAGTACGAATGTCCTTAACTCTCAGCAGCTGAAAGAGCTGAAAGGTAAGCCCGACGCGACAAGTTAGTAAAGAAGAGGCAAGCCAACATAGCTGGAGAGTTGTCCGATTGCTCAAGCAATGAGGAATTGTTTATGGAATCGTCTGATGACGATGCCGCATTCATGGTAATCGAGACAGAAGATGCTAAACCGTGTCTGATGGTCGGAGAAAAGGCGGAGGTAAATTCTGAACCCATTATATGCCCCGTTTCACCTTGCACACATGACACAAGCTCTGCTGCAGGAGAACCGCTAGATGTCGTTCTTACGTACGAAGATCTGCTTGAAGAGAAAATCTAGATGAGCCAGCAGTTCAGCAAGACGATTCAGGAGATGGATATCCTGAAAGTAGAGAATCAGAGACTTTCTAAGAGAAGTCAGAACTCTACTGAGTCTGAAGGACTTGTTCTGAGACTGAAGGAAGAGATTAATTGTCTGAAAACTAAGTCTCATGATCAAGAAGCACAAATTTCAGTACTATCCAAAGACATCTCAGAGAAAGAGACTGAAATTGCTAATCTCAAGGAAACACTCACACAGGCCAGAACAGAATATGAAGCTCTGGAAAGAGTGATGAAGTGTGGAGAACCTTGATGACAGAGCAATACATTGGAGCAAAGGAGAAGTTGGAGAAGCTATTACGATCTTAAAGACCATATGCCACCAAAGAATGACTTGGTTATACATGTGAAGCCTCCACTTCAGCACAGAAGAGCTCCACCAAGCTGACTGATAGGTTAGTCCAAGGGGTAACTCAGCATGCAGAATATACATCCTCTTAGACAAAGAACAAGTAGAAGATTCAAGCACCTCAGTCTAGCAACAAGAAGGTGACCCATGGTTCTAGCCCCAAGACACCAAGAGCGAACTCAGGGGAAACCAAGAAGGTCAGGTGGGCCGAACAGTATGACCACCAACAACTGACTCACCTAGCTCAGTACAGTTCGTACTACTATGAGCCAAGAGTCAAAAGCCCTAAAGTTCAGAAGAAGAAGAAAGTTGAACCTCAAAAGACTAAGAAGTCAGTTACTCCAAGTTCAGTGGAGCAGATTACTAACAATAAGGGAAAGAATAAGTCTGAAGCCATCAGGTCTGTTAGACAAGTTTGGATCCTAAAGTCTAACCATTAAAGACCCAAGCTAAACCAAAAGGGTACCTGAATCTGTTTTTGTTTTGCAGGTGCTACAGGACCCTTGGATTGTCGACAATGGATACTCAAGACATATGACACATCAAAAAGCCTACTGACCGACTATGTTCAACAAGATGGAGCCAGAATTGAGTTCGGTGACAACTCCAAAGGCTACACAAGGGGATACGGCACATTGAAAATAGGAACTGCAATAGTTAGTTCCTAGAGTATCTTATGTTGAAGGACTTCAACATAATCTCCTTTATGTCAGTCAATTATGTGATAACTCCAATGAAGTGACTTTTGACGCAGGTTTTTGTGATGTTCTTGATAAATCTACAGGAAAAACTGTGTTATCAGGATCGCGGCGAAGAAATATATACTATGCTGAATGGAATATCGCCGAACCCGAGCTTGTCTGCTAGCACATACGAGGTCAGATGACAAAACAACATGGCTGTGGCACAGACGACTAAGTCATATGAACTTCAAAACAATGAACAAGCTAGCACGTGATGCTAAAGTCAGAGGACTGCCCAACGAAGTATTCAAGAGACATAAGAATTGTGAAGCATGTTTGAAGGGGAAGCAAACAAAGTCAAGCAATCCGCCCATTCCGTCACCTTCCACTGATGGAATCCTTCAACTGCTGTACATGGATTTATTTGGGCCAGTCAACCCAGTGACTATCAGAGGAAAGAAATATGATCTTGTAGTCATTGATGACTATTCACGATATACTTGGGTGATATTCATCACCAACAAATCTGACGTCAAAGTTGTGCTGCCGAAACTACTGAAGCGGCTGATCGTCGAGAAAGATTTCAAGATTCAAAGGATACACTCAGATCATGGAGCTAAGTTTCTGAACTTAATGGTGAAAGACTTCTGTGAAGCTGAAGGCATTGAACACGAAACCTCAGCGGCACGTACGCCTCAGCAGAACGGACTTGCTGAAAGGAAGAACAGAATGCTTAAAGAAGCAGCGAGGGCGTTGCTCGCGGATTCAGGTCTACCATTGAAGTTCTGGGCAGAGGCTGCTGACACAGCCTGCTATACTTAGAACCTGTCTCTACTGACTCAGATGCACATGAAGACGCCTTACGAACTATGGAAAGGGAACTCCTTCTATTTCACATTTGCATATTTTGGTTGTCCGTGCTTTATCGACAATAACGGAAAGGACCAGTTAAAGGTCTTTGATAGTAAGTCAGACCAAGGAGTTTTCTTAGGATACTCCAGGGTCAGCAAAGCTTTCAGGGTCTTTAACTACCGGACCCTTTGCGTGGAGGAAAACCCTCATGTTGTATTTGATGAATTTATTTCTGAGTTCAGGAAGTCAAACTCTCATCCAGAAGCTGAAGAGGTCAGGAGCAAGCTACAGGATCTAAGCTTAAAAGATAACACTAAAAGGATCCAGCATTGTTGGGATGATGATTCAGATGATGAAATTCAGAATCAACCAACAAGCAATGTAGTTGAGGAGATTGATTTACCAAACATGATCAATCCCAGGTAATTCAGGTCGATGAGGAAACCCATGTGGTACCTCAGACCTCTACTGAGAATAACAACTCAGGGAAAACTATCGATGTTCCTGAGCTAAATGCCCCTGAAGCTGGTGACTCAGTAGACCCAACCCTTGTTACTGAATTACTTCAAACACAGAACAGTACAACTGAAATTCCTAATAATCCTGCTGTTTGTGTTGAGCCAATTCCAGATGAAGTTGGTTAGATGCTCACTCTTCAGACCTTATAATTGGAGATCCCTCAGCTAATGTCAAGACAAGATCCAGATTCTGTCAAGGAGAAAGTTCTTTATACTCCTGTTTCTTGTCGACTGAAGAACCTCAGACAATAGAGGATGCGCTGAATGATGCTAATTGGATCACCGCCATGCAAGAAGAGCTGAATCAGTTCACGCGAAACGACGTATGGGAGCTTGTTGACAGACCTAGACATCAACACGTGATAGGAATGAAGTGGGTCTTCAAGAACAAGCGTGATGAAAACAAAGTCATTGTCAGGAATAAAGCTCGACTCGTTGCCAAAGGATATTGTCAATAGGAAGGAATAGAGTTTGATGAAACATTCTCCCCAGTCGCAAGATTGGAAGCTATTCGTCTATTCCTAGCTTATGCAACACATCAGCAGCTCACAGTCTATCAAATAGATGTGAAGTTAGCTTTCCTGAACGGCGTGCTGAAGGAAGAAGTCTATGTTGAACAACCGCCTGGCTTTCAGCAGGGACATCAGGTTTACAGACTTAAGAAAGCTTTGTATGGGTTAAAACAAGCACCCAGAGCTTGGTACGATACCCTCTCAGACTTTCTACTTCATAAAGGTTTAAAACCTATTATAACATCCAATCTAAGTCGTTCATATTTTAAAAACTGATTAATCTCAACCGCATGCTTTAAAACTGCCTCATATTTAAATCTGAATATATATACACATGTCATCTCTAACCTAAATCACATTTCCGCCATTCTCGAAGATTTGTACTCTTTGCAACTATTCCATACTTGAATTAGATTTCTCTCACATTTTAAGCACATAATCTTCGGTAAGATTTCTATAAACTAAATCTGCTCACTACCTTACTCTATTTTCAAGTGCTAACTTAATTTTTGCAGATCTCAGTTCATAAGATGGCGTTGATCGTTCCCAACAACGATGTTTTGATCCCGGAAGATATTGATGATATTATTTTAGGGAAGAGGGTTTTATTCGAACCCATTTTGTCCGTGAGGACATGTGGCGTGGAGTGTATGACTCCTATTTTCGACGCTCTAGAGAGATCGGGCCTCCTACCAATCCTTTCTCGTTCTCCGCGTCATCATCTCCCGTGCCAAGTCGTCGAGTTCTTTTTGAATTATCGGAAGGATGACGACTCGAATGATATCTCCTCCGTCATTTCGAGGCGTGAAGTCCGTCCCAATCAGTGGGAGGACAAGGCCACTCAGATGGATGTGGCAAGACGTCTGCGTGTCAACTTTGAACTGGTAGACGAAGGGACATCAATCGCCAGGTACAAGTAATCAGAGATCGATGAGTACCTGTGCCGATTCAGCGGTGAGAATAGCATCGTCTTCAAAGCTGCCTTCCTGAAGAGTCAGCTGCTCCCGTAGTACAGAGGGTTGACTTACATTGTCAACCATATATTAACGAGCTCAGCGGGATCGTACGATCAGCTATCCCGCATCGGCATCCAGATAATGATGGCGATAGTGGATGAGGCCCCCATCAACTGGAACGCCTTCTTCAGAGCTGAATTTAAAGCTCAATCTCAGAAGTTCATAGATTCTGAAGATGCATGAAGCTCATTCCGAAAGGAAAACTTCTTTATGGGACCAAGACGTCCATAATGATCGAGGATGACCTCCCCAACAAAGTTTCCTTCGCAGATGCGTATTACTTCGATCAAAAGCTGCTAAAGTTTCACAATGCAGCAGCAGCAGAAAAATCAATAGGGAAGGGACAGGCTCTTAAGCGTCCCCTGGAGATCACGCAGGATCCCCACCCTACTCAGCAGCATCAGCCGAAGAAGCAGAAGACGCTGAAGAAGCCAGCTTCAGTCGTACCTCCTCCTTCACCGATATCAGTTAAGGACTCAGGGTCTGGCAAGCATGATGTGACCCTGAAAGAAAAGGTGAAGCGAGTTCTCTTAGAGGAAATTCAGCCGGAGACCTATGCTGAAACTCAGACTGTTGAGATTTCCTCACTCCCGACTTCAGTCCTGAATGCTCAGATGAAATCAGCTGAAGAAGTTGCGGCTAAGATACCTGAGATCAGTACTCATGTTGATCTCGTCGATATCGCTGTCCGAGAAAGGGTGCTGATGCGCCTTAGATTTCTGGAATGGGATCAGTTGGATGAGGCCATCCGCGTAAAAACCATGTCCACCTTGATGGAGGAAGAACAACGCTTGAGAGAGGAGATTGGCTATGAAGAGCTATCTGACATAGCTTCTCTGGAGGATCTTAAGGTCGTGATGCTCATGATGCTCAGCGATAGATTACAAGGAGCTCAGCCTTCCTCCACTCAGCCTCTTCCTTCTCCTCCTCCATCTCCTCCTCATGATGGAACACCCAAGGATGCAGACCAGGGAGGATCTGCTGAGGGTAAAACTCCCGCGAATGATCAGCCACCACCTCCTCCAGTATCAGGCACAATCATCCAGACTCCGTCCTCGACTCAGCCTCAGTCAAAACGCAGATATCAGGCTGCTGAGATCAAAGACCTCACAACGGAGTCCATAAATAAGGTTATCAAGCGTCAGGCTCACAAGAACAGGAATCTTGCCGATGATGTGAACACTAAGTGGAGTAAGTTCCCTAAGGCTCAGATGAAGATGCTGAATAGCCTTACTACTAAAGTACATAGGATTAGCACCCCAACGTCCATCAATGCTGAAGAGATCCTCACTAAGGTACTTGAGGCACAGAAGACCGACCTGACTGCTCAAGTCCAGATTATACTGCAGTCGCAAGCCAAGCAATTCTCTGAAGAAGTGGCGGCTGCAACAGGCCGTGTCCAGAAGGCTATTGAGGAGCGATACAAATTCACTTCTGACAGTGTCTGTAAAGCACTGACCAACCAACACGCCTCCTGCTAGGAAATCAAGAAAGTTGCCTCTGATGCTGTAGAAGACTACCTCACCCGCTTTGACAAATCCAAAGATACTCTACTGAAAGCCATTAATCAAGAGCACGATCAAAGGTGGGATTCTTACACAGACGCGGCTACTGACATTGCCTCAGGCATGACTACAGTCAAGGCCTCAGTAGAAGCGTTATCGAACAAGGTTACTGCCCTGGCTACTCTTATTGATGATGCCAAAAAGGGGGAAAAGTCCAGATCTGCTCAACTCAGAGCCCTCCTTAAGGCAGAAGAACAACAGGGAGCAGAACCGAGTTTAACTCAGGGGGAAGGTCCTGTTGTGGAACCCACTAACACAGATGTAGCTGAGGTGGCCAAGTACTTGGAAAGCCTACCTACTGAAGGTTCGCCACCTCCAGCCAAGAAAGCAGATAAGGACAAGGGTAAGGCTCCAGCTGAACCCAGTCCGCCCATGGAAAAGAAGCTCAAGTTCAGGTCACGTGAAGAACATATCGCATTTGATAAAAAAAAGGCCAGAGAACTTGTTGAGCAGGATGCTAGGAAGAAGCCTACAGCGAAGAAGGGAATATAGATTCGATCTCCAGCGCCTACTCGCACAAGATCTATTATTCCCAGGCAATCCCCAGGCAATCCAGGGCTTCAACAGCTGCTAAATCCCAACAGTCGAAACCCGGACAGTCCAAATCTGAGAACCAAGGCACATCTGCATCCCAGTCAAAATATGCATCATCTGCTGACTCAGAAGATTAGCATGTGCCCTCGACGGTCCCCTCTAAGGAGCAAGAGCAAGAGATGAAAGAGATATGGGACGCATTTTAGCGAGCACTAGATCGAACATCTGAGGCCAAACAGATTAGAGAAGCTAGAGAAAGAATTCGTCTAGCTTATCTAGAGGCCCTCAGACTGAGGACAGAAAAGGAAGCAAGGGAGAGGATTCCGGAGAAAGATAGAATTATACCTACTTCGTCTAGGTACTTCAGGAGAAGGGAACCAGTCAGTGAAGTGAAAAGGATCATATTCAATAGAACTGACGACTGGGTACCTCTCAAGCTGAATCAACAATGGGAAAAGCTGAAGATGGACTTCATAAGCGAAGACTCTACTGATGCTGATGGATACTTCAAAGACTTCCTGACAGCTGTGAACCCATCCCTCCTTGCTGAGATTCAGACCACTGGATCAGTCTGGCAAAGCGCTTAAGGCTCCTTCATTCAGGATTCTTCCTCCTCCTATGACTTATCAAGATAATCTTTGCAAGAAGGAGATAGAGGAAGAAATCAAGGAAGCCATCATTAGCAAAGCGCTGAGGAAAGATGTTGAAGAAGACTTAGTAGAGATCAAGGCTCTGAGGAGCAGAGTATATTCAGGATATGGCCTTGAGCTTCCGGAGAAGAAGTCTGCTGACGTCCGCACTCGCATGCAACAGTTCAAGAAGAAGCCGAGCTGACCTCTCTCCTAGTTTAGCTTTTGCAGTGATAGCATGTCATATACTGTAAATTTTATTCATTTATGACATTTATCACTTTCAGTCTTGACAATTACTCATTGTCTTTATGGCTTTATTTATTTTTCAGCACAACTGATCACCTCAGTGATCAGATATCTCTCTATCTGACCCTATATGACTTGTATGCTTATTTGCCTTAGAATTATTCCCTGCTGATTATTTGTGTTTGCTCTGATCTTCTCTGATACTTTGCTAGTACTTAGGGGGAAGGGTTCTTTTATATGAAATAGGGGAAACTGTTTCTTAGGAAGAACTTGCGTTATAGGGACATTATTATTCAGATATTGAGAAGAGCTGAATTTACTTTGATGATTAGCTACTAAGAAGTATGATCTATTCTGAGCTCTAATTATTATTTTTTCTGTATCGGCCCTGATATCTTTCGAATGTGTTAACTTGCTTTCTTAACTCTGATACCTTTCAGTAGATTCTCTGATAATTTCAGCATGCTATAACTATTTCCATAGGATTGAAATCCATAAGTTCTGATACATTCAGTGTTCTAACTGTGTTAATTTAACATTGGTTCTGATACATTACTTAAGATAGCTCTGATAATCTTTTTACTTGTGATTGCTCCGATTCATTGTAATAGATCTTTACTCACTAGCATTAGCTTTTAACCCTAGCATATTTCTTGATAGAAGATGTAATAGGTTTTGGCATCATCAAATAGGGGGAAATTGTTGGGATGAAGTTTCAGTAGACAAATTTATAGATTTGAAGATCCCAAAACCCCTAGCTGATTGATGAACCTTAGGTTCTGTAATAGCTTAGTATGAATTCAGCTGTTAGGAACTCAATAGGCTAGAGTTCAGTAGAAGAACTTGCACTCAGCTGATGAACTCATGATCGAAGAAGTCAGTTGGTCAGCCGACCACCAACTAAATCTGCACAGGAATTTGTGCCCATGCACTTATACTCAGAAGAACGTCAGTAGGAAGTCACTTCAATTGAAGGTCCGAGAATTCAGAGGAAGTCAACCTTGATGTTTGACAAGTCTCACCTACCAATCTACCTCGACCAATAAGGAGCTAACAATGATTTATCTTTTCTGACAAAAGCAGCTCCCAGACTGAAAAAGAGGCGTATCTCTTCAGTACACCTACTCATCAACGCTCAAATTTAAGGAGCCGTTTTCCTTGTCATTTTAACACGTGACTAGACCCCTCTCCAACGGATCTATTCCCAATCGAAGACTATATAAGAGAAGAGTCTTCATGCAGAGACACAACCGGGAACCCAAGCAACCGACACACAAAACTCTTAACGCTCTCAATCGAAGAATCCAGTGAAGAACTAGCTTTCATAGAAGAACCATTTAGTTCATCACTTAGAGTTATCCTTGTTCCCCTTCTCTTATCTAAGCAAGCCTTATTGTAATATTCATAGCTTAGAAACCGCGAGGAAGTTCACATCCTTGTGAAACTGTTCTTATTGTAAGAACTTCCTCTTAGTTGGAGAAGCGTCAAACTCTTTAAGTTTGAAATCCCTGTAAAAGTCACTACGACTATAAGTAGAGAATCTGTCCTCCGAACATATCGTTGGGTGATGATTCAATCCTCAGCATGATCATACTTGTGGGAAATGACTTTATCTTCTATACTGGATCACGCTCAGTAGCCTCGTGCTCTGAACCTGTTGAGAAGATTTGAAGATCCCAAAACCCTATCGATTGGTGAACCATTCCTTTGTATTCGTATTTGTCTCTGAGGTTTCAGACTCAGTAGACACTCTGCTCTGGTCAAGGCGCTCAGTAGCTCATCAGCCTCAGCACCAGTGCAGAAGACTCAGTGATACTGGACTCAGCAGGAGCACTATACTGAGAGAGTCAGTTGAACTAAACTCAGCAGGAGAAGTTCAATGGACTCAGAGCTGATCATCAGTAGACTTATTTCAGCAGTCTATCTACTGAATACAAGGTCAGACTCATCAACGGCAGATAGTCTTCAGGACTGTCAGAATCTTTTGAAAGACAATCAGCATTGTCATGTACGAGGAAGAGAGAAGTCAGCTTCAGTCTGTCTCGAAGTTTGTGCTGTCTCAACCACTCCATCCACCTCAACGAATGACAATCATACACGTGTCTTCTCGCCTGCTAAAGCTGCAGTCAACCTTTTACCTAAAAAGGTGGAAAAGTACACTGTTACCTACACCAAAAGAGCCGTTTGCTACCAAAAAGAGAGAGAGAGAAGAAGATCGTCTCCAACGGATCTATTTTTAATCTCTGCTCTATAAATAGAGGGATCATTCAAGATTTGGAGAGAATGCGTGCACCTAGAACACGAGAGAGCATTCAAACGAGCGAAATTAACGACTAAGTCTTCCGCAAGAATCAACCGATTTATCTCCGGCGAAAGACTACATCCAGCACAAAAGGAACCAAGCTGAACCGACATAAGCTTCTAGTATCCAAGCGACTGACACGAACCTATAGCTAAACCCTCAGCTGTTCGTCGCTCTAGATAGCTACATTCTCGTTCCTTATCCCTCTAACCCTAAGCTCACTTGTTATATCCATAGCTTAGACGAAGGAGTTCACATTTGAACCCAATCCTTATTGTATAAGGACTCCTTCACCTGTTGGAGAAGTTTGTCGAAACACTTTAAGTTTGATAGTGTTGTAAGCGAGACTTGGATCGAGTATAAAAACCAAGACGCGGCTTTGCCCAGTGTGCAAGCCGGCGAGACTAACTTCGGGATAATAAATAGCCTCCCGATCATTCGGGACAGTGGACGTAGGATACGAGCGATATCCGAACCACTTTAAAAATCCTGTGTCTCTTCTTGCTTTCTTAATGTTGCATTGATTTTACTATTCATACTAAACATCATATTTAAAATCAATCAAGCTGTCTCGAAGCTCTCGAACTTTTAAATCTACTTGAACCGAGACTTAAAACGTTTTCTCACAAAAACTGATTTGGGCCTACACTATTCCGCGCACCGAACTCTTACCGTAGATACCGATTCGACCTAGTCGGTTAGCGAGATCTCGGGTGAGTCGATACTCTTAGCCTTTAACTCGATTGAGAACAATTGTCCGGTCTCTCGAACCCTTTTGATCGAGACACCATCCTGAATAGGACTGTTCGAGTTCGAAGTTGAGAAATCGAATCAGGTGTATTCACCCCCCCTCTACACCTGACCGTACTCTCGGGACCAACAATATCACTGAGAACTTGCTCAGTATAAGCTTCAAGTTTGTATTTGTCTTGAGAACAGATCACTGAGACTTGCTCAGTATAAATATAACAAGTATCCTGTTTTGGTCAGGACAGTGGACGTAGGACCTAGTGTGTCCGAACCACTTTAAAAATCTGTTGTGTTGATTTACTGTTTTCTTTAACTGATCATACTGCATTAAAACTTTATTTCATCAAACTCAACATAAAACCAGTTTTCCAACCGAGACATTTAATAGGGCCTACACTTCCACACACAACTCTGATACTGAACGACTGTTCGACTGACTCAAGTCAATAGAGCTGAACTCAGTAGAAGAACTTCTTGCCCACGCGATCTGAAAGCATATTTGGCTATCTGACTCAGTTCAGTAGCAAACTCAGCTAGAGATGACTTTCGCGTTTGAGAAACGAATTTGTATTCAGGTATATTCAACCCCCCCCCCACACACACACTTGAACCACGTCTCAGGACCAACAATTACTTTATCGAGGTTTAACTGTAATTAAAAAAAAAGGAAAGAAAACTTAACTGAATGACTTTAAAATTTTAAACACCACTAGTGCAATATGTTTGGTTTGATTTATTTCCTCAACACACACAATACTTTTCATATTTGAGTGGGTAAAAAATTACAGAAGGAACCAAAATGAGACAACTTAAGAAGCGAAAATTCATTAGAGTTTCGGAAAGTTAAAACACAATATTTATTGATTCACAGATATTCAATTTTTTGAAAGAAAAAAAAAATAGAATCAAACATAAAAAACACGAAATTAGTACTTTCATATGCCTTATAGTCAGAAATCCGAATAGAGTGTTCATAAACTGAATATTTCAATAGATTTCGATTTCTTTCTTCAAAATAAAGATTCAAGAAATTCTCTCTACCATTTTTTATGTCAAGAACCAAATCTTGAGTAGAGAGAAATGAGAGAGATGATTGCTAAATAAAAGCAAGTAAAAAAGATTTAAAAATAGTATGCGACAAAATGAAGAAAATATATTATCACAAAATCACTCTCTTTTTATACCAATATTACAGTATCTTTTTTCTAAATAAGAAAAGGAAAATTAAACGGCAATCTTCGGTCTTCTTTGGTAGCCTTGCCTCCTCTCTCTCATGTTGGTGATGGTTGTTCTGGTGAGCAGGAGGATTTACTATTTGGATACAGTTGATCCTATACGAAGGCCTGAAGACAATAAAATGAACTATTTACTCTCTTTAAACTTCAATCAGATTCAGCATCTTATCTCATGGAATATGTTTTAAGTTATCTCTTCTAGTGTATTAAAATCTTCCTTTACGTAGTCTCTTAGCATATAAACTTTAGGCTTGGTCATGAAATTGTTGCTTACTCATCCTTATAGTGATTAGTTAAATTAGATACTTGAGAGTATCAATAAACTGTTAATCTACCTGTACATATTGATTTCCTACTTACATCTCAGTTATTTGTATTGCTAAACTTCATCATGAAGAAGTACCTGTATCGATTTAATTTGTATTCACAAACTGATAGTTATGTTACATTACCTCACATACTATTCTTTAGTTGAAATATACTCCATTACTCCCTATTGATGTTGGTTAAGTTTTTGCTGGTTCACTAGTTAATGTAAATTACAAACTTCAAAATCTAAGTTTTGTGATCAGTATCAGATTTCTTATACATCTTATATTTTACTATTTTATGATACTTGTATCTTAGTAGAGATTTTTGCTTAACATTCAATAATTTATAGCTAATAAATGTTTAATCCCTCCCATTTTGGGTTGTTATAATGTGCAACTATAAAACTGTGGATTATATATGCTAATCTCTTCATAACCTTTACATTAATTGGTTTCATAACCTATAGAACTATTTTGTTTATTAGTAAATCCATCGTCCTAAATTGCTTCTTATAACAATATTTTAAGGTCTTAATCTCTTATGGTTTACTTTTATACTCTTTTATCATCAGTGTTGGTTATTCCGTTTCATTTATAGAGATTGTTTGTTTATCCGTTCTTACTCTCCTTAACAACTTGCTCTGCAGATGCTTCTTCTTTTGCGTGTTTAGTCTACACATACCAGCTTGATCTTTGAAGAATTTAGGTCCTCATTATCTCCTATTTGGTTTTATCGTTTCGATTTGTTATTCTTTTAATCGTATTTTTTTATATTATTACTACTATTGTATTTTAGACGTCGTTTAAATCTTGCAGGATAATACCCGTCATTGGTTTTGCCCTATGCGGAAGTGCTGGTTTAACCCTATGCATTGGGAGTTCAATACTTAACACTTGACAATTCACACCGTGACATAACTCGTGGATCGCTAATTCTCTCGAACCAAACCACGTATTGGACCCTTACTTTATGGAAATTAATAAACGAACACGTAGTTTTCCGCATCAGCATGACTTATTAATTAAAATGGTAAACTATATTGTTAGTCCCGAGAGCACGTTCAGGTGTAGAGGAGGGGGGGGGGGTGAATACACCTGAAACCGATTTCTCAACTTGAAACACGAACAGTCCTATTCAGGATGGTGTCGTGCTTGAATGAATTCGGCGGACCAGGGCAGTACTTTCGAATCGTGTTAGGCAAAGAGATACCGACTCTACTGCGAGACACGCTAGCGATTGAGTCAGAATTCAATATCTTAAGTTGGAGTTCAGTGGTGCGGAAATGTGTAGGCCCAAAATAGTTGAGTGGAAAACGTTTTATTAAAACAGTTTCAGTTCAGAAGAATAAGCAGTTAAGATCGCTGAAACTTAGTTGAATGATTTTAAAGGATAATTTTCAGTATGAACAGTTAAAATCAATGCAACAGTAAATAAGAGAACAAGCGAGAGACACGAGAGATTTTTAAAGTGGTTCGGATACACGGGATCCTACGTCCACCTGCCCCGAACGATCGGGAGGCTATTTATTATCCTGAGTTAGTCTCGGTCGGCTTGTACACGGGGACAAAGCCGCGTCTTGAAATTTATACTGAGCAAGTCTCAGTTTACAAAGGTATCAAACTGAAGCGTTTGACTAACTTTCCAACTATGAAGGAGTCCTTTTACAATGAGGATTAGGTTCAAGGATGAACTCCTTCGTCTAAGCTATGGATATAATCGGTTGAGCTTAGGGTTAGAGGGATAGGGAACAAGAGTGTTGCTTCTAGAACGACGAACAACTGAGTTAAGCTTTAAGTTCGTGTAACGTCGTTTGGATACTAGAGGCTTTGTATGGTTCCCTAAGAGCTAGATTGTAGTCTTTCGCCGGAGAAGTGTTCTTCGAGTTCTTGCGGAAGACTTAGGGCTTTTTGGTTTTGCTCGTTTAAATGCTCGTGTGTTCGTTCTCTTGCTTGTATGCGTTCTCGTGTTTTTTTTTGTGTGTATTCTTCAAATCTTGAATCATCCCTCTATTTATAGAGAAGAGATTAGGAAAGATCCGTTGGAGACGATGATCCCTTTATCTCACTCTTTTGGTAGCTAACGGCTCTTTTTGAAATATGGTGACGGTGTCCTTTCCCTCTTTTTCTGGAAGGTTGTTGACTTGCAGCTTTAGTATGTATAGGACAGGTGTCTGCTTGTCATTCGTCGAGGTTTACAAAGCAGTTGAGATAGAACAAACTTCGAGGCATACTGAAGTTGACTTCTCTCTTCCTCGTATTTGACTATGCTGATTGTCATTCAAAAGATCTGACAGTTCAGAAGAATGTCTGGTCATTGCTGAGTCTGATCTTCGATTCAGTAGCAAATATGCTGCTGAAGATCAGCTCTGAGTACAGTGAACTACTCTGGCGAGTTCGGTTCTGCGACTCCATTAAGTATCTTGTCTCTGCTAAGTCCAGTATTTACTGAGTCTTCTACATCTGGTGTTGAGGCTGATAATCTACTGAACGCCTGAACCAGAGCAAAGTGTCTACTGAGTCTGAACCCTCAGAGACAAAAACAATTACAACGAAATGGTTCACTAATCAAGATAGGGTTTTGGGATCTTCAAATCTTCATAGATTCACTCAGAGCATAAACTGCGGCGCGTATCGTACGGAAGATAGAATCATTTCCCACTAAGTATTACAGTGCCGAGGATAGAATCATCACCCAACAATTTCCCCCTATTTGATGATGCCAAAACCTAACACCATCTATGCTAACTAACACTAAACTACTCAGAAACAGAGCTCCTTTCAATTTTACAAGTAGGTTCAGCAGTTGTTCTTCAAGTTTTAGACTGCGAAGGGAGCGGGAGCGGGGAGTCGAGAATATAGAGACTAAGCATATCCCTTTCTTAAACATTTCCCTTATTACCAAGGAAGCAATTTCCCTTTATATCACAATAACTAGTCTATCGGAATCTCGGCGGCTACGACAAAGAATATACACAATGAGTGTGTGAGTCAGTAATCACTTCAGTGATTCTGAGTGTTAAGTATAAACAAAACATGGCTTATATAGACAATAAGATATTGTCGAAGCCAAAAGAGAGATATATATATAATGTGAGAAAGTTTAGTACATTACATCTCTTTCTAAGCTAGGAAAGTTAAAGAAGAATCTAAGATCTAGGAGCGCTTGTACTGCTCGATCCTATCCTTGAAATCTTGCGATTGAGTCTTGGGAAGGGGCAGTCCATACATCCTGTAGGTAAACTTCCTCAGCTTCAGAAATTCAGCAAAGTCTGCTGGCTCGTCTTCTTCGAGAGATCTGGCTCTGGCAGCATCCTTTACTTATTTTTCAATCACACCATAGTGAATAGAATCATCAAGTCTTCTCGGTGGTGGCAGAATTATGGGTTCAGGGACTCGGACTTCAATATTCTCTTTCACAGCATTCTGCATGTAGACATACAAGTCAGGTCCAGTCCTCATCATCCATTCAACATAGGCATCAGCCTTTGCCTTGTCGACCGAGAATCTCCGGGAAATAATTCCTCTTGATGAACTCTATCTTCGGTGACTCCCATCTCACGAGTGTGCGGTGGCATCCCCTCATCGGTCCTTGGCCATCTATGTATCTTCGGATCCGTTGGTTTCTGAACTTCCTATATACGTATGGAATGTCGGCTTTGGAAGGAACCTTCGATCGGCTTCTTGTTCGGTTCGGACTCTGAGTGCTTTTAAGTTACGCCATATGTATTCTCTCTCTGCCAGCTTCAATCTGTCTCGCCTCTTCTCCTCTGTATAGGTACCGATCCATCTGAGCAAAGATGGCTTCTATCTCAGCATCCAGTTCTTTTGAAGTTGTGTAGGAGGGCTTGTGAGGCGACTGATCTTCTGAGTCAGCAGGGGTACTTGATTTTTCTTTGGACGTACCCTGCTTCTCAGTGTCCTTCTGCTGTTGTTGCTGCTCCCTATCATCATCATCTTGAAGTATCAGCTTTCTGGGAGGCAACCTAGTCATTGTTGACTTCTTTCCGCCGCGAGCTGGGGCCTTTGTCTTTCCTTTTACAATTTTCGCTTTAGGATTGTTGGCTGCTTCAGCTTCGGCTATCTCCCTAGCCAACCTTTCATCGGCTGCTATCTGAGCCTCCTCCTCCTTACTGATATACCTCTTAGTCTTCTTGGAGGGAGGGGTGGGGAGTTTTAAGATCTTCTTACCTTTTCCTTCAACTGGAAGTGGGAGAGGTGCCTCTTCCTCTTCAGAATCCTCCTCCTCAGCATACTCAGCAACCTCTTTGATTATGTTTAGAGGAGTTTGGGTTGCCTGAGTTGCTTGTTCCCTGGATCCTGAGCCACTTGGGCCAGTCCCTGCTGAGATTCCAGCTGAGACGCCTTGGGCCTCACCAGTCGGTTCAGTAGGAGCAGTTGTCTGAACTGAGCTTGCTCCTTCTACTGATCTTATCTTCTTCGAAGACTTCAGTACCTGCTCCTTGGTCTTTTGAGCTTTCTCTTCCCCCTTAGATTTATCCTCCTGGGATTTCTTAGGTACAGTTGTTTGGGACTTCTTTTCCCCCTTTTTGGCATCAGCAATTCCAACCGGGTTAGGGGCTAGTACCTTGGTGTTCAGGCTTTTGTACGAGGCTGACAACTCATTAAGTCTGGAGTGGATTTTAGTCAGCGCCTCGTGCAGCTCATTCTTCTCAGTAATCAGTTCATCCTTGTATAATTTGTGAGAATGGTCAGTTGCGGCCTTGAACTCGTTCAGCTTGGCCTCAACCTTATCTTCCAAGGCCGTCTGGATAGAGTTGAGTCTGAGCTCATGGGCCTGGGATATGGTTGTGACAGATTCAGTATGAGAGTTTTCGGTGGCCTTGAATTTGTCAAATAGTTGATTCTGGCCTTCCTGAATCTGTCTTAGCTTAACCTCGAATTCAGTTCTCTGCTTAGCCAGCGCTTCAGATATAATGATGATGTCACTGAGATCCTCAGCCCCTGAATCTCTGCGCTAGTGGCTTGGGCAGTCTCTTTCCACACTTTGTGGACTGCTTTGGCAAGGGCGCGGTTCTGTGTCCCTTGGCTTCTAAGAGCCTTCGCCATTACCTTGGATCGTCGGCCTTTGGGGCTGAGCGCTACTTCGAACTTAGATTCAAGCAAGAGTTGTTCAGAAGTACCAGCCGCCGACTTCTCAGGAGCAAGGATTGTGAGAGGAAGGTCAGTCTGAGTAGAGGTATCCTTGTCCTGGTGAGTTCCCTCATCAGGCTTCTCAGGGCCTGAATCACGGGGTGGGTCTTGACCATCAGGGTCAGACCCATCTGAAGGAGCCGAGCCGCCGACTGGCGACGGTCATTCAGCAGGGCCAGCATTGCTGCCCTTAGGTGCTCCAGAGTGCCAAGGTCAGCAGGCTGTGAGTAGCCTATCTGCCGCCTTATGATCAGCTCCTCTTCATGCAGTTGCTCGCAGGTGTAGTGAAGAATGAGGCGTAGCTGATTGGGCCACTCCTGGAACCTTAGATGCATATGGAGTCTGGCCAGTTTGGCAATAGTCACCGGATCGGGGTATCCGAAATCTCCGGTATATGCTCGGTAATATCCGGAATGCTTGAGATAGGATAGCTGAAGCTTCCATTCAGACGAATTCTGTTTAGACGCCGTCTCCGAATCTTCAATGTCTATCGGAGACGTGCGTTTCTCGGCCAAGGCGTGGCGGCGAGTGGTGGAATGTCAAGGGGGCTGCCCGGGGTTTCGGGTCACCACTGCGGGCCGCTTCGGTTGGAACCCCTTGGTCCACTTCTCCTGCTGTTCGGTGGAGACGGCCCTCTCCGCCGACTCGGTCTTTTCGAGGACTACGACTCATCAACCAGTTGCATTGGTTGTCGAGTGCATTCGGCCCGATGGCCTCTAGGACTTCGGCAATGGCCTCCGTGCGCCTCTATTTCAGTAGGCACGACGGGAATAGATTTCCTCAGTCGCTTCGCTGGTGCCTTAGGAATTTTGCTTTGAGGAGACCGCTTCTTAGTTGGCGTGGTCTTCTGAGGCGTCGTCTGCTGAGCTGAGGGCCCTGTCCCTATCTGCCGAAGGGCACGCTCGCCCTTTGTTTTGGAACCCGACCTTCTTCACGTTAAAATAAGCCTTGTCGTTGTATGTGATTTGGTCATCTCACGAAGTCCTCAATCATTGCGCAGACTTCGGACCATACGAAGCTTGCCTTTCGCGCTCGGCCCGTAGGAGGCTTTGTCAAATTTCGCGACTGGACCATGAATTCACGGAGAAAGAATTCGGTCCAGTTGATCTTGACTTGGTCATAAATTGCCATCATCAGCTGTTTCTTGGGCCTCGAGACTTGGTCGAATGAGCCAGCTTGGCTCGTCAGCAGCTGCGTAACAATGTACGCTAGAGCGCGGTATTGAGGCAACATTACGTTCTTAGGGAAGGCGGCTCTAAACGCGGTGGGCTTCCCGCGAGAATATCGATAGGTAGTCGTCCACCATATCATCGTTGTACCCAGCGGTGCGACACCTTCAGACGGTAGGTTGAAGCTTATCCTCGAGCTTCTTTAAGCGACATCCGCTTTATCTCGCAAGCGGCTTCGCCGATTATATGGACATTGAATCTCCCAATGGCGTCGCCGGCCCTGCGAGTCGGAGTTTAGGTAGATCTCGGCAACTTGTCGGGAAGGAAGAACGTCGGCTTCTTGGAGAGAAATCCCTCCAGTCCGGATGCCCGAAGAGCGTCGAAGATCTCTTCCATGTAGTCCAGATCACACGCACCGAACTCCATGACTGGTTCGCACCAGACACGGTCTTTTTCAAGAATCTCCTTCATGTTTGAGGGAGCGGTTGCGAGACGTTTAAACTCGCCATTATATCTGTCACAAGAAGAATTTATCGGTATCGAGTTTGATAAAGCAGTTAGTATATCGATCTTTGAAAAAGAAAGGTTATCGTGACGGATCTAATAATCATACCCAATGAAAAGCGGCGTTTTAAGAAATATGCAAGTAGGGTTTGCTAGAAAGATCTCGAGATTTTTCGGAGTAAAGTATGCTAATGGCGGTTTCTAAGATATGATCGAAAATATATATCTATGTGAAGATGAACGAGTTATCGATCAATGGGCTGAGTTTAAACTTGCTTTATGAGATGAACGGTCAAGATTAAATAGTATATTATAGGTAATGATCACAAAGCCGCCTAAGTCAAAAGCCAGTTGTAACTTGTCTAAGTAGTAACTATGATACGACATGCATTAAATGTGTGGCAGAGTTCAGCATACTTATGCATGGAATGTCGTGCATTAAATGTAAGTCGTTAATATTAAATGACAATCCTTATCTGAATCATCATCCCAACAAAGCTGGATCTTTTCGACTTTGTCTTTTAGGCTTAGATCATGTAGCTGCTTACTGATGTCCTCAGATTCAGAATTATAGTTATTGCTCCTGTCTTCAGTAGCAAACTCATTAAAAATAACATGAGGACTTTCCTCCACGCAAAGGGTTCGATAGTTGAATACTCTGAAAGCTTTGCTGACCCAAGAGTATCCTAAGAATACTCCCTGATCTGACTTGCTATCAAAAGTTTTCAGCTGATCTTTCCCATTATTGTGGATAAAGCACGAGCACTGATGAGTCAATTTCGTACCTAATTATTAATGTCCAGAAAGGTCTCTTAACTGTGCAGGTGAGACGTATTTGTTGGCAGTTATGCAGAAAAGGAGCTGATTTGGCACGACAAGTGGAGATGAGGTGGCGACGTGAATTACAGCTGGAATGAGGATATTTTGAGCGGTTTTGGTCGAAGGAAGAAAGAAGGAAAGAAAAGGATCAAGAAAGGAAAGAGAGAGGAAGGAAAGAAGAAGATAAAGAAGGATTAGATATTTCCATATCTATCAAAATCCTTTCCTTATCCAAGAAGAAACCCTAGATATGATCTAGGGTATTATAAAAGGAGGATTGAAGCACGAAAATCAGAGCCTTTCACCATCAAAAACACGCCGTGCATACCTTTCCACCATCGAAGACTCATCGCTTTCCGATCCGAGCCAACTTGCTTGCCGAATCGTCGAGCCACCGCCGAAGCCAAATACCGACCGCCGCCGAGAAGAACTCAACAATCAAACTTACCGATCCACTTCATACAGCAGTAGTTTAAGATGATGAAACAAACACTTATATTTCAGTTTTTCTTATGTTCGAACATTAGTTAATTTCGTTTCATGCTTTTCGTTTGTTTCGAGAGATCGAGGACTATCGGGACTCTTAATCTAGTTTCTAGTTGTGTTTAAATTCGGTTTGTGTTTAGTTTAAAATTGGTTTGTGTTCGTTTTCAGTTCTTAGTTAGTTAAATTTACTTTAATTTAGTTTTTGTGCATGCTAGGGTTAAGGGTACAAATGATGCATGTTCTGTTTCGCAGGGTGTCTTATCTGTGCAGTCAGGACATGTTCATGAGTAGCTAAATTTCTAGTGGTCCGGCAGGATGTAAACACACACGTGAATAGTACATGAGGCTTAGGTTCTTATAATTAATCAAAGGGTTTCGGGTTAATTCTGAATTATTTAATCTAGTTAGTAATTTAGGCTTGATCACCCTAGGTTATTCAGTCTGTAGCTAACTTAGTACTTCCATCGTTTCTCGTGGAACAAGGCTAGGTAAGTAGCGCAATTATTCGAAAGAGTAGTTGGATTAAACCGGTAGGAGACTATTAGATGCCCAACATACGAGTAGGCTCTTATACTAGGCTCCCTTAGTTCGATAAAGGTGTTTAGCTATTAAATCTATTGATTGCCCAACAACGTAGGTTGTAGCTAAATTAGGGAAGTAGCTGTTTCGATGCCTAACATGGCGGTTACCGATTAAGTAAGTGGGAGTAAGGATTACGCAGTTTAAGTTACGGTAGTCTATAACTAGTTGATTCTTAAGATTAATTCATTTTATGTGCCAAGGATTGGAAATACGTGTGTGTGAATATTCTGCTGGACCCATCTCTTATCTGCCTAGTTTAAACAGTTTTATCTCAGTTCTTAGTTTTTATATTTAATTCAGTTTTTACAAGTTCTTAGTTTAGAATAAAACCCAAAACTTGCGTGGTTGCTAACCAAAACCAAGATAAGTAGAAAAATAATATGTCCAGTCCTCCGTTCCTGTGTTCGATACCTTGTGAACTATGCGATATAATTCTCACGTTTTTGCCGGATTATTTGGTGCAATACAGTGATCACCAAGCACCCAAAAATATGGAAATAGGATAGAGAAGGTTTCCTGCCGTTCCATAGTTCATATGGTGTTCTCTTATGTTGCTTTGTCAGTAGAGATCGGTTCTGAGTGTAACAAGCGTATCGGTGGCTTACGCCTGAATTTGGTGGGAGTATGCGAGTCCGCAAGTAGAGTTCTAGGCTGCTTCTTTGAGAGTTATGTTCTTAGTTCGGCAACTCCCATTTCTTTGGGGTGTGCGTGCAGCCGATGTCTCATGCTCTATTCCTTCTGCTTTGCAGAACTCCTCCATCATAGAATTAAGGAACTCAGTTCCTCTGTCAAAATGGATTTTGACAATTTTGGTGTTCTTTTCGACATTGAGCCTTTTCAGAAGCCTTGGTAACTCTGTTTTGACGTCAGACTTGTTGGCAATGAATATGACCCAAGTATAGAGCGAGTAGTCATTGATGACCACTAAAGCGTATTTCTTGCCTACGATCGTCCTTTGGAGAGGCTGGACCGAACAAATCCGTATGTAGCGGTGAAGGATTCCATCGGTGGAAGGAGATGGAACGGGTGGATTTTGATTCCTTGTTTGCTTTCCCTTCAGACATGCTTCACACTGAGTGTCTTTGCTGAACACTTCATTTGGCAGTCCTCTTGCTAGAGTGTTTCTTGCTAGTTTGTTGAGCGTCTTGATGTTGAGATGGTTGAGTCTTCTATGCCACAGCCACCCCGTTCGGTTGTCGTTCTTCACTAACAAACAAGCTTCGGGTTCGGTGAGTTCCGGTCGGCCACCACATAGATATTCTTCTTGCGCGAACACGATAACACTTGTTTTCCCCAGTGGATTTATCAATGACATCACGAGAAATCGGCGTCAAATATCACTCTATTCGAGTTATCACAAAATTGACTAACGAGAGAGAAGGTTATCCTTGAAGTCCTTCAACATATGATACTCTGGAAGGCGTGGCGGTTCAACGCCGAGTGTTCGAATCCTCTTGTGTAGCCTTTAGCGTTGTCTCCAAACTTCGATTCGGGTCCTTCTTGATTTGTATAATTCTTTAGTAGGTTCCTTTGGTACGTCATGTGTCTTGAGCATCCACTTGTCCACATACCAAGGATCTTTGTGCACCCGCAAAACGAGAATTATATTCGGGTACCCTTTATTTTGATTTTGGGCCCTTAGATGTTAGTTTTAGTAACCCATATTTGTCTTACGACCCCGGTGGTCTCGGACAAATTATTTCCACTTGAGTCAGCGTATTTGACCCATTGGGCTGAGTCGATCTCCGACTTCTTAGGCTTTTCTACGGTTCAAGAGTCCGGATCTTCGAGTTAGTGGATCGCCGACCTTTGCCTTTTGTGCGATTTTCTTCTTCTTCGACTCTTGGATCCTTTTCGACTATAGGATCATAATAGTATGACCCATGCCGAGCGGGATGTGTCGGTGAGGAGGTCATACATCTTGATCGCCCACTTTGGCTTCTTTGGTTCCCCCCTTGGGCCGCCGGGGTGTTTTGGTGCTTCGATCTTTTGGCTAGAATGCTGATGTGTAGGATGAGGTGCCTTCATCTTTTGTTTGTTCTTGGCTAGAGGGTTCGGTATGTTAGCATTGATTGTCTCCCCTCGAACAAACCTATCGGCAAGTCGCACCACGAGTGTACGGGGGCGGATGAGGAAGCACCACGGTGAAACCAAGTCCTTCCTTGCGGTGCTTGGGCTTGTTGCTTGATAGCGTAGCCTCCGGCTTCTTTTCGGCGCCCATGTACCACTCGGTCATCGAGGTTCCTCCGGGACATCATCACTTTTCTTCAATGTGTCATGCTCGGTCGAATTCACGATAGTTGTTGCTTGATGGAGCTCGGTTCGAGTGTCTTTACGAGTTAAGTCCTTGGTCAGAACTAAGATCTGATCTTCTTGATCTTCGAGACTTGGCCATCGAGAGTTTATCTTCTCCCTGAGTCTCAACACAAGTCCTTCGGGAATCGGTGACAACCCGACTCTCTGAGAAAGTCTACGATTCTCCACTTTCGGGGGTATCCGAACTCCCGAAGAGTCTTCTTGCGAGCTGCGGCACTCATCCGAATCGTTCGTCCAGAAGTTCTTCATATGTTTATGCGACGTCCAGTTTCTCGTCGCTCCCGACAAAGCTGGTGTCGTGTGTGCAGTGTGAAGGAGAGTTAAATAGTTCATGAGAGTTTACCTCATCCTCTTCTCCTGCCATTAAACTTTTTTCAGCAGTTTCTTAAGTTTCAAGCTCTAGGGCCATGAAAGCTGCTTCATCATCGGATGAATCCATGAAGGAGTTGACTTCTTCTGAGTCGTCTGAGAGTTCACCAGCTATGTATGCTTGTCTCTTCTTGGTGAATTTCTCTCTCCTTGCTTTTCGTGCTGCTCGTTTAGCACTACTGAGCTCAGGACAGTCATACTGATAGTGTCCTGGCTTCTTGCAATTGTAGCAAGCAATGACTCTTTCTTCTTTGCTTTCTCTGTCTTTTGAAGGAGCTGAGTCATCCCTCTTTCTGCATTCAGAAGTATGCGAGTCAGGAGTGCGTTTAGGCGTGTATTCAGACTTACCTTTCGATTCTCGATAGGCTTTAGTCACTTTTCTGCGCCGCTCCTTTTCCTTCTGATATTTTACGGCAAGCAGTGCGTACTTCTGAGCGAGACTTCCTTCTTGTATGTCGTTGAGTGAAGGTTTAGTCTTACTCCACGCAGGAGACGCTGTGCTGACTGATGCTTTGAAGGCATGGTCAATTTTGGTGTCAGCTTCAGCTCGCTGCATTCGTTGAGGTCTGTCAAACTCGAATTCCTCTACTTGAAGTTATGAAAAGATATGGTCAGGAGTAACAATATCTAAGTCAGAATGTCGTAATAATGTAGCAAAAAGAGTCCAATAACCGTCTGGCAGTGCCCTCAGTATTTTGAGATTCATTTCTCGGTTGGAGAATGTCTTTCCCAGCCCGTTGATAGAGTTCATCAGATTCGTGAATCTGACGCTGAGATCTTCTATGGTGTCTCCGGGCATGAGAGACAAACTCTCCAGCTTTTGGAGTTCCAGCTCAAGTTTGTTGGCTTTGATCTTCTGAGTCCCCCGACTCAGTAGCGCTAGAGCATCCCAGAGTTCCTTAGCAGTCTTGCATTCCTGAACCCTGCCGAGATAAGAATCACTTAAGGTGGTTAGTATGGCATTCCTGGCGACTAGATCTAAGTTATGAAGTTTCTTCTCCTCAGGGGTGAAGAGACTTCTGTCCTTGGGAATCTTCTTTTAGGTCACTATTCCTCCTCCAGCTGTTTGATCCTGAGTTACGACACTATCTATCATAGGAACGATAGGTCCTTCCTCAAGTACTTCGGTCATGTTGTCGTGAAGGGAGGTCGATGAGCCTCCATTCTGACCCACCATACACCATAGTTCTCTACTGAGAACATGTGCACCATCCTTATACCTGACATATCATGATGAATAATGATATGAGTGTAGAATGATATGCAGTGAAAACGTTTTTTCGGATCCTTTCAAGTAGACCAGTTTCAAGATAACAAAAGTCTTATAGAACTCCTGCTATGATACCAATTGTTGGTCCCGAGAGCACGTTCATGTGTAGAGGGGGGGGGTGAATACACACCGGCGATTTCTCAACTTGAAACACGAATAGTCCTATTCGGGGATGGTGTCGTCTTGAATGAATTCGAGCAAACAGGGCACGGTGTTCGAATCATGTTAAGCAAAGAGATGCCGACTCTGCGAGACTTGCTAGCGGCGAGTCGAATTCGGTATCTTCGGTTGGAGTTCGGTGGTGCGGAAATGTGCGAGGCCCAAAAACGGTTGAATGGAAAGCGTTTTATCAAAAGCGAGTTTGATTCGGAAGAATAAGCGATTAAGATTGCTTGAAACTTAGTTGAATGATTTTAAAGGATAATTTTCGGTATGAACGGTTAAAATCAATGCAGCGATAAATAAGAGAACAAGCGAGAGACACGAGAGATTTTTAAAGTGGTTCGGATACACGGGGATCCTACGTCCGTTGTTAGAAAGATCGGGGAGGCTATTTATTATGCTTGAGTTAGTCTCGGTCGGCTTGTACACGGGACAAAGCCGCGTCTTGAAATTTATGCGAGCAAGTCTCGGTTTACAAAGGTATCAAGGCGAAGCGTTTGACTAACTTTCCAACTATGGAGTCCTTTTACAATAAGGATCGGGGTTCAAGGATGAACTCCTTCGTCTAAGCTATGGATATAATCGGTTGAGCTTAGGGTTAGAGGGATAGGGAACGAGAGTGTTGCTTCTAGAACGACGAACAGCTGAGTTAAGCTTTAAGTTCGTGTAACGTCGTTTGGATACTAGAGGCTTTGTATGTCGGTTCAACTTGGTTCCCTAAGAGCGAGATTGTAGTCTTTCGTCGGAGAAGTGTTCTTCGAGTTCTTGCGGAAGACTTAGGGCTTTTCGGTTTTGCTCGTTTGAATGCTCGTGTGTTTGTTCTCTTACTTGTATGCGTTCTCGTGTTTTTTTTTGTGTGTATTCTTCAAATCTTGAATTATCCCTCTATTTATAGAGAAGAGATTAGGAAAGATCCGTTGGAGATGATGATCCCTTTATCTCACTCTTTGGTAGCTAACGGCTCTTTTTTAAATATGGTGACAGTGTCCTTTCCCTCCTTTTCTGGAAGGTTGTTGACTTGCAGCTTTAGTAGGTATAGGACAGGTGTCTGCTTGTCATTCGTCGAGGTTTACAAAGCGGTTGAGATAGAACAAACTTCGAGGCATGCGAAGTTGACTTCTCTCTTCCTCGTATTTGACTATGCTGATTGTCGTTCAAAAGATCGGCGGTTCGGAAGAATGTCGATCATTCTTTGAGAGTCCGATCTTCGATTCGGTAGCAAATATCTTTGCTTGAAGATCGGCTACGAGTACGATGAACTACTCTGCCGAGTTAAGTTCTGCTGACTACTATTAAGTATCTTTGCTCTGCTTGAGTCCGGTATTTACGAGTATTCTACATCGCGGTGCTGAGGCGATAATCTACGAGCGCTGAACAAGAGCAAAGTGTCTCTCGAGTCGAACCCTCGGAGACAAAAACAATTACAACGAAATGGTTCACCAATCAAGATAGAATTTTGGGATCTTCAAATCTTCATAGATTCACTCAGAGCATAAGCCTACTGGGCGCGTATCAGTACGGAAGATAGAATCATTTCCCACTAAGTATTACAGTGCTGAGGATAGAATCATCACCCAACATATATTCTTATCTAACGGGATTTCACGGTTATATACTGGTAATTTTTTCTTTAGTCATTTTAAATTTTATGCAAATTTATTCATGATCGTGATGCACTTTCTATTAAAATTGAACACGCTTCATTTAATATCGGTCCTTAAATTTGATAAAATGTTTATGGTTTAATTCTGTCTTAAGTCTGTTTCTTAATAGATAAAAAAGAGATGAGATCTATTATATAGTACGTTTTACTTTTCTATGGGATTTTTTGCATTTTGTTGTATATATTTTTCTCCATAATAATTTTATAGTATGTTTCAGTTTTCTATATTCTTTTTTGATTTTATTCTATATAGTTTATTTCCATAATAATACATCTTAATGCGTATATTATTTTGTTGTTTATCTATATCCTATACTCTTCCTGCTGTTCAGACCTCTCCTCTATTTAATAGACTCCGAGTCTCTTAGTTGCTGCCTACTTAAATTTTTTGATAACTTGTCTCTTTATAGTGTTGCTTAACTTCCTCATACTTTCTCTCATTGCCTAATGGCTACCAAATGGATTTTGATTTTGGACCTTGTGCACTATACGGTAGACTGTGGGTTGAAGCTTCGTCTTGTTTGTTCTTATGAGACTCTCTCATACCAAAAAAACTGAGATTCATTGTGTGGATTGTATATTTCATCATTTCCTGGTATTTGTTCTTTACAATTTCTCGCTCTTTTTTTTTTCTTTACGTAATTTTGCATTAGCTGTGTATATGGTTAATTATCTGATGCTCGTCCGGTCTGGTTGTTTATAATAATATACTACTCTTACCTCGTGCCTATCTTAAACTTAAATAGGAGAGTAGGATTCAGGTTTTATTTCCCCATAGTGTTCTGCATATGTCCCGTGACGCATTGGTGGAGGGATAGTTTTCTGGTCTTAAGAAATTCAGGCTGCAGGAGAATGTTGGGAGACTCAACTTCGTGTGTTGTTTGATTCCTCTTTTCCCAGCAAACGTTTCTGGTTCAAACCAATTCTGGACGCTGATGAAGATGCTCTTCTAGGTTCGCGATTTTTTATCTTCTAGTTGTTGTCGTTCTTGATATTGTGTTGTTTAAAATTGTCAGACTGGGGATCAAAAGAAAATGGCGAACATCTACCTTTTTCCTTCTTTTAATTCTTATATTTCTACCGTTCTTTAATATTTTTTGTTATTGTTAAATGCATAGGCTAAACCGTCTCTGTTGTACCTTTTGTTACTTGATGAGTAGACCGTAAATCCGAAAATTGTTATTGTTCAGCATTACAAGCTCAATATATATGATAGTGGGTGGTCCGACTTCTCCTTAACTATTACGTCTTTTTTTTTCCTTTGCTTGTGCACATTGTGGTTCGGAAATCCAATGTAATTCGTTGTTTATTTATCTTGTCGAATAAATTCTTTGTTGCTATAAGGTAGGATAAAGGTTGGTAATGTTCTACACGCAACCAGGATCCTTATTAATGCATACACTGAGGAGGTCAATAATTTCAGGAAGAGGGATTACTTCTTTATTTCTCTTCTTTTTCCCCGGGTCGTATATTTTATTTAACGGTCTTTATTATCATCTTGCGCTTACTTTTTTTTTTTTTTTGGATATATTGAGAAGTATGGTGTTGGTAGCACCTCTTGTAGTGGAGTTTCGTCGCAGGAGTGGAGTCTACTGAGGAATATGTGGAGGGCGTCCCCAAAAAGCGTGCTATAATAGAATTGTTTGATCATGATGAAGTACTGTTCGTTTGAATTTGGAAAGGTACTTATTTGTGTTCTCTCATCTGTGATCTCTGATTCATATGTAGGCTGCTTTCTGTTGGATTGTTGGGGTTGTTGATTCTTTTGATTTTACCGGTGGTTGGAAATTTGGAATTATATCTCGTGTTCGAGGTGTTTGAAAAAATTGGATAAGATTGATGATGCTTTCTATTGCCAGCATTGTACCTCTCATGACTTGTCGACCACGCTTAGGTTTGTTCTCGAAGTGATTGTTATTGGTCTCTCTGTTTTTTATTTTAATAAAACTTGTTATTTTATTTTCTTCAAGTTTAAGCTTAAAATTATAGTTAGGGATGGTAGTGGCATGGTCTCGCTTTTGTTATGGGATAGAGAATGTGTTCAAATTTTGGGGAAGACAGCGGTTGAAATTGAAGGATCCTTCTTCCTTTTCTTTTTTCTTTTTATCTTTGTGTGTGTAGCCGGATGGTGAGAGATTCAACTTTAACTTTTGAATAGGTCGCATCCAAGCGAAAAGTGATCGGGATGTTTTACGCATTTGGGGGATATTTTGTTTCCAAAGTGGTTGTTGATTCACGTTCCTTGTGGAATCGCCCGAGAGACAGGTTTTTTATTCTTCTTTTTAGTTTATGTATTATAATCTCCTAGATTACTTATTGTTTTGAGGTGGCTTTACTCTATAGGGTTCAAATTATGTTTTGTTTCTTATGATGACGATGCTATTTTATATATATTGCGATGACAATGTAAACCCTTAAAATTCATTAGTCCATCTGTAACTCTATAAATATATAAATAGAGATCTCCACACTCATAATAATGCACATCTATTTCTCATTATCTATTATTCTTTCGTTCTATTTAATAGTTTTATGTTAATCTTCTGTCGATTCAATTATATTCGTTGGATTCACTTGATCAATACTTATCACGTAAGCCTCCAAACTTGTTCCTAGTATATTCTTTATTATTTTCTAATTGTCGTGATGGTTTAGAATTTTTGTTGTGTTTATCACATTCTTGGTTGGAGGTACCTATATCATATTATCTATTATTATATATATTGTTGCATGCCTTTCAAAGTCAAAGTATACAAACTTTTGAGAATTGATATTGTTGGTCTCAGTTAACTATTAAATTTGATCTAGTAAGAGAGAATATTTGGATGGTTTTGCATATTTAACACACTTAGGAAAACCACCTTCATGTCATCTAATCAAAGTAACATTATTACAAGCTAACAGATAATAAGTGCGCAGCCACTGAAAATAGTACATATCTCCACATCTTAATGCTAACTCTTGGACCTCAAATTTTACTTCGATCAGAAATATATAATTTACAATGTAAAGCTACCAAATGTGAATGTGTATCACGATACACCTTAATCTTTTCTTGTTTACAAAGAGCAACGGGAACTTCACCCAGCTCATAATTAAATTAAGGTATAAAGCGCTATCTAATGTTCATCATTCCACATATATTACACAACCTCATCCGCTTCGTTTGTATGGAAATAGGCGACTGAATCTTGCTCATTCCCCTGCATACTTCAAACGAGTGTCCATTCATTTTCAACTGGAGTGGATGGTTTATCCAATGAGACGGGGCGGGTCGGGGGAAAAAGTGGGCTTCGGAGAGGGGACGGGGTTGGGAGGCTTCTTCGAGAAGATTGAGAATGGTTGCCGGTCAGGACTCTCCTCAGCCTTAGGAGAGTCTTTGGAAGTTGCATTTGGTGAGGACTTACCTCTCCCTCGAAAATTAAGGTAAGTTTCATGAAATGGCTCTTCACTTCACCTGCATTGCTGCTTTCTTCAGGTTGGACCGCAATATTTAATTTTTTCGTCTCGAATAAGGACAATTGTTTCCACTGTTTCGTACACCTGTAATATCATTATTGCAAGCCAAGAATTTCTAGTGTGAGAATGTTATCATAGTTTTTCCAAGAGAATGTCAGCATACACCTCAGCTGCATAAAACATACCTGGCATATATCATCAAGTTTCTCTGTCCAGGTGCTGCGTTGACAGGTGGAAATGATATAGTTCTTGCACTCATTGAAAAGGTTGGACAAGTTTGGATTTGTCGAGAGCATTCCGGAAATAAATTCTATTCAGTGTTGAAAGAATAAATTCGTTGCTCTGTAGATGAACAATTAAGCAGGCATACATCTCCAGTAGTACCTCTTTTAACATATTTCATGCTCATTTCTATTGTTGCTCAAAGATTTTACTATTATACTTGAATAAGCCAAAAGACAATAAACGAGTAAAGACATATAGATCTAGTTAAGAACATGCAAAGAAATTGGAGCACTTACAACAACAATAAAGAGCTGCTTCAATAGCTCATAAGGTGAGATTTCCTCCAGAATACCTTCCCTACATTGATGCGTTGCATTAATTATTAAGCATTTTACAGTAATGACATATTAAGATTACAATATTATCGGTTTAGCTTGCTTACACAGCAAGGTCCTCATCGTAAAGAGGAGCTTGTCTGACAGCTGGAACTGGTTTTGATGTTTCCCATAAATTCCCTAGCAATCAGCAACTCGTTTAGCTGATAATCTTTTAGATGCTAATTGAGTAACAAACTCTCTATTATAGCCAATTGCTATGACAAATTTTAAGCTCTTTAGTAAAAATTTTATTGATATAATCTAACAAGTCCGCCATGGGAAATAGAAGGCTACACCATGACATGATTGGGTTTTCAATTTTCATCATCAGCAGTGAAAATCAACAAACTTATCTCTCGTCTAATCCTTCTGCATTAAACTTAAACACTTTCCCATCTTTTTCCAAGTTTACAGAAAAATCAGACAATTGCAATAGATAGCTGCTCAACATAATTTATTCCTATCCAAATGGAAAAACTTTCTACCCATAATAATAGCATAAATATTAATTCTCGCAAGCCAAATGCCACTAAATAGGACAGCAATATGTTCCAGTGCAAGAAAACCAGAGTGCTAAGCTTCTGATCTAAGGTAGATTGTGCTTAAAGAAAAACAAAAAAGATGAAATGAAATGGTTTTGCATCAAGTAAAACAAAGGAAAGAAGCTTGATATCTTTTAATAAGCATTCTCAAGTACCAGGAGCATTTCTATCTGAAAATGCAAGATTCAGGTCATCATTTTGTTCATAAATTTAGGTGAAATTTTGTTGAGCTTATCGGTTTTGGTTTATAAATTCATTCAAAATGTTTTGACAACCATATAAAAAAGCATATTTGCTCCTATCATAAGACATTAGGAGTTTCTAAGCTCTTTCTTAAAAAAGTAAAGGGACCCCAACTTGTTTTCAAGGAAAAAAATATAAATACACGATATTTACAATACGAACAAGTTTTAGAATAAGATATAACATCTTGTAAGTCATAGAAACATCTTAAAAGAAGCATAGCCAAACACCCTCTTGATATAACTTGGTTCTAGCACAAATGTAGGGCTTTAATCACTCGTTGGTTCTGTTTATTAGCTTGACGTAAGATAAATTTCGTAATATAAAGTTCGTAATGATAAATTTCGTAATATAAATTTTGCATGCATGTTTATATTAAATTGAAGTAATATAAATTTCGCATGCATGTTTATATTAAATTGACGTAATATAAATTTCACATGCATGTTTATTAGCTTGACAAATTTGACGTAATATTAGCTTGACGTAATATTTTCCATGTTTATTAGCTTGACAAAATGACAAATTGACGTAATATAAATTTCGCATGCATGTTTATATTAAATTGACGTAATATAAATTTCGCATGCATGTTTATTAATATTTTGCATGCATGTTTATTAGCTTGGCAAATTTGAAGGGCAACGTAACAGAAATTTCATGCATGCATGTAAGAAGGAAAACGACAACGTAACGAAATAGAATTGATTTGGCAACGTAAACATCTTTACTTCATCAAGTGCATGCATGCATGTCGTTTAGGTAGAAGAGAGAGAGAAAACACGTTGAGAGAGAGAAGAAATGTCAACTCCAACATCACTTCTTTGCAAAAAGGTGGATAAGAGAGAGAAAATTGTACTTTGATAAGTTGTACGGTTGTTGATAGGTTTAATGTTGGTCCAGTGAGTGAGTTCGGGTGTAGAGGGGGGGGTGAATACACGAATCCAAATTTCTCAACTTTCGAACACGAACAGTCCTATTCGGGGAAGGTGCCGTCTTGAAATAGTTCGGCGAACCAGACAATTGTTACGAATCGTGTTAAAGGCTAAAAGAGTGCCGGCTCGGGTGAGATGCGCTAGCGGCTAGGTCGAGTCGGTATCGATCGGTGAGAGTTCGGTGTGCGGAATTGTGTAGGCCCAAATCGGTTTTAATGAGGAAAACGTGTTATGCGAGTCTCGGTTCGGTAGATAAGAAGTTCGAGAATGCGAGACGGTTAAATCGATTTTAAATATGATGTTCGGTATGCGCGGTAAAACCAGTGAAACTGGTAAGTAAACGACACGAGATATTTTTAAAGTGGTTCGGATATCAACAATCCTACGTCCATTGTCCCGATAGATCGGGAGGCTATTTATTATGCTTGAGTTAGTCTCGGTCGGCTTACTGTACACTGAAAAGCCGTGGCTTGGGGATTATCTTGAGCAAGTCCCGGGTTTACAATTCTATCAAACTTTAAGTGTTTGACAAACTTCTCCAACAATGAAGGAGTCCTTATACAATAAGGATTGGGTTCAAATGTGAACTCCTTCGTCTAAGCTATAGATATAACAAGTGAGCTTAGGGTTAGAGGGATAAGGAATGAGAATGTAGCTATCCAGAGCGAAGAACAGGTTGAGGGGTTTAGCTATAAGTTCGTGTCGGTCGCTTGGATACTAGAAGCTTATGTCGGTTCGGCTTGGTTCCTTTTGAAGTTTGGATGTAGTCTTTCGCCGGAGATAACTCGGTCGATTCTTGCGGAAGACTTAGTCGTTAATTTCGCTCGTTTGAATGCTCTTGCGTTTCTTGCTTCTATTGCACTAGGTTCTTGGGTGTTGGTGTTAGTGTGCTAGTGTGCTTCAAATCTTGAATGATCCCTCTATTTATAGAGTGGAGAGAAGAATAGATCCATTGGAGACGATCTTCTTCTTTTTCCCTCTTTTGTGGTAGAAAACGACTCTTTTGTGTAGTAGGTACAGTGTCCTTTCCCTCCTTTTACGGAAATATGTTGACTGTAGCTTTAGTAGGTGAGACGACACGTGTATGCTTGTCATTTGTCGAGGTGGATGTGGTAGTTGAGACGGGAACAAACTTCGAGGCAACCGAAGTTGACTTCTCTCTTCCTCGTACTTGGCAACACGATAGCTTATCAAAAGATTCGGACGGAGTTCGGAAGGCCGTCGCCCGATCTTTGAGTCGATTTTGTATTCGGTAGATAGGCGGTGAGAAGGGTCTGCGAAAATCAGCTACGAGTCCGGTGAACTACTCTGGCGAGTTCGGTTCAGCGGCTCTCTCGATATCTTGCTCTCTTTGAGTCCAATATTCATTGAGTCTTCTGCCCGGTGCTGAGGGCGATGAGCTGCGGCGCCTTGACCGGAGCGAGTGTCTCCCGAGTGCGAAACCTCGGAGACAAATACGAATACAAAGGAATGGTTCACCCAATCGGATAGGGTTTTGGGATCTTCAAATCTTCTCAACGATCGGAGCACGAGACTTGCGGCGTGATTCGAGTATAGAAGATAGAATCATTTCCCACAAGTATGATCATGCTGAGGATTGAATCATCACCCAACATTTAAAAAAAATATATATGTACATTTTTGCATTTTGGTCAAGTCATGTATATTTTGCATTTATGATTGTTTGATATGTACATTTTTGCACATCCCCTATTGAAAATCTATTGAAGTGGAGTAGTATTTTGACTTGTGTGTTTGTCGATTGGTACCTTACAACCTACTCCAAACAAATGCGGCTACTTCCTTAATTTCTTGTAGAAGTCAGTCCAATTTGTAGTTGATTTTGGATTTATTAATTTGTAGTTGGTTTTAATTGGATTGTGATGTCATGTGTAGGGTGTTACGGTATACAGAAAAATTGGTATAACGCACATATCGTCTTGAAAAAATACCGAATGTCGGTATATACCGTATCTCGGATATACCGAACTATACCGATTCAAACCGAACTATACCAATTCATACCGAACTATACCAATTTGTACCGAACTATGCGATGTATACCGAACTATCCATTATACCAATCTTAATGTTATATTATATATTTATAGATTAATGTTTTTCTAATAAATTAACGGTAGTCGGTACATACCACTTAAATGACATAACATTATTTAGCAAAATTCGCATTATTTATTTATTAAACCATGAAATGAATTCATAAAATTTTAAATTACATAAGTAATACATACCAATTATTTGAATTGCCTAAATAATACTTGAAGTGGATTGAAAACATAATCTAAGTTTATTTATTGAAAAAATTATATTTTTTTGTTCTCTATTATTTTGTATAAATTTTATATCATCTTATGGTTCATATTTTGAATAAATATTTAACTTTTTCTTAGTTTGTCGATTTTTAAGAAACATAAACTAATTCATTAAATGTTCATATCATGATATGACCATACAACTTAACAATCACTAATCATTATGAATCAAATATATATGATTGAGAGAATAATTTATTGTATTATGCTATCATTGTTCCAAGTGAAACATTAATTTAATCAAGAAAAGAAAAATGAAACGAAATACAAATAAAAAATTTTAGTTATATAAATAAGTGTTACTTTATATCGATTATTATGAAATTTACTTTATGATTTATATTTTCCAAATGAAATACTAATTCAATCAAGAATAGAAACATCAAAGCAAATGTAAATCAAATTTTCTATTTTGGGCAAAATTATATTCTTAATTTCTTTCTACATTTTCTCGATATATATTCTATTTATTAGTTTCTAAATATTAAATGAAGTAGAATAGAACTTGATGGATCATTTATCTTAAGTAATTATTAATTAGAATATATATTAAAAAATATTTAAGAAAAAAGATAATCTAAATTTACCTTATATTATGATATTATATTCCTAATTATATAATTAGGATAATATATTAAAATAATAAAAAATTCCTAAAAACCTAAATTCCTAATTTGACTTCAGAATTCATACGTTTTTATCACGGTCCTTCCCTCCCCTCAACAGCCCAGTGGCGCACCTCCCATACCTCCTTCCATGCCACCACCCGCCGCCCACCACCCGCCGCCACTATCTGCCGCCTATTGCTCGCCGCCACCGTCTAAGTTCGGTCGCTAAACCCTAAATTGTGTGATATTGCAATTAGCCAAATTAAATGTTTTGTCCGGATCCGAAAGCGTAATAGACCAAGTCCATTAGTTAATTAGAATAGACAAGTTCAATTTGATTATCTCGCAAACACAATGTAAACGAATTCCAGATTCAGATCTGGGAAGTTGAGAAGAGAGTGGAGAGTGCGTGAGTAAGGAGAGAGAAAGAGAAAAGAGTTAAGAGCGGGAGAGGAGAGTTCAGAGAGAGAAATTCATCAAGCATGCCCATTTCATTTCATTCCCCTATTTAAAGGAAAATATAAGATTAGCGCTAATACGGAAATAACAACTAATAGCAACGTGTGTTAAGCTAATACGGAAATTGTTGGTCCAGAGTGTACGGTCATGTGTAGAGGGGGGGGGTGAATACACGACTCCGATTTTCTCAACTTCGAACACGAACTGTTCGGGGAAAGTGCCGTCTTGAAATAATTCGGCCGGACCAAATAGTTGTTACGAATCGTGTGTGGCAAGAATCGACTCTGCGAGATGCGCTGGGCGGGCGAGTCGGAATTCGTATCAAGCGAGGTAGAGTTCGGCGGTGCGGAAAAGTGTAGGCCCAAATCGGTTGAGTGGAAAAAGCGTTTTAGCAAGTCTCGGTTCGGTAAATAGACGAGTTCGGTATCTTTGAGACAGTTGTATGATTTTAAAGTAGGTTTTCGGTATGATCGGTAAAATCAATGCAACGTAATGGAAAGCAATAACAAGACACAGATTTTTAAAGTGGTTCGGATATCAATCGATCCTACGTCCCTTGTCCCGAAAAGTTCGAGGAGGCTATTTATTATCTTGAGTTAGTCTCGGTCGGCTTGTGCGGGGACAAAGCCGTGGCTTGGGGATTATCTTGAGCAAGTCCCGGTTTACAAATGCATCAAACTAAAGTGTTTGACAAACTTCTCCAACTATGAAGGAGTCACTTTTACAATAAGGATTGGGTTCAAATATGAACTCCTTCGTCTAAGCTATAAGTATATTACGTTGAGCTTAGGGTTAAAGGGATAGGGAATGAGAGAGTGGCTTCTAGATCGACGAACAGCTGAAATAAGCTTTAGGTTCGTGTATCGTCGATTTGGATACTAGAGGCTCTTCTAACAGTTTAGCTTGGTTCCCTATGAGTTGAGAAGGTAGTCTTTCGCCGGGAGATAGATCTTCAAGTTCTTGCGGAAGACTTAGGGTCTTCTGGTTCTAGCTCGTTTGAATGCTTGTGTTTGTTTTTGTCGTTAAGCTTATGCGCATTCTCTCTCTTTTTTCTCTTGAAATGTCCCTCTATTTATAGAGCGAGAGTTGGAAAAGATCCGTTGGAGACGATCTTCCTTTCTCTCTCTCTTTTGGTAGCTAACGACTCTTTTTGAAGGATGTAACGGTGTCCTTTCCCTCCTTTTACGGAAATATGTTGACTTGCGGCTTTAGTAGGTAGAGACACGTGTATACTTGTCATTTGTCGAGGATTATGGAGTGGTTGAGACGGAACGGGACTTCGAGGCATACCGAAGGCGACTTCTCTTTTCCTCTTACTTGGCAATGCGGTGTATATTCAAAAAGTGTCGGCGGTTCGGAAGAATGCATGCGCCATTCTTGAAGTCGATCTTCATTCGGTAGAGAGACAAGCGAGGGTACTCTACGATTGTAAGCTCGAGTTCGATGAACTACTCTGTTGAGTTCGGTTCTACCGACTCCTTGAGTATATTGCTCCCGATGAGTCCAGTAAACACCGAGTCTTCTACTTACAGTGCGAGGCGATAAGCTCCGGCCGCCTTAACCGGAGCGAGTGTCTCCGAGTACGAAACCTCGGAGATAAAACAATTACACGGGAATGGTTCATCAATCAAGATAGGGTTTTGGGATCTTCAAATCTTCGAGATAGGTACGGAGCACGGGGCTGCGGAGCTTACGGTCGGTCTTGAAGCAGAATCATTTCCCACTATGTATAACAGTCTTGAGGATAAAATCATCACCCAACAATTTCCCCCCTATTTGATGATGCCAAAACCTATCATCTATGCTAACACTAAACTATCGAAACCGAGCTCCTTACATTATTACAAGTAGGACCGGTGGAGTTTGTTCTTCAAGTTCTAGTCTATTGAGGGGGAGCGGGGGCAAAACAATTTCCCTCTATCTAAACAATTCCCCGAAACACAACAACTAGACTATCGGATCTAGAGAAGCAATAAGGCGACAAGTAAGATAAAGTGAGTGTGTGAGTCGGCCAATCACTTCGGTGATTACGAGTGTTTAAGCATAAAACAAACACGGTTGTTTAGACAATAAGATATTGTGCGAGCCAATAGAGAATGTATATATAGGATATGAAAGTTCAGATACATTACATCTCTTTCTAAGCTAGGAAGATAAAGAAATCTAATACTAAGAACGCTTGTACTTGCTTGATCCTGTCCATAAAGTTTTGCGATTCGACTCGGGCGGGGGCAAGCCATACATTACGTATGAGTTCTTCCTCGGCTTCGGTATTCGGCGAAGTCTGCGGCTCATCTTCTTCAAGTCCTCTTGTTTGCGGCAGCATTCTTCACTTCTTTTTCTATTACTCAATGATGGTGAGTCATCATTTCTTCTTAGCGGAGGTATGATTAAGGCTCGGGAACACGACTTCTATACCTTCGGATACGGCTTTATGCAAGTATACGTATAGATGCGGTTTCGTTATCATCATCCGTTACGTGTAAGCATCGAGTCTCGGCCTTGTGCGGCCGGAACCTCCCGGAAATAATTGCGCTTGATAAACTCTATCTTTGCGGATTCCTATCTACGAGTAAACGCGAGCGAGGCATCCAATCGTCCGTCCTTGGCCATCTATGTGATTTCGGATCGGTGGCTTCCCGAACCTTACGTATCGATAAGGAATATCGGCTTTTGAAGGTACTCTCGGCTGGCCTATTGTTCGATACGAATTCTCGGTGCCTCAGTCGCCCGATATGTATTCTCTATCATGCGGCTTCTATGCATGCGGCTTCCTCTCCTCTCGTAGAGATACCTATCCATCTCGAGCGAAAATGGCTTCGATCTCGGCATCTTGTTCTTTGGATCTCATATAGGAAGGTTGGTGAGGAGAGTCTTACGAGTCGGCGGGGTGCTTGGATTTCTCTTTGGATGTACCCTGCTTCTCGGTATTTTTCTCGCTTGTTGCTCCTTTTCCTTTTCTCTATCTTCATCATCATGAATCTTGAGCTTCCTTGGAGGCAACCTAGCAGTTTTCTTTCCGTCTCGAGCTGGTGCCTTAGTTTTGCCTTGAGAGGTCTTTCCTTTAGGCTTGTTGGTAGCCTCGGCTTTGGCTATCTCCCCTAGCAAGCTTCTCGTCACTGCTATTTGAGCCTCCTCTTCGGCCAGAAATGTATCTCTTTGATTTCTTTCTTTGGAGGGGTCGGGAGTTCCAAGTACTTTCTTCCCTTTTCCGGAACAAGGCGGTGGTAGAGGGGCTTCTTCCTCTTACGAATCATCACGTTCGGCATACTCGGCAACCTCCTTAACAATATCGGTAGGAGTGCAGGTTGCGTAAGTAGGCTGTTCCGAGCCACTTGGGCCGGTCTCTGCTTGTGCTCGCAGCGGAGATACCACAGGTCTCTTCGGGCTGGTCCGAAGCGGCAATAGTCCGAACTTCGCTTGTGTGCGCTACGGACTGGTTTTCTTGGCGGGCTTCAGTGGAGCTTCCCCCTTAGTGAATTTAGGCGGGGGTTTAGTCGGGGTCGGCTTGGGGGGTTGACTTGTCCCCTTTTTCACCTGTCTTTCTTTTCTTCCCTTTTATCCTTTCCTTCCCCCTTTTTGGCATCATCAATTATTATCGGAGTCGGAGAGGATACCTTTAGGTCTAGGCTTTTGTAAGAGGTTGACGGAGAGTCGAGTTTGTCTTTGATTTTTGTCAATGCCTCATGCAGCTCATTCCTCTCGAAGCAAGATCTTCACTGTATTTCTTGTGGGAGAGTTCGTTGCAGCCTTAAATTCCGTCGGCTTCGCGACACCTTATCCTCCGAGCTTGTTGAATATTGTTGAGTCCGAGCTCGGTGGCTCGGGATAGGTTTGGGGCCGATTCAATATTAGTGGATCGAGAGGCCTTGAATTCTTCAAGCGGTTTGGCTTTGTCCCTCCTGAATCACTCTGAGCTGATCTTCAAAGTCCTGTCTCTGCTTTGCCAGCGCATTTGAGACAATGGAAGAGACATCAGGGGCAGCTGAGTCGGATAGAGAAGTTTTCAGCCCCTGAAGCTCAGCGCTAGTGGCTTCAGCAGTTTTCTTCCATACTTTATGGACAGCTTTGGCTAGTGCTCTGTTCCGAGCTCCTTGGCTTTTCGATTGCCTTGGCCATGGACTTTGAGCGTCGGCCTTTGGGGTTGGGCGCTACTTAAACCGAGATGTTAGCAAGAGGCGAGCGGGCTGCGGACATTGAAGTACCAACCGCCGACTTCAAAGGCCCAAGGATACTGAGCGGTAGATCAGAAGTTTCAGCAGGTGTATCCTTGTCCTGGGGTACTCCCTCATCAGGCTTCCTAGGGCCTGAATCATGGGGTGAGTCCTGACCGTCGTGGTCAGACCCATTCGAGGGGCCGAGCACAGTTCTGCGCCTATCGTGCAGCAAGGCCAACATCGCGACCCTCAGATCATCGAAGTTACCTAGGTCAGCAGGCCTGGAGTAGCCTATCTCCTGCCTTAGGTGCTGCTCCTCTTAATGTAATTGGTCACAGGAGTAGTGAAGGATGAGACGAAGCTGTGGGTGCCACTCCTAGAACCTTAGGAGCATGTGGAGCCCGGCTCCGTCTAGCAATTAACACCAAGTCTTGGTGGCCAGTGATCTCCGGTATTTGGTCAGCTATCTCTCGGAATGCTTGAGATCTGAGCGCTGAGGATTCCATTCCGATTGATTCTTGCTCAGACGCCGTTTCTGAGTCGTCAAGATCTATGGCAGACGTCTGTTTTTCAGCAGATGGCAAAGTCTTTGAGTGGTGGAATATCAAGCGGGCTTTCCGAGTTTGTATATCAGCACTACGGCTAGGTTCGAGCTGGAACCCCTTGATCCACTTCTTGAGTCCGTTCGGTGGAGACGACCTTCTCCACCGAATGAGTCTCCTCGGAGGACTCGACTCATCTATTAGCTGCATAAGTTGAGTAAGGCCGTTCAGTAGCATGTTCGAGCTTTGTTCGGCGGTTGGTTGTTCGGTAGTTTCCTCCGGTACAACCCTCGGATTCGATAGGGACATCGGCGATGGCTCTCTTTGAGACGCTTAGCCGATATCTTAGAAATTTTTGCTAGAGGAGACCTCTTCTTGGTAGGCGTGGTTTCTTTGAAGCGACGGTCCCGAACCGATCTGGCGAAGAAGCGGTATTGTCCGTTGTGGAACCTCGATCTTCTTTACATTAAAGTATACCTTGTCTTCAAAGGTGATACGGTAATCTCCACAGATATCTTGTATCATGATGGACGGCTTCAGTCCATACGCCGGCTTGCCTTTTCTTTGTCGAGGTTGCACTTTGCCTTATCAAATTTGGCAGCTTGAACCATAAACTCTCGAAGAAAGAACTCCGTCCAGTTGATTTTTTCTTTGTCATATATTGCCATCATGAGCTGGATCTTGGGTCTCGATACTTGATCGAATGAACCCGCTTGGCTTGTCGTAGGGCCGTGTGACTATATAAGCTAGTGCACGAACGGGCAAGAGCATCTTGTTCTTTGGGAAGGTCCGCTTCCGAATGTGGTAGGCTTTCCGCAGAATATAGATAGATAGTCGTCTATCCTGTCATCGTTGTAGCCAACATGGCTAACTCCTTCAGCAGGCAAAGCGAAGCTTCTCCTCAGTGCTTCTTTAATTGATATCCGCTTCAGTTGCATAGAGGCATCGCCTATGGAGTGGACGGCAAAACGTCCAATGATGTCTCCAGATATTGAATCTGAGTTGAGGTATATCTGAGACACCTACCGAGGGAGGAAGAAGGTAGGCTTCCTTGAGAGGAACTGCTCCAACCCAGACGCTCTCAGATACGAGAAAATCTCGTCCATGAAGTCAAGGTCGCAGGCGTAAAACTCCATGACTGGTTCGCACCAGACACGATCTTTGTCTAAGATTTCCTGCATGTTCCCTGGGGAGACGAGAGAAAGATTTGCCATTTTATCTGTCACAAGAAAAGATTATCAGTATCGTTTGTTCATAAAACAGTTAGTATGGCGATACTAAAAGGAGATAAATGAAGTATAGTAATAGATTTAATAATCATACCGATAAAATTCTGAGAGTAGAGAAGATAAGAAGCAAGTAAAGGATTGCAAGAGATCTCAAAATTTACGGAGCAAGAATTTTAAGATATACTATGGCGGTTTCTAAGATATGATCGAAAATATATATCTATCGTAAAGGTGAACGGTTTTCGATCAAAGACCAAATTTAAATCTGCTTTATGATATGGACGGTTAAGATTGAATATTATAAAAAAGGTAATGATCAAAGTAGCCGCCTAAGTCAAAGCCAGTTGTAATTTGCCTAAGTAGTAACTATGAGAGGACATGCATTAAATGCGTGGCAGAATTCAGCATACTTATGCATAGAATGTCGTGCATTAAATGAGAGTCGTTTTCATTAAATAACAAACTTTAAGATAATTAATACCATGCCTTGAATCGAATTATAAGTGCAGGAATCTTGTTCTATTAGTTACTACGAGTAGAGACACGCAAACCTGTCACCGAACATAGTAGTCAGTGATACCTCATGTAGATGGTTCCGATTCTCTACGTCTTGGTTATACTCGCATGCGAGTGAACATTCCCCCTTACTCGAAATGGTCCTCTCTTGAAGACTCTTACCGACTGGGGTCGAGGGGTCCAGAGAGACCTAGCTCTACTAAAAGTTCTTTGAATCCGGATTCGCGCTAGAGGCTTGGTCGGAATATCGGCCCTTTGTTTGTCGAGTATGGATCTTTTCCATCCCGATATCCTTCTTTCGACATGGTCACGAATGAAGTGATGCCTAATGTCCACGTGCTTGCATCTCGTGTGAAGTACAGGGGTTCGAGTGATTGCAATAGCACCGGTATTGTCACGGAATATCGACACTTCATTCTAAATGACATCATAGTCTCTTAGCCGCTTGTCTCGGCCAAAGGATTTGGGCGCAACAACTTCCTAGGCAGCCATGTATTCGCCTTCGGTAGTTGACGTGGCTACCGAGTCTCGCTTCTTTGAAAACCATGAGATCAACTTAATGCCTAGGAACTGACAAGTTCCTGAAGTTGATTTTCGATCAATTCTACATCCTGCATAGTCAGCATCAGAATAGCCAGTTAGTTCAATATTATCATCAGCTGGATACCATAAACCTATGTCCAGTGTGCCTGCGAGGTAGTGGAGAATCTTCTTTCTGTTGAGTCCATGTGGCTGCGCTTAGGATTCGCCTAAAATCGAGCGGGAACACCTACAACATAAGTTATGTCAGGACGAGTAGCTGTTAGATATAATAAGGAACCAATAATTGCACGAAATTCAGTTTGGTCTACTGATACTCCCTCTCTATCAAGATCGATTTTCATATTCGTGTTCATCGGGATCTTGATAGGTTTGCTTGGATGTGCAACCAAATCTTTTGATGAGGTCTCGAGTGTATTTGCCTTGGTTAATGAACGTTCCCTTTTCAGATTGTTTGACTTGAAAGCCGAGGAAATAGTTCATTTCACCCATCATTGACATCTCGAACTTGTCCTTCATCATTTTCTCAAACTGCTGACACATGACGACGTTCTTTGATCCGAAGATAATGTCGTCTTCCGATCGAATCGTTGAACGGCGTGCGATCTATCGTGCCTTTCGAAAACCTTTATGAAGAAGGAACTCTGACAGGTATCGTACCCAAGCCCCGGGTGCTTGTTTTAACCCATATAGAGCCTTTCACGAGTCTATAAACCCGATGTCCCTCTCGAAAGCCGGGCGGTTGTTCTACATAGACTTCTTCTTTCAGCACACCGTTCGAGAACGCAGACTTCACATCCATTTGATAGACTCGAATCTTTGATGTGTTGCGTAGACTAGGAATAGTCCGATTGCCTCCAATCTTGCAACCGGAGCGAATGTCTCATCGAAATCTATTCCCTCGCCAGACAGTAGCCTTTCGCCACGAGCACTTGCTTTGTTCCTTACTATAACGTTGTTTTCATCTCGCTTGTTCTTGAAGACCCATTTTGTTCCAATGACGTGTTGATGCCGGGGTCCGTCAACAAGCTCCCCAAACTTCGTTTCTCGTGAACCGATTCAGCTCCTCCCCGCATAGCTATGATCCGGGCCAAGATCTTTAAGTGCATCCTCAATCGTCTCGAGGCTCTTGATAGACAAGAAGCGGGAATATAATGCGCTTTCTCCTTGACGGAATCCGGATCTTGTCTTGACTTTTCTGTGAAGGATCTCCAATGATTAGATCAGGAGTGTGAGCATCTAGCCACGATCTACGATGTTTCAGCTCTTCATCTGAAATTTGATCAACACAGATAGTAGGGGAGTTAGGCATTTCAGTTGTACTATTCTGAGATTGAAGCAATTCAAGAATGAGAGTGTGATCTATTGAGTTTCCAGGTTCAGGGGCATTCAGCTCAGGAACATTAATAGATGTTCCCCCTGAGTTGTTATTCTCAGTAGTGGTCTCAGTTACCTCTAAGGTTTCTTCATCGACCTGAGTTACCTGGGATTGACTCTGTTCAAGAGAGTCAATCTGTTCAGCTACTTGCGTTGCTGGTTCAGATTCAGTAGGCTTATCTTCAGTTTCTTCATCTGAATCATCATCCCAACAAAGCTGGATCCTTTCAGGTTTGTCTTTTAGGTTCGGATCCCGTAGGCGCATCGATGTCCTCAGATTCAGACTTAGAGTTATTGCTCCTGTCTTCAGTAGCAAACTCATTAAAAACAACATGAGGGCTTTCTTCCACACAAAGGGTCCGATAGTTGAATACTCCCGAAAGCTTTGCTCGACTCGAGAGTATCCTAAGAATACTCCCCGATCGACTTGCTATCAAAAGTTTTCGCTGATCTTTCCCATTATTGTGAATAAAGCACGAACAACCAAAGATATGGAAATAAGATAAAGAGGGCTTCCCGCCGTTCCATAGTTCATATGGTGTTCTCTTATGCCGCTTTGTCGGGAGAGATCGGTTCCGAGTATAACATGCGGTGTCGGTTTCGCCCCGAATTTGGTTGGGAGTCCCGAGTCTGCGAGTAGAGTTCTTGTTGCTTCTTTGAGTGTGCGATTCTTTCGTTCGAGCAACCCCGTTCGCCGAGGGGTGCGCGCAGCCAGATGTCTCATGCTCAATCCCTTCGGTTTTGCGGAACTCCTCTACCATGGAATTAAGGAACTCGGTTCCTCTATCGAACGAATTTTGATTATCTTGGTGTTCTTCTCGACACCGAGCTTTTTCGAAGCGTTGGTAACTCGTTTTGACGTCGGACTTGTTGGCAATGAATATGACCCATGTGTAGCGCGAGTAGTCATCGATGACCACTAAAGCATACTTCTTGCCTCTCGATCATCACCTGGAGAGACTAGACCGAACAAATCCATATGTAGATCAAGGATTCCATCGATGGAAGGAGATGGAACAGTGGATTTTGATTCCTTGTTTGCTTTCCCTTCGGACATGCTTCACACCGAGTGTCTTTGCTTGAATACTTCATTCGGCGGTCCTCTTGCTACAGTGTTCCTTGCTAGTTTGTTGAGCGTTTTGAAGTTGAGGTGGCCGAGTCTCCTATGCCAAAGCCATCCTGCATCGTTGCCATTCTTCGCCACCGTACAAGCTTCGTGTTCTGCCTGAGTTCCGATCAGCTACATATATATTCTTTTTACGCGAACCCGATAACACTTGTTTTCCCTCGTGGATTTATCAATGACATCACAAAAACCAGTGTAAAAAATCACTCTATTCGAGTTATCACAGAATTGACTAACAGAGAGAAGATTATGCTGATGTCCTTCAACATATGATACTCTAGGAACTGTGGCAGTTCCAATGCTGAGTGCTCCATATCATCTTGTATAGCCTTTTGCATTGTCTCCAAACTCGATTCTGGGTCCTTCTTCAGCTATATAATTCTTCAGTAGGTTCCTTTGGTACGTCATATGTCTTTAGCATCCACCGTCCACATACCAAGGATCTTTGTGTACCGCAAAAAAGGTAATTATATTCAGGTACCCTTTATTTTGTTTTTGGGTCCTTATATGTTTGTTTTAGTAACCCAAATCTGTCTAACAACCTTGGTGGTTTCGGCGCAGTTTCTTTCCACTTGAGTCAACATACTTGACCCATTGGATCGGTCAAAGCCGACTTCTTAGGCCGTTCGTGTTCGGGAGTCCGGATCTTCGAGCCGGTGGATCGCCGACCTTTGCCTTTTGTGCGATTTTCTTCTTTTTTTCGACTCTTGGAACCTCTTCGACTATAGGATCATAGTAATATGACCCATACCGAGCCGGATGTGTCAACCGAGGTGGTCCATACCGATCGCCCCACTTAACTCGCTAGTTCCCCCTTGACCGAACCGGGGTATCTTGGCACCGATCTTCCGGTCGAATACCGATGCTTAGGATGAGGTGCTTTCATCTTTTGTTTGTTCTTTGGTGAGGGGTTCGAACATTTGTATTGATTGTTTCCCCTCGAACAAACCTATCGTTAGACGCACTTCGAATGTACGGGGGCGTATGAGGAAGCTTCCTGGTTGAAACCAAGTCCTTCCTTACGGTGCTTGGGCTTGTTGCTTGCAAGCATAGCCTCCAGCTTCTTTTCGGCGCCCATGTAACGCTCGGTCATCGGGCTCTTCCGCACATCATCACTTTTTTCGTATGTCGTGCTTGGTCCGAAGTCCCGGCAGTTCTTGCTTGATAGACTCGGTTCCGTATCTTTCGAGTCAAGTTATTGGTCAAAACTGAAATTCGATCTTCTTGATGCCGAGACTTGGCAAATCGGAGAGTTTATCTCCTCCCCGAGTCTCAACACAAGTCCTTCGGCTTCGTGAGCGGCCCGACTCTCCCGAGAAAGTCTCTCGATTCTCCACTTTCGGGGTATCCATTCCCCGAAGAGTCTTACTAAGCGCTGAGACTCATCTAAATTTGTTCGTCTAACAGTTCTTCATAAGTGGTAGCAACGTCCAAATTCTCATATGTACCGAAATAGTGTCGTGTGTGCAAAGGTGTGAAGAGGAGTTAAGTGGTTCATGAGAATTTACCTCATCCTCTTCTCCCGTCATTAGGCACTTTTCGCAGCTTCTTCACCTTCAAGCTCTAAGGCCATAAAAGTTGCTTCATCATCCGATGAATCCATGAAGGAGTCGACTTCTTTCGAGTCGTCCGAGATTTTGCTCGCAATATAAGATTGTCTCTTTTTTGGCCAATTTCTCTCTCCTTGCCTTGCGTGCTGCGCGTTCAAGACCTTCTTGAGCTCGGGTCAGTCATATTGATAATGTCCCGGCTTTTTGCGGTTGTAGCAAGCGATGACTCTTTCTTCTTTGTTTTCGCTATCCTTTGATGGTGCTTTGAGTCATCCTTCTTTCGCATTCGAGAGGATTGTGAGTCGGGAGTGCCTTTTGGCGTATAATCCGACTTACCTTTTGTGTCTCGGTATGCTTTGGTCAGTTTTCTGTGCCTCTCCTTCTCCTTCTGATACTTCACGGCGAGCAGGGCGTACTTCTGAGCGAGACTTCCTTCTTGTAAGTTGTTGAGTGAAGGTTCAGTCTTACTCATTGTCTTGCTCGTCGCGGGAGATGCTTTGGCCGACCGATGCTTTGAAGGCATGGTCAATTTTTTTGTCAGCTTCAGCTCTTTGCTTTCGTTGAGGTCTGTCGAACTCAAACTCTTCTGCCTAAAGTTCTGAAAAGATATGGTCAGGAGAGACAACATCTAAATCAGAATGGCGCAATAAAGTGGCAAAAGGTGTCCATTGTCCGTCCAGCCAGCACCCTCGTATCTTGAGATTCATCTCTCGGTTCTTCGAATGTCTTTCCCGACCCGTTGATGGAGTTCATTAGATTCGTGAATCGACATTTAGATCTTCTATTTTGTCACTAGGCATGAGAGACAAATTTTCCAGCTTTTTGGAGTTCAGCGCTAGTTTGTTAGCTTTTATCTTCTCGAGTCCCCCGACTCGGTAGCGCTAGAGCCTCCCCGCAGCACCTTTGAAGTTTTGCATTCCCGAACCCCGCCAAGATACGAATCACTTAAGGTGGTTAGTATAGCGTTTACGGCGACACGGTCTAAGTTATGAAGTTTCTTCTCCTCGGGAATGAAGAGACTTTCGTCTTTGGGAATCTTCTTCCCGGTCACCATTCCTCCTCCAACAGCTGCATCCCGAGTCACGGCCATGCCGATCATAGGGAACGATAGGCCCTTCCTCAAGTACTTCGATCATACTATCGTGGAGGGAGGTCAGATGTGCTTCCATCCTGACCCGCCATACCCCATAGTTCTCTACTGAGAACATAGGTACCATCCTTATACCTGACATATCAGCCATGAAGAATAATGATATGAATGTAGAGTGAGATGCAGTGAAAACAATTTTCCGGATCCGTTCAAGTAGACCGCTTTGAACGACGAGAGTTTTATAGAACTCAGGTAGTTAGTTGAACACCGTGCGCTTTGATACCAATTGTTGGTCCCGAGTGTACGGTCAGGTGTAGAGGGGGGAGGCTGACTCCGATTTTCTCAACTTCGAACACAAACAGTCTTGTTTAGGAAAGTGTCGTACTGAAAAAATTCAAAGAAACCAAATAGCCGTTCCGAATCATGTGTGGCAAAGAATTCGACTCTACCGAGATCTCGCTTAGCCGACCGAGTTAGAATTCGGTATCAAACAGTAGAGTTCGGCGGTGCGGAAAAGTGTAGGCCCAAATCGCTTGAGTGGAAAAAGCGTTTTAGCAAGTCTCGGTTCGAAAAATAGACGAGTTCAAGATGCCGAGACGGTTGTATGATTTTAAAGTAGGTTTTCGGTATGATCGGTAAAATCAATGCAACAAGAATGAGAAAGCAATAACAAGACACGTATTTTTAAAGTGGTTCGGATATCAATCGATCCTACGTCCATTTGTCCCGAAAAGTTCGGGAGGCTATTTATTATACCGAGTTAGTCTCGGTCGGCTTGTGCACGAGGACAAAGCCGTGGCTTGGGGATTATATCGAGCAAGTCCCGGTTTACAAAGGCATCGAACTAAAGTGTTTCGACAAACTTCTCCAACTATGAAGGAGTCCTTTTACAATAAGGATTGGGTTCAAATATGAACTCCTTCGTCCAAGCTATAAGTATATTCTGTTGAGCTTAGGGTTAGAGGGATAGGGAATGAGAGAGTGGCTTCTAGATCGACGAACAGCTGAAATAAGCTTTAGGTTCGTGTATCGTCGATTTGGATACTAGAGGCTCTTCTAACGGTTTAGCTTAGTTCCCTATGAAGTTGAGAAGGTAGTCTTTCGCACGGAGATAGATCTTCAAGTTCTTGCGGAAGACTTAGGGTTTTCTGGGTTCTAGCTCGTTTGAATGCTTGTGTTTGTTTTCGTCGTTAAGCTTATGCGCATTCTCTCTCTTTTTCTCTTGAAATGTCCCTCTATTTATAGAGCAGAGATTGGAAAAGATTCGTTGGAGACGATCTTCCTTTCTCTCTCTCTTTTGGTAGCTAACGACTCTTTTTGAAGGATGTAACATTGTCCTTTCCCTCCTTTTCTGGAAATATGTTGACTTGCAGCTTTAGTAGGTAGAGACACGTGTATACTTGTCATTTGTCGAGGATTATGGAGTGGTTGAGACGGAACAGACTTCGAGGCATACTGAAGCTGACTTCTCTTTTCCTCGTACTTGACAATACTGATTGTATATTCAAAAAGTGTCCGACGGTTCGTAAGACGGCTGCCGTTGTCTGAAGTCTCGATCTTCATTCGAGAGAGACAACTGAGGGTACTCTACCGATGGTCGGCCCGAGTTCGATGAACTACTCCTCGCTCGAGTTCGGCTCCACCGACTCCTTCGTATATCCGCTCCCGCCGAGTCCAAGAAATACTGAGTCTTCTACTTCTGGTGCTGAGGTTGATAAGCTACTGACCGCCTTAACCAGAGCAGAGTGTCTACTGAGTCTGAAACCTCAGAGACAAAATAATTACACGGGAATGGTTCATCAATCAAGATAGGGTTTTGGGATCTTCAAATCTTCGGATAGGTAAAGAGCACGGGGCTACCGAGCTATAGGGTCGTCTTGAAGACATAATCATTTCCCACTAAGTATAACAGTGCTGAGGATAAAATCATCACCCAACAGAAATAACAACTAATAGCTAGATAACACGTGGACATAATCTGGATCGGCCCACGTTCGGTCAACAACTCCTAACGATCCGTTCGACCACTTTGAGTTGGAGCTGTAAGATTGTTTCCTTCAGCATTGACGGTTGAGAATTCGTCCAAGCTGTCACAAAATACTTCATCGTCATCCTCTTCTTCATTTATCATCTTTTCACCTACAAACAAGAACAGTAAACCCTCCTTCTCGATCTTCCCAACCTCGCCATTATCTTTGTCTTTACTTTCCTCCACCGTCACAACCGACTGGTCATGACATTCCCCCCCCCCATCTGGTGCGCCTTGTCCCCAAGGCAGTATTTCGGGGTGATTCTTCACAAGATAAGTCTCCTCGACCCATTGTTTAATCTTAACTCCTTCACCCTCCCATTCTAACAAAAAAGAATGGATCTCTCTTCCCTTCCTATTCAACTTACTTCTTTTTCCTTTAATTGCAGGAACGCCAATGACGGAGCCGTCTGAAGAAAACTCGGGGAGGTTAGGGGATTGTACCATGCTCGGGTCTACCGCACGCTTAAGCAAAGAGACGTGGAAGACCGGCCAAATCTTGGCCCCCGGCGGTAACTCCAACCGGTAGGTAACTTCTCCCAATTTTTCAATAACAGTATATGGGCCGTAGTAGCGGGGGGTTAGCTTCTGATTCTGTCGTAGTACTACGCTGCTCTGCCTAAAAGGCTGCAGCTTTAGGTAGACTTGGTCGCCAACGGCGAATTGCCTTTCAATTCTAAGCTTGTCGCCTTGTTTTTTCATTTTTTCCGGGCAAGCAACATATTTTCTCCGAAACTTTATTGTATCTTGTGTCAGCTCCTCCGCCGCATTTAGGGAATCGGCGAGTGGGTGTAAGGATACGGTCCTATAGAAAATATAGGGGGACTGTATCCGTACAAGGCTTCGAAGGGAGTTAATTGAAAGCTGGTGTGGTAGTTGGTATTATACCAGAACTCAGCCAAAGCCATCCATCTAAACCATTGCTTGGGTACCTGGTGTACCAAGCATCTGAGGTAAGTTTCCAAACACTGATTGACTCTCTCTATTTGCCCATCTGACTGGGGATGGTAGGCAGAAGTCATCTCTAATTTAGTTCCCAATAACTTGAATAATTCGCCTTGTAAAATACTAGTGAAGATAGGATCTCTATCGTCACTAGACTTAGAGGCCGCCCATGGAGCTTAGTGATATTGTCTAGGAATACCTGAGCTATGGTAGCAGCTGTATAGGGATGAGTGAGGCCCAAGAAGTGGCCGTATTTGGTAAATCCGTCCACAACAACCATTATAATCGTTTCGCCTTCGGGACTTGGGCGCACCTTCTATAAAATCCATGGTAACATAGGTCCAAGCCCGAGTAGGCACAAATAAGGGTTGTAATAAGCCCGGACTAGGAGTCTTCTCAATCTTGTCTCGAGAACAGATGGAACAAGCTTTAACCCTCTTCAATACTTGTGCTTTAAGCCCCTTCCAAATAAAATACTTCTTCACCCTTTGATAGGTTCCACCCTCTCCTGAATGACCTCCAAGGGCTGAGTCATGTAGCTCCTTGATAATGGTGTCTTTAAGTTTGTCATCATTGCCCACCACTAATCTTCCCTTCTGTCTGAGGAGTCCCCTTGTCGATTGTACTGTGGTATGAAGTTGAATCAATTGCCTTAGCTGTTATGACATTAGGCAAGGTAGTATCCTTAGTGTAGCTGTCTGCCACCCTCTGTACCCACAAGGGAATGGCCAAGCTGGTTGCATGACACTGATAAGGACCCTTCCTGGATAGGGCATCAACTGTTGTATTCTCCTTCCCTTTTTTATAAGCTATAGAGTAGTCATACCCTAGTAACTTAGGAATCCACTTTTGCTATAGGGGAGTGGTGATTTTCTGATCCAACAAGTGTCTTAAGGCTTGTTGATCAGGTTTGATAACAAAGTGGTGTCCCTGTAGGTAATTCTTCCATTTTTGAACAGCCATTAAGATAGCCAAGAACTCCTTTTTATAGATGGACAAAGTTCGATTTCTTCCGGATAGTGCCTTACCGAGGAAAGCTATGGGTCCGCCCTCCCGCATTAAAAACCGCTCCCACCCCCATTCCACTTGCATCCTGTTTCTAGGGTAAACTCCTTCTTAAAGTCGTAGAGCCGCAACGGGGCAGTGGGTCAAGGCCTTCTTGGGTTGTTGGAAGGCCATTTCAGGCTTCTAGTCCCCAATGGAAAGCCCCTTTTTTCAAGAGTTCGGTCAATGGTCTCGCTTCATAACCCCATAATATCTTATGAACTTTCTGTAATATCCAGTCAAACCTAGAAATCCCCTCAAGCCTTTGAGGTTGTTAGGTGATGGCCAATCCACCATAGCAGCAATCTTCTCAGGGTCAGTAGCTACCCCTTCCTTAGAAATAATATGTCCCAGATAAGCCACACTCTCTTTGCCAAACTCACATTTGCTCATCTTGGCAAAGAGCTTATGCTGTCTCAGAATAGTTAGGACCTCTTCAACCTGCTTAAGATGTGCTTCCCAAGTAGGACTGTAGACCAAGATATCATCAAAGAAAACAAGTACATTCCTTCTCAGTTTTTCTCTAAAGATCTGATTCATTAGAGATTGGAATGTAGTTGGGGCATTACAAAGCCCAAAGGGCATTACCAGGTACTCATAATGGCCAGTATGAGTCCTGAATGCTGTCAGATACCTAGAACCTGGATCCATAAGGATTTGGAAGTAGCCAGACCTCAGATCTATCTTTGAAAAATACTTTGAACCATGTAACTCATCTAATAACTCATCAATTATAGGTATATGATAGTCATGCTTCTATCGTGAGTTTGTTCAAGTACATGTAATCAACACACATCCTCCATGAGTTGTCCTTCTTTTTTACCAGAAGTACTGGTGAAGAGAATGGACTCTTGCTGGGCTGTATTTCCCCTGATTCCAGCAATGCAGCTACTGTTTTTTCAATTTCAGCCTTTTGGGCATGAGATACTCTATAGGGATATTGTTGTTTTGGTACACTCCCAGGCTGTAAGAGTATCTTATGCTCTACCCCCCTACTAGGTGGTAATCCACTTGGCATTTCAAAGATATCCCCAAATGTTTCAAAGAAAGTGGTTCATCGGGGATTATTTGGTTCCCCTTCCTCGCTAAAGACATCACAAGGAAGTGACCGGGTGTAGTCCTGTCTTTCCCGTAGAAGCTTTTAAATAGCAAGATGCAAGAATAGGTGGCACCCCTTGTTGTCTTTTAGCAGTCTGTATATATAGCCTCTTTCCCTTATGTTGTACTGAAAAGTACATTTGTTCATAATCCAGAATTATGGGGGAGCCTTTCTTAAGCTTCGCCACGCTATAATTAGATCATAACCACATGTAGGAAGAAGCCCGATGTCATAGTCAAACTCAATTCCCCGCATTTTCCAATGAAACCCTTTAAGCTTTCTGTCACTTATCATTACATTTCCATTGGCCACCAGCATCTTAAGAGGAGTGACTGGTTCCAAGCCCCCTTCTAGAGTTTGTGCTACTGATGTATTTAAGAAGCTTAGAGAGCTTCCTGTGTCCACTAGGATTCTCGGCTTCCTGAGAGCCCGAGTCTCCTATTAACCTCATAATATGTTTGCGCAGTCCTCCTCCAAAGATCCCAGTGAAATCATTGCCATTCCCAACTCATCTTTGGCATCACCAAACTCCTCTTCATCAGTTCCCATTTCTAGGTTATGCAGAAACTCCCCTTGCTCCTCCACCTCCATCACCATGAAATTAATTTTGTTACTGCACCTGTGTCCTGGGCTGAATTTCTCATCACAATTGTAGCAAAGGCCCTTAGCCCTTCTTTGATCCATTTCTATTGGAGTTAAGAGTTTAAATCCAGATTTTCCAGTCATAGCTGGCTTGGGAGCTGCCTTCTGGAGGGGTTTAGATTCAGTCTTCTTGGAATAGGTAGAATGACTCATTCCTTTAGTATATTCATTTATCTTCCTCAAGAAGGAATCATTCAAGTGCACTTGTTGCCTACCCAAATGAATGGCTGACTCTAAGTTATTTGGGTGAAGCATATCCAACTTGCACTGGATGTCTTTATCAAGGCCACTAATGAAGGCTGCAACCAAATACTGCTCATCAAACTCCTCACACTTGCTGTGTATGATGAAAGCCTTCAATTCCTCAAATCTAGCCACATACTCCTCATAATTACCCACATGCGTGAGCTTGTGCAGCTCAGCTATAGCCTTGCTAGTTTGTAGGTCCTGAAACCTAGTGGAGATCATTTTTACAAACTGATCCCAATTTAGATCTTCACCCTTGAGGGGAAGATTGTCATACCACTCCATAGCCTTGTCCTCGAAGTGCATGGAGGCAAAGGCCACCTTCCTCGGTCTTCTCGGGATGATGTTTACCATGGAAAAGTAACTCGACAAACCGCATTAGCCATGATCCGGGAACAGTTTCCATCGAACTTGGGAAAGTTTATTTTGGCAACCATGAGTAAAACACCAAAGTAAGAGTTTCCCGTTCTAGAGGAGTAGTTTCCCGGAACCACTTCCCTTCATATTTCCACCATTCGAACCGGGGTAGGGGTGTGGAAGGCTCCCAAGGTTGTCGTTCTCTCCCCCAAGGGTTCCTAGCAAACTCCCTAATCGCCGCCCCCCCATCCTCGCCATAGATCCGGCTAACCCCTTCATCAATTCCTTTACTAAACGGCCGAAACCCCGGGGTGTTCTTGGGGACAAACGGGGTTGGGGATTTCGCATAATGGGGTGTAGTAGGTAAAGGGGACAAGAGAGGGCCCATGTTTAGAACCGTGACAAACTTGCGATTCAAGTAGATCTAAGCGATTAGATAAAGTACCTATGAGTCCGGTGAAGGTATTGGTGAGCGTTCGGTTATTCAGGGCCAACTGCTGGTACATGTTATGAGACAGTAGATCGGCTAATGCCTGAGAGTTTGCATCCAATTGTGCAAGGTTGGCGCAGCGGTTCATCATCTTCAACCCGCCCTTCCTCCGGAATTGAAGGAAGCCTGCAGGTAGCCATGGAAAGTGCTTTGATACCACCGTAATGGACCAAGTCTATTAGTTAATCGAATAGACAAGTTCAATTTGATTATCTCGTAAACATAATGTAAACGAATTCCGCATTCGGATCTCGGGAAGTTGAGAAGAGAGTGGAGAGTGCGTGAGTAAGGAGAGAGAAAGAGAAAAGAGTTAAGAGCGGGAGAGGAGAGTTCAGAGAGAGAAATTCATCAAGCATGCCCATTTCATTTCATTCCCACTATTTAAAGGAAAATACAAGATTAACTGCTAATACGGAAATAACAACTAATAGCAACATGTGTTAAGTTAATACGGAAATAACAACTAATAGCTAGATAACACGTGGACATAATCTAGACTGTCCACGTTCGGTCAACAACTCCTAACGATCCATTCAGCCACTTTGAGTTGGAGCCGTAAGATTGTTTCCTTCAAAGATCGACGATTGAGAATTTGTCCAAGCCGTCACAAAATACTTCATCGTCATCCTCTTCTTCATTTATCATCTTTTCACCTACAAACAAGAACAAGTAAACCCTCCTTCTCGATCTGCCCAACCTCGCCATTATCTTTGTCTTTACTTTCCTCCACCATCACAACCGACTGGGTCATGACAAAAACACTAGTATTGATGAGCTTGCTGCTTTCATAAAATCTTGTTGCTCTTGAATTTTGTAACATAATTCCTCTCTCCTATGATTTCTGCAAAATAGTTCATGACTCCATCGCTTTCTGAAAGCATTTCAAGAAGCGTGTTGTCGACTTTGTTAAGCCTAATAATCACTATACGAAAAAGGGTTCCTATCGGTCCTCATTGGCCTTGTGTATATTTTCTTTAGTTTGAAGTTTGCATTGAAAGGTTAGAATAAGATGCCCAGAAATGCCCTCGTCTCCATGCCTTTTTTTGGCCCAAACTCAATTCAAATTTCGAATAAAGAAACTGCCTCACCTCATAAGCCTAAAATTCTAGCAATTTTTCTTTTAATATTCAAATGGATTTTCTTGAACAAGTTGAATAGTTTTTTGAGATGTTTGATGGAATTTGTCTTTGCTGGGCCGTGTTTTATTTTTTGTATTAGCATGTTCTACTGATTATCTTAGACACTTTTGTTGGATGAGATCTCGCATGTTTTCTCGCATCGGCATATTCTATTTCATGGCAAGAGTTGTTTTTCGGTATATCGTGTGCTTTGGTATAATGTTATATTTTCGGTATACCGTCCGTTTTGGTATATCGTTTGCTTCGGTATATCGAAGCTTTCGGTATACCGAAGTACGATATGGTATACTGAAAGAGCGGTATGGCAACGGTATGGAGATTGCTCATACCGAACTTTCGGTATACCAAACTACGGTATACCGAAGTTATCGGTATGGTAACGATATGCATTTTTCCCATACCGAACCTTTTCGGTACGGTAAGCGGTATGGGAAAAATGTTATGGTATACCGTACCGAACACCCCTAGTCATGTGTGTACTCGGTCTAATAACCTTTATAGCAGATTTTATCGAACAAGAAAAGTGTGAGATTTGGACGAATCAATCTCTATCAATCAACATGCATATTCAAATTTAAATTTATCTATGTTCATATGTTTATAACCTTTTACTATACGATATGTAAAAAACACATATTACAAAGAACTTATGAAAAACAAAGAATATACTCCATTTGTCCTACTGTGGCGGTTTAAAACTTTCTGACATTAGAATTAAGAAAATTGTGTTTTGTGTGTATAGGCGTAAAAATAATGTGGCTAAAATGACATATTGGTTGGGATGATCTATTTTTTTACTAAAAAGGATTACAATCTTTTTGATGTTGCTAGGTATTGTTTGTCACATAGGTGGTTTTTATCTTTATTGTGGCTTGTAGGTTATTACATATGAGAGACTTATTCAATGCACATCTAGATAACAACTGCAAGTATAGTCATTAAAATTTATCCGTGTAGCATAGCTAAATGAAATGTCCTGATATACCTGTAGCCACAGTTAGAATTAGATTAGATTCATAATTTGAAGGTCCAAAAAAAATCGAATAAAAATGGCTCAACCTATAGGCTAATTGGATATTTTGCAAAAAATACTTTGGTAATATACAAGATATAATTAAACATTATATCTAGTGTGGACTTGCAAATGATTTGGTCTTTGGCATTTAAAACATGATTGAACTAAATTTGGTTTTGATGGGTGCAAAGTGTGAGACGGATCATAATAATCTAGTTAGTTGGTTGAATTTTATCTTCATCTTCTTTTTTAATGGTGAGCGCGAGTAAAGTTCTTTTGTGCAATAATTTGTAAATTACTCTCAATTTAAGATATTATAGGTGACAAACTCATAATGTTGGTAGATTTTGAACTTATGATCTTCGACCACATTATAAACATGTCATCCAGCCATGTGAATTTTATTTTTATTTTTATTTTTTGGTTTATTTTTAATTAACACTGGTTTAATTTAATTTTTAATTTATAAAATTTGAAACAAGCAATGTGATTTGATTTGACCCGATCACCTGGATGTGCCAAGGACTGAGCTTCATTTCAGCAACCCGATTAATGTGGCATTGTAACCCGAAATTAGGAGGTTGGCCTTTGACTCTTACATTGACGACTCTAATTAGATTTTTGTCTATGTCACACTGAAAGAAAAAAAACAATTTGTCCCCATGGGATGGCATAGCGGTGAAGATGGGTGGCCCTGGACCGTTAGGTCATGGGTTCAATTCCCACCGGACACGCTATGTGTGAGCCTCGTCACCCCGTCACATTAAGGGTGGTTTAACTCTTCTCGTGTAGTTTGGTGTGCTATTGCACAGAGCGAGGTTTACCCCGTGCGCACCTAAGGTAGCGGCTGCGGTTTCCTCGTCAACAAAAAAAAAAAAAAAAAAACTTATACTAGAGTAGAAATTCTACCCGTAATATGAGTATAAGCTCGTATGTGTTGGGATTTTGTATACTGGAAGCATATTTTTATGTTAGTATACAATATGTTTTGTCCTTACCACCATTTTATTCTCTTATCTGATAAATATATATTCGCACATGTAATCTTTTGTCTTGTACATAAGTTAGATTGTGTAGTGTATTGTAGATCACGTAAAAACTACTCAATTGATTGACTCGACAAGATATAAACAAGCTATCACAACTTGAGACAACTTTAGGATAAGTTGTCGGTATAAGCTGCAGTTTAGATAAGAAGTGGTTTGTCTTGGTTGCTTGTCTATACTGGTACACTTAAGATGATGTATTGATGGAATCACAGTAAGATGTGTTCTCCTGACTGACCTTAGTGGAGGACCACTAATGGAGAACCAAGATCTCGGCGACTTAGCTAGTCTTAAGCTTGGTAAGACTTCAACCGAGTGCATTTGACTATCTATCTTTTGACCTACTATGGTGAACGCCATCGCGATCGGATCTACGTATCTTGGATGATAATAGTCATTTGTGGCTCGGGATTGATTGTCCGTATCTTGCAACTTTATCTTAGTAAAACGGGTTGATAACGCATGAGGAACTCGTAAGGCTCGTAAGGATTATAACACTAAACTCGCCGGTTGATCGAGTTCAAGTGTGTTAATAAGGTCGAGTAGTACTACTCAAGAATATAATAAGATGTTAATTAATTTAAGTCGTCAGGTGTGCTTAATTAATTTACTGGATATTTCTATCTTAAATACGAGGATCAATTAAGTCTAAAAATATCGTCCATGCTCAAGTTGGGATAAAGGGGTAAGTCAAGCATGGATTCTCTAGTGGAATGAATTTGTAGTTATTAATTGATTTTGCTTTGGACCGAGCATAAATAATTAATTGATTTGAGGCCCAGGTTTTATTTCTTGTATTAAATTCCTAATTTGGCCCAAATAGTTGTCTAGTTATTTATTCTCTCTCATAAATTATTATTAATAGATTAATGTATTTTGTATTATTTAATAATGTTATTTATCCGAAATTAATTGATTGAGCCAATTAATTGATAAATAAAAATAGTCAAATTGATTAATTTATTATATTATGGGTAAATTGATGTGGAAACTCATTAAAAGTATATTAATAAGGCTATAAATATTAATATAATATAAGCTTTTGAAGCTTGTATATATTAGTATTTTGTTCATTGTTAGAACACATACGTAAACGTGCGCCAAATGAGAGAGTGAAAGAGACAATTTATTTTATTTTCTTCAATTCTCCGACCACGCGGAGTAAAAAGAAAAGAGTTAGGACACGCATCATAAAGATCTCGAACAGAGCAAAGAATTTAGCGACTACAACATTCGAATAAGACAAGTAAATTCCATTCCTTTAGTATGTCATAACTATTTCATAATGGCCAATCATTTATTTTCGTAATGGATCATCATCTTAGTTTATAATCATTTATTACATTGAGTTGCAATCATTTACTCATAGGAAATAATTGTTGATTTGGTTGTGCTTTATTAACATTTATGTCTGAACTCAGAGTATCAGCAACGCCATTTCTACCGAATTACTATGTAGAAGTAGAACACCAACCAAACTATGCATCTCCTTACACAAAATAAAAGATAGCAAATTTATTCTAGTGAGCAAATTTATACCGTCACCATTCACAAAAAATGTATCAAATTCATTTTCTCGCACAATTAAAAATTGAAAACAATAAAAAAAAAAAAACTTTACATTTGTGTTGTGGATATGCTACAGTACCATAGAGTCAGCAAACGAGTCATGAAACTCCTAAATCGTGCATTATCTGAATTTATATATATATATATATATATATATATATATATATATATATATAAATATCTATATATATATAGGATATGGATCTAGTGAGAACTTCATTTAATGTGAGAACTACGAACAATGTATAATCCATATATATTTTTTGCAGAACGGTAGTGCCTCTTTCTTTCACTTATTTTACGGATTAATAGATTCATTTCTTAGTAGTCTCTTCCCCGCTAATATTATATCATATTTTCTTACGTATAGGAATTGTGATCTTCGTATGTATTTATTGATACCAATTAAAGAATTTAGTATTTAATTTTCTCGTTATTGACTGTTGATTTTGGTTCTGATCGTTGTTCAATTGAAGAACTTGTTATGGATCATATGGGCATTTAGTAGTTAATGAACATAATTTTGAATCTTATGGCAGATGAGGACAACAACATATTCTGCTGGAAAGGAACGATGGTGGCAGTAGAGAAACCGTGTTTGAAGGAACTACATACAAGCTATCCCTCTCATTCCCCTCTTAACTACCCTTTCAAGCCTCCCAAGGTTAAGTTTGAGACGTCTTGCTTGATCTCTACGGAAACATATGCTTGGACATATTACAGGACAAGTAGTCATATGTTTATGATGTGAGGACTGTCCTTCTCTCGGTCCAGAGTCTGCTTGGAGGTAAATCATAAATGCTTCTACTTTTATAGCATTCTTCATATTTCGTTTCATTATCATCTTTCTTGATCTTTTTTTTGCAGAGCTCGACCCTTAACAATCAGGCAGTCGGGGCAACCAAGAAGGTAGCTTGTAATTTCTCTAAAATCTAAAAGTTTCTTAGGCTTAGATTATACAAAATGATTTTGATTTATATGATCTTTAATTGTATATTGTTTTTGTAAAATGCAGAATATAGGAAGATGGTGAATAAACTATATAAGCCCACTGCGCCAGGAATTAATTGTTTTTAGATGGGAATGTTTTTTTTTTTTTCTTTTATATACGAGAGAAGAATAGTTACATACTTACATTTGATGGTTGTTTAGTGGATTCTTGAACTCTAGGATTCTTGAGTTTTAGTTATGCAATTAAAACATATTATATTTCAATAATTTCGACGAAATTAAATCTTAAAAATTTGAAACAAGCTAATTACATTAAGAGTTACCAAAACAACGCTACTAACACCTACCAGCATAGCAACTAAAAAAAAAGAGGGACACCAAATTTATAGCTACCAAAACAATGCTACTAAATCCAAAATTGACAATTATGGAGTTCATTTAAAAGAAAGATTCAAAGGAGATGGAAATGGTAGATCAAGAATTACTTAGTCATTAATAATTATGAGCATATGATATTCTTATGGAGATGTATAAAACAAACATAAGACATTAATAGCATAAAAAAGTCCAGCATATTCAGATTAATGACTTAATACTATGTTGCATGATAATACTAATCTTTTCTATTATATAAGTTGATATTAATATCAACACATATAAATTAATATGAATCTAATATGATATACTATTAAATATTATTATATGACCAGTACATTAACCGTGAAATAATGTTATCATAATGTTATTAATTTGTGTAAATATTATATAATAATGTTATCATAGTTAATATTATTTCTATGTGTACTATGTCATATATATTATTTCTATGTGTACAAAATAATATGTGTACAAATAATATTATGAATTATGTTAATATAATATTACATAGTTAATATAATATAATAATGTTATCATAGTTAACATCACCACATAATTTATATGATCAGTTGTTATTAACTATGACCATAGAAATAATATTAATTTACATAATATCAACACAGATAATATGGACTTCATATTTTCATATTCGTATTAAATCAGAACATGAATCTAATATTAATACCATGTGATGTCTACATAATATGAAACTATGCATAATCTCGTGTTGATATCTCGTTGGGAGATGATTCAAGCCTTTCTCACAACCGTTGAGACATAACTCAGTAGCCCAGTGCTCGAATATTTGCTGAAGATTTGAAGATCCCAAAACCCTACTTTGACTGATGAACCATTTAGTTGTAATATGTTCTGTTTTTGTCTGGTGAGGTTTCGACTCAGTAGATACTCTTCATCTTGGTTCGAGCGCCGCAGATTACCAACCTTAGTACCTGTAAGAAGAAGACTCAAATGATACTCGACTCAAGCAGAGCAAAGATATCGAAAGAAGTCACGGAACTAAACTCGACAGAGTAGTTCACCGAACTCGTAGTTGATCTTCGCAGAGCCGACTCAAACAGAACATGCTATCGAATTTAGATCGACTCAAGAACGGCTAGACAGCCCTTCCGAACCGTCGAGTTCACTAAGTCTAAATCGCCAGAGTCAATACGAGGAAGAGAGAAGTCGCCCGGATCTACCTTGAAGTCTCGGACCGCCTCACCTACTTTCCCGAACCTCGACCAAAGACAAGCGACCGATTGTCCATATTCTCGATTAAAGCCGCAAGTCAACAACTTTCCGTAAAATGGAGGGAAAGGACACCGCAACCATACTTTGAAAGAGCCGTTAGCTACCCAAAAGAGAGAGACACAAGGATCGCCGTCTCCAACGGATCTATCCTTATCTCTACTCTATAAATAGAGGGATACAATTCAAATTGATGTTCACGACCAACACGAGGGAACCTTACCGAACACACGAGCATTCACGAGCAACTCAAAACGTTCTAAGTCTTCCGCAAGAAGTTCGAAGAGTATTCTCCGGCGAAAGACGACATACTCGGCTCATAGGGAACCAAGCCGAATCGTAACTATAAAGCCTCTAAGTATCCAAGCGACCGAACACGAACCTAGGTCTTTACTTAACCGTTCGTCGCTCTAGAAGCCACTTTCTCGTTCCCTATCCCTCTACCCTAAGCTCAGCCGATCATATCCATAGCTTAGACGAAGGAGTTCATATCTGAACTGATCCTTATTGTAAAGGACTCTTTCATAATTGGAGAGTTTTTCAAACATTTAGTTTGATACCCTCTAAACCGAGACTTGCTCAAGCATAAATCTCAAGACCAGTTGTTTGTCCAAACGACAAACTAATTGAGACTATCTCAAGCATAATACATAGCCTCCCGATCTTTCGGGACAAACGGACGTAGGATTGTTAGATCCGAACCACTTTAAAAATCGCACGTGTTATGTATACGTTTTTATGTTTTAACCGTTGCATTGATTACCGCTCATACCGAAAGTATTTTCTAAAATCATTCAACCGAAGTTTCAAAGCAAGCTTAATCGATCGCACTAACATACCGAAACCGTTTTATTAAAAATATTTTCTATACTCAACCGAATTGGGGCCTACACATTTCCGCACTACCGAACTTTATCTCGAACGGCACCGACTCGACTCTAGCCGCCAAGCGTGCCTCGATGAAGCCGGCCACTCGCCACACGATCCGTAACAACTTATTTGGCCTATCGAACTTGTTCGAGCATGACACTCTCCCGAAAAGAACCGTTCGCGTTTAAAGTTAAGAAATCGGTTTTCGCGTGTATTCACCCCCCTCCCCCCTCTACCCCGAACGTTTATTCTCGGACCACCAATATCATAATACAAATTATGTGATATCAACGGATATAAAATTAACTAAGTCATGGCCCGGTACAAAGTCCACGCAACTCAATTTCCTTCACCGACCAATTGTGAGAAAATTATCATATCTCCTTGAACAATTGGATCGTCACTAAACTTTGTCACAATGTTCCCAACACATAGAAGTAGCTTTTGAACGGTGGATATCGGATTCTAAGATCGTTAAACCTATCTTCTATACGATTTCCCAACCTGCCCGGTTTCATGACTTCCATTGCTTGACTCCTCCAACATCTGACTTCAAATCTTCTTCATTATTCATCTCCATCTTTGCCCATAATGCATCAATGGTTATGGTTTCATTCCTTTAGTGGCCAAATACCTCCAAATATGTTCAAAACGTGCAAGAAACCTACAAAATCAAAAACCATCAAAAGTATACAATTCCAAGCAAAATAAAAGTAAAAAATGAATAGAAAATGATAGAAATAGGTTTAAAAAGAATACGATGAAGTGGTATAAAAATCACTCATCAAGTAGCAATACTAATTTTGCCGAAATATTCCTCAACAATCAGCAATACCTAGCGTCGCTCTTACCGAACGATACTTTTACTGAACAATCCTTTAAATTTACGAAGTCCATTATAATATTTTTAAAATACGGAAAGTAAAAGTATGTTTATAAGGTAAAGGTAAAAATATCCATATAGCAATTAAGAAATGCCTAATATAAAAATAGTATTATCATAGGGATACGTCCAACTTTGCTGAATTTTTCATCAGGAATCACCCCTACCCAACGTCCCTCTTACTGAGCCATCCTTTTACTGAGGGATAACATGTAAATACACAATGGAACTTTACCATGGTTAGGCAAAACCATCGTTAGTGTTTAGTAAGATACAAACAGATCCTCGTACTCTCTAACAAACACCAAAACCAACAACTTTAATGAAAACCCAACATATATACTCTTTAATCTATTATCTATCCGTCGACATACAACTGTAGTATCATCCTACCTCCCTCTAATTAGTGACCTAATTTGTATGAATATCAAATAGAGACAACACAAAAATATCAGCACCTACCTCCAAATAATATACGAATGCAACCAAAGGCTAGAATTTGCAACTTCACCCACCAAATTAGTTTAACACAAGAATCAGACGCAAACACAACACCGATGAATAACCCCCCCCCATGCAATAGTAAATCAGAAGAAACAAAGCAATCACAAAACATATATAATACTATTATTATAAAGAAGGAAGTTTATGACAAAATCCATGAAAGAAGCCATCATACCCATAGACACAAATCTGCAAGATTACCAATCCGAAACGCCTACAAAGAAACATAGCAGATTAGAACTTATAGTCCCACAAGAAACGCATAAATCACAAAACATATAATAGGAACACCCATACTTAAAAAAATTAGATTTGAAATGAAAGCATAAAACAAAAGCAACCATACAAAGGAGAAGCAACAATACAAAAACGACCTAAGAAACAGAAAGATCACAGCACCAACAAATACCAAAACATATAATTGGAAGCAGCCGCTATAAAGCCAGAATTTAAATGAAAGAACAAAGCAAAAGAAACCATACAAAGGAGAAGCAACGATACCAAACAACATAAGAAACAGAGACATCACAAAAAGCATATAATAGGAAAACACATAATAGGAGCCACCTACTATGAAAATCAGAACTGAAATGAAAGCATAAAGCAGAAGAACGGTGTAAAGGAGAAGCAATGATACCAAACGATGTGATAACAATTGATAACGACGTAGAGAGTCTCAGTCCAGTTACCCATTGCTTCCCAAATTGAACCGAGAGACAGAGAAAGTAGTCCAGGCAATTGGATAAGCAAGCACAAAAGACCGAATCCAAAGAAGAAGCAAGCGTACCAATGAAGAATATGGGGGCTAAATACTCCAGAACCATGACACATGAAGCTCAGAAGTTGAAACACCTACAAAGATACGCGGCAGGACAATCATCATAGCCCAAGGCGGAACGCCGAAAATACAGAACACCCTATAAAAATCAAAAGGCTGCAAACACACGATTGCACAAGATCATCGGACAAAAGCACCTACAAAGAATCTGTGGAATCACAGTCCTACAAGAAAAAAAGAAAACACAGCACCGACAAATACCAAAACAAAAAACCACAAGCTTACTAATCCGACCAAAAATTCGTCCAACCTACACAGAAGCAACACAGAATATTAATGAGAGTCCACAGAAACAAATAAAAATACTGCACCCACAATAGAACAAATAAAATACCAAAATCTAAAGAAAGCGCAAATACAACAAATCTAATACTATCTAATTTAATACTATTATTATAAAAAAGGAAGATTTTGAGAAAGACAACGAAAGAAGCCCCGAAGACGCAAAACTGCAAGATCATCATTCCGAAAAGCCTTGTTGGTCCCGATATAAACGCTCGGTGTAGAGGGGCGGGGGGAATACACCGAAAACTTTCTCAACTTAAACGCGAACAGTCCTCTTCAAGAAGATGTCGCATCGAACTGTTCAAGAGACCGGATAAGCCGTTCCCGAATAGCGTGTTAGGAGCGACCGACTTCACCGAGGCCCCGCTAGCCGACTTAGGTCGAATTCAGCACCGCTTAGTGGAAGTTCGCAGAGTGCGGAAATGTGTAGGCCCAATTCGGCTGAAGTTAGAAAACGTTTTGAGGAAAACTGCTTCAAGATATTAGTGCACCTTTTAAGCTTTGCCTAAAACACGATTGAATGATTTTGAAAGATATTTTCAAGATAAACAAAAGTAATCAATGCAACAAGAAAAACAGAGCAACACGTAACACAACGATTTTTAAAGTGGTTCGGATCCAACAATCCTACGCCCACCGTCCCGAAAAGATCAGAGGCTATTTTATTATACCGAAGTTAGTCCCGCTCGGCTTGTGCACTCGGACAACCACCGGTCTTATTGATTATACCGAGCAAGTCTCGCCTTACAAGATATCAAACTAAAGCGTTTGACAAACTCTCAAACACCGGTCTTAGTGATTATAGTGAGCAAGTCTCGCTTACAAGATATCAAACTAAAGCGTTTGACAAACTCCCCAACTATGAAGGAGTTCTTTACAATAAAGAACAGTTGAAGGATGAACTCTTTCGATCTAAGCTATGAATATGGTCTCGGTGAGATATAAACTTTGGGTCTGTGTTCAATCGCTTGGATACTGAGAGGCTATATGCCCGATTCGGGATCGGTTCCCTTTGAAAGCAAGAATGTCGCCCTTTCGCTTGGAATAACTCTTTGAAGATCTTGCGGAAAGCTTAAGTCGATTTGAAATCGCTCGTAATTGCTTGTGTGTTCTTGATTCTCTCGATGAGCTTTGATTTAAATTCTTCCCTCTATTTATAGATGAGAGACATGGAAATATCCGTTGGCGACGATGATCCATGTGTCTCTCTCTTTAGGTAGCTAACGACTCTTTCAAAAAATGGTGGCAGAGTCTTTTCCCTCCATTTCCGAAAAGTGTCGACTTGCGCCTTTAATCGAAAGTAGACAGATGGTTGCTCGTCATTGGTCGAGGCCGAAGAAAGTAGGTGAGACAAACAGACTTCAATGCAGATGCGAAGCTTACTTCTCGTACCTTGTATGACTCGCCGATTTGACTTATAAGATCACTAACAAATCGTGAGACCGCCCGGCCGTTGCCGAAGTCTCATCTATGTTCGGCAGCATACTCCCGCCGAGCCCAGCTCTACCGAAGATCAACTCTGAGTTCAATGAACTGCTCCTGCTGAGTCTAGTTCTACTGACTCCTTTCAGTATGCTGCTCCTGCTGAGTCCATCACTACTGAGTCTTCTCTTCATGGTATTGAGGCCGATAGTCTACCAAGAATCCGCTGCATGTAACCGAATGCCCGAACCATGCAGTAAAGGATGTCTACCGAGTTCCGAAACTCTCGAGACAAGAGACGTAACAAATACAATTCAACGGTTCATCTCGTCAAATGGGGTTTTGGGATCATTCAAATCTATAAGCACTAAGCTACTGAATCATCTCCGAACAATTTTCCCCTATCTGATGATGCCCAAACCTAACACTACAAACTTTCAGAAACAAACTCCTTACAAATGTTACAAGTAGAATTAGTAGAGTTGATCATCAAGTTCTAAACTACTGAGGGAGTACAGGAGAGAAATATCAGAACCTATACAGAAATCTAACAACAGTTTCCCCCTGAACATCCTTATACAATAAATTCCCTCATGCTTCTAACAAAGACAGATCTATCAGCTAAGCAAAACATATAAACACAGATATCAACAGTGAGTGTGTGATTCAGTAATCACATAGGTGATTCTGAGTGTTAAGCTTAAATAAACAAGGCCATGAAGACAATAAGGTATTGTTGGGCCGAACAACAAAGATGTTTTATAGATAAGAGAATTCAGTACATTACATCACTTGCTATTCTAAAAAGCAAAATAAGAACAGGATACAAAGAAGCTATCTATCTATCTTCTGAACTGCTGGATCCGTGCTTTGAAATCTCTTGACTTCTCCTCTGGCAATGGCAATCCGTACATCTGGTAGGTGTCTTTCCTGAGCTTCTGTATCTTCAGCATGTCAGCAGGAACATTTTCTTCAAGATCTAAGACTTTGATAGCATTGCTGACCTCTCCTTCTATTACTCCAATATGTAGTGATCCATCAAAGCTTCAGTGGAGGAGGCAGCGATCTAGGAACTAGAACTCTGACATTTTCCTTTTCACTAAGGCTTTCGGACTCTTGCATAAATCTCGTGGTCACTCACCGTAAGCTATTCAACAAATGCAAGAATCTTGTCCATGTCGAGCCGTAACTTCCGCACAAACAATCTCTTAACAAATTCAAAGCTTTGAGAGTTTCCCATCTCTCGAGTCCGCTCCCACGGCATCCATTGGTCAATCCTTGGCCATCTATGAATCTTCGATCAGATGGGCTTCTTGCCTCGTCTCGTACCTATAAGGAATCTCGCCTTGTTTGTCGTGTACCCTCTCTCTCGCCTCTTTCTCACTCCTCGCCTCAAGTGCTTCTAGGTCACCCGCCACAGCCTTTCACGGGCCTCTTTGATTTGTCTTGCTTCAAAGCCACCCGTCTAAAGCCCTTTCAATCGTGTCCCACATCTCTTTCATTCCCAATTCTTGTTCCTTAGAAGGGACATACGACGGAACATGTTCTTCTTCTTCTTCTTCTTCTTCTGACTCAGCAGGTGTTTGAGATTTGGACTTGGATTCACCCTGCTGACCAGTCTACTACTGTTGTTGTTGTTCCTTTTCTTTCTCTTTGTCAGCCTCATCGCCGATCTTTAACTTTCTAGGGGGTGGCCTAGACCCCGGCTTCCTTCCCCTTGGACCTTAGTCTTTGCCTTTGCAGAGCTTTCTGGGGCTTATCGGGCTTCGCCCCAAGAATTTCCCGGGCCAGCTTTTCATCTACCTCGATCTGAGCTCTCTCCTCAGGACTTATATACCTCTTAGCTCCTTTCTTTGGTGGGGTTGGGAGTTTCAGAAGTTTTTTTCCTTTACCCGCCACCGGAGGAGGTAGAGGAGTTTCCTCCTCATCAGAATCCTCCTTAATGAAATCAGCAACCTCCTTAACGTGTTCACCGGGAGCTTGGGTTGTCGAGTCCTTCGGCCCCGAGCCGCTTGGGCTCGGCCTCAACAGCTCTACATCACCCGCCGCCGAGACACCCTAGGCCCGACCCGTGCGCTGGGGGTCGGTGAGGGAGTTGATTGACGTCCAGGTGCACCTCTTACTGATCTAGTCCCCCTCGGTGTCCTCAGCGTCCTTTCCCCCTTTTTGCCATAATCAACCGAGCCGTGGGTAGGGACTCGAACCTTCTTATTCGGATCTTCATATGCAAGCGGCCACCGATCCAAGGCCGCCCGCATTTTCTCAAGGCGTAGGTGGAGTTCGCCCCTTTCTTCGATAAGCTCATCGTCGTACTTCTTATGCGAAGAATCCACCAAGATCTGTATGGCTTGCAACTTAGTATCCATATTTTCTTCGAGAGTTTTCTGGATTGATTGAAGTCTGAGCTCAGAAGCTTGACTCATTGAAGAAACGGATTCAACATGGGCTAACCGAGCTACCTTAAAATCTTCCAAAAGTTTCTCCGGGCAGCTCCAAAGAATGCTTGTTGCTTCTCGAACTCGCTCTCTCGAGTGGATAGAGCATCTAAGAGAATAGTGGAGAAGTCGAGAGCCAGGCGTGTTCCCGAATGGAAGTTCTCGAGCTCCTTCATCTCCTCACTCGAGCTAGAGTTCGATCGCTTCCACGTCTTGTGGACAGCCTCTGGCCGTAAGTCTATTCCCGAGCACCTTGACTTCTCGTGGCCTTGGCCACAGCGCCTCGATTGTCGGCTCTTGGGTCCCGGGCGCTACCTCGACGTGCACCCCAAAGAAAAGCCGGAATGGGTCCGCGGCTCGAGAGGTACCAACCACCGACTTGACCGGGAGGGAGGATGCCGAGTGGAATTTCAACAGCTGAGGGTTGGGCACCCTCCTCCGGGCCTGAGTTCCCTTAACGAGCTTCTCGTGGCCTCAGTACATCGGGCGGGTCCCGATCATCGGATCGCACCAATCAAGGCGCGCGCCGCCGTAGTATGGACACGGCCATTCAAAGATAGCCAAAGCAACGCCGCCCTTAAATCTTCTATGGAGCAGTAGATTCGCAGCTCGAGTAGCCTATCTTCTCGCGGAATATCGCCCCCTCCTCATGCAGCTTGCTCGCAGTATGGTGTGGGATCGCCTTATTAAGAGTTGACCATTTCTCGGAACCTCGATCGCCGTATGAAGCCCCGGCTCGCCTTGAGAGAGTAACCAAGTCGGGGTGACTTGATATCTCCGGGGACGGCCCTCCGAGACTTCTCGGGAGGCTCTGGTTTGAAGAGCTGCAGCCTCTGTCCCGATGGTCTCGGCTTCTGAAGCTGTCTCCGAGTCTTCCACCTCCATTGGAGACATCTCTTTCTCAGGAGACGGGATGCTACTGAGGGGTGGAACATCCAGTGGGGTCTGAGTAGTAGGAGTAGTAGCTCAACATCCGACCCCTATTCCACTGCCTCTCCCTTGTCAGTAGAGCTTCTCCACTGAGACAGTTTTCTCAGATGAGTCTACTTCATCATGCAGTCTGAGGAGAGGGACAATACTGCCTTAGATACCGTCTTCTGCTTCTTCGACGGTGGCTTCTGAGTAGTTTTGGGAGGCGACCTCTTCTTGGTCGGTGTAGACTTCTTCCCTTTCTTCGGCTCGCGCAGGCCCCCGCCCCACCCGTTGTAGAGGCCGCCGCCTTACTGTGGAAACGGACCTTCTTGGGGTTGAAGTACCCCTTGTCAGCATACGCGATGTGGTCAGCACCGCAGAAGTCCTCTATCATAACCGCGCCTTCATCCCACGAGAAGCTTCCCTCGACGCTAGATTGCACGCCTTCTTATCAAATTTTGCACTTCGAGTCATGAATTCTTTCGAGAAGAATTCTCGTCCACTTGACTCCGTGCTCGTCATAAATCGCCATCATCATCTCGTAGCTTCGGTCTGGACACTTGATCATATGATCCCGCTTGGCTAGTCAAAATCTAAGTGACTATATACGCCAGCGCTCTATACTTCGGCAAAGATTAAGTTCTTCGGGAAGGCGCCACGAACGACGTGGGCTCACCGCAGAAGATCTCCAAATATTCGCCCAAAGATGTCATCCTTGTATCCAAGCCACACCGATACCGGTGCCGGCCATCCGCCGAAGAGCTTGTCTCGATGGACATCTCGCTTGATTTCGGAGTCGCACGGGTGGGGTCTATAATGTGGTGAATGATGAACCGCCCCCACGATGTTTCCGTCTACCGAATCGGAGTTTAAGTAGAGCTCCAACACTTGTCGCGGGAGGAAGAAGGTCGGCTTCCTCGACAAGAAACCTTCAAGTCCGGACGCTCTCAATGCCTCGAAAATCTCTCGTCATGAAATCCGGCTCGTAGGCATCGAACTCCATGATCGCTCGCACCAAACACGGTCTTTCTCCAATATTTCAACGATGTTGACCGGGGTAGAGACTATAACACCCTTGGATGCCATAACTATGATCCGCAGAATGAAATATCAGCATCGAGCAAAACATTACAAAGAAATATGTGATACCGAATATGAATGAAAGTTTACCGTAATAATTTCGAGAAGTTATGGAAGAGGTTTGCAAATAGCGGATTAAATTCTCGAAAAATTTTAGGGTTTTAAAGTTGTAGAGCGAAAATGGCGGTTTTTCGCCTTTGAACGTGTTTTATATGATCAAGAAGATGAACAGCTTTTACATCAACGGCTCAGCCTTAAATCGCTTTATGAGATGGACGGCCAAGATTCTCCCCGACTGTAACGGATATTGTCTTTACACTAGCCGAAGGATCTCCAATAATGAAATCGAAGTGTGAGCGCCCGGCCCATGATCGACGATGTTTTAACTCTTCATCCGAAATTTGTTCAACACAAATAGTAGGTAAATTATGCAATTCAGTTGTACTATTATGAGATTGAAGCAATTCAGTTACTAGAGTTGGGTCTACTAAGTCAACAGGTTTAGGGGCATTCAGCTCAGGAACTTCATTTGTCCCCCCTGAATTATTATCCTCGCAAAGGTCTCGCTACCACTTGGGTTTCTTCATCGACCCGAAGTTACTTGGGATTGACTCGTTCGGTAGAGTCAATGTGTTCAGCCTAAGTCTCGCCGCCGGGCCGAGATTCAAGTAGTCTTATCATCAATTTCATCTTCTGAATCATCATCCCAACACTGCTGGATCTTCTCAACATTGTCTTTTAAGCTCAGATCCTGTAGCTGCTTACTGATGTCCTCAGATTCTGATTTTGAGTTTTTGCTCCCGTCTTAAGTAGCAAACTCATTAAAAACAACATGAGGGCTTTCCTCCACGCAAAGGATCTGGTAGTTAAAAACTCGAAGGCTTTGCTAACCCGGGAGTATCCTAAGAAGACTCCCCGGTCCGACTTGCTATCAAAAGTCTTTAACCGGTCCTTTCCATTATTGTGGATAAAGCAACGAACACCCAAAAATATGGAAATAAGATAAGAGAGGCTTCCCGCCGTTACATAATTCATATGGGTGTCTTCTCGATGCCGCTTAGTCGGCGAGAGATCCGTTTCCGAGTGTAACATACAAGGCGTCGGCCGCTTCGCCTGCACTTGGATGGGAGTCCCGAGTCCGGCGAAGCGTGGTTCTTGCCGCTTCTTTGAGTGTTCTGCTTTTTCCTTTCAAAGAATCCCATTTTGTTGAGGCGTGCGTGCAGCAGACGTCTCATGCTCTATGCCTTCAGCCTTTCGTAACTCTTCCACCATCGAACCCGGGAACTCGCCTCCGTCCGAACGTATCTTTATGATTTTGGTGTTCTTCTCGACACCGAGCCTTTTCGAAGCGCAGACAACTCGCTTTTGACGTCAAACTTGTTGGCAATAAATATGACCCATGTGTAGCGAGTAGTCATCAATGACCACTAAAGCATACTTTTGCCTCCGATCGTCACCGGAGAGACTAGACCGAATAAATCCATATATAGCACCGAAGGATTCCATCAATGGGGAAGGCGATGGAACAAAGCGCATTTTGCTTCTTTGTTTGCTTTCCCTTCAAACATGCTTCACACTAAGTGTCTTTGCTGAATACTTCATTCGATAGTCCTCTCGCTAGAGCGTTTCTAGCTAGCTTGTTGAACGTCTTGAAGTTGAGATGGTTGAGTCTTCTGTGCCAGAGCCACCCTGTTCTGTTATCGTTCTTCGCCAGAAGCATGCTTGAGGTTCGGCTGAGTTCCGGGCCGGCTACATAGATATTATTTTCACGCGAACCTGATAACACTGTTTTCCTTGTAGACTTGTCAATGACATCACAGAAACCAGTGTAAAAAATCACTCTATTCGAGTTATCACAAAGTTGACTAACAAAGAGAAGATTATGTTGAAGTCCTTCAACATATAATACTCTTGGAACTGTGGTGGTTCCAATGTTGAGTATTCCGTAGCCTCTGGTATAGCCTTTAGGATTGTCTCCAAACTCGATTTTGGGTCCTTCTTCAGTAGTATAATTCTTCAGTAGGTTCCTCTGGTATGTCATTTGTCTAGAGCATCCGCTGTCCGCATTCCAAGGGTTCTTGTGCACCTGCAAAACAGAATTATTATATTCAGGTACCCTTTATTTTTGATTTTGGGTCCTTCGATGTTAGTTTTGAAAACCCAAATCTGTCTCACGACCCTTGTGGTCTCAGAAAGTTTCTTTCCACTCTGGTCAACATACTTGACCACTGGACTGGTCGATGCTGACTTCTGAGGCTTTACTGGTTCAGGAGTCCTGATCTTCTGAGTAGGTAGACTGCTGACCTTAGCCTTCTGAACGAATTTCTTCTTTTTCTTCTGACTTCTGGATCCTCTCCTGACTACAGGATCATAGTAATATGACCCATACCGAGCCGGGATATGTCACCGCGGAGGTCCATACTGATCAGCCCACTTAACTCTACTAGTTCCCCCTTGACTGAACTAGGGTGATTTTGAGCTAATCTTCTTGTCAGAATGCTGATAGCTAGGATGAGGTGCCTTCATTTTTTGTTTGTTCTTTGCTAGGGGGTTAAGAATTTCAACATTGATGGTCTCCCCTTGAACAAACCTATCAGTCAGCCGGTTCTCTGAGCGTACGGGGGCAGATGAGGAGGCTCCATGACCGAAAACCAAGTCCCTCCTTGCAATGTTTAAGGCTTGTTGCTAGCTAGCATTGCCTCAAGCTTCTTTTCACGCCCATGTACCGCTCTCGTCATCGATTCCTCCGCACATCATCACTCTTCTTAAGCGTTTCATGCCTCGGCCCCAAGTCCCGACAACTCTTGCTTCAGCAGACTCGGCCCCAAGATCTTCCTCGAGTCAAGTCATTGGTCAGATCGAGATCCGATCTTCTTGATGCCGAGACTTGGTCATCGAGAGTTAATCTCCTCTCTCGAGTCTCAACACAAGTCCTTCCGACTCGCAGCACCGACTTTCCCGAGAAAGTATCTCGATTCTCCACTTTCGTGGTATCCAACTCCTAAAGAGTCTTACCGACCCGCGAGCTCATCTCGAATCCGCTCGCCTAATAATTCTTCATATGCGATCGAGACGTCCGCATTCTCTTCTCGCACCCGAAATAGTGTCGTGTGTGCAAGTGTGAAGAGTTAAATGGAGCGTGAGAGTTTACCTCATCCTCTTCTCCCCGCCATAAGATACTTTTCGGCATCTTCTTCAAGCTATACGACCGTGAATGCCGCTTCTTCGTGTGATGAATCCATGAAGGAGTCGACTTCATCCGAGTCGCCCGAGAGTTCACCAAAGAATATATGCTTGACGCTTCTTGATAAACTTCTCCCTTCGAGCTTTTCGTGCCGCTCTCTCAGCCGCACTCGAGCTCAGGTGACAGCCATATTGATAGTGTCCCGGCTTCTTGCAGCTGTAATAGGTGGTGATTCTATCTTCTTTGCTCTCACCGTCTTTCGACCGAGCCGAATCCTCCCGTTTCCCGCAATCGAAGTATGCGATTCGAGAGTGCGCTGGGTGTGTATTCAAAGCTTACCCTTTGAGTCTCCGACGACTCTGAGAGAGTTTTCTCGCGCCTCTCCTTCCGATACTTCACGGCAAGCAAGCCGCATATTTCTTAGTGAGGTTTCCTTCTTGTAGATCACCGATTGAAGGTTCCCGCCTGCTAGATGCGGGAGCCGTTGTACTTACCGATGCTTTGAAAGCATGGTCAATTGGAGTGTCGGCCTTCACTCGTTGCTTCCTTGGGGGTAGGCCGAACTCGAACTCCTCGCCTTTTAACTCGAAAAGATATGATTCGGAGAAACAATATCAAGATCGAATGTCTAAGCAATGTAGCGAATGGAGTCCAATGTCCGTCCGACAAGTTGCTCTCAAGATTTTGAGATTCATTTCTCGGTTGGAGAACGTCTTTCCAAGCCCATTGATAGTGTTCATCAGATCCGTAAATCTGACGTTGAGATCTTCAATCGTGTCGTCAGACATGAGAGACAGTCTCTCCAGCTTCTGAAGTTCCAGCGCTAGTTTGTTTGCCTTGATCTTCTGAGTCCCCTGACTCAGTAGCGCCAGAGCATCCCAGAGTTCCTTTTCGGACTTGCAGTCCTGAACTCTTCCGAGATAGGAATCACTCAAAGTGGTCAATATAGCGTTTCTGGCAACCCCGGTCTAGATTGTGAAGCTTCTTATCCTCAGGGGTGAAAAGGATTCTGTCTTTAGGGATCTTCTTCCCGGTCACCATGCCACCTCCTTGTGCTGGATCCTGGACTTTGACACTATCAATCATAGGAACGATAGGTCCATCTTCCAGTACCTCTGTCATGCTGTCATGGAAGGAAGTCAGATGTACTTCCATTCTGACTCGCCATACCCCGTAGTTCTCTCACCGAGAACACGGGTACCATCCCGATTCCCGACATATCGACATTCTAAACTATGATATGAATGAAGAATAATATGCAAAGGAAAATGTTTTTCTCGGATCCTTTCAAGTAGACCAATTTCAAAAAAACAAGAGTCTTAGAGAACTCTTGCTCTGATACCAAGTGTTGGTCCCGAGATAAACGTTCAGGTGTAGAGGGGGGGTGAATACACCGAAAACTTTCTCAACTTAAACGCGAACAAGCCCTCTTCGAGAAGATGCCGCATCGAACGTGTCCAAGAGACCGGATAAGCTATTTTGAATCGCGTAGCCGAGCGACCGACTTCACTGAGGCCTGCTAGCTGACTTAGGTCAGAATTCAGTACCATTCAGTAGAAGTTCAGTAGAGTGCGGAAATGTGTAGGCCCAATTCAGGCTTGAGACTTAGGTCAAAATTCAAGCATCGAAGTTAGTCTCGCCGGTTTGTGCAAGACCGGACAAAGACCGGTCTTAGTGATTATATCGAGCAAATCTCGCTTACAAGATATCAAACTAAAGCGTTTGACAAACTCTCCAACTATGAAGGAGTTCTTTACAATAAAGAACAGTTGAAGGATGAACTCCTTCAATCTAAGCTATGGATATGGTCTGTTGAGCTTAGGTTAGAGGGAAGGGAACGAGAATGAGGCTTCTAGAGCGACGAACGGTGAGATATAAACTTTGGGTTCGTGTTCAATCGCTTGGATACTAGAGGCTATAGGTCTGATTCAGCTCTGTTCCCTTTGAGCAAGAATGTCGCCTTTCGCTTGGAAAAACTCTTTGAAGATCTTGCGGAAAGCTTAAGTCGATTTGAAGTTGCTCGTAATTGCTCGTGTGTTCTTGATTCTCTCGGTGAGCTTTGATTTGAATTCTTCCCTCTATTTATAGATGAGAGACATGGAAAGATCCGTTGGAGACGATGATCCATGTGTCTCTCTCTTTTAGGTAGCTAACGGCTCTTTCAAAGAATGGTGACAGAGTATTTTCCCTCCATTTCCGGAAAAGTGTTGACTTGCAGCTTTAATCAGAAAGTAGACAGCTGGCTGCTCGTCGTTGGTCAAGGCTGAAGAAAGTAGGTGAGACAAACATACTTCAATGCAGATCTGAAGCTGACTTCTTTGTACCTCGTATGACTCGCCGATTTCGACTTATAAGATCACCGACGGTCGAGAGACCGCCCGGCCATTGCCGAAGTCCCGATCTATGTTCGCGTAGCATACTCCCGCCGAGCCTCAGCTCTACCGAATATCAACTCGAGTTCGGTGAATCGCTCCCCGCCGAGTCCGGTCTCTACCGACTCTTTTCAAGATGCCGCTCCACCGAGTCCAAAGACTACTGAGTCTTCTCTTCATGGTATTGAGGCTGATAGTATACTGAAGAATCAACAGACAGAACTAAACGCCTCAACCATGCAGAAAGAATGTCTACTGAGTCTGAAACTCTCAGAGACAGAGACAGAACTAATACACCTCAATTGTTCATCCGTGGATCATTCAAATCTATAAGCACTAAGCTACTGAATCATCTCCCAACAAGCCTACAAAGAAAATTAGCAGATCAGAGAAGGACCCCCAAAGAAAGAACCCACATACCTGAAACAGCCAAACTTCGAGATCATCGGTCGAAAACACCTATAAAGAAACAGAGCAAAATGTAAAGAAAATACAACACATCAATATCAAAACAAAGGCATAAACATAAAACTACAAAGAAGCAGGTCCCAAACACCCAAGAAACACAAAAAATAGAAAAATGACACAAAGAAAAAGAAACCACATATCCGTAAGAGCAAAACTGCGAAATCATCGGTCCAAAACACCTACAAAGAAACGTAACATAAAATACAGAAAATACAGCACACATCCATTTCAAAAAACAAAAATCATAAACATAAAACTACAATGAAGCAGCGCTCCGAAACTCCGACCACGATAAAATACAGCCAAATATACTAACCGCAAAATAGTTATAAATACCGGCGAACCAGGAATAACCCACCTAATTAAATGGCGGGTGTGGAACAACCGGTATAATATGTAGAGAATTGGCGCGAGGTAGGGCGCGTAAAGCAAAGGCGCGTGAGTTCCGCTTCAAATGCGCGTGAAATCTAATAGGACGGGGGTGGTTTTGGAGCTGAGCGAAAAAGTGGATATACGATTTGACACCGCAGAACAGGAATTCTGTGTCTGTGGCATATATGATAACAGTATCAAAAGCTTCCTTCTTCATAAGAATAATATTAGATTGGAGATTTTAATTAGTTGTAATCATTTTTTATACAGATTTCTTTGTGGTTGCTATTGATCGTGCCTTCTCTTTTGTTGTTCAGTTATTAGATCATAGTCCTGGCTGCAATAGAACCAAGATCACAATGTATGTTTCCGCCATTGCCACAATGAGGGCCACTTTTATGCTGTTTGGGAGGTAGAATTATATGCTGAAGAGATTGCCCTTATGTTGGGACATCCTTCAAGAATCAAAGATGATTTTCATATAAAACATTAACTTTCTAAAGACAATCTTGGAATAGTATATATGTTCAGTTGTTAATGGAGTTCGAGTAATCAAATTATGAGAAGTCTTGTCAAATATATACAAAATACAATAAATATCTCTACTATAAATGCAGCAGCCGATATCATACTATATTTAAATTCGTAATTGGGATATGATTAACGACTTAAACATTCATTCATCAAATTCTTGTTGTACTATAACCTACTCTTCACAAAATCTTACATCATATAGAGTATATTAACATTCAGGGCAAGATTACGACCCCGTGCAAGCGCGGCGTAGAACTTTTGCTAGTTCTTTACAACGTCCAATGGGGCATAAAAGATTTTATTTCACTGCTAAAATATGATATCACATACAATAATGTTGATATTTGATTATCGATTATAGAACCATTTTTATTGATAATTTCTGGGCATACATAGGCCAAATGTTCTTCGAAGTTTACTGCTGAAAGTTGAACAGAGAATGCAATTAGAGTGCAACAACACAAATGGGACAATCAGATATATATGGGCAAGGTTGATTATACATTCAATATGGTTTAAATAACCTAAATTAACTCGAAAGAAACTCCGATGAGGACAAATGACCGGAATGGTCTCCCAGAAAGGAAGACTAAGAAGCTTCAACTGCAGCAGTAGGCTTCAACTTCTTTGGTGGCGGATTGCCTCCGGATATCATCACGTACGCGTAGAAGCACAGCATTGCAGCACTACAGCATATAAAACACCCAATGAGGATCGAACACATAGAAATGGACGAGGTAGATTATTCAGTAGAAGCACGACATGATGATGCATTACCTGATCACAACATTGAAGCCTGTGGGGAAGATTTTCCGACCCTGTAACGGGTTCAAGATATACGTTAAATCAATGAATATGGTGTGCGGAATTAAGGTGGAGAATATGGTTGAGTGATGTGTTTACCAATGTATAGGCCCGGGAATGCTTAAACATGAGGGCAAGTGAGAGTACTGCAGACCAGAGATTGAGAGGATTAACGAAAAAAAGAAGCGTAACATAAAGCTATCTTGCATAGCAGATTAAGATTACTGATGGAAAACAACAAAAACTATCTATTTCAAACCAGAAATATAACCATATCAGCATAAGAAGCCTCCGCCTAGCTTTGCTTTGTGGTCGTTTCCCACTAAAGGAAAATGGTTCGATCAAGTTGCTAAACGAGTTCGCTCCACTAATAATGAGCTCCAACTTTCCACTACATTAGTCCGTGTGGGATGCTACAAAGAAATACATTCTAGCCTACAGACTACAGACTGCAGGACCATGACTTTTATTATTAAGGCCATACATCTAAGCATATGCATAATGGCAAGGATCTGTTGCAAGATCAGAAACACGAATACTTATTGTGGCGCTACTAGCTCCACTAGTAATAACCTTACAAATTTCAGAATACTACTTGTTTAACTGAATAATGCCAAATTCACATAGTTATCTGTATTTCATTTTAGGGACATATAGAAGGATGTCTGTAGTCACCTGCTTGACCTATTATGAATGGAAAGCTAGGTTTCCCTTGCCTCCACACCTTCAAACTCAAAGTGCTAAGGGCCAGCAGGGCTCCTCCGTATAACATGCCAGACATTAGAGTACGAGGGTTTCCGGAAACCAGAAAGCCGACCAGTCCCCCACCAAACACAAGTCCACCTGGCTTAAAACAATCTAGTAAGAGCAACAAATCTTTGCGACATAATATCAACTATACTGAATATCAAAACAGCATGCATGATTCTTGAATCAAGTATCCGGTTAGAAATGAAACAGCCTGCAATTCTTATTCAAGAAAGGAAATCAATGCCAAGATATCTACTGACCAAAGGGAATTCCAAAACAGAAGTCGTGAATCTTGGCCGTCCTCTTTGGTTGGTCGGCAACAACTTCCTTCTCATTCGTCGCCCCTCCAGCAACAGAACTCTCTGGTTGCACAGAGCTTCCAGGATATGATCCTGATGCATCTTCTACATAACTTGGAGTCTTATTCTCTAATTGGGATACTATTGTGCCATTTCCATCACTGTTCATAACATTTAAAACCTGAACAAAACATGACATTCTTGACTTGAATCATCTTCAGCAGACTGTGATTACAGCAAAAGCCAAGAAAAACTAGAAGCTCCACAAAGAGCAATACCTGTTTGAAACTACCCTAAAATTTATGGCAAAAATTAAATACATATAAGACGCATAAGTTTCAGAAGAAACACAAATTTTCTCAAAATCAAGCGAATCTTCAACTAAATTAACCCCAACTCAGCTTTTCAAACTAATAGCAGAAAAAACAGTAATTATGTAATCAACAGAGAATACAGAAAATCAATATCACCAAACCCTCCTCAAATTCAACTTATTCAACAAGTCAATACACTTTTTTTACTGAATTCAAGGGTATATTGAGATGCGAAACCACGAGAAATAGGAATCAAGATTGTACCTTTCCAGGACGAAAATTCGTGGGACAGAGAAGGGATCTGTGATGGAGCTGCAGACGGCGGCTGTTAACTACAGAAGAAAAACATGAAAGCTGAGAAATCGCCGATGACATGGTTCTTGATTTGCTATCACCGGAATTTAGGTAAAATTTTCCGTTCTTATTTTTCTGTCGTGCACCACGAGAAAAAGAATTTTCAGTATTAAATTTTGATGATGAAAATAGTCAAACAGAATTTTCACCTAATTACCCGCCGCGATTAATATAAAATTAATCAAAAAAATAAATGATTGAAATTCTAATAGTAGATAAAAAAAATAATGCAAATTGACATGAATAATCCTCAAAGTTCACGTTTTTGTGAATTTTGTCCTTATACATTTTTTTGTTTTTTTACCATCAACTCCTTATTTTTACAATTTTTGTTCTACCGTTACATTTTCCATCAATTTAACCGTTAATTCAATTTTTTTTTAAAAATGAAAAATTGAAGAGCAAAATCGAAATTTTTATTTACATGACCAAAATTGCAAATGAAGAATGATTTGAGACATATTTAGCAAAATAAAATAGTTTAAGGGTTGATTTCACAAATTTTAGACAAATAAGCTAATTATTTCGTATCGACGAGATTTTGCATTACATTTTTGATTTTTCATATAACTTTATTGCTTCGTATCAAATATAAGCTAACGAAGACTTCGTACTAATATAAACAACATTTAATTTGAGATGCAAAATATATATACTGTAAATTAACCATTAAAAAACAAATCTAATATCACCCAAATTTTTTACTTCAAAATAATCATTTAGAGCATAATATTTACTTCAAAATAACTATAATACGAGGAAAATATGCATCGGCCCGTAATTTACGATGAATAATGTTAGGTTATGAGTCGCTGATTAGATCATCACTTAGATGGTACTTTATATTATTATCGTAGTTCTCGGATTAGGACTTACTTATTTCTAAGAATGGGGAAATCATAGTGATTTATCGCTATGGAATTGAAGATCCCAAAACCTATCTTGTACCCTTTAGTGTGTTGTCATTCGGATTAGATGATGTAATAAAGCTGGGATCGTTCTTATTTTCATTATCTGTTTTGTCTAAGTCCTGTAAGGGGTATTTGTTGGTCTAAACTTCAGTAGGAAGTTAAATTCCAGAACCCCACGTCATCAGAATGTAAGAGCTCATGTTCTCAGGTCTCCAGCTGACCCTTTTCAGTAGAAGATCTCTCATCAGCTAACTGCCAGTAGAGAACACATGACATAGCTCAAGCACCTTCGTAGTCATCACCGACCGCACTCGCAGAAGACCCGTTATCGCCCGACTGCATGACGAAGACAGTATGATCATGCCAGATCTATTGTATCCGACAGGAAACGACCCGACTTTTAATGACATTCGAAGTCAGCAGAAGATCATACGAGGATAAGTGAGAGTCAACTCAGATGAAGACTGATGTCTGACAAGTCTCACCTACCACAAACCTCGACCAATGAAAAGCGGTCTAAGCCTTACCTGCTCTGACCAACTAAAGTTGCTCTCATGCATAGCGACCAACTACTCTGCGACACTATTTCGAACTTATGGCCATTTTCCTTGGACGCTTGTGACACGTGGCATCGTCTTCTTCAACGGACAAATGCCTGGGTCACAACTATAAATAGAGAAGCGTTTCCGAGCTCAATGCACGGGATATCAAAAGGATTACACGCTCAAGCATTCAAATTCTCTAGCGCATTCAAGAAGATCCAACGAAGAACTTGCATAGCTGAAAATCTTTAGTTCTTCCCTCTAGAATTTTTTAGATCCCTCTTCTCTATCTAAGCTCCACTGTTATATCCATAGCTTAGAATCTTTGAAGGAGTTCACTTTCTGTGACTATTCTTATTGTAAGAACTCCTTCATAGTTGGAGAAATCCCCTCCCCTTCAAACTTCGGTTTGATTTGTAAAGTCGCTAAGGACTATAACTTAGAAGGATCTGTCCAGCGCACAGATACCTTGCTGAGGCTTGCTCAGATTAATCAACAAGACCTCCTGTTCAGCAGGACCGTGGACGTAGGATCTTGCGTATCCGAACCACGTTAAAAATTGCTTGTGTCATTTACTGTTTTATTGCATCGTTCTCAAACCGTTTTACTAACTCATACTCTGCATAAAATGTATTTAAAAGTGCATTAGCCAAAACTGTTTGGTTTGAGAAAACACGTTTTCAAATCGAGACGAAGTCTATTCGGGCTCTACACTTATCCTCACTAACTCTCCGCCTAAGGATTTAATACTGACAAAAGTCAGTAGAAAAAACTCAGTAGTTGAGTCACTCTGACCCGCGATCAGAAGGTTACTATTTAGCACTGTTCATCAGTCGCAACCTACAACTCAGCTGTCCTTCGCGTTTGAGAAAAGAAACTTGTACTCAGGTGTATTCACCCCCCCTCTACACCTGACACTCGTCTCCAGACCAACAATTGGTATCAGAGCACCGGTGTTCTCCTGATCATTATTTCTAAAACTACTGGTCTACTCGATCAAATCCTGAAAAATGTTTTTTCACTGCATAAGCATCTCTTCATACATCCTTATATTCTCATCTATAATGTCTGATATGTCAGGTATTCAGATGGTGCCGATGTTCTCTGGAGAGAACTACATGGTATGGCGCGTGAGAATGGAATCGCACCTTACATCGCTACACGACAGCATGACTGATGTCCTTGAGATCGGACCCATCATTCCCATGATCGAAAACGTTCAATATGCAGCTGTGGGAGGTGTAGGAGCACAGACCGGTGCTAAAGTTGCTAAAGACAAATCTGCCTTCACGCCAGAAGAGAAAAAACTACACAACCTTGACCGAGTAGCGCGAAATACAATCCTGACTACGCTCAGCGATTCACACCTCGGGAGGGTACAAGACTGCAAGGCGGCAAAAGAACTTTGGGATGCCCTGGCGGTACTGAGCCAAGGAAGCCCACAGATAAAAGAGAATAAGCTCGAGATAGAGCTTCAAAAGTAACTTCAGATCTTAATGCTTTAACTCCTGATGTTATCTTTTCAGAATTAAAGACGGAGGAGTTCGAGCATAGTCTACCCCAAAGATGCTCAAGTGCTCCAGCTGACACTCAAATAGACCATACTTTCAAAGCAACTATCAGCAAATCTGGAGCCAACCCTATTTCTTCCAGCAAGACAGTAGGTACCTCAAATGATAAGTCTTCTGAGACTCCTGATACTGATCGTCTTGCGCTTATGGCTCTCAAATATCAAAGAGAGAAGGAGAGAGTCGAAAAGCTGAAGAAATACCACCGAGATTCTCCCTCAGGTAAGAAAGAACATCGTAAAAGGGAAGAATCTAAACCATCTCCTGATTGCAGGCAGAACGCAAAACCCCGTCGCTAGTCCATCCAATGTACCACCGGAAAAGGAGGCAGAGTAATTGTGTGTTACAACTGCAAGAAAGAGGGACACTTCCAGTACGATTGTCCCGAGCTCTCAGCTGCTCAACGAGCAGAACGGCAGGCCAGACGTAAAAAATTTGCCCGAAGAAGGTAGGCCTATATCACCTGAGAGCTATCCGATGACTCAATCGAGGAAGATACTTTCATGTACTCGTTTGAAGACGAAGCTGCATTTATTGCCGTTGAGGTCGGAGAAATAGATCTTGAATCAACGACTGAATACTGTCTGCTGGCCGGAGAAGAGGCTAAGGTAAATTCAAAACTCATTATAACCTCCTCTTCACAGAGCACACATGACACGTGCTCAGCTACAGATGAACCTCTAGAACTGGAACAGGTAAAGGCTGAGAATCAGAGACTTTCTTATGATTGTCAGGTCTCTACTGATTCAGAGAATCTAGTTGCGAGAATGAAGGAATACATTGAATCTCTTATGACTAAGTCTCAGCTTCATGAAACTCAGATATCAGTTCTGACTAAGGAGAATTCAGAGAAAGATACTTAAATAGCCCGACTCAGTCAGAAACTCACAGAGGTTGAGAAAGATTATGAATCACCTCGGAAAAGTGATGAGGTTTGGCGACGACTGATGACTGAACAGTACGTGGGAGCCAAAGAGAAGTTGGAAAGCATGCTCAGAGCTCAAAGGCCACCAGTCATGAAAGAAGGACTTGGCTACACTCACGAAGCTTCCACCTCTACTTCAAAAGGCTCAGAAATGCTGGCTGATAGGTTCGTTAGAGGGAAAGTTCAAATTTCTGAACCAACAACTCAGACGAAGAACAAACAGAAGATAATATCACCTCAACCGAGCAAAAAGAAACAACTGACCAAAGGTTCTAGCCCCAGAACACCACGATCAAATTCAGGGGGAACTAAGAAGGTCAGATGGGCAGAACAGTACAAGGAGCTACTGTATGAGCACTTGGCTCAGTACGGCTCGTACTACTATGAGCCCAGGGTCAGGAGAAGCGCTAAGCCTCAGAAGAAGAAAGCTCCTGAACCCAAAACTGCCAGGAAGTCAGTATCTCCAAGTCCAGTGGAGAAAAAGGCTGACAAGGTTCAGAAAAAGAAGTCTCAGGCTCCTAAGGTCGCAAGACAAATCTGGGTCGCGAAATCACCAACTAACACTTAAGGACCCAAATTGAACCAAAGGGTACCTAAAAATGTTTCTGTTTTGTAGGTGCATAAGGATCATTGGATTGTGGACAGCGGCTGCTCGAGACATATGACTTACCAGAAGAGCCTGCTGACCAATTACGTGCAAGAAGATTGTCCCGTAATTGTGTTTGGTGACAACTCTAAAGGCTATACAAGGGGATACGGAACACTGAATATTGGGACCGCTTCAGTTCAAAGAGTAACATATGTTGAAGGACTTCAACATAATCTCCTTTCTGTTAGTCAATTCTGTGATAATCTGAATATAGTTATCTTTGACTCTGGTTTCTGTGATGTTGTTGATAAATCTACAGGGAAAATAGTGTTATCAGGTTCATAGAAGAAGAATATCTATGTTGCAAATTGGAACACCGCAGAACCTGAGGCTTGCTTGCTTGCTCAGACGAAATCCAGTGATAACACAGGATGGCTGTGGCACAAGAGACTCAGTCACCTAAATTTCAAGGTAATGAACAAGCTAGCCAAGAACCCTAAAGTTAGAGGACTGCCCAATGAAGTCTTTATCAAAGACAGAAATTGTGAAGTGTGTTTGAAGGGAAAGCAGACAAAGAAAAGCAATCCACCAATTCCGTCACCTTCCACTGATGGAATCCTTCAACTGCTACACATGGACTTGTTTGGGCCAGTCTCTCCAGTGATTATAAGAGGCAAGAAGTATGCCCTCGTTGTTATTGACGATTATTCGAGATATATGTGGGTCATCTTCATAGCCACAAATCTGATGTCAAGACTAAGCTACCAATACTGTTGAAGAAACTCAGTGTGGAGAAAGACATCAAGATTCAGAGAATTCGCTCAGATAGAGGAACAAAATTCCTTAACTCAGTAGTTAAAGAGTACTGCGAGAAGGAGGGGATTCAGCCTATGTTTTGAAACCCGACCCGGACCTGCCGGTTCGATCGGTTTGGCCCGGAACCGGTCAAAAATCCGGGCCGAGTGATATGTTGACTCGGTTTTCCAATTGACCCGGTGTGACCCGGCCGGTTTGGCCGGTTGAACCGGTAACCGGTGATCGGGTCGACTTCTTTTTTTTTTTTTGAATGTGTTATTTTATGTAGGGCTGTTATCAAACCGGTAATATGAGTTCGAGCTCGGCTCGATAAAATTTTATAATGTTCGAGCTCGGTTCAAAAGCTCGATTAAATATAGAAATAAAATAATTTTTAATTTTTTAATTCAAGCTCGAAAGCTCGAATTCGATACAGAAGTTTGAATTCGGTACTCGAATTCGATACCAAAGCTCAAAACTTCACTCAAGTGGGATTAGCAATGAAAGGAGGGGATAGGGTTTATATAGAAAAATTTTGTTCTCAACTTCCATTCATTTTCGATGTGGGATGACAACACTTTGGAAGTGAGAACAAAAGAAGTGTACAACACCCATTTATTTCTTTCCTCCATCCCACATCGAATATATATGAGAAATGAGAAACAACATAAGCCTATATATAACTATCTACTTCTTCCTTTTTTTCTTTAAATTTTTTCGTTAATTAATAATAATAATAATAATAATAATAATAATAATAATAATAATAATAATAATTAAAATTATTAATAATAGTAGCTATATATTTATATTTAATCATATATTAAAATAGCTATATATTTATGTAATTTAATCATATATTTATGACGTCACACCGAGTCGACCCACCGGTTGAACCGATTCGACCGGTTCAACCGGTAAAAAAAAAATTTTCGGGTCAATAACCGGGCCGGTTTTAAGAACACAGGATTCAGCACGAGACTTCAGCAGGTCAAACCCCTTAGCAGAACGAACTTGCTGAACGAAAGAATAGAACACTAAAAGAAGTAGCAAGAACGCTCCTAGCAGACTCTGGACTACCCTCAAAGTTCTGGGCTGATGCTACTGACACCACCTGCTACACTCAAAACCGCTCACTACTTACAAAGCAACACATGAAGACGCCATACAAACTGTGGAAAGGGAGAACTCCTATTTCTCATTTCCATATTTTTGATTGTCCTTGCTTTATCCATAATAACGGGAAGGATCAGTTAAAGGTCTTTGATAGGAAATCTAGTCAAGGAGTATTCTATACTCTTGAGTCAGTAAAACCTTCAGGGTCTTTAACTACCGGACCCTTTGCATGGAGGAAAGCCCTCAGGTTATTTTTGATGAGTTTGTTACTGAGGACAGGAAACCAAAGAAGACAAATCCTGAAGATGTCAGCAGCAAGCTACAGGATCTCACACTAAACGACAAAGCTGAGAAGATCCATCATTATTGGGATGATGAGTCAGACGATGAAGAAATTCAGACACATCCCGCAAGCACTGTAGCTAACCTGGTTGATTCTATTGAACAGAATCAACATCAGGTAACAATGGTCGATGAGGAAGCCCCAGTGGTAACTAAGACCTCTACTGAGAATATAAACTCAGGGGGAACGACTAATGTTCCTGAGCTAAATACCCCTGAACCTGGAAACTCAGTAGATCCTAACCTTCTTACTGAATTGCTTCAGTCACAGAACAACACTACTGAAATGCCTAACACTCCTGTTGACTGTACATAAGTAATCTCAGAAGAAGAAGCCAAACTCAGACGTTCATTGCTAGACGCTCACTCTTCAGATTTAATCATTGGAGATCCATCAGCAGCAGTAAGGACAAGATCCAGATTAAGCCAAGGAGAAAGTGCTCTCTACTCCTGTTTCTTGTCTACTGAAGAACCTCAGACGATAGAGGATGCCCTCAACGATGCTGACTGGATCATTGTTATGCAAGAGGAGCTGAACCCGTTTGTCCGTAATAAAGTTTGGGAGCTTGTTGACAGACCTAGACATCAACACGTGATCGGTACTAAGTAGGTCTTCAAAAACAAGCGAGACGAAAACAACATCATCGTTAGAAACAAGGCTCGACTTGTTGCCAAGGGATACTGTCAAGCAGAAAGAATAGACTTTAACAAAACATTCGCACCAGTCGCCAGATTGGAAGCTATTCGTCTGTTCCTAGCCTATGCAACACATCAAAGATTTAAAGTATATCAAATAGATGTGAAGTCAGCATTTCTGAATGGCGTGCTAAAGGAAGAAGTCTACGTGGAACAACCGCCCGGCTTTCAGTAGGGACATCAAGTGTACAGACTTAGGAAAGCTCTGTATGGGTTAAAACAAGCACCCAGGGCTTGGTACGATACCCTGTCAGACGTTCTGCTTCAGAAAGGTTTTCAGAAGGGGACAGTAGATCACACCCTGATCAACATCAAGTTAGGCGATGGCATTCTACTGGTGCAGATCTACGTGGACGACATCATTTTCGGTTATAGGAACGTGACTATATGTCAACAATTCGAGAAAATGATGAAGGAGAAATTCGAGATGTCCATGATGGGGGAGATGAACTACTTCCTTGGATTTCAAGTGAAGCAATCACCTGAAGGAATATTCATCAACCAAGCAAAATATACTCGAGATCTCCTAAAAAGATTCAAATTGCGACTCAAGCAAGCACATCAAGATCCCCATGAACACGAATTATAAAATCGATCTAGACAAAGAGCTATTATTGGTTCTTTATTATATTTAACAGGCAAGTAGACTCGACATAACTTATGTTGTAGGTGTATGTGCAAGATTTCGAGCGAATCCCAAGCGAAGTCATCTTGACTCAAGCAAATAAGATTCTGCGATACCCGAAGGAAACACCCGACGCAGGTTATGGTATCCCGATGATGATAATCCGATTCTAATGGGTTATTCTCGATGCCGATTATGCGAGATGCGGGATAGATTGAAAGTCAACTTCCGGAACATGTCGGTTCCTGAGCGCAAGTCGATATCATGGTTCTCAAAGAAACAAAGATTCGGCGGCGACATCCACTATCGAAGCCGAGTATACGGCTGCCGGAAGTTGTTGTGCCCGCATCCTTTGGCTTCGACAACAACCGCGAGATTATGGAATTACTCAAGATGAAGTGCCCATCTACTGCGACTCCACCAGTGCGATTGCAATAACTCAGAATCCAGTTCTCCATACGAGATGCAAGCACGTGGACATTCAACACCACTTCATCAGAGACCATGTCGAAAAGAAGGATATCAGGATGGAGAAAATCCATACTGACAAGCAAAGGGCAGACATGCTGACCAAACCACTAGCTGAGAATAGATTCAGATAACTATCAGTCGAGCTAGGTCTACAGGATCCTACAGGATCTATAACTATCACTCTAATCTCATCTTTTTTGCAATTTACGCAATCTTAGAGCTTTCAAGCATTCTTGTTTACTGCACTCTCTCAACTGCTTCTATTTCCTTCAAGCTCTTTGATTACGGTAAATTTCCTATCTATCTGCAACCTTGATCTAACTTACTCTATTTTCAAGTGCTAACGTGCTTTTTGCAGATTTCTGATTCTATGGCGATCGTTTTGACCCCACCCAACATCGAAGAAATCATTCTCTCCAGGGTTCTCTTCGAACCCACGATGGTGTTCCATTAGGCGGAACTTCCCTTCATGGAGCCAATCTTCTCGGCTCTCGAAGCGTCCGGTCTGAAGCTTCTGGTAACGAAGCACCCCAAGGCATATCTGCCCCGACAGGTGGCCGAATTCTTCTATAACTGGCATTCGGTGGAGGATACGGACGCAGAGGTAACCATTATTGGTTACATGAGGGAAGTCGCTCCCCAGACGTGGGAAGCAAGCCGAGCTGACATCAGCGTGATGGAGGCATTGAAGTCTTCTTTCGAACTACCGGACTTCGGGATTTCTCCGGTGGGTTACAAGGAAACCGAGCTCAACGACTATGTCTATCGCTTCTGTGGACGAGATGATATCTCCTTCAAATCTGCCCTTTCGAAGAACCAACTCCATTCGGAGTACAGGGGCCTCACCTACATCGTCATCCACATGTTGACGAGCGCCGACGGTTTGATAAGCTATCCAAGCCTCGACTCCAAATTATGATGGTCATTATTGACGGAGTCTAGGTGAACTGGACCAAGTTCTTTCTGGCTGAGCTGAAGGCTCAGGCATAGAAATTCACATTCACTGAGTCAGGAGAGAGAAGACTGATCAGTGTGGGTAAACTACTGTACGGGACAAAGGTGTACGTACTCATTGAGGATTTCGTGACGAATCATGCATCATTTGCTGATTCTAAATACTTCGATCGCAAGCTCCTAAGTTTAAGACTACAGCAGCAGCCGAAAAGTCTATCGGACGTGGAGCAACTGAGCTCAAAAGATCATCCACTGATCTGTCTCCACGGGTCGATCAGCCGAAGCGGAAGAAGCTCTCCAAGGCCGGAGCTTCTAAGGCTCCCGCCAAACCACCGCTTCCCCTCCATCACCTCGGGAGGAGGAACTACCGGACGCCGATACCGGGATTGAAGGTGCCACATTGAAAGATAAGGTACAACGGGTCATGCATAAAGAGACTCAACCGGGAAGATGCCGATGAGCCGGCCGCCGAGGTCTCCTCCAAACAGGATCATTGACCGTTCAGATGACTCATCTCCGTGTCACAGGAGAAGTCGCTCAGCATATTCCTGAGATTTCTCAGCATCAGGACTTGGTCGACATCGCGATCAGGGCAAAGACTCACATGTTGCTGCGGTTCCTTAATTGGGACATCCTTGCATAACTTATCCAAAGAAGACTCTACACTGTCTCTACTTGCCGAAGAGCAGAGTCTGTAGTCAGCAATTGGGTTTGGGGAACCCGCTGACATCACCTCGTTCGAGGACCTTCGCTCAGCTATGTTGTATCTTCTGGATCTGAGGTCCTCCCCGCAGACTGCCAGAAGCCCATCGCCGCCTTCTCATCACAGTGATGGTGATGATGAACAGGCACCACCCAAGGATGCAGAACAGGGAGATTCTAGTGAGGGAAAGACTCCCAGTTGCTTCAACCTCCAGGAAGCAACAACTCGTCACCTCAGAGCAGAGGCTCGGAACCTCGTCCTATCAGATCAAACCCATAGGTTTCGTGTCCTCAAAGTCAGTCAACCGCGCTATCAGAAAGCAAGGAGATAAGAATCGTCTACTGGCTAAGGATGTCCACCTCAAATGAGCTCAGTACACCAAAGCGCAGTCGGAGAAGGTTGACGACCTTGAGAGTACAGTCAAGAAGATCTCAGACGCTCCTACTCCAAACATTCAGGAGATCGTCGAGGCTGTGCTGGCAGCTCAAAAGGCAGACTTGGCTGCTCAATGTCAGCAACTGCTCGAAGCCCAGCAGAAGATGTTCGCTCAGCAGTTGTCTGTGAGCCTAGCCACAGTCCAAAATACTATGGATGAGCGCAACAGGATGGCTACCTCAACTGCCCGTAACGCTTTACAAACTCAAGCGGCCGCCCTAAAGCTCATCCAAGACGAAATAACGGCCTCCCACGACGCATCGCTTCGAGCGCAGGAACGGGCGGCGAGGCTCACATCCGCTAAATCCGCAAGGACCAGGAGGATTACTGGGTCCACTACTGCGATGCCGTTGGAGACTTCAACACCACCACCACTTCTATTAAATCAGTCGTTTACGACCTTCAGAGGGAAGTAGCAGCCTATCAAAGCCCTTCTCGTCCCCGGCTAGTGATGATGCCAAAAAAGGGGGAAGAAAGGGAAGGAAGAGCTTAGGTCGAAGGTTAGTCAGCTTAGAGGGAAGCTCTCAAGGGGGAAAGTTCAAGCATAGGCCGGAACTAGCTCCGTTCCCCCCTCCCCATGTCCAAATCCCTCAAGTCCAAACTCGGCCGAGGCGCAACCCCTCGAAGCTCAACCGCCCGAGCCCCGTCGGAGGATCGGGAGAAGGATCCTCGGCTCAGGGCAAAGATATTGAGGACATAGCTCAGTTCAATGATCAAGAGGATGAGCCCCTGCCAGCTCATAGGCCCGGGAAGGAGAAAGCAACTAAAATCACTCCACCTCCTTCTCCGACACCCAAATTCAAAACTCGAGCAGAGCAGGAAGAGCACGATAAGAAGGTGGCTCAGCTCCTCCAAGATCAACTGGACTATGAGATGAGACTGGATGAAGTGGCTCAGAAGCCTAAGAACAAGAAGAGAGTGACAGTTGCCAGGATGTCTAAGAGTCATGCTAAGCGGATAATAGATGAGCAGCAGAAGAAGGCTCATCAATCTAGTGATCAGGAGCTGGCTGCTGACTCGGAGACTGACACCTTGCCGTTTGCTCAGAGGATGAAGAAGATCTCTACACTTAAACCTGAGCAGGAGGCAGAAGATAAGGCAACTTGGGAGGCTACGCAGCAAGGGCTAAATCTCCGGAGAGGAGATAAGAGAGCTGCAGCCTCAAGGGAGAAGAAGAGGATGGAGGATCTGGCCAAAATTATTGATCTCACTGATCGTATTGCCAGAGAGACAATCCTCGTCAAGAGCAAGCAGATCCCGAGGACATCTAAGTTCTTCCGGCGAGGTGCCCAAAAGGCTTATCTCAAGAAGACTCTGCACCACCGCGTAGACAGATGGATTCCTTGGAATCTGAACGAGGAGTGGGAGGAGCTGAAGATAGATTTCATCAAGGCATATTATGTCTAGCAGTGCTATCCTGCTGATGTTTCGCCGGCTGATCTGTTCAATGAATTTATCTATCAGTATAACTCGAACTTTAGGGCGCAAATCAAGCTACTATTATTCAAGGAGAAGCTGCCCTTCACCACTCCTGCCTATCGCCAGCTGACTCCTCCCATGACGACTCGTGGAGTGATATGTACAAAGCAAATAGAGGACGAAGTCGAGACTGCTGCGCACCACAACGATCTGAGTCCTTTGCAGCCAGATGATCTCGCTTCCATCTAAACCTTCAGAGAAAGGATTTACAAATCTTATGGGTTAAAAGTCACTACGACTATAAGTAGAGAATATGTCCTACGAACAGATCACTGAGAACTTGCTCAGTATAAGCTTCAAGTTTGTATCTGTCTTGAGAATAGATCATTGAGACTTGCTCAGTATAAGTATAACAAGTATCCTCCTTTGGTCAGGACAGTGGACGTAGGACCCAGTGTGTCCGAACCACTTTAAAAATCTGTTGTGTTGATTTAATATTTTCTTTAACTGATCATACTGCTTTAAAACTGTATTTCATCAAACTCAGCATAAAACCGATTTTCTAACTGAGACATTTAATAGCGCGTACACTTCCGCACACAACTTTGATACTGAGCGACTGTTCGACTGACTCAAGTCAGTAGAGCTGAACTCAGTAGAAGAACTTCTTGCCCACGCGATCTGAAAGCATATTTGGCTATCTGACTCAGTTCAGTAGCAAACTCAGCTAGAGCTGACTTTCGCGTTTGAGAAACAAATTTGTATTCAGGTGTATTCACCCCCCCCTCTTCTACACCTGAACCATGTCTCAGGATATTGGTCCTGAGACGTGGTTCAGGTGTGGGGGGGGGGGGGGATTGAATACACCTGAATACAAATTTTGTTCTCAAATGCGAAGTCAACTCTAGCTGAGTTTGCTACTGAACTGAGTCAGATAGCCAAATGTGCTTCGATCGCATGGGCAAGAAAATCTTCTACCGAGTTCGGCTCCTCGACTTTAGTCGATCGACGATGCGTTCGATCAAGTGTGTGCGGAAGTTTAGGCCCTATCAAACGTCTCGGTTAGAAAACACCGGTTTTATGCTGAGTTTTATGAAGTACGGTTTTAATGCAATATGAACAGTTAGAGAAAATAGTAAATCAACAAGTAATTTTAAAGTGGTTCGGACACACCGGGTCCTACGTCGACCGTCTTGACCAAAGCAGATACTTGTTATATTTATACCGAGCAAGTCTCGCTGGTCTTTTCACCTGGGACGTACACAAAACTTGAAGCTTATACTGAGCAAATTCTCAGTGATCTGTGCGCTGGATAAATTCTCTACTTATAGTCGTAGTGACTCTTACAAGGGTTTCAAACTTTAAGAGTTTGAGTCTTCTCCAACTAAGAGGAAGTTCTTACAAATAAGAACAGTTTCACAATGATGTGAACTTTCTCGAGGTTTCTAAGCTAAAGATATTACAATGAGGATTTCTTAGATAAGAGAAGGGGAACCTATATAACTCTAAGTGGTGAACTAAAAGGGTTCTTCAATGGATGCTAGTTCTTCACTGGATTCTTCGTTAAGAGTGTTAAGAGTTTGTGCGTAGATAGCTTGGGTTCCCGGTGTTGTCTCTGTTGGGATTTTGTATACTGGAATTACTTTTTATGCTTGTATACAATGTGTTTTTTTTCCTTACCACTGTTTTATTCTCCTATCTGATAAATATGTATATTTGCACATGTTATCCTTTATCTTGTATAAAAGTTAGATTTGTGTAGTGTGTCGGGTATCACAGAAGACAACACAAATTGGTTGAACTGACAAGATATAAACAGTTGTCACAGCTGAGACAACTTAAGGATAAGTTGTCGGTTTAAGCTGGAGTTTAGATAAGAAGTGGCTTGTCTTAGCTGCTTGTCTTTACTGGTACACTTAAGGTGGTGTATTGACGGATCATAGTGAGATGTGTTCTCCTAACTAACCTTAGTGGAGAACCAAGATCTCGGTGACTTAGCTGGTCTTAAGCTTGGTAGGACTTCAGCTGAGCGCATTTGGCTATCTATCACTTTGACCTACTATGGTGAATGTCATCGCGACCGGATCTACGTATCTTGGGTGTTAGTAGTTATTTATGACTCAAGCTGGTTGTCTGTATCTTGTAGTCGTATCATAGTAAAATGGGTTGATAATATCCCCTGAGGAACTCGAAAGGATTAGCACACTAAACCCGGCCGGTTGATTATGTTCAGGTGTGTTAATAAGGTCGAGTGGTACTACTCAAGAATATAAGATGTTAATTAATTTAAGCTGTCAGTGAGCTTAATTAATTAATGGATATTTCTATCTTAAATACGGAGATCGATTAAGTCTAAAATACAAGCCCTTGCTCAATTTGGGATAAAGGGGTAAGTCAGCACGGATTCTCTCGTGGAATGAATCTGTGTTTATTAATTAATTTTGCTCTGGGCTGAGCATAGATAAATAATTAATTTGAGGCTCAGCTTTATTTCTTGTATTGGATCCCTGATCTGGCCCAATTAGTTGCCTAGTTATTTATTGTCTCTCAGAAATCATTATTCATGGATTAATGTATTTTTTACATTATTTAATAATGTAAGTTACCTGGAATTAATTGGCTAGGCCAATTAATTGATAAATATTATTAGCCCAGTAAATTAATTAATTATATTATGGGCTGGTTATGTGAAAGCCCATTAGAAATATAATTACATTAATGAGCTACAAATATATTATTATTATATTGGCTTTTGAAGCGTATACATATATTAGTATTCTGTTCAGAAACAGATTACACACACACATAACAGACGCCAACGTTGATGTTGTGAGAGAGACATAAATCTTATTTTCTCCAGTTCTCTGACCACCCAGAGGGAGAAAAAGGCCGGGACACATATCAGAAGATCTAACACAGGAGCAACAATCAAAGCCGCGACAACATACGAAGGAGGAAGGTATCGTTTCTAACCTCATATTATCCTTCAATTGGTATCAGAGCCTGTTTTAGGCTCTCATTGTTGCTTTTAGGTGTATGATTAGGTTGTATTTCGTCGTTATCGGGCTATTTTCGTGTTTGGGGCGGCCTGCGAGCCACTGTTTTGACCCCGTTGTAACGTTTTTCTCGTGAGAAAATCCACGAGTAGATTATAGGACCTATTTGTTATGTGATTGTACTATTTTTGTACTGTAATTGGTCCGGGAGGCACGAAAAATGAGACGAAGAAGAATCTAATTTTCGCTGCAAAAACCCTAGTTTTCTAGGGTTCCGCCGCATCTTGCGGCGGAGATTCCCGGCGCGTTCGATGTCTGATCGATGATCGACTTGAACTTATGGAATCCTCGTCTTACAAGCTTCGCGTTGATAGGTTGTAAGGGATCATCCGATCCTGGATGCAATCGGAATTGACGTCTGAAGTTGGCTGCTCGTTATGAATTCGTTCCGGCGAATCGTTTGAAATTCGGGAAATTGAGGAACTAATGTCAGCCGAAATCCATTACCCGGTGGTCGTGAGTGTTCCAATTACGCTTCCCATCTTTCAATTGATCGAATCGCGGCTCGAAAAGGGAGAATTCAGGCGGCGAAAGGCGGCGGCGGCGGAGGCGCGATTTATTGCGCAGACCCGTCGCGGTGGCTGAAATCGCCGGCCGTTTGGCACGGCCCAGATGTCTGGACGACATCAAGAAGCAGCGAGGATGGTGGCAGAGGGTCGGGGACGGCCGAGGACAGCGCGGCGGCGCAAGTCTGCGGCGTCGGGACGCGGCTGCGCGCAGCCGATCTCGCACCGCCACAGGCGGCTTCTCGGCGCGGGGCTGCCGGTTCTCGACTCGCCATTGTCCGATTCGCCCCTGGGTGCCGGCGGCCGGCAGAGAACCGGCCTATAATGGTGGCGGCAGTTTGAAGAAGGTGGTGATGACGTGGCGGCTGACGTGGCGCACCACGTCAGCCCTAGCTGCCACGTGTGTGCCGTGATGACATGGCGGTACAGTTTTCGATGCAGTTTTCGACGCGATTTCCAGATTTGAAGATTTTGAAGATTTTGAAGATCTGTATTTTGATCGGGCTATGTAATAGTTAGGAATTACGTGTTTTAAAGTCCGATAACGACTTTAAATTTCCTATTTGCGTATTTATCTTTTATTATGCTTTAGCATGCGATGATGTGATTAATTGCGCTTAGAAAAGCATGTAAATAGAATTTATGTAGTTATTAAAGCATGTTTTATTTTTCGCGAGCACGTTTTATTATGTGCGTTTACAAATTGCATGCTTTAGGAATTATGTGAATATGCATGATTCGTAACAAACCTTTTGATTAAAAAGACTAAGCAACATTAAATTAAATGTTTAATTAGATTCCATTAATTTGGATATTAAACACTTAATTGGACCTCCATTAATTGGACTCTACACAAAAGTAGTAAGATTATGTGAGTAAACGTCCACCTGCGTGGCTTGCTTGCATCTTTGAGCTACAAGTTTTGTGAGATGAGTTTTCCAAAAACAATATTTGATTATTATTGAGTAGTGGGAGCGAAGCCGTAAACGTCCACTGCGTAGCTTGCGTGCCTAGTAAACACGAGTACTCTAGAAGATAATAATTAAATAGGATGGCTAATTAGATCAAATTGAGTGTGGCATGGTTCGAGTAAGTATGTCAATTTCGAGAATTTGATTCTATTTTGGTCAAATTAATGGTCAATGATTAGATGTCACCGTAGGTACAATTCACTTCCCTCGAAGTCCCTTCCCGCGTTATAATAGTGACATAGTCCGAATATCGAACTATTAATTCCATTCGTCTTAAGAACCTAGACGTGGATTGGAATTAAAGAGCTAGGTAAATAGCTTGGTTTAGGGTTACGCTAGTAAACGTCCACCTGCGTGGCTTGCTAGTGGAATTCCTAGAGCGGTTCGAGGTTTTTAACATCATTATTTTTTTCAAAAGGTTACAATGATCGTTAATTACGAATTATGTGCAAATAATTTTTCCTTACATGATTTATTTTTATTATTTTTCGAGATATGTATGTTCAAGTCGTTGTTAATGGTCTTATGAGCCGACCACTTAAAGGGTATTGACAATTTTAAGGAGTGGAGGAGAAACCTTACACTAATGTTCCGGAATGAGAAGATCTTGTATGTTCTCGGTACCCTCGAACTCGAACTCCCCGAAGAAGAGGCGACTGAGGAGCAGATAAGGGAATCTGAAAAGTGGATAGAGGATAATGACAAGACTCGTTTTGTCATTCTATCCACTATGGTTGATTCTCTTGCTTCACAGTATGAAAACACGTCTCATGCGGGAGTGATATGGGATTCCATGGCTGAAAAGTTCGTTGAGACTGACAGATCTCAGAGATTTCATCTTCTGAGGCAGGTTACTACCTGCAAAATGGCTGAAGGTGCATCCGTACAGGATCATGTTTTACATATGATCGAGCTGCTAGACCGGCTTGCAAAAGTTGGTGGTGTCTTGGATCTTGGCATCAAGATAGACGTCATTCTACATTCACTACCTAAGTCATATGAGAATTTCCGCCTAAATGTAGTGATGTCAAGGAAAGACTACACTCTGAATGAACTTTAATTTCGAGTGAGCTAATTACTGCAGAAGGAATCATAGGTCAGACTAAAGGTAAAGGAACCCAAATCTTGAACACTACTAGCAGCTCAAGGAACCCTCCGAAGGGTAGATTCCAGAAAAGGGCAAGAAGGCTACGAATGTCAAGAAGAATAGTGGGAGCACGAAGTTAGCACCCACTGCAGGGGTTCAAAAACCTTAGGGGGGAAGTGTTTCAAGTGTGGTAAGGTTGGACATTGGAAGACTGAATATCCTGACTTCAAAGCAAAACAGAAAGGTACACACATCGCCTTAGTAACTGAAACTGTGCTTGTTTCCGCATCTACCCATGAATGGGTAGTAGATTCTGAAGCAACTGATCATGTTTGTTACACCTTGCAGGGGTTTTACGTAGAAAAGGGTTCGGGCTGATGGCGAGGTGGTGGTTTCCATGGGCAATGGATCGCGAGTTCCAGCTATTGCCATAGGAGATTTACATTTATCTGTTTTAGACTCTATTTTAGTATTAAGAGTTGTTTTATTGGTGCATGAGTTTAGGCAAAACATTATTTCCGTTTCAAAACTTTTTATTGTGGATGGTTATAGATCTGTTTTTGATGATCATATTTTGATTTCAAAAGATCTTATCTACAATGGGACTTTAAATGGATCTCTATATACTATTACGTCTAATCCATGTACATCTGTTAATGTTGCTTCCTCATCATTAAATCCTAAGAAGAGGAAGAATCTTCTAAGGTAAACCAAACTTATCTATGACACTTAAGACTAGGTCACATCAATATAAATAGGATCCAAAGGTTGGTGAAATATGGATCATTGGAGTCTCTCCAAGTTGAACCATTTCCAATTTGCGAATCCTGCTTGGAAGGTAAGATGGTGACTAGGCCTTTTAAGGCAAAGGGTTATAGAGCCACATAAGCATTAAGTTTGATACATTCTGACTTGTGTGGACCTATGTCTACACAAGCTCGTGGAGGGTATGAGTACTTCGTCACATTTACTGACAATTACTCAAGGTATGAATATGTTTACCTTCTTCGCCACAAGTCGGATTGCTTTAAAACCTTTAAGGAATTCAAGGCAGAAGTGGAGAAGAAGTTAGGTAAAGAAATCAAAACACTGCGATCTGATCGTGGTGGGGAATACCTATCCAATGAGTTCAAGGACTAGTTGACAGAATGTGGGATTACATCCCAACTGACAGCACCGGGCATGCCTCAGCAGAATGGTATGTCAGAGAGAAGGAACCGAACTCTCCTAGAGATGGTTCGGTCCATGATGAGTTATGCAACTTTGCCAGTTTCCTTTTGGGGATATGCCCTAGAGACTGCAGCATACTTGCTGAACCGTGTGCCATCCAAGTCGGTTAACACTACCCCAGTCGAGTTGTGGAGCGGGCACAAGCCCAGTATGCACCACATAAAGATTTGGGGGTATCCTGCTTATGTGTTGAATAAACAGGCCGACAAGTTGGATTCACGTTCAGAGGTTATGTTGTTCTTAGGATATCCGAAGGAAACGAAGGGTGATTATTTTTATGATCCTAAAGAACAGAAGATCGTGGTTAGCACCAAAGCTTGGTTCTTAGAGGAGGATTATATTAGTAATCATAAGTCTCGAGTCGAGATCATCCTTGAGGAATTACAAGGTGATCGAGATCCACTCACAGAGCCAATTGTGCAAGATAGAGCTCCACAAGCAACTGCACAATCTATTAACACAACTCCTGACACTCTTCGACGTAGTGGGAGGGTGATATTTACACCTGATCGGTATATGTTTATTGGGGAGACTTCTGACCATCTCCCGGTAGATGAACAAGACACCGTGGATCCCTGGACTTACAACGAAGCAGTGGGAGACGTAGATGCAGATTCATGGAGAATCGTCATGAACTCAGAATTTAATTCCGTAACTGATATGGATGTATACGAGATCACTGAACTACCTAAGGGCTGTAAGGCTATTGGTAGTAAGTGGGTATACAAAAGAAAGAGAGGATCGAATGGAGAGATCATAGCATTCAAGGCCAGGCTAGTGGCAAAGGGTTTTACCTAGAAAGAAGGTATCGATTATGAAGAGACCTTCTCGCCTGTAGCAATGATCATGTCTATTAGGATTCTCCTTGCCATAGCAGCGCACATAAACCTAGAGATCTGGCAAATGGATGTCAAGACTGCATTCTTAAATGGGCACCTTGAAAAAGGTAGAGACATCTATATGAAACAACCAGATGGTTATGTGAAGGAGGGCGAAGAGCATCTAGTTTGGAAGCTTAAGAAGTCTATTTATGGACTTAAGCAAGCTTCCCGGTTATGGCACTAGCATTTTGACGAGGTAGTCAAATCCTATGGTTTTGTATCCAGTCCTAATGAGGTATGCGTGTACCGCATCTGTGTTAATGGAAAAGTGGTGTTTCTTGCACTTTACGTAGATGACATCATTCTCATTGGCAACAATGTTGAAGTGTTATCAGACGTAAAGACATGGCTATCCGAGCAGTTTCAAATGGAGGACTTAGGTGAAGCTGCTTACATCCTTGGGATCAAGGTTATACGAGATCGCAAGAAAAGGATGTTAAGCTTGTCACAAGCGTCCTACATTGATACTGTTATTGCTCCTTTCTGCATGCAAAATGCCAAGAGAGGTTCGGTACCTTTCAGACATGGCATTTTTCTATCCAAGAATCAGTGCCCTAAAACGCCTAAAGAGATAGAAACTATGAGACTAGTACCATATGCTTCCGCTGTCAGTAGTCTCATGTACGCAATGCTTTGTATGAGACCAGATATCTCATATCTTGTAGGCATGGTCTCAAGATATCGATCCTAATCACGGACAAGCGCCTTGGGACTGCGGTTAAAAATATTCTCATGTACCTTAAACGGATTAGAGATTATAGAATTGTTTACCAGTCAGTCAGTCTAGTGCCTTTGGGTTATACAGACTCGGATTTCCAAGCTTATAGAGACGAGAAGAAGTCGACCTCGGGTTATGTGTTTACCTTGGGAGGTGGAGCCATTTCATGGAGGAGTGCAAAGCAGAAATGCATTGCGGACTCAACCATGGAAGCAGAGTATGTGGCTGCTTCAGAAGCCTCAAAAGAGGCAGTTTGGCTCAAGAATTTTCTCCAAGATCTTGATATTGTTAAGAATTTGCCTAAGGCAATCACAATTTATTGTCATAATGCGGGTGCAGTGGCAAATTCTAAGGAACCTAGATCTCACAAGGCGTCTAAACACATAGACAGGAAGTACCACATTATACGAGAATTCGTAAATCGAGGCAACGTACTCATAGAAAAGATCGAAACTGAAGACAACCTAGCTGATCCATTTACAAAGAGCTTACCAATTCCGGCTTACGAGAAGCATGTTCGTGGCTTAGGACTGGTAGAGATGCCCCCCACTTAGGACTGCAGAAACTTTTGTATAAGTGGGAGAAGAGGAGTGATAGATAGGATTTGCAGCTAAATACTAGTTTGTACCTAGAACTAACACATTGTATACTAAAAGTTTGCTTTAGTATAGCTGGGAGAATTGTTGGGATTTTGTATACTGGAAGCACTTTTTATGCTTGTATACAATGTGTTTTTGTCCTTACCACTGTTTTATTCTCCTATCTGATAAATATGTATATTTGCACATGTTATCCTTTATCTTGTATAAAAGTTAGATTTATGTACTGTGTCGAGTGTCACAGAAGACAACACAAATTGGTTGAACTAACAAGATATAAACAGTTATCACAGCTGAGACAACTTAAGGATAAGTTGTCGGTTTAAGCTGCAGTTTAGATAAGAAGTGGCTTGTCTTAGGCGCTTGTCTTTTCTTGGTACACTTAAGGTAGTGTATTGACGGATCAAAGTGAGATGTGTTCTCCTAACTGACCTTAGTGGAGAACCAAGATCTCGGTGACTTAGCTGGTCTTAAACTTGGTAAGATTTCAGCTGAGCGCATTTGGCTATCTATCACTTTGACCTACTATGGTGAACGTCATCGCGACCGGATCTACGTATCTTGGGTGTTAGTAGTTATTTGTGGCTCGGTGCCGGTTTTACGTATCTTGCGGCCGTATCCTAGTAAAATGGGTTGATAATATCCCCACGAGGAACTCGAAAGGATTAGCACACTAAACCCGGCCGGTTGATTAAGTTCAGGTGTGTTAATAAGGTCGAGTGGTACTACTCAGGAATATAAGATGTTAATTAATTTAAGCTATTAGTGAGCTTAATTAATTAATGGATATTTCTATCTTAAAATACAGAGATCGATTAAGTCTAAAATACAAGTCCTTGCTCAATTTGGGATAAAGTGGTAAGTCAGCACGGTTTCTCTAGTGGAATGAATCTGTGTTTATTAATTAATTTTGCTCTGGGCTGAGCATAGATAATTCATTAATTTGAGGCACAGCTTTATTTCTTGTATTGGGTCCCTGATCTGGCCCAATTAGTTGCCTAGTTATTTATTGTCTCTCAGAAATCATTATTAATGGATTAATGTATTTTTTACATTATTTAATAATGTAATTTATCCGGAATTAATTGGTGGGCCAATTAATTGATAAATATTAGTAGCCCAGTAAATTAATTAATTATATTATGGGTTGGTTATGTGAAAGTCCCTTAGAAATATAATTAAATTAATGAGCTACAAATATATCAATATTATATTGGCTTTTGAAGCCTATATATATATTAGTATTCTGTTCAGAAACAGATTACACACACATAACAAACGCCAACGTTGATGTTATGGGAGAGACATAAATCTTATTTTCTCCAGTTATCTGACCACCCAGAGGGAGAAAAAGGCCGGGACACAGATCAGAAGATCTAACACAAGAGCAACAATCAAAGCCGCGACAACATACAAAGGAGGAAGGTAGCGTTTCTAACCTCATATTATCCTTCAGTCTCTACATGAAGACTTCTCTTATTTATAGTCGTCGATGGTGAATAGATCCGTTGGAGGGAGGTCTAGCCACGTGTCGAAAAGACAAGGAAAAAGGCTCCTTTATTTTAAACGTTGGTGAGTAGGTACACTGTAGAGATTCTCCTCTTTTTCAATCTGAGAGCAGCTTTTGTCAGAAAAGATAGGTCGCTGTCGGCTCCTTTTTGGTCGAGGTAGATTGGTAGGTGAGACTTGTCAAACATCAAGGTTGACTTCCTTTAATTCCTCGGACCTTCAACTGAAGTGACTTTCCTATTGACGTTCTTCTGAGCATTCAGTACATGGGCACAAATTCCTGAGCAGATTCAGTTGGTGGTAGGCTAACCAACTGACTTCTTCGATCCTGAGTCCAACAACTGAGTGCGAGATCTTCTAGTGAATCCTGCAGCTACTGAACTCTATCCTATGAGTTCTAACAACTGAACTCGACTAAGCTATTACAGATGTGAAGATACAATATTCAGCTAGGGTTTTGGGATCTATCAAATCTATCAATTCATCTATTGAATCCTTATCCCAACAATTTCCCCCTATTTGATGATGCCAAAACCTATTACATCTTCTTTCACAAAAAAAAATGCTAAGGTTAATAGCTATAGCTACTGAATAAAAGGTCTATTACAAGGAAATGCTCCAGTCAACAAATCAAAGCTGACTAAGATAAAGAAAAGAAGGGATTAGAGCAGTCACAAGTAAATGAATATCAGAGCTGACTTATGATAATAAGTCTTGTGTCAGAGCCAAGACAAGAACTAAAACTGTTAAGAAATGTTGAATGTAACAGAGCTTATGACATAGTTATAGCATGCTGAGGTTATCATGGATTCTACTGACATGTATCAGAGCTATCAGAACCAAAACAAATAAGTTCAGCAAATTCACACTATATCAGGGCCGATACAAATAATCAAAGTTCAGAGTAGATCATATAGTAGCTAGTCATCAAATGTAAGTTCAGCAGTTATCAATCATATCCTAAAAGATGCATGTTCCCCCTAAGAAACAATTCCCCTCTATATCATAAATGATCTCTTCCCCCTAAGTACTAACAAAGTATCAGAGAAGAATAAAGCAAACACAGTTAATCAGTAGGAAATACTTCTAAGGCAGATAAACACATAAGTCACATAGGGTTAGATAAGATAAGTATCTGATCACTTAGGTGATCAGTTTTGCTGAAAGATAAAGTAAAGTTGTAAAGACAATGAGTAATTGTCGAGGCCAAAAAGTGATATGTTGTATAAGATAAGAGAAATTATTACAATGACTTCTATCACTATGAAGCTAGACTAGGAGAGAGGAGAGAGTCAGCTGGGCTTCTTCTTAAACTTCTGCATGCGTGCTCGGAAGTCAGCAGACTTCTTCTCTGGAAGCTCAAGGCCGTATCCTACATAGACTCTGCTTCTCAGGGACTTGATCTCCGCTAAGTCTTCTTTGTCATCCTTGTTCAGTCCTCTGCTGTAAATGGCATTCTTTATCTCTTCTTCAATCTCCTTCTTACATAAGTTATCAGCATGAGTCATTGGAGGATAAAGAGTTCGGAATGGTGGTGCCTTCAGCGTTTGACCACATTGGTCAAGAAGGGTCTGAATCTCAGCTAGGAGAGATGGATTTGCAGCAGTCAGAAAGTCCTTGAAGTATCCATCAGCATCAGAGGAGTCTTCATTTCCGACTTTCTATATATAAAACCTCTTGATAAAATCCACCTTCAGCTTCTCCCACTGCTGATTGAGCTTGAGAGGCACCCAATCGTCAGTTCTCTTATAAACGACTCTCTTCACTTTACTGAGTGGCTCTCTGCTCTTGAAGAAATGTGAAGAGGTAGGAATGCTTCTATCTTTTACTGGCACCCTCTCCCTTGCTTCTTTTTCTATCCTTAGCCTGAGGGCCTCAAGGTCAGCTAGGCGGATCCTCTCCCTCGCCTCTCTGATCTGCCTTGCCTCGGTTGTTCTGTCCAGTGCCCTCTCGCATGCATCCCATACTCCTTGATTTCTTGCTCTTGTTCCTTGAAAGGGACCGTGGATTGTACATGAGGTTGTTCTTCTGAGTCAGCAGGCGACTCTGATTTGGATTTGGAACCTGAAGCGCCCTGCTTATCAGACTTAGACTGCTTGGATTATTGAGTTCTAGCCGCTGTTGTTGCTGATCTGGTTTGCCTGGGGGTCGTCGTTCGTGTGCGTTAAGGCGTAGAAGAACGGATCTGAACCCCTTTCTTCTTAGCAGCTGGCTTATGCTTTGCTTCTTCCTCAGCTAGTTCTCTCGCGAGCTTCTCGTCTTAGGCTATCTGCTCCTCGCGAGATTTGAACTTTAGCTTCTTTGCCTTAGGTGGGCTAGGGTCAGCAAGAGCCTTGCCCTTGCCCTTGTCAGCTTTCTCAGGAGCTGGAGGTGGCAGGCCCTCAACCGACAGATTCTCCAAGTACGTAGCCACCTCAGCTACAGTTGATTCAGTTGCTCCTTCAGCTGGCACTATCGCCTGTGCTGCTGCTGAGCTAGGTCCGCCCTGCTGATCTTCAGCTTTAAGGATAGATCGAAGTTGAGCTAATCTAGATCCTTCCCCTTTTTTTGGTATCATCAATGAGGGTTGCCAGGGCTGTGACCTTCTTTGTCAATGCATTAACTGAGTCTTTGACCGTAGTCATACCAGTGGCTATGTCAGTCGCTGCATCTATGTAAGACTCCCACCTTTGCTCATGCTCTCTGTTTATGGCTTTGAGTAGAGCATTTTTGGACTTGTCGGGTGAGGTAGTCCTGAACGACAGCTGATGCATTCTTTTCAATCTCGTGGGAGTTTTGCCTTCAGCAGATCCTCCCTGGTCTGTATCCTTAGGCATATCATCGTGAGGAGGAGATGGTGGGGGAGAAGGAGGAGGCTGAGTGGAAGAGGGCTCAGCTCCTTGAGCACTGTCACTGAGCATCATCAGCATGGCTGCTCTCAGATCCTCCAGAGAAGCAATATCGGAAGGCTCCTCATAGCCTATCTCCTCTTTGAGATTCTGCTCTTCCTCAAGTAGAGTGGACAGAGACCTGAGTCGGATAGTCTCATCTAGCAAATCCCATTCCAAGAATCTGATGCGCATCTGAACACGAGCGCGGATTGCTATGTCAACGAGATCCGGATGAGAGCTGATCTCTGGAATCTCAGTTGCTACTTCATCTGTCGCCTTCAATCGTGCATTCAGCACATAGATCGGAATGGAGGAAACCTCAACAGTCTGAGCTTCAGCTGTAATTTCCGGCTGAGTTTCCTTTGAGAGAACATTCTTCACCTTCTCTCTCAGGGTCACATCATGCTGCCCTGACCCTGAGTCCTCAACAGAGATTGGTGAGGGAGGCGGGACGACTGAAGTAGGCTTCTTCAGTGTCTTCGGTCTCTTCACCTGAGTGGGAAGGGGATACTGAGAGATCTCAAAAGGACGTTTAGCTTGAGGTCCCTTCCCGATGGACTTCTCGGTTGAAGCTGAGGTTACGAACTTCATCAGCTTTGAGTCAAAGTAGAAGGCATGAGCGAGAGAAACCTTGTCTGGGAGGTCGTTTTCGATCATAATAGACACTTTTGTCCCATATAGAAGCTTTCCTTTAGGAATGAGCTTCATTCCTTCTTCAGCGTCGATGAACTTCTGTGACTGAGCCTTGAACTCGGCTCTGAAGAATGCGTTACAGTTGATGGGCGCAGCATCGACTATGGCCATCATTATCTGGATGCGGATGCGGGACAATTGGTCGTACGATCTTACAGAGCTTGTAAGGATATGGTTGACCACTTACGCCAACCCCCTGTATTCAAGCAGTAGCTGAGTTTTGGGAAACGTTGCCTTGAATACGCAGTCTTTCTGACTGCTGAAGTAGCAGAGGTACTTATCAATCTTCGACTCTTTGTATCCTGTGATCGGTGCCCTTTCGTCTTCCAGACCGAAACTGACACGGAGACGCCTCGAGACCTCTATCTGCGAGGTCATTATAGGGTTTGTATACTGAAAGCAGTCTACGTATTTGCTTGTATACAATGTTTCCTGTTACCACTATTATTATTCTCCTATTTGATTATTATAATCGCACAATTTAGTCCTTTATCTCACGTGAGTCAGATCATACAGTGTGTTGTAGATCACAGAAGACTGTAGTGATTGGTTGAACTAGTGAGATATAAACAGTTATCACAGCCGAGACAACTTTAGGACAAATTACCGGTTTAGGCTGCAACGTAGATAAGAAGTGATTTGTCTTGGTCACTTGTGCATGTTGATACATTTTATGTATTGATGGATCGCGGTGAGATGTGTTCTTCTATCTGACCCGTGTGAAGAACCAAGGTCTAGGAGACTCAGCTGATCTTAAGCTTGATGAGATTTCAGCTGAGTGCACGCGACTAGCTATCACTTTGACTTACTAAGGGTGAGGGTCATCGCGACCGTATATCTCTGTATCTTGGGTGAGCACGGTTGCGTGTAGCTCAGGCTGGTTATCTGCATCATGCATCCGTATCCCATTATAGGGTTGATGATATCCCATTGAGGAGCTCGAAAGGTTTATCATGTTAAACCCTGCAGGTTGATTAAGTTCAAGTATGATAATAAGGTCAACTGGTACTACTCAAGGATAAAATATTAATTGTATTAAGTAGTCAGTAAACTTAATCAATTAATGGATATTCGATATCTTAAATATGGGGATTAACTGAAGTTAAAAATACAAGCCCTGACTCATGTTTTGGGATGAAGGGGTAAGTCAATATAGATTATTTAGTGGAATGAATCTATGTTTGTCTGGGCTGAGTATGGAAAATTAATTCACTTGAGGCCCATCTTTTTTCTTGTATTAGGTCCCTAGTCTGGCCCGAACATATGCCCAGTCATATGCGACATTTTCTCTTAGACTCACTAGGTCACTTAATTACCTGGAATTGTTTGGCCCTTTAATGGACCAAAACAATTGGTAATAGGATAGTGGCCCCTTAGCTATTGGTTGGGCTTGGAGGTTAAAGGCCCATTAGGGTTTTAACCAAGCCCTTATAAATAGTGGGCAAGGGGCCATTTCCTCACTATGAGCTTCTTGTTGTGTGTTCCAGAAAAAGTGAGTCCGAGTGTCTTGTCGTAAGCTTTCGTGCGTCTCCGTCCATCCGGAGTTGGAAGCTTGGGCACGGGAACAGTCCAGAAGACCTTTTCTGGACCGAGTCGAAAAGATCGTATCTAGGACGATCGCTCAGGTATGGGACTCTTTCCCTACAACTGGTATCAGAGCTAGATTCCTAGCTCTGCGTTCTTTTCGATTATATGGATGCTTTATTTTCTTGTTCGTCATCGTCGGGTTCGTTTTTATGGGACGGCTTGTGTGCCACTTGTTTTGATCCTGGATATGTAATCTCGTGAGATAAATCCACGAGTAGACTACGGCCAATGTGAATATTATGTATTTGTTTCGATTATGTAATTGGTTTTGGGATTGGTTCGTTGTCGGCGACGAGAACACGAAGAATTTGGCGGTCAAAAACCCTAGTTTTTTGGGTTTGACCGGACCAATTGAGCTCCTTTGGAGCTACCCATTGGAATCGGACAGCGGCTGGAGGGAGGCGGAGGCGAGCCGCAGCTCGTGGCGGCGGGCAGGGGCGGCGAGCGGCCGCCGGCGGCGCGCGATGGCGGCGCGCGGCGGTCTTTGCCTCGATTCGCGCAGTCTAGCGTTCTTCGGCTAGCGGCGAGATCTACGGCGTCGTCTTCATCCGCGCAAGCACGAGCGGCGTGGGATCGCGCCGAGCTCCTCCGGAGTCCAAATGCGGATCGCGGCGGCGGTTTTCAGCCGCATTTTTCCAGCGCGCGACGGAGGGGACAGCGAGCCACGGTTCGGCGGTGGCGTGCTCGGCCAGGGGCTTGTGCGGATGCGGGCATGAGCGAGGCGGCGGCGCGGCTGTGCCGGAGCGGTGGTTCGCCGGCGCGGCGCTGCCCGCTGCGTTGAAGACGAGTTGACGTGGCGCCACGTCGGCGCTGACATGGCGTTGACTTGGGCTGACGTGGCACTGCTGACGTCAGCCCTTGCATGCTGACGTGGCATCCCCTGCTTAGGTAGCAAATTTCGTCTGTTTCTTCATCTCCGGGCTCCATTTTCGAAGACATGTATGTGTTCGGGCCATGTAATAGATAGATTTTATCTTTCTATGTATTTAGGCCCGACGACGACATTTATTACTCGCTTTATTTATGTCGTGGATGTTTAATTTCATGTCTTAGCATGATTAATTGTTTTTTATTAATTATGCTTAGAAATCATGAAATTTGGGCTTTAACTCGTATTATAAAGCATGGGTTAATTTTCTGCGAGCATGTTTTATTAAATGTGCTTAGAATATTTATGCTTTAGGGATTACGTGTTTTTGCGAGCCCATTTCAACAAACCTTTTGAAGCAAAAGACTAAGCAAATATAATTCTGATAATTTTAAGATTAATTAAATTATCGAGATAGACCTCCACCAATTGGACCTTAGACAAAGTGATGGAGATCGTGGGTAAACATCCACCCACGTAGCTTGCCTACGTTCTTTATTCATAAGTTTCTCAGATAGGTTTTCCATGAAAATATTCCGATACTATTGAGTAGTGGGAGTTAGGCCGTAAACGTCCACCCACATGGCTTGCGTGCTTAATTTTTCATGAGTACTCTGGAAGATAGAATTAGGATAAGATGACTATAGAAATCAAATTGAAAGCGGTATGTTCTTCGTGAGGTACTAATTTCGAGAATTTGATTGTCTTGTGTCAAATTGAGTGGTCAATGCTTAGATGTCACCGGGGGTACAATTCACTTCTCCGAAGTCCCTTCCCTCGTGTTTAATAGTGATATGGTCTAGTAAAATTGGACTATTAATTCTATTTGTCATAAGGATATAAAGTTGACATGGAATTGAATTAAAGTACTAGGTGAATAGCATGGTTAGGGGTTGCACGGGTATACGTCCACCCACGTGGCTTGCACGTGTGATCTTAGGGTTGTTCGAGGTTTCAAATCAATATTGTTTTATCAAAGGGTTACAATATTGTTTTGTTACGATATTCTTGTGCGATTGTTTTTACAAGCATTTATTTTATTTATTTTCAGATATGTCTCTTAACCCTATCATTCACACTCTCACCAAGAATCCCTTAACTGGGAATAATAATTATGTTGAGTGGAAAAGAAATTTGGAATATGTTCTCATCGCTGAGGAACATATGTTTGTCCTTACTGAGGATAAACCTGCCGATCTCACTGATCAGTCAATTGATGCTGAGCGGGATGCAATGAAGTCATGGGAACGGTCAAATAACATGGCTAAGGCCATGATTATGTTGCTCATGTCGCCCGCATTGCAGCTGCAGCATCGGTCTTTCGCCAATGCATGCGATATTTGGGCAAATCTCGAGGAAGTGTATGGCGAGACTGATAGAACTGCTAGGTTCAACATAATGCGGGATATCATGAGATGTCGCATGGATGAGGGTAGTTCTGTATACGATCATGTCATGCACATGATTAATCTCATGGATAGGCTTGACTTGCTCGGAGGAGGTATCGAGGCTGAGGCCAAGTGCGATATCATCCTGAATACTTTGCCCAAGTCTTTTGAGAATGTTCGCCTCAGCGCTGTGATGTCAAAGAGGGACTATACTCTTAATGAGTTACTCAATGACTTGGTCGCAGCGGAGGGAGTCATGGGCAGAGGTGCACAGGTCTTGAACACTTCCAGCTCTGGGGGCCCAAAGTTTCCTCCGAAAGGTGGAAACAAGAAAAAGGGCAACAAGGGTGGAATGTCCAAGTCAAACAGTGGGAGTAAGCATGTGGGTCCTTCCAGAGGCGTGACTAAGCCTAAAGGGAAGGGCAAATGCTTTAAGTGCGGCAAGAATGGGCATTGGAAGGCTGATTGCCTTATGCTCAAGGCAAATAACAAAGGTACTCGAATTGCTACGTAGCGAGACTATATTGGTTTCCTTTTCTACCCATGAATGGGTAGTGGATTCGGGGGCAACTGATCAAGTCTGTTACTCCCTGCAGGGGTTTCTGCAGACAAGGGATCTGAGTGATGGCGAGGTGGTTATCTCCATGGGCGATAGATCGAGAGTTCCTGCACTCGCCATTGGAGATTTATCTTTGTGTTTTCTAGATAAGGTATTAGTATTAAGAAACATTTTGTTTGTACCAGAATTTAGGCGGAATATTATTTCTGTTAATAAACTATTTAAGCAGGATGGGTATAAATCTATTTTTGATGATAGTGTTTCTATCATGCGAAATGATGATTTCATCTGCGGTGGAACATTAAACGGAGATCTTTATACTATATCTAGCGAATCTTTACCTTGTTCTTATGTTGCAACTACATCATCACCCCTTAAGAAGAGGAAACAGTCTTCTAGGGAAAATCAAACATATCTTTAGCATCTTAGACTAGGTCACATTAGTCTGAATAGGATCCAAAGGTTGGTGAAAGATGGATCATTGGAGTCTCTCCAGGTTGAACCATTTCCAAGTTGCGAATCCTGCTTGGAGGGGAATATGGTGACCAGGCCTTTTAAGGCAAAGGGTAATAGAGCCAAAGATGTATTGGGATTGATTCATTCTGACTTGTGTGGACCTATGTCCACACAAGCTCGTGGAGGTTATGAGTACTTCATCATGTTTATTGACGATTACTCAAGATTTGGGTACATTTATCTTCTTCGCCACAAATCTGAATGTTTTGAGAAATTCAAGGAATATAAGGCGGAAGTGGAGAAGAAGTTAGATGCCAGTATCAAGTCACTGCGATCGGATCGTGGTGGCGAGTACCACAGCCACGAGTTCAAGAGTTACTTGAAAGAATGTGGGATTACATCCCGGTGACGACACCGGGGAACACCTCAGCAGAATGGTGTGTCAGAAAGAAGGAACCGAACCTTATTGGTTATGGTACGATCGATGATGAGTTATGCAACCCTGCCTGTTTCGTTCTGGGGATATGCCATGGACACAACAACATATTTGCTGAATCTAGTGCCATCCAAGTCGGTGTCTCAGACCCCTTTCGAGTTGTGGTTTGGGTGTAAGCCCAGTTTCAACCACATAAGGATTTGGGGTAGTCCAGCATATGTGCTGAACAAGCAAGCCGACAAGTTGGATGCTAGATCTGAGGCTATGCTCTTTGTAGGCTATCCTAAGGGAACGAAAGGTGGTTACTTTTATAGTCCTAAGGATCAGAAAGTTGTTATTAACACCAACGCTAGATTCCTTGAAGAGGATTATGTAAATTATCACAAGTCCAAAGTCGATGTTATCCTTGAAGAAATTCAAGGTGATCAAGTTTCACTCAACGAACCAAGTGTGCAAGAAATGTTACCACAAGTAACTGCACAATATGTTGACACAGAGCCAGTCACCACTAGGCGTAGTGGGAGGGTTATTATACAACCTGATCGATACATGTTCGTGGGAGAGACTTTAGATCTTCTCCCAGCAGACGAACAAGGTGTAGTCGACCCCTGGACTTACGCCGAAGCAGTGGGAGATCAAGATGCAGAACCATGGAATTTCGCTATGAACTCAGAGTAGTCGACCCCTGGACTTACGCCGAGGTCACTGAGCTACCGGGTGGCTGCAATGCTATTAGTAGTAAGTGGGTATACAAGAGAAAGCGAGGTCCTGATGGAGAGGTCACGGCTTTTAAAGCCAGGCTGGTGGCGAAAGGATTCACTCAGAAAGAAGGTATCGATTATGAGGAAACCTTTTCGCCTGTAGCGATGCTCAAGTCCATCAGAACACTCATAACCATAGCTGCTCACATGGACCTAGAGGTTGGGCAAATGGATGTCAAGACCGCTTTTCTAAACGGTTACCTTGAAGAAGGTAGGGACATCTATATGCGGCAACCAGAAGGTTCTGTGAAGCAAGGCGAAGAGCATCTTATGTGGAAGCTTAAGAAGTCTATTTATGGACTTAAACAAGCTTCCTGGTCATGGAACATTCGCTCCGACGATGTGATCAAATCTTTTGGATTCGTCCAGTGTGAAAGCAAAAGTTGTGTGTACCGTTATTGTGTCGATGGATCCGTGGTTTTCCTTGCACTTTATGTAGATGACATTCTTCTTATTAGCGGTAATTTGAAGTTGTTATCAGACATAAAGATATGGTTATCCAAACAGTTTCAGATGAAGGATTTAGGAGAAGCTACTTACATCTTAGGGATCAAGGTTATCCGAGATTGCCAGAAACGGATGTTAAGCTTATCTCAGGCATCCTACATTGATATTGTAATTACTCGGTTTAGCATGCAGAACGCTAAGAAAGGATTACTATCTTTCAGACACGGCGTTTCTCTATCTAAGGAACAGTGTCCTAAGACACCAAAGGAGATAGAGGACATGAGACTAGTTCCTTATGGTTCCGCTGTCGGAAGTCTCATGTACGCTATGCTATGCACGAGGTCAGATATCTGTTATGCCGTTGGCATGGTCTCGAGATATCAGTCTAACCCTGGACAGGCTCACTGCATTGCGGTCAAGCATATTCTCAAGTACCTGAAACGGACTTGAGATTAGAGGCTTGTTTACCAGTCTGATGATCTAGTGTCTGTGGGTTATTCAGATTCGGATTTCCAGGCAGATAGAGACGAAAATAAGTCTACCTCGGGCTAGGTGTTTACCTTGGCAGGTGGAGCCATTTCATGGAGAAGTGTCAAGCAAAAGTGTATTGCTGACTCTACTATGGAAGCAGAGTATGTTGCTGCTTCCAAGGCTTCTAAAGAGGCAGTTTGGCTCAAGGTATTCCTCCTAGATCTCGAGATCGTTCCTAGTTTGCCTATGTGTATCACGTTATATTGTGATAACTCTGGTGCAGTTGCAAACTCTAAGGAACCGAGATCACATAAGGCGTCCAAACACATAGAGCGTAAGTACCAAATTATACGAGAATTCGTACGCCGAGGAGACGTGGTGATTGAGAAGATAGGAACCGGGGATAACCTAGCAGATCCATTCACTAAGAGTCTACCACAAGGGCCCTTCGAGATGCATGTTCGAGGTCTAGGCTTGTGTCGACTGCCCCCCACTTAGTCAGAAATCTTAGTATAAGTGGGAGAAGTGATAGCTAGCAGTTAAAATTTTGAGACACATTGTATACTTAAGATTTGCTTTAAGAATAAGTGGGAGAATTGTAGGGTTTGTATACTGAAAGTAGTCTACGTATTTGCTTGTATACAATGTTTCCTGTTACCACTATTATTATTCTCCTATCTGATTATTATAATCGCATAATTTAGTCATTTATCTCACGTGAGTTAGATCATACAGTGTATTGTAGATCACAGAAGACTGTAGTGATTGGTTGAACTAGTGAGATATAAACAGTTATCACAGCCGAGGCAACTTTAGGACAAATTGCCGGTTTAGGCTGCAACGTAGATAAGAAGTGATTTGTCTTGGTCACTTGTCCATGTTGATACATTTTATGATTGATGGATCGCGGTGGGACGTGTTCTTCTATCTGACCCATGTGAAGAACCAAGGTCTGGGAGACTTAGCTGATCTTAAGCTTGATGAGATTTCAGCTGAGTGCACGCGACTAGCTATCACTTTGACTTACTATGGGTGAGGGTCATCGCGACCGTATATCTCTGTATCTTGGGTGAGCGTTGTTGCGTGTAGCTCAGGCTGGTTATCTGCATCATGCATCCGTATCCCATTATAAGGTTGATGATATCCCCTTGAGGAGCTCGAAAGGTTTATAATGCTAAACCCTGCAGGTTGTTTAAGTTCAAGTATGATAATAAGGTCGAGTGGTACTACTCAAGGATAAGATATTAATTGTATTAAGTAGTCAGTAAACTTAATGGATATTCGATATCTTAAATACGGGGATTAACTGAAGTTAAAAATACAAGCCCTGACTCAAGTTTTGGGATAAAGGGGTAAGTCAATATAGATTCTTTAGTGGAATGAATCTATGTTTGTGAATTAATAATACTTTGGGCTGAGTATGGAAAATTAATTCACTTGAGGCCCGTCTTTATTTCTTGTATTAGGTCCCTGGTCTGGCCCGAACATATGCCCAGTCATATGCGACATTTTCTCTCAGACTCACTAGGTCACTTAATTACCTGAAATTTTTTGGCCCTTTAATGGACCAAAACAATTGGTAATGGGATAGTGGCCCCTTAGCTATTGGTTGGGCTTGGAGGTCAAAGGCCCATTAGGGTTTTGACCAAGCCCTTATAAATAGTGGGCAAGAGGCCATTTCCTCACTATGAGCTTCTCGTTGTGTGTTCCAGAAAAAGTGAGTCCGAGTGTCTTGTCGTAAGCTTTCGTGCATCTCCGTCCATTCGGAGTTGGAAGCTTGGGCACGGGAATAGTCCAGAAGACCTTTTCGGGACCGAGTCGAAAAGATCGTATCTAGGACGATCGCTCAGGTATGGGACTCTTTCCCTACAGCCATGTCCTCCCACTGACTGGGACGGACCTCACGCTTCGCAATGACATTGGAGATGTCATTCGAATCATCATCATGACAGAAGTTCAGGAAGAACTCCGCTACCTGACGCGGAGAACGGGAGAGAATCGGCAGAAGGCCCGACCTCTCGAGAGCATCGAAGGCCGGCGTCATGCACTCCACCCACAGGTTCTGACAGACAGAACGGGCTCAAATAATACCTACTTCCCAGAAAGAATATCCTCTATGTCCTCAGGGATGGTAACGTCTGTGATTGGTCCGAAAAGTGCCATTGTATAACTGAAATCTGCAAAAATAAGCTTTAGCACTCGAAAATAGAGTAACTTAGTAGCAGACTTAGTTTGAAGAAATTCTTACCGAAGATATAGTGCAGAAAATGCAGTAGATGTCTGATGCAAAGTAGAGAGAAAATGCAGTGCATAATTCTTCGTTAATAGCGGATAAAAGTGAGACAGTTTAGAGATAAGAGCATATTTATATTCAGATTTGAATATGAGGCAGTTTTTAAGCATGCGGTTGAGATTAATCAGGTTTTAATCAGTGAGCGGCTCAAATTGAATGTAATAATAGGTTATGATTACTGTGCCGCCTATAATCTGACCTACTTATCTCTATCGCCTAAGTGGTAAGGTGAAATGACATGCATTTAATGCGCCGCAGTCAGTTTTACCGAATGTCGTGAGTTAATGAAAACAACATACTCAATGCAATACGATGAACATTAATGGCGGAAAATAAATGCTATGACATGCTGAATCACCAAAAGCTAAATTTAATACTCATAAAGCGTCGTTGAACATCGTAGTCGGTGATACCACGTTGTGGCGAGCATTCGGTATGCTGAATGTAAGTTCCCCACTTACTCAGTACTTCCCGGATCATTTACTGAATCGTATCAGTAGGATCCAAAAGACCTAGTTCTACTGAGAGATCGTTGAATCTTGTCTCAGCTAGAGGTTTTGTCAGGATATCAACTCTTTGTTTATCAGTATGTATCTTCTCCATTCTGATATCCTTTTTCTCGACATGATCTCTGATGAAGTGATGACGAATGTCCACGTGCTTCCACCTTGTATGTAAAACTGGATTCTGAGTGATTGCAATAGCACTGCTACTATCGCAGTAGATCGGCACTTCATCTTGATGGATGTCGTAATGTCACAACCCAAAATTTCATGCATCATTATTCATTCATGACCATCATACATGAACTTTGATTTTTCATTATCATATAGAAGTGTATGAGGGGTTATTGAATTTTAATTAATTGATTAAGTTTGTTTGACAATTTAAATAGAACTGCGAATTTGAAAAATAATGCATAGTAGTTCGAATAAAGAATCAAATTTTAAGTGAAGTTTGGGATTAGATTTGGGTTTAAGTGATGTTTATAGATAGTGTAATATATATATATATATATATATATATATATATATATATATATATATATATATATTTATTATATAATTTAGGTGGGAATGTGAATAATTTAAGTGGGATGTGTGTATAGGTGTTTCTAGAAGTAGATTTACACCTCACCACTTCCTTTCCTTCTCTTTTAACTAACCCATCTACCTAGCCACCGACATATTCATCAATCATTCACCCTCTTAGACACCAAAAATCAGGGGAGACGTTTTGGGAGAGTTTCTTTGATCGATCAAGCAAGACAATCAAGATAGGTAAGAGAACACATCTTTTAACTCCAGTTTTGTTATGCTGTAAGAGTGGGATTGTTTTGCCTATGGGTTTCGGTTTTTATGAAGGGTTCAAACCATAAATATCATCTCCTATATTTCTAATTGTTGTGGTTAAAGTTTCAGAGCTATTGGAGTAGTTTAAGTGTGGTAAATGATAACTTGAAACTAGATGTACAAACCAGTTCCCCTGTTCTGAACCGGTTACAAATGCTACTGTGTTTCATGTTTTTCACCCTGATTCGTTTCGATTATGAAATTATGTAAAACATAAAATTTTTAGATCTTTGTGTTGGGTTTCGTTGGGTTTTGGAATCATGGTTATACGATGTGTTTATAAAGATTTACTACTGAAATACTGGAAGTGTCCGAATTTCTGCACAGTTTATAGATGCTGCTGTGTTATAGGTTTTTCATTAGGATTTATTCCTATTATGAGATTTTGTAAAACATAAAAGTTGTAGGTATTTCTGTTAAGGTTCTATGAGATTTGGAATTATAGTTATATGAGATGTCTATAGAGAGTTAAGGTCGAAATACAGTAGAGTGTTCTGGATTCCTGCCAGCTTGCATATATGTCTGTAATGCGATTATTTCACCCTTTTAGGTTTGAATTTTGAGGTTCTGTAAAACATGAAAGTTGTAGATATTGAAGTTAGGTTTCTAGAGAAATTAGATTCATACTGATATGATATTTATGCATAATGTTATGGTCAATATAAGGAGGGTTGGTCATGCAGAAAATTGAGTAAAAAAAATGCATTAGGTTTGAATTTGTGGGAATATTACTCGATTCTCTTGCAATCTGGCAGGGCATACATGATGCTAGATATTTTGATTTATATTTATCAAGTTGGTTATGTACTTATATGTGAATAGGTAGCAACATCAATAAACAGACCGAGGAGGACCGCTAGAGGTAAAAGGTTGGAGTGGAAGTATATGTAAGTATAATTCCGTAACTGATTATTTAATCAATATGGTAAGTATCATGTGGTAACTGATTATTTGATCAATATGTGTAAGTATAATTTGATGACTTATTATTTGATCATTATTTGTATGGTGATTGATGATTGTTGAAGGAATTTACATGGTTGTTTGTCAACTTATTTGAAGATAATGTGTTATATATATGAGATTGTGAATTTCTTATTGTTTGATGATGAAAATGATACATGAGCATATATGTTATGCATCCATCAGAGATTAAAGGATACTGTTATGGCCACTAATGACCTTGAGGTACGGTTAAAGAATTTTTCCAGTATAACTGGACACAGAGACCCGTACGGGCACTTGAGTTCATGGAACTCATACGGATATAAGAATTACAGAGTGCCATGGCCATTTACGTGATCACGATTCTCTTGGCATTAGTTGGACCATAACAGATAAAGAAAAGGGAAAGCACGTGCATCTTCTATGGTTTAATATGATATTAGAAAGTACATGCATCTTCTATGGTTTGATGTGATATGAGATTATTGATAATTATTGATGATGTGTTATGTTATTTATGGATGAATGTAATACAGTGTGAACTACGTGATAAGGATGTGTTTTGGTAGGCGAAATGTGTGAAATGAGTATTTTTATATGTTAATGTGTTTATGTGGAGTTAAATAATTGGTTATTGAATTATACTTATTGAGATTGCAACTCACCAAATGCAATATTTTTTTTAGATTGTGGAAAGTGACAGAAGTCTACATAAAGTTTGCACTATAGATCAAAGGTCGGCCGACTGGTTCTAGATCCTTCTCCTCAGCATTTTCACTGCATGTTTGGAATGCTTGATATTGTAATATGAACATATGTTTTGCTATGTATTAAGTGTGGATTTGTATGTAAATTACGTGTGGTTAAATAAGCTATGTTCATTAAGAAATAAATGAGAGTTGATAAATAAATAATCTTGATTATGTGGGTTGTCATTACGGGCAAATGAGTAAGGGTGTTACACGTAATCTCTCAGCTGTTGTCGAAACCACAGTATCTGTGCGCAACAGCTTCCGGCAGCCATATATTCAGCTTCAGTAGTGGACGTTGCTACTGAATGCTGTTTCTCTGAGAACCACAATATAAGCTTCTACCGAGGAACTGATAAGTTCTTTAGGTTGACTTTATGTCGATTCGACAACCTGCATAGTCATCATCAGAATAACCAGTTAGTTCAAGGTTATCATCAGCTGGATACCATAATCCAACATCAGGTGTTCCCTTCAGGTAACGAAGAATTCTCTTCGCTGAATCGATATGACTCTTCTTGGGATTCCCCTGAAATCTCGCGCATACACCTGCAACATAAGTTATATTTGGTTTGCTTGCTGTAAGATATAATAAAGAACCAATAATAGCACGATAGTCAGTTGAGTTAACAGATACTCCCTCTTTGTCAAGATCAATCTTGAGATTGATGTTCATGGGTATCTTCATTAACTTGCTGGATTCACAGCCGAACTTCTTGATGAGATCACTTGTGTATTTCGCTTGATGAATGAATATTCCCTTCTTTGATTGTTTTACTTGAAGTCCAAGGAAATAATTCATCTCTCCCATCATCGACATTTCAAATTTTTCTTTCATCATCTGCTCGAATTTCTGACACATAGTCAGGTTTCTTGATCCAAAGATGATGTCGTCCACATAGATCTGCACCAGTAAGATTTCTTCACCTGACTTGATACTGAATAGGGTGCGATCCACTGTTCCTTTATGAAAACCTTTATGAACTAGAAAGTCTGAGAGGGTATCGTACCAAGCCCTAGTCGCTTGTTTTAACCCATACAAAGCTTTCTCAAGTCTGTAAACTGATGTCCCTGCTGAAAGCCGGGTGGTTGTTCAACGTAGACTTCTTCCTTTAGTACGCCGTTCAGGAATGCTGACTTCACATCTATCTGATAGACTGTGAACTGTTGATGTGTTGCATAAGCTAAGAATAGGCGAATAGCTTCCAATCTTGCGACTGGGGCGAATGTTTCATCAAAATCTATTCCCTCTGATTGACAATATCCTTTGGCAACAAGTCGAGCTTTGTTCTTGACGATGATGTTGTTTTCATCATGCTTGTTCTTGAAGACCCACTTCGTTCCTATCACGTGTTGGTGTCTGGGTCTGTCAACAAGCTCCCATACCTCGTTTTGCGTAAATTGATTTAGCTCTTCTTGCATGGCGGTGATCCAGTCAACACCATTCAACGCATCCTCTATTGTCTGAGGTTCTTCAATCGACAAGAAGCATGAATACAAGGTACTTTCTCCTTGACAGAATTTGGATCGTGTCTTGACGCTAGCTGAAGGATCTCCAATGATAAGATCTGAAGAGTGAGCATCTAACCACGAGCGACGACGTCTTGTTACTTCATATGGAATTGTTACAACATAAACAGTAGGAGTATTAGGAATTTTAGTAGTACTGTTCTGTGTCTGAAGTAATTCAGTAACAAGAGTTGGGTCTATTGAGTCACCAGGTTCAGGGGCATTTAGCTCAGGAACATTAGCAGTACCCCCTGAGTTGTTATTCTCAGTAGAGGTCTCAGTTACCATATCGGTTTCCTCATCGACCAAAATTACCTGGGATTGATCCTGTTTGTTAGAATCAATCTCCTCAGCTACATTGCTTGTTGTTGGGTGCTGAAGATCATCATCTGAATCAGTATTCCAACAATGCTGGATCTTTTCAGTGTTGTCTTTTAAGCTTAGATCCTGTAGCTTGCTCCTGACCTCCTCAGCTTCTCGCTGAGAGTTTGATTTCCTGAACTCAGAAATAAATTCATCAAATACAACATGGGGGCTTTCCTCCACGCAAAGGGTTCGGTAGTTAAAGACCCTAAAAGCTTTGCTGACCCTGGAGTATCCTAAGAAGACTCCTTGGTCTGACTTACTTTCAAAAACCTTTAATTGGTCCTTTCTATTATTGTGGATAAAACATGGACAACCAAAGATATGAAAATGCGTAATAGAAGGAATTCTCCCTTTCCATAGCTCATAAGGCGTCTTCATGTGCATCTGAGTCAGTAGAGACCGGTTCTGAGTGTAGCAGGCAGTGTCAGTAACTTCTGCCCAGAACTTTAATGGAATACCTGAGTAGCGTCCTTGCTGTTTCTTTAAGCGTTCTGTTCTTTCTTTCAGCAAGTCCGTTCTGTTGAGGCGTACGTGCCGCTGAGGTTTCGTGTTCAATGCCTACAGCCTCACAGAAGTCTCTAACCATTGAGTTCAGAAACTCAGTTCCACGATCTGAACGTATCCTTTGAATCTTGATATCTTTCTCGACGCTCAACCGCTTCCGTAGTTTCGGCAGCTCAATTTTGACGTCAGATGTGTTGGCGATGAGTATCATCCAAGTATATCTTGAATAGTCATCAATGACTACAAGAGCATATTTCTTTCCTATGATCGTCACTGGATTGATGGGCCCAAATAAATCCATGTGCAGCAGCTGAAGGATTCCATCAGTAGAAGGTTACGGAATAGGCGGGTTGCTTGACTTTCTTTACTTTCCCTTCAGACATGCTTCACAATTTTTATGTCTCTTGAATACTTCGTTGGGCAGTCCTTTGACTTTAGCATCACGAGCTAGCTAGTTCATTGTCTTGAAGTTCAGATGACTCAGTCGTCTATGCCACAGCCAAGCTGTTGTGTCGTCTGACCTCGTGTGTGCTAGCAGGCACGCTTCAGGTTCGGCGGTATTCCATTCAGCATAATATATGTTTCTTCGCCGCAACCTTGATAACACAGTTTTTCTTGTAGATTTATCAAGAACATCACAAAAATCTGCGTCAAAAGTCACTTTATTGGAGTTATCACAGAATTAACTGATAGAAAGGAGATTATGTTGAAGTCCTTCAACATAAGATACCCTAGGAACTATTGCAGTTCCTATCTTCAATGTGTCGTATCCCCTTGTGTAGCCTTTGGAGTTGTCACCGAACTCAATTCTGGCTCCATCTTGCTGAACATAGTCGGTCAGTAGGCTCTTCTGATGTGTCATGTGTCTTGAGCATCCACTATCGACGATCCAATGGTCCTGTAGTACCTGCAAAACAAAAATAGATTCAGGTACCCTTTGGGTTCAGTTTGGGTCCTTAATGGTTAGATTTTAGGATCCAAACTTGTCGGCCGCCCCGATGGCTTCAGACTTCTTCTTTCCCTTGTCTGCTCCACTGAACTTGGAGTAGCTGACTTCTTAGACTTTTCTAGTTCAGCTTTCTTCTTCTTCTGAACCTTAGGGCTTTTGACTCTTGGCTCATAGTAGTACGATCCGTACTGAGCTGGATGAGTCAGTAGTTGGTGGCTATAGTGTTCAGCCCACCTGACCTTCTTGGTTCCCCCTGAGTTTGCTCTTGGTGTCTTGGGGCTAGAACCATGGGTCACTTTCCTGTTGCTAGACTGAGGTGCTTGGATCTTCTGCTTATTGTTTGTCTGAGGGGGTGTAAATTCTGCATGTTGAGTTATCCCCTGGATAAACCTATCAGTCAGCTTGTTGGAGCTCTTCTGTCCTAAAGTGGAGGCTCACATGTGTAACCAAGTCCTTCTTTGGTGGCATGTGGTCTCTGTGCTCGTAGTGGCTTCTCCAACTTCTCCTTTGCTCCAATGTATTGCTCTGTCATCAAGGTTCTCCACACCTCATCACTCTTCCTTAGAGCTTCATATTCAGATTTGCCATGTGTGATAGTTTCCTTGAGATTAGTAATTTCAGTGTCTTTCTCGGAGATATCTTTGGTCAGCACTGAGATCTGTGCTTCTTGGTCACGAGTCTTAGTTATCAGAGGGTTAATATCTTCCTTCAGTCTCAGAACAAGTCCTTTAGACTCAGTAGAGTCCTGACTTCTCTTTGAAAGTCTCTGATTCTTTGTTTTCAGGATATCCATCTCCTGAATCGTCTAGCTGAAGTGTTGGCTCATCTGGATTTGCTCTTCAAGCAAATCTTCGTATGCAAGAACCACATCCAGTGGTTCTCCTGCAGCAGAGCTTGTGTCGTATGTGCCAGGTGAAGAGGGGCATATACTGGGTTTAGAATTTACCTCAGCCTCTTCTCCGGCTATTAGACACGGTTCAACATCTTCAGTCTTGATTGCCATGAATGCGGTATCATCGTCAGACGATTCCATGAACAGTTCTTCATTGCTTGAGCAATCGGACAACTCTCCAGCTATGTAGGCTTGTCTCTTCTTCACAAACTTGTCGCGTCGGGCTTGCCTTTCAGCTCTTTCAGCTGTTGAGAGTTTAGGACATTCGTATTGATAGTGTCTTGGCTTCTTGCAGTTGTAGCATACTGAGGTTCTGCTATCCCTTCTGATGTTTCTTTTTGTTCCACTGGGGCAGCTTCAGTACTCCTGCAATCAGGTAGAGATTTAGATTCATTTTTCGTGCGATGATTATCTCTCTTACCTTGATATTTTTGGGAAGCCTTTTTCATCTTCCATCTGAACATTTCCTTCTCCTTATGGTATTTCACCGCAAGGAGAGCATACTTCTCAGCCAAGTTATCAGCAATAGGTATGGTCACTGAGCTTCCAGTTGACTGGCTTGTTGCTGAGGGACTTGCTCCGGGAGTGCTAGCTTATGCCTTGTAAGCATGATCCATTGGCACTTCAGCTTCAGCACTAGGGGTGTGTGGGAGGTTGAACTCGAACTCCTCAGCTTTAAGTTCTGAAAATATATAATCAGGAGTAACAGAATTCAGGTCAGTTCTCCTCATACACGTAGCAAAAGAGTACCACTTGGGCCTGCTGAGAGCCCTTAGAATTTTGGTATTGGTCTACTTGTTGCTGAACGTCTTCCCTAGTCCGTTGATGATGTTGATCTGATTTGTAAATCGATCTCTGAAATCATCTATGGACTCCCCAGGAAGCATAGCGAATGCCTCGAGTTTCTACAGCTCTAACTCCATCTGTGCAGTTCCTTGGCTCAGCACCGCGAGAGCATCCCATAGCTCCTTTGCCATCTTGCAGTCATGTACCCTTCCAAAATAAGAGTCACTGAGTGTCATCAGTATAGCATTGCGAGCAACTCGGTCGAGGTTGTGCAGTTTCTTCTCTTCAGGAGTGAAGAGGCTTTTGTCCTTCGCGATTTTGGGTCCTGTTCTGGCACCTCCTACTCCGTCCACTATAAGTTCGATTGAGTCGACCATCGGAACAATGGGGCCCTTCTCCAGAACATCGGTCATGCTGTCGCGCAGCGAAGTTAGATGTGCCTCCATCCTTACGCGCCATACCGCATAATTCTCTGTTGAGAACATGGGTACCGTCCTAATCCCTGAAATATCAGCCATTGGAAAAATAGGATGTAGGATGCAATGAAGAGATGCAAGATGCAATGAAAACGGGTTTCTAGGAACTTTGTTCGAGATAGACCAGTTTCAGAGAACAATGATCAGTTAAGAACACTGAGCTCTGATATCAATTGTTGGTCCTGAGACGTGGTTCAGGTGTAGAGGAGGGGGGGGGGTGAATACACCTGAATACAAATTTCGTTCTCAAACGCGAAGTCAGCTCTGGCGAGTTTGCTGCGGACCGAGTCGAGATAGCCAAATATGCTTCAGATCGCATAGAAGAAAATCTTCTACTGAGTTCAGCTCTACTGATTTTAGTCAGTCGAACAGTCGTTCAGTATCAGAGTGTGTGCGGAAGTGTAGGCCCTATCAAACGTCTCGGTTAGAAAACACCAGTTTTATGTTGAGTTTTATGAAGTACAGTTTTAATGCAATATGAACAGTTAGAGAAAATAGTAAATCAACACATCAATTTTTAAAGTGGTTCGGACACACTGGGTCCTACGTCCACTGTCCTGACCAAAGCAGGATACTTGTTATATTTATCTAAGCAAGTCTCACTTGGTCTGTTAAGTGGACAGACACAAAACTTGAAGCTTATACTAAGAAAATTCTCAGTGATCTGTGCGCTGGACAGATTCTCTACTTATAGTCGTAGTGACTTTTACAATGGTTTCAAACTTTAAGAGTTTGAGTCTTCTCCAACTAAGAGGAAGTTCTTACAAATAAGAACAGTTTCACAAGGATGTGAACCTCCTCGAGGTTTCTAAGCTAAAGATATTACAATGAGGCTTGCTTAGATAAGAGAAGGGGAACATATATGTTGGGTGATGATTCCATCCTCAGCACTGTTACTCTTAGTGGGAAATGATTCGGTCTTAGACACTGATCTTAAGCTCAGTAGCCTTGTGCTCTGTACTTGTCTGAAGATTTGAAGATCCCAAAACCCTATCTGATTGGTGAACCATTCCGTTGTATATGTTGTTTGTCTCTGAGGTTTTAGACTCAGTAGACACTCTGCTCTGGTCAAGGCGCTCAGTAGCTTATTTGCCTCAGCACCAGTGTAGAAGACTCAGTGATCTTGGACTCGGCGGGAGCGGTATGCGAGAGAGTCGATCGGCCCGAACTCGGTAGGAGTAGTTCATCGAACTCGGAGCCGATCTTGATAGACTTATCTCATTGTGTATCTGCGAATACAAGGTCGGACTCGGCATCGGCGGACAATCTTACGAAGCGTCGAGATCTTTTTGAAATGCAATCGGCATAGTCGTATACGAGGAAGAGAGAAGTCGGCTTCAATTAGCCTCGAAGTCCGTTCTATCTCAGCCGCTTTATTCACCTCGACAAATGACAAGCATACACGTGTCATCCTACCTACTAAAGGCTGCAAGTCAACACTTTCCTAAAAAGGAGGAAAAGCGGCACGTTACCTACGTCAAAAAGAGCCGTTTGCTACCAAAAGAGAGAGAGAGAGAGAAGAAGATCGTCTCCAGCGGATCTATTTCAATCTCTGCTCTATAAATAGAGGGATTATTCAAGAAGAATACACCGAATGCACGAACCACAAAGCCAAAATCCGGAGAGCGGTCAACGAGCAAAGAACCCCGAAGAACAAAGTCTTAGCAAGAACTTGAAGAACAATCTTCCGGCGAAAGACTACATTCTAGCTCATAGGGAATCAAGGCTGAACCGAGCGTATAAAGCCTCTAGTATCCAAATCGACGTTACACGAACTCAAAGCTCACCTTGTTTGTTCGTCGATCTAGAAGCTACTCTCTCATATTCCCTATCCCTCTAACCCTAAGCTCATTGTTCTTATCTATAGCTTAAACGAAGGAGTTCATCTTTGAACACGATCCTTATGTGTATAAGGACTCCTTCACTTGTTGGAGAAAGTTTGTCAAACACTTCTAAGTTTTATGGTTGTAAGCGAGACTTGGATCGGTATAAAAACCAAGACGCGGCTTTGCCAGTGCGCAAGGCGGCGAGACTAACTCGGGATAAATAATAGCCTCCCGATCTTTCGGGACAGTGGACGTAGGATTTGAGCGATATCCGAACCACTTTAAAAATGCGTATGTCGTTTACTTACTTGTTGCATTGATTTTACTATTTATACCGAACATCATTTCTTAAAATCAATCAAGCTGTCTCGGCATATTGGGCGAATATACGCTTCAGGCGAGACTTTCATAAAACGTTTTCACCACTCGGGCGATTTGGGCCTACACACGTTTCCGCATGCTTGAACTCTTCTTGTAGATATTGAATTTCGACTCGGTCGGCTAGCGGGTCTCGGTAGAGTCGAGACTATTTGCCGCACACGATTCGAAGCAGTTGTTTGGTACCTGGCGCTTTTTGATCGGACACCATCCCGAATAGGAATTTGTTCGTGTTCGAAGTTGAGAAATCGAATCGGGTGTATTCACCCCCCTCTACACACGACCGTATACTCGGGACCAACAATTGGTATCAAAGCGGGGAGTTCCTTAAGACTCTTGTCACTTTGAGGGCCGGGTCCATTCGAATGGATCCGAGGAGGAAAGCGTTTTTTTCACTACATATCACTCTACATTCATATCTTTATCTTCTATGGCTGATATGTCGGTTATAAGGATGGTACCCATGTTCTCGGTAGAGAACTATGGAGTATGGCGAGTCGAGAATGGAGCGCCGTCGACTTCTCTCCACGATAGCATGGCGAAGTGCTTGAAGATGGACCTATCGTTCCCATGATCGATAGTGTTGTAACTTCGAAGACCAAGGCGAAGGAGGAGGAATGGTGGCCAGGGAAGAAGATTCCCAAAGACGAAGTCTCTTCACTCCCGAGGAGAAGAAGCTTCACAACTTAGGCCGTGTTGCCGAGAAAGGCTATGCGACCACCCTTAGTGATTCTTATCTTGGCGGGGTTCGGGAATGCAAGGCTGCAAAAGAACTGCAGGACGCCCCTAGCGCTGCGAGTCGGGGGACTCGAGAAGATTAAAGCTAACAAACTAGGCGCTTGGAACTCCAAAAGGTTGGAAAGCTTGTCTCTCATGGCGGTGACAAAATCGAAGATACGAACGTCGATTTACCAATCGATGAACTCGATCAACGAGTGGGAAAGATATTCGGCACCGAGAAATGAATCTAAAGATGCGAGGGCCTTGCCGGACGGACACTTTGGACACCTTTTGCCACTCTATTGCGACATTCGATTTAGATGTTGTCTCTCCGACCATATCTTTTGAGAATTACGAGGCGAAGGAGTTTGAGTTCGACAGACCTCAAAGAAGGCCGAGAGGCGAGAAGGCGACACAAAGATTGACCATGCTTTCAAAGCGTCGGTCGGCCACGGCATCTCCCGCGACGAGCAAGACGACGAGTAAGGCGAACCTTCACTCGATGATCTACAAGAAGGAAGTCTCGCTCGGAAGTGTGCGTTTGCTCTTTGTGAAATATCGAGAAGGAGAAGGAGCGACGCGAGAAAAGTGACTAAAGCCTATCGGGAAACGAAAGGTAAGTCAAATTATATGTCGAAACACACTCGACTCACAATCTTCGAATGCGAAAGAAGGATGACTCGGAACCATCAAAGAATAGCGAAAGCAAAGAAGAAAGAGTCATCGCTTGCTACAAGTTGCAAGAAGCCGGGACATTATCAATATGATTGTCACGAGCTCGGTAGTCTTTGAACGCAGCGAGCACGTAAGGCAAGGAAAGAGAAATTCGCCCAGAAAAGACAATCCTACATAGCTGGCAAAATCTCAGACGACTCAGAAGAGGTCGACTCCTTTATGGATTCATCGGATGATGATGCAGCTTTCATGGCCCTAGAGCTTGAAGGCGAAGAAACAAGCGAAAAGTGCCTAATGGCGGGCGAAGAGGATGAGGTAAACTCTCTTGAACCGGTCAATTCCTCTTCATATTGCACACACGACACTATTTCAGGTGCGGATGAGAATTTGGACATCGCGACCGCATACGAAGAAGCTGCTCGACGAACAAATTCGGATGAGTGCACGGCTCGGTAAGACTCTTCAAGAATTGGATACCACGAAAGTGGAGAATCGGGAGACTTTCTCGGGAGAGTCGGGTTGCTGCGAGGCCGAAGGACTTGTGTTGAGACTCGGGGGAGGAGATAAACTCTCACGATGGCCAAGTCTCGGCATCAAGAAGATCGGATTTCGGTTCGACCAATGACTTGACTCGGAAAGATGCGGGCGAGTCTTCGAAGCAAGAAATGTCGGGACTTCGAGGCCGAGGCACGACACCGAAGAAAAGTGATGATGTCCGGAGGAGCGATGGCGAGCGTTACATGGGCGGCGAAAAGAAGTGGAGGCTATGCTAGCAAGCAACAAGCCAAAGCTTGCAAGGAAGGACTTGGATTCGGCCCGGGGGAGCTTCCTCGTGCGCCCCGATACACTCGGAAGGACGGCTTGCGATAGGTTTGTTCGAGGAAAGACCATCAATGCTGATATCCCGAACCCCCTCGCAAAGAACAAACAAAAGATGAAAGCACCTCATCCTACTCGGCGCATTCGACAAAGAGATCAAAGCGAAAGTACCCCGGTTCGGTCGAGGGGGAACCGGCAAATCAAAATTGGCCGATCGGTATGGACCTCCAAGGCGACACATCCGGCTCGGTATGGGTCATATTATTATGAACCTATAGTCGGAAGAGGATCCAAAAGTCGGAAGAAACGAGAAAGCCGCACGAAGGTAAAGGTCGGCGGTCCGCGGCTCAAAAGATTAGGACTCCCGAACCTCATAAGCCTCGAAGTCACCTATGACCAGTCCGGTGGTCGAGATATGTTGACTCTAGTGGAAAGAAGATGTGCGAAACCACCGGGGTTGTTAGACAAATTTGGGTTATTAAAACTAACATCTAAGGACCCAAAATAAAAAATAAAGGGTACTGAATATAATGCATTTTGCGGAGTGCGCGAGAGACCCATGGTATGTGGACGGCGGATGCTCAAGGCATATGACATACCAAAGGAGTCTGCGAAGAATTATATCACCGAAGAAGGACCCCGGAGTGAGTTCGGAGACAATGCGAAAGGCTATACTAGAGGATATGGAACACTCGGCATTGGAGCGCCAAAGTTCCAAGAGTATCATATGTTGAAGGACTTCGACATAACCTTCTCTCTGTTAGTCAATTTTTTGATAACTCGAAGCGAGTGGTATTTGGCTTGGTTTACGTGATATTATTGATAAATCTACGGGGAAAACGGTGTTATCGGGTTCGCGCAGAAAGAACATATATGTTGCTTGATTGGAACTCAGGTTGAACACGAAGCTTGTACGTTAGCGAAGAACGATAATCGAACGGGGTGGCTATGGCGTAGAAGACTCGGCCATCTCAACTTCCAAGATGCTCAACAAACTAGCAAGAGACACTCCTAGCAAGGGGGCGCCGAATGAAATATTCGAGGCAAAGACACTCGGTGTGAAGCATGTACGAAGGGTAAGCAAACAAAGAATCAAAATCCAACAGTTCCATCTCCTTCCCCTGATGGAATCCTTCGGTGCTACATATGGATTTGTTCGGTCCGGTCTCTCCGGTGACGATCGGAGGCAAGAAGTATGCTTTAGTGGTCATAGATGACTACTCACGCTACACATGGGTCATATTCATTGCCAACAAGTCGATGTCAAAACGAGTTACCAACGCTTACGAAAAGGCTCGGTGTCGAGAAGAACACCAAGATCGAGAAAAATACGTCCGGACGCAGGAGGCGAGTTCCTTAATTCCATGGTAGAGGAGTTACGCGAAGCGAAGGAATAGAGCATGAGACATCGGCTGCCCGCACACCTCGGCAAAATGGAGTTCTTTGAACGAAAGAACGAGAACTCTAAAAGAAGCGGCTAGAACTCTACTCGCAGATTCGGGACTCCCATCCAATTGCAGGGCGAAGCAGCGGATGCTTTGCGTGTTACACTCGAGAATAGATCTCTACCGACAAAGCGGCGATAAGAGGACACCATATGAACTATGGAACGGCGGGAAGCCTTCTCTATCTTATTTCCATATCTTTGGTTGTTCATGCTTTATCCACAATAATGGGAAAGATCGGCGAGAAGACTTTTGATAGCAAGTCGGATCGGGGAGTATTCTTAGGATACTCTCGGGTCGGCAAAGCTTTCGAGTATTCAACTATCGGACTCTTTGCGTGGAGGAAAGCCCTCATGTTGTTTTTAACGAGTTTGCTACTAAAGACGGGAGCAATAACTCAAGTTCAGAATCGAGGACATCGGTAGACGGCTACGGGATCTAAGCTTAAAGGACAAACAGGAAAAGATCCGGCTATGTTGGGATGATGATTCGACGAAGAAAGCGAAGACAAATCTGCGAATCTCAACCGGCGAGCAAGTAGTGGCGAGCGAGATTGATTCTCCCCAAACGAGAATCAATCCCGGGTAACTTCGGGTCGATGAGGAAACCGTTGAGGTAAGCGAGACCACTACGAGAATAACAACTCGGGGGGGAACATCTAGTAATGTTCTGAGCTGAATGCCCACGAACACGGTGACTCGGTAGATCATACTCTTATCAATGAAATTCTTCAATCTCAGAATAGTACAACTGAAATGCCCAACTCACCTACTATCTGTGTTGAACAAATTTCAAATGAAGAGCTGAAACTTCGTAGATCGTGGCTCGATGCTTACACTGCTGATCTAATCATTGGAGATCCCTCAGCTAATGTCAAGACAAGATCCGGATTTGTCAAGGAGAAAGCGCATTATTTTCCTGCTTCTTGTCTCCGAAGAGCCTCGGACCATTGAGGATGCATTAAAGGATCTTGGCTGGATCATAGCTATGCGGGAGGAGCTGAATCGGTTTACGAGAAACGAAGTGTGGGAGCTTGTAGACGAGACCCGTCAACAACATGTCATTGGAACCAAATGGGTCTTCAAAAACAAGCGAGATGAAAACAACGTTATAGTAAGGAACAAAGCAAGGCTCATGGCTAAAGGCTACTGTTAAGCTGAAGGAATAGATTTCGATGAAACTTTCGCTCCAGTTGCAAGATTGGAGGCAATTAGACTATTCCTAGCCTACGCAACACATCAAAGATTCGGAGTTTATCAAATGGATGTGAAGTCTGCGTTCACGAATGGCGTCTTTGAAAGAAGAAGTCTATGTGGAACAACCGCCCGGCTTTCGGCGGGGACATCAAGTATATAGACTCGGAAAGGCTACGTATGGGTTAAAACAAGCACCCGGGGCTTGGTATGATACCCCGCCCGAGTTTCTTCTTCGAAAGGTTTTCGGAAAGGCACGATGAGCCGCACTCTATTCGGCATTCGGCCGGAAGAAGACTTATTACTTGTGCGGATCTACGTGGATGACATCATATTCGGATCAAAGAATGTCATCATGTGTCAACAATTTGAAAAGATGATGAAGGATAAGTTCGAGATGTCAATGATGGGAGAAATGAACTACTTCCTTGGTTTTCAAGTCAAGCAATACGAAAAGGGAACGTTCATCAACCAAGGCAAATACACTCGAGACCTCATCAAAAGATTCGGCCGCACATCCAGGCAAATCTATCAAGATCCCGATGAATACGAATATGAAGATAGATCTTGATAAAGAGGGAGTATCGGTAGACCAAACCGAATATCGTGCTATAATTGGTTCATTATTATATTTAACGGCTACTCGTCTGACATAACTTATCTTTGTAGGTGTGCGTGCTCGATTTCGGGCGAATCCCAAGCGAGCCATATGGACTCGGCAAAGAAGATTCTCCGCTATCTCGAGGAACACGACATGGGTTTATGGTATCCGGTGATGATAATATTGAACTAAGCGGCTATTTCGATGCGACTATGCGGGATGTAGAATTGACCGAAAATCAACTTCGGGGAACATGTCGGTTCCTTGGCGGCAAGGCGATCTCATGGTTTTCAAAGAAACAACACTCAGTAGCTACGTCGACTACTGAAGCTGAATACATGGCTGCCGGAAGTTGTTGCGCCCAAATCCTTTGGCTGAGACAACAGCTGAGAGACTATGACGTCATTCAGAATGAAATGCCGATCTTCTGCGATAGTACCAGTGCTATTGCAATCACTCAGAATCCTGTACTACACACGAGATGCAAGCACGTGGACATCGAGGACATCACTTCATTCTTGACCATGTCGAAAAGAAGGATATCGGGATGGAAAAGATCCATCTTCGACAAGCAACGGGCTGATATACTTGACCAAGCCTCTAGGCGAATCCGGTTCGAGAGAACTTTCGGTAGAGCTAGGTCTGTTGGACCCTACTGACCCCAGTCAGTAAGAAGGTTCCATGAGAGGACCATTTCAGTAAGGGGGAATGCTCACTCTCAGTACTGAATGTATTCAGTACGTAGAGATTCAGAAATCATCTACACGAGGTATCAGCTGACTACTATGTTCAGCTGACAGGTTTGCGTATCTCTACTCAGTAGTAATTTATATTACGAGAACCTTGCATTTATGACAAAGATTCGGCATGATATTAATATCTCTTGGTTTGTCTTTATTATTAACGGATTTCATTTAATGCACGACATTCCATACATAAGCTTGCTGAACTCTGCGCGCATTTAATGCATGTCTTTTCACAGTTACTACTTAGGCTATTTTACAACTGGCTTTGAATTAGGCGGCATATGTGATCATTACCTATAATATATCTTCTAATCTTGACCGTCCATTCTATAAAGCAGTTTAATCACAACCTTTGATCAAATAACTGTTCATCTTCACGTTTGATATATATATTTGATCATATCTTCTCAAACCGCCATTAGCATACTTCAAATCTTTCAAATCCGAAAAATCTGAGATTTGCAAAAGCAATCCTTACTTGCAACTTCATCTTCATATCTTATCTCGATTTTATTGGTATGCCTATGAGAACTGTGACTGTATTCTCTGTATTTTTTTTAGTATCACTACAGAAGCACTGTAAAATCTCTTGTAACAAGTACTATGGCGGGTATTTTTGTAGATGCCCCTGACAACATGGAGAAGATCCTCAGCAAAGGCCGTGTCTGGTGCGAACCAGTCATGGAATTCTATGCTTGCGAGCTCGAATACATGGATGAAGTCTTTACATACCTCGAGAGGATGCAGTCCGGAAGAATTTCTATCGAGGAAGCCCACTTACTTCCTTCCTCGACAAGTGGCAGAGATATATCTAAACTCTGATTCCGTCAGAGGAGATATTATGGCGAGTTTCGCTGTTCACGCTATTGGCGATGCGTCGAAGATTCTGAAGCAGATATCGATCAAGCAAGCACTGAAGAAGAGCTTCGATCTTCCATCTGAAGGCATCAGTACTATAGGCTATAACGACGACTCAGTAGACGAATACCGACGGTATTACGTGGCAAGCCTACAACCTTGGAGCGGCCTTCCCGAAGAACGCAATGCTACCACGGTTCGGAGCATTGGCCTACATCGTCACGCGATTCTTCGGCGAGCCAAGCGGCTCCTTCGATCGAGGTCTCTCGACCTAAGATCCACTTGATGATGGCAATTTATGATTGTGCCAAGGTCAACTGGACCGAGTTCTTCATCCAGGGAATTTATGGCTCAAGCGACCAAGTTTGACAAGCCCACGCGTAAGAGCGAGCGCAAAAGGCAAATTACTTTATGGGCTAAAGGCCGTCGGTTATGATTGAAGACTTCTGTGGCTCTGAGCAGATCACCTATGATGACAAGGAGTACTTCAACACAAAGAAAGTTCGGTTTCACAACAGGACTGCGGCCCTTCAGCAAATCGGGTCAGGCCCCTCAGCCGTGAGTCATCAGACTGAGTCTCAGAAGGCTACTCCAACGAAAAGGAGAACGCCTCCAGCAAAAACCCCAAAGGCACCGGCTAAGAAACTAAGGAAAGCCAGCGATGTGCCTGCTGAACCTGAAGCCCCTGCTGAATAGGCCACTCAGCAAACTACTCAGTCCCAGAGGCTGATAGATGAATCTGAGTCTTCTGAGAAGACTCAATCAGTGGAAAAGGGAGTCTCCACTGAAGAACCAATAGAGATGGAACAAGGGGAGGCTACTGAAGCTCACAGTGAAGAAATTCAACGCCTTGACAGCCCCCTCGCAGTTCCTCCACTCAGCAGTGCGCCACTGCGAGACTCGGACGTCTCCAATTGACTTGGAATCTGAGACGGCGTCTGAAGAAGAAACAATCGGGATGGAAGCGTCAGTGATTCTATCCAGAGCATCCCGAGAAATTCTTCAACTAATTTCGGAGCTTGCTGACTACTCAGACCTGTTGCAAATTACCAAATCAGCAAGGCTCCATATGTTGCTGCGACATCAGGAGTGGCCTCGTCTACAACGCTTAGTTCTTCACTACTCCTGCCAGCGGCTTCATGAAGAAGAAGCGGGGCGAGAGAGAACAGATAGGCTATTCGAGCACGAAGACCTCGGTTCAATGGACAATCCCGAGGGCGTGATGCGGCTATGATCACATATCGACGGCTTGCCTCCGGCCCAAGCACCCTCGGATGGGTCGAGACCATGACGACCCACCCGGTGATTCGAGGCCACAGAAAGCGATGAGGGAAATCCCAAGAACAAGGATACACTCACTTCTGCAGAAGCTCCGCGTCCGCCCAGTATCCTTGGATCTGCGAAGTCGACGGCTGGTACCTCAGCATCCACAGAGCCCGCTCAGCCCTTGTTGAAGTCTACATTCGAGGTAGCGCCCAGCCCGCATCGTCGACGTTCCAAGTATGTGGCGAAGGCTATCAAAAGCCAAGGCACTCAGAACCGTGCCCTCGCCAAGGCAGTCCACAACGTGTGGAAGAAGACTGCTGAAGCCACCGCTACTGAGCTTCAGGGGCTGAAATCTTCTATATCTCAATCAGTCGCCCCTGATGTCTCTGCGCTTATTTCAAAAGCACTGGCTCAGCAGCAAGACAAATTTGAATCTCATCTCAGGATCTTTCAGGAGAGCAAGCCAAACTACTTGAGGAATTTCAGGCTTCCAAATTGGCTCATCTTGAAGCTATTCTTGAACAATCCCGGGCACGCATAAGACTTGATAATATTCAAGCTGGTCTTGGAGGATAAGATCTACGAGAAGCTGAATGATTTTAAGGGGCTGCAGTGAACTCTCCTACAAGCAATACAATGAAGCTCGACTTCCGAGAGGAACGAGCTGCATGAGGCACCGAGGACGTTAAGGATCAAATTCGATCGTCGTCAACCTCCTTCAAGCGACCTTGAGAAAAAGGTACTTATCCCTACCCCGGCTGCTATTGATGATGCCAAAAAGGGGAAAGTAAAAGAGGGAAGAAAAAGAGTATCGAGCCAGCAAAAGGCAAGAAACAGAGTACCGAGAAGCCTACTCCTACTCCTAAGGGGGAAGCTACACTGAAGTCATCTCGGACTCGAGACTCGGACGGGTGAGGCCCGGGGGTGTCCCAGCTGCGAGCACGGCGAGACCGGCCCAAGTGGCTCGGGATCCCGGAGGCTACTCATGCGACCACGACTCCCTGCGATATCATCAAGGAGGTTGCGAGTATCTTTGAACGGAAAGAGGACTCAGATGATGAAGAAGAGGTTCCTCTACCTCCACCTGTTCAGGGAAAAGGTAAGAAAGTAATGGATCTCCCGACCCCTCCAGCAAAGAAGAAAACCAAGAGATATATTTCTGCTGAGGAAGAGGCTCGGATAGCGGGCGATGAGAAGCTCGCTAGGGAGATTGCCGATCTTTGAAGCTGCCAACAAGACAAAGTCTAAGCCTGTTAAAGGAAAGACAAAGGCACCAGCACGCGGTGGAAAGAAGAAAGCGCCTGCTAGGTTGCCTCCCAGAATACTCAGAATCGAGGATGATGAAGATAGGGAGAGGCAACAACAACAGCAAAAAGGCACTCGGCGGCAAGGTACGTCCAAAAACAAATCCAGTACCTCTGCGACTCACGAACAAGCTCCTTAGAAGCCTCAAGAGCAAGATGCGAAATTGAAGCAATATTCGCTCGAGATGAAGAGATATCTCTACCGAGGAGAGGAAGCTAGACGGTTAGAGGCTGCCGGGCGGGAGGATACATTTGGCGAGACCTCGAGGCACTCGAATTCGTGCGAGCAAGAGGCCGGGCGAGAGTTCCTTCGAAGGCGACATTCCTTACCGATACGAAGGTTCGGGAAGCCAAGCGATCTAAAAACACATAGATGGCCGAGATCGGACGAATGGATGCCTATTCGGTTCAATCGAGAGATGGGAATCGGCCAAGATTGAGTTTATCAAGAGAAATTATTTACGGAGATTACGGCTCGAAATGTCTAAGGTTGATGCCTACGTCGAGTGGATGACTGTTACTGAACCTAATCTTTACCCATATTTGCACAGAGCCGTAACTGAAGGGGTAGTAGTCAGCGTTCCTGAAGCAAGAATCATTCCTCCACCCCGGAAGACAAGACGACTCGGTTCATCTCGGAGTGATTGAACAAGAAGTGAAGAATCTTTGCGATGAACGAGAGGTCTAGAACAAGATGATCCGGCGGAGACTTATTTGAATACTTGAAGGCGAGGAAGAACACGTTCGAGAATGTATGGAGTCCCATTTGCTGAAGATCAATCTCAAGGTTTCATGAATAGGATTCAGCAGTTTAAGGGTTCTCCTCCTTAGTTCTCTTCTTAGCTTAGCAAGATTTGTATTGTACTTAACTGACTATCATATATATACAATCTGCTTTTTGGCTTTGACAACTACTTGTTGTCTAAATAGCCGTGTTTGCTTTATGCTTTAACACTCAGAATCACTGAAGTGATTACTGACACACACACACTTTGTTTATTTACCTGTAAGTTTTTGCTCGGTTAGATTTCTGATACTCTAGACTTTCATATAGTTATTATTTCTCATAAGGGGAAATTGTTGCATGGGGGAAATTGTTGTAAAGGGGGAAATTGTTCTGCTCTGTCTCCCTCAGTAGTCTAGCACTTACCAGTCAACTCCACCGATCCTTCTTGTAATTATGTAAGGAGCTCGTTCCCGAGTAAGTTAGTGTTTAGCATAGATGATAGGTTTTGGCATCATCAAATAGGGGAAATTGTTGGGTGATGATTCCATCCTCAGCCTTTGTTACTCTTAGTGGGAAATGATTCGGTCTTAGACACCGATCTTAAGCTCGGTAGCCTTGTGCTCTCGTACTTGTACGAAGATTTGAAGATCCCAAAACCCTATCGATTGGTGAACCATTCCGTTGTATATGTTGTTTGTCTCTGAGGTTTCAGACTCAGTAGACACTCTGCTCTGGTCAAGGCGCTCAGTAGCTTATTTGCCTCAGCACCAGTGTAGAAGACTCAGTGATCTTGGACTCGGCGGGAGCGATATGCGAGAGAGTCGTCGGCCCGAACTCGGCGGGAGTAGTTCGACCGAACTCGGAGCTAATCTTGATAGACTCATCTCGGTTGTGTATCTACGAATACAAGGTCGGACTTCAGCATCGGCAGACAATCTTAGGCTCGATCGAGATCTTTTTGAAATGCATCGGCATAGTCTATACGAGGAAGAGAGAAGTCGGCTTCAATTAGCCTCGAAGTACGTTGCTGTCTCAACCGCTTTATTCACCTCGACAAATGACAAGCATACACGTGTCATCCTACCTACTAAAGGCGCAAGTCAACACTTTCCTAAAAAAGGAGGAAAAGCGGCATTGTTACCTACGTCAAAAAGAGCCGTTTGCTACCAAAAGAGAGAGAGAGAAGAAGATCGTCTCCAACGGATCTATTTCAATCTCTCGCTCCATAAATAGAGGGATTATTCAAGAAGAATACACCGAATGCACGAACCACAAAGCCAAAATCCGGAAAGCGGTCAACGAGCAAAGAACCCCGAAGAACAAAGTCTTAGCAAGAACTTGAAGAACAATCTTCCGGCAAAAGACTACATTTTAGCTCATAGGGAATCAAGCTGAACCGACATATAAAGCCTTTAGTATCCAAATCGACGTTACACGAACTCAAAGCTTACCTTCAGCTGTTAGTCGATCTAGAAGCTACTCTCTCATATTCCCTATCCCTCTAACCCTAAGCTCAATTGTTCTTATCTATAGCTTAGACGAAGGAGTTCATCTTTGAACCACGATCCTTGTGTATAAGGACTCCTTCACTGTTGGAGAAAGTTTGTCAAACACTTCTAAGTTTGATGGTTGTAAACTGAGACTTGGATCAGTATAAAAACCAAGACGCAGCTTTGCCCAGTGCGCAAGCTGACTGAGACTAACTCAGGATAAATAATAGCCTCCCGATCTTTCGGGGACAGTGGACGTAGGATTTGAGCGATATCCGAACCACTTTAAAAATACGTGTCGTTTACTTACCGTTGCATTGATTTTACTATTCATACCGAACATCATTTCTTAAAATCAATCAAGCTTGTCTCGGCGTCTTGAACTGAATATCTGCTGAACTGAGACTTTCATAAAACGTTTTCACCACTCAACTGATTTGGGCCTACACACATTTCCGCACGCTGAACTCTTACTGTAGATATTGAATTTCTGACTCAGTCAGCTAGCAGGTCTCAGTAGAGTCAGACTCTTTGCCGCACACGATTCGGAATTTGTTTGGTCTGCTGACCCATTTGATCGGACACCATCCTGAATAGGACTGTTCGTGTTCGAAGTTGAGAAATCGAATCAGGTGTATTCACCCCCCCTCTACACCTGACCGTACACTCGGGACCAACAATATATAACTCTAAGTGGTGAACTAAAAGGGTTCTTCAATGGACGCTAGTTCTTCACTGGATTCTTCGTTAAGAGTTTGTGCGTAGATAGCTTGGGTTCCCGGTGTTGTCTCTGCATGAAGACTTCTCTTATTTATAGTCGATGATGAATAGATCCGTTGGAGGGAGGTCTAGCCACGTGTCGAAACGACAAAGAAAACGGTTCCTTTATTTTGAACGTTGGTGAGTAGGTGCACTGTAGAGATTCTCCTCTTTTTCAGTTTGAGAGCAGCTTTTGTTCGAAAAGATAGGTCGATGTCGGCTCTTTATTGGTCGAGGTAGATTGGTAGGTGAGACTTGTCAAACATCAATGTTGAATTCCTCCTAATCCTCGGACCTTCAATTGAAGTGAGTTTCCTACTGACGTTCTTCTGAGCATTCAGTGCATGGGCACAAATTCCTGAGCAGATTCAGTTGGTGGTAGGCTAACCAACTGACTTCTTCGATCCTAAGTCCAATAGCTGAGTGCGAGATCTTATACTGAATCCTTCAGCTACTGAACTCTATCCTACTGATTTCTAACAACTGAAATCGACTAAGCTATTACAGATGCAAAGATAGAATATTCAGCTAGGGTTTGCTGTTGCATTATCTGCTGCAATTGTTGCTGTTGAGTTTGTACCATCTGCGGCGGTTGCTGCTGTGATTGTACCAACTACTGTTTCTGATGCTCGATCCACGACGATGGAGATTGCACCGACTGCAATTGCTACAAGCTCGGAGGCTTGATCATGGCGGGGCTCTGTTGCACAGGTAAGGCTCAAACTTTTATCAAGTTGTAAATTAAGGTTATTAATGATGCTAACAGTACAGGATGGATTCAAGGGTATGCTTGGAGGCCCACCGCCTCTAAATCGTATGAATTTTTAATTTTAATTTATTTATTTAAAAATTATTTTTATCTCTCTTTTGCAAATATGTAGATTTTGTCTCCTCTAATTCGTGACTAATTATGCGCCCCTTGATATTAATAATAACGACAATAATTAGGGAATTAGAAGAAAAGTTTTTTTAGTAAAGTAATTTCTCGGGGAGGACTATTCCAAAGACCAATTGAGCATAAGAATTAAGTACGTTAATTAACGAAACAAGACTATTCTAAAATATCAATTAAAACATACAGTATATCATAAAGATTATAATAATACATTCTGAAACATTTATTCTCCAACAAAAGATACTCTAAATAGTTTTAAGATCAAACAAAAAATTGAACAGCTAACATAGGAATGCATTTTTATACATTGTCCACATTTTATATCTTTAATATTATAATAATGAAACATTCAAAGTCTCGAGTAATAGCATCACCAACTTAGAAACAACTCAAGTCCTATCTTGCTGACCCTCCTTAGTAGGAACAAAAGGAGGATCAAATCTCCTAAAGACCCTGTAAGCAGAAATTACAGCCAATACCAGGAAACAAAAAACAGCAATTATATGCAGAATCAAAGCTATCTTCAATCTGCTGCAGAACTTCCCATAAGAAACACAAGCTTCACTCCAGGACACCACTTGATCACCATTGTAGGCTAAGTAAAGAAACTCCACCAGAGCTGCCATAGAGGTCACCATTAAGTACGCTAAAACCTGCGCGAACGAGAGGCACCCGAGTTAGAGGATGGTCCCATCAAGGTTCTCTATTTCAGATCAATTATATAAATTCAGTGGCTACAAAAATATACACATGTTGCTGGTGGAAGTGTTGGAACAACATGAAATATCCAATTTACAAAGCGTGCCATAGAGGTCACCATTAAGTATGCTATCACATGATTCTCTATTTCAAATCGTGTTTTCATCTTGTGGGGTCAATCCTATAATGAGTTGCCACAGCAATGATCACATGGTGTTTGTGGAAAACAAGATTGAGTTTACCATTTCTAGGAGAGGAATCAGACCGGAAGGAGAATAGGAGAAATAAAGAGGTTGCTGCAATTAATGCTTCCCATGAAATAGGACAATGTCTCCCCAACTAGAATTCAAGATTCCCAATTTTGGAAGATGGAAATTGAATTGGACTTGGTTGGGAGAATTTATTGCCTCAACCAAACAACAATTATAATGCACTGTGCATTTAAATAAGACTGGCCATCAAACGAATTAAAATCCCCATATTTAATATGATCTTCAATACCAACAAATTGGTGTCGTTGCATATAAAGAATTTCTCATTCAATACGTATATTGCTTAATTCCGAGTCATAAATCATAAATAAAAAATGTTTGGGGGCACAACCACACTCAAACAAAAGTGAATTTTAGTAAGGAGAGCTCGATTACACCCTAAAAATTCAAAAACTTCATAATAGGAATTCGAATATGAAACCAAACCTGATCAGTGACGAAGAGAAGCCATGTTTTAGTGAACAAGCATCTGATGTATGAAGACACAGCCGCAAACAGAGCATATCCAGCAGCAATCGCACTCACGCAAACCATATACCTGCAACCATTACAAAACAGTATCGATTATTAATCTTCCTCACAAATCTAAGTGTATGAACTAGAGAGAGAGAGAGAGAGAGAGAGAGAGAGAGAGCTTACTTGAGCCCTACGAACTGATGGAAATCCAATTTTCCATAGTCAGGGTTATCCTCGCGGTTGTTGACAGCAATCCAAATGGAGGCGACATTGAAGGGGATGACGAAGAGTCGGAGCGAGAAATCCAACACCTTGAGATCGGAGAAATGACCGCCAAGGAATCCCATATCCTGCAACAGCGAAAATGCTAGCTAGCTCTCACTCTCAAATATACTACTACCAAGCTGAGGGAAAAGGGGCCACAAGTGGAAAGAGAGGAGAAAATTGGTGTAATGAGGATGTGAATGGTGGGGCCGGCGCGGAAAAGAGTGACAGATGTGTCGATGAAATATAATGGAGTAACTTTATTATCACAAAGGGTAATTATTTGGCGGAAAGGATCGTCTGTCCCAACTTTTGGTGTCCTATTCAGTGACCCATCAATCACACTACTTCACGCATACATTGATGGCTATGTTTTTATCTCCTGTCGACATATGTCCTCACCTTATTGGTAGGATATATAATGGGTCATGTAAAGGTGCAAAAAATCCCCACTCATTATTTGGAGCGTTCAACTTAGGTTGGTGTGAAGCGTTGGGAGGGCGACACCTGTCCACTTTCCATAAACACATTACACCAAACTGGATACGAAAGCAAAAGACAAGAATGCTGAATGCCTGCTGAAGATGAAGAATTTACATTATGAGTTCTACTGGTTCCAAATTCCCTAATAAGCGGCTAAAATAATCCCTCTCTCTCTCTCTCTCTCTCTCGTCACTATATATTACATGTACACAGTTACAGTATAAGATAAAATTTGTAGTACTAGTTATTAAAGATTAGGAAGCGACATCCGAGAGAGCATTCTCTCCTTCTCCACATCTCCGGTGCACCTCCTTCATCCTATCGGTGGAATTACAAATACGACTGCAGCTCCAGTCAAATGAAGCTCCACAAACGTTTCCCGCCTGGGCCTTCCACTCGCAATCTGCAATAATAACATCACTTGTTAGTGTTATACTTGCTGCTTTTTTCCTCCTTTCTATGATACTGTTTTCTGTGTTAATTAGTGGCTATCAATACTCGTACATATTTCAGCTTTCAATGTGTTTTTATTTTCTGGTCTGGAATTAGATGGGAAAAGTCAGTGAAGTGGGGCCGAAGGATATACCATATGCTTCACATAAGACGTGCAAAAACAGTGATCGGTGATTCATGAAAATGCTGTAACTGTCAAGATGGATACACATGGTAAAGTGTTACGAATATTAATCCCATCTCAGTTAAACATGCAACAAATCTTGGTATATAGAAAATAATTTGCATATCCATCGGAGCGAGGCATCTTGGAGAAATCCAAAAGCAAGACTTCAGAGGGAATGGCAATTGCAGCTTACCTATGTTTACATGTACATCATCGTCAACTTTCACATAGAAGTCAGCATCCCAAAGTGTGAGAGCAGTGATAAAATAGGCCTTTGTCTTGGCTGATAGTTCAAGGTAACCCTCAACATGTTCCTGCACATATTGTTATAGCAAGTAAGATAACAATATAGGACTTCCATTGTAGTTGCAAACGAATGAAGGTTCATTCATGATGGTCACAAATGAGTTATTGTTTCTATGGTACTTGAAGATGTCGAGTATGAACAAGAAGCAAAAGGCAAATACCAGTCTAAGAAAGTCTCCATGTTTCTTGTCTTCAGCTTCAATGGATTTATCAAGAATACCACCTGATGTGGAACTGGTCGCCAAAGGGTCAAATGAGAAATAAGGCAATTTACAGACATACTAATTATGTCACAAAAGATTCAACTATAGAATTCCTAGAAATGTGTTAAACCTGTGACCGATTAAAAATCGGATGATAATGCCCTTTTCTTCCTCAAGCTTTCTGTGTTTATCACCTGAATAGCACAATGAATAAGAAATAACTTTAAGGTACAAAATAATATATGGGAGAAATCTAATTGTTGAAAACCTTGCAGCATCCACGTCTCACGCAGAGAATCTCTTCTCCTTCGACTGCTAAAAGCTGTGTTAATGCCAACTACCATTAAGTACTTTTTTTTTTGGCTAACTCGGACAAGGGGGAAGTACTGATTAAGGAATCCTGGAGGGTCCTTGCTGCAGCTAATCCCATCTCCATTTCTGAAATTGTTTTATCCAGATTCCTGCACTTTGAATATGGCCCTGAGTGATCCAATTTATGTCACTTTTGAACGTAAAAAACATGTTATAAGACTGGAAGAACTTACTCTGCCGCATGAGATGTCTTTGAAACTTTCGAAACTTTCTTCAAAGTATCCTTGAACTCACCCTTTTCACCCTTCTAATAAAATGAAAATAAATCCTTCAACAAATAAACAAGTATCCTTTTCACATTAAGGTAAACAAGCTACATGTGTCATGCTTGTGTCATATACTAAAACTGACAGTAAGAGTGACTTTGCAAGTACTCACAACTTTTCAATCACAATCATCAGAGACTAAGTTAGACTTCCCTTCCGGAGCCCAAGTTGACTGTGATATGTCTTTAGCTTCTGGCATTTCCCACATTCTATCAAAAATAAACTCAAATCAATTAAAAAGTGCATACATGGAAACTTTATGAAGGAAATAGAGCAAAAGAAGTGCATTACAGGACAGTCAATTATAATGTTTCGAAAATGTTATTTACATGTATGATCAAGAGATATGAATAAATCCCAAAACTGAGATAAATGTATCTCTGCATCGCATCACTAAAATCAGATAGTTAATGTTGCTTATGAACTTTGGATTGATTTCCCCCTTTTGCTATATTTATGAATCTACTTCACCTAGACAGTATGTGATCATTGTAATTTCTATATCTAGAGAAATGACATTTATGGATGTAGGCCACATGGCTGAGCCACTTCTTCTTTGTCTCTTCAATTCTACCATGTAACTCAAAATCTAAACATTTCCCGAACATGGCTGAGAATGTGAGACTAATTAATAATTTCCACAATAAAGATAGCATCATAATCTCGTATTATGACTATAACACATATTTGAAACTCCGAGCTGAAAGCGATCTTCGTATCCATCACGAACTATAAAGTGTTGCTATCATAGCTAGCAATTAGTTACAAGGAACACCCCAGAAAACCCCCAACACATTAATTTGTAGCCATAATGACTAACATTACATTAAAATTACCGAATCATAGTTTACTGAAAACAATAACGTTAACAACGAATTAGCTGATCAATGTCCACATAGTAGAACCAAAGTTGGTATGAAAATCGAGAGATCGAACCTGTCGGTGAAGAGCATCCCAGCACAAAAGCATCCAATGCAGAGAAAAACAGTGAATTTCCTTGAAACGGCCCCTCCGCTCTTCAATGACATTTCTTATTTTTCAATTAATCCTAAATTACTCAAATAAACCAAAAATTCATCTCCAATCCCAAGAACCCAGCTATCAAAATCGAGAAACAGTTGCAATAGCTAGTATTTGCGCTTCGAATTCACCAATTTCAACTCCAAAACAACCAGAATTCGTTAACGAAGACACTCTTTCTCAGACCGGAGTTGAGAAATAAGAAAAATTCATACGCTTTCTGAAGTAAATGGAATTCAACAGATTTGATGTGCATGTTCAAGAAAAGGTTGTTGAATTGGAGTGAAAGCGGAAATTGAGATGGATGAAGAAGAGAAAAAAGAGAGGTAGGAGTTGCGGGGCGTCGAATTTGGGGGTAGTACAAACTGTCCTATCCTATGTCTTCTCTCTCCTCTTTTCGTTTTCCTTTCTGTTTGGTTAATCGTACTACCAAGCTCTAAGATTACAAGCAGCTCTATATGGAAATCTAAAGTTCCAAGTTGAATCAATTATGAATTACATGCGTATTTAATAACAACCGTAATCGTTAACCAGCCCGCAACCTGGATTTAATTTTTTTGTCGGTGATCCTAACTTGGGCAACTTCTTACCTTTTGTTTGAAATTTGAAAAATATTTTACTTTGTAATAATATGTTTACGAATATAATTATTTGGTTAGTCTCCACTTACTAAAATAAGGCTTGAGACTAATCATCGGTTAGTTTTTTTGGATGACATAGCGCTTAAGGTTCTTAGCATGTGGTCGGAAGATCATGAAACAATTCATTAAAATTATTAATTTTTATGTAAAGTAGTACAACTCATAAATATCATAATATCATAATTCCCGTCGCGTTCGGTGTTCGATCGGCAATTGGCTTGAACCGTTGGATTCCTCGTCTCACGAGCTTCACGTCAATAGGTCGTATGGGGTCATCCGATCCCGGATGCGACCGAAATTGACATCGGAAGTTCACTGCTCATAGTTATTTTTCCGGCGACGAATTTATAAATTGAGAGGAATTAATCAACTAATCTCGACTGGAATCCGTTACACGGTGGTCATGAGTGTCCGAAATACATTTCCCCTCAATTAATTGAACGAATCACGGCTCAAAAATAGGTCAATTTGAGCGCCGAACTCGCCGACGACGGGATGCGAAATTCGCTTGATTCCCGTCGCGGCGGCAGCAGATCTGGGCAAATTAAGGAAGCCAAGATGAATCGACGATGAGGGGAGACGGTGGGGAGGCGGAGGACGGCGACGCAGGGTTGAAAGGGCGCGGCGGCACGCAAGCTGCTGAGAGCAGTCATGGCCGTGCGATGTACTGCCTCCAGCGCCGACGGCGGCATAACCGCCAGTTGTGGGTGGTGGTTTCTGGTTCGCCGTCATCGAGCGAGCACCACCACATCGACGCCCAGTCGATGAACCGGCCCAGAACGGCAGTGGGACAAGGAATGGCGGCGGTGGTAATTATCTTGAAGAACAAGGATTGACGTCAACCCTAGGTTTCCCGATGTCAGCCCTAGTCGATGACGTGGCTGCTGACTTGGAGTGCATCTGTAATGCAGTCAGATTCGTCTCCGATTTGAGATATTACGAAGAGCTGTATTTTTCGGGCTATAGGAAATTTAATTTTTATCTGTGTTTTTAAGCCCGATAATGACGTTTTATTTCCTATTTGTGCATTTAATTATTATTATGCTTTAGCATGAAATTATATGTTTAATTGCGCTTAGAAAATCTTGTAAATAGGACTTAATTCGGTTCTAAACATGTTTAACTTTTTCGCGAGCACGTTTTATTATGTGCGCTTAGAAATTGCATGTGTTTATGATTTATGTGGTTTAGTATGAATCTAAACAAACCTTTTGAATAAAAAGACTAAGTAAGATTTAAAGTTAAATGTTTAATTAGATTCCATTAAATTGGATATTAAGCACTTAATCGGACCTCCATTTAATTGGACTCTACACAAAAGTAGTAAAATTATGTTAGTAAACGTCCTTCTGCGTGGCTTGCTTGCATCTTTGAGCTACAAGTTTTGTGAGATGAGTTATCCAAAACAATATTTAATTTTGTTGAGTAGTAGGAGCGAAGCCATAAACGTCCACATGCGTGGCTTGGTGCCTAGTAAACACGAGTACTCTAGAAGATAATAATTAAATAGGATGACTAATTAGATCAAATTGAATGCAGCATGGTTCTCATAAGTATGTCAATTTCAAGATTTTGATTCTATTTTGGTCAAATTAATAGTCAATGCTTAGATGTCACCGCGGGTATAATTCACTTCCCTCGAAGTCTCTTCCCGCGTTTTAATTTAAATAGTGACATGGTCCAGCATATCGAACTATTAATTCCATTCCTCTTAAGAACCAAGGCATGGAATGAAATTATAAAGGTAGGTAAATAGCTTGGTCTAGGGTTACGCTAGTAAACGTCCACCTGCGTGGCTTACAAGTGAAATTCCTTGAGTTGTTCGACGTTCATAATATCATTGTTTTTACAAAAAAGTTACAATGATGATTAATTACGAATTCGATGCAAATATTAGTTTCTTACATGCTTTTAATTATATTTTTCAGATATGTCTGTTCAAAAAAATTTCAATTTCCAAAGCTGTCTCACCAACCAAACCCTAATGGGTTTAACAAATTTTAAAGAGTCGAAGATAAATCTTACCGTCCCAATAAATACTCTTACAAGGTCCTATAAGAACTTCTGTTTTAGGACCGCTATGCTTAAGACTGAGATTATTATGAGTAAGTTACTCAATTCTTTGGTAGCGGTCAAAGAGGTTATAGGAAAGGATAAGGGTGCTCAAGTCTTGAACATCATTAGTAGCTCAAGGAATACTCCGAAAGGCGGAAACTAGAAAATGAGCAGGAAGTCTGGTCATTTCAAGAAGAGCAATGGGAGTAAGATGACGGTCCCTCCCAGCTGCATGCGAATGCCAAAGGAGAAAGGAAGTTTCTTCAAGAGTGGTAAGAAAGGACACTGGAAGATTATAATCCAGATGTCAAGGCAAAACAGAAAGAGACGCGAGTCGCTCTTGTATCTTAAATTGTTCTGGTTTCCTCTTCTACCCACGAATGGGTAGTGGATTCGGGGGCAACTGATCGTGTTTGTTACACCTTGCTAGGTTTCTTGCAAAAAGGGAATTGAGTGATGGCGAGGTTGTAGTTTCCATGGGCAATGGATCGAGAGTTCCTGCAATTGTCATTGGAGATTTACATCTATCTTTTGATAGTTCTGTTTTAGTACTTGAAGATGTTTTGTATGTGAGTGAGAGCAAAATTATTTTCCTTCAGATCTCTGCCCACACAGAGAAATGAAAGGGTCAGGACACAGTCCAGAAGCTCCAGACACGAGCAAGAATCAGAGGCTATCCAAGGACGCAGGCTATCCAAGGACGCAGGTATATCATCCTCCCAATCCTTCAGACAGAATTTGGATCTTGTCTTTATGCTAGCTGTTAGATCTCCAATAATATGATCTGAAGTGTGAGTATCAAGCCATGAGTGTCGTTTTCTTGTCTCTTCTTCTTAATTTACTTCTGGACAAATAGTTGGATTATTAGATATTTAAGTAGTACTATTTTGTGTCTAAAGAATTTCAGTAACAAGATTGGGATCTACCGTGTCACCAAGATCAGGGGCACTAAGCTTAGGAACATTATTAGCTCCCCTGAGGTGTTATTCTCATTGTTGGTCTCAGATACCACTAGGATCTCTTCATCGACCTGAGTTGATCATGTTCAGTAGAATCAATCGGTTTAGCTACATTTTTTGTTGGGAGGGTGTGAGTTTCTTCTTCATCGTCTGAATCATCATCTCAACAATGATGTATCTTCTCAATATCTTCTGTTAGGGTCACATCCTGCAGCTTGCTGCTGACATCTTCAACATTTTTCTTTGAGTTCTGTGGAGTAGTGTATGTTGTTGACGTCTCATGTTGAATTCCCTCAGCTTCGTAATACTCTTTCATCATGGAGTTAGTTGAATGATTTTAAAGATATGATATTCAGTATGAACAGTTAAAATCAATGCAATAGTAAATAAGAGACACAGAGATTTTTAAAGTGGTTCGAATGCACAGGATTCTACGTCCACTGTCCCGAAAGGTCAGGAGGCTATTTATTATCCTAAGTTAGTATCAGTCAGCTTGTACACAGGACAAAGCCGCGTCTTGGAATTTATACTGAGCAAGTCTCAGTTTACAACGGGTATCAAACTAAAGTTTTTGACAAACTTCTCCAACTATGAAGGGGTCCTTTTACCATAAGGATAAGGTTCAAAGGTGAACCCCTTCGTCTAAGCTATGGATAAATTCAGTTGAGCTTAGGGTTAGAGGGATAGGGAACGAGAAAGTGGCTTCTAGATCGACGAACAGCTGAGTTGTAGCTTTGAGTTCGTGTATCGTCGATTTGGATACTAGAGGCTTTTGTATCTGTTTAGCTTGGTTCCCTAAGAGCTAGAAGGTAGTCTTTCGCCGGAGAATGTTCTTTAAGTTCTTGCGGAAGACTTATGCGATATTCTGTTTTTGCTCGTTTTTCCGTTTTCTTGCTCGAGAGTGTGTTGGCTCGTTTGTTGCTTTTTGGCTCTCTGCGTGCTTTGAAAAAACTTGAATCATCCCTCTATTTACAGAGAAGAGATTAGGAAAGATCCGTTGGAGACGATGATCCTTTTATCTCACTCTTTTGGTAGTTAACGGCTCTTTTGAAAAAGGTGACAGTGTCCTTTCCCTCCTTTTCCGGAAAGTTGTTGACTTGCAGCTTTAGCAGGTAAGGATAGGTGTTGGCTTGTCATTTTCTGAGGTTTTGCAGAGTAGTTGAGACGGAACAGACTTCGAGGCATAATGAAGCTGACTTCTCTCTTCCTCGTATTTGACTATGCCAATTGTTGTTCAAAAGATCGACGGTTCGGAAAGCGCATGCGTCGTTATCGAGTCCGATCCTGTAGAGAGTACTGAATTTACTCTGCGAAGGTCGGCTCTTAGTTCGATGAACTACTCTGCTGAGTTCGGTTCCACTAAGTCTTTCGGATATCTTTGCTCCCGCCGAGTCCGATACATGCGAGTCTTCTACATCCGGTCTTGAGGGCGATAATCTACCGACCCTTTGAACCGGTGCGAGTGTCTACGAGTCCGAATCCTCAGAGACAAAAACAATTACAAGGGAATGGTTCACCAATCAGATAGGGTTTTGGGATCTTCAAATCTTCATGGGATCACTCAGGGTATAAGCCTACTGAGTGCATTTCAGTACGGAAGATAGAATCATTTCCCACTATGTAAAACCGTGCTGAGGACTGAATCATCACCCAACAGTACTGAATCATCTCCCTATAATTCCCCCCGTAACCATTGAGTCATATCCTTAGATAAAATCTAACAAGTTCCCTCTAAAGAAGAACTATGAATCATCTCCTGACTCATATCCTTAGATAAAATCTAAGAAGTTCTCTGAATCTATTCTCGGCTAGCGGCTTGCTCAGTATGTCTGCCCTTTGCCTATCAGTATGGATTTTCTCCATCCTGATATCCTTTTTCTTGACATGGTGTCAGATGAAGTGGTGTCAGATGTCCACGTGATTGCATCTCGTGTGAAGAATTGGATTCCGAGTGATTGCAATCGCACTTGTATTGTGGTTACGACTGACTTGCTTGGTGAACTGGGGCTAGCTCCAGATGGGCTGACTGTTGCTTTAAAAGCATGGTCGATTGGGGTGTCAGCTGGAGAGCTTACGCTTCTTTGGGGTAGACTGTGCTCGAACTCCTATATCTTTAATTATGAAAAGATATTATCATAAGTTAAGGCACTTAGATTAGAGTGACATAAATAAGTAGCAAAAGGAAGCCACGGGGCAGCGCTCTTAAGATCTTGGTGTTCATCTCTTTATTGGTGAACGTCTCCCTAAGCCCGTTGATCACATTGATCGATTTATGAATCTGACGCTAAGCTCGTCAATGGATTCCTTGGCTCAATACAACTAGAGCATCCCAAAGTTATTTCGAAGTCTTGCAAACTTACACTCTGCCGAGGTGTGAATCACTGAGCGTTGTCAGGATTGCATTCCGCGCTACTCGGTCCAGGTTATGCAGTTTCTTCTCTTCAATTGTGAAGGCGGCTTTATCTTTGAGAACCTTCGCCCTTATTTGTGCTCCTACACGTCCCACAACAGTAAATTCGACGTTGTCGATCATGGGAATGATTGGTCCTGTCTCGAGGACATCAGTCATGCTGTCGTACATCGATGTAAGGTGCGCCTCCATTCTGACGCGCCATACTGTATAGTTCTCTATAGAGAACATCGGTACCATCCGAATACCTGACATATCAGACATGTTTAAGCCGATACTATAAGAATGAACGAAGAGATGATCATGCAGTGAAAATGTTTTTAAGGATCTGTTCGAGTAGACAAGTAAGTTCTCAAAATGATGATCAAAAGAACACCGCTCTGATACCAATTATTGGTCCAGAGACGAGTATTAGGTGTAGAGGGGCGGGGGGGAAATACATCTGAGTCCAAGTTTTTCCTCAAGCGCGAAGGTTAGTCTTGTACTGAGTTTGCTGCTGAACGAGTTCAGTTGCCAGTTAAGCCTTCTAATCGTGGGGCAGAGTGGTTCAATGACTGAACTCTATCTACTGACTGATGTTAGTACTAAAAACTCAGTAGATGAATAATTGCAGAAATTTGTAGGCCTGATTTTAGTTCGTCTCTTTGAAAAACGTTTTATGCAAACTAAATCAGTTTTGGCTAATGCACTTTTATAGCCGTTTTACTAAAGGTATGATTTTGCAAGCAGTTAACAACAAATGCAATAAAATAGTAAATGACATGAGCAATTTTTAACGTGGTTTGGATACGCAAGATCCTACATCCACGGTTATGCTGAACAGGAGGTCTTGTTGATTAATCTGAGCAGGCCTTAGCAAGGTTTCTGTGCACTGGACAGAACCTTGTAAGTTATAGTCCTTAGATAAAATCTAACAATTGCCCCCTAAGGAAGAACTATGAATCATCTCCTGACTCATATGCTTAGATAAAATCTAACAAGTTCTCTGAATTTGTTCTCAGCTAGCGGCTTGGTCAGTATGTCTGCTCTTGGCCTATCAATATGGATTTTCTCCATCCAGATATCCTTTTTCTTGACATGGTCTCGGATGAAGTGGTGTCAGATGTCCACGTGCTTGCATCTCGTGTGAAGAATTGGATTATGAGTGATTGCAATCGCACTGGTGGAGTTACAGTAAATGGGCCCTTCATCTTGATAGATGCCATAATCATGCAGTTGTTATTGAAGCCAAAGAATCTGGGCACAACAACTTCCGACAGCCATATACTCAGCTTCAGTAGTGGTCGTTGCTACTGAATGCTATTTCTTGGAGAACCATGATTTGAGCTTACTGCCTAGGAACTGACAAGTTTCAGAAGTTGACTTTCGATCTACCTTGCATCCTGCATAATCAGCGTCAGAATATCCAGTTAAAACAAGATTATCATCAGCAGGATACCATAACCCTACATCAGGTGTTCCCTTCAGGTATTGCATAATCTTCTTCGCTGAGTCTAGATGACTCCGCTTGGGATTCGCCCGAAATCTCGCACATACACCTACATCATAAGTTATGTCAGGTCTGCTTGCTGTTAAATATAATAAAGAACCAATAATAGATCTATAATCAGTTGAGTTAACAGAAGCTCTCTCTTTGTCTAGATCGATTTTGAAATTTGTATTCATGGGGATCTTGACTGGCTTGCTCGATTCACAACCAAATCTATTCAGGAGGTCTCGAGTGTATTTAGCTTGGTTGATGAACATTCCCTTCTCAGATTGCTTTACTTGAAAACCAAGGAAATAGTTCATCTCCCCCATCATTGATATCTCAAACTTCTCCTTCATCATCTTCTCAAATAGTGGACACATGGTCATGTTTTTTGAACCGAAGATAATGTCGTCCACGTAGATCTGCACCAGTAGAATGTCATCTGCTGACTTGATGCTGAATAGAGTGCGATCTACTGTCCCCTTCTGGAAACCTTTATGAAGTAGAAACTCTGATAGGGTATCGTACCAAGCCCTGGGTGCTTGTTTTAACCCGTACAGAGTTTTCCTAAGTCTGTAAACCTAATGTCCCTACTGAAAGTCGGGCGGTTGTTACACGTAGACTTCTTCCTTCAGTACGCCATTCAGAAAAGCTGACTTTACATCCATTTGATATACTTTGAATCCTTGATATGTTGCATAGGCTAGGAATATCCTTTGGCAACTAGTCGAGCTTTGTTTCTGACTTTGACGTTGTTTTCATCGCGATTGTTCTTGAAGACCCACTTTGTTCCTATCACGTGTTGGTGTATAGGTCTATCAACAAGGTCCCAGACCTCGTTTCTGACAAACTGGTTCAGCTCCTCTTTCATTGCAATGATCCAGTTAGCATCGTTCAGTGCGTCCTCTATCGACTGCTGTAACGCCCCGAAATTTTTGATATAAATTGCATTGCATATTTATTCATGCATGTTATCAAGTGTTTTAGTCATGTAAGTCGCGCCTTAGAAATTAAAATGAAAATTAAAGCATCTATGTTATTTTTCGTTAAATCATTTTTTTTGTTAAAATAGATAATTTATGATTAAAATAGATAATTTATGTGTGATATTCATGTTTAGGATTAATTTTAATTGTGTCTATATCCTAATCCAACTATGATTGAATCTCTTATATGGTAAGTGATATATTAAATTCTATATAAATTACATGAGAACAAAAATAAATATGAATAAAATATATTTGATATCTTATAGGATTAGGGATATTTAGATAATGTTTTTAGGCTTATAAATACCCCTTAGTCGCTCATAATATAGCATCCCATAAAATTTTCGAAAATTTGTCAGCATATCTGCGAACTATTTCAAGAATTATTTCCATATCTTCTCGTCTTCATCTCGTCGTGAAAATTTAGGATCATCTTCATAGGTATGTATAGTATACTATATTATTTCTTTAGAATTTTACAAGCATGATAAGTATTTTTTTAAAATTGTTCTTCGTAACTTGCCAGTTTCTGACATGTTCATGATCTTGAAAGGAAAATTATTTTTCATGTTTTCTTTACATTGTTTTCGACCAAGTTTAAGTTTAGTGGGATATAATACATGTTAGGTCATTCATGTTAAAAGTATAAAATTTTTAGGTTACGTTTACTATTTGTTTGTTAATTTGTTTCTTGTGTGCCAAATTCTTTTGTCAACATGAATGTAGATTGAAACACAAAAAAATTGGAAAATGGTATGTTAATATTGTTGGGTTATGAGTCAGTAAATGATACTTAGCATTTTATTGGGTAAAATAATATTGGGGGAAATCGTAGTGTTCATGCTATGGAATTGAAGATCCCAAAACCCAGCTGGTATTAGTAGTGTAGTGTCGATAGGACTAGATGATGTAATAAGCTAGACTGATTTCGATTTCTCTATGTTTCGTGTCTATGTCCTGTACGGGGTAAAATGTTTGACTGATCTTCAGTAGGAAGTTACTTTCCAGAAGCCTACGTCATTAGTGTAAGAGCTTGTGTTCTTAAGTCATCAGCTGATCTTTGCCTCAGTAGAAGACACCTTATCAGCTGACGGACATCAGTAGAAGAATCTTACACAAAACTCAGTACCTTCGCAGTCTACAGCTGACGACACTCAGTAGAATATCTTATCAGCCGACTCAGACGAAGAAGACAGAGACTGTATCAAGTCTACTATATCCGACAGGAAACGACCCAACTTTTAACATCACTCGAAAGTCAGCAGAAGATCATACGAGGATAAGTGAGAGTCAACTCCAATGAAGACCAATGTCTGACACATCTCACCTACCACAAACCTCGACCAATGAGAAGCCGTCAACGCATTATCTGCTCTGACCAACTAAAGCTGCTCTCATGAACAGTATCAACAACTCTGCTGCAACAATTCGAATATATGGCCGTTTTCTTTGGAAGTTTGTGACACGTGGCATCGTCCTCTCCAACGGGCAAATGCCTGGGTCACGACTATAAATAGAGAAGAAAATCCGAGCTTCACGCACGGGATATCAAGGGATAAAACGCTCAAGCTTTCGAAACAACTCTAGCGCATTCAAGATAAATCCAGCGAAGAACTTGCTCAATAGAATACTCTTAGTTCTTCTCTCTAGAGTTCTTTAGATCCCTCTTCTCTAGCTAAGCTCAAAAGTTCATATCTATAGCTTAGATTCTCGAAGGAGTTCACTTTGAGTGATTGTTCTTACTGTAAGAACTCCTTCTAGTTGGAGAAATTCCCCTCCCCTTCAAACCTCGGTTTGATTTGTAGAAGTCGCTAAGGAATATAACTTAGAAAGGTCTGTCCAGTGCACATATACCTTGCTGAGGCTTTCTCAGATTAATCAACAAGACCTCGTATTCATGAGGACCGTGGACGTAGGATCTTGCGTATCCGAACCACGTTAAAAATTGCTTGTGTTGTTTACTGTTTTATTGCTTTGCATACAAACTGCTTACAAAATCATATGTTGCATAAAACGTATTCATAAAGTGCACTAGCCAAAAACTGTTTGACTTGTGAAAATCACGTTTTCAACTGAGATGAATCTCCGGGCCCTACACTCTTATCCGCACTAAGTCTACGATTGAGAATCAACCACTGACAAAAGTTAGTAGGATAGACTCAGTAGTTGGCTCACTCTCTGACCTGCGATCAAAGGTTACTATTTGGCACTGTTCATCAGTTGCATCCAACAGCTCAGCTGTCCTTCGCGTTTGAGAAAAGAAACAATGCTCAGGTGTATTCACCCCCCCCTCTACATCTGACTCTCATCTCCGGACCAACAATTGGTATCAGAGCCTCGATGTTCTTCTGATCATCGGTTCTGTAACTACTGGTCTTCTCAAACAGATCTTGAAAACGTTTTTCTCTGCACAAGCATCTCTTCATACATCCTTATACTCTTACCCATAATGTCTGATATGTAAGGTATTAGGATGGTGCCAATGTTCTCAATAGAGAACTATATGGTATGGCGCGTGAGAATGGAGGCGCACCTAACATCGCTGCATGACAGCATGACGAATGTCCTCGAGACAGGACCCATCATTCCCATGATCGACAGCGTACAATTTGCAGCTGCGGGAGATGTAGGAGCACAAACTGGTGCTAAAGTCGCAAAAGACAAATCATCCCTCACGCCAGAAGAGAAAAAGCCGCACAACATCGACCGAGTTGCGCGTAATGTAATCCTGACTACGCTTAGTGATTCACACCTCGGGAGGGTGAAAGACTGGAAAATGGCAAAGGAACTTTGGGACGCCCTGGCTGTACTGAGCCAAGGAACCCCGCAGATCAAGGAAAACAAGCTCGAACTAGAGCTACAGAAGTTCGATACATTTTCCATGGAGCCCAACGAGACCATTGACGACCTAAGCGTCAGATTCACTAATCAGATCAATGTGATCAACAGGCTAGGGAGGACGTTCACGAATAAAGAGATGAACACAAAGATCCTGAGAGCGCTACCTCGACTGAAGTGGCTTCCTTTTGCTACTTATTTACGTCGCTCAGATCTTAATGCTCTAACTCATGATGTTATCTTTTCAGAATTAAAAACGGAGGAATTTGAGAACAGCCTACCCCAACGATGTTCCAGTGCTCCAGCTCACACACAGATTGATCATGCTTTCAAAGCAACAATCATTAAAACTTGAGTCAAACCCATTTCTTCCAGCAAGGCAGTGGCCACGACAGAAGCAAAGTCCTCTGAGACATCTGGCACTGACCAACTTGCGCTTATGGCTCTCAAATATTAAAGAGAAAAAGAGAGAGTCAGAAAGCGGAAGAAATGTCACAGAGATTCTCCCTCAGGTAAGAAAGATTATCGAAAAAGGGAAGAATCTAAATCAACTACTGATTGCAGGAACACAGAACCTGCTACGAGTCCATCTAACGACTCAGCTGGAAAAAGCAGCAGAACGTCTGTTTGTTACAACTGCAAGAAAGAGGGACATTATCAGTACGACTGTCCCGAACTCTCAGCTGTTGAAAGAGCATAACGGCAGGCCAGACGAGATAAATTTGCCCAAAGGAGGCAGGCCTATATCACCGGAGAGATATCTGATGACTCAATCGAAGAAGATACATTCATGTATTCTTCTGAAGATGAAGCTGCATTTGTTGCCGTTGAGTTCGGAGAGACAGATCCTGAATTAGCTGCAGAATACAGTCTGATGGCCGGAGAAGAGGCTGAGGTAAATTCTAAACTAAATATAACCTCTTCTTCACACAGCACACACGACACGTGCTCGGTCACAAATGAACCTCTAGACGTGGTACAAGCCTATGATGATCTACTAGAGGAGCAGATTCAGCTGAGCAGAGAGTTCAACAGAACCATTCAGGAACTGGAACAGGTAAAGGCTGAGAATCAGAGACTTTCTTCTGATTGTCAGGTCTCTACTGATTCAGAGAATCTGGTTGTCAGACTTAAGGAAGAGATTAAATCTCTTATGACTAAGTCTCAGCTCCAAGAAACTCAGATATCAGTTCTGACCAAGGACAATTCTGAGAAAGATACTGAGATAGCCCGACTCAGTCAGAAGCTCGCAGAAGTTGAAAAGGATTATGAATCACTTCGAAGAAGTGATGAGGTTTGGCAAGGACTGATGACTAAACAGTACCTTGGAGCTAAGGAGAAGTTGGAAAGCATGCTTAGAGCTCAAAGGCCAACGGTCATGAAAGAAGGACTTGACTATACTCATGAAGCTTCCACTTCAACATCAAAAAGCTCAGAAATGCTGGTTGATAGGTTCGTCAGAGGGAAAGTTCAGGCTACTGACTCAACACCTCAGGCGAAGAACAAATAGAAGATGATTGCACCTCAGTCGAGCAACAAGAAGCTACTGACCTGAGGTTCTAGCCCCAGGATACCACGATCAAATTCAAGGGGAACCAAGAAGGTCAGATGGGCAGAGCAGTATGGTGAACCACTATATGATCATCCAGCACAGTATGGTTCGTACTACTTGAGCCCAGGGTCAGGAGGAGCACACAGCCTAAGAAGAAGAAAGCTCCTGAACCCAAAACTGCCAGAAAGTCATTATCTCCAAATCTGGGTTCCGAAATCACCCACTAACACCTAAGGACCCAAACTGCACTAAAGGGTACCTAAAACTGTTTCTATTTTGTAGGTGCATAAGGATCCTTGGATAGTGGACAGCGGCTGCTCGAGACACATGGCTTATCAAAAGAGCCTGCTGACGAACTACGTACAAGAAGACGGTCCCAGAATTGAGTTTGGTGACAACTCTAAAGGCTATACAAGGGGATACGGAACACTGAATATTGTGACTGCTTCAGTTCCAAGAGTAACATATGTTGAAGGACTTCAACATAATCTCCTTTCTGTCAGTCCATTCTGTGACAATCTGAATAGATTTATATTTGACGCTGGTTTCTGTGATGTTGTTGACAAATCTACAGGGAAAACAGTGTTATCAAGCTCGCGGAGAAAGAATATCTATGTTGCAAACTGGAAAACCGCAGAACCTGAGGCTTGCTTACTCGCACAGACAAAATCTAGTGACAAGGCAGGATGGCTGTGGCACAAGAGACTCAGTCACCTGAACTTCAAGACTATGAGCAAGCTAGCCAAGAACTCTATAGTCAGAAGACTGCCCAATAAATCGTTTATCAAAGACAGAAACTGTGAAGCATGCTTGAAGGGAAAGCAAACAAAGAACATCAATCCACCAATTCCGTCACCTTCCACTAATGGAATCCTTCAACTGCTACACATGGACTTATTCGGGCTAGTCTCTCCAGTGTCTATAAGAGGCAAGAAGTATGCCCTCGTCGTTATTGATGACTACTCGAAATATACGTGGGTCATCTTCATAGCCAACAAATCTGATGTCCAGACTGAGTTGCCCAAACTGCTGAAAAAGCTCAGTGTGGAAAAGGACATCAAGATACAGAGAATTCGCTCAGACAAAGGAACATAATTTCTCAAATCAGTAGTTAAAGAGTACTACGAAAAGGAGGGAATTAAGCACGAGACATCAGCAGCTCGCACCCCTCAGCAGAACGGACTTGCAGAACGTAAAAATGGAACACTTAAAGAAGCAGCAAGAACGCTCCTAGTATACTCCGGACTACCCTCGAAGTTCTGGGCTGATGCTACTGACACCGCCTGCTACACTCAGAATCGCTCACTACTAACACAGCAACACATGAAGACACCTTACGACCTATGGAATGGGAGAATTCCTTCTATTTCTCATTTTCATATTTTTGGTTGTCCTTGCTTTATCCACAATAATGGGAAAGATCAGTTGAAGGTCTTTGATAGCAAACCTGATCAAGGAGTATTCTTAGGATACTCTCGAGTCAGTAAAGCTTTCAGAGTCTTTAACTATCGGACTCTTTGCCTGGAGGAAAGCCCTCATTTTGTATTTGATGAGTTTGTTACTGAGGACATGAAATCTAAAAAGACAAATACTGAAGATGTCAGCAGCAAACTACAGGATCTCGCACTAAACGATAAAGCCGAAAAGATCCAGCATTGTTGAGATGATGAGTCAGACGATGAGGAAATTCAGACCCATCCCATAGGCAATATAGCTGACCTGGTTTATTCTACTGAACAGGATCAACATCAGGTAACAACGGTCGATGAGGAAGCCCCAGTGGTAACTGAGACCTCTACTGAGAATATAAACTCAGGGGGAACAACTATTGTAATGCCCCTGAACCGGGAAACTCAGTAGATTCTAACCTTCTTACAGAACTGCTACAGTCATAGAACAGCACGACTGAAATGCCTAACACACCTGTTGACTGTGCAGAAGGAAAGTGCCGTACTGAAATAATTCAGCAGACCAAATAGCTGTTCTGAATCGTGTGTGGCAAAGAGTCTGACTCTACTGAGATCTCGCTAGGCCGACCGAGTCGATTCCGTATCAAACAGGTAGAGTTCAGTGGTGCGGAAAAGTGTAGGCCCTAATCAGTTGAGTGGAAAACCGTTTTATGCAAGTCTCAGTTTAGCAAGTAGACAGTTCAGTATGCTGAGATAGTTGTATGATTTTAAAGAAGATTTTCAGTATGAATAGTAAAATCAATGCAACAGTAATCAGAAAGCAATAACAAGACACAGATTTTTAAAGTGGTTCGGATATCAATCGATCCTACGTCCACTGTCCCGAAAGTTCAGGAGGCTATTTATTATACTGAGTTAGTCTCAGTCAGCTTGTGCACAGGACAAAGCTGTGGCTTGGGGATTATACTGAGCAAGTCCCAGTTTACAAAGGCATCAAACTAAAGTGTTTGCCAAACTTCTCCAACTATGAAGGAGTCATTTTACAATAAGGATTGGGTTCAAATATGAACTCCTTCGTCTAAGCTATAAGTATATTCGGTTGAGCTTAGGGTTAGAGGGATAGGGAATGAGAATGTAGCTTCTAGATCAACGAACAGCTGAAATAAGCTTTAGGTTCGTGTATCGTCGATTTGGATACTAGAGGCTCTTCTAACAGTTTAGCTTGGTTCCCTATGAGCTGAGAAGGTACTCTTTCGCCGGAGATAGATCTTCAAGTTCTTGCGGAAGACTTAGGGTTTTCTGGTTCTAGCTCGTTTGAATGCTTGTGTATGTTTTCGTCGTTTAAGCTTATGCGCATTTTCTCTTCTTGAAATGTCCCTCTATTTATAGAGCAGAGATTGGAAAAGATCCGTTGGAGACGATCTTCTTCTTTCTCTCTCTTTTGGTAGCAAAAGGCTCTTTTGAAGTAGGTAACAGTGTGCTTTCCCACCTTTTTAGGTAAAGGTTTGACTGCAGCTTTAGCAGGTGAGAAGACACGTGTGTTCTTGTCATTCGTCGAGGCGGATAGAGTGGTTGAGATAGCACAGACTTCAAGGCAAACTGAAGCTGACTTCTCTCATCCTCGTATATGACAATGCTGATTGTTTTTCAAAAGAATCTGACAGTTCAGAAGACTGTCTACCGATGCTGAGTCTGATCCCGTATTCAGTAGGTAGATAGCTGAGTTTAGTGAGTGGTTGAGAGTGGTTGAGATAGCACAGACTGTCTACCGATGCTGAGTCTACTGAAGATCAACTCTGAGCTCAGTGAACTGCTCATGCTGAGTTTAGTTCCACTGACTCTTTCAGTATACTGCTCCTGCTGAGTCCAGTATTACTGAGTTTTCTACTTCTGGTGTTAAGGCAAATAATCTACTGAGTGCCTTGATCAGAACAGAGTGTCTACTGAGTCTGAAACCTCAGAGACAAATAACGATTACAACGGAGTGGTTCACCAATCAGATAGGGTTTTGGGATCTTCAAATCTTCTCAACATTCGAGCACTAGAGGCGCGAGCATGGTTCAATATAGAAGATAGAATCATTTCCCATCGAGTAAGACTATGCTGAGGATAGAATCATCACCCAACAATTTCCCCCTATTTGATGATGCCAAAACCTATCATCTATGCTAACACTAAACAGAAACAGAGCTCCTTACAATATTACAAGTAGGATCAGCGGAGTTGTTCCAGCAGTTCTAGATTACTGAAAAAACAGGGCAAAACACAATTTCCCCCATTACATAGAAACTAGACTAGCAGAATCTAACAAAGTAATAAACTGACAAGAAGGTAAATAGAGTGAGTGTGTGAGTCAGTCATCACTTCAGTGATTCTGAGTGTTAAAGCATAATACAAACACGGCTGAATAGACAACAAGTGGTTGTCAGAGCTAAAATCAGATTTGTATATGAGAGTTATTCAGATCAGTACAATTACAAATCTTGCTAAGCTAGGAAGAATAGAACTAAGCCTAAGAGCCCTTAAACTGCTTGATCCTGTCCATGAATCCTTGAGATTGCGTCTGCGCGGTGGCACTCCATACATCCAAGTATGTGTTCTTCCTCGGCTTCAAGTATGCAAAGAAAGTCTCGCCGGCTCATCTTCGTCCAGTTCTCTCTTTGATGCAAGCATACTTCACATCGGCTTCTATTACCCCAAAGTGGATTGAGTCATCATTTCTTCTAGGTGGAGGTATGATTCGGGCTCCGGAACACCGACTTCTATACCTTCGGATACGGCTTTATGCAAGTATATGTATAGATCGAGTTCACTTATCATCATCCATTACGTGTAGGCATGAGCCTTAGTCATGTTGGGCCGGAACCTCCGGGAAATAATTGCGCTTGATGAACTCTATCTTTGCCGATTCCCATCTCTCGAGTAAATTGAGCGGGTATCCAATTGTCTCGTCTTTGGCCATACGTGCGATTTCGGATCACCGGCTTCCCGAACCTTCGTATCGATAAGGAATATCGGCTTTTGAAGGTACTCTCAGCCTGGCCTCTTCCTCAGTTCTTTTTCTCAGTGCTTCAAGGTCTGCCTCCCAGATTCTGTCTCTGGCATCCTGAACTTGTCTAGCCTCTTCGCCTCTGTATAGGTATCTGTTCATTTGGTCAAATATGGCCTCAATTTCATCATCTTGGGCTTCAGTGGCTTTCTGAGGAATGTCTTCAGATTCAGCAGGGGTACTTGATTTTTCTTTTGATGTACCCTGCTTCTCAGTGCTTTGCTGCTTTTACTCCTTCTCCTTCTCCCTATCTTCTTCATCCTCGATAATCAGTTTCCTTGGAGGTATCCTAGCAGGCTTTCTTCCTCCTCGAGTTGGAGATTTTGTCTTTCCATTGGCAGGCTTAGACTTTGGTTTATTAGCAGCTTCTGTTTCAGCAATCTCCCTTGCCAGCTTCTCATCACCTGCAATTTGAGCCTCCTCCTCAGCTGAAATGTATCTCTTCGTTTTCTTGGCTGGAGGGGTTGGGAGAATCAGCACTTTCTTGCCTTTTCCCTGAGCAGGTGGAGGGAGAGGAGCCTCTTCCTCTTCTGACTCTTCCTGCTCAGCATACTCTGCAACCTCCTTGATAAAATCAGTCGGAGTCTGGGTTGCATGAGTAGCCTGGGTTCATGAGCCACTTGGGCCGGTCTCGACTGTGCTCGCAGCCAAGACACCCACGGGCCTTACCCCTGCGTCGAGTCCGAGTTGGAGTCCTGCTTATCTCAGTCACGGACTTGGTCTTTTTCTCAGATCTCAGTGAAGCTGTCCCCTTAAGTAATTTGGCAGTAGTTTTGGTAGGGGTCGGCTTCTCAGTACTCTTCTCTTTTCCTTCCGTACTCTTCTCTTTTCCTTCCCCTTTTTTGGCATCATCAATTACAGCCGGGGTAGGGACGAGTACCTTCTTGTCTAGGCGTGTGTAGACAGCGGACAGTTCGTGCAGTCTGTCATGGATCTTTGTCAGTGCCAAGTGCAGCTCATTCCTCTCATTAGTTAGTTCCTCCGAGTATTGCTTATGGGAGAGGTCAGCTGCTGCCTTGAATTCTGTCAGCTTCTCAGAAATCTTATCCTCCACGACCAGTTGAATGTCGTCAAGTCGGATCTCCGTGGCCTGGGCTTGTTCAGTGAAGGACTCAGTATGAGTGGACATTGAAGCCTGGAATGCTTCGAGAAGTTTGGCTTGTCCTTCCTGAATGATTCTGAGCTGATCATCAAACTGCTTCTGCTGCTTAGCCAAAGCTTCGGATACAATTTCAGAGACAACAGGGGCGGCTGATTTAGATACTGATGTTTTCAGCCCCTTTAGCTCATTGGTTGTGTCTAGCGCAGTCTGTTTCCACACCTTGTGGACGGCCTTCGCAAGAGCTTGATTCTGGATTCCCTGAGCGGTGAGAGCTTTTGCTACGGATCGAGATCTCTTGGAAGTTGGGCTGGGCGCTGCTTCGTAAGTCGACTCCAGCAAGAGCTGAGCGGGCTCTGCTGAGGATGAAGCACCAGCCGTGGACTTCGCAGGTCCAAGGATACGGAGTGGAGGTTGAGCTGGGTCAGTAGCATGTGTATCCTTGTCCTGGGGATTTTCTTCATCAGGCTTTCCAGGGCCTGAATCACTCAGTGGATCTTGACCATCGTGGTCTGATCCATCTGAGGGTGCTGAGCCGGTAGCTAGCTGCCTGTTATGTATAATTGCCAGCATAGCAGCCCTCAGGTTCTCCATGGTGCTGAGGTCAGCAGACTCAGAGTAGCCTATTTGCTCCCTCAACTTCAATTCTTCTTCATGAAGCTGCTGGCAGGAGTAGTGGAGTACTAGACGTTGTAGTTGGGGCCACTCCTGAAATCGCAGCAACATGAATTCACGGATAAAGAACTCCGTCCAATTAATCTGGGCTCTATCATATATGGCCATCATGAGCTGGATCTTGAGCCTCGATACTTGATCGAATGAGCCTGCTTGGCTGGTCAGTAGCTGCGTCACAATATAAGCCAAAGCTCTATACTGCGGCAGCATGTTGTTTTTAGGAAAAGCAGCTCTGAAGGTCGTGGGCTTTCCACATAATATTGTCAAATAGTCATCTACAAGATCATCCTTGTACCCCACAGTACTGGCTCCTTCAGAAGGCAGATCAAAACTTCTCTTTAGTGCCTCTTTGAGTGATATTTGCTTCAGAATCGGAGAAGCATCCTTGATCTCGTGAACGGCAAATCTTCCGATTATGTCCCCGCCTACTGAGTCAGAATTAAGATAGACTTCGGCCACCTGCCTCGGGAGGAAGTATGTCGGCTTCCTTGAAAGAAAACTTTCAAGCCCTGACTCTCTGAGAGCTGGGAAGATCTCGTCCATATAATCGAGATCACAGGCGTTGAACTCCATGGTTGGCTCGAACCAAACACGATCCTTGTCCAGGATTTCTTGCATGTTAACTGGAGCAGACACCGAAATATTTTTACTTGCCATTGTACCTGTCAGCTGAACATAGTAGTCAGCTGATACCTCTTGTAGATAGTTTTCTGTCTCTACGTACTGAATTTACTCAGTATTGAGAGTGATCATTTCCCCTTACTGAATGATCCTCTCCTGGATCCTCTCCTGGAACCTTCTTATTGAATCCTTTTTGAATTTTGCTCGTTTGAATGCTCCGTATGTTCTATCGTGTTCTTCCCCTGAGCTTCAAATTTCGATTTATCCCTCTATTTATAGTGAAGATATTAGGATAGATCCGTTGGAGATGACGATCCTTTGTCTCTCTCTTTTGGGTAGCTAACGACTCTTTTGAAATTTGGTGGCAGTGTCCTTTCCCTCCTTTTCTGGAAAGTTGTTGACTTGCAGCTTTAGTAGATATAGGATACGTGGCTGCTTGTCATTGGCCGAGGTTCAGAAAATGGTTGAGACAGAATATACTTCAAGGAGATCTGAAGCTGACTTCTCTCTTCCTCGTATTTGACTCTGCTGAAAAGTGACTTCAAAGATTATGACAGTCAGAGGACTGTCTGGCCGTTGTTGAGCCTGATCTCTGATTCAGTAGCATTCTCCTACTGAGTCGGTTCTACTGAAGATTAGTTATGAGTACATTGAACTACTCCTGGTGAGTTCGGTCCATCGACTTCTTTCGATATCTTTGCTCCCGCCGAGTCCAAGATATCGAGTCTTCTACTTCTGGTGCTGAGGCGGATAATCTACTGAGTGCCTGAACCAGAGCAGAGGGTCTGCTGAGTCTGAAATCTCAGAGACAAAAGAACTTACAACGTAATGGGTCACCAATCAGAATAGGGTGTTGGGATCTTCAAATCTTTACAAATTCATTCAGAGCACAAGGCTACTGACTGTATGACGGCATAGAAGACTGAATCATTTCCCACTGTTTATCGACACTGCTGAGGATAGAATCATCACCCAACAACCTCAATATAGTCATTCTTCATCCTTAAGTCGACGCATATCAATCTTGTGTAACAACTTCTTGAATGTTGACGTTGGTAATGCCTTTGTAACAGAATCTGATAGATTGTCACTTGAGCGAATTTGCTGGATGTTGATGCCGCCACTCTTTTGGAGATCATGTGTTGCATTGGCTCTTTTATGAATCAATCTCAATGACTCATTTTCTCGTGTGTTGCATTGGATGCCTCGTTAAAAACCTTAACTAAGAAAATCCTTTGGGAAAAAACTTAGAAAGGAAAAAATAGTACAACCATTTAACCTTCAGGGTCATTTGACTTTTATGAGTCAGTCTAATCTTCAGGATTATTTGCAATTTGTTACTCCCCCTCAAGATAATAATATTCAAGGTTATCTTTAAGGTCTACACTAATATGTGCAACACAAGTTTAATTATTCTCATAGAGAATAACATGAAATATGTCAATATATCATTACTCTAAAAAATAAACCAATACATTTGTCTCGAAAATAACAAAGGATGGTCAATACCATTTCAAATTCTCCAATTGCACATAAGTAAGGAACTTCTGGTCCTCATCTTTGTTATCTTCTAAAGGTCTAAATGAGTCTCTCTCCACTTTAAGTGATTGAATCAACCATTATATAGGCATGTGGATGCGATACAATAAAATCTCTTTAAAGATCTTTCAGGTAGGTCGAATAGCGTAACTCCATCAGAGAGATGCTCAATCTACATGTCGAGACAGTTATTAGTTCAATCCAAGTCTTTTGATTCGAACTCCGTCTTTAGGCATGGGTTGATTTCATCAAGTACTTTTGTACATAATGATTCACTTATCCTCTTCAGGAAGAATTTGGAGTGATGTGTTCTAATTTTGAATTTCGCGGACTTCTTATCTCTTAGCACCAATAAATCTCTCACGCTTCTGGCGTCAATGAGAATTAATTGATTTATTTTGTCTATGAGAAACTTCCGTTCTTTCATGGTGCATATACAACAGGTATATGAGATTTTAGTCACTCCTTTTCCACTAAATAATTTGATGAACTTCTAGTTCATAGTGTGTGAATCTAAGTAATTAATCCAACGAGATATTTGCGGCATTCTATCATTTATGTTTCATATCTCCCCCTAATGCTGACAAGGATGTGAGTTGGATTATAAAATCAACATATCAATGAATAAAATAATTCATAATGATTTGCTCTATGTAAGTCATTAGGACGGAGTATACATATAAGTACTATGCTCTTCAGGAGTTTCAATCAAACTCAAGTCATCATTTATGTACCCTTCTATCAAGGAATACTCGTTGTTCTAATTATATGTATTATTTCAACCCTTACAATGACTTTTGCAGTCTAATTGAAAACTTCTTTGTGACTTACATGCTTTGAGCAAGTTAAATCCTTCAGGGATCTTTATAAATATGTCACTATCTTGTGAATCATATTGATAGATATTTACTACATCCATAAGGCGCATAGCAAGCCTTTTGAGACATAAGTAGATTAATCAAATTCTAAAATACAATGACGTCTATTATGGGAGAGTACATAATTAATTCCCGGTCTTTGAGAGAAATATTGTGTTACGAGTATTGGCCTATATCTCGTAATTTTTCAATTCTCTTTGTAACAAAGATACTTTTGTATCCTTCAGGGATATACTTTCCGAATTTTGGAACTACATGTCCAAATATTTCCGGTTTTCTAGGGAATATTAATTCACCTTGTATGACTTCTTTCCTCTTTGGCCAATTATTTCTATCTTGACAATCTCTTATAGATCGTCGTTGAAGATAATCTTTTATCATTTCAAGAGTCATATTAAAAGGCGAAAATACTGTCGTGCGTCCACGATGATATTTGATCTCTCCAATATTTTGAGATCTCAGTATTTTCAGACGCTTGTAGTTCTTCAGGAACTTCATTTGATTGATTAATCATTTTCGTCATTGTTTGGTTCATATGTTGTGCCCCTTTTCTTAGACACAAAATTTCTTTTAGAACCAATTGGTCGACCATATTTTTGACGAAGTTTATATTCGTTTGCTATCATTTGTACTTGTCCTTCATGGGCATTTATTCTTGCGGGGGTATTTGCAGCAAATGTAAGGCATTGTCACTTCTTATATATATACACAACTTAAAAGCATCAAGAAGTTGGTTTGCAATCTTTTGCAAGTGAACCTTTCGACTTCTTGTTCACATTGATTACTTCGGGAATCCAAATGTGGCTATTTTGTTCTTGTTTTCTGTTGGATGTAGATTTCACATTGATTACTTCAGGAATCCAAATGTGACATATGTTCCAACTAATGTTGGAAATGTTATTTCATCATAATAACAATCTTAATGTGAGACGCGTTTCTATACGTACAAAACTCATTTTGAGGATGGACATGAACAACAAAATATTTAATCTCAATCCCATAGTTATATAATATTAAATCCTCTTCAGGAGGAACTTGGAGTTTTAAGAAACTCACTAGCATTATCAAGACATATATTCTTGAGGGAATTGAGCTCTTTATTATTTGAACTTGTAGTTCTAACAAGTGCTACATTTCTTTTAGAAATCAAGCAAATGAAAATTCTTTTATTAAGAGATTCTTCAGGATCTCTATGTTGCGCTCATATAAATTTTCAATTATGTAGCACATAATAGTTGCTCGTAAATGTCCAAACTTATCATGTCAAAGCATAAAACAATTTGAACTTCCGGTTCATGATATGGTTTGTCTCGCTTGTTTTTATAAATGTGTAATACATTTAAAATGGTAAAGTGATAACTTTTCTTTTGTTAGCTTCTGGCTAAATACAAAAGAATCACTACCTTCTAATATAATTTCAATTTAATATGCTATCCATTGCATATCCTTAAAACTTAGTGTCTTCTAGACTTACTAGAGTAAATGGCATATTCAATAGTAATTTAGTATCATTTGATAGAATGATACAAGCTCTTCGGGAGCCTTTAATGATGTCCGATGCACTAGATTTTAAAATCTTGCAATTTAAGATGCATCTACTCGTATCGAGCTTTAGGGAGGACAAATAATTAATATTTGATGCAATCCTGCTGGGATGCTTCATTTCTATTGTCTCTGTCATGCCCCCTTATTGACAGATGAACATCGATATCAAGAGTGCATCAATGTCAACAAGATATATATTAATAATTTTTTTCATTTGGGAATAACATATATCACACAAAATACGAGTTGTTCTATAAGAACATTTAAGATTCTTCTAGAATATAAATGATGCTACTTCAGGAGCAAAAGTTTAATAGTATATAAATGTATTATATTGCAGGCATTTCCACAAACATATGTTAGTAATGTCACTATCACAATATAGTCATTCTTCAGGAATTTAATTGTGCTACTTTCAGAGCAACAATTTGATGTTATTCAAGAGAAATAAAATCAGTAAAATGTGAATTGTGAGATCTTCTAGATCGCACATAATTACTTGAAAATATATTAAACCATAATGAAATATTACGAATCTATTTATCAACCATATAGGGACTCTGCTACCAATTATATAATTAGGTCATGAATTAAATTAGAATACCCCATAAAGTATGAGTGTTCTTCAGGAACATCTAATATTCTTCAATTAACTATGCTACTTTAGGAGCAACAAATTGAATACAATCTTGTGTTACATGATTCCAAAATGATAAATTGAATTGTTCTTCAAGAACATGTAGAGTTAATTGTGCTACTTCAAGAGCAACAATTAGAACTATGAAAATATATCTTTTGCCAAAATTAAGAGCTTGGATTGTTCTTTAAGAACATGTAGTATTCTCCAGGACTATAAATTGTGCTACATCAGGAGCAATGATTTTAGTATATATTAAACTACCTTAGACGAAAGGCTAATATTTTTGAGAAACCCAATGGCTCTTTAGGAACATATAATGTTCTTTGGGAATATCAATTGTGCTACTTCAAGAGCAACAAAAATAATAATTCTAGAATCAAGATTCGCCCACCAATAAGACATATTATATAAATTGTTCATCAAAAGTACATAATATTCTTAAGAAATTTTAATTGTGTGCTGCTTCAGGAGCATCAAATTAAGATTGTATGTATACATAAATATAAATATTATACAGTATGCAGAAGAAAAATAAAATTGAGTTATATAGTAAATACATAGATAATATTAATAACTCTTCAAGAGTGTGAAATATTCTTCAAGAATATTGAATTGTGTTACTTCTGGAGCAACAAATAAATTTCAACAAATGATTTTGAGTTGCTCGTTAAGAGCATGTGATATTCTGCAGGAATATGAATTGTGCTACTTCTGGAGCAACAATATGGATTAAAGCATTAAATAAACAAACAAATAAATAAAAACGTACTAAATTGTAAATGCTCTTCAAGAGCATGTAATTTATTTCAAAACATTGATTGTGCTACTTCTGGAGCAACAATTTAAGTTAAAAATATGGTTTTGAATTGCTCTTCAAGAGCATTAATATTCTTCATGAATATGAATTGTGCTACTTCAGGAGCAACAATTGTTATTTAACATTAGATAAACAAACAAACAAATAAATAAATGAATAAATAAAAACGTAAAGTAAAAGCTCTTCAAGAGCATGTAATATTCTTCAGGAATATTGATTGTGCTACTTCTGGAGCAACAAATCAAGTTGAAAATATGTTTTGGAATCGCTCTTCAAGAGCTTATAATATTCTTCAGGATATTAATATATTGTGCTACTTCTGGAGCAACAATAAATATAATAATTTTCTCGATGGAAGTGCATAATTCAAAATAAGTAATTGATTTACTTATCTAAACCATGCACGATAATATAACTATCATAATTATTATTGATTTGTATCCGAATTGATGATTAAAAAAAACTGGTACAGAGACATGATATAAACATGCTGCCACACTAACCCAAACAATTACATCTTATATGATTTAATGATATAGTACCGTCACACCAAAAGATAACAATTACATCAATTTTTATATTTTTCATGATATAGAATTTTACAAGCATGATAAGTATTTGTTTAAAATTGTTCTTCGTAACCTGCCAGTTTCTGACAGCATGTTCATGATCTTGAAAGGAAAATTATTTTTCATGTTTTCTTTACATTGTTTTCGACCAAGTTTAAGTTTAGTGGGATATAATACATGTTAGGTCATTCATGTTAAAAGTATAAAATCTTTAGGTTACATTTACTATTTGTTTGTTAATTTTTTTGTTGATGTGCCAAATTCTTTTGTCAACATGAATGTAGATTGAAACACAAAAAAATTGGAAAATGGTATGTTAATATGTAGTTATGTATAATATACATTGTTTGATTATTATGATCTATTTGTATTTATGAATTGTTTGATTGAAACACAAATTCTTTATGAATTATATTCCATGTAGAGTCATTAAGATAAATTTCAATGTATAGGATCGGCGCACAGGAATTAAACATTGATATCCATTATTTTCATCAAGTCAAGGTTAAGGTGGGAATGTTACCTGTTTATCTTTATTATATGTTGTGCTCGATATTTCATGTGATTATGACAGGCATGAAAGGAAGGGTCGAAATCGGGCCCTAGGATCGAAATCGGATCCTAAAAGTAAAGGCAAGGGTCAAAATCGGGCCATAGGTTCGAATTCGGATCCTCTATGAAAAATCGGTCAAAATCCGGCCGTCAGTCGAAATCGAACTGTTTGAAAAGTCCATGTGGTCTATGTGGCCAAATTACAAGTTCATGTGGTCTGTGTGGCCAAGTATCTCTTTGCATGATCTAATTTTCCATGTATTATCGATGTGATCTAATTTTCCGACCTAAGTTTTGAAATGGTTCTATTGAATGAAAATGTTTTGAAAGAGTTGAAATATGCATGTTAAGTATGAAGTAGCGTCCCTAGTTAAGTTTGGAAAATTGGGGCGTTACAACTGCGGTTCTTTTGTAGACAAGAAACAGGAGTATCAAGCGCTTTCTCCTTGACAGAATCTGAATCTTGTCTTTACACAAGCTGAAGGATCTCCAATGATGAGATCAGAAAAGGGAGCATCTAGCCATGATCGTCCTTGGTTGGTCTCTTCTTCTGAAATTACTTCTGTACAATCAGTAGGAGTGTTAGGCATTTTAGTAGTACTGTTTTGCGACTAATGCAATTCAGTACGAAGGTTAGGATATACTGAGTTCCCAGGTTGAGGGGCATTTCACTCAGGAACATCATCCGTTCCCCCTGAATTGTTTTTATCACTAGAGATCTCAGTTACCACTGGGGCTTCCACATCGACTGGGGTTACCTGAGGTTGATTCCGTTCAGTAGAATCAATCAGTCAGCTACATTGCTAGTAGGACGGGTTTGAGTTTCTTCTTCATCTGACTCATCATCCCAACAATGCTGGATCTTTTCACTTTCATCATTCAGCTTGAGATCCTGTAGCTTGCTTCTGACATCTTCAGTATTAACTCATTCGATTTTATATCCTCAGTAACAAACTCGTTAAATACAACATGAGGGCTTTCCTCCACGCAAAGGGTCCGGTAGTTAAAGACCCTGAAGGCTTTACTGACCCTGGAATATCCTAAGAACACTCCTTGATCAGATTTCCTATCAAATACCTTTAACTGATCATTTCCACTATTGTGGATAAAGCAAGGACAACTAAAGTTATTGAAATGAGAAATAGAAGGAATTCTCCCTTTCCATTGTTCATATAGTGTCTTCATGTGTTGCTTTGTCAGTAGTGAGCGGTTATGAGTATAACAGGTGGTGTCAGTAGCATCAGCCCAGTACTTCGAGGGTAATCTAGAGTCTGTTAGGAGCATTCTTGCTGCTTCTTTTAATGTTATATTCTTCTATTCAGCAAGACCGTTCTGCTGGGGTGTTCGAGCTGCTGAAGTCTCGTGCTGAATCCCCTCAGTATTGCAGTACTCTTTGATGATTGAGTTGAGAAATTCAATCCCTCGATCCGAGCGTATCCTCTGAATCTTGATGTCTTTTTCCACACTGAGTTTCTTCACCAGTGTAGGTAACTCAGTCTTGACATCAGACTTGTTGGCTATGAAGATGACCCACGTATATCTTGAATAATCGTCAACAACGACGAGGGCATACATTTTGCCTCTTATAGTCACTGGAGTGACTGGCCCAAATAAGTCCATGTGCAGCAGCTGAAGGATTCCATCAGTGGAAGGTGATGGAATAGGTCGATTACTTGACTTTGTCTACTTTCTCTTCATGCATGCTTCACAATTTTTGTCTCGATTGGACACTTCATTGGGCAGTCGTCTGACTTTTGAGTCCCTTGCCAGCTTGTTCATTGCCTTGAAATTCAGATGACTGAGCCTATTATGGTTCAACCACCTTGTCTTGTCACTTGACTTCGTCTGGGCAAGCAAGCAGGCTTCAGGTTCGGCGGTGTTCCAGTTTGCAGCAGAGATATTCTTCCTCCACGAATCTGATAACACTATTTTCCCTATAGATTTATCAAGAACGTAAGAAACCAGCATCAAAGTTAACTCTGTTAAGGTTATCACAAAATTAACTGACAGAAAGGAGATTATGTTGAAGTCCTTCAACATATGTTACTCGTGGAACTGAAGCAGTCCCAATGTTCAACGTTCCATATCCCTTTGTGTAGCCTTTTGAGTTGTTACCGAACTAAAAATTTGGGTCCTTCTTCTTGTACATAGTTGGTCAGCAGACTCTCTGATAAGTCATGTGACTTGTGCAGCCGCTGTCCACGATACAAGGGTCCTTATGCACCTGCAAACATAAACAGTTTTAGGTACCCTTTTGGTTCAGTCTGGGTCCTTATGCATTAGTCAGTGGTTTCGCGACCTTGGGGGTCTCAGACTTCTTCTTGTTCTTATTGTCAGTACTTCTCTCCACTGAACTTGGAGGTGCTGACTTCTTTGCAGTTTTAGGTTCAGGAGCTTTCTTCTTCTGACTCTTCATCCTCCTCCTGACCCGGGGCTCATAATAGTAGGAACCATACTGTGCAGGGTGCACCCATTCTGTTTCACGACACTACTCTACCCACCTGACCTTCTTGGTTCCCCCTAAGTTTGATCGTGGTGTTCTGGGGCTAGAACCTTTGGGCAGTTGCTTCTTATAGCTCGACTCAGGTGCTTGGATCTTCTGTTTATTCTTTGTATGAGGAATGATTGGTTCAACAACTTGAGTTCCTCCACGGACAAACTGGTCAACAAGCTTATCTGAGCCTTTTGAATTGAGGTAGATGCTTCGATTATGTAGCCAAGTCCTTCCTTGACGGAGACTGGCCTCAGAGCCCTTAGCAATCCCTCTAACTTCTCTTTGGATCCCAGGTACTGCTCTGTCATTAGTCTTTGCTATACTTCATCACTCCTCGTGAGTGACTCATAATCCTTCTGAACTTATGCGAGTTTCTGACTGAGCCTAGCTATTTTAGTATCTTTCTCAGGATTGTCCTTGGTCAAGACTGATATCTGATTTTCTTAATGCTGAGACTTAGGCATGAGAGATTTAATCTCTTCCTTTTGTCTCACAACAAGAATTTCTGAATCAGTAAGGACCTGACAATTAGAAGAAAGTCTCAGATTTTCAGCTTTTACCTGTTCCAACTCCTGAACTATCCTACTGAACTCCCGGCTCAATTTAATTTGCTCCTCTAGCAAATCTTCATATGTTTGAACCACATCTAGAGGTTCTCCTGTAGCTGAGCAAGTGTCGTGTTTGCTCTATGAAGAGGAGGTTATATTTAGGTTAGAGTTTACCTCAGCCTCTTCTCCAGCCATTAGGCCGTTTTCAGTTGACGTCTCAGGATTTGATTCTCCGACCTCAAAAGCCACAAATGCAGCTTCATCTTCAGAAGAATACATGAATGTATCTTCCGTGATTGAGTCATCGGATAGCTCTCCGGAATATAGGTCTGCCTCTTCCAGGCAAATTTTTCTCTTCTAGCCTGTCGTTCAGCTTTTTGTGCAGTTGAGAGCTCTAGATAATCGTACTGGTAGTGTCCGTTCTTCTTACCCTTATAGAACACAGAGGTCCTTCTACCCTTTTCAGATGTGTCGTTGGATGGACTGGTAGCAGTCTCCGTGTCCCTGCATTCAGGAGAAGGTTTAGATTCTTCTTTCTCATTATGATTATCTTTCTTACCAAAAGAAGAATCTTTGTGATATTTCTTCAGCTTTGTAGCTCTGTCCTTCTCCCTTTGGTACTTCAGAGCCAGAAGCGTGCATCGTTTAGCAAGATCCTCAGTAGTGGATTTCGGTACTGTGGTTGTGACTGACTTGCTTGCAGAAATAGGGCTAGCTCCAGATGTTCTGACTGTTGCTTTAAAAACATGGTCGATTGGGGTGTCAGTTTGAGCGCTTACGCTTCTTTGGGGTAGATTGTGCTCGAACTCCTCTGTCTTTAATTCTGAAAAGAGAACATCAGAAGTTAAAGCATTTAGATTAGAGCGACGTAAATAAGTAGCAAAAGAAAGCCATGGGGCAGTGCTCTTAAGATCTTGGTGTTCATCTCTTTATTGGTGAACGTCTCCCCCAGCCCATTGATTACATTGATCTGTTTATGAATCTGACGCTAAGCTCATCAATGGATTCATTGGGCTACATGGCGAATGTCTCAAACTTTTGAAGCTCTAACTCGAGCTTGTTCTCTTTGATCTGCGGGGTTCCTTGGCTCAGTACAATTAGAGCATCCCAAAGTTCTTTCGACGTCTTGCAATCTTGCACTCTTCTGAGGTGTGAATCACTAAGCATTGTCAGGATTGCATTCCGCGCAACTCGGTCCAGGTTATGCAGTTTTTTCTCTTCAGGTGTGAAGGCGGCTTATCTTTGTGAACCTTCGCCCCTGTTTGTGCTCCTACACATCTCATAACAGCAAATTCGACGTTGTTGATCATGGGAATGATTGGTCCTGTCTCGAGGACATCAGTTATGCTGTCGTACATCGATGTAAGGTGCGTCTCCTTTCTGACGCACCATACCGTATAGTTCTCTATAGAGAACATCGGTACTATCCGAATACCTGACATATCAAACATGTTTAAGCAGATACTATAAGAATGAACGAAGAGATGCTCGTGCAGTGAAAATGTTTTTAAGGATCTGTTCGAGTAGACCAAGAAGTTCTCAAAACGATGATCAAAAGAATACCGCTCTAATACCAATTGTTGGTCCAAATACGAGTATTAGGTGTAGGGGGGGGGGTGAATACACCTGAGTCCAAGTTTTTGCTCAAACACGAAGGTTAGTCTTGTACTAAGTTTGGTACTAAACGAGTCGAGTTGCCAGTTTAGCATTCTAATCACGGGGCAGAGTGATTCAATGACTGAACTCTATCTACTGACTGATGTCAGTACTGAGAAACTCAGCAGATGAATAATTGCAGAAATGTGTACGCCCGGTTTTAGTTCGTCTCTTTGAAAATTGTTTTACGCAAACCAAATCAGTTTTGGCAAGTGCACTTTTAAAGTTGTTTTACTGAAGGTATGATTTTGCAAGCAGTTAACAACAGATGCAATAAATAGTAAATTACATGAGCAATTTTTAACGTGGTTTGGATACGCAAGATCCTACATCCACGGTTCTGCTGAACATGAGGTCTTGTTGATTAATCTGAGCAAGCCTTAGCAAGGTTTCTGTGCACTGGACAGAACCTTGTAAGGTTACTTAGAAACTTTAGAAAATCAAACCGGAGTTTGAAAGGGTTTTGTCTCCAACTAGCAAGGTTACTTAGCAACTTTAGAAAATCAAACCGGAGTTTGAAAGGGTTTTGTCTCCAACTAGTAAGGCGTTCTTACAATAAGAACGTTTCACTAAAAGTGTACTCCTTCAAGTATCTAATCGTATGATCTAACAAGGTTAGCTTAGAAAAGAGATTGGGAACAACTCTATAGTGAAGTACTACTACTATATCTCGGGGATTTCTAGTTCTTCACTGGATGAAACAATGAGTTTGCTAAAGTGCTTGAGAATGTGTTTGATAGCTTCAAAGCATTTCTTGAACGTTCTTGAACTCTTAAAGATGATCTCTTTATATAGTCGTGACTCGAGTGTAGATCCGTTGGAATTGACCATGACATGTTTCACAAGACTCCAAGGAAAACAGCCATATAATTTTGAATGTCACCGCAGAGAGTTGTTGGCTTTATGTGCGTGAGAGCAGTTTTTGTGTTACACCAGGTAAGCTTCACTTGCTTCTCATTGGTCGTGGTATGGCAGCTGGTGATACTTATCAGACATCAGTCTTCTAGTTGAGTTGACTTCCTCTGAACCTCGGACACTAAGTATCCTCTACTGAAATCCGACTGATAAAGGTCAGGCTGTCGATTTCCCTTGTACGGATTGCAACTGAGTCACAGCTCTTTAGTACATCAAGGATGATCATACTGAGTCTTCTTTCTGAGTTGAGTGCTTCCAGCAACTAACTCGAAGACAAACAACTGAGCTCTTGTATCTGAATCGGCTGAAGCTGATCTTCTACTGAGTGCTTCCAGCTGCTGACAGAGCTCTACTGAACTGATGATAGACGTGGGGTTCTGGAACCTTAACTTCTCTACTGATGTTCAGTCCAACAATTTATCCCTTACAGGACTTAGACAAAATAATCTAGAAAGATCAAACAGGTCTAGCCTATTACATCATGTCGGTTCATCATACACTCAGGGGTTTTGGAATCTTCAATTCCTCATTAAAATATACAACATTTAATCATCAGAGGTACTGAATCATCTCCCTACAATTTCCCCCGTAACCACTGACTAATATCCTTAGATAAAATCTAACAATCTCCCCCTAAGGAAAAACTATGAATCATCTGCTGACTCATATCCCTACAAATATATAAATTAATTTAAATTATCAGTGGACTTAATTAATTAACAAATATTTCTATCTTAAATACGGGATCAATTAAGTCTAAAATACAAGCCCATGCTCAAGTCGGGATAAAGGGGTAAGTCAACATGAATTTTCTTGTGGAATGAATATGTGTTTATTAATTGATGTTGCTCTGGGCGTAGCATAGATAATTAAATTATTTGAGGCCCGACTTTATTTTCTGTATTGGATCCCTGATCTGGCCCAATTAGTTGCCTAGTTATTTATTGTCTCTCATAAATAGTTATTAATAGATTAATGCATTTTGCATTATTTAACAATGTTATTTACCTGATAAATAAAAGTAGCCCAGTAGATTAATTTATTATATTATGGGGTAATTGATGTGGAAGCCCATTAGGATATAATTAAATTAATGGGCTATAAATATTAATATAATATATTAGTATTCTTTTCATAATCAGAATACACATGCACATACTAATCAACATATAAACACGAGTGAGAGAGAGACATATTAATATTTCCTTCAGTTCTTTGACCACGCGGAGGAAGAAAAGGGCCGGAACACAGATCTGAAGATCTAAACGGGAGCAATAATCAGAAATATTACAACATACTAAGGAGGTGGGTAAATTCCATTCCTTCAGTTTGGTATCAGAGCCTGGTTTGGGCTCTATTTTTTACTACCTCTGTCCCGCTATTTCTGGCACACTTCATTTCGGCACGGAAATTAAGAAATTAGATGATTAAGAATGAGATATGGGTAGATGATAAAGTAGGAGTGAGAATATGAGTGAGAGTAGATGATAAAGTAAGAGAGAGAAGATGAGTGAGATTAGATGATAAAGTAAGAGAGAGAAGATGGTAAAGTAAGAGAGATAAGATGATAAAGTAAGTAAAAGTATGAGAGATAAAATGGTAAAGTATGAAAGATATGATAGTTATTTCTAAATTAGGAAGTGTGCCAGAAATAGCGGGACATCCATTTCGGGAAAGTGTGCTAGAAATAGCGGGACGAAGGTAGTACTTTTTAGGAGCATGTTTAGGGTTTTATCCGTCTTTATAGGGTTATTTCCGTACTTGGAGCCGCCTGCGTGCTACTGTTTTCACCCTTAGTACCGTTTTCTCATTAGAAATTCCATGAGTAGTTGATAGGACCAATGTGTATACTTGTATTTGTTGTTCTGTACTATAATTTTGGTTTGCGATGCACGAAATCGAGGGAGAGGCGCAACGGCGAGGAAAGAGAAAATGGCAAAACCCTAATTTCTGCCAAATTACTACTTCTGGGTTAAGGAGGTGCGTGAGGGCACGCTCCAGCATATTTTACCAATCCAATTGGACAGTTTTGTTCGTCGTTTCGTTAACCTCATCTGGATAGGTCACACTACCCATTCATATTTTTGGTTTGTTCGTAATAGCCTCGGAAAGATAAAGTGGTCGTGATGTCCAAAAAATCCCCAATTGGCCAAAAACTCTAGTTGGCTAGGTTCCGCCGCATCTTGCACCGACGATTTCCAGCGCGTCTGGCGTTCGATCGGCGATCGGGTTGAACTGTTGGATTCCTCTTGTCAGCGCGTCTGACCTCGGATACGATCGGGATCAACGTCGAAAGTTGACTATCCACTTTGAATTTTCACAGGCAACGGGTTACGTAATTGCGCAGATTCCCGTTACGGTAGTGAAAATCCACGTCCAATATTTCTTACCCAAACGTCTGGGTGATGTCTAGTGATGATTGGCGAGGCGAAGGAGGACGGATGCGGCGGCGAGAGGTGGCGCAGCCACGTGCAGAGTGACGCGCAGATAAGTGCTATGCAAGTCGCGACAGCAGCGGCGTTGCGGGCAGATCCTTGCGACAGTACTCCAGACGAGTCAGGGAGTCGGCAGTAGGGTAGGGACGATGCGGCAACGATAAGAAAGATCCGCATCAAGTGCGGGCAGCAGTAGGCAGCGCTGCTCGCGCTCCAGGCGGCGAGGGGAGGCCGTTCTTGGCGGCATGTCCCGTCCAGAAAATAGCGAGGCGGAGGTGATCTCCAGAGCGGTGCAATTCTGGCGACGGCGATAGATTTGAGCATGAGAGAGAAGTTGCTGACGTGCCGCGCTGATGTCACCCCTAGCTGATGTGGCGCCACGTGTCTGCTGGCATAGCGACATGTGGCATGTTGATGTGGCAGTTTTTGATGCACAATTTCGATGCAGTTTTTCTAATTCAAGATTTCGAAGAGCTGTATTTGTTCGGGCTATGTAATAGATATAATTTTTCTTGGTTTTGAAGCCTGATAACGACGTGTTTAATTCCTATTTTGCATTTATGTATTCTTATGCTTTAGCATGCGATTATGTATTTAATTGCACTTAGAAAAGCATGGAAATAATATTTACGTCGTATTAAGCTGGTTAAATTTTTTCGCAGCATGTTTTACTATGTGCGTTTAGAAAAGCATGCTTTAGGAATTATGTGGATATGCATGATTCAACAAACCTTTTGAACAAAAAGACTAAGTAGGAATTAAATTAACTATTTAATTAGATTCCATCAATTGAATATTAAATATTTAAGTGGATCTCCATTTAATTGGATCCACACAAAGTAGTAAGATTATGTTAGTTAACATCCACTTGCATAGCTTTCTTGCATCTTTGAGCTACAAGTTTTGTGAGATGAGTTTTTCAAAAATAATATATAATTATTATTGAGTAGTGGGAGTGAAGCCGTAAACGTCCACATGTGTGGCTTGCGTGCCTAGTAAACACAAGTACTCTAAAAGATAATAATTAAATAGAATGGCTAGTTAGATCAAATTGAATGCGGCATAATTCTCGTAGGTATATCAATTTCGAGAATTTAATTCTATTTTGGTCAAATTAATGGTAAATGTTTAGATGTCACCGTAGGTATAATTCACTTCCCTCGAAGTCCCTTCCCGCATTTTAATTTAATAGTGACATGGTCCAGAAAGTCGATCTATTAATCCATTCGTCTTAAGAACCAAAGCGTGGATTGGAGTTAAAGAGTTAGGTAAATAGCTTGGTCAATGGTTACGCTAGTAAGCACTCACCTGCGTGGCTTACGAGTGGCACTTTCAAGGCTGTTCGAGGTTCTTAATATCTTTGTTTTTACAAAAGGTTATAATGATGTTAATTACGAATTATGTACGAATATAACATGCTTTTATATTATATTCAGAAATGTCTGTTCGCAAATTTCATGACTTCCTAAACAGTCTCACCAACCAAACCCTAACGGGTCTAACTAATTTCACAGAATGGAAGAGATATCTTACCTTCCTAATAAATACTCTGAAAGGTCCTCAGAGAACTTCTGTTTAAGGACCACTATGTCTACGATAGATATTATTCTGAGTAAGATACTCAATTCTTTGGTAGCGGTCAAAGAGGTTATAGGAAAGAGTGAGGGTGCTCAAGTCTTGAACATCACTAGTAGCTCAAGGAATCCTCCGAAAGGTGGAAACCAGAAAAAGAGCAGAAACGGTGGTCAATTCAGTAAGAGCAATGGGAGTAAGATGACGGTCCTTACCGGTGGCATGTTAATGCCAAAGGAGAAAGGAATGTTCTTCAAGTGTGGTTTGAAAGGACACTGGAAGAATTATAATTAAGATGTCAAGGCAAAACAGAAAGAGACGCGAGTCGCTCTTGTAACTGAATTGTTCTGGTTTCGTCCTCTACCCACGAATGGGTAGTGGATTCGGGGACAATTGATCATGTTTGTTACACCTTGCAGGGTTTTCTGCAAAAAAAGCAACTGAGTGATGACGAGGTGGTAGTCTCCATGGATAATGAATCGAGAGTTCCAACAATTGCAATTGGAGATTTACATTTATCGGTTTTTGACACTATTTTAGTTTTAAGAGATACTTTATTAGTACCTGAGTTTAGTCGAAACATTATTTTTGTTTCAAAACTCTTTCTTGTGGATGGTTTAAGATCTATTTTTGAAGATATTGTTTCCATTTCAAATGGCAATGATCTTATCTGCAATGGGCCTTTAAATGGTTCTCTTTATGCTATAATGTCTAATTCGTGTAATTTCATTAATGTTACTTCCTCATCATCAAACTCTAAGAAGAGGAATGAATCTTCTAAAACAAATCAAACTTATCTATGACTAGGTCACATCAATCTTAATAGGATCTAAAGGTCGGTGAAATATGGATCTTTGAAGTCTCTCCAAGTAGAACCACTTCCAACCTTTAAATCCTGCTTGGAAGGAAAGATGGTGACTAGGCCTTTTAAGGTAAAAAGGTTAGAGAGCCATAAAAGCACTAAGTTTGATTCATTCTGACTTTTGTGGACCTATGTCTACACAAGCTCGTGAGGGTATGAGTACTTCGTCACATTTACTAACGATTACTTGAGGTATTGATTTGTTTACCTTCTTCACCACAAGTCCAATTGCTTCGAAACCTTTAAGGAATTCAAAGTAGAAGTGGAGAAGAAGTTGGGTAAAGAAATCAAGACACTGCGATCTGACCGTGGTGGGCAATATCTATCCTAAGAGTTCAAGGACTACTTGACAGAATATGGGATAACATCCCAATTGACAGCACCGGGCACGCCTCAGCAGAATGGTGTGTCAAAGAGAAGAAACTGGACTCTCCTAGAGATGGTTCAATCGATGATAATTTATGCAATGTTTCATGTTTCTTTTGGGGGTGTGCTCTTGAGACTGCAACATATTTGCTGAACTGTGTGCCATCCAAGTCGGTTAACACGACTCCGCTCGAGTTGTGGAGCGGGCACAAGCCCGGTATGCACCACATAAAGATTTGGGGGGTGTCATTCTTATGTGCTGAATAAGCAGGCCGACAAGTTGGAGCCACGTTCAGAAGTTATGATGTTGATAGGGTATCCAAAGGAAACGAAGGGTGCATATTTTTATGATCCTAAGGAACAAAAGATCGTTGTTAGAACCAATTTTCGTTTCATAGAAAATGATTATATTAGTAACCATAAGTCTCGAATCGAGATCGTCCTTGAGGAATTACAAAGTCATCGAGATCCACTCAAAGTGTCAATTGTGCAAGATAGAACTCCACGAGCAACTGCAAATCCTATTAACACAACGCCGGAGACTCTTCGACGTAGTGGAAGGGTGATATTTACGCTTGATGGGTATATGTTCACTGGGAGACGTCTGATCATCTCTCGGCTGATGAACAAGACACCGTGGATCCCTGTACCTACACAGTAACAATGGGAGATGTAGATGCAAATTCATGACGAGTCACCATGGACTCTAAATTTGAGTTCATAACCGATATGGATGTGTATGAGGTCACATAAATACCTTAGGGCTGCAAGGTCATTGATACTAAGTGGGTATACAAGAGAAAGAGAGGACCGAATGGAGAGATTGTAACATTTAAGGCCAGGCTAGTGGCGAAAGGGTAGCAACTCACATGAACCTAGAGATCTGGCAGATAGATGTCAAGACCGCATTTCTAAACGGTCACCTTGAAGAAGGTAGAGACATTTACATGAAACATCCAAAAGGTTATGTGAAAGAGGGTGAAGAGCATCTAGTATGAAAGCTGAAGAAGTCTATTTATGGACTTAAGCAAGCTTCCCGGTTATGGCACTAGTGTTTCGATGAGGTAATTAAATCCTATGGTTTTATCTCATGTCCTAACGAGGTGTGTGTATATCGTATCTGTGTTGATGGGTCAGTGGTGTTTCTTGCATTTTACATAGACGACATCCTTCTCATTGGAAACAATGTTGAAGTGTTATCATGCGTAAAGAAATAGTTATCCGAACAGTTTCAAATGAAGAATTTGGGTGAAGTAGCTTACATCCTTGGTATCAAGGTTGTTGGAGATTGCTAGAAACGGATGTTAAGTTTATCCCAGGCATCCTACACTAATACTACGATAGCTCGTTTTAGCATGCAAATGGCCAAGAGAGGATAGTTACCTTTCAAACATGGAGTTTTTCTATCCAAGAATCAGTGCCCTAAAACACTTGAATAGATAGAAAGTATGAGGTTAGTACCATACGCTTTCACTGTCGGTAGCCTCGTGTATGCAATGCTTTGTACGAGAATAGATATCTCATATGATGTAAGCTTGGTCTCTAGATATCAGTCTAACCCTGGACAGGAGCACTGAACTATGGTAAAGCATATTTTTAAGTACCTTAAACGGACTAGAGATTATAGGTTTGTTTACCAGTCAGACAGTCTAGTCCCTTCGGGTTATACAGACTTGGATTTTCAGGCTGACAGAGACGAGAAGAAAGTCTTATATGTTTATCTTGGGAGGTGGAGCCATTTCATGGCGGAGTGCAAAGCAGAAGTGCATTGCGAACTCAACCATGGAAGACGAGTATATGACTGCTTTAGAAGCTTCTAAAGAGGCGATTTGGCTCAAGAATTTCCTCCTGGATCTTGATATTGTTCCGAATTTACCTAAGGCAATCACGATTTATTGTGATAATGTGGGTGTAGTGGAAAATTCTAAGGAACCCATATCTCACAAGGCGTTTGAACACATAGACAGGAAGTACCACATCATATGAGAATTCATACATCGAGGAGATGTGGTGATTGACAAAATTGGAACTAGAGACAACCTAGCTGATCCTTTCACGAAGAGCTTACCAATCCGGGATTACGAAAAGCATGTTCGTGGCATATGAGTGGTAGAGATGCCCCCCACTTAGGACTGTTGAAACTTTTGTATAAGTGGGAAAAAATGCAGTGATGATAGTATAGATAGTTAAGCGTGTTTGTTTGTACTAGTTAATATCAGAATTGATACATTGTATACTAAAAGTTTGTTTTAGTATAAGTAAGAGAATTGTTGGGATTTTGTATACTGGAAGTAATTTTTATGCTTGTACACAATGTGTTTTTGTCCTTACCACTGTTTTATTCTCCTATCTGATAAATATATATTTGCACATGTAATCATTTATCTTGTATATAAGTTAGATTGTGTAGTGTGTTGTAGATCACAAAAGACTACTCAATTGGTTGACCTGACAAGATATAAACCGCTATTACAACTAAGACAACATTAGAATAAGTTGTTAGTATAAGCTGCAGTTTAGATAAGAAGTGGTTTGTCTTGGATGCTTGCCTATACGGGTAAACTGAAGGTGGTGTATTGATGGATCATAATGAGATGTGTTCTCCTAACTGACCTTAGTAGAGAACCAAGATCTCGGTGACTTAGCTGGTCTTAAGCTTGGTAAGACTTAAGCTGAGTGCATTTGGCTACCTATCACTTTGACCTACTATGGTGAACGTTATCGTGACCGGATCTACGTATCTTGGGTGCTAGTAGTCATTTGTGGTTCAGGTTGGTTGTTAGTATCTTGCAGTCGTATCCTACTAAAATGGGTTGATAATATCCCTTGATGATCTCGTAAGGATTAGCACATTAAACCTGACCGGTTGATTAAGTTCAGGTGTGTTAATAAGGACGAGTGGTACTACTCAAGAATATAATAAGATGTTAAATAATTTAAGTTGTCAGTGAGCTTAATTAATTAACATAAATTTTTATCTTAAATACGGGGATCGATTAAGTCTAAAATATAAGCCCAAGCTCAAGTTGGGATAAAGGAGTAAGTTATGACGGATTCTCTAGTGGAATGAATCTGTGTTTATTAATTGATGTTGCTCTGGGCGTAGCACATATAATTATTTGATTTGAGGCCCGGCTTTATTTCCTGTGTTGGATCCCAGATCTGGCCCAATTAGTTGCCTAGTTATTTATTTTCTCTCAAAAATTATTATTAATAGATTAATGGATTTTGCATTATATAGTAATGTTATTTGTTTGATAAATAAAAATAGCACAACAGATTAATTTATTATATTATGGGGTAATTGATGTGGAAGTCCATTAGGGATATAATTAAATTAATGGGATGAAAATATTAATATAATATTGGCTTTTAAAGCCTAGTTATTAGTATTCTGTTCATAATCAGAATACACCTACACATATTCACAGAGGTATACACGCGAGTGAGAGAGAGACATATTTATATTTTCTTCAGTTCCCTGACCACCCTGGACACACATCAGAAGATTTGAATGGGAGCAATAATCGGAGCTACTACAACATACGAAGGAGGCAGGTAAATTCCATTCCTTCAGTGTATCCTTTGGGGTTGTCAGCAAACTCAATTCTTGATCCTTCTTATTGTACGCAGTTGGTCAGTAGATTCTTCTGGTATATCATATGTCTCGAGCATCCACTATCTACTATTCAAGGGTCCTTATGCACCTGTAAAACAAAAATAAATTTATGTACCATTTAGGCTCAGGTTGGGTCCTCAGATGTTAGTCATTTTTGGAAGCAAAATATATCTTACAACGCTAGTGGTTTTTAGACAACTTCTTTCCCTTGTTGTCAAAAAACTTCACTATAACTGGTGATACTGACTTCTTGACAGACTATGGTTCAAGAGTATTCTTCTGAACTTTGGAACTACTCCTGACCCTAGATTCATAATAGTATGACCCATACTGTGCTGGATGAGTTCACTTTGGTTGCCCATATTGTTCAACCTATCCAACCTTCTTAGTTCCCCCTGAATGTGATCTGGGTGTTCTGGGCCTTGAACTTCTGGTCATCTGCTGATACTTCGGTTGAGGTGCTATCACCTTCTATTTGTTCTTTTTTTGCAGTTGAATGGATTCTCCATATTCAGTTCTCCCTTGAACAAACCTATCTGTTAGCTTTTCTGATCTTTTCTGCATTGAGGTTAATGCCTCTTGTGCGTACCCAAGTCCTCCTTTTATGAAGACTGGTCTATGAGTTCGTAGCATCGCCTCAAGCTTTTCTTTTTCTCCAAGGTATTGCTTAGTCATTAAAGTTCTCCACACTTCATCACTTCTTCTCAGTGCTTCATAGTCAGCTTTGATTTGTATGAGCTTCTAGTTTAGACTAGCAATTTCAGTGTCTTTCTCTGAAATGTTCCTAGTCAAGACTAAGATCGGTTCTTTTTGCTGTTGAGACTTGGTCATTAGAGAGTTAATCTTTTCCTTTTGTATCAAAGCAAGTCCTTCTGACTCAGTAGAGACATGACTCTTCATTAAAAGTTTTTGATTTTCAGCTCTCAGAAGTTCCAGCTCGTGAAGTGTCTTACTGAACTGAGTGCTCATTTAAATCTGTTCTTCTAGGAGATCTTCATAGGCTAGAACCACATCTAGAGGTTCTCCTGCAGCATTGGTGAATAGGGATTTATATTGAGATTAGAATTTACCTTTGCTTCTTCTCCGGCCATAAAACACAGTTCAGTTTCTTCAGCTTCGATTGCCATGAGCGCGGCTTCATCTTCCAATGAGTTCATGAACATTTCTTCTTCACTAGTATAATCGGAAAGTTCTCTGGCAATGTGGGTCTGCCTCTTTCTTGTGAATTTGTCTCTTCTGGCCTAAAAGCTCCGGACATTCATACTGATAATGTCCTGTCTTTTTGCAGTTGAGGTTCTGCCATCTTTTCGTGGTGTATCGTTTCTTGCATTGGCATCAGTCTCACTGTTCCTGCTTTCAGAATTAGAGTTAGCCTCTGCTTTCTTGTTATAATAATTCTTCTTACCATGAGAGTTCTTGGAAACTCTCTTTATCTTCCTTAGCTTGTCCTTCTCCCTCTGATACTTTATGGCTAGAAGGACATATTTTTCAGCGAGATCATCAGCAGTAGGGATTGACATTGTGCTTGCTGCTGATTTACTTGCTTCTTAGGGACTGACTTTGGGTTGCTGACTGTAGCTCTATAGGCATGATCCATTGAAGTGTCAGCAGGAACGCTAAAGCTGGGTTGAGGAAGACTGTACTCGAATGCTTCATCTTTGAGTTTTGAGAATATGAAATTAGGAGAACATCTCAAGTAAGTAGCAAATGAATACAACTTGGGCCTAGTTAGAGCCCGTAAGATCTTAGTGTTCATTTCTTTGTTGGTGAACATCCTCCCCAGTTCGTTGATGACGTTAATCTTGTTTGTAAATCTGGTATTGAAGTCATCGATTGACTCTCCGGGAATCATGCAGAATGCTTCGAACTTCTGTAGCTCCAGTTCCAGCTTATTTTCCTTAATCTGTGGAGTTCCCTAACTCAACATGGCTAGAGCATCCTAGAGTTCTTTAGCAGTTTTGCAGTCGTGCACCCTTCTGAGATGTGAGTCACTGAGTGTTGTAAGTATGACATTTCTTGCTACTCGGTCAAGGTTGTGCAACTATCTTTCTTCAAGCGTTAAAGTGTTTTGTCCTTGGGAACATTCTCTCCAGTTCTAGCACCTATTCCTCCCACAACTGCATATTCGATGTTGTCGATCATGGGAACGATGGGGCCTTTCTCAAGGACTTCTGGCATACTGTCGTATAGTGATGTCAGGTGTACTTCCATTCTAATACGCCAAACCGCATAGCTCTCGATTGAGAACATGGGCACCATCCTTATACTTGACATATCAGACATTGTGGAGATATAGTATAGGATGCAATGAAAGAAATGCAGATGCAGTGAAAAAGTATTTTTCGGGATCTGTACGAGTAGACCATTGTAATTCAAAAAATGGTGATATCAATTGTTTGTCCAGAGACGAGTCTCAGGTGTAGGGGGGATGAATACACATGAATCCAAGTTTTAACTCAAACGCGAAAGTCGGTATTACTAAGTATACTCGATGAATAGTTCAGCTCTCCAGATAAGCTTTCTGATCGCGTGGGCAGAGTGATTCAGTAACTCGAACGCTGTCTACTGACTTCAGTCAGTTTAAAGTAAATTTAGTAGACGAATAAGTGCGGAAAGTGTAGGCCCAATTTTATCGTCTCTTTGATTGAAAAAATGTTTTTACAGAAACTGTTCGAGTTATACTTGTGCGTGTATTCAGTTTTACTGAAAATCTAATTTATGAATTTTAGCAAATCAATTTTATGGAGAGTGAACAGTAAATCAATGAAATAGTAAATGCACAGTTAGTTTTTAAAGTGGTTCGGATACACAGCATCCTACGTCCACTAATAGAACAAAGTCGGAGGTCTTGTAATTATTATACTGAGCAAGTCTCAATCGATCTGTTCACCAGATAAATACTTTAGTTATAGTCGTAGTGACTTTACAAGGTTTTTCAAACACGGGGTTTGAGTTTCTCCAACTACGAATGAGTCCTGACATTAAGAACAATTCAAGAAAATGAACTCCTTTAGTTTCTAAGCGTATGATCTAACGAGGCTAGTTTAGAATAGACATTTGGGAATAAGGTATCTCTAGTGAAAAGAACCAAACAAATGTTCTGAAGATGCAATAAGTTCTTCACTGGATTTGCTTTGAGTTCGCTAGAGGTTGTGTGCTTGAGTGGTTGGTGTTCCACAGTCTTTTTAACGTTTGAAGCTTGATCTCTATATATAGTTTTAACTCATGAAAAGATCCGTTGGAGGAACCTAGACACGTGTCAAAAAGATAAGGAAAACGACCATCTTCAATTTGAATGTTACTGTAGAGATTCTCTCTTTTTTTTAGTCTTGAGGGTAACTGTTGGTCCCGAGTGTACGGTCAGGTGTAGAGGGGGGGGGGGTGAATACACCTGAATCCGATTTTCTCAACTTCGAACACGAACAGTCCTGTTCAGGAAAGTGCCGTACTGAAATAATTCAGTAGACCAAATAGCTGTTCTGAATCGTGTGTGGCAAAGAGTCTGACTCTACTGAGATCTGCTAGCTGACTGAGTCAGAATTCAGTATCAAACAGGTAGAGTTCAGCGGTGCGGAAAAGTGTAGGCCCAAATCAGTTGAGTGGAAAAACCGTTTTATGCAAGTCTCAGTTCAGCAAGTGGTCAGTTCAGTATGCTGAGACAGTTGTATGATTTTAAGAAGATTTTCAGTATGAACAGTAAAATCAATGCAACAGTAATCAGAAAGCAATAACAAGACACAGATTTTTAAAGTGGTTCGGATATCAATCGATCCTACGTCCACTATCCCGAAAAGTTCAGGAGGATATTTATTATACTGAGTTAGTCTCAGTCAGCTTGTGCACAGGACAAAGCTGTGGCTTGGGGATTATACTGAGCAAGTCCCAGTTTACAAAGGCATCAAACTAAAGTGTTTGTCAAATTCTCCAACTATGAAGGAGTCCTTTTACAATAAGGATTGGGTTCAAATATGAACTCCTTCGTCTAAGCTATAAGTATATTCTGTTGAGCTTAGGGTTTAAGGGATAGGGAATGAGAGAGTGGCTTCTAGATCGACGAACAGCTGAAATAAGCTTTAGGTTCGTGTATCATCGATTTGGATACTAGAGGCTCTTCTAACAGTTTAGCTTGGTTCCCTATGAGCTGAGAATGTTGTCTTTCGCCGGAGATAGATCTTCAAGTTCTTGCGGAAGACTTAGGGTTTTCTGGTTCTAGCTCGTTTGAATGTTTGTGTTTGTTTTCGTCGTTAAGCTTATGCACATTCTTTTTCTCTGTTGAAATGTCCCTCTATTTATAGAGAAGAGATTGGGAGAGATCCGTTGGAGACGATCTTCCTTCTTTCTCTCTCTTTTAGTAGCAAACGGCTCTTTTGATGTAGGTAACAGTGTACTTTCCCACCTTTTTAGGTAAAGGGTTTGATCGCAGCCTTTAGCGGTGAGAAGACACGTGTGTTCTTGTCATTTGTCGAGGTGGATAGAGTGGTTGAGACAGCACAGACTTCAAGGCAAACTGAAGCTGACTTCTCTCTTCCTCGTATATGACAATGCTGATTGTCTTTCAAAAGTATCTGACAGTTCAGAAGACTGTCTGCCGTTGCTGAGTCTGATCTCGAATTCAGTAGGTAGATAGCTGAGGAAAGTCTACTGAAGATCAGCTCTGAGTTCAGTGAACTGCTCCTGTTGAGTCCAGTTCCACTGACTCTTTCGCATATCTTGCTCCCGCCGAGTCCAAGATCACTGAGTCTTCTACTTCTGGTGTTAAGGCAGATAATCTACTGAGCGCCTTAACCAGAGCAGAGTGTCTACTGAGTCTGAAACCTCAGAGACAAATAACGATTACAACGGAATGGTTCACCAATCAGATATAGTTTTGGGATCTTCAAACCTTCTCAACAATCAGAGCACTAGGCTGCTGAGCATGGTTCAGTATAGAAGATAGAATCATTTCCCACTACGTGAGACTATGCTGAGGACAGAATCATCACCCAACAATTTCCCCCTATTTGATGATGCCAAAACCTATCATCTATGCTAACACTAAACAAACAGAAACAGAGCCCCTTACAATATTACAGGTAAGATCAGTGGAGTTGTTTCAACAGTTCTAGACTACTGAGGGAACAGGGCAAAACACAATTTCTCCCATTACATAGAAACTAGACTAGCAGAATCTAACAAAGTAATAAACTGACAAGAGAGTAAGTTGTGAGTGTGTGAGTCAGTAATCACTTCAGTGATTCTGAGTGTTAAAGCATAATACAAACACGGCTGGATAGACAACAAGTGGTTGTTAGAGCCAAAATCAGATTTGTATAGATGAGTGATTCAGACCAGTACAATTACAAATCTTGCTAAGCTAGGAAAAACAGAACTAAGCCTAGGAGCCCTTAAATTGCTTGATCCTGTCCATGAATCCTTGAGATTGCGTCTCTGGCAGTGGCACTCCATACATCCGGTATATGTTCTTCCTCAGCTTCAAGTATGCAAAGAAAGTCTCGGCGGCTCATCTTCGTCCAGCTTCTCTTTTTGATGCAGCATACTTCACTTTAGCTTCTATTACTCCAAAGTGGATTGAGTCATCATTTCTTCTAGGTGGAGGTATGATTCTGGGCTCCGGAACACTGACTTCTATACCTTCAGATACGGCTTTATGCAAGTATATGTATAGATCAGGTTCACTTATCATCATCCATTCTGTGTAAGCATCAGTCTTAGTCATGTTGGGCCAGAACCTCCAGAAATAATTGCTCTTGATGAACTCTATCTTTGAAGATTCCCATCTCTGAGTAAATTGAGCAGGTATCCAATTGTCTGTCTTTGGCCATCTGTGCGATTTCAGATCAGCTGGCTTCCTGAACCTTTTGTATCGATAAGGAATATCGGCTTTTGAAGGTACTCTCGACTGGCCTCTTCCTCGCTCCTTTTCTTGGGTGCTTCAAGGTCTGCCTCCCAGATTCGTCTCTCGGCGGCTTGAACTTGTCTAGCCTCTTCGCCTCTGTATAAGTATCTGTTCATTTGGTCGAATATGGCCTCAATCTCATCATCTTGAGTTTCAGTGGCTTTCTGAGGAATGTCTTCAGATTCAGCAGGGGTACTTGATTTTTCTTTTGACGTACCCTGCTTCTCAGTGCTTTGCTGCTTTTGCTCCTTCTCTTTCTCCCTATCTTCTTCATCCTCGATAATCAGTTTCCTTGGAGGTATCCTAGCAGGCTTTCTTCCTCCTCGAGCTGGAGATTTTGTCTTTCCATTGACAGGCTTAGACTTTGGTTTATTAGCGGCTTCGTTTCAAAGCAATCTCCCTTGCCGCCTTCTCATCACCGCAATTTGAGCCTCCTCCTCGCCTGAAATGTATCTCTTCGTTTTCTTGGCTGGAGGGGTTGGGAGAGTCAGCACTTTCTTGCCTTTTCCCCGAACAGTGGAGGGAGAGGAGCCTCTTCCTCTTCTCGACTCTTCCTCGCTCAAAGCATACTCGCAACCTCCTTGATAATATCAGTCGGAGTCTGGGTTGCATGAGTAGCCTAGGTTCCTGAGCCACTTGGGCCAGTCTCAGCTGTGCTAGCAGCCAAGACACCCTGGGCCTTACCCTCCGTCTCGAGTCCGAGTCCGAGTCCCGCTTATCTCGGGCCACGGACTTGGTCTTTTTCTCAGATCTCAGTGAAGCTGTCCCCTTAAGTAATTTAGCAGCAGTTTTGGTAGGGGTCGGCTTCTTAGTAGTCTTCTCTTTTCCTTCCCCCTTTTTGGCATCATCAATTACAGCCGGGGTAGGGACTAGTACCTTCTTGTCTAGGCGTTTGTAGACAGCGGACAGTTCGTCCAGTCTGTCATGGATCTTTGTCAGCGCCAAGTGCAGCTCATTCCTCTCATTAGTCAGTTCCTCCGAGTATTGCTTATGGGAGAGGTCAGCTGCTGCCTTGAATTCTGTCAGCTTCTCAGAATTCTTTTCCTCCACGACCAGTTAAATGTTGTCAAGTCGGGTTTTCGTGGCCTGGGCTTGTTCAGTGAAGGACTCAGTATGAGTGGACATTGAAGCCTTGAATGCTTTGAGAAGTTTGTCTTGTCCTTCCTGAATGATTCTGAGCTGATCATCAAACTGCTTCTGTTGCTTAGCCAAAGCTTCGGAGACAATTGCAGAGACAACAGGGGCGGCTGATTTTGATACTGATGTTTTCAGCCCCTGTAGCTCAGTGGTTGTGGCTAGCGCAGTCTGTTTCCACACCTTGTGGATGGCCTTCGCAAGAGCTCGATTCTGGATTCCCTGAGCGGTGAGAGCTTTTGCTACGGATCGAGATCTCTTGGTAGTTGGGCTGGGCGCTGGTTTGTAAGTCGACTCCAGCAAGAGCTTAGCGGGCTCTGCCGAGGACGAAGCACCAGCCGTGGACTTCGCAGGTCCAAGGATACGGAGTGGAGGTTGAGCTTGTTCAGTAGCATGTGTATCCTTGTCCTGGGGATTTCCCTTATCGAGCTTTCCGTGCCCCGAATCCATTGGGTGGATCTTGACCATCGTGGTCTCGATCCATCTCGAGGGTGCTCGAGCCGGTTGCTAGCCGCTCCGTCATGTATCATTGCCCGCATAGCAGCCCTCGGGTTCTCCATGGCGCCGAGGTCGGCGAGGCTCGAGTAGCCTATTTGCTCCCTCAACTTCAATTCTTCTTCATGAAGCGGCTGGGGGAGTAGTGGAGTACTAGACGTTGTAGATGGGGCCACTCTTGAAATCGCAGCAACATGTGGAGCCTTGCTGATTTTGCAATGAGCAACAAATCAGAGTAGTCAGCAAGCTCTGGAATCTATTGAAGAATCTCTCGGGATGCTCTGGATACGATCACTGAAGCTTCCATCCCAAATGTCTCTTCTTCAGATGCGGTCTCAGACTCCAAGTCTATGGGAGACGTCTGAGTCTCAGCAGGAGGCACACTGCTGAGTGGTGGAACTGAGAGGGGGCTGTCAAGACGCTGAATATCTTCGCTATGTGCTTCTGTAGCATCCCCTTGTTCCACTTCTACGGGTTCCTCAGTGGAGACGGCCTTCTCCACTGATTGAGTCTTCTCAGATGATTCTGACTCGTCTATCAGCCGCTGAGGTTGAATAGGTTGCTGAGTAGCTCGAGCAAGCGAGAACTTCGGGAGAGACCTCGTGTTCGGTAGGCACGTCCGGAATGGCTTTCCTCAGTTTCTTAGCTGGTGCCTTTGGAGTTTTTGCTGGAGGTGTTCTCTTCTTCGAGGGTGTAGCCTGCTGAAGCTTAGTCTGCTGAGTTACGGCTGAGGGACCTGACCCGATCTGCTGAAGAGCAGCAGTCTTGTTGTTGAATCTGACCTTCTTCACATTAAAATACTCCTTGTAATTGTAGGTTATTGGTTCAGATCCGCAGACATCCTCTATCATTATGGACAACTTCAGTCCATAAAGAAGCTTGCCCTTTACACTCAGCGTGTAAGAGGCCTTGTCGAATTTGGCCGCCTGAGCTATGAATTCACAGATAAAGAACTCCGTTCAATTGATCTGAGCTCTATCATATGTGACCATCATGAGCTGGATCTTAGGCCTCGATACTTGATCGAATGAGCCTACTTGGCTGGTCAGTAGCTGCGTCACAATATAAGCCAAGGCTCTGTACTGAGGCAGCATGTTATTTTTAGGAAAAGTAGCTCTGAAGGTCGTGGGCTTTCCACAGAATATTGTCAAGTAGTCATCTACAAGATGATCATTGTACCCCACAGTACTGGCTCCTTCAGAAGGCAGATCAAAACTTCTCTTTAGCGCCTCCGTGATTGATATTTGCTTCAGTATCGGAAAACCATCCTTGATCTTGTGAACGATGAATCTTCCGATTATGTCCCCGCCTACTGAGTCAGAGTTAAGATAAACTTCGGCCACCTGCCTCGGGAGGAAGTATGTCGGCTTCCTTGAAAGAAAACTTTCAAGCCCTGACTCTCTAAGAGCTGAGAAGATCTCGTCCATATAATCGAGATCACAGGCGTCGAACTCCATGGTTGGCTCGAACCAAACACAGTCCTTGTCCAAGATTTCTTGCATGTTAACTGGAGAAGACACCGAAACATTTTCACTTGCCATTGTACCTGTTACACTAGTATTTATCAGTATCGATTTAAATAAAACAGTTTGTATAGCGATTCTGAAAAAGAAAATTAATTCGTGTAGCAGTTGTAATAAGCATACCGAAAGAGAGATTGAGATTCTGAAAGGGTATGCAAGAGGGGATTGCAAGAAATGATCTCAGAATTTTCGGATGCAGAAGATTTTAAGTGCGGTAATGGCAGTTTCTAAAGATATGATGGAATATAAGTCTATCGTGAAGATGAACGGTTTCTGATCTAAGGCTGAGTTTAAACTTGCTTTATGAGATGGACGGTCAAGATTAAAAGATATATATTAAGTAATGATCACATATGCCGCCTAAGTCAAAGCCAGTTGTAAATATGCCTAAGTAGTAACTATGAGATGACATGCATTTAATGCGTGCAGAGTTCAGCAAACTTATGTATGGAATGTCGTGCAATAAATATAAGCCGTTAATAATAAATGACAAACTTAGGATATTTAATAGCATGCTGAATCTTCATCATAAATGCATTACTGTTTTATTCGTTACTACTGAGTAGAGATACGCAAACCTGTCAGCTGAACATAGTAGTCAGCTGATACCTCGTGTAGATGGTTTTTCGTCTCTACGTATCGAATTTACTCGGTATTGAGAGTGATCATTCCCCCTTACTGAATGATCCTCTCTTGAAGACTCTTACTGACTGGGGTCAGTAGGGTCCAGCAGACCTAGCTCTACTGAAAGTTCTGTGAATCTGGATTCAGCTAGAGGCTTGGTCAGAATATCAGCCCTTTGTTTGTTAGTATGGATTTTCTCCATTCTGATATCCTTCTTTTCGACATGGTCACGAATGAAGTGATGTCTGATGTCCACGTGCTTGCATCTCGTGTGTAGTACAGGGTTCTGAGTGATTGCAATAGCACTGGTACTGTCGCAGAAGATCGACACTTCATTCTGAATGACTTCATAGTCTCTTAGCTGCTGTCTCAGCCAAAGGATTTGGGCGCAACAACTTCCGACAGCCATGTATTCAGCTTCAGTAGTTGATGTAGCTACTGAGTGCTGTTTCTTTGAAAACCATGAGATCAGCTTACTACCTAGGAACTGACAAGTTCCTGAAGTTGATTTTCGGTCAATTCTACATCCTGCATAGTCAGCATCAGAGTAGCCAGTTAGTTCAATATTATCATCAGTTGGATACCATAAACCTATGTCAGGTGTGCCTCTGAGGTAGCGGAGAATCTTCTTTGCTGAGTCCATGTGGCTCTGCTTAGGATTCGCCTGAAATCGAGCGCAGACACCTACAGCATAAGTTATGTCAGGACGAGTAGCTGTTAGATATAATAAGGAACCAATTATTGCACGAAATTCAGTTTGGTCTACTGATACTCCCTCTTTATCAAGATCGATTTTCATATTCGTGTTCATCAGGATCTTGATAGGTTTGCCGGATGTGCAACTGAATCTTTTGATGAGGTCTCGAGTGTATTTGCCTTGGTTCATGAACGTTCCCTTTTCAGATTATTTGACTTGAAAGCCGAGGAAATAGTTCATTTCACCCATCATTGACATCTCGAACTTGTCCTTCATCATTTTCTCAAACTGCTGACACATGACGACGTTCTTTGATCCGAAGATAATGTCGTCTACATAGATCTGCACGAGTAATAAGTCGTCTTCCAGTCGAATGCTGAACTCTAGCCCTTATGGCTATTTCCACCAGAACCTCAGCAGCATCTGAACTCTAGCCCTTATGGCTATTTCCACCAGATCTGAATGATCAGATATCTCAGGGATCTGTGAGTGGACTTCCCTTGTGGCTTGGAGGCGAGTAGAGTGGATGGTCGTCCACTCAGAGGAAGTCTCTTCAGTCAGAATCTTGACGTCCGACTGAGTCTCCTCGGAGCTGATCACTTGTACCTTATCCTTAAGTGTGGCTCCCTCCATTCCTGTGTCGGAGTCAAGAATGTGTTCTTCAGTAGGAGGAGGAGAGGCTGGTTTAGCTTGTTCTACTGGCACCTCAGCAAGTCCAGTTTTAGTCAGCCTTTTCCTTTTCGGAGGGTCGGCGCGAGGGGGCAAAACAACAGCTGATCTTTCTCTCTTCTGATCAGGTGGCCCTCGCCCAACAGACTTCTCGGCAGCTGCTTTAGTTTTGAATTTTATTAGCTTGCTGTCGAACAATTTGGCGTCGGCAAACGAAGAATTCCTCGCTACTGATTGCTCAATCAGTATGGACATCTTGGTCCCATACAGTAGCTTCCCAATGCTAATCATCTTCCGCTCACCAGTGGGTAAGGTGGTGAACTTTTGTGCCTGAGCCTTCAGGTCAGCTACGTAATAATCTGTCCAGTTCACTTGGACTTCGTCGTCTATAGCCATCATCAGCTGAATACGTGGCTTAGACAGCTGATCATAAGATCCTGCGGAGCTCGTCAGAATATGTGACACAATGTAGGCGAGCCCGCTGTACTGAGGTAGCAGCAAGTTCTTTGGTAGAGCAGTTTTGAAACTGATGTCCTGCCTCCCACAGAACTTCTGAACATACGTGTTCATCTCCTTCTCCTTGTATCCAATAGGAGAAACACCACTGTCTGGGAGATCAAACGCCAGTCCCAATGCATCTCGGATGTTGAAGACGCGATGACTCACATCCCACGAGTTTGGGATAACCTCCTTCATATACGAGAAGGAAGATTCTTCTCCTCCGGACGCGAGAGTCCTCCAGTTGAGGTATACTTCCGCAACTTGCCTCGGCAGATAAGCCCTAGGCTGCTTGGATACGAGCCATTCAAGTCCAGATAGTTCAAGTGCCTCGAAGACAGGCTCAAGGTATGGAAGATCCACTTGGCGAAGCGCCATGGTGGGTTCGAACTGAATCCGTGAGAGTATGATCTCGTTCATATAAGAGGGTTCATGAACATTCGCCATTAAAATCTGCAAAACAACTTGTTAGCACTTGAAAATAGAGTAAGTCAGTAGAGTTTTAAGCAGAATTTAATACATTACCAAGTAGTTTAGAGCTTGTGGATGCTAGAAATCAGATTGGTTTAGAGATTTGAAGAAAAGACTGATTTGCAGAAAGAGCTCTAAAGATGGAAATGGCGGAAAATGAGTCGAGTAGAGAAGTTGAAAGGTTTTGTAAGATCAAGCTTAATAACCGTTTAGATCGAACGGTCAGGATTTAATCTTTCAATGTTATCGGCGGCTGAGATTAAATATTATAAACTGAATGATTACAAAGCCGCCTCTACTATAGACCCACGTAGGATGATGCGTAATAAGGGTAAGTGAGAAGACATGCATTAAATGCGGCTGCGAGCAAAGATTAATTACCAAATCAATTTGAATGAGAACGGTATCTACTGACCATTCCTTAAAGAAATTGATGGCGGGAAATAAATGCTTCTTAACTACTGAATGCGAGCGACTGATATAATAAATGCAAGCATGTCAACAAAAACTTTAAGTATTCAATACTATGCAAACCTCTTCAGCTAAACTTTTACGATCAGCTGGTTACCGTTAAGACTTAGGAGGATGGTTGACGTGCTGAAGACCACGTTCCCCCCCTTGGCCGTATGCAGTATGATTCTCCCAACCGAATCATTGTACCGATCATCCGACTTCGTCATACCGGTTCCTTCCGTCTCGATACCAATTGTTGCCAATTGCGGTTATCGCAGTTGTCCTCTACCGACGTGACTCGGCAGGGATCCGGTAGACCTAGCTCAACCGATAGTTCTCTCGAATCGTTCTCGCCTAGTGGTTTGGTCGGTATGTTCGCCCTTTGCTTGTCGGCATGGACTTTCTCCATTCTCGATATCCTTCTTCTTGACATGGTCTCTCGATGAAGTGGTGTCGGATATCCACGTGCTTGCATCTCGTATGTAGAACTCGGATTCCCGAGTTATTGCAATAGCACTTGTGGAGTCACGGTAGATGGGCACTTCATTCCGAATGATACCATAATCTCTCGGTTGTTGTCGAAGCCAAAGGATCCGGGGCACAAAGAACTTCCAAAGCAGCCATATACTCGCCTTCCGTGAGTGGACGTTGCTACTGAGTGTTGTTTCTTTGAAAACCATGATATCAACTTGCTGCCTAGGAACTGACATGTTCCGGAAGTCGACTTTCGATCTATCCAGCATCCTGCATAATCAGCATCAGAATAACCTGTTAGTATAAGATTATCATCAGCAGGATACCATAACCCAGCGTCAGGTGTTCCTCTTAGATATCGCAGAATCTTCTTTGCTGAGTCTAGATGACTTCGCTTGGGATCCGCTTGAAATCTTGCACATACACCTACATCATAAGTTATGTCAGGTCGGCTAGCTGTTAAATATAATAAAGAACCAATAATAGTTCTATAATCAGTAGAGTTAACAGAAGCTCCCTCTTTGTCTAGATCGATTTTAAAATTTGTGTTCATGGGGATCTTGACTGGCTTGCTCGAATCGCAGCCGAATCTTTTGAGAAGATCTCGAGTGTATTTAGCTTGATTGATGAAGATTCCTTCAGGTGATTGCTTCACTTGAAATCCAAGGAAATAATTCATCTCTCCCATCATGGACATCTCGAACTTCTCCTTCATCATCTTCTCGAACTGCTGGCAAATGGTCTCGTTTCTGCAGCCGAAAATGATGTCGTCCACGTAGATTTGCACCAGTAGGATGTCATCTCCTGACTTTATGCTGAACAGGGTGCAATCTACTGTCCCCTTCTGAAAACCTTTCTGAAGTAGAAAGTCCGATAGGGTATCGTACCAAGCCCTGGGTGCTTGTTTTAACCCATACAGAGCTTTCCGAAGTCTGTACACCTGATGTCCCTGTTGAAAGCCGCGCGGTTGTTCCACGTAGACTTCTTCCTTCAGTACGCCGTTTAGAAAAGCTGACTTTACATCTATCTGATATACTTTGAATCCTTGATGCGTTGCGTAGGCTAGGAAAAGACGAATGGCTTCCAATTTAGCGACTGGAGCGAAAGTTTCATCAAAGTCGATTCCTTCTGCTTGACTGTATCCCTTGGCAACTAGCCAAGCTTTGTTTCTGACGATGACGTTGTTTTCATCACGCTTGTTTTTGAAGACCCACTTAGTACCGATCACATGCTGATGTCTAGGTCTGTCAACCAGCTCCCAAACTTCGTTTCTGATGAATTGGTTCAGCTCTTCTTGGATGGCGATGATCCAGTCAGCATCGTTAAGTGCGTCCTCTATCGACTGAGGTTCTTCTGTAGACAAGAAACAAGAATAAAGTGACCTTTCTCCTTGATTTAATCTCGATCTTGTTCTTATCGTTGCTGATGGATCTCCTATTATGAGATCTGAAGAATGAGCGTCAAGCCATGAACGTCTGAGTCTGGCTTTTTCTTCTGATACTACTTCTGCAGAAGCAGTAGGAGTGTTAGGCATTTCAGTAGTACTGTTCTGAGATTGCAGCAGTTCAGTAAGAAGGTTAGGATCTACTGAGTTTCCAGGTTCAGGGGCATTTAGCTCAGGAACATTAATCGTTCCCCCTGAGTTTATATTCTTAGTAGAGGTCTCAGTTACCACTGGGGCTTCCTCATCGACCGTTGTGTTGATTCTATTCAGTAGAATCAACCAGGTCATCTACATCGCCTGTTGGTTGAGTCTGAGTTTCTTCATCATCTGACTCATCATCCCAACAATGCTGAATCTTTTCAGTTTTATCAGTCAGTCCGAGATCCTGTAGCTTGCTACTGACATCATCAGTATTTGTCTCTGTAGTTTTCCTGTTCTCAGTAACAAACTCATCAAAAACAACATGAGGGCTTTCCTCCACGCAAAGAGTCCGATAGTTAAAGACTCTGAAGGCTTTACTGACTCGGGAATATCCTAAGAATACCCCCCTTGATAAGATTTGCTATCAAAGACCTTCAACCGATCTTTCCCGTTATTGTGGATAAAGCACGGTCAACCAAAAATATGAAAATGAGAAATAGAAGGAATTCTCCCTTTCCACAATTCGTATGGTGTCTTCATGTGTTGCTGTGTAAGTAGTGAGCGATTCTGAGTGTAGCAGGCTGTGTCAGTAGCATCTGCCCAGAACTTAGAGAGTAGCCCAGAGTCTGCTAGGAGCGTCCTTGCTGCTTCTTTGAGTGTTCTGTTTTTGCGTTCAGCAAGTCCGTTCTGTTGAGGAGTACGAGCAGCTGATGTCTCGTTCTGATACTCTTTAACTACTGAGTTGAGAAATTCTGTTCCTCTGTCTGAGCGAATTCTTTGTATCTTGATGTCCTTTTCCACACTGAGCTTTTTCAGTAGTTTAGGCAACTCAGTCATGACATCAGATTTGTTGGCGATGAAGATTACCCATGTATATCTCGAGTACTTGTCTATAACGACAAGGGCATACTTCTTGCCTCGTATAGTCACTGGAGAAACTGGCCCGAATAAATCCATGGGCAGCAGCTGAAGGATTCCATCAGTGGAGGGTGAAGGAATAAGTGGATTGCTTTTCTTTGTCTGCTTTCCCTTCAAGTATGCTTCACAATTTCTGTCTTTGATGAACGATTCGTTGGGTAGTCCCCTGACTTTAGAGTTCTTGGCGAGCTTGTTCATAGTCTTGAAGTTCAGGTGGCTGAGTCTCTTATGCCATAGCCATCCTGACTTGTCACTGGATTTCGTCTGTGCGAGCAAGCAAGCCTCAGGTTCTGCGGTATTCCAGTTAGCAACGTATATGTTTTTCTTCCGCGAACCTGATAACATTGTTTTCCCTGTAGATTTATCAACAATATCACAGAAGCCAGCGTCAAAGATTACTCTGTTAAGATTATCACAGAATTGACTGACAGAAAGGAGATTATGTTGAAGTCCTTCAACATAAGTTACTCTTGGAACTGAAGCAGTCCCAATATTCAGCGTTCCATATCCCCTTGTGTAGCCTTTAGAGTAGTCACCAAACTCAATTCTGGGACCATCTTCTTGTATATAGTTGGTCAGCAGGCTCTTCTGGTACGTCATGTGTCTTGAGCAGCCGTTGTCCACTATCCATGGGTCCTTATGCACCTGCAAAACAGATATGGATAGAATTCGATCGAGAAAGTAGTAGTAGAAAAAGTAGAAGAAAAACACTCTCTCTTTAATGTTCTTGAAGTTTAGCTTTGTAAATTTCGTCTTTAATATTTTGCACCGGACTTCCAACTGTGAAGACAGATTTAATGCTTCAGTCTCTGGTACTCATTTCTGCATTTAATTCTTGTTAAGGTTTTGTTGAGTTATTGCTGCTGCTTTCTGGTTAGTGAATGTTTTTGTTCTCTCTAACAGCTGCCTTAAATATTCTGCAAGATTTAAATCTGTGTATGTTAAATATCAAGAGTTTGTTAGCCTCAACTCATTTCTCTTCAGTTTTCCTTATATCTTCTTTAAATATGTTGTCTGCCTTTATTCTGCCTAGGATATGTAGCTAAATCTTGAGATCTGGCTAGAAAATGAAATTCTGACTCAACACTTTGTGAGACTTCTCGTGCTTATAACTGGAAAATAGGGTGTCGGGCGGATTTGGGAAGGTTGAGCATGTAGGTAGCTTAAGATTGATCACCTTAGGCTAGTTAACTTTTTAATCACCTAGATCTATTTGATAATGAAGTCACTTTGTATGATCAACATTGGTGACCTAATTAATCCGGTTCCTTCGGTCTAAATGCTTCTTAATAACTTCTCTTTCGTTGATCAACAAGCTAGAATCGTTGTTAGGATAGGGATTGTTGGGAGATGATTCAGTAGCCTAGTGCTCAATAGATTTGAATGATCCCAAAACCCTACTTTGATTGATGAACTATTATGCTGTATTTGTTCTGTCTCTATCTCTGAGAGTTTCAGACTCAGTAGACATCCTTCCTACATGGTTCAGGCATTCAGTTATGTCTGCTGGTTCTTAAGTAGACTATCAGCCTCAGTACCATGAGAAGAAGACTCAGTAGTACTGGACTCAGCAGGAGCAGTATATTGAAAGGAGTCAGTGGAACTGAACTCAGCAGGAGTTGATTACTGAACTCAGAGTTGATCTTCAGTAGAGCTTGACTGAGCAGGAGTATGCTACTGAACATAGATCAGACTCAGCAACGGCCAGACAGTAGATGATATTCAACATTTTATTGGGTTAAATAAAATTTGGGGAAATCGTAGTGTGTATACTATGGAATTGAAGATCCCAAAACCCAGCTGATATCAGTAGTGTAATGTCGATAGGATTAGATGATGTAATAGGCTAGACTGTTTTGATTTCTTATCTTTCGTGTCTATGTCCTGTACGGGGTAAAGTGTTGGACTGATCTTCAGTAGGAAGTTACTTTCCAGAACCCCACGTCATCAGTGTAAGAGCTTGTGTTCTTAAGTCATCAGCTGATCTTCGCCTCAGTAAAAGATACCTTATCAGCTGACAGACATCAGTAGAAGAACCTTATACATAGCTTAGTACCTTAGCAGTCAATAACTGACTACACTCAGTAGATTATCTTATCAGCCGACTCAGACGAAGAAGACAGAGACTGCATCAAGTCTACTGTATCCGATAGAAAACGTCCCAGCTATTAACATCACTCGAAAGTCAGCAGAATATCATACGATGATAAGTGAGAGTCAACTCCGATGAAGACTGATGTCTGACATATCTCACCTACCACAAACCTCGACCAATGAGAAGCCGTCAACGCATTATCTGCTCTGACCAACTAAAGCTGCTCTCATGAACGTATCAACAACTCTGCTGCAACAATTCGAATATATGGCCGTTTTCTTTGGAAGTTTGTGACACGTGGCATCATCCTCTCCAACGGGCAAATGCCTAGGTCACGACTATAAATAGAGAAGAAAATCCGAGCTCCACGCACGGGATATCAAGGGATAAACGCTCAAGCTTTCAAAACACTCTAACGCATTCAAGAGAAATCCAGTGAAGAACTTGCTCAATAGAATACTATTAGTTCTTCTCTCTAGAGTTCTTTAGATCCCTCTTCTCTAGCTAAGCTCAAAGTTATATCTATAACTTAGACTTTCGAAGGAGTTCACTTTTAGTGATTGTTCTTATTGTAAGAACTCCTTCCTGTTGGAGAAATTCCCCTCCCCTTCAAACCTCGGTTTGATTTGTAAAAGTTGGTAAGGACTATAACTTAGAAGAGTCTGTCCAGTGCACAGATACCTTGCTGAGGCTTGCTCAGATTAATCAACAAGACCTCCTGTTCAGCAGGACCGTGGACGTAGGAACTTGCGTATCCGAACCACGTTAAAAATTGCTTGTGTTGTTTACTGTTTTATTGCATTGCATACAAACTGATTACAAAATCATATCTTGCATAAAAGGTATTCTTAAAGTGTACTAGCCAAAACTGTTTTGACTTGTGAAAATCACGTTTTCAAACTGAGACGAATCTCTAGGCCCCACACTATAATCCGCACTAACAAAAGTCAGTAGGAAAGCTCACTAGTAGGCTCACTCTCTGACTCGCGATCGAAGGTTATTATCTGGCATTATTCATCAGTTGCATCCAACAGCTCAGCTGTCCTTCGCGTTTGAGAAAAGAAATAGTACTCAGGTATATTCACCCCCCCTCTACACCTGATTCTCATCTCCGGACCAACAATTGGTATCAGAGCATCGGTGTTCTTCTGATCATCGGTTCTGTAACTACTAGTCTTCTCGAACAGATCCTGAAAATATTTTTTCACTTCACAAGCATCTCTTCATACATCCCTATACTCTTACTCATAATGTCTGATATGTCAGGTATTAGGATGGTGCCGATGTTCTCGATAGAGAACTATATGGTATGGTGCGTGAGAATGGAGGCACACCTAACATCGCTGCATGACAGCATGACGGATGTCCTTGAGACAGGACCCATCATTCCCATGATAGACAGCGTACAATTTGCTGCTGCGGGAGGAATAGGAGCACAGACTGGTGCCAAAGTCGCAAAAGACAAATCTACCTTCACGCCAGAAGAGAAAAAGTTGCACAACCTCGACCGAGTTGCGCGTAATGCAATCCTGACTACGCTCAGCGATTCACACCTCGGGAGGGTGCAAGACTGCAAAACGACGAAGGAACTTTGGGACGCCCTGGCTGTACTGAGCCAAGGAACCCCGCAGATCAAGGAAAACAAGCTCGAACTAGAGCTGCAGAAGTTCGATACGTTTGCCATGGAGCCCAACGAGACCATTGACGAGCTAAGCGTCAGATTCACTAATCATATCAATGTGATCAACGGGCTGGGGAGGACGTTCACCAACAAAGAAATGAACACAAAGATCCTGAGAGCGCTACCTCGACTGAAGTGGCTTCATTTTGCTACTTACTTACGTCGCTCAGATCTTAATGCTCTAACTCCCGATGTTATCTTTTTAGAATTAAAGACGGAGGAATTTGAGCACAGCATACCCCAATGATGTTCAAGTGCTCGAGCTGACACACAGATTGATCATGCTTTCAAAGCAACAGTCAGCAAAACTGGAGTCAAACCCATTTCTTCCAGCAAGGCAGTAGCCACAACAGAAGAAAAGTCTTCTGAGGCATCTGGTACTAACCAACTTGCACTGATGGCTCTCAAATATCAAAGGGAAAAAGAGAGAGTCATAAAGCTGAAGAAATACCACAGAGATTCTCCCTCAGGTAAGAAAGATTATCGAAAAAGGGAAGAATCTAAATCAACTACTGATTGCAGGAACACAGAGCCTGTTGCTAGTCCATCCAACAACTCAGTTGGAAAAAGTAGCAGAACGACTGTGTGTTACAACTGCAAGAAAGAAGGGACATTATCAGTACGACTGTCCCGAACTCTCAGCTGCTCAAAGAGTAGAACGGCAAGCCAGACGTGAAAAATTTGCCCGAAGGAGGCAGGCCTACATCGCCGGAGAGATATTCGATGACTCAATCGAGGAAGATACATTCATGTATTCTTCTGAAGACGAAGTTGCTTTTGTCGCCGTTGAGATCGGAGAGACAGATCCTGAAGCAACTGTAGAATACTGTCTGATGGCCGGAGAAGAGGCTGAGGTAAATTCTAAAATTAATATAACCTCTTCTTCACATAGCACACACGACACGTGCTCAGTCACATATGAACCTCTAGACGTGGTACAAGCCTACAATGATCTACTAGAGGAGCAGATTCAGCTGAGTAGAGAGTTCAGCAGAACAATTCAGGAACTGGAACAGGTAAAGGCCTGAAAATCAGAGACTTTCTTCTGATTATCAGGTATCTACTGATTCCAAGAATCTTGTTGTGAGACTCAAGGAAGAGATTAAATCTCTTATGACTAAGTCTTAACTTCAAGAAACTCAGATATCAGTTCTAACCAAGGATAATTCTGAGAAAGATACTGAAATGGCCCGACTTAGTCAGAAGCTCGTAGAAGTCGAAAAGGATTATGAATCACTTCGAAAAAGTGATGAGGTCTGGCGAGGACTGATGACTGAACAGTACCTAGGAGCTAAGGAGAAGTTGGAAAGCATGCTTAGAGCTCAAAGGCCAACGGTCATGAAAGAAGGACTTGGCTATAATCATGAAGCTTCCACTTCAACGTCAAAAAGCTCAGAAATGTTGGCTGATAGGTTCGTCAGAGGGAAAGTTCAGGCTACTGATTCAACACCTCAGGCGAAGAACAAACAGAAGATGATTGCACCTCAGCCGAGCAACAAAAAGCAACTGACCAGAGGTTCTAGCCCCAAAACACCACGATCAAATTCAGGGAGAACCAAGAAGGTCAGATGGGCAGAGCAGTACAGTGAATCGCTGTATAAGCATCCAGCACAATATGGTTCGTACTACTATGAGCCCAGGGTCAGGAGGAGCACACAGCCTAAGAAGAAGAAAGCTCCTGAACCGAAAACAGCCAGAAAGTTAGTATCTCCAAGTCCTGTGGAGAAGAAAGCTGACAAGGTTCAGAAGAAGAAGTTTCAGACTTCTAAGGTCCCGAGACAGATCTGGGTTTCGAAATCACCCACTAACACTTAAGGATCCAAACTGAACCAAAGGGTACCTAAAACTGTTTCTGTTTTGCAGGTGCATAAGGACCCTTGGATAGTGGACAACGGCTGCTCAAGACACATGACTTATCAAAAGAGCTTGCTGACCAACTACGTACAAGAAGATGGTCTCAGAATTGAGGGAAAACAGTGTTATCAGGCTCGCGGAGGAAGAATATCTATGTTGCAAACTTGAAATCTAAAGAACCTAAGGCTTGCTTGCTTGCACAGACAAAATCTAGTGACAAGGCAGGATGGCTATAGCACAAGAGACTCAGCCACATGAACTTCAAGACTATGAACAAGCTAGCCAAGAACTCTAAAGTCAGAGGACCACCCAATGAATCATTTAACAAAGACAGAAACTGTGAAGCATGCTTGAAGGGAAACAGACAAAGAACAGCAATCCACCAATTCCGTCACCCTCCACTGATGGAATCCTTCAACTGCTACACATGGACTTATTCGGGCCAGTCTCTCCAGTGACTATAAGAGGCAAGAAGTATGCCCTCGTCGTTATTGACGATTATTCAAGATATACATGGATCATCTTCATAGCCAACAAATCTGATGTCATGACTGAGTTACCAAAACTGCTGAAAAAGTTTAGTGTGGAAAAGGAGATCAAAATACAGAGAATTCGCTCAGACAGAGGAACAGAAAAGGAGGGAATTAAGCACGAGACAACAGCAGCTTGCACCACTCAGCAGAACGGACTTGCTGAACGTAAAAATAGAACACTTAAAGAAGCAGCAAGAATGCTCCTAGCAAACTACGGACTACCCTCGAAGTTCTGGGCTGATGCTACTGACACCGCCTGCTACACTCAGAATCACTCACTACTTACACAGCAACACATGAAGACACCTTACGAACTATGGAAAGGGAGAATTCCTTCTATTTCTCATTTTCATATTTTTGGTTGTCCTTGCTTTATCCACAATAATGGGAAAGATCAGTTGAAGGTCTTTGATAGCAAATCTGATCAAGGAGTATTCTTAGGATACTCTCGAGTCAGTAAAGCCTTCAGAGTCTTTAACTATCGGACTCTTTGCGTGGAGGAAAGCCCTCATGTTGTATTTGATGAGTTTGTTACTGAGGACAAGAAATCTAAAAAGACAAATACTGAAGATGTCAGCAGCAAGCTACAGGATCTTTTACTAAACGATAAAGCCGAAAAGATCCAGCATTGTTGGGATGATGAGTCAGACGAAGAAGAAATTCAGACCCATCCCACAGGTAATGTAGCTGACCTGGTTGATTCTACTGAACAGAATCAACAACAGGTAACAACGGTCGATGAGGAAGCCCTAGTGGTAACTGAGACCTCTACTGAGAACATAAACTCAGGGGGAACAACTACTGTTCCTGAGCTAAATGCCCCTGAACCTAGAAACTCAGTAGACCCTAACCTTCTTCTTATGAACCGCTACTGACCACGTAACAAGCATGACTGAAATGCCTAACACACCTGTTGACTGTGCAGAAGTAGTATCAGAAGAAGAAGCCAGACTCAGACGGTCATGGCTCGACGCTCACATTTCAGATCTTATCATAGGAGATCCATCAGCAACTATCAGGACGAGATCTAGATTAAGTCAAGGAGAAAGCTCACTTTATTGTTGTTTCTTGTCTACAGAAGAACCTCGGACAATAGAGGACGCACTCAATGATGCTGACTGGATTATTTCCATGCAAGATGAGCTCAACTAGTTCGTTAGAAATGAAGTTTGGGAGCTTGTTGACAGACCTAGACATCAACACGTGATCGGTACTAAGTGGGTCTTCAAGAACAAGCGAGATGAAAACAACGTCATTGTCAGAAACAAAGCTCGACTTGTTGCCAAGGGATACTGTCAAGCAGAAGGGATAGACTTTGATGAAACGTTCGCTCCAGTCGCTAGATTGGAAGCTATTCGTCTGTTCCTAGCCTATGCGACACATCAGAGATTTAAAGTATATCAAATGGATGTAAAGTCAGCTTTTCTGAACGGTGTACTGAAGGAAGAAGTCTATCTGCAACAACCGCCCGGCTTTCAGCAGGGACATCAGGTGTACAGACTTCAGAAAGCGCTGTATGGGTTAAAACAAGCACCCAGAGCTTGGTACGATACGCTATCAGACTTTCTGCTTCAGAAAGGTTTTCAAAAGGGGACAGTAGATCGTACCTTGTTCAACATAAAGTCAGGAGATGACATCCTACTAGTGCAAATCTGCGTGGAAGATATCATTTTCGGATGCAGAAATGTGACGATATGTCAACAATTCGAGAAAATGACGAAGGAGAAGTTCGAAATGTCTATGATGGGAGAGATGAACTACTTCCTTAGATTTCAAGTAAAGCAATCATCTGAAGGAATATTCATCAATCAAGCCAAATACACTCGAGATCTCCTGAAGAGATTTGGCTGCGACTCAAGCAAGCCAGTCAAGATCCCCATGAATACGAATTTCAAAATTGATCTAGATAAAGAGGGAGCTTTTGTTAACTCTACTGATTATAGAGCTATTATTGGTTCTTTACTATATTTAACAGCAAACAAACCTGATATAACTTATGATGTAGGTGTATGTGCAAGATTTCAAGCGAATCCCAAGCGAAGTCACATGGACTCAGCAAAGAAGATTCTGCGATATCTGAAGCGAACACCTAATGCAGGGTTATGGTATCCTGCTGATGATAATCTTATACTGACAGGTTATTCTGATGCTGATTATGCAGGATGCAGGATAGATCGAAAGTCAACTTCTGGAACATGTCAGTTCCCAGGCAGCAAGCTGATATCTTGGTTCTCAAAGAAACAGCATTCAGTAGCAACGTCCACTACTGAAGCTGAGTACATGGCTGCTGGAAGTTGCCATGCCCAGATCCTTTGGCTACGACAACAACTGAAAGATTATGGTATATCTCTGGATGAAGTGCCCATCTACTGCGATTCCACCAGTGCAATTGCCATAACTCAGAACCCAGTTCTCCATACAAGATACAAGCACGTGGATATTCGACACCACTTCATCAGAGACCATGTCGAGAAGAAGGACATCAGAATGGAGAAAATCTATACAAACAAGCAAGGGCAGACATACTGACCAAACCACTAGCTGAGAACAGATTCAGAGAATTATTAGTTGAGCTAGGTCTACTGGATCCTACTGAATCGAGTCAGTAGAAAGCAACAATTGGTATCAAGTGTAGGAAACAGTACGACAGGTCAGAAGGGGGAACGTGGTCATTAACATGTAAAATGTCCTCCTGAGTCTATACGGTAACCAGCTGATCGTAAAAGTTCAGCTGAAGAGGTTTGCGTAGTTTTACATAATTTTATCAGAAGTATGCTCGCATTTATTATATCAGTCGTTTGCACTCAGTAGTTAATAAACATTTATTTCCCGCAATTAATTTTTAAGGTTTAAGTCAGTAGGAAACCGTTCTCATTTAAAAGACTTAAGACTTTAATGCTGCCTGCAACGCATTTAATGCATGTCTTCTCACCTTACCTAAACTGCGCATAGCCTACGTGGGTCTAGATTAGAGGCGACCTAAGTAATCATTCCGTTTATAACATCAAATCACAGCCGTCATTAAAACGCGAGTTTGAATTTCAGTCGTTGGATCAAAACCGTTTGATATGCATATCTTATAAAATCTCTCGCTTATCACTCTAATCTATCTTTTTCGCCATTTTCATTCTCAAGAGCTTTCTGCATTCAGTTTCTCATCTTCTCTTTAACTGCTTTGCATTTCTCTCAAGCTCTGTGTAATACGGTAACTTTCCTTGTTCTCTGCTTAAAACTCTGCTGACTTATTCTAATTTCAAGTGCTAACAAGTTTTGTGCAGATAATCATGGCGATTGTAATGACCCCACCGAATATTGAAGAGATCATCAAATCCAGGATCCAGTTCGAGCCGATGATGGCTCTTCATCAAGCAGAGCTTCCATACCTTGAGCCTATCTACACGGCTCTGGACGCGTCAGGCCTCGAGCTTCTTGTCACGAAGCATCCCAAGGCATATCTCCCTCGACAAGTCGTAGAAGTTTACTACAACTGGAGATCGATAGAAGATACAGACGGGGAAGTATCTCTATTCGCTTATATGAGGGAGGTGACCCCTCAGAAGTGGGAATCCGATCATCACGTCATTGATATCCGGGCCGCGCTTCAAGCATCATTCGATCTTCCGGCCCACGAAATCTCCCAAATTGGATATAAGGAGAAGGAGCTGAACTCCTATGTCCACTGGTTCTGCGGCAGAGATGATATCAGATTCAAATCTGCGCTGCCAAAGAACCAACTTCTACCAGAATACCATGGGCTCGCCTACATCGTCATGCATATACTGACGAACTCCGCCGGTTCCTTCGATCAGCTGTTGAAACCTCAACTCCAGTTGATGACGGTTATAGAAGATGGAGTCCAGGTCAACTGGACAGAGTTCTATGTAGTTGAGCTGAAGGCTCAGGCAGAAAAGTTTGTCGCCACACCCTCCGGAGAGAGAAGACTCATAAGTGTGGGCAAACTGCTGTACGGGATGAAGATGTTCATAAAGGACTCAGTATCGAATCATGCAGCCTTTGCGGATTCCAGATACTTCGACAGCAAGCTCATTAAATTCAAAACAAGAGCCGCTGCTGAGAAGTCAGTTGGGCGAGGGCCAGCCGCACAGAAGAGAATTATTACTGACCTGCCCCCTCGCGCCGACCCACCAAAGAAGAAGAGGCTAATTAAGGCTGGAGTGTCTGAGGCTCCAGCAAAGCCTATTTCTCCCCCACCTACTTAGGAGGAGAATATACTAGACGCGGAAACAGGCATTGAGGGTGCCGCGCTCAAAGATAAAGTCCAGCGTATTAGCTCCAAGGAGACACAGTCGGATGAAGCCGAACCGACTGTGGAAACATCTCCTGAGTGGACGACCATCCAGTCGGCTCGTCTCCGAGCCATAGGAGAAGTGTCGGCACAGATCCCGGAAATCGCAGAACACCCGGATCTGGTCGATATCGCGATTAGGGCGAGGACACAGATGCTGCTGAGATTCTTGAGTTGGGATATACTCGAAGAACTTATTATGACTCAGTCAGCACTGTCCCTACTGACGGAGGAGCAAAGCCTCCAGTCAGCAATCGGGTTTGGAGAACCCGCTGACCTGGCATCGTTCGAGGATCTGAGAGCCGCTATTCTATATCTTCTCAGCCTAAGATCCTCAGAACAGCACATCAACAGTCCATCGCAGCCATCCCATCACGACGATGATGATAATAACGATGATGTGGATCAGGCACCCAAGGAAGCAGACCAGGGAGGATCTGCTGAGGGTAAAACTCCCAGCGAGAAGGGCAAATCACCACCTCCACCATCGACATTAGGTGATGCCCCAGTTGCCTCGAAGCCGAGTTGAGAGCAATAACTCACAGCTTCTGAGCAGAGGCTCGGAACCAGCTCCTATCAAGCTCAACCGATTAGTTCCGTGTCCTCCAAGTCTGTCAATAGAGCCATCAGAAAGTAAGAAGACAAAAATTGTCTCCTCGCCAAGGACGTACATCTAAAATGGGCTTAGTACACCAAGTCTCAAACTGAGACAGTTGACATGCTTGCTAGCGAGGGGAAGAAGGTCGCCGAAGCTCCTACAACCTCTGTCAATATCCAGGAGATAGTCGAGGCCGCCCTCGTAGCTCAGAAAGCGGACTTAGCCGCTCAGAGTCAGCAGCTTCTCCAAGAACAGCAGAAGAAATTTTTTGAGCAGTTGACTCAGTGTCTCGCTATAGTCCAGACAGCTATGGATGAGCGTACCAAAATGGCCACCTCCAGCGTACAAAAGGCCATAACCAATCAGGCGGAGGCCCTCAAGCTCATTCAAGCTGAGATGACAGCTTCCCATGACGCATCCCTCCTGAAACTGAGGAAGGAGACAGGTGCCCAGATCAAGCAGATTCGCGCTGATCAAGAGAATGACTGGGAGCACTATTGTGATGCTGTCAAGGACTTCGAGAGCACGGCTACTTCCATTAAAAATATACTCTTCAATCTTGAGAAGGAAGTAGTAGCCATCCGCACTCGCCTCTCCCTGGCTGATGATGCCAAAAAGGGGGAAGGAGAAGATAAGGGTGAGGTAGAAAGGGCTCAGGTCGGCGAAAGGTTCATACGATCCTTGCTAAGGAGAAGCTGCCACTAGTTGCTGTTGCATTCAGAAGAGTACCTCCTCCCAGGACCACTCGTGGTGTTCTATGCACCAAGGAGATTGAAGACGAGGTCGACGCAGCAGCCTATCATCATAATCTCAGTTCTCAGCTGCCCGATGACCTCGAGGATATCCAAACCCTTCGCGCTAGAATTTACAAGTATTACGGATTGGATCCTCCTGCTGACAAGTCTAAGGGGTTCAGACGTTAGCAGTAGTCTTCATATCTCATGTATAGAAGATAGGAACTCTGTAACTTATTTCATATACATAACAGTTCCTTCTTCTGGCCAGACAATTACTCATTGTCTTACGGCTTTTGTTTGTGTTATGTTTATCACAACTGATCACTAAAGTGATCGGACACACACTCACACATAACCATTTCTCTGATGTGCCTATCTGTCAGCTGCTGGTTTCCTTAAGTTATTTGCTAAGTTTTTAACTGAAGTCATTTCTTTATCAGTAGTTTAGATCTTAGATTATATAGGTTTTGGCATCATCAATTAGGGGGAAATTGTTGGGTTATGAGTCAGTAGATGATATTTCGCATTTTATTGGGTTAAAATAATATTGGGGTAAATCGTAGTGTGTATACTATGGAATTGGAGATCCTAAAACCCAGCTGATATCAGTAGTGAAATGTCGATAGGATTAGATGATGTAATAGGCTAGACTGTTTTGATTTCTTATCTTTCGTGTCTATGTCCTGTACGGGGTAAAGTGTTGGACTGATCTTCAGTAGGAAGTTACTTTCCAGAACCCCACGTCATCAGTGTAAGAGCTTGTGTTCTTAAGTCATCAGCTGATCTTCGCCTGAGTAGAAGATACCTTATCAGCTGACAGACATCAGTAGAAGAACCTTATACAAAGCTCAGTACCTTAGTAGTCAACAGCTGACTACACTCAGTAGATTATCTTATCAGCCGACTCAGACGAAGAAGACAGAGACTGCATCAAGTCTACTGTATCCGACAGAAAACGTCCCAGCTATTAACATCACTCGAAAGTCAGCAGAATATCATACGAGGATAAGTGAGAGTCAACTCCGATGAAGACTGATGTCTGACACATCTCACCTACCACAAACCTCGACCAATGAGAAGCCGTCAACGTATTATCTGCTCTGACCAAGTAAAGCTGCTCTCATGAACAGTATCAACAACTCTACTACAACAATTCGAATATATGGCCATTTTCTTTGGAAGTTTGTGACACGTGGCATCGTCCTCTCCAACGGGCAAATGCCTGGGACACGACTATAAATAGAGAAGAAAATCCAAGCTCTAGGCACGGGATATCAAGGGATAAACGCTCAAGCTTTCAAAACACTCTAGCGCATTCAAGATAAATCCAGCGAAGAACTTGCTCAATAGAATACTATTAGTTCTTCTCTCTAGAGTTCTTTAGATCCCTCTTCTCTAGCTAAGCTCAAAGTCATATCTATATCTTAGATTTTCGAAGGAGTACACTTTTAGTGATTGTACTTATTGTAAGAACTCCTTCCTGTTGGAGAAATTCCCCTCCCCTTCAAACCCCAGTTTGATTTGTAAAAGTCGCTAAGGACTATAACTTAGAAGGGTCTGTCCAGTGCACAGATACCTTGTTGAGGCTTGCTCAGATTAATCAACAAGACCTCATGTTCAGCAGGACCGTGGACGTAAGATCTTGCGTATCCGAACCACGTTAAAAATTGCTTGTGTTGTTTACTGTTGTATTGCATTGCATACAAACTGATTACAAAATCATATCTTACATAAAACGTATTCTTAAAGTGCACTAGCCAAAACTGTTTTGACTTGTGAAAATCACGTTTTCAAACTGAGACGAATCTCCGGGTCCCACACTCTAATCCGCACTAAAGTCTTGGACTAAGATTCAAGTACTGACAATAGTCAGTAGGAAAGCTCAGTAGTAGGCTTACTCTCTGACCCGCGATCGAAGGTTATTATCTAGCACTATTCATCTGTTGCATCCAACAGCTCAGCTGTCCTTCGCGTTTGAGAAAAGAAACAGTACTCAGGTGTATTCACCCCCCCCCTCTACACCTGACTCTCGATTCCGGACCAACAGATCTTATAAGTCAAATCAGCAGAGTTATACGAGGTATAGAGAAATCAGCTTCATATCTGCCTTGAAGTCTGTTTGTCTCACCTACTTTTTTTAGCCTCGACTAATGACAAGCAGCCAGCTGTCTACATTCTGATTAAAGCTGCAAGTCAACATCTTTCCAGAAATGGAGGGAAAGGACTTTCCATGCCTCTCATCTATAAATAGAGGGAATATTTCAAATGGAAGTTCACCTAGAATACGAAGAACACACGAGCATTTACGAGCAACTCAAAATCGACTTAAAGCTTTCCGCAAGATCTTCAAAGAGCTATTCTAAGCAAAAGGCGACATACTTGTTCAAAGGGAACCGAGCTGAATCAGACTATAAGCCTCTTGTATCCAAGCGACTGAATACGAACCCAGAGTTTATATTTAACCATTCGTCGCTCTAGAAGCCACCTTCTCATTCCCTTCCCTCTAACCTAAGCTCAGCATACCATATCTATAGCTTAGATCGAAGGAGTTCATCCCTGAACTGTTCTTTATTGTAAAGAACTCCTTCATAGTTGGTGAGTTTGTCAAACACTTCATTTTGAAACCTTGTAAACTGAGACTTGCTCAGTATAAATCTCAAGACCAGTGTTTGTCCAGTGTACAAACCGACTGAGACTAACTCAGTATAATAAAGTAGCCTCTTGATCTTTTCAGAACAGTGGACGTAGGATTGTTGGATCCGAACCACTTTAAAATCGCTTGTGTTATGTGTGTTTTCTTTACTGTTGCATTGATTACTGTTCATACTGAAAAATCTTCCAAATCATTCAACTGTGTTTCAGCAAAGCTTAAAAGATTGCACTAATATACTGAAACAGTTTTCCTAAAAACGTTATCTAACTCAACTGAATTGGGTGGGCCTACACATTTCCGCACTCTACTGAACTTCTACTGAACGGTACTGAATTCTGACCTAAGTCAACTAGCAGCCCTCAGTGAAGTCAGTCACTCTCCCACGCAATTCAGAACAACTTATCTGGTCTACTGAACCTATTCAGTACGACATCTTCCTAAAAGGGACTGTTCGTGTTTTAAGTTGAGAAAGTTTTCAGGTGTATTCACCCCCCCCCCCCTCTACACCTGAACATTTATCTCGGGACCAACAATTGGTATCAGTGCATGAGGTCTCTAAGACTCTTGTTTTCTAAAACTGGTCTTCTTGAACGGATCCAGAAAACGTTTTCACTGCATACCATTCTTCATTCATATCAAAATTTTCAATGTCTGATATGTCAGGAATCATGATGGTACCTATGTTTTCAGTAGAGAACTACGGGGTATGGCGAGTCAGAATGGAAGCTCATCTGACTTCCCTCCACGACAGCATGACAGAGGTACTGGAAGACGGACCTATCGTTCCTATGATTGATAGTGTCGAAACCCAGGATCCAGCATAAGGAGGTGGCATGGTGACCGGGAAGAAGATCCCCAAAGATAGAAGCCTCTTCACTCTTGAAGAAAAGAAGCTTCACAACATAGATCGGGTTGCCAGAAACGCCATACTGACCACCCTGAGTGATTCCTATCTCGGAATAGTTCAGGACTGCAAGTCCGTGAACGAACTCTGGGATGCTCTAGCGCTACTGAGTTGGGGGACTCAGAAGATCAAAGCGAACAAACTGGCGCTGGAACTTCAGAAGCTGGAGAGACTGTCTCTCATGCCTAGTGACACCATTGAAGATCTTAACGTCAGATTTACTGATCTGATGAACACAATCAATGGGCTTGGGAAGACATTCTCCATCCGAGAAATGAATCTCAAGATATTGAGCACTGCCAGACGGACATTGGACTCCATTCGCTACTTTGCTGAGACATTCTGACCTTGATATTGTTTCTCCTGATCATATCTTTTCAGAATTAAAAGCTGAGGAGTTCGAGTTCGGCCTACCCTAAAGGAAGCAGCGAGCTGAAGCTAACACTCAAATCGACTATGCTTTCAAAGCATCAGTCAGCATAGCAGCTCCCGCGTCTAGCAAGGCAGAACCTTCACTCAGTGATCTACAAGAAGGAAACCTAGCTAAGAAATACACACTGCTTGCCGTGAAGTATCAGAAGGAGAAGGAGAGGCGCAAAAAACTCTCTAGAGTCGTCAGAGACTCAATGGGTAAGTCTGAATATACACACAAGCGCACTCCTGAATCGCATACTTATGATTGCAGGAAACAGGAGGACTCAGCTCAGTCGAAAGACAGTGAGAGCAAAGAAGATAGATTCACCACCTGCTACAACTGCAAGAAGCCAGGACACTATCAATTCTTCTGTCCTGAGCTCAGTACTGCTGAGAGAGCAGCACGTAAAGCTCGAAGGGAGAAGTTCATCAAGAAGCGTCAAGCATACATTGCTGGTGAACTCTCAGACGACTCAGATGAAGTCGACTCCTTCATGGATTCATCAGATGATGAAGCGGCATTCATGGCTATAGAGCTTGAAGAAGTTGCTGAAAAGTGTCTTATGGCAGGAGAAGAGGATGAGGTAAACTCTCAAGCTCCATTTAACTCCTCTTCACACTGCACACACGACACTATTTCAGGTGCAGAAGAGAATCTGGATATCTCGATTGCGTACGAAGAACTATTAGACGAACGGATTCAGATGAGCCTACAGCTCAGTAAGACTCTTCAGGAATTGGATACCCTGAAAGTGGAAAATCAGAGACTTTCTCAGGAGAGTCAGGTTGCTATTGAGTAAGAAGGACTTGCGTTGAGACTCAGAGAGGAGATTAACTCTCTGATGACCAAATCTCAGCATCAAGAAGATCAGATTTCAGTACTGACCAATGACTTGAATCAGAAGGATACTGAACTCAGTCTACTAAAGCAAGAGTTGCCAGGACTTCAGACCGAGCATGAAATGCTTAAGAAGAGTGATGATGTCTGGAGGAATCTGATGACAGAGCGGTATATAGGCGCTGAAAAGAAACTTGAGGCAATACTAGCCAGCAACCAGCCTAAGCACTGCAAGGAGGGACTTGGATTCAGTCATGGAGCCTCCTCATCTGCCTCCGTACGCTCAGAGAACCGGCTAGCTGATAGATTTGTTCAAGGGGAGACTATCAATGCTGAGATCCTGAACTCTCTAGCAAAGAACAAACAGAAGATGAAGGCACCTCATCCTAGCTATCAGCATTATGACAAGAAGATTAGCTCAAAATCACCCCAGCTCAGTTAAGTGGGCTGATCAGTATGGACCTCCGCAGCTGACACATCCAGCTTAGTATGGGTCATATTATTATGATCCTATAGTCAGGAGACGATCCAGAAGTCAGAAAAGGAAGAAGAAAGCTGTTCAGAAGGCTAAGGTCAGCAGTCCACCCACTCAGAAGATCAGGACTCCTGAACCTGGGAATCCTCAGAAGTCAGCATCGACCAGTCCAGTGGTCAAATATGTTAATCAGAGTGGAAAGAAACTGTCTGAGACCACAAGGGTCGTGAGACAGATTTGGGTTTCCAAAACTAAAATCTAAGGACCCACAATTAAAAATAAAGGGTTCCTGAATATAATTCTATTTTGCAGGTGCACAAGGACCCTTGGTATGTGGACAGCGAACGCTCAAGACATATGACATACCATAAGGACCTACTGAAGAATTATACTATTGAAGAAGGACCCAAAATCGAGTTTGGAGACAATGCAAAAGGCTATACCAGAGGTTATGGAACACTCAGCATTGGAACCGCCACAGTTCCAAGAGTATCATATGTTGAAGAACTTCAACATAATCTTCTCTCTATTAGTCAATTTTGTGATAACTCGAATAGAGTGATTTTTTACGCTGGTTTCTATGATGTCATTGATAAATCTACTGGGAAAACGGTGTTCTCAGGTTCGCGCAAAAAGAATATCTATGTAGCTGACTGGAACTCAGCTGAACCTGAAGCTTGCTTGCTAGCGAAGAACGATAACAGAACAGGGTGGCTCTGGCACAGAAGACTCAGCCATCTCAATTTCAAGATGCTCAACAAGCTAGCTAGAAACGCTCTAGCAAGAGGACTGCCGAATGAAGTATTCAGCAAAGACACTCAGTGTGAAGCATGTCTGAAGGGAAAGCAAACAAAGAAGCAAAATCCGCCTGTTCCATCGCCTTCCACTGATGGAATCCTTCAGCTGCTACATATGAATTTATTCAGTCCAGTCTCTCCAGCAAGAGGACTGCCAAAAAGGACTGCCAAAAAGTATGCTTTAGTGGTCATTGATAACTACTCACGCTACACATTGGTCATATTTATTGCCAACAAGTCTGACGTCAAAACAGAGTTGCCTACGCTTCTGAAAAAGCTCAGTGTCGAGAAGAACACCAAAATTATAAAGATATGTTCAGACAGAGGAACTGAGTTCCTGAATTCGATGGTGGAGGAGTTCTGCAAAGCTGAAGGCATAGAACATGAGACGTCTGCCGCCCGCACGCCTCAATAAAATGGGGTTGCTGAAAGGAAGAACAAAACACTCAAAGAAGCAGCAAGAACCCTGCTCGCAGACTCAGGACTCCCATCCAAATTTTGGGCAGAAGCAACTGACACTAAATGTTACACTCAGAAGAGATCTCTACTGACTAAGCAGCATAAGAAGACACCAGATGAATTATGGACGGCAGGAAGCCTTTCTTATCTTATTTCCATATTTTTGGGTGTTCGTGCTTTATCCACAATAATAGAAAGGATCAGTTAAAGACTTTTGATAGCAAGTCAGACCAGGGAGTCTTCTTAGGATACTCCCGGGTCAGCAAAGCCTTCAGAGTTTTTAACTACCGGACCCTTTGCGTGGAGGAAAGCCCTCATGTAGTTTTTAATGAGTTTGCTACTGAAGAAAGGAGCAGAAACTCAAAATCACAATCTGAGGACATCAGTAAGCAGCTACAGGATCTGAGCCTAAAAGATAAAGTTGAAAAGATCCAGCTGTTTTGGGATGAAGATTCAGAAGAGGAAATTGAAGATAGGACTACTGAATCTTAGCCCACAGCAGAAGTAGCTGAACAGATTCACTCTACTGAATAGAGTCAATCCCAGGTAACTCAGGTCGATGAAGAAACCCAAGTGGTAACTGAGACCTCTACTGAGGATAATAATTCAGGGGGAACAAATGAGGTTCCTGAGCTAAATGCCCCTGAACCTAGTAACTCAGTAGACCCAACTCTCGTAACTGAATTACTTCAATCTCAGAATAGTACAACTGAAATGCCTAACTCACCTACTATCTGTGTTGAAAAAATTTCACATGAAGAGTTAAAATATCGTCGATCGTGGATGGACGCTCACACTTCTGACTTGATTATTGGAGATCCTTCAGCTAGTGTAAAGACAAGATCCAGATTCTGTCAAGGAGAAAGCGCATTATATTCCTGCTTCTTGTCTACTGAAGAACCTTAGTCAGTTCAGGACGCACTTAAGGATGCTGATTGGATCATAGCTATGCGGGAGGAGATGAATCAATTTGTGAGAAACGAAATATGGGAGCTTGTTGACAGATCCCGACATCAACATGTGATCGGAACTAAATGGGTCTTCAAGAACAAGCGAGATGAAAAAAACGTTATAGTAAGGAACAAAGCAAGACACGTGGAAAAAGGATACTGTCAAGCAAAAGAAAAGATTTCGACGAAACCTTCGCTCCAGTTGCAAGATTGGAGGTAATCAGACTATTCCTAGCCTACGCATCACATCAGCGCTCCAGAGTTTATCAAATGGATGTGAAGTCTGCGTTCCTGAACGGCGTGCTGAAAGAAGAAGTCTATGTAGAACAGCCTCCTGGCTTTCAGCAGGAACATCAGGTTTATAGACTCAGAAAGGCTCTGTATGGGTTAAAACAAGCACCCAGGGCTTGATACGATACCCTATCTGAGTTTCTTCTTCATAAAGGTTTTCAAAAGGGCACAGTAGACCGTGCATTATTTAACATTCGACTGGACGACGACATATTACTTGTGCAGATCTACGTAGATAACATTATGTTCGGCTAAAAAAACATCATCATGTGTCAGCAGTTTGAGAAAATGATGAAGGATAAGTTTGAGATGTCGATGATGGGAGAGATGAATTATTTCCTCGGTTTTCAAGTCAAACAATCTGAGAAGGGAACATTTATCAATCAAGGAAAATACACTAGAGACCTCATCAAGAAATTCGGTTGCACATCCGGCAAACCAATCAAGATCCTGATGAACACGAATATGAAAATCAATCTTGATAAGGAGGGAGTATCAGTAGACCATACTGAATTTCGTGCTATTATTGGTTCATTATTATATCTAACTGCTACTCGACCTAACATAACTTATGCTGTAGGTGTCTGCGCTCGATTTCAGGCGAATCCTAAGCAGAGCCATACGGACTCAGCAAAGAAGATTCTCCGCTATCTCATAGGAACACCTGACATGGGTTTATGGTATCCAGCAAATGATAATATTGAACTAACTGGTTATTCTGATGCTGACTATGCAGGATGTAGGATTGACCGAAAGTCAACTTCTAGAACTTGTCAGTTCCTTGGCAGTAAGCTGATCTCATTGTTTTCAAAGAAACAACATTCAGTAGCGACGTCAACTACTGAAGCTGAATACATGGCCGCCGGAAGTTGCTGCGCCCAAATCCTTTGGTTGAGACAGCAGCTACGCGACTATGACGTCATTCAGAATGAAGTGCCAATCTTCTGCGACAGCTCCAGTGCAATTGCAATCACTCATAACCCTGTACTTCATACTAGATGCAAGCACGTGGACATCAGACACCACTTCATTCGTGATCATGTCGAAAAGATGGATATCAGGATGGAGAAGATCCATACTGACCATCAAAGGGCAGATATTCTGACCAAGCCTCAAGTTGAAGCAAGATTCATAGGACTTTCAGTAGAGCTAGGTTTGCTGGACCCTACTGACTCCAGTCAGTAAGTGGATTCAGGAGAGGAGCATTCAGCAAGGGGGAATGTTTTCTCTCAGTACTGAACTTATTCAGTACATGGAGATTCATAAACCTTCTACATGAGGTATCAGCTGACTACGATGTTCAGCTGACAGGTTTGCATATCTCTACTCAGTATCTAGTAAAATATTTTATGTATTAATGATTCAGATTCAGCTTCGTATTCAATGCCTTAGAAAATGTCATTTAATATAACGGTTTACATTTAATACACGACATTCTATGCTAAGTATGCTAAACTCTGCGGCGCATTAAATGCATGTCTAATCAAGTCACTTCTTTGGCTATATACAACGGTAAAGATAGGAAATCGCCATTTTCGATCTGCAACTTTTAAACCCTACAATTTTCTGAGAAAAGCATCTACCATTTGCAAACAACTCTTATAACTTCTCAGAAATCACTTCGGTAAATTTCATGCATATTCAGTATCACGTACTTCGCTGCAATATTTTTTTTTTATACTGATATCTTACTTTGCAGATCAAAATCATGGCAGCAAAGAACGTTGCAGTCACTATTCCAGCCAATATCGTGGAAATTCTGGAAAAAGGCCCTGTTTGGTGTGAGCCAATCATGGAATTTGACGCATGTGAGTCGGATTATATGGAGGAGATCTCTGAGGCGTTGAGGGCGTCAGGTCTGGAAGGTTTTCTCTCAAGAAAGCTAGCCTTCTTTCTTCCAAGACAGGTTTCATAGTTATATATGAACTCTGAATCCATTAACGGAGATATTAGGGGTCGGTTCATCATTCATCATGTCTTAGACCCCGCCCGTGCTGACTCTGAGATCAAGCAGATGTATATCAAAGAAGCTCTTCAGCAGAGCTTTCAGCTGCCCAGCACAGGCATCAGCATTACTGGATATAAGGATGACGTTATGGACGAATACCTGGAGATCTTCTGCGGTGAGCCTATGTCGTTCAAGGATGCATTCCCGAAGAATACAATGTTGCCTAAGTATAGAGTACTGGCGTACATAGTCACACAGATCTTGACTAGCCAGGCAGGGTCATTTGATCAGGTGTCCAGACCCAAACTGCAAATGATGATGGTTATCTATGACAGAGCCCAAGTCAATTGGACAAAATTCATCCTCAAAGAATTCATGACCCAGGCCGCGAATTTTGATAAGGCTACAAGCAATCTAACTGTAAAGGGCAAGCTTCTTTACGGGATGCAGCTGACAGTTATGATTGAAGACTTTTGTCGTGCTGACCACCACATCTACGCTGACAAAGGGTACTTCAACCCTAGAAGGTCAGATTTTAGAGCAGGGCGGCAGCCCTACAGCAAATTGGATCAGGGTCTGCTGAGCCCAAGCAAGGCTCTAAAAGTCTTCTACTCCGACCAAGAAGAGGTCACCACCTAAGACTGCTCAGAAGACACCGTCAAAGAAGCAGAAGATGGTCTCTAAGGCATTAGTCATCCCTCCGTTCAGACTGCGTGATGAGGGAGACTCTTTTGAGAAAACTGTCTCAGCAGAGAAGACAGTATCAGCTGACCGAGGACAGACAGTGGAGCAGGGGTCCGGTGCTGAATCTTCTACTCCTACTACTCAGACCCCGCTAAACATTCCACCTCTCAGCAGCATCCCGTCTGTTGAGAAAGAGATGACTTCGATAGAAGTTGAAGATACGGAAACAGCTTTTGAAGCCCAGACAATTGGGATGGAGGTCTCAGCTCTTCGAACCAGAGCCTCCCGAGAAGTCTCAAAGGCCATTCCAAAGATATTGAGTCATTCTGACTTGGTCACTCTCGCCAGACAGGCCAGGCTTCATATGCTGATCAGATTCCAAGAATGGTCGACTCTTAACAGACTGATCCAACACCATTCAAGAAAGCAGCTTCATGAAGAGGAGCTCATTATTCGCGAGAAGATAGGCTATTCAGAGCCTGCGAATCTCTGCTCCATGGATGACCTAAGGGCGGCTATACTGGCCATGCTGAATGATAGACTCCCAACTTCAGCATCCGCGCCTTCAGATGGGTCCGATCCTGATGATCAGGACCCGCCCCATGATTCAGGCCCTAAGAAGCCTGTTGAGGGATCTCAACTGGAGAAGGGTGCCCCACCAACTACTGCTGAAATCCCACTTAGCATCCTCCCTCCATGTCAGTCGGCGGCTGGTACCTCTCAGGCCGCGGACCCAGTACAGCTTCTGCTGGGGTCTGCATTTGAGGTAGCGCCCATCCCAAAGACCCGACGCTCAAAGACTGTGGCCAAGGCACTCATAAGTCAAGGTGCTCAGAACCGACTTCTGGCCTGGGCTGTCCACAAGACGTGGAAACAGTTAACTCAAGCTCAGAGTGGGAGATGAAGGAGCTCCGAACCTCAATTCCGAACACACTAGCTCCGGACTTCTCTACCATACTGACAGATGCTCTATCCACTCAATGAGCCGAGTTCGAGAAGTAACAGAAACTGATGGAAGCTGCTCAGTCAGCCCATGCTGAATCCATCTCTTCCATGAGTCAGGCCTCAAAACTCAGACATCAGAATATTCAGAAGGCTCTGGAAGAGAAGATAGATAATAAGTTGTAAGCAATTCAGACTATGGTGGAGTCTTCCCATAAGAAATATGGAGATGAATTTACTGAAGAGAGGAATGAACTCCACGAACGCCTCGAAAAACTGCAGACATCCTTAGATAAGCTAGCCTCTGCATACACAGGTCTTAATAAGAAGGTGCAGGTCTCTACCCTTGGCTCAGTTGATGATGCCAAAAAGGGGGAAAAGGGACAGTATACCAAAGCCACCAAGGGGAACTAGATCAGTCAGGGGAGCGCCTGGACGCCAATCTGCTCCCACTGAACCCCAAGGCATAGGTCAGGCCCAGGGTAACTCAGCAGCAGGGGATGTAGAGCCTGCTGAGACCAGCCCAAGCGGCTCAGGACCTAAGGACTCAGCAACCCAAACCCTTCCAGAACTCATTAAGGAGGTTGTTGATTTTGCTAAGGAGGATTCTGATGAGGAGGAAACTCCTCTGCCTCCTCCGGTGGCAGGTAAGGGGAAGAAAGTTCTGAAACTCCCAACCCCACCGAAGAAAGGAGCTAAGAGGTTTATAACCCTTGAGGAGAGAGCTCATATCGAAGCTGATGAGAAGCTCGCCAGGGAGATAGCTGAGGTAGAGGCTGCTAATAAGCCTAAGAAAGCTCCTACTAAGGGCAAAACCAAAGTCCAAGGGGGAAGGAAGCCTGGAACGAGGCCACCCCCTAGAAAGCTAAAAATCAGCAATGAGGCCGATAAAGAAAAAGAGAAGGAAGAGCAGCAGCAGCAGCAGACTGGTCAGAAGGGTGGAACCAAGTCCAAATCACAAACCCCTGATGAGTCAGAAGAAGAAGAAGAGCATATTCCGTCATATGTCCCCTCTAAAGCACAAGAACAAGAGATGAAAGAAATATGGGATATGGTGGACAGGTATCTAGACAGAGGTGCTGAAGCTAGACTGATCATCGAAGCCAGAAAAAGTCTCAGACTCGTAGATCTAGAAGTTCTAAGGCTCAGGAGAGAAAAAGAGGCAAGAGAAAGGGTTCCTGACAAAGCTGAAATTCCGTATAAATACAGAAGGAGCAGAAAGCCTACTGATCTCAAGATTCACAGATGGCCGAGGATTGACACGTGGATGCCATGGGAGCGGACTCAGAGGTGGGAGACTCTCAAAGCAGAATTTATCAAGAGGTATTACATCTGGAGGTATTGGCCGGACATGCACAAAGCTGCAGCCTTTGCTGAATGGCTTCTGGTGAGCGACCCTGAAATATATGCCAGAGTCCAGAAAGCCTTAGCTGAGAAGATAGACGTCAGAGTTCCAGTCCCCAGACCTCTGCCCCCTCCATAGAAGCTCGATGGATCACTACATACTGGAGTCATAAAAGGAGAAGTCAGCAGTGCAGTCATAGCCCTGAATCTTGATGAAGTTGATCCTGATGATACGCTGAAGATACAGAAGCTTAGAAGAGACACGTTCATAATGTATGGATTGTCGTTGCCTGAAGAGAAGTCCAGAGATTTCAAAGCACGGATCCAGCAGTTCAGAAGATAGATAGTTAGCTTCTCTGTATCTTGTTTTTGCTTTCTAGAATAGTAGATGATGTACTGTACTGAATATTCTCATATCTATAAAATATCATTGCTGTTAGTATTAGGCTTTGGCATCATTAAATAGGGGGATGATTCAGTAGCCTAGTGCACAGTAAATTTGAATGATCCCAAAACCCTACTTTGATTGATGAACCATTATGTTGTATTTGTTATGTCTCAGTCTCTGAGAGTTTAAGACTCAGTAGACATTCAGTTCTGTCTGTTGGTTCTTCAGTAGACTATCAGCCTCAGAACCATGAGAAGAAGACTCGGCAGTACTGGACTCAGCAGGAGCAGTATACTGAAAGGAGTCAGTGGAACTGAACTCTGCAGGAGTAGTTCATTGAACTCAGAGTTGATCTTCAGTAGAGCGGGACTCAGCAAGGGTATGCTACTGAACATAGATCAGACTCAGCAACGGCCAGACAGTCTCCTGACTGTTAGAGATCTTATAAGTCAAATCAGCAGAGTCATACGAGGTATAGAGAAGTCAGCTTCAGATCTTCCTTGAAGTCTGTTTGTCTCACCTACTTTCTTCAGCCTCGACCAACGACAAGTAGCCAGCTGTCTACTTTCTGATTAAAGCTGCAAGTCAACATCTTTCCAGAAAATGGAGGGAAAGGACTCTGCCGCCATACTTTGAAAGAGCCATTAGCTACCCAAAAGAGAGAGACACATGGATCATCGTCTCCAATGGATCTCTCCATGCCCCTCATCTATAAATAGAGGGAAGATTTCAAATCGAAGCTCACCTAGAATACGAAGAACACACAAGCATTTACGAGCAACTTAGAATCGACTTAAAATTTTCCGCAAGATCTTCAAAGAGCTATTCCAAGCGAAAGGCGACATACTTGCTCAAAGGGAACCGAGCTGAATCAGACTATAAGCCTCTAGTATCCCAGCGACTGAATACGAATCCAGAGTTTATACTTAACCGTTCGTCGCTCTAGAAGCCACCTTCTCGTTCCCTTCCCTCTAAGCTAAACTCAGCAGACCATATCTATAGCTTAGATCGAAGGAGTTCATCCCTGAACTATTCTTTATTGTAAAGAACTCCTTCATAGTTGGAGAGTTTGTCAAACACTTCAGTTTGATACCTTGTAAACTGAGACTTGCTCAGTATAAATCTCAAACCAGTTTGATACCAGTGTACAAACCGACTGAGACTAACTCAGTATAATAAAATAGCCTCTTGATCTTTTCGGGATAGTGGACGTAGGATTGTTGGATCCGAACCACTTTAAAATCACTTGTGTTCTGTGTGTTTTCTTTACTGTTGCATTGATTACTGTTCATACTGAAAATATCTTTAAAATCCTTCAACTGTGTTTCAGCAAAGCTTAAAAGATTGCACTAATATACTGAAATAGTTTTCCTAAAAACGTTTTCTAACTCAACTTAATTGGGCCTACACATTTCCGCACTCTACTGAACTTCTATTGAACGGTACTAAATTCTAACCTAAGTCAGCTAGCAGGCCTCAGTGAATTCAGTCACTAAGCCACGCGATCTGGTCTACTGAACCTGTTCAGTACGGTATCTTCATGAAAGGGACTGTTCGTGTTTTAAGTTGAGAAAGTTTTCAGGTGTATTCACCCCCCCCCTTCTACACCTGAATGTTTATCTCGGGATCAACAAGTTGGTTCATGATCAACATGCCTTCTCCACAGCAAGAAAAGGGAGTGGATGCGTCCGTGATCAATACGGTATCCAACCTGGGTAGCCCTATGATCTAGTTAACCCTTTGTGTCGAGGATTGAAGTAGAGTTGGAGTGGATTTATCTGGCCAGGTCCCCTTCTTTCTGTAATTGTCCAATTTCCGATTTATAAATTATTTTTTCTAGTGTTAATCAAAACCCAAAGTTCATGGTGGTTACTAACCAAACCCTTTCCGGTCCGTAGAAATAACCTGTTTATGTCTACCCATTCCCTGTAGATTCGACCCTGCTTACCTCTGTGCTTGTTTTAAGTTTAGTGTTGTGCATGAAAATATAAATTATTTTTGGTACACGGTTTTAACGATGAAATCGTGTCCGACCAAAATGGCGCCGTTGCCGGGGAATGGCGTTTTGATTTAAACTGACCTTTTTCTACTGACTTTTTTTTTTGTTCTTCCCATATGTTTCTTCTAGGTGTTTATGAGTGACTCGTTCAACCCAAATTTCTGGCTCGACCCCGAAATTGAGAAGACTGTCAGGAAACTCAGGAAGGAGACACGGTTGCGCAAGCAACAAACTGAACTGGAGTCAATGGGCAAAAGAACTCTACATACAGAGATTGCAAGTGAGGCTGGTACTAAAGCCTGCTACCCAGAAGATCAAGATATTCTGCTTGACCGGGCAAAGGACCAATCTGAGAAGGAAGAATCTGATTCTGAATCAAAAACAGAATCCAAAACAGTCATGGAGGAAGATGATCCAAAGGTCCTCGAGGTCAATGAACATACTGCTAGGAAGCGGAAGGACCCTGTGCAGATCACCGCTTATGGTGAAAATCATGTGGAACTTAAGGCAGTGGTGTTGAATGCCCTGCCCAAGTTTTATGGAAAGACGAATGATAATCCTTTGTCATTCTTGAACGAATTCGAGAAGATATGTAGGCTCCAGAAGAAAACTGGCCAGCAGACTGACAATGAAGTGAAGCTAGTTGCATTCCCTTATGCACTACGCGACAGAGCCAACATGTGGTACTCGAGTCTGCGCACAGATTGTATTGAGAATTGACCACAGATGGAGACTACCTTCCTGGAGTACTATTTTCCCACAACAAAGACAAGCTCCCTGAGGAAAAAAATATCGAGTATCCAGCAGGAATATGATGAACACCTCAGTGAGTACTGGGAAAGTTTTAACAGATTGGTGGGAGACTGCCCAAATCATAAATATAGAGATGGAGAACTATTTCAGTTTTTCTACCAAGGCATGACCATGAAATACAAGGACTTGGTAAATTCCGGAAGTGGAGGAGGATTCACTCACTTTAAGATTAGTGAGGCCAGACAGTACATTCAAAGACCGGTGGACTCCACTAAGAAGTACGACAGAGAGAATAGCAGGAATATAAGGAAGGTTGCCCAAGCAAGTTCCTCAGATTATGAAAGAAGAAATGAAGACAGAAAGGAAAAAATTGAGAAGATGCTGAACCAGGTGGTGAACAATTCAACTTCAACAGAAGTGGTCGAGTTAACTTGTGGTGTGTGTGGCGACCTCGGTCACTCTTCCATTAGATATACCATGACAGCAGTTGAATACGAAGATGAAAATGCTGTGGGAGGGTATCACTTCATTAAGAATAGAGATCACCCTAACCTCCGATGGAGACAACCAGGAGACCCTCCCCAGCAGAGTCAATCTAGCTATCAATCACCTCCGCATCACTTCCAACAACAATGCTTTCATAATCAAAGTGCACCTCCACCTGCCCAGAACTTCTATCCACAACCTCCAAAAAATTTTCAAAACTAAAACTTTTCACATCAGCAAAACCAAAATTTCCAACAGCCCCAACCAAATTACCAGAACCAACCTCAGCAAAATTTCCAAACTGACCAAAATCAACCTCACCAGGACTATCAACAACCACCTTCAGTAGTTTACCAACCTCAAAACCAAGCTACTCAACCAAATCAGAACCAACCTCAATTACTGCCCATCTAGAACCAACACTACAAACCACCACATCACAGGGGAGGTGCACAACAAAATCAAAATGTGCCACAAAGGGGTTATCGGACAAATGAGGAGTTATGGAATGAATTCCAAAATTCCCAGTTTGAACAGAAAGCTGGCATGAGTGCTTTGTCCAAGCAGCTGGAACAACTAGCTAACTCCTTGAGGGATATCAAAGGAGATCAAGGAAAAATCCGTGCCTAAGTGCAGATCAATCCTAAGGAGGAAAATGCTGCAGTGACTTTGTGGAATGGAAAGGAGCTGCCAGAACTTGTAAGGAAGGAACGAAGAACCTCCGGAGAAGATGAAGTTAAGCAGGTAGAGGATGAGTTGCAGAGACCAATCGAGCCATTGGCCCCACCACCTTTCCCCTCTGCCTTGCTTAGGAAGATCAAACCAAAGAAAGATGCCATGAACTATAAGGCATTATTCAAAAACCTGGAAATAAACATATCATTGTTGGAAGCTCTTTAACTCCCACAAATAGCCAAGTTTATCAAAGAGTTTATAGCTGGGAAGGTACCTGGAGAAAAGGTGATAATGGAAAAGGCCGCATCTGCGATGATTCAGAAACACCTCCCAGAGAAATGTGTTGATCCAGGAGCATTCACCTTACCCTGTTTGATTGGTGAGAAACTGATTCCACGTGCTGACTGAAAGAAGAGTGGTGATGCAACTTGTGAATAGATCATGCATCTACCCAGTTGGATTGTTGGAGAATGTCCTAGTAAAGGTAAATGAGTTTGTCTACCCAGCAGACTTCTATGTTATCAATACCAATGATGAAAGGATCAAAAGAATAGCCGGAGTACTTCTGGGCAGACCATTCCTAGACACAATTAGAGCCATTATTGATGTGCATGAAGGCACAATTAACATTTCTTGGAATGGATAACAATATACACACAACATCTATGATGCTATGAAACTGCCGGCGGATGTTGAGAATGTCAATACTCTGGATATGTACACTCCCCTAGTCCAAGATCATTTGGCGAATGAGTTTGTTCAAGACAAAGTGGAACCGACTACTACACAAGAATCAACCCAGTTGGACACCCATGGGATGAGTGACAATGAAGTGAAGGAAGTTGTGTTGTCTTTGTATGCCCAACCATCAGTTCAAGCAGATGTCAATAGTGTGACTGGGCTACCTCAAGACCAAATTCCGGAGAAACATTTACCATCCATCATTCAACCTCCAGAACTGGAACTCAAACCTCTCCCGTCTCATCTGAAATATGCATACTTGGGGGACAAGGATACACTGGCAGTAATAATCAGCAGCAGCCTAGCCCAAGAAGAAGAAACCAGATTGATTTCAGTTCTGCAGAAGCATAAAACTGCTATTGGGTGGACCTTGGCAGACATCACTAGAATCAACCCAGATGTCTGTATGCTTCATATTCTTATGGAGCCCAATAGAAAACTAAGTAGATACTAGCAACGCAAGTTGAACCCTAACATGAGGGAAGTTGTTCTCAAGGAAATTCTGAAGTTCCTATCCATGGGGATCATTTACCCAATTTCAGATAACAAGTGGGTCAGTCCTGTGCATGTAGTACCTAAGAAAGGAGGAATTCAACTGCTAGAGAATGACATGAAGGAGCTTGTCCAACACGTCCTGTCACTGCGTAGCGGATGTGTATTGACTATCGCAAGCTCAACAATGCTATCCGGAAGAACCATTTCCCCCTGCCTTTCGTTGACCTGAAGTTGGAAAGGCTGGCAGGGCAGACTTATTTTTGCATTCTGGACGGGTACAGCGGGTACTTTCAAATACATGTGAGTCATGACAATCAAGAAAAAACGACATTCACATGCCCCTTCAGAACTTATGCATATAGGAGGATGTTGTTCGGGCTGTGCAATGCCACATGGACCTTCCAGAGATGCATGATGAGCATTTTCTCAGATATGATTGAAAAATGCATTGAAGTCTTCATAGATGACTTCACAGTTTATGGGAATTCTTTTGATAACTGCCCGAGAAGTCTGGATAAAGTACTCACCAGATGCGTTGAAAAGAGTCTTGTGCTCAACCACGAGAAATGTCACTTTATGGTCACGGAGGGGATTGTACTAGGCTATGTCGTCTCAGAAAAAGGAATTGCAGTCGATAAGGCAAAGGTGGACCGGATTGCGCAATTGCTATATCCAACGAGTGTCAAGGAAGTCAGAGGATTCCTTGGGCTTGCAGGCTTCTACCGAAGGTTTATCAAGGACTTCACCAAAATTGCTCAACCATTGACTAAACCTCTGCAATTGGATGTGCCATTCGAGATAACCGACACGTGCAAGGAAGCTTTCAACTTGCTGAAAGCCAAATTAACATCTTCTCCGATCATGCAAGCACTAGATTGGGACTTACCATTTGAGCTCATGTGTGACGCCAGCGACTACACAGTTGGTGCAGTCCTTGGATAAAAACCGGGCAGAGAGAACCATGTAATTTATTATGCTTCCAAGACTCTCAACCCTGCCCAGTGTAATTATACAACAACTGAGAAGGAGCTTCTGGCCATCGTGTTTGCCTTTCAGAAGTTCAGATCCTACTTGCTAGGATCTAATATTATTGTTCATACAGATCATTCAACATTGAAGTACTTATTGTCCAAAGCAGAATCTAAGCCGAGATTGATCAGGTGGATATTGCTTCTCCAAGAGTTTGATTGGGAAGTCAAAGATAAGAAAGGAACAGAGTACAAGGTTGCTGATTTCCTAAGTAGGATCCCCATACCTGCTGATGGAATCCAGATCCGAGAGACTTTCCCAGATGAGCATTTGTACAAGATCAAGGAGGTCAACATCATCTACTTGCCCATGCATGGCACAGAAATTTGCAGTGCAGTAGGTAAGCTTCCTTGGTATGCTTCTATTGTTAATTATTTAACCACAAAGAGAACTCCACATGGAATCACACGAGCACAATCTCTCAAGCTTAAGAGCGATTCAAAGTATTATTTCTGGGATGAGCCCTACATGTGGAGAGTGGGGGTAGACCAAGTCATCCGGAGATGTGTGCCCGAGGAAGAACAGGGTAGTATTCTCCACCACTGCCACTCCTTAGCATGTGGAGGCCATTTTGGAGCTAAGAGGACAACACGAAAGGTATTGGACAGTGGCTTCTTTTGGCCTTCTATTTCACGTGATTCCCATTTTTTTTGTAAGAGCTGCCCTCGCTGCCAAATGACTGGTAACATCTCTCATAGGGATGAAATGCCCAGATACTGATAAGCTTTTGCGAAATCTTTGAAGTATGGGGTATGGATTTTATGGGACCGTTCCCTAGTTCATTTGGTAATCTTTACATTTTGCTCGATGTGGACTATGTGTCCAAATGGGTGGAAGCGAAGGCCACCCGAACTAACTATTCCGAAGTTGTTTTCAGATTCTTGAAATCCAACTTCTTTAGTAGATTCGGAGTACCCAGAGCTATTATCAGTGATCAAGGGACACACTTCTGCAACAGAACCATTTAAGTCGTGATGAAAAAGTATGGTGTCCACCATCGCCTATCCACACCATACCATCCGCAGTCGAATGGGCAAGCAGAAGTATCCAACCGAGAAGTAAAGGGGATCCTTGAGAAGACGGTAAATCCCTCCCGAAAAGATTGGAGTGCAAAGCTTGATGATGCCTTCTGGGCTTACAGGACAGCGTATAAGACTCCAATTGGGATATCTCCATACCGGTTGGTATTCGGAAATATGTGTCATCTGCCTGTCGAGATCGAGCACAAACTATACTGGGAAGTCAAGCAAATTAACATGCAACCCTCCAACTGTGAGGATGAGAGGAAATTTCAGCTCCAAGAATTGGAGGAAATGAGGATTGAAGCATATGATGTTGCCAGTTGGTATAAGGATTATGCCAAATTTTGGCATGACATGAATATACGAGGAAAGACCTTCCAAGTTGGACAACTGGTGCTTCTCTTCCAATCCAAATTAAGGCTCATGCCTGGGAAGTTAAGGTCAAGGTGGCTTGGCCCATTCAAGATCACAGCCGTCTGCGCGAATGGTGTTTTTGAGATAGCTGGCCTTTCCGATGAAAGTTCGTTTAAAGTCAATGGCCACCGACTGAAAGCCCATTACGATCGCTCTCAAGTGCAGATAGTGGAGTGCATTGATCTGCACCTTCCTCCCTTTCAGTAACCAGAAGGAGGCGCTAGAGGGAGGCAACCCTCGTGTTGATATTTTGTTTTATCTGACTTACTTACCTGCCCTAGGGCCTATTTTTCAATTGTTTATTTTTTGTGGAATAGTGTTTGGATGTGACCATTGCTGCAGGTGGATTAGGTTGCAATTTCGAAAAATGAAGGGGTCTCTATGCAAATTCTGGGGGTCGCAGAGATAGATTTCAAAACTCTGGGGGGCAGACTACAAGAAACAGTTCAAATTCTTGACACCATCTATGAGGAGGAGTGATGTTGCACTTCCTTTCAAATCACCCTTACTCAGTCCCAACCCCCCATATTCCCGCTAACACTACACCTTCATTTCTCTGCAAATCTCCTCCATAGCAGCGCAACAACCACCATTTCCGACCCTCAAAATGTCTACCAAACCACACAGATCCACCAACTGTCGCCGTTCTCGCCGGTTAGCAACCACTGTTGGTGGCCCTTCTTCCCACTCCACCATTCCGTTCTCAGCCGAACCCCACTTTAATGAGGAAGAACCGCAAACTGAAATTTCCTGGGCCTAGTTTGCTCAACCAGAAGTCGGAGGGGAGGACTTCCTTCACGGCGTCGAATGCCCTGAGGACCTATCCGACGCAGCCTTCCACGGAGACCGATCGATTTCCACGCCAAATTTGAAGTGGGTCCACTTCTGCTTTTCGATGACCCGCACATGCAGAGGGGAGCCCGCCGGAAAGGTAAGAGCTTCACCATTGGTAAACCCTTCAACCCTTCTATGTTTGCTTCTTTGGGGGTTTTAGATGAATTTCAGGGGTATTTTTGTGCCATTGGGTAGGAGTGGTTGTTAAATCCTAGCCCCTATGATGTTTATGAAGAGTTTGTACGAGAATTCTGCTCTTCCTTTATCTTTCACTCCACTGACTCGCCTTATGAAAAATGCACATCTTTTCGCCTGTATAATACTACGTTTAGTTTGTCATTGGCTGAGTTCAACTTCTGTTTGGGCATAATGAGTATTTGTCTGCTCTGCGTAGTCATCCTTCTGAACTCAATAGTCTTGTTCCAACCAGTGAAGCCTGGGACCTACTGGCCCTAGGTAGTGGTATTGAGTTTGCCTCTTCTAAAATTGAGGTGTGTCATATTCATAACCCTGTCTTGCGCATGTGTCATGTTTTTATAACTTACAACCTCACTAGGCGATCCACCTCCTATTCCCGAGTGTCTTACCAAGAACTTTTCTTCATGTGGTGCATGCAACACAACATTAAGGTTGACTTAGGATACTGGATAGCCTATGGTTTCCACGAGGTCGCTGCCAAGCCTACATGACACTTCACACTCTGCCACCTGTTTGGAACAATCCTCCATCACTATTTTCTCCTCTATAGCACTCGCTATCTTACCCAGATTGCTCCTACCAAATGCTTCTCACTCAAAACTTTGGATTTTACCAAAGTAATTAAATTGAAGTCTAACGGAACTGTGGAGATCCTACCGCCGGGACCTAATGTCCCGAGCATATCTGTGGATGTAGGTCCTTCTACTTCAGCGACTCGGGAGTCTGAGCTTGAATCTCTCTGGCGAGCCAAAGAGGAAATGCGCTAGCAGATGGCAGTCCTACAAGAAGAACTCCAGAAGCTAAGCCAGATGAAAAAGAAGAAGAACCGCGCGACCGGTAAATTGTTTCATGCCACTCTTCCCCATTTTTTGCTTTATTTTTCTAATTATTTTTTTTTGTTCTGTATCCCCCTTTTCAAACTTTTTGTCCTTGCCTGCTCGAGGACGAGCAAGGCCTTAAAGTGTGAGGAGGGGGGTGTCTGTCGTGTATGTTTCGTCCCCATTTTCTGCCCAGAACACTCTATCTGTCTGCTTGAGGACAAGCCGCCTAAAGTGTGAGGAGGGGTATTTATTTTGATTTGTTTGTACTCTTGTTTCTGCCCTACTCTGTTAGGCTTTGTTTGCTTGAGGGCAAGCAAAATCCTAAGTGTGAGGAGGGTATCTGTGTTGTATGTGTGTTTGTTTGGTCCGTGTCTGAGCATGCCTAGTGGCCTATTTTATGTTCTGTGACTGCCCCCTGCCCCATAAAAAAAAAATTCAAAACCTAGTGAATCTGTAGCAAGTTGCATGTATCTTCACTGTTTAGGATTAGAAGAAGCTAGGAGCGATGAAATTGGGGCATAATTTGAGTCCACTTAAACTGCACTGGTATGTCAGGATTGAGCCTATAGTGGTGCACTTCCCACTTAATTTATTTTGAGTGAATAGATGCCACAAAGTCACCATATTAACAAACTATATGCACCGCATGATAGAAGGCACTAGGGTGAACCGTAATTCTGGCATGAGTTAAATATTAATCTAGCCCCAATAATCCCTAGTGATCCAATTTGAACCGTGGCCTTGTTCTTTCAATCAGTTAGTTAAAAAATCAGCCATTGTCCATTTTAGACCTTCTCTTGGCCCTGTTATGCATATGTTCTTGTGAAGACCTGACTAACACTGAACCAATATCTGAGCCTTAACTGTGTTAACGGGAATGAAATATGAATTGGGAAACTGGGAGAAAATCCAAGTCCGAATCAAAAGACCCCAGTAGAAAGAAAAAAGAGAAAGGGTGCCTTTTAAAAAAAAATAATAATAAAAAAAATGCACCTTGAGAAATAAGAAATAAATGAAAGGGGAAGGGAAGAAAGAAAGCTTGATTTTAAACCTACTGCCATCCCCAACCAAATCTGAAAAAACTCCCCGTCTTCACTAAGTCTTGGTTTCTGTACTTGCATAATTAGAGTTCCAACTCGTACGTATGCATGACAATTGATTGAGCCTAGGACCCTTAGGACCCCACCTTCACAACATGTTTTACGGTCCTTGGCCCCATTACTACCCAAGAGAAAATACTTCTTGATGGTGCAGATTGATTGAATTAATATGGTGAGTGCGTGTGCCTAGGTTTACATGAGCGGTTGTCCGGACTAGTGCAGGTGAGTGATGAGCGAACCATGAGAAAGACTCAATGCTTGCCCTGTTTTGACTTAGCTGATTTTCCTATCTATGTTAATACATGTTCTTGCTTAAGAATTGCTTTGCTGAGCTTATCAGTTTTGGCTAAGGGGTGTTGTAGGCTTTAGCATTATTGTTCTGCTTGGATGTTTATTTTTTCTTCTTGCCTTCGCTTCTTTCATGTCCTGTCTGTTCTTGTGTTTCCTTCTTGTTTTCCTTTTGTCTTGAGTCTATTTGTTGAGTCTTGTTGGGGGAAGAGTTGAAAACTGAGCAGCAAATCCAAGCTTTGAAATTATTCTCATACTTGAGGGCAAGTATTGCTTAAGTGTGAGGAGGTTGATAAGCCCGGATTTTTTGCTTCATTTTACCGGATTTTATGCGCGGTTTCTTCGTGTTCTAAGCATGAGGTGGTAAGTTATGGAGATAATTGTGGTACTTTGGGATGGAATGCTAGAGGAGAGAAAAGCCTGCTTGCTGTGCAGATTTATGGGATGTTGGGCCAATTTCTAGACATTGGACAGCAGTAACTGGGCTAGAGCCGTTTGAGCCGAATTTCTCAAGAATCAATCCAAACCCACTTTCCAATTGTTGAAATTTGGAGAAAGAATTGGAGGGAAACGAAGATCTTGAAGTTGCTGCTGAGATGATGTGCCCTGTCACATCGCAGCTCTCCTACTGCCTACCAGCCACACCCCTTCTCCCTAGTACCTAGTAGGGCATTTAATGCTATGAAGACCAAACAAGTTATCAACTCTTTTGAACGTAATATGGATAGAATTCGATCGAGAAAGTAGTAGTAGAAAAAGTAGAAGAAAAACACTCTCTCTTTAATGTTCTTGAAGTTTAGCTTTGTAATTTTCATCTTTAATATTTTGCACCGGACTTCCAACTGTGAAGACGGATTTAATGCTTCAGTCTCTGGTACTCGTTTCTGCATTTAATTCCGTTAAGTTTCTATTGAGTTGTTATTGCTGCTTTCTGGTTAGTGAATGTTTTTGTTCTCTCTAGCTGCTGCCTTAAATGTTCTGCAAGATTTAAATATATGTATGTTAAATATCAAGAGTTTGTTAGCCTCAACTCATTTCTCTTCAGTTTTCCTTATGTCTTCTTTAAATATGTTGTTTGCCTTTATTCTGCCTAGGATGTGTAGCTAAATCTTGAGGTCTGGCTAGATAATGAAATTCTGACTCCACACTTCGTGAGACTTCTCGTGCTTATAACTGGAAAATAGGGTGTTGGGCGGATTTGGGCAGGTTGAGCATGTTGGTAGCTTGAGATTGATCACCTTAGGCTAGTTAATTTTTTAATCACCTAGATCTATTTGATAATGAAGTCACTGTGTATGATCAACATCGGTGACCTAATTAATCCGGTTCCTTCGGTCTAAATGCTTCTTAATAAGTTCTCTTTCGTTGATCAACAAGCTAGAATCGTTGTTAGGATAGGGAGTTGGTTCATGATCAACCTGCCTTCTCCACAGCAAGAAAAAGGAGTGGATCCGTCCGTGATCAACACGACATCCAAGCTGGGTAGCTTTATGATCTAGTTAACCCTTTGTGTCGAGGATCGAAGTAGAGTTGGAGTGGATTTATCTGGCCAGGTCCCCTTCTTTCTGTAATTGTATAATTTCCGATTTATAAATTATTCTGTCTAGTGTTAATCAAAACCCAAAGTTCATGGTGGTTACTAACCAAACCCTTTCCGGTCCGTAGAAATAACCTGTTTATGTCTACCCATTCCCTGTGGATTCGACACTGCTTACCTCTGTGCTTGTTTTAAGTTTAGTGTGGCGCAGGAAAATATAAATTATTTTTGGTACACAGTTTTAACGACAAAATTATGTCCGACCAGAACTCAGTAGGCTAACTAGAGTTCAATAGCTGATAGACTTAATGACACAGTTTTACTCAGCTGATGGAGTCAACACTAGAGACTCAGTAAGGTTGTTTCAGAGTACTGAATATTTGGATACGAATAGACATAAAACTAAACCTATCAGAAGAATGTCAGTAGAAGATAATTCAGTAAAAATGTCTGAGGAATCAGAGGAAGTCAACTCAGCATGTGCTTTGGAGTTTGAACAAGCCTCACTAAACATTCAATCTCGACCAATGAGGAGCTGCCAACACTATACTAGTACCGAAAAAAAGCTGCCCTCAAGACTGAAAAAGAGAGAATCCTACAGTAATGTTTGAATTCAAGATGACAGTTTTCCTTGTCGTTTTTTACACGTGTCTAGGTCCCCTCCAACGGATCTTTTCATGAGTCAAAATTATAGATAGAGATCAAGCTTCATACGTTGAAGATACTAGGAACACCAGGCATTCAAGCATACAACCTCTAGCGAATTCACAGCCTATTTAGCAAAAAACTTGCAACTTATATAGAACATCTGATTTAGTTCTTCTCTCTAGAGATACACTGTTCTCAATCTCTATTCTATGTCATCATCGTTAGATCATATGCTTAGAAACTGAAGGAGTTAATATTTATTGAACAATTCTTATTGTAAGAACTATTTCTTAGTTGGAGAAACTCAAACCCCCAGTTTTTGAAACCGTGTAAATTCACTACGACTATAACTAGAGTGTCTGCCCAGTGAAACAGATCGACTAAGATTTGCTCAGTATAATATATACAAACTTCCTTCCTTATTCAGGACAGTGGACGTATGATCCTACATATCTGAACCACTATAAAAACTGATTGTGCATTTACTGTTTCATTGTTTTGCTTTTCATGCTACATAAAATTGATTTGCTAAAATTTATAAGTTAGATCTTCAGTAAAGCTGAATATATGCACAAGCATAACTTGAACAAGTTTTCAGTAATAACGTTTTTCAATCAAAAGACATAAAATCGGGCCAACACTTTCCACACTGATTCATCTACTGAAGTTATCGTAGACTAACTAAAGTCAATAAACAGCGTTCAGTTTACTATATCACTCTTCCCACGCGATTAGAAAGCTTATCTGGCGAGCTGAACTATTCAACGAGCATACTCAGTAATACTGACTTTCGCGTTTGAGTTGAAACTTGGACTCAGGTGTATTCAACCCCCTACACCTAAAGACTGTTCTGGCACAACAATAAATTGCATAAAAATTACAAATGAAGTGCGTAAAAATCTAAGAAAAATAAAAAGGTAAGAGAAAATTATCCCCTTAATTAAATTTAATAAAGGATATAAATTTAAAGAATCTCATACAATCTTAACCACACATCTATAAAATGAAAAGTGAAGATTTGTTCACAGTTCTTTCATTAAGCATGTGCTCACAAAAGATCTATTTCCTACATATATATATGAGAAGGTTCAAATGTGAAATGTTCTTATCATGTGAACGTGTGAACACTGCATTTAAAGAAAAATGCACTGCACTTTATAGATGATTATATTGTATTTTAAGTACTACACTTTCAATATGTCTTATAGAGAAGAATATCAAGAACGTAATCTAGTGGATGTATGTAAGTACTCGTCGAAAATATTTAAATTTTATTGTCTTATGTTTCATGAACATTTCACTTGCCTTTAAGAATCACTAATATACCATTAGCTATTGAATCACTAAAATCTTCTTTTGTATCCAACTAGGGTCTGTCCTGTGCACAGATTCCTTGCTGAGACTTGCTCAGATAAATCAACAAGAACTCCTATTCGGTAGGACCGTGGACGTAGGATCTTGCGTATCCGAACCACATTAAAAATTGCTTGTGTTATTTACTGTTTTATTGCATTGCATACAAACTGATTAAAAATCATATCTTTGCATAAAACGTATTCTCAAAGCGCACTAGCCAAATTACTTGATTTGTGAAAATCACGTTTTCAAACTAAGACGAATCTTCGGGCCCCACACTCTTTTCCGCACAACGTCTCCGACTGAGTTTCAAGTACTGACAAAAGTCAGTAGGAGAGCTCAGTCGTTGGCACACTTCTGACCCGCTATCGAAGGTTACTATTTGGCATTGTTCATCAGTTCCAACCTACAGCTCAGCTGTCCTTCGCGTTCTGAGAAAAAGAAACTGTGATCAGGTGTATTCACCCCCCCCCCTCTACAGCTGACTATCATCTCCGGACCAACAATTGGTATCAGAGCAACGTTGTTCTTCTGAATAACCGGTTCTGAAATATTGGTCTTCTCGAACAGATCCTGAAAACGTTTTTCATTGCACAAGCATCTCTTCATACATCCTTATACTCTTACCCATAATGTCTGATATGTCAGGTATTCGGATGGTACCGATGTTCTCAATAGAGAACTACACGGTATGGCGTGTGAGAATGGAGGCCACCTTACCTCGCTGCATGACAACATGACGGACGTCCTTGAGACAGGACCCATCATTCGCATGATCGACAGTGTACAATTTGCCGCTGTGGGAGGTGTAGGAGCGCAGACTGACGCTAAGGTCGCTAAAGAAAAATCAGCCTTCACACCAGAAGAGAAAAAGCTACACAACCTCGACCGAGTTGCGTGTAATGCAATCCTGACTACGCTCAGTGATTCTCACCTCGGGAGGGTGCAAGACTGCAAGATGGTGAAAGAACTTTGGGATGCCCTGGCTATACTGAGCCAAGGAACCCCGCAGATCAAAGAGAACAAGCTCGAATTAGAGCTACAAAAGTTCGACGCGTTTGCCATGGAGCCCAGTGAGACCATTGACGAGCTAAGCGTCAGATTCACAAACCAAGTCAATATGATCAATGGGCTGGGGAGGATGTTCACCAACAAAGAGATGAACACCAAGATCTTAAGAGCGCTACCTCGACAGAAGTGGCTTCCATTTGCTACTTATTTACGTCACTCTGATCTTAATGCTCTAACTCCTGATTTTATCTTTTCATAATTAAAAATAGAGGAATTTGAGCACAGCCTATCCCAACGATGTTCCAGTGCTCCAGCTGACACTCAGATTGACCATGCTTTCAAAGCAACAGTCAGCAAAACTGGAATCAAACCCATTTCTTCCAGCAAGGCAGTAGCTGCAGCAGAAACAAAGTCCTCTAAGACATCTGCTACTGACCCACTTGCGCTTATGGCTCTCAAATATCAAAGAGAAAAGGAGAGAGTCAGAAAGCTGAAGAAATACAACAGAGATTCTCCTTCAAGTAAGAAAGATTTTCGAAAAAGGGAAGAATCTAAACCTTCTACTGACTACAGGAACACAGAACCTGCTGCGAGTCCATCCAAAGATTCAGCTGGAAAAAGCAGCAGATCATCTGTCTGTTACAACAGCACCTCAACCTCTTCTCCGACCATCAGACAATATTCTGCATTTTCTTCAGGATCTGTTTCTCCGATCTCAACGGCAACAAATGCAGCTTCGTCTTCAGAAGAATACATGAATGTATCTTCCTCGATTGAGTCATCGGATATCTCTCCGGCTATGTAGGCCTACCTCCTACGGGCAAATTTCTCGCGTCTAGCCTACCGTTCTGCTCTTTGAGCAGCTGAGAGTTCGAGACATTCGTACTGATAGTGTCCCTCCTTCTTGCAATTGTAGCACTGAGAGGTCAGATGCTACTGACACAGCCTGCTACACTCAGAATCGCTCACTACTTACACAGCAACACATGAAGACGCCATACGAATTATGGAAAGGGAGAATTCCTTCTATTTCTCATTTTCATATTTTTGGTTGTCCGTGCTTTATTCACAATAATGGGAAAGATCAGTTGAAGGTCTTTGATAGCAAATCTGATCAAGGAGTATTCTTAGGATACTCTCGGGTCAGTAAAGCCTTCAGAGTCTTTAACAATCGGACCCTTTGCGTGGAGGAAAGCCCTCATGTGGTATTTGATGAGTTTGTTACTGAGAAAAGGAAAACTACAAAGACAAATACTGAAGATGTCAGCAACAAGCTACAGGATCTCGCACTAAACGACAAAGCTGAAAAGATCCAGCATTGTTGGGATGATGAGTCAGACGATGAAGAAATTCAGACTCAGCCAACAAGCGATGTAGCTGACCTGGTTGATTCTACAAAACAGAATCAACAACAGGTAACAACAGTCGATGAGGAAGCCCCAGTTGTAACTGAGACCTCTAATGAGAATATAAACTCAGGGGCAACAAATATTGTTCCTGAGCTAAACCCCTGAACCTGGAAACTCAGTAGATCCTAACCATCTTACTGAACTAATGCAATCACATAACAGTACAACTGAAATGCCTAACACACCTATTGACTGTGCAGAAGTAGTATCAGAAGAAGAAGCCAGACTCAGACGTTCATGGCTTGACGCTCATTCTTCAGATCTTATTATAGGAGATCCGTCAGCAACTATAAGGACAAGATCTAGATTAAGTCAAGGAGAAAGCTCACTCTATTCTTTTTTCTTGTCTACAGAAGAACCTCAGTCAATAGAGGACGCACTCAATGATGCTGATTGGATCATTGCCAATGAAGAAGAGTTGAACCAGTTCGTTAGAAACGAAGTTTGGGAGCTTGTTGACAGACCTAGACATTAGCATGTGATTGGTACTAAGTGGGTCTTCAAAAACAAGCGTGATGAAAACAACGTCATTGTCAGAAATAAAGCTCGACTAGTTGCCAAAGGATACTGTCAAGCAGAGGGAATCGATATTGATGAAACATTCGCTCCGGTCGCCAGATTGGAAGCCACTCGTCTATTCCTAGCTTACGCAACGCATCAAGGACTCAAAGTATATCAAATGGATGTAAAGTCAGCTTTTCTGAACGGCGTAGTGAAGGAAGAAGTCTACGTGGAACAACCGCCCGGCTTTCAGCAGGGACATCAGGTGTACAGACTTCGGAAAGCTCTGTATGGGTTAAAACAAGCACCCAGGGCTTGGTACGATACCCTATCAGACTTCATATTTCAGAAAGGTTTTCAGAAGGGGACAGTAGATCGCACCCTGTTCAACATAAAGTCAGGAGATGACATCCTACTGGTGCAAATCTACGTGGACGACATCATTTTCAGTTGCAGAAACGTGACTATATGTCAACAATTCGAGAAAATGATGAAGGAGAAATTCGAGATGTCCATGATGGGAGAGATGAACTATTTCCTTGGATTTCAAGTAAAGCAATCACCTGAAGGAATTTTCATCAATCAAGCAAAGTACACTCGAGATCTCCTGAAAAGATTTGGCTGCGACTCGAGCAAGCCAGTCAAAATCCCCATGAATACGAATTTCAAAATCGATCTAGATAAAGAGTGAGCTTCTGTTAACTCTACTGATTATAGAGCTATTATTGGTTCTTTATTATACTTAACAGCTAGCCGACCTGATATAACTTATGTTGTAGGTGTATGTGTAAGATTTCAAGCGGATCCCAAGCGAAGTCATCTAGACTCAGCAAAGAAGGATATCAGAGACCATGTCGAGAAGAAGGATATCAGAATGGAGAAAATCCATACTGACAAGCAAAGGGCAGATATACTGACCAAACCACTAGCTGAGAACAGATTCAGAGAATTATGAGTTGAGCTAGGTCTACTGGAACCTACTAAGTAGAGGCAGTAGAAGAAATCAGTATGACAGGTCAAGGACTTAGTTCAATGATTCAGTCGGGAGAATCAAACTGTACACAGTAAGGGGGAACGTGGTCATCAGCACATCAATTGTCAACCTGAGTCTAAATGGTAACCAGCTGATCGTAAAATCAGCTGAAGAGGTTTGCGTAGTCTTAATATACTTAATTTTATCAAAAGCATGCTAGCATTTATTATCTCAGTCGCTTGCACTCAGTAGTTAATGAGCATTTATTTCCCGCCATTAATTTTTAAGGATAAGTCAGTAGGAAACCGTTCTCATTTAAAATGACTTAGTCTTTAATGCTGCCTGCAGCGCATTTAATTCATGTCTTTTCACTTACCTTAACTGCGCATAATCCTACGTGGGTCTATGGTAGAGGCGGCTTGTGTAATCATTCCATTTATAACATCAAATCACAACCGTCATTAAAAATTTTAGATTGAACCCCAACCGTCCGATCTAAACTGTTTGATATGCACGATCATATAAAATCTTTTATCATCTACCTCAAATCCACTTTCACAATTTTTATCGCCATTAGAGCTTAAGAAACTTCAGCATTTTCGATTCATCTTCTCTTCTAAATCTGAACTTTCTTTGCAACCAAGCTCTACATTTACGGTAAACATCATCTACATTATCGCGAATACATTGTGTTTTGACTTCTATTATTTCAGTCTCTAACAGAAAATTTGCAGAAAATATGGCTGTCAAAACACCCACCAACATCGATGAAATCATCAAGTCCCGAATCCAGTTCGAGCTGACGGTGGCGCTACACCAAGCTGATCTTCCATATCTTGAGCCCGTCTTCACGGCTCTCGACACTTCCGGATTGGAGCTTCTCATCTCGAAGCAACCAAGAGCATACTTGCCCAGACAAGTTGCCCAGTCTACTACAACTGGAGAACCCTAGATACAGTACAGGCGTGGAGGAATCCAGGTTCTCATACAAGAAGGAAGTTGTCCCTCAATCTTGGGATGCCAGTGAACACATCATCGATATGTGATCCGCCGTGGAGCAGACCTTTGATCTCCCAACGTGCGGAGTCTCACCCATTAGATACAAGGAGAAAGAGATTAACTCCTATGTTCAGAAATTATGTGGCAGAAACGACGTAGTCTTCAAGACAGCTCTGCCGAAGAATCTGCTGCTACCAGAGTAACGAGGGCTCGCGTACATTGTTTCTAACATTCTTACAAGCTCAGCCGGTTCGTATGATCAGCTATCCAAGCCTCGCATTTAGCTGATGATGATAATAGATGATGGAGTCAGAGTCAATTGGACTGACTACTATGTAGCCGAGCTTAAAGCTCAGGCTCAGAAGTTCGCAGCCACACCCACAGGAGAGAGGAGCCTTATAAGAGTGGGAAAGCTGCTGTACGGGACAAAGATGTCCGTAATTATCGAAGTGTTAGTATCAGATCACTCAGCCTTTGCTGATGCGAGATATTTCGACTGCAAGCTCATAAAGTTCAAGACAAGAGCCGCTGCTGAGAAATCCATCAGGCGAGGGCCGCCTGAGCAGAAAAGAGTCACTTCCGACTTGCCCCCTCGCGCCGACCCGCCTAAGAGGAAGAGGCTCAGCAAGCCTGGACCTTCTGAGGTTCCAGCAAAACTTGCCTCTCCTCCACCTACTCAGGAGGATCCACCACTTGACGTGGATACAGGCATAGAAGGTGCCACGCTGAAAGATAAAGTCCAGCGGATTAGTTCCTCAGAGACTCAGTCGGACACTGGAGTACCGACTGAGGAAACCTCCTCAGAGTGGACGACCATGCACTCCACCCGTCTCCGAGCCACTGGAGAGGTCAGTGCTCAGATCCCCAAAATAGCTGAACATCGGGATCTTATCGATGTTGTCATAAGGGCCAGGACACAAATGCTGCTGAGATTCCTTAGCTAGGATATTCTTGAAGAACTTATCAGGACTCAGTCAGCCTTGTCCCTACTGAAAGAAGAGCAGAGCTTGCAATCAGCTATAGGGTTTGGGGAACCAGCTGATCTAGCTTCCTTCGAGGATCTTCGCGCTGCTATGCTCTATCTGCTAAGCTTAAGGTCCTCAGCTCTAGTCAACAGCCCTTCGCCTCCATCTCATCATGGTGATGACAATGACGATGACAATAATGATGATGACATGGATCAGGCGCCACCCAAGGATGCAGATTTGGGAGGATCTGCTGAGGGTAACACTCCTCGCGAACAGGGCCGATCACCACCACCCTCAACATCAGGTGATGCCCCAGTTGCCTCGAAGCCGAGTCGAGCGCAACAGATCGCGACATCTGAGCAGAGGCTCGGAACCAGCAGTTATAAGATCAAACCCATAGGTTCCGTGTCCTCTAAGTCGGTCAACAAAGCCATCAGGCGACAGGGAGATAAGAATCGACTCCTTGCAAAAGACGTTCATCTCAAATGGGCTCAGTACACCAAAGCCCAGACTGAGAGCGTCGACCGACTGGCAGCAGGGGTTAAGAAGGTATCCGAAACTCCTACTTCTTCAGTCAATATTCAGGAGATTGTCGAGGCTGCCCTTACAGCTCAGAAGGCGGACTTAGCTGCTCAAAGTCAGCAGCTCCTTATCTCTCAGCAGAAGTCATTCTCTGAGCAGCTGACGCAGGGCCTTGCGGTAGTCCAAGCCACTATGGATGAAAGGAACAGAGTGGCCTCCTCGAGCCTTCAGAAAGCCATTCAACAACAGGCGGGGGCACTCAAAGAAATTCAGAAGAAGATGACAGAATCTCATGATCAGTCTCTGCTGAAACTCAGACAGGAGTCCGCAGCCCAACTCAAACAATTTAGAGTTGATCAGGAGAAGGAATGGGAGCAATACTGCGATGCAGTTAAAGACTTCGAATCCACAGCCACCTTCATCAAGAATCTTTGCTTTAATTTGGATACGGAGGTGACAGCCATCCGCACTCGCCTCTCCCTGGCTGATGATGCCAAAAAGGGGGAAGAAGCCATGATAGATGAACAGGCTGAGGCGGAACAGGCTGAGGTTGAGAAGAGCCCAGAACTCCAAGCTATTAGTAAGGGGGAAGGAAATCAGGGGGAAGGTTCAGCTATACAGGCTGGAACCAGTTCTGAAGTATCCCTTCCTGGAAATGTCCAAGTCCCAGGAGTCCAACCAGCTGTGACTGAGCCAGCATATGTTTCAACTGCTCAGCACATTGAAGATATTGCTCAATTTCTCGATGAGCCACTACCACCGCAAAGGCCGGGGAAGGAGATTACAACTGAAGTTACTCCTCCATCTTCCCCGACGCCTAAATTTAAATCCAAAGCGGAGCAGGAGGCATTTGATAAAGAAGTTGCTCAGAAGCTGCAAGATCAGCTGGATCATGAACAGTAGATTGAAGAAGCTAAGAAGGCTAAGAAGCCTAGAAAAATAATTGGCAAGATTGCCAAAGAAAAGGCTAAACTGATCCTTGTTGAACAAAAGAAGAAAGCTCAAGAGGAGCTAGCCAAAGCGCTTCTACTGAAGTCCTACCCTTAGCTCAGAGTTCTTATACTCCTACTCTTACACCTGAGCAAGAGGCCGAGGACAGAGCAACTTGGGAGGCCACGCTGAAGGGATTAAATCTCCGAAGAGGAGATGCTAGATCAGCGGGTCTCAGAGAGAAGAAAAGATTGGCTGACCTGGCTAAGATCATTCAACTAACAGATAAGATAGCCAGTGAGCCAGTAGTAGATTGGAGAAGGCAGATCCCAAGGTCCTACAGGAGAGGAGCACCCAGAGCACCTTACATCAAGAAATCTCCTATTCCTCATATAGACAGATGGGTGCCAGCAGAACTGAACGAGCAGTGGGAGGAACTCAAAGAAGAATTTATCAAGGGATACTATGTATGGGGCTTCTATCCATCTGGGATACCAGCTGATCAACTCTTTGAAGAATTTATTCATCTATACAATGCCCAGCTCAGAGATCAACTCCTACAGATTATGGAAAGAGAGAAGATACCCCTCAGAGCTCCAACATTCAGACGCATCCCTCCTCCTAGGACTACTCGTGGCGTGCTTTGCACGAAGGAGATAGAAGATGAGATCGAAGCAGCAGCTTACCATCATGATCTAAGTTCTGATATTCCTGCTGATCTCGAGGAAATCCAGACGTTGCGTGCAAGGATTTACAAATATTATGGCCTGGATCCTCCTGCTGACAGGTCTGAAGACTTCAAGAAGAAGACCCAGAGATTCAGACGTTAGCAATAGTCTTCTCATCCCCTGTATAGAAGAATAGGAACCCTATAATCTTCTTCATATATATCAGTTCCTTTTCTTATGGCCAGACAATTACTCATTATCTTATGGCTTTTAGTTGTGTTATGCTTATCACAACTGATCACTGAAGTGATCTGACACACACTCCCACATAACTGTTTCTCTGATTTTGCCTATCTCTCAACTGCTGAACTCTTAAGGCTAACTGATTCAGTTTACTGAAGTCTATCTATGTCAGTAGTTTAGTATTCTTTCTTTATATTTTATAGAGGTTTTGGCATCATGAATTTGGGGGAAATTGTTGGGTTATGAGTCAGTAGATGGTATTCAGCTGTTAGTGGTTAAAATAATATTAGGGGAAATCATAGTAGTACTATGGAATTGAAGATCTCAAAACTCAGCTGATATCAGTAGTGTAGTGTCTTGATAGGACTAGATGATGTATAGGCTAGACTGTTTTTATTATCTATCTTTTGTCTAAGTCCTGTACGGGGTAAATTGTTGGATTGATCTTCTGTCGAAGTTACCTTCCAAAACCCCACGTCATCAGTGTAATTGCTTGCGTTCTTAAGTCATCAGTTGATCTTCGCCTCAGTAGAAAACATCTCATCAGCTGACAGACATCAGCAGAAGAACTCTATGCAAGCTCAGTACCTTCGCAGTCATCAGCTGACCATACTCAAGAGAATATCTCTTGTCAGCCGACTCAGACGAAAAAGATAGAGACTGCTTAAAGTCTACTGTATATGACAGAAAACGACTCAGCCACTAAAGTCATTTCGAAAGTCAGCAGAAGACATACGAGGATTTGAGAGAGTCAACTCCGATGTCTGACACAATCTCACCTACCACAAACCTCGACCAATGAGAAGCCGACAACGCTTTATCTGCTCTGACCAACTAAAGCTGCTCTCATGTACAGTGTCCAAATACTCTGCTGCAACAATTCGAATTTATGGCCGTTTTCTTTGGAAGCTTGTGACACGTGGCATCGTCTTCTCCAACGGACATATGCCTGCTCACAACTATAAATAGAGAAGAAATCTGAGCTTCACGCACGGGATATCAAGGGAAAAAAGCTCAAGCTTTCGAACAACTCTAGTGCATTCAAGATCAACCCAACGAAGAACTTGCCCAATAGAATATCATTAGTTCTTCTCTCTAGAGTTATTTAGATTCCTCTTCTCTAGCTAAGCTCATTGCCAAATTTATAGCTTAGAAATTCGAAGGAGTTCACTTTTAGTGATTGTTCTTATTGTAAGAACTCCTTCCTAGTTGGAGATTATCCCCTCCCTTTCAAACTTCGGTTTGATTTGTAAAGTCGCTAAGGACTATAACTTAGAAGGGTCTGTCCTGTGCACAGATTCCTTGCTGAGACTTGCTCAGATAAATCAACAAGAACACCTGTTCTGCAGGACCGTGGACGTAAGATCTTGCGTATCCGAACCACGTTAAAAATTGCTTGTGTTATTTACTATTTTATTGCATTGCATACAAACTGATTAAAAATCATATCTTTGCATAAAACGTATTCTCAAAGCGCACTAGCCGAATTACTTGATTTGTGAAAATCACGTTTTAAAACTAAGACGAATCTCCGGGCCCCACACTCTTTACCGCACAACGTCTCCGACTGAGTTTCAAGTACTAACAAAAGTCAGTAGGAGAGCTCAGTAGTTGGCACACTACTGACCCGCGATCGAAGGTTACTATTTGGCACTGTTCATCAGTTGCAACCTACAGCTCAGCTGTCCTTCGCGTTCTGAGAAAAATAAACTGTGATGAGGTGTATTCACCCCCCCCCTTTAAACCTGACTATCGTCTCCGGACCAACAGCTACTGACACAGCCTGTTATACTCAAAATCGCTCTTTACTGACTCAATTGCACATGAAGACACCTTATGAATTATGGAAAGGGAGAACGTCTTCTATTTCAAATTTTCATATCTTTGGTTGTTCATGCTTTATCCACAATAATGGAAATCATCAGTTAAAGGTCTTCGATAGCAAGTCAGACCAATGAGTATTCTTAGGATACTCCAAGGTCAACAAAGCTTTCAGGGTCTTTACCTACCTGACACTTTGCGTGGAGGAAAGCCCTCATGTTGCATTTAATAAATTTACATCTAATAATAGGAGACAAAGCTCTCAGCAAGATGCTAAAGTGGTCAGCAGCAAGCTACATGATCTAAACTTAAAAGATGATATAGACAAGATCTAGCATTATTGGGATGATGATTCAGATCATGAAATTCAGAACCAACCAACAAGCAATGTAGCTGAACCGATTGATTCTTCTGAACAGAATCAATCCCAGAATCAACTTAAGAAGAAGTAACAAGAAGTCGTCGTTCATGGTTAGATGCTCATACTTGAGATCTTATTATCAGAGATCCATCAGCAAGTGTTAAAACAAGATCCAAATTTTGTCAAGGAGAAAACGCCCTATATTCCTGCTTCTTGCCTACTGAAGAACCTCAGTCGATTGAGGATGCGCTGAATGATGCTGACTGGATCACTGCCATGCAAGAAGAGCTCAACCAGTTCACTAGAAAACGATGTTTGGGAGCTTGTAGACAGACCCAAGCACCAACATGTGATTTGAACCAAATGGGTCTTCAACAACAAGTGAGATCAAAACAACATCATCGTTAGGAATAAAGCTCGACTAGTTGCTAAATGATATTGTCAAGCTGAAGGAATAGACTTTGATTAAACGTTAGCTCCAGTTGTAAGATTGGAAGCTATTCGCCTATTCCTAGCATATGCAACTCATCAACAGTTTACTATCTATCATATGGATGTTAAGTCAACTTTCCTGAACGGTGTACTGAAGGAAGAAGTCTATGTAAAACAATCGCTTGGCTTTCAGCCGGGACATCAAGTATACAGACTCAAGAAAGCTCTGTATGGGTTAAAACAAGCACCCCTGGGCTTCGTATGATACCCTTTCAGGCTTTCTACTTCAGAAAGGTTTTCAGAAAGGAACTGTAGATTACACCCTATTCAGTATCAAGTCAGACAATGATATCTTACTAGTGCAGATCTATGTGAACGACATCATTTTTTGATCTAAGAATTTGACCATGTGTCAGAGATTTGTACAAATGATGAAAGATAAATTTGAGATGTTGATGATGGGAGAAATGAATTATTTTCTTGGACTTCAAGTGAAGCAATCTAAGAAAGGAATATTCATAAATCAAGGGAAATATACCAAAGATCTCATCAATAAATTCGACTGCGAATCCACCAAATCAGTAAAGATCCCCATGAACACGAATCTGGAGATTGATCTTGATAAAGAGGGAGTATCTGTTAACTCTACTGATTATCTTGCCATTATTGGTACTTTATTATATTTAACTGCCAGCAGACCTGATGTAACGTATGAAGTAGGTGTATGCGCAAGATTTCAGGCGAACCCTAAGTAGAGTCATGTAGACTCAATAAAGAAGATTCTCTAATACTTGAAAGGAACACCTGATGTTGGTTTATGGTATCCTGCTAAAGATAATCTTGAACTAACTAGATATTCTAATGCTAATTATGCAGGATGTCGAATCAACAGAAAATCGACTTCAGGAACTTGTTAGTTCCTCGGCAGTAAGCTCATATCATGATTTTTAAATAAACAACACTCAGTAGAAACGTTTACTACTGAAGCGAAATATATGGCTGCCGAAAGTTGTTGCGCCCAGATTCTATGGCTTCGACAACATTTGCGCGATTATGATATGTATCAAGATGAAGTACCGATCTACTGCGACAGCATCAGTGCTATTTCTATCACTCAGAATCCAGTTCTACATACGAGATGCAAGTACTTGGACATCAGACCTCACTTCATCTGAGATCATGTCGAAAAGAAGGACATCATAATGGAGAAAATTCATACAGATAAGCAAATGTCTGACATACTGACTAAACCTCTAGCTGAGACCAGATTCAACGAACTCTCAGTAGAACTAGGTCTACTGGATCATGCTGACTCAGTTCAGTAAGAGGATCCCAGAAGTACTAAATACGGGGGAACTTACTCTCAGTAATGCTAAACTACTCAGTGACGACACAGTGGTATCAACTGACTACTACGTTTAGTTGATAGGTTTTGAGTATTCATTCAGCATTCATTCCATTTATTTCCCGCCATTAATTTCTATAGGATGTCACTAATAAAATCGTTTTCATTAAAAGCACGATATTCCATATGCTGACTACCGGTGCATTAAATGCATGTCATCTCACCTTACCTTTTAACGATAGATATGTAGGTCGAGATTATATGTGGCAAAGTAATCATAACCTCTTATAATATTTAATCTTGGTCGTCCATCTTTCAAATTCTATTTAGTCTCAACCGCATGCTGAATAAACCGTTCAGATTCATACATAATATATATGCTTGTATCCATGATCTCCTATCTTACTTTCCGCCATTATCGATCAAATTATTGCTTTGTAAAATCACCGCATTTGAAATCTTTTGCCTTCACAACACTAATCCTTCGGTATATTACTCAAACTTAATTTGCAGTAACTAACTTACTCTATTTTCAAGTGCAAACATTTATTGTGCAGATTCAGTATCTTACAATGGCGAGCTCTCCCAACAATGAAGTACTTATTATGGAAGAGATCATCGGCAACAAAGGGTCTAGTTCGAGCCAGTCCTTGTTTTTAGATCATGTGAAATTGACTGCATGGATCCAACTTAATCCTCTTCATTCATCGGGCTTTTAGACTCTGTTATCTAGGGTTCCTCTATATGTCTCTCAAGGCAGGTGACTGAGTTCTCTCTGAACTTAAGGCAAGATGAAGACCTCAAGGATATCTCGTGCATATCCTATCAGCGAGAAACTTCGAACAACTTCTGGGAAACCAAGATTGCAGATATTGACGTTGTTGCTGATTGTCTCCATAAAAGCTTTGATCTTCCCAACGAAGGGATTTCTCCTATCGGCTACAAGGAAACCTTCCATCAAGAGATATCTCTGCCAATTCAGCGGGCAGAAGGATATCGTATTCAAAGTAGCGATTCCGAAAAACAGACTGCTTCCTGAATAGAGGGGCTTGGCATATATTGTCAACCACATACTCACGAGCTCTGTTGGATCTTTCGACCAATTGTCCAGGGTCAGGATCTAGATAATTATGGCCATTATGGATGGCATTCAGGTGAACTGGTCTGAGTTCTTTAAGTTCAAAGTTCAGTTCCAAAAGTTCATCGTGGATGCGAACAAGACTTCTCTACAGCTGATCCCAAAAGGGAAGCTACTGTATGGCAGTAAGGTGTCCATAATGATTGAGGACTTTTGCCAAGGAAGAGTAGCGTTCGCTGACTCGTTCTCCTTTGATAAGAAGAATATCCAATTTCAGAACGCAATAGTAGCTAAGAAATCGATTGGGCGTGGCAGTCACGATAAGCGTTCAGCTCGGTCCCTTTCGGACCCACGCCCAGCTTAGTAGAAGAAACGGAAAGTGTTGAAGAAAGCAGAAACAACAGTTATCCCTGAGCATGTATCCATACAGGATTCAAAATCCGGAAAAGAGGATGTGACTCTGACTGACAAGGTCAAAAGGATACACTCAGAGGAGACTCAGTCAGATATTCCAATCCATACTGACTTACCTCATACTGAGGTCTCCACTTCAGTTTCGTCTTCAGTACTGACAGCTCAGCTCAGAGCTACTGAAGAGATCACAGACCAGATTCCAAACATATTAGATCACTCTGATATAGTAGATATCATAGTAAGGGCTAGGGTCCAAATGCGTCTCAGATTCCTGGAATGGGATATCTTGTATGAGACCATCGACCTAAGGACAGTCTCAGTACTGTTGTAGGAGGAGAAAACTCTTAAGGAGGAAATCGGCTGCGAAGAACCAACGAACATCGCCTCTATGGACGATCTCCGCTCAGATATGCTGATGCTCCTAAGATGAAGGGCACAACTGAAACGCATGCTCAGCCCCAAACTAAATCTGACACGGAACATGATGAGTTACCACCCAAGGACGCAGACTAGGGAGGATTTGTCGAGGGAAAATATCCTAGAGATGATGATTCACCACCTCCATCTCCTTCATCCTGTGCCATCATCTTAGCGCCATCTACATCTCAGCGCAAAGAAAAGCTAAGCAAATCTAGCTATCAAGCTGCTGAGATAAAAGACATTTCTGTGGCAACAGTCAATAAATGCCTTAAGCGGTTCACAAGAACCATCTTCTTTCCAAAGACGTGAACAATAAATGGACCTAGTCTACTAAGGCTTAGACTCGAAAACTGAGTGACCTGACAGCTAAATTGTAGAGGATCAGTATACCTATTTTCCTGATACTGACGAGATCCTCCGTAGAGCACTTGAAGTACAGAGGACGGACTTAAATTCTCAATTCCAACAGATTCTGCAGTCTAAGGCCCAAAAATTTTCTTTTAAAATGGTCGCTGCATTGTCAGATGTCCTCAAGGCCGTGGAAGAGCATAATAGACTAACCACTAAAAGTGTCTCTCCATAACTTGTGGAACAAGCCAACGCCAACCTTGCCATTAAGAATGAAGCCATTGAGCTAGTTGAAACATACCCGAAACAGAATGAAGCCGTAAAAGTTGAAGTACTCAGAGTCGCCCAGACTAAACACGATAAACACAGGGATGAGTACACAGACGCCGTCAGAGAAGTTGAGGCCAAGCTTGAAACAATCAACCTTTCAGTCTCAGGCCATGCAGAAAAAGTCACCACCTTAGCCACTCAGCTAGATGATGCCAAAAAGGGGGAAGGAAGGTAGGAGGAAAAAACTACTGACCCTCATAAAAGCTGAAGAGGCGACCACTGCAGGAACGAGCAAGAGTGAAGAAGTAAAAGAGGAAGGTTCAGGAGAATCGATTGAAGCAGCTGTCACTGAAGTGGCTCAGTTCATTGAAGAGTTGACTGAAGATGAGCCTATACACTCAACTGCAAAGGGCAAAGCCATAGCTCTTGATAGTCCCCCAAGTCTAAGAAGCTCAAATTTAGAACGCATGAAGAACAGATTGTCTTTGACAAAAAAAATGGCAAAAGAGCACCAAGAAATGGAGGAAGGCAGAACCAAGGCTAAGAAGAAAGACATACAGATCAAGACTCCAATGCCTAAGAAATCGAGATCTGTCATGCCAAGGACATCTCGAGCTCAATCTTCCAAGTCCAAATCGGCTAAAAAAGCGCCTGAAGCTTCCAAGTCTAAGTCAAAGTAAGTTGAACCCAGTGATGCTGAAGCCGACACTGAAGCAGAGCAAAACATTCCTTCCACAAAGCCATCTAAAGAGCAAGAGGCTGAAATAAAAGCTATATTTTATGTCTGCAAAAGAGGCTTAGACATAACTGCTGAGGCCCGCAAAATTCGAGCTGCAAAAGAGAGAGTTAGAGTAGCAGATCTTGAGGCACTCAGACAGAGAACTAAGAAAGAAGCAAGGCAAAGAATCCTTGGAGAGGATACGAGCCTCCCGACAACTTCAAAATTCTTCAGATACAGAGAACATGGCAACATCAAGAGGATTATCTATCCAAGGCATGACAAGTGGGTTCCTTGGAAAATCAATCAGAAATAAGAGCAGATCAAGATCGACTTCATCAAGAGCCACTATATATGGAAGATGACAAATGAAGATTCATGACCAGACGTGCAGTTCAGAGAATTTTTTTGATGATTTCAGATCCAGAAATATATGCAGAGATATTGATCGCCCTCGAACAGTCAGGTCTAACCTTCAAGGCACCTGAATTCAGAACTCTCCCTCCTCCTTGCACTCTAGAAGGGAATATTTGCACAAAAGAGATTGATGACGAGATTAAATTCGCCATGGTTAGGAAGGGACTTGAACTTAATGATCGAGAAGAGAAGGAAGAAATCAAGAAACTGAGGAACAGAGTTACTAATCATATGGTCTTGATCTTCTGGGGAAGAAGTCAGCTGAGGTCAAGGCCAGATTACAACGATTCATGAAGGCTAGCTGATTCTCTTTCTCTGGTAGCTAATTCTCTTTCTCTTAGCTCTGATAGTCCTTGTTCTGATATAATAGAATTTCATTGTACATGTAACTCTTCATCATATATGAAATTCTATTCATTTTGGCCTAAGACAACTACTCATTATCACATGGCTATATTTTATCTTTCTACACTACTGATCACCTCAGTTATCAGAACACACAGACGCCTACTACTTTTCTTTCTGTGTGTTCTTCCCTTAGTTCTTAGTTGATATATCTTTTATCTGATCTTTAACATAGGGGGGAATTTGTTTGTAAAGGTTTTGGAATGTAAAGGCTTTGGCCTCATCAAATAGGGGGAACTTATTAGGTATGAGATTTAGTATGATAAGATTTGAAAATCCCAAAACCCCTAGCTGAATGATAGGCCTTATAATGTAATAGCTTAGTTGAGTTCAGCATGTTAGGAACTCAGTATGCTAGCCATAGTTCAGTAGTTGATAGGCTCAGTAGAACATCTTGTGTCAGCCGGAAGAACTCTGCGTTATGGAACTCAGTTGGATATTCCAGAACCCACTAAATTTCCAGAGAAATTCGAGTCAAGCACTGAATATCACAGAAGAATGTCAGTAGAAGACAATTCACTAAAAGGTCCGAGGAATTAGAGGAAGTCAACTCGGTATGCATTTGGAGTTTGAACTAACCTCACCTACTCTCTAACCTCGACCAATGAGGAGCTGTCAGCACCCTACCTCAAATTGAAGATGGACATTTTTTTTTGTCGTTTTCAACACGTGTCTAGTCCTTCTTCCAATGAATCTATTCATGAATCAAGACTATAAATTTAGAAGAGTCTTCATGTAGAGAAGATAACAACACTGGGAACCAAGCATTCATACTCTCTAGAAATCTTAAAGCCAAACACAGCGAAGAACTTATACACTTGAGAGATCCTTTAAAAGTTCTTCACTCTAGAGATTCACAGTTCCCATTATCTATTCTAAGCAAATTATTGTAATATCTTAAGCTTAGAAAACCTCGAAGGAGTTCAGTTTTTCTGAACTGTTCTTATTTGTAAGAACTCCTTCTTAGTTGGAGAAAATCCAGCCTCATATTTGAAGCTTGTAAAGTCACAAAGACTATAACTAGAGTATCTGTCTAGTGTACAGATCGATTGAGACTTGCTCAATATAAGTAAACAAGAACTCCTTCTTTGTTCAAGCCAGTGGACGTAGGATCCAACGTATTCGAACCACTTTAAAAACTGCTTGTCTTGATTTACTGTTACATTGATTAATTGTTCATACTGCATAAAACTGAACTATAAATCACTCAGCATAAAATGCATTTTCAAAGTGAGGAGAAAATCTTTTTGGGCCCACACTTCCGCACCACATCTTAGACTAACTACTGTTCACTGACTGAAGGCAGTAGATAGAACTCAGTAGACAGATACTCTGCCCACGCGATCTAGAAATCTAATTTGGCCAACTGACTAGTTCAGTAGCATACTTCAGTAGATATTAACTTTCACGTTTGAGTTGAACATCTGCACTCAGGTATATTCCCCCCCCCCCCCCCCGCCCCACCCACACCTAAAGGCTCGTCTCTGGACCAACAGAAAAGCTCAAAAAGATGAAGAGAGTTGCCAAACACTCTCATGGTAAGAACAACAACTACAAACAGAAAAAGGAATTTAATTCTCAATCTGAATGCTGGAACACTGAGACGACTGCCACTGCGACCAATGATACAGCGAGAGGAGAAGGCAAGATCGTAGAGGAGAAGGAAATATCCCAGCTGCTGAATGAGAAACACGACAAGCAAGACGAAACAAGAACATTAAAAGAAGACAAGCCTACATAGCCGGAGAACTGTCCAATTGCCAGAGCAAAGAAGACATGTTTATGGATTCATCAGATGATGAAGCTGGATTTGTAGCAATCGAAGTAGAAGAGACTGAACAGTGTCTAATGGCCGGAGAAGAAACTGAGGTAAACTCTAATTTCAATATAAATACCTCTTCACCAGGCACATACGACACATGCTCTGTTGCAAGAGAAACTCTAGATTAACAAATACAGATGAGCACTCAATTCAGTAAGACACTTCAGGAGCTGGAACTCTTGAGAGCTGAAAATCATATATTTTCCTTGAAAAGTCAGGTCTCTACTCAGACAAAAGGACTTGTTTTGAGACAAAAATAAGAGATTAACTCTCTAATGACCAAGTCTCAGCAACAAGGAGATCAGATCTTAGTTCTGACTAAGGACATTTCTGAGAAAGATACTAAAATTGTCGGTCTAAACTAGAAGGTTACACAAGTCAGAGCTGGCTATGAATCACTAATGAGAAGTGACAAGATTTGGAGAACTTAATGACTGAGCAATACCTTGGAGAAAGAGAGAAGCTTGAAGCGATGTTACAAACTAAAAGACCAGTCTTCACGAAGGGATGACTTGGATTTACATAAGGAGCATCATTGTTGGTCCCGAGAGTACGTTCAGGTATAGAGGTGGGGGGTGAATACACCTGAAAACCGATTTCTCAACTTAAAACACGAATAGTCCTTTTCAGGAGAGTGTCGTACTGAATGAATTCAGCAGACCAGATAAGCTGTTCTGAATCGCGTGGCAGAGTGACTGACTCTACTGAGGCCTGCTAGCTGACTGGAGTCAGAATTCAGTACCAATCAGATAGAGTTCACTAGTGCGGAAATGTGTAGGCCCAAATTCAGTTGAGTTAGGAAAACTTTTTATCAAAATAGTTTCAGTAGATTAGTGCAGTCGATTAAGTTTTCTGAAACTTAGTTGAATGATTTGAAAGATATATTTTCAGTACGCACAGTAAATCAATGCAACAGTAAAATAAAAAAAACAGAACACAGCGATTTTAAAGTAGTTCGGATCCAACAATCATACGTCCACTGTCCCGAAAGATCAGGAGACTATCTATTATACTGAGATAGTCTCAGTCGGTTTGTACACTGGACAAACATTGGTCTTGAGATTTATACTGAGCAAGTCTCAGTTTACAAGGTATCAAACTAAGTGTTTGAAAAACTCTCCAACATTGAAGGAGTCCTTTACAATAAAGATCAGTTCAGAAGTGAACTCCTTCGTCTAAGCTATAGATTTAAACGGTTGAGCTTAGGTTAGAGGGATAGGGAACAAGAAATTAGCTTCTAGAGCGACGAACACCTGAGTATAAGCTTTGGGTTCGTGTATCGTCGCTTCGATACTAGAGGCTGTATAATTCTAATTCAGCTTGGTTCCTATGAGCAGAAATGTAGTCTTTCGCCGGAGATTGTCTCTTCGAATTACTTGCGGAAGACTCGCCGGAGATTCCCTATGAACAACGTTATAGTAAGGAACAAAGCAAGACTCGTGGAAAAAGGCTACTGTCAAGCTGAAGGAATAGATTTTGACGAAACTTTCGCTCCAGTTGCATGATTGGAGGCAATCAGACTATTCCTAGCCTACGCAACACGTCAGCGATTCAGAGTAACAAATGGATGTGAAGTCTGCGTTCATGAACGGCGTGCTGAAAGAAGAAGTCTATGTAGAACAGCCTCCCGACTTTCAGCAGGGACATCAGGTCTACAGACTCAGAAAGGCTCTGTACGGGTTAAAACAAGCACCTAAGGCTTGGTACGATACTCTGTCTGAGTTTCTTCTTCAGAAAGGTTTTCAGAAAGGCACAGTAGACCACACATTATTCAACATTCGACTGGAAGACGACATTTTACTTGTGCAGATCTATGTAGATGACATAATCTTCAGATCGAAGAATGTCATCATGTGTCAACAATTTGAGAAAATGATGAAGGATAAGTTCGAGATGTCAATGATGGGAGAGATGAATTATTTCCTCGGTTTTCAAGTCAAACAATCTGAGAAGGGAACTTTCATCAATCAAGGAAAATACACTCGAGACCTCATCAAGAAGTTTGGTTGCACATCCGGCAAACCAATCAAGATCCCGATGAACACGAACATGAAAATTGATCTTGATAAAGAGGGAGTATCAGTAGACCATACTGAATTTTGTACTATTATTGGTTTATTATTATATCTAACTGCTACCCGACCTGACATAACTTATGTTGTAGGTGTCTGCGCTCGATTTCAGGCGAATCCTAAGCAGAGTCACATGGACTCAGCAAAGAAGATTATCCGCTATCTCAGAGGAACACCTGACATGGGTTTATGGTATCTAGTAGATGATAATATTGAACCAACTGGTTATTCTGATGCTGACTATGCAGGATGTAGAATTGACCGAAAGTCAACTTCTGGAACTTGTCAGTTCCTTGGCAGTAAGCTGATTTTGTGGTTTTCAAAGAAACAGCATTCAGTTGCGACGTCAACTACTGAAGCTGAATATATGGCTGCCGGAAGTTGCTGAGCCCAAATCCTTTAGCTGAGACAGCAGCTACGCGACTATGATGTTATTCAGAATGAAGTGACGATCTTCTGCGACAGCTCTAGTGCAATTGCAATCACTCAGAATCCAGTACTTCATACTAGATGCAAAGCACGTGGACATCAGACACCACTTCATTCGTGATCATGTCGAAAAGAAGGATATCAGAATGGAGAAGATCCATACTGACCATCAAAGGGCAGATATTCGGACCAAGCCTCTAGCGGAAGCCAGATTCATAGAACTTTCAGTAGAGCTAGGTATGCTGGACCCTACTGACTCCAGTCAGTAAGTGGATTCAGGAGAGGAGCATTCAGCAAGGGGGAATGTTCACTCTCAGTACTGAATAAATTCAGTACGTAGAGACTCAGCAACCATCTACACGAGGTATCAATTGACTACGATGTTCAGCTGACAGGTTTGCGTATCTCTACTCAGTAGCCAATGAAATATTTTGTGCATTTATGATTCAGATTCAGCTTCGTATTCAATGCCTTAGAACATGTAATTTAATATAACAGTTTACATTAAATACACGACATTCTATGTAAAGCATGCTGAACTCTGCGGCGCATTAAATGAATGTCGAATCAAGTTACTTCTTTGGCTAGTTACAACTGTATTTTGACTTAGGCGGCTAAATTGATCATTACCTATTTTATAACATTAAGTCCTAGCCGTCCATCTCATAAAGCAATTTCAAACTGAACCATGGATTTTTAACTGTTCATCTTCTTTAACATATAAAAACACGTTCAAAGTTTAGAAACCGCCATTTTCAGTCTGCAAATTTTTCGAAGCCCTAGATTTTCTGAGAATAGCCTCCGTTTACTTGCAAATTTCTATCTCAAAATCTCAGAAACTCTTTGGTAAATCTTTAATGACTATTCAGCATCGTATATGATACTTATAATATTTTTCCATTCGATACTGATATTTTTCATTTGCAAAATACAAAACATGGCAGGATCATACGTCAGTGTTCCTCTTGATATGCAAGAGATCCTAGAGAAGGATCGCGTCTGGTGTGAACCGATGATGGAGTTCGATGCCTGCGATCTCGACTTCATGGAAGAGATCTTTGACGCACTAAGGGCGACAGGCCTGGAGGGTTTTCTGTCAAGGAAGCCATCGTACTTCCTCCCGCGCCAAATAGTTGAGTTGTACTTGAACTCAGAGTCTGTTGAAGGAGACATCAGATGCTGTTTCAGAAATCAAGACGATGTCTATTAAGGAAGCTCTTCAGCGTAGCTTCAAACTTCCGAATGAGGGATTCAGTACTGTGGGATACAAGGATGATTTAATTGATGAGTACTTAGAAACGTTCTGTGGGAAGCCAACAACATTCAGAGCAGCCTTCCCAAAGAACGCCATGCTCCCACAATTCAGAGCTCTCGCCTACATCATCACTCAGCTACTGACGAGTAAAGCCAGTTCTTTTGATCAAGTATCGAGGCCAAAGATTTAGCTGATGATGGCCATATACGATCATGCCAAGATCAACTGGACTGAGTTCTTTCTCAAGGAATTCATGACTCAGGCCGCCAAGTTTGACAGAACATCCAACCGCCTAGCCGTGAATGGAAAGCTCCTATACGGATTAAAGTTATCCGTAATGATAGAATACTTATGCGGAGCTGACCAAGTAGTATATGCTGATAAGCTTTACTTCAATCCGAAGAAAGTCAGGTTCTAGAGCAGGGCAGCGGCCCTTCAGTAAATTTGGTCAGGGCCTGCTGATCCTAAGACAGTAGCTCAGAAGACTTCAACTCCCACAAAGAAGAGGTTGCCTCCTAAGTTTACTCCCAAGACACCGACCAAGAGACTGAAGAAAGTTAGTGAGGTCGTAGCTGAACCGCCTTTACAGCTAAGGGACGAGGCTGAGTCCTCAGAGAAGACTCTGTCAGTGGAGAAAGCCGTCTCCACTGAACAAGGCGAAACCGTGGAACAAGGGGTAGAGACTGAACCGATCCCTACTACTCAGAGCCCTTTGGATATCCCTCCACTTAGCAGCATCCCATCTACTGAGCAGCAACAGTCTCCGATAGAAGTGGAAGACTTAGAGACTACTTCAGAATCAGAATCAATCGGGATGGAGGCGTCTGCTCTGCAATCAAGAGCCTCCCGAGAGATTTCTGAACACATTCCGGAGATAGCCAGCCACACATATCTGATTATATTGGCGAGGCAGGCTAGGCTCCACACTCGAAGTCAGTGGCCAGGGCACTGAGGAGTCAAGGCACTCAGAACAGACTACTTGCTCGTGCCGTCCACAAGACGTGGAGGCAGTCCACGCAGGCTCAGAGTGCGGAGATAAAAGGGCTCAGGACTTCCATTCAGAACACACCTGCCCCTGACTTCTCAACTATACTAACCGACCCACTTGCCACTCCAAGAGCCAACTTCGAAGAGCAATTGAAGTTGATGTAAGCTGGCCAAGCTAAACTTCTGGAAGAATACAAGGAAGCCCAATCAGCTCATACTGCATCCATTTCTTATATATCTCAGGCCTCCGAGCTCAGACTCCAAACCATTCAGAAGGCCATGGAAGATAAAGTAGATCAGAAGCTAAAGGACATTCAGACTGAGATGGAGAACTCTCACAAGAGGTACAGCGAGCAGTTAACAGATGAGAGAAACGAGCTCCATGAGAGGCTTATGAAGCTGCAAGATGCCTTAGACAAACTTGCTTCAGCCTACACAAGTCTGAATAAGAAGGTACAGTTCCCTACCCCTGGTTTATTTGTTGATGCCAAAAAGGGGGAAGGAAAGGAGAAAGTACCTGAAGGAAAGGAGAAGGTACTCAGAGTACCAAAAGGAGTAAGAGGAGCGACTCAGATTCAGGAATCAGCTCTCACTGGTCCCACTACTCAGACAGCACAAGGCGAGGCCCAGGGTGTCTCAACAGCAGGGGCTGTAGTGCCTGCTGAGACTGGCCCAAGTGGCTCAGGACCCAAGGATTTGGCTACTCAGGCAACTCAAACTCCAAGCGAAATCATCAAAGAAATTGCTGAGTATGCAGAGGAGGATTAAGAAGAGCAAGAAGTCCCTCTACCACCTCCAGTGCAAGGAAAGGGAAAGAAGGTACTGAAACTTCCCACTCCTCCGAAAAATAAAGGAACTAAAAGGTTCATCACTCCCGAGGAAGAAGCTCAGATAGTAGCTGATGAGAAGCTAGCTAGGGAAATAGTCAAGGCTGAAGCTGCCAACAAACCAAAGAAAAGTCAGCCAAAGGCAAAACAAAGGCTCCAGTAGGGGGAAGGAAGCCTGGGACAAGGCTGCCCACGAGAAATCTGAAGCTAAGTGATGAAGCAGATAAAGAAAAAGAAAGAGATCAGCAGCAGCAGCAGCAATCTGGTCAGCAGGGTACTTCCAAAGAAAAATCTTCAACACCTGCTGACTCAGAGGAAGAAGAGCATGTGCCATCCTATGTCCCTTCTAAGGCTCAAGAGCAAGAGATGCAGGAAATATGGGATCCGATGGAGAGGTACCTAGACAGAGGAGCTGAAGCCAGACAGATTGAAGCAGCAAGAGAAAGGCTAAGACTTGCTGATCTAGAAGCTCTGAGGATTAAGGCTGAGAAGGAAGCAAGCCAGAGGATACCTTAGAAAGCTGACATTCCCTACAAATATAGAAGACTCAGGAAGCCTACAGACCTCAAAATCCACAGATGGCCCAGGGTTGATGATTGGATGCCATGGGAACGGACTCAGAAGTGGGAGACACTGAAGGCCTATTATATCAAGAGATTCTACTTTTGGAGATACTGGCCTGATATGCACAAGTCCATTGCCTGTGTTGAATGGCTTTTGAAGACTGATCCAGAGATTTATGTAAGAGTCCAGAAGGCCATAGCTGAAAAGATTGATATCAGAGTCCCAGCTCCAAGACTTATGCATCCCCCACTGAAGCTTGATGGCTCTGTACACTTTGGGGTCATTGAAAAGGAAATCAAAGATGCTGCTCAAGCCAAGCAGTTAGATGAAGATGAGCCTGCTGACATGCCTGAGATACTGAAGCTGAGAAGGGTCACTTACAGAATGTATGGACTACCACTCCCTGAAGCAAAATCAAAGGACTTCAAAGATCGGATTCAACAGTTCAAGAGATGATAGATAGCTTCTTGTATTTATGTTCTTTCCTTCTTAGAATAGCAAGTCTGATGTACTGTACTGACATTTCTTCATATATAATACATCACTTCTATTCGGCCCTCACAATTCCTTATTGGCTATATGGCCCTGTTTTCTTTTATGCTTAACACTCAGAATCACTCAAGTGATTACTGACTCACACACTCACTAAATATTTATATATGTCAGCTCTTATCTTGTTAGTTTCTGGTTTGTTAGATTGCATATAGAGGGAAATTGTTGTTAGAAAGGGGGAAATTGCTGTTAGTTTTCTATATAGGATCTGATATTTCTTCCCTGATTCCCTCAGTAGTCTAGAACTTGAAGAACAACTCCACTGATTCTACTTGTAATATTTGTAAGGAGCTCTGTTTCTGATAGTTATAGTGTTAGGTTTTGGCATCATCAAATAGGGGGGAAATGTTGGGAGATGATTCAGTCCCTCCACAAATTGTTGGGAGATAACTCAGTAGCCTAGTGCTCTGAAGATTTGAAGATCCCAAAACCCTACTTTGACTGATGAACCATTCTGTTGTATTTTGTTGTTCTGTCTCTGAGAGGTTTCAGACTCAGTAGACACTCTTCATTTTGGTTCAGGCGCTCAGTTCTGTCTGCTGTTCTTCAGCAGACTATCGACCTCAATACCAGAAGAAGAAGACTTAGTAGTATTGGACTCAGCAGGAGCAGTATACTGAAAGGAGTCGGTGGAACTGAACTCAGCAGGAGTAGTTCACTGAACTCAGAGTTTATCTTCAGCAGAGCTGACTCAGCAGGAGTATGCTACTGAATATAGATCAGATTCAGCAATGGCTGAACAGTCTTCTGACTGTCATGATTTATTAAGTCAAATCAGCAGAGTCATACGAGGTATAGAGAAGTCAGCTTCAGATCCACCTTGAAGTCTGTTTTGTCTCACCTACTTTCTTCAGCTCGACCAATGACGAGCGGCCAGCTGTCTACTTTCTGATTAAAGCTGCAAGTCAACAACTTTCCAGAAATGGAAGGGAAGGACTCTGCCACCATCTTTGAAATAGCCGTTAGCTACCCAAAAGAGAGAGACACATGGATCGTCGTCTCCAATGGATCTATCCATGTCTCTGCTCTATAAATAGAGGGATGATTTCAAATTGAAGCTCACCGAATAGACGAGAACACACGAGCATTCACGAGCAACTCAAAACGACTTAAGCTTTCCGCAAGAACTTCAAAGAGTAATCTCCGGCGAAAGGCGACATACTTGCTCATAGGGAACCAATCTGAACCAGATCATAAAGCCTCTAGTATCCAAGCAACTGAATACGAACCTAAGTCTATACATAACTGTTCGTCGCTCTAGAAGCCACCTTCTCGTTCTCTATCCCTCTAACCTAAGCTCAGCAGATCTTATCCATAGCTTAGACGAAGGAGTTCATATTTGAACTGATCCTTATTGTAAAGGACTCCTTCATAGTTGGAGAGTTTATCAAACACTTAGTTTGATATCTTGTAAACTGAGACTTACTCAGTATAAATCTCAAGACCAGTGTTTGTCCAGTGCACAAACCGACTGAGACTAACTCAGTATAATAAAATAGCCTCCTGATCTTTTGGGACAATGGACGTAGGATTGTTGGATCCGAACCACTTTAAAATTGCTTGTGTTATGTCTTTTTACTATTGCATTGATTACTGTTCATACTGAAAATATTTCTAAAATCATTCAACTGAATTTCAGCAAAGCCTAATAGATCGCACTAATTTACTGAATTTCAGCAAAGCCTAATAGATCGCAATAAAATAGCCTCCTGATCTTAAAAACGTTTTCAAACTCAACTGAATTTGGGCCTACACATTTCCGCACAATACTGAACTTCATCTGAACGGTACAGAATTCTGACTCAGGTCAGCTAGCAGGCCTCAGTGAAGTTTGTAACGCCGTAATTTTCTTAACTTTTTAGGGAATGTCACCTCATGCATAAATTTAATCTTCTTAATTTAATTTTCAAAAATAATAGATTTATAAAAATAATAAGGTTTTAATGCATTTCATAATAGCGGAAGTCTTAAATAAAAAACATGTGCACCTATTAGTTCACGGAATTAAATAAAGATAAATGCATAGTTCAAGATAAAAACTAAATTAATGCGTATAAAAAAAAACATTTTAGATCATTTCATGTGTGACCATCACCATCCGCCACTTCAAGCACCGGCCGGACCATGATCTGAAAAGGTGAAAATATAAGGGGGTGAGTACGACTACTCAGTACGGTCAAACATTATCCAAAGTATAAACTATAAAGAATTTAACATGAGAAATTAGACATGCAAGCCCGGAGGCTTAACCCGAAGGTTTTACTATGTGAATTTTGCCTGAAGGCTAACCCGAAGGTTTTACTGCATGAATTGCTCGAAGGCTAACCCGAAGGTTTTACTGCGTGAATGCCCGAAGGCTAACCCGAAGGTTTTACTGCATGAATTGCCCGAAGGCTAACCTGCGTGAATTCCCCGAAGGCTCTGCCTGTACTGAATAAAAAATGAGAAAAACTTTAGAGTGTATAATAAGGATAAAAGAAAAACCCCACCTTAACCTTTTTGAGTGAATGAAAAGATGTATATGTGAATGAAAAGATGTATATCAATGGATTAAGTCCTGCGCGCCAATCCTAATATGAAATAATTCAAATCTTAATGTTGTGATATGCATGAAACAATTAATCATTTTGTACATGGGATGCAAATAAGTATATCGATACTTACTTCTACTTCTCGTTTCTAAATAACTCCGAGTTCTAATGACTTATTCTAGTATTAAGCTTATAACATGACATATACAACGATACCTTAAAGTTATTAGGTTGCAAACAGTATCATATGTATATACTAGGTTTCTATGTTCTATTTTAACTCGTGCAAAATACATATGTTAAAAGAGTTCCACAGAACATGAATTCATTCCATAAATTCTAATTTTCTATATATAGATTCTTTAATGAGTCTAAATCATTCCAGATTTAGTTTATATAAAAATAATAAGTCCTCTAAGAATTATAACCAAAACAGTACCTACTGCATCGACAGAGGCGATTTCTGACTTACTTACCTTTAACTATAAGCTTCAAGGACTAAACATACTTTAAAAATTCTAATATTTAACAAACATCTAGGGACCATACATAGGGATATCATATCAAAAATGCACCTTTGTTGGATAAGGGATGACTTCTGATAAACATAGAACGTTTCAACCAAAAATCTGAATACGAAAATGCATGCTCCGACTAACTACCGGGACATTTGTATTAAACTGCTTTCATACACATAAGTTAAAAATACGAAATAAATATTTTTACAAACACAAACGTGTGTGGAGTATTTAGGAAAAAGAATCAAGTCAAAATCAGTTTTGTGGAGCGAGATATAAATATTTTGCTAAACCCTATCCCGGATGCATGGTTTTTCGGCAGTGTAAAAGTAAATATTTATTAAAAATATTGGGACTTGTCTAAAAATCACCAAAACTTATAGAGATCTAAAAGACATACCTGAAAAGCTTCGCCTAAAAGTTCACCACGATAGGATACCGAGAAGATGTGTAAATATTTCTTGAAACAATTCGCAGGTATGTTGACAGATTTTTCAAAAAGTTTATGTGAAACTATTTTATGGACGACTAAGAATGTATTTATAGACTTAGGATAAATTATCTAAAGATCCTTAATTATAAAAGGTATCAAATATATTTTATCCATGATTATTTTCGTCCTTATATATTTTATATAGTATTTATTCTATCACTTACCATATAAGACATTCAATCCTAGATAAATTACGATATGGATAGACACAATTAGATTTTATCCTAAAACATGTATAACACTAATATAATATCTATTTTATTCATAAAATATAATTTTAAATTATCTCCTAATAAATTATATAATATAAATTATTATATTCTTTCATTAATCCGAGTAGGTTCAGGAAATTCAAAATAAATTTACATAACAAAAATAATTTAATGAAAAATAACATAGATGTTTTAATTTTCATTTTCATTTTTCTAAGGCGCGACTTACGGAACTAAACTCATGATGTTATGCATGAAATGCAAATGCATTTTATTTATTTATTTATTTATTTTTAGGTAAAATTTCGGGGTGTTACAATCTCCCCTACTTATAAAATTTTCGTCCTCGAAAATTAATTATCTTTATCCATTAAATTTGGGTATCGTAGCTCCATGTCTTTTTCTACTTCCCATGTCGCCTCACTCGCATCATGTCGACTCTAGAAAACTTTAATTAATGGAACTTTCTTGTTCCTAAGTTGAATAACCTTCCTATCTAAAATGGCATTTGGCGCCTCTTCATATGACAGATCCTCATTCAACTCCAATCCTTCATAACTGACTACATTGTTTGGATCGTGGACATACTTCCTCAAGTTCGCGACGTGAAAAAATTGTGAATGGATGTCAAACTTGGCGGCAGTGCCAACTCGTATGACACTTCTCCTTTTCTCTTAAGTATCTCAAATGGTCCAATATATCGAGGCCTAAACTTTCCTCGCTTTCCAATCCGCACTACTCCTTTCATTGCTGACAACTTCAAAAATACTTTGTCTCCGTTTTCGAACTCTATATCCTTCCTCTTCATATCATCATAGGACTTTTGTCTATCTTGTGTTATCTTGATTCTATCTCGAGTCTTTGCAATTACTCCCACAGTTCTTTCCACAATCTCGGGTCCCAATATTCTTTTCTCGCCAACCTCATCCCAATGCAGTGGTGATCTACACTTCCTTCCATACAATGCTTCAAAGGGTGCCATCCCTATGCTTGCTTGATAGCTGTTGTTATATGAAAATTCAACTAAAGGCAAATGTTTCTCCCAATTGATTCCAAAATCCATGACACATGCTCGCAACATATCTTCCAAAGTCTGAATAGTTCTTTCAGACTGCCCTTCAGTTTGTGGATGGTAGGTGGTACTAAACTTCAACTTAGTACCCATAGCAGCTTGCAAACTATTCCAAAATTTTGATGTAAAACTTGGGTCGCGGTCACATACAATACTGGTAGGCACTCCGTGTAGCCTAACAATCCCATCTATATAGATTTGTGCTAAACGATCCATGTTGTCAGTCATCTTCATCGGAAGAAAATGAGCCGATTTCGTGAGTCTATCTATCCACAATTACCCAAATTGAATGATTTCCTCTTCGGGTTTTTGGTAATGCTACCACGAAATCCATTGATATCTCCTCCCACTTCCATTGAGGTATATCAAGCGTCTTTAATAAGTCGGATAGCCGTTGGTCTTCAGCCTTCACTTGTTGGCAAGTCATACAACTTTGTATGAATTCTGCAATAGTCCTCTTCATATTCCTCCACCAAAAGTGTCTCTTCAAATCATGATACATCTTTGTCCCTCCAGGATGGACAGTGTATGGCGTGTTGTGTGCCTCCTCTAAAATCTCACTCATTATTTCACTTCCTTTTGGTACACATATCCTTCTCTCGAACATCAGTGTCCCGTCTGCTGCAATCTCAAACCCCTTATTCTGCCCTTCCAGAACTTGATCTCTTATCTTGCACAAAAATCTATCTCTCTTTTGTGCTTCTCGAATTTGGTCCCTTAGCAAAGATTGGATCTTCATAGCTACTAACTTGGTAGTAGTGTCTTCTGTCGAGGATACAACTTCAATTTCCATTTTTGCAAACTTTTCAATCATTCGGGAAGTATATAGGGCGATTAAATTCCCTTTCTTGCTCAAAGCATCAGCTACGACATTTGCTTTTCCTGGTTGATAATGAATTGTGCAGTCGTAATCTTTCACCAATTCGAGCCACCTTCTTTGTCTCATGTTCAATTCCTTTTGTGTGAACAGATACTTGAGACTCTTGTGGTCAGAATATATCTCGCACTTATCTCCATATAGGTAATGTCTCCAAATCTTCAAGACATGGACCACAACTGCCAATTCCAGATCGTGTGTAGGGTAATTTAGTTCATGCATCTTCAGTTGTCTCGAAGCATAATCGATGACCTTCCTATGTTGCATCAAGACACATCATAGTCCTTGTTTTGAGGCATCGCAATAGATTACATACCCTTCAATTCCGTCAGGAATAGTGAGTATCGGTGTCGTTGTTAACTTCCCTTTCAGTTCTTGGAAACTTCTCTCACACTCTTCATTCCACTCAAACTTGATCCCTTTTTTGGTTTATTGGGTGAGTGGCCTTGCTATCTTTGAGAACCCTTCAATAAACCGTCGGTAATATCCTGCTAACCCCAAGAAACTTCGGATCTCACTTGCATTCTTCGGTGCCTTCCAGTTACTAACCGCTTCGATTTTTGTTGGGTCCAGTTCTATTCCTTGTGCAGTCACTACATGACAAAGGAATACTACTTGACTAAGCCAAAACTCACATTTCTTGAACTTAGCGTATAGCTTCTCGTTTCTTAAGGTCTCTAACACAATCCTTAGATGCTCTTCATGTTGGCTCCGATCTTTTGAGTATACTAAGATATCATCGATGAAGACAATTACGAATTGATCCAAATATTGATGAAACACTCTGTTCATCAAGTCCATGAAAATGGCTGGTGCATTAGACAAACCAAATGGCATTACTGTAAACTCATAATGACCATATCTTATTCGAAAAGCTGTCTTCGGCACATCACTCTCCTTAATCTTCAGTTGATGATATCCGGACCTCAAGTCAATCTTTGAAAAGATCCCAGCACCTTTTAGTTGATCAAAGAGGTCTTCAATCCTTGGCAACGGGTATTTGTTCTTGATTGTCAACTTGTTGAGCTCACGGTAATCTATGCACATACGCGTAGTTCCATCTTTCTTCTTGACGAAAAGCACAGGCGCTCCCCATGGTGATACACTTGGACGAATATGTCCCTTGTCTAACAACTCTTGTAGTTGTATCTTGAGTTCTTGTTACTCCATTGGTGCCATATTGTATGGTGCTCTTGAGACAGGAGCTGCTCCAGGAATTATATCAATGTTGAATTCTACTTGCCTATCTGGGGGAAGTCCACTTAGTTCCTCAGGGAACACATCAGGAAATTCCTTTACCACCGGAATATCATTTATGGTTAGTTCCTCCGTCTTTGTGCTTGTAATATTCGCCAAAAAGGCTTGACAATCCTTCTTCCTCATCATCTTGGTGGCCTTCATTGCAGTTATGATATGTGGTCCTCTCTTTCTCTTACTTCCGTAAAAGGAGAATTGATTTACATCTGGTGTTGGAAAAACGACTTACGGTCCTTGCATCTGATAACCGCATCGTGCTTGCTGAGCTAATCCAACTCAAATATGACGTCGAAGCCCTTCATCTCGAGGATATACAAATCTGCTTGAAAAGTCACGTCATCGATCTTCAACGTTACACCTTTTATTCGACGATTTGTTTCCTTTGCGTTGTCTATTGGAAACCCAACCTTGCATGTTGCAACCTCCTCTTTACATTTTTCGGTTATTTAATCGTAAAATCGTTTCGATATGAAGGAATCCGATGCTCCGGAATAAAAAGAACTACGACTATTTGGTTAAGGTACTAAAATGTTTCCTGAGGCAGTCAAGTTTACTAACTATAATTGGATGCAATGATTCATAGAACTAAAGCGTAGTTGAAGACTGAGTGACATCGTCCTAAAATCATTTACAATTGGATCTCCTCCTTGACATTGCAGAAACATTCCCCTCATAGCCTCCAGCAGTTGTGCATTGCTAAGGTTCTCTGGAGGGTTATTTTATGTCCATCCACTACCATTGTTATTGGGTTGTCTTCTCGGATGCATCTTCCTATTGTTTATTTCAAGTTCAACTATGTAAGGCCTCTAGGTTCATATTCTTAAGGCAACATCTTCGAGGACTTAAAATATTTTACATAATTTACTTGTATAATAATCATGCTCATGTCATGCTAGAAAAAACATGCTTTCAATATTATGCTTCAAAATTAACTTAGAAAATCTTTCTTACCTCGCCGGCACGATGTTGTGGCAGTGATGATGGTCAATTTCCTGCATAACATTAATCTTGTCTACAGAAAAGTAGACCTGCTCTGATACCAATCTGTAACGCCCCAATTTTCTTAACTTTTTAGGGAACGTCACCTCATGCATAAATTTAATCTTCTCAATTTAATTTTCAAAAATAATAGATTTATAAAAATAATAAGGTTCTAATGCATTTCATAATAGCGGAACTCTTGAATCAAAAACATGTGCACCTATTAGTTCACGGAATTAAATAAAGATAAATGTATAGTTCAAGATAAAAACTAAATTAATGCGTTTAAAAAAAACATTTTAGATCCTTTCATGTGTGACCATCACCATCCGCCACTTCAAGCACCGATCGGACCATGATCTGAAAAGGTGAAAATATAAGGGGGTGAGTACGGCTACTCATTGGGGTCAAACATTATCCAAATTATAAACTATAAAGAATTTAACATGAGAAATTAGACATGCAAGCCCGGAGGCTTAACCCAAAGGTTTTACTGCGTGAATTGCTCGAAGGCTAACCCGAAGGTTTTACTGCATGAATTGCCCGAAGGCTAGCCGAAAGGTTTTACTGCGTGAATTGCCTGAAGGTTTTACTGCGTAAATTGCCCGAAGGCTCTGCCTGTACTGAATAACGCATGAGAAAAACTGTATAGTGTATAATAAGGATAAAAGAAGAACCCACCTTAACATTTTTGAGTGAATGAAAAGATGTATATCAATGGATTAAGTCCTGCGGGCCAATCCTAACAAGAAATAATTCAAATCTTAATGTTGTGATATGCATGAAACAATTAATCGTTTTGTACATGGGATGTAAATAAGTATATCGATACTTAATTCTACTTCTCGTTTCTAAATAACTCCGAGTTCTAACGACTTATTATAGTATTAAGATTATAACATGACATATACAAAGATACCTTATAGTTATTAGGTTGCAAACAATATCATATCTATATACTAGGTTTCTATGTTCTATTTTAACTCGTGCAGAATACCTATGTTAAAAGAGTTCCACAGAACATGAATTCATTCTATAAATTCTAATTTTCTATATATAGATTCTTTAATGAGTCTAAATCATTCCAGATTTGGTTTCATATAAAAATAATAAGTCCTCTAAGAATTATAACCAAAACAGTACCTACTGCATCGACAGAGGCGATTTCTGACCTACTTAGCTTTAACTATAAGCTTCAGGGACTAAACATACTTTAAAAATTCTAATATTTACCAAACATCTAGGGACCATACATAGGGATATCATATCAAAAATTCACCTTTCTTGGATAAGGGATGACCTCTGAAAAACATAGAACGTTTCAACCAAAAATCCGAATACGAAAATGCATGTTCCGACTAACTACCCGGAAATGTGTATTAAACTGCTTTCATACACATAAGTTAAAAATATGAAATAAATATTTTTACAAATACCAACGTGTGTGGAGTATTTAGGAAAAAGAATCAAGTCAAAATCAGTTTTTTTGGAGTGAGATATAAATATTTTTCTAAACCCTATCCCGGATGCATGGTTTTTCGGCAGTGCAAAAGTAAATATTTATTAAAAATATAGGGACTTGTCTAAAAATCACCAAAACTTTCAAAGACCTAAAAGACATACCTAGAAATCTTCGTCTAAAATTTCACCCCGATAGAATACCGGGAAGATGTGTAAATATTTCTTGAAACAGTTCGCAGGTATGTTGACAGATTTTTCAAAAAGTTTATGTGAAACTATTTTATGGACGACTAAGAGTGTGTTTATAGACTTAGGATAAATAATCTAAAGATCCCTAATTATAAAAGGTATCAAATATATTTTATCCATGATTATTTTCGTCCTTATATATTTTATATAGTATTTATTCTATCACTTACCATATAAGACATTCAATCCTAGATAAATTACGATATGGATAGGCACAATTAGATTTTATCCTAAAACATGTATAACACTAATATAATATCTATTTTATTCACAAAATATAATTTTAAATTATCTTCTAATTACTTATATAATATAAATTATTATATTCTTTCATTAATCCGAGTAGGTTCAGGAAATTCAAAATAAATTTACATAACAAAAATAATTTAATGAAAAATAACATAGATGTTTTAATTTTCATTTTCATTTTTCTAAGGCGCGACTTACAGAACTAAACTCATGATATTATGCATGAAATGCAAATGCATTTTATTTATTTATTTATTTATTTTTAGGTAAAATTCCGGGGTGATACAAAGTCAGTCACTCTGCCACGCGATTCAGAACAGCTTATTTAGTCTACTAAACTTGTTCAGTATGACATTCTCCAGAAAATGATTGTTCGCGTTTAAAGTTGAGAAATTGTTTTCAGGTGTATTCACCCCCCCCTCTACACCTGAACGTTTAATCTCGGGACCAACATCCACCCTAGGACATCTGTGAATCTTCTGATTGTTGAGTCGCCTGCCTTGCCTGTACTTATAAGGAATTTCAGTATCTTTCGGCGGAGGTGGCCTGGGCTTCAGTCGCTCAGCTTCCCTGGCTGCCTCAGCAACCTTCTCTTTGGCTAGAGCTTCTTGCCGCCTGAACTCTTCTATATGATAATATTGAGCTCTTTTGTCCAGGGTGATGATGCTGAAATTGATCATCTCATCAATAGTTAGCTCAGCTCTTGGTCTTTCTTGTTGCTGCAGCTGCTGCTTCTGAGATTCAGTTTCTGTCAGTTGTTCAGTCTGCTCAGCTTCTTTTTCCTTTTCCTTTTTTCTAACGGCCTCATCGCCGATCTTGAGCTTTCTCGGAGGAGGCCTAGTACTAGGTTTCCTTCCTGACACCCTTGTCTTGGCCTTAGCCGGAGCCTTTTTGGCTTATTTGCAGCTTCAGCTTCAGCTAGCACCCTTGCTAACTTCTCGTCAGCATCGATTTGGGCTTGCTCAACTGGGCTGATGTATCTTTTAGTCCCTTTCTTCAGTGGGGTAGGGAATTTCAAAGGCTTCTTTCCCTTTCCTACCACTGGTGGAGGAAGAGGAGTCTCTTCCTCTTCTGAATCCTCCTCAAGGAACTCAACAACCTCTTTGATGCGCTCGGCAGAAGTTTGGGTTGCTGATCCCTTGGTTTCCTTAGGTCCTGAGCCACTTAGGCCAGTCTCAGCACGCACTACATCACCGGCGCTAGAGACACCCTGGGCCTGACCCTTGTCTGTTCTTGAGGGGTCAGTGGGAGCTGATTGACTTTGAGTTTCTCCCGGTACTGACTTCTTCCCTCTTACTGTCCTTTCCCCCTTTTTGGCATCATCACCTGCGCCTGGGGTCGGACTGGAACTACCTTGTTGTTCAAGGCTGAGTATGCATTAGCTAGCCTGTCCAAGGCTTTCTGCATACTCTCGAGTCTCAGATGGAGGTTATTCCTCTCTATAATCATATCATCACCATACTTGCGGTGAGAGGAATCGACTAACTCCTGGATCGCTTTCAGCTTGGCATCTATCTTCTCTTCACAGGCCTGTTGGATAGAAGTGAGTTTGAGCTCATGGGCCTGAGTCAGTGAAGAGATGTTGTTGAAGTGCTCTGACTGCGCTGCCTTGAAGGTTTCCAGAAGTGACGTCTGGGCAGCCGCCAATGATGCCTGTTGTTGTTCAAACTCAGCTCTTTGAGTGGCTAGAGAGTCAGTGAGTATGGCTATGAAATCAGGAGCGGTTGTATTTTGAATAGATGTCCTCAGCTCCTTGATTTCCTCACTTTGAGTTGTAGTGGTCTTCTTCATACTCCGGTGGACGGCCTTCGCCAATAGGCGGTTCTGAGCCCCTTGGCCTCTAAGTGCCTTGACCACTGTCCGAGATCATTGGCCTTTGGAGCTGGGGGAAACCTAAAATGTAGACACCAGCAGAAGCTGTTCTGGGTCCACAGCACGAGAGGTTCCAGCTGCCGACTGTCCTGGAGGGAGAGAGCTGACAGGTAGGTCAGCAGAGGGTTGAGCTCCCTCCACCAGTTGAGTACCCTCAGAAGGCTTCTCAATGCCTGCATCACTGGGTGGGTCCTGATCATCGGGATCGGAACCCTCTGAAGGCGCGACTACTGAAGGAATGCGGTCGTCAAGAAGAGCCAGCATTGCCGCCCTTAAATCCTTGAGCGAGCTGATATCCGCAGGCTCGGAGTACCCTATTTGCTGGCAGATTTCCAGCTCCTCGGTGTTCAGACGTTCACAGGACTGGTGTTGGATCAGGCGATCTAGAGTGATCCAGTCCTGGAACCTTATCAGCATTTGAAGCCTGGCCTTCTGAGCTATAGTCACCAAGTCAGAGTGACTTGTGATTTCTGGTATGGCCTCAGAGACTTCTCAGATGGCTTTGTTCTGAAGAGCTTCTGCCTCAACCCCAATGTCTTAGCTTCAGTGCTGGTTTCCATGTCATCTACGTCAATGGGAGACATGGTCTTCTCAGAAGATGGGATGCTTCTGAGTGGTGGAACGTCGAGCGGGGACTGAGAGATTGGAGTTGTCGGCTTAGGTTCGGTCCCCTGTTCCTCTGGGGCTTCTTTCTCAGCAGAAACTGCCTTTTCAGCTGAGACAGCCTTCTCTATTGAGACTATCTTCTCCACTGAGACTGTCTTCTCCGACGAGTCAGAATCGTCTCTTAGTCTGAACGGAGGAATGATAACAGCCTTCTCAGTAGATGTTTTCTTTTTCTTCTGAGGGGTTTTCAGAGGAGTAGACCCCTTCGTAGGAGTGGAAGTCTTCCTCTTCCCTTTCCTAACTTCAGCGGGCCCTGCCCCAATCTGCTGAAGGGCCGCTGCTTTGCTGTGAAAGCGGATCTTCTTGGGATTGAAGTATCCCTTGTCCGCGTGCGTGATGTGATCATCTCCGCAGAAGTCCTCGATCATCACGGCCAGTTTCATCCCGTACAACAACTTTCCCTTGACACTGAGGCTATAAGTGGATTTGTTAAATTTTGCAGCCTGTGTCTGGAATTCTCTGAGGAAGAATTATGTCCAGTTGACCTTAGCTCTATCATAAATCGCCATCATCATCTGGAGCTTTGGTCTGGACACCTGATCAAAGGAGCCCGCTTGGATCGTCAGGATTTACGTTACTATGTAGGCAAGGGCACGGTACTGAGGTAACATGGAGTTCTTAGGGAACGCCGCTCTGAAGGATGTTGGCTCCCCAGAGAAGATCTCCAAGTATTCGTCTATCAAATCATCCTTGTACCCCGCTACGCAGATTCCACTGTCGGGTAACTTAAAACTCCTCTGAAGAGCCTGCTTGATAGACATCTTCTTTATCTCTTCATCGGCTTTGGAGGTGTCAGCCACGTGATTGATTATGAATCTTTCAATAATATCACCATCTACCGCTTCTGAGTTGAGGTATAACTCAGATATCTGATGGAGGAGGAAATACGCCAGTTTCCTCGACATGAAGGCTTTGAGGCCTGATGCCCTGAGCGCATCAAATACCTCTACCATGATATCAAGCTCGCACGTGTCGAACTCCATGATGGGTTCACACCAGACCCGGTCCTTCTCTAATATCTCGATCATGTTGAATGGAGAAACAACTGACACGTGTGACTGCGCCATATCTGAATCTGCAGAACTCATTATTAGTATCGAATATTTTAACAAGTAAGTATAAATACTAAATAAGCATGGAAATCTACCGTAATAATCTGTAATTGAAGGTTAATGCAGAACGCAAGAGAGAATTCTAGGTTCAGAGATTTTTAGGGTTTTAAGCAGAAGGGTGAAAATGGCGGTTTCAGTGCTTAAACGTTGATATATATATGATAGAGAAAATGAACAGTTTTTAATCAACGGCTCAGTTTGAATCCCGCTTTATTAGATGGACGGTCTAGATTCGATTTTATAAAAGGCAATGATCAACTTAGCTGCCTAAGTCAAAATACAGTTGTATAGAGCCTAAGAAGTAAGTTGACATGACATGCATTTAATGCAATGCAGAGTTCAACAATCTTAGCATAAAATGTCGCGCATTTAATGAAACTGTTTATAATAAATGAAATTCTCTTAAGGCATTGAATACGATGCTGAATCAAAATCAATGTAGCATTAAATATTAGGTTGACTACTGAGAAGAGATACGCAAACCTGTTAGCTGAACATCGTAGTCAGCTGATACCTCGTATAGTTGGTTGATGAATCTCTGTGTACTGAATAAGTCTAGTACTGAGAGTGAACATTTTCCCTTGCTGAATGCTCCTCTCCTGAATCCACTCACTGACTTGAGTCAGTAGGGTCCAGCAGGCCTAGATCTACTGAAAGTTTTCTGAATCTGGCTTCAGCTCGAGGCTTGGTCAGAATATCGGCCCTTTGATGGTCAGTATGAATCTTCTTCATTCTGATATCCATCTTTTCGACATGGTCACGAATGAAGTGGCATCTGATGTCCACGTGCTTGCATCTAGTATGAAGAACAAGGTTCTGAGAGATAGCAATGGCACTGGAGCTGTCGCAGAAGATCGGCACTTCATTCTGAATGACGTCATAGTCGCGTAGCTGCTGTCTCTGCCAAAGTATTTGGGCGCAGCAACTTCCGGCAGCCATGTATTCAGCTTCAGTAGCTGAAGACGCTATTGAATGTTGTTTCTTTGAAAACCATGAGATTAGCTTACTGTCGAGGAATTGACAAGTTCCTGAAGTTGATTTTCGGTCAATCCAACAACCTGCGTAGTCAGCATCAGAATAACCAGTTAGTTCAATATTATCATCTACTGGATACCATAAACCCATGTCAGGTGTTCCTCTGAGATAGCAGAGAATCTTCTTTGCTGAGTCCATGTGGCTCTGCTTAGGATTCGCCTGAAATCGAGCGCAGATACCTACAGCATAAGTTATGTTAGGTCTAGTAGCAGTTAGATATAATAAAGAACCAATAATTGCACGAAATTCAGTATGGTCTACTGATACTCCCTCTTTGTCAAGATCGATTTTAATGTTCCTGTTCATCGGGAACTTGATTGGTTTATCGGATGTGCAACTGAATTTCTTGATGAGGTCTCAAGTGTATTTGCCTTGATTGATGAACGTTCCCTTCTCTGATTGTTTGACCTGAAATCTAAGGAAATAATTCATCTCTCCCATCATTGACATCTCGAATTTGTCCATCATCATTTTCTCAAACTGTTGACACATGATGACATTCTTTGATCCAAATATAATGTCATCTACGTAGATCTGCACAAGTAAGATGTCGTTGTCTAGATGAATACTAAATAGTGTACGGTCTACTGTGCCTTTCTGAAGAAGAAACTCAGACAGGATATCGTACCAAGCCCTGGGTGCTTATTTTAACCCGTACAGAGCCTTTCTGAGTCTATACATTGATGTCCCTACTGAAAGTCGGGATGCTGTTCTACATAGACTTCTTCTTTCAAGACGCCGTTCAGGAACGCGGACTTCACATCCATTTGATATACTCTAAAGCGTTGATGTGTTACGTAGGTAAGGAATAGTCTGATTCCCTCCAATCTTGCAACTGGAGCGAACGTTTCGTCGAAATCTATTCCTTCGGCTTGACAGTAACCTTTAGCCACGAGTCTAGCTATGTTCCTTACTATGACGTTGTTTTCATCTCGCTTGTTCTTGAAGACCCATTTAGTTCCGATCACATGTTGATGTCGGGGTCTATCAACAAGCTCCCGTACGTCGTTCCTTGCGAACTGATTCAGCTCCTCTTGCATGGCAACGATCCAGTCAGCATCTTTAAGTGCGTCCTCAATTGACTGAGCTTCTTCAGTAGACAAGAAGCATGAATATAGAGCACACTCTCCCTGACAGAATCTGGATCTTCTCTTTACACTTGCTGAAGGATCTCCAATGATAAAGTCTGAAGAGTGAGCGTCCAGCTACGGTCGACGATGTCTTATCTCTTCATCTGAAATTTGTTCAACACAGATAGTAGGTGAGTTAGGCATTTCAGTTGAACAATTCTAATATTGAAGCAATTCAGTGACAAGAGTAGGGTCTACTAAGTCACCAGGTTCAGGGGCATTCAGCTCAGGAACTTCTTTGTTCCCCCTGAGTTGTTATTCTCAGTAGAGGTCTCAGTTACCACTTGGGTTTCTTCATCGACCTAAGTTACCTGGGATTGATTCTGTTCAGCAGAATCAATTTGTTCAGCTACGTTTGCTGCTGGTTGAGATTCAGTAGTCTTGTCTTCAGGTTCCTCTTCTAAATCATCATCCCAACGAAGCTGGATCTTTTCAACATTATTTTAAGCTTAGATCCTGTAGATGTTTACTGATGTCCTCAGATTCTGAATTTAAGTTTCTGTTCCTGTTCTCAGTAGCAAACTCATTAAAGACAACATGAGGGCTTTCCTCCACGTAAAGGGTCATGTAGTTAAAAACTCTAAAGGCTTTGCTGACCCGGGAGTATCCTAAGAAGACTCCCTGGTCTGACTTGCTATCAAAAGTCTTTAACTAATCCTTTCCATTATTGTGGATAAAGCACGAACACCTAAATATATGGAAATGAGATAAGAGAGGCTTCCTGCCGTTCCATAATTCATACGATGTCTCCTGATGTTGCTTTGTCAGTAGTGATCTGTTTTGAGTGTAACATGCAGTATCAGTTGCTTCTTCCCAGAATTTAGATGGGAGTCCTGAGTCTGCGAGCAGGGTTCTTGCTGCTTCTTTTAGTGTTCTATTCTTTCTCTCAGCAATCCCATTTTGTTGAGGCGTGTGTGCAGCAGACGTCTCATGCTCTATCCCTTAAGATTTGCAGAACTCTTCCACCATTGAATTCAAGAACTCTGTTCCTCTGTCTGAACGAATCTTTCTGATTTCGGTGTTGTTCTGAAACTAAGCCTTTTTAGAAGCGTAGGCAACTCTGTTTTGACGTCAGACTTGTTGGCAATAAATATGACCCATGTATAGCGCAAGTAGTCATCAGTGACCACTAAAGCATACTTCTTACCTCTGATCGTCACCGGAGAGACTGGACCGAACAAATCCATGTGGAGGAGCTGAAGGATTCCATCTGTGGAAGGTGATGGAACTGGTGGATTTTGCTTCTTCGTTTGCTTTCCCCTCGGGTAGGGGTGTAACGGTTCGGTTCTGTTCGGTTTTTTATGTATTTTAGGAACCGAACCAAATACATATAAATGGTTCGATTCGGTTCGATGTGTTTCTAAATATCGAAACTGAACCGATCTGAACCGCTAATAAATGTTTTAGTTCGGTTCGGTTCGGTTCATCAGTTCACCTTTTTATTTTTTTATTTATTTTTTAAATCCTAGATAATGCAAGAATAATAGTTTGTAGGATGTCACTCGTTCCGAACTCAAAAGTAGAGAGTTGTTACTCCTTTCTCTTCCTTTGTATAGATTAGAATTGATCTTAATTTAAATCTAATATCTAAATCCAACGATATTCTCATATAAGAAAGACAAATATTAAATAAAAAAATTAAAATATAGGATATTGGTTCAGTTATGTTCGAACCATTCAAAATTCTTGAAACTGCGAACCGAATCGAATGTAAACGTTTCCTAAAAAAATAAACCGAACCAAACCGCGAAGCTGAACCGAACCACATTTTTTAGTTTGGTTCGATTCGGTTCGATCAGTTTCGCGGTTCGGAGCGGAACCACTTATACCCCTACCTTCAAGCATGCCTCGCACTGAGTGTCCTTGCTGAACACTTCATTCGGCAGTCCTCTTACTAGAGCATTTCTAGCTAGCTTGTTGAGCGTCTTGAAGTTGAGATAGCTGAGTCTTCTATGCCAGAGCCAATCCGTTCTGTTGTCGTTCTTCGCCAGGAAGCATGCTTCAGGTTCTGCTGATTTCCAGTCAGTTATGTATATGTTCTTTTTGCACGAACCTGATAACACTGTTTTCCCTATAGATTTATCAGTGACATCACAGAAACCAGTGTCAAAAATCACTCTATTCGAGTTATCACAAAATTGACTAACAGAGAGAAGATTATGTTGAAGTCCTTCAACAAATGATACTCTTGGAACTGTGGCGGTTCCAATGCTGAGTGTTCCATAACCTATGGTTTAGCCTTTTGCGTTATCTCCGAACTCGATTATAGGTCCTTCTTCAGTAATATAATTCTTCAGTAGACTCCTCTAGTACGTCATGTGTCTTGAGCATCCGTTGTCCATGTACCAAGGGTCCTTGTGCACCTGTAAAACAAAATTACATCCAGGTACCTTTTATTTTTTATTTTGGTTCCTTACGCGTTAGTTTTGGAAACACAAATCTGTCTTAAGACAGTTTCTTTCCACGCTGATCAACATACTTAACCACTAGACTGGTTGATGTTGACTTCTAAGGCTTTACTGGTTCAGGAGTCCTGATCTTCTGAGGTGGTGGACTGCTGACCTTAGCCTTCTGAACGGCTTTCTTCTTCTTCTTCTGACTCTTGGAACCCCTTCTGACTATACGACCCATACTGAGCTGGATGTGTCAGCTGCGGCGGTCTATACTGATCAGCGTATTTGACTCTGTTGGTTCCCCCTTGACTGAACTGGGGTGATTTTGAGCTAATCTTCTTGTCATATTTCTGATAGTTCGGATGAGGTGCCTTCATCGTCTACTTGTTCTTTGCTAGGGGGTTCAATGATTCAGCATTGATCATCTCCCCTTGAACAAACCTATCAGTCAGCCGATTATCTAAGCGTGTGGGGCCAGATGTGGAGGCTCCATGGCTGAACCCGAGTCCCTCCTTGCAGTGTTTTGGCTTGTTGTTGGCTGGCATTGCCTCAAGCTTTTTATTAGCTCTCATATACCGCTCTGTCCTCAGGTTCCTCGAGACATCGTCACAGTTCTTGAGAGTTTCATATTCGGTCTGAAGTCCTGAGAACTTCTGCTTCAGTAGACTCAATTCAGTATCCTTCTGAGTCAAGTCCTTGGTCAGTACTGAGATCAGATCTTCTTGCTGCTGAGACTTGGCCATCAGAGAGTTAATCTCCTCCCTGAGTCTCAAAACAAGTCCTTCCGACTCAGTAGTAACCTGACTCTCCTGAGAAAGTCTCTGATTTTCCACTTTCAGGGTATCCAACTCCTGAAGAGTCTTACTGAGCTGCAGACTCATCTGAATCTGCTCATCGAGTAGTTCTTCATAGGCGATCGTGACGTCCAGAATATCATCTGCACCTGAAACAGTGTCATGTGTGCAGTATGAAGAAGAGTTAAATGGTGTGTGAGAGTTTACATCATCCTCTTCTCCTGTCATTAGACACTTTTCAGCATCTTCTTCAAGCTCTAGGGCCACAAAGGTAGCTTCATCGTCTGATGAATCCATGAAGGAGTCGACTTCATCTGAGTCGTCTGAGAGTTCACCGGTAATGTAGGTTTGACACTTCTTGATGAACTTCTCCCTTTGAGCTTTTCGTGCAGCTCTTTCAGCAGTACTGAGCTCAAGACAGTCATATTGGTAGTGTCCTAGCTTCTTGCAGTTGTAGCAGGAGGTGACTCTACCTTCTTTGCTCTCACTATCTTTCGACTGTGCAGAATCCTCTTGTTTCCTGCATTCGGAAGTATGTGGTTCAGGAGTGCGCTTAGGCAAGTATTCAGACTTACTCTTTGTTGGTCCCGAGAGCACGTTCAAGTGTAGAGGGGGGGTGAATACACCTGAAAACCGATTTCTCAACTTAAAACATGAACAGTCCTTTTCAGGAGAATGTCGTACTGAACGAGTTCAGCAGACCAGATAAGTTGTTCTGAATCGTGTGGTAGAGTGACTGACTCTACTAAGACCTGCTAGCTGACTTAGAGTCAGAATTCAGTATCGTTCAGATAGAGTTCAGTGGTGTGGAAATGTGTAGGCCCAAATTCAGTTGAGTTAGGAAAACGTTTTTATCAAAACAGTTTCAGTAGATTAGTGCAGTCGATTAAGTTTGCTGAAACTCAGTTTAATGATTTTGAAAGATATTTTCAGTATGGACAGTAAATCAATGCAACAGTAAAATAAAGAACACAGAACACAGAGATTTTTAAAGTGGTTCGGATCCAACAATCCTACGTCCACTATCCCGAAAGATCAGGAGGCTATGTATTATACTGAGATAGTCTCAGTCGGTTTGTACACTGGACAAACACTGGTCTTGAGATTTATACTGAGCAAGTCTCAGTTTACAAGGTTATCAAACTAAGTGTTTGAAAAAACTCTCCAACAGTGAAGGAGTCCTTTACAATAAGGATGAGTTCAGAAGTGAACTCCTTCGTCTAAGCTATAGATTTAAACGGTTGAGCTATAGATTGTTTCTTCTAACTTCTTGCGGAAGACTTAGGCTTTTTTGAATTGCTCGTTGAATGCTCTGTGTGTTCTCTCGTGCATTCGGTATCGTGAACTTCAATTTGATTTATCCCTCTATTTATAGAGCAGAGGTTAGGATAGATCCGTTGGAGACGACGATCCTTTGTCTCTCTCTTTTGGGTAGCTAATGGCTCTTTCGAAGTATGGTAGCAGTATCTTTTACCTCCATTTCTGGAAAGTTGTTGACTTGCAGCTTTAACAGATATAGGACAGGTGGCTGCTTGTCATTGGTCGAGGTTCAGAAAGTGGTTGAGACAGAACAGACTTCAAGGAGATCTGAAGTTGACTTCTCTCTTCCTCGTATTGACTCTGCTGATTTGAATTTAGAGAATCTGACAGTCAGAAGACTGTCTGGCCGTTGCTGAGTCTGATCTCTGATTCAATAGCATGCTCCTACTGAGTCGGCTCTACTGAAGATCAGCTCTGAGTTCAGTTCCACTAATTCCTTTCAGTATACTCCTCCTGCTGAGTCCAGTATCACTGAGTCTTCTACTTCTGGTGCTGAGGCAGATAATCTACTGAGCGCTTGAACCAGATACAGAGTGTCTGCGGGATCTTCCAATCTTTAGTATGTTTTCAAAGCACAGGGCTACTGAGTTATTTATCAACTGAGAAGACTAAATCATTTCCCTACATTTTGTGTTGTTGCTGGGGACTGAATCATCACCCAACATTTTCCCCCTATTTGATGATGCCAAAACCTAACAACCTAACACAATGACTTATCAGAATCAGAGCTCCTTACAAAAATTACATGTAGGATCAGTGGAGTTGTTCTTCAAGTCCTAGACTACTGAGGGGATCAGGGCAGAAATGATAGAGCCTATACAGATTCTAATCAGCATTTTCTCCCTTTCTAACAACATTTTCCCCCAAACACTAACTAGTCTATCAGAATCTTGCTAAGCAAAGATTGACAATAAATAACAACAGTGAGTGTGTGAGTCAGTAATCACTTCAGTGATACTGAGTGTTAAGCATAAACAAACAAGGCTATTCAGACAATAAGGAATTGTCAAAGCCAAAAACAGAGATGTTTTATATATGTAAGCAATTCAGTACAAATACATCATCTGCTATACTAAGAAACGCAAAAGAAAGATACAAGGAGATAAAGAAGCAAGATAGTCATCTGAACTGCCTATCTTTGAAGTCCTTAGATTGAGTTTCAGGAAGCGGCAGTCCATACATCCGATAAGTGACCTTCCTCAGCTTTAGTATCTCAGTGAATTCAGCTGGATCTTCTTCATCTAAGAATTTGGCTTCAGCAGCGTCCTTCACTTCTTTCTCTATCACTCCGTAGTGAACAGATCCGTCTAGTCTCAGTGGGGGCGACAGGATTCTGGGAGCTGGCACTCTGACATCAACTTTGTCCTTAACAGCCTTCTGAAGTCTGGCATACATCTCTAAGTCTGCTCTCATTACCCATTCAGCAAAGGCCACTGACTTGTGCTTTTCAGCCCAGAACCTCCAGAAATAGTTCCTCTTGATGAATTCCGCTTTCAGCGTTTCCCACCTCTCAGTGACTTCCCACGGTATCCACTCATCTACTCTTAGCCATCTGTGAGTCTTGAGATCAGTAGGCTTCCTGAACTTCCTGTATCTGTAAGGAATGTCAGCTTTCTCAGGAATCATATAACTCGCTTCTTGTTCTGCTTTCAGCCTAAGAGCTTCGAGGTCTGCAAGTCTTATCCTCTCTCTGGTTGCTTCAATCTTTCTGGCCTCTTCTCCTCTGAACAAGTACCTCTCCATCTGAACCCAAATCTCATCCATTTCTTGCTCTTGTGCCTTCGAGGCAATATAGGAGGGCTTGTGAGGCTGTTCTTCTTCTGAGTCAGCAGGTGTGGATGATTTTTCTTTAGATGTTCCCTGCTGCCCAGTAGACTGCTGCTGCTGCTGCTCCTTCTCCTTCTCTTTGTCAGCTTCATCGCTGAGCTTCAGTGTCCGAGGAGGCAGCCTTGATCCAACCTTCTTGCCTCCAGCTGGAGCCTTTGTCTTGCCTTTAGCAGGCTTCTTCTTAGGCTTGTTCGCAGCTTCAGCTTTGGCTATTTCCTTTGCCAATTTTTCATCGGCAGCTATCTGAGCTTCTTCCTCCGGAGTGATATACCTCCTGGGTCCTTTCTTCTTGGAGGGAGGGGTAGGAAGCTTCAGTAGCTTTTTGCCTTTCCCGGCAACTGGAGGAGGTAGAGGAGCTTCTTCCTCTTCTGACTCCTCGTCGGCGTACTCAGCAACCTCTTTGATAATATCTGAGGGTGTTTGGGTTGCCTGAGTCGTGACTTCCTTGGCTCCTGAGCCGCTTGGGCCAGTCTCAGCAGGCACTACAGCTCCTGCTGCTGAGACACCCTGGGCCTCGCCAGTCTGAATAGGTTCAATGGGGGCAGATGTCTGAGTCTGAGTCGCCCCTGCCACTAACCTTGCTCTCTTCGGAGCTTTCAGCATCAGTTCCTTAGCTCCTTTTTCTGTTATACCTTCCCCCTTTTTGGCATCAGCAAATCGGGTAGGGGGCGAAACTGACACCTTGCTGTTCAGGCTTTTGTAAGCTTCGGATAGATCATCCAGTGTGTTGTGTAGCTTTGTCAGCTTCTCATGCAACTCGTTTCTCTCATCTGTGAACTGAGTAATATACTTCTTGTGAGAGAGATCTGCTGCTGCCTGGAATTCTTTCAGTTGTTTCTCCACCTTCTTTGCAATTGCCTTCTGAATATTTTGCAGTCTAAGGTCAGTGGCTTGAGAGATGGCAATGACGGATTCAGTGTGAGCAGTCTGTGCGGCCTTGTAGTTATTCAGCAATTAGGCTTGGCCTGCCTGAATTATCTTCAGCTGTTCTTCAAAGTCAGCTTTCTATGCAGCAAGGGCATTCGTCAGAATGTTGGAGAAGTCAGGGACTGGAGTAGATTGAATTAAGGTTCTGAGTCCCTGGAGTGCTGCACTTTGAGCTTCAGTGGTTTGCCTCCATGTTTTGTGGACGGTGCTGGTGAGTAGGCGATTCTGTGTGCCTTGATTCCTCAGCGCCCTGGCCACTGACTTTGATCATCGGCTCTTCGGACTGGGCGCTACTTCGAAGGCAGACTCAAGAAGGAGCTGAGAAGGTTCAGCTGCCTTCGAAGTACCAGCTGCCGACTGCCCGGGTCCAAGGATGCTGAGCGGCGGTTCAGCAATTGATGTAGGAACATCCTTGGCTGGTTGAGTTCCCTCATCAGGCTTCTCAGGGCCTGAATCACGAGGTGGGTCCTGACCGTCGGGGTCAGACCCATCTGAGGGAGCAGATGCTGAGATAGGTTGTCTATCATTTAGTATTGCGAGCATCGCTGCCCTCAGGTCTTCGAGCGTTCTGAGGTCAGATGGCTCTGAGTAGCCAATCTTCCCCCTGATCAGCAGCTCCTCTTCGTGAAGCTGTTCGCAGGAGTGGTGGATGATAAGTCTCTTCAGGTTGTGCCACTCCTGGAATCTAATCAGCATATGGATCCTCGCCTGCCTTGCAAGTAGTACAAGGTCGTTGTGGCTGGCGATCTCCGGAATTACATCAGATATCTCTCGGGAGGCTCTAGATTTGAGAGCTGAGGCCTCCATCCCGATTGACTCTGATTCAGAGGTGGTCTCCGAGTCCTCTACTTTAATTGGAGACGCCTGCTTCTCAGCAGACGGTATACTGCTGAGAGGTGGAACATCCAAGGGGCTCTCTAGAGTTTGGATCTCTTCAGCTTAGACCCCTTGGTCCATTGGTTCTTCACGCTCAGTGGAGACGGCCTTCTCCACTGACTGTGTATGCTCGGATGACTCAGGCTCATCCCTCAGTTGCAGAGGAGGCTCAGCAACCACAGCCTCAAGCTCTGCCTCCGGCACAACCTCACTGACTTTCTTCAGCTTCTTGGTTGGCGTCTTAGGAGTTGATTTTGGAGGGGACCTCATCTTAGTGGGTGTGGAGGTCTTCTGAGTTCCGGTCCTGGGGTCAGCGGGCCCTGACCCTATCTGCTGAAGGGCCGCTGCCCTGTTCTAAAATCGGACTTTCTTCACATTGAACTACTGCTTGTCAGCGAAGGTGATGTTGTCCGATTCGCAGAAATCTTCGATCATTACGGAAAGCTTTACACTATACAGAAGCTTCCCTTTGACGCTCAGCCGTCTGGTTATCTTATCAAACTTGGCTGACTGCGTCATGAATTCTTTAAGGAAGAATTATGTCCAGTTTATATTTGCTCTGTCATGTATGGCCATCATCAGCTGGATATTCGGCCTAGAGACTTGATCGAAGGAGCCAGCCAGACTCGTCAGCAACTGAGTCACAACGTAGGCTAGAGCTCGGTATTGTGGGAGCATGGCATTTTTTGGAAATGCGGCACTGAAAGTTGTCGGCTTCCCACAAAATTTTGTCAGGTATTCATCCATCAAATCATCCTTATAAGCGACGGTGGTGAATCCTTCGTTTGGCAGGTTGAAGCTTCTCTGCAGAGCTTCACGAATGGACATCTGCTTGACCTCGATAGCTGTACGCGAGAAGTCGCCTACTGAGTGAATGACGAAGCGGCCTCGGATGTCTCCGTCTACTGAGTCGGAATTCAGGTAAATCTCAGCAACTTGACGCGGCAGGAAGAACGTCGGCTTCCTCGTCAAGAATCCTTCAAGCCCTGTCTCCTGAAGGGCGAAGAAAATCTCTTCAATATAGTCCAAGTCGCAGGAATCGAACTCCATAACTGGTTCACACCAGACTCGATCCTTCTCAAGGATCTCTTGCATATCAACCGGAGCATATACGATGTTTCCTATCATTTTTGTAATCTGTAAACACAGTATAAGTCAGTATTCAATAAAATATAAGATAAATAAGCTCATACGATACTGAATGATCATTTGAAAGTTACGAAAGAATTTTCTGAGCAGTTTTAAAGGATAGGTTTTGTAGCGAAGTGGGAGATATCTCAGAAAAATCTAGGGTTCACAGAATGTTTGTAAGGTAGAAATAGCGGTTTCAAGCTTTTGAACGTGTATATATATATAGATATATATATCTTAAGGAAGATAAACAGTTAAATATCAAGGGTTCAGTTTGAACGCGCTTTTTTAGATGGACGGCTAGGATTAAGTTTTATAAAATAGGCAATGATCATATTAGCCGCCTAAGTCAAAATACAGTTGTATATAGCCAAAGGAGTAACTTGATACGACATGCATTTAATGCGTTGCAGAGTTCAGCATGTTTTTACATAGAATGTCGTGCATTAAATGTAAACTGTTAATATTAAATGATATTTTCTAAGGCATTGAATACGATGCTGAATCTGATTCATAAATGCACAAAACTGTTCTATTGGCTACTGAGTAGAGATACGCAAACCTGTAAGCTGAACATCGTAGTCAGCTGAACATCGTAGTCATGGTTGTTGAGTCTCTACGCACTGTTTTTACTCAGTACTGAGAGTGAACATTCCCCCTTACTGAATGATCCTCTCCTGAATCCTCTTACTAACTGGAGTCAGTAGGGTCCAGCAGACCTAGCTCTACTGAAAGTTCTCTGAATCTGGCTTCAGCTAGAGGCTTGGTCAGTATATCAGCCCTTTGATGGTCAGTATGGATCTTTTCCATCCTGGTATCCTTCTTTTCGACATGGTCACGAATGAAGTGGTGTCTGATGTCCACGTACTTGCATCTCGTATGAAGTACAGGATTCTGAGTGATTGCAATGGCACTAGTACTGTCGCAGAAAATCGGCACTTCATTCTGAATGACGTCATAGTCACGTTGCTGCTGTCTCAGCCAAATGATTTGGGCGCAGCAACTTCCGGCAGCCATGTATTCAGCTTCAGTAGTTGACGTCGCTACTGAATGTTGTTTCTTTGAAAACCATAAGATCAGCTTATTGCTAAGGAACTGACACGTTCCAGAAGTTGACTTTCGGTAAATTCTACATCCTGCATAGTCAGCATCAGAATAACCAGTTAGTTCAATATTATCATCAGTTGCATACCATAAACCCATGTCAGGTGTTCCTCTGAGATAGCGGAGAATCTTCTTTGCTGAGTCCATGTGACTCTGCTTCGGATTCGCCTAAAATCGAGCGCAGACACCTACAGCATAAGTTTTGTCAGGACGGGTAGCTGTTAAGTATAATAAAGAACCAATTATAGCACAAAATTCAGTTTGGTCTACTGATACTCCCTCTTTGTCAAGATCAATTTTCATGTTCGTGTTCATCGGAATCTTGATTGGTTTGTCGGATGTGCAACTGAATCTCTTGATGAGGTCTCGAGTGTATTTGCCTTGATTGATGAACATTCCCTTCTCAGATTGTTTGACTTAAAAGCCGAGGAAATAGTTCATCTCTCCCATCATTGACATCTCGAACTTGTCCTTCATCATTTTCTCAAACTGCTGACACATGATGATGTTCTTTGAGCCGAAGATGATGTCATCTACGTAGATCTGCACAAGTAAAATGTCGTCTTCCAGTCGAATGTTGAATAATGTACAGTCTACTGTGCCCTTCTGAAAACCTTTCTGAATAAGAAACTCAGACAGGGTATCGTACCAAGCCCTGCATGTTTGTTTTAACCCATACAGAGCCTTTCTGAGTCTATAAACTTGGTGTCCCTACTGGAAGCCGGGAGGCTGTTCCACATAGACTCCTTCTTTCAGTACGCCGTTCAGGAAAGCAGACTTCACATCCATATGATGGACTCTGAATCTTTGATGTGTTGCGTAGGCTAGGAATAGTCTGATTGCCTCCAATCTTGCAACTGGAGCGAACGTTTCGTCGAAATCTATCCCTTCAGCTTGACAGTAGCCTTTTGCCACGAGTCTTGCTTTATTCCTTACTATGACGTTGTTTTCATCTCGCTTGTTCTTGAAGACCCATTTGGTTCCGATCACATGTTGATGTCGGGGTCTGTCAACAAGCTCCCAAACTTCATTTCTCGTGAACTGACTGATGCCGGGGTCCTGCATGGCTATGATCTAATCAGCGTCTTTTAGTGCATCCTCAACTGACTGAGGTTCTTCAGTAGACAAGAAGCAGGAATATAAGGTGTTTTCTCCCTGACAGAATCTGGATCTTATCTTTACGCTTGCTGAAGGATCTCCAATAATTAAATCAGAAGTGTGAGCATCCAGCCACGATCTACGATGTTTCAACTCTTCATCTGAAATTTGTTCAACACAGATAGTAGGTGAGTTAGGCATTTCAGTTGTACTATTCTGAGATTGAAGCAATTCTGTTACAAGAGTGTGATCTACTGAGTCACCAAGTTCAGGAGCATTTAGCTCAGGAACATTATTAGTTCCCCCTGAATTATTATTCTCAGTAGAGGTCTCAGTTACCACTTGGGTTTCTTCATCGACCTGAGTTACCTAGGATTGACTCTGTTCAAGGGAGTCAATCTGTTCAGCTACTTCTGCTGCTGGCTGAGATTCAGTAGGCTTGTCTTCAGTTTCTTCATCTGAATCATCATCCCAACATAGCTGGATCTTTTCAACTTTATGTTTTAAGCTCATATCCTGTAGTTGCTTACTGATGTCCTCAGATTCAGGTTTAGAGTTTCTGCTCCTGTCTTCAGTAGCAAACTCATTAAAAACAACATGAGGGCTTTCCTCCACGTAAAGGGTCCGATAGTTAAAGACTCTGAAGGCTTTGCTGACTCGGGAGTATCATAAGAACACTCCCTGATCTGACTTGCTATCAACAGTCTTCAGCTGATCTTTCCCGTCATTGTGGATAAAGCACGAACACCCAAAAATATGGAAATAAGATAAAGAAGGCTTCCTGTCGTTCCATAGTTCATATGGTGTCTTCTTATGCTGCTTTGTCAGTAAAGATCGGTTCTGAGTATAACATGCAGTATTAGTAGCTTCTGCCCAGAATTTGCTTGGGAGTCCTGAGTCTGCAAGCAGGGTTCTTGCTGCTTCTTTGAGTGTTCGATTCTTCCTCTCAGCAACCCCATTTTGTTGAGGCGTGCGCGCGGCAGACGTCTCATGCTCTATGCCTTCTGCTTTGCAGAACTCCTCCACCATAAAATTCAGGAACTCAGTTCCTCTGTCTGAACGTATCTTGACGATCTTGGTGTTCTTCTCAACACTGAGCCTTTTCAGAAGCCTTGGTAACTCTGTTTTGACGTCATACTTGTTGGCAATAAATATGACCCATGTGTAGCGCGAGTAGTCATTGATGACCACTAATGCATACTTCTTGCCTCTGATCGTCACCGAAGAGACTGGATCGAACAAATCCATATATAGCAGCTGAAGGATTCCATCAGTGGAAGGAGATGGAAAAGGTGGATTTTGATTCATTGTTTACTTTCCCTTTAGACATGATTCACACTGAGTGTCTTTGCGGAATACTTCATCCGGCAGTCCTCTTGCTAGAGTGTTTCTAGCTAATTTGTTGAGCGTCTTGAAGTTGAGATGGCTGAGTCTTCTGTGCCAGAGCCATCCCGTTCTGTTGTCATTCTTTGCCAACAAACAAGCTTCAAGTTCAGCTGAGTTCCAATCAGCTACATAGATATTCTTTTTGCGCGAACCTGATAAAACTTTTTTCCCTGTAGATTTATCAATGACATCACAGAAACCAGCATCAAAAATCACTCTATTCGAGTTATCACAAAATTGACTAACAGAGAGAAGATTATGCTGAAGTCCTTCAACATATAATACTCTTGTAACTATTGTTGTTCCAATGCTGAGTGTTCCATAGCCTCTGGTATAGCCTTTTGCGTTGTCTCCAAACTCGATTCGGGGTCCTTCTTCAGTAGTATAATTCTTCAGCTAGTCCTTTTGGTACGTCATGTGTCTTGAGCATCCGCTGTCCACATACCAAGGGCCATTATGCACCTACAAAACAGAATTATATTTAGGTACCCTTTATTTTTGATTTTGGGTCCTTAGATGTTAGTTTTGGAAACCCATATCTGTCTTACGACCCTGGTGGTCTCAGACAATTTCTTTCCACTTTTGTCAAGATATCTGACCACTAGACTGGTCGATGCTGACTTCTGAGGCTTTTCAGGTTCAGGAGTCCTGGTCTTCTGAGTGGGTGGACTGCTGATCTTTGCCTTCTGTACGGCTTTCTTCTTCTTCTTCTGACTTTTGGATCCTCTCCTGACTATAGCATCATAGTAATATGACCCATACTGAGCTGGACGAGTCAGCTGCGGAGGTCCATACTGATCAACCCATTTTGCTTTGTTGGTTCCCCCTTGACTGAACTGGGGTGATCTGGTGCTGATCTTCTTGTCAGAGTGCTGATAACTAGGATGAGGTGCCTTCATCTTCTGTTTGTTCTTGTCTAGGAGGTTCAGTATGTCTACATCGATGGAATCCCCTTGAACAAACTTATCAGCTAGCCAGTTTTCTGAGCGTACGGGGGCAGATGAGGAGGCTCCATGGCTGAATCCAAGTCCCTCCTTACGGTGTTTTGGCTTGTTGCTTGCTAGCACAGCTTCAAGATTCTTTCCAGCGCCCATGTACCGCTCTGTCATCAGGTTCCTCCAGACATCATCGCTCTTCTTCAGCAGTTCATGCTCGGTCTGAAGTCCTAACAACTCTTGCTTCAGTAGACTCAGTTCAGTATCTTTCTGAGTCAAGTCTTTGGTCAAAACTGAGATCTGATTTTCTTGATGCTGAGACTTGGCCATCAGAGAGTTTATCTCCTCCCTGAGTCTCAACACAAGTCCTTCTGACTCAGTGACAACCTAACTCTCCTGAGAAAGTCCCTGATTCTCCGCTTTCAGGGTATCCAACTCCTGAAGAGTCTTTCTGAGCTACAGACTCATCTGAATCTGCTCGTCGAGTAGTTCTTCGTATGCGATCGCGACGTCCAGATTCTCATTTGTACCTGAAATAGTATCGTGTGAGCAGTGTGAAGAAGAATTAAATGGTGCATGAGAGTTTACCTCATCCTCTTCTCCTGCCATGAGACACTTTACCGCATCTTTTTCAGCTTCAAGCTCTATGGCCATGAAAGCTGCTTCATCGTCTGATGAATCCATGAAGGAATCGACTTCATCTAAGTCGTCTGAGAGTTCACCGGAAATGTATGCTTGTCGCTTCTTGATGAACTTCTCCCTTCTTGCTTTGCGTGCTGCTCTCTCAGCAGTGCTGAGCTCAGGACAGTCATACTGATAGTGTCCTGGCTTCTTGCAGTTGTAGCAGGTTGTGACTCTTTCTTTTTTGCTCTCATTGTCTTTCGACTGAGCTGAGTCCTCTTGTTTCCTGCACTCAGAAGTATGCGAGTCAAGAGTGCACTTAGGTGTATATTCATTCTTACCCTTCTTGAGAGCTTTCTGCGCCTCTCCTTTTCCTTCTGATACTTCAAGGCAAGCAGCGTGTACTTCTTGGCTAGATTTCCTTCTTGTTTGTCACTGAGTGAAGGTTCTGCCTTGCTAGACGCCGGAGCTGCTGTGCTGACTGATGCCTTGAAAGCATGGTCAATTTGACTGTCAGCTTCAGCTCGCTGCTTCCTTTGAGATAAGCCAAACTCGAACTCCTCCGCTTTAAGTTCGGAAAAGATATGGTCAAGAGTAACAATATCTAAATCAGAATGACGCAATAAAGTAGAAAAGGGAGTCTAGTGACCGTCTGGCAATGCCCTCAAAATCTTGAGATTCATTTCTCGGTTGGAGAATGTCTTTCCCAGCCCGTTGATAGAGTTCATTAGATCCGTGAATCTGACGTTGAGATAATGGTGTCACCAGGCATGAGGGATAATCTCCCCAGCTACTGAAGTTCCAGCGCGAGTTTGTTTGCTTTGATCTTCTAAGTCCCCCGACTCAGTAGCGCTAGAGCATCCCAGAGTTCTTTTGCGGACTTGTAGTCCTGAACTCTTCCGAGATAAGAATCGTTCAGAGTGGTCAGTCTGGCGTTTCTGGCGATGCGGTCTAAGTTGTGAAGCTTCTTCTCCTCAGGAGTGAAGAGACTTCTGTCTTTGGGGATCTTCTTCCCGATCACCATTCCTCCTCCGTCTGCTGGATCTTGAGCTACTAGGCTATCGATCATTGGAACGATAGGTCTGTCCTCCAGAACCTCTGTCATGCTATCGTGGAGAGAGGTCAGATGTGCCTTCATTCTGACCCGACATACACCATACTTCTCTACTGAGAACATGGGTACCATCCTGATCCCTGACATATCAGACATGATAGATAGTGATATGAATGAAGAATGATATGCAGTGAAAATGTTTTCGGATCCGTTCAAGTAGACCAGTTTCAGAATAACAAGAGTCTTAAAGAACTCCTGCTCTGATACCAATTGTTGGTCTCGAGAGTATGTTCAGGTGTAGAGGGGGGTGAATACACCTGAAAACCGATTTCTCAACTTAAAATACGAACAGTCCTTTTCAGGAGAATGTCGTACTGAACGAGTTCAGCAAACCAGATAAGTTGTTCTGAATCGGGTAGCAGAGTGACTGACTCTACTGAGACCTGTTAGCTGACTTAGAGTCAGATTTCAGTATCGTTCAGATAGAGTTCAGTGGTGCGGAAATGTGTAGGCCCAAATTCAGTTGAGTTAGGAAACATTTTTATCAAAACAGTTTCAGTAGATTAGTGCAGTCGATTAAGTTTGCTGAAACTCAGTTGAATGATTTTGAAAGATATTTTCAGTATGGACAGTAAATCAATGCAACAGTAAAATAAAGAACACAGAACACAGAGATTTTTAAAGTGGTTCGGATCCAACAATCCTACGTCCACTGTCCCGAAAGATCAGGAGGCTATGTATTATACTGAGATAGTCTCAGTCGGTTTGTACACTGGACAAACACTGGTCTTGAGATTTATACTGAGCAAGTATCAGTTTACAAGGTTATCAAACTAAGTGTTTGAAAAAACTCTCCAACAGTGAAGGAGTCCTTTACAATAAGGATCAGTTCAGAAGTGAACTCCTTCATCTAAGCTATAGATTTAAACGGTTGATCTTAGGTTAGAGGGATAGGGAACAAGAGATTGGCTTCTAGAGCGACGAACAGCTGAGTATAAGCTTTGGGTTAGTGTATCGTCGCTTGGATACTAGAGGCTGTATGATTCTAATTCAGCTTGGTTCCCTATGAGCAGAAATGTAGTCTTTCGCCGGAGATTGTTTCTTCTAACTTCTTGCGGAAGACTTAGGCTTTTTCGAATTGCGCGTTGAATGCTCTGTGTGTTCTCTCGTGCGTTTGGTATCGTGAACTTCAATTTGATTTATCCCTCTATTTATAGAGCAGAGGTTAGGATAGATCCGTTGGAGACGACGATCCTTTGTCTCTCTCTTTTGGGTAGCTAATGGCTCTTTCGAAGTATGGTAGCAGTATCTTTTACCTCCATTTCTGGAAAGTTGTTGACTTGCAGCTTTAACAGATATAGGATAGGTTGCTGCTTGTCATTGGTCGAGGTTCAGAAAGTGGTTGAGACAGAACAGACTTCAAGGAGATATGAAGTTGACTTCTCTCTTCCTCGTATTGACTCTGCTGATTTGAATTTAGAGAATCTGACAGTCAGAAGACTGTCTGGCCGTTGCTGAGTCTGATCCGAAAAGACCAAGTCTTCCGCAAGAAAACAAAATTTGGCCGTTGCTTACTGTGCGGCCGTTCTTGAGTCCGATCGAAGGCTATCGCGGCCGTTGCGATCGTCCCGGCCGTTCTTGGCTGTCGAAGAACTGTCCGGCCGTTCTTGGCCCATGCGGCCGTTCTTGAGTCCGATCGGAAAAAGCGTCTCGGCCGTTGTTGAGTCTGATCCGAATAGAGGGATAAATCAAAATTTGAAGCACACGAGACTAACGAGAAAACAAATGACACACACAGAGCATTCAAACGAGCTAATCCGAAAAGACCAAGTCTTCCGCAAGAAGTTTGAAGAATATATCTCCGGCGAAAGACTACATTCTAGCTCTTAGGGAACCAAGCTTAAATCGTTACATACAAGCCTCTAGTATCCAAACGACGTTACACGAACCCATAGCTAAACTCAGATGTTCGTCGTTCTAGAAGCTACCTTCTTGTTCCCTATCCCTCTAACCTAAGCTCAATAGAACATATCCGTAGCTTAGACGAAGGAGTTCATATTTGAACTTAATCCTTATTGTAAAAGGACTCCTTCATAGTTGGAGAGTTTGTCAAACACTTCAGTTTGATAACCGTGTAAACTGAGACTTGCTCAGTATAAATTCCAAGACGCAGCTTTGTCCAGTGTACAAGCTGACTGAGACTAACTCAGTATAATACATAGCCTCCTGATCTTTCGGGACAGTGGACGTAGGATTTTTGTGTCCGAACCACTTTAAAAATCTCTGTGTCTCTTATTTGTGTTCTCTTTACTGTTGCATTGATTTTAATTGTTCATACTGAAAACTATCCTTTAAAATCATGCAACTGAGTTTCAGCAAACTTAATTGATCGCACTAATCTACTGAAACTGTTTTAGTAGAGTCAGTCACTCTGCCAACACAATTCAGAACAGCTATATGGTCTGCTGAATTCTTTCAGTACGACACTATCCTGAAAAGAACTGTTCATGTTTAAGTTGAGAAAATCAGTTTTAGGTGTATTCACCCCCCCCCCTCTACACCTGAACGTGCTCTCGGGACCAACAATTGGTATCAGAGCAGGAGTTCTATAAGACTCTTGTTATCTTGAAACTGGTCTACTTGAACGGATCCGGAAAAACGTTTTCACTGCATATCATTCTTCATTCATATCTTTATTAAATATGTCTGATATGTCAGGTATAAGGATGGTACCCATGTTCTCAGTAGAGAACTACGGCGTATGGCGAGTCAGAATGGAAGCTCATCTGACATCTCTTCACGACAGCATGACAGAGGTTCTTGAGGATGGACCTATCATCCCGATGATAGATAGCGTCGTAACTCAGGATCCAAGAGATGGAGGAGGAATGGTGACCGGGAAGAAGATTCCCAAGGACAGAAGTATCTTCACCCCTGAGGAGAAGAAACTTCACAACTTAGACCGAGTCGCCAGGAATGCCATACTAACCACCTTAAGCGATTCTTATCTCGGCAGGGTTCAGGAATGCAAGACTGCAAAAGAACTCTGGGATGCTCTAGCGCTACTGAGTCGGGGGACTCAGAAAATCAAAGCAAATAAACTTGCGCTGGAACTCCAAAAGCTGGAGAGATTGTCTCTCATGCCTGGAGACACAATTGAAGATCTCAGCGTCAGATTCACGAATCCGATGAATTCCATCAATGGGCTGGGACATACATTCTCCAACCGAGAAATGAATCTCAAAATATTAAGGGCACTGCCAGACGGTCATTGGACTCCTTTTGCTACCTTATTACGTCATTCTGATTTAGATATTGTTACTCCTGACCATATCTTTTCAGAACTTCAAGCAGAGGAATTCGAGTTTGACAGACCTCAACGAAAGCAACGAGCTGAAGTTGACACTAAAATTGACCATGCCTTCAAAGCATCAGTCAGCACAGCATCTTCTGCGTCGAGTAAGACTGAACCTTCACTCAACGACATACAAGAAGGAAGTCTAGCTCAGAAGTATGCACTGCTTGCCGTAAAGTATCAGAAGGAGAAGGAGCGGCGCAGAAAAGTGACTAAAGCCTACCGAGAATCGAAAGGTAAGTCTGAATACACGCCGAAACGCACTCCTGACTCGCATACTTCTGAATGCAGAAAAAGGTATGACTCAGCACCATCAAAAGAAAGCGAAAGCAAAGAAGAAAGAGTCATCGCCTGCTACAACTGTAAAAAGCCAGGACATTATCAATATGACTGTCCTGAGCTCAGTAGTGCTGAACGAGCAGCACGTAAAGCAAGGAGAGAGAAATTCGCCAAGAAGAGACAAGCGTACATTGCTAGTGAACTCTCAGACGACTCATAAGAAGTCGACTCCTTCATGGATTCATCCGATGATGAAGCAGCTTTCATGGCCCTAGAGCTTGAAGCTGAAGAAACTGCTGAAAAGTGTCTAATGGCAGGAGAAGAGGATGAGGTAAACTCTCATGAACTATTTAACTCTCCATCACACTGCACACATGACACTCTTTCAGGACCAGACGAGAATACGGACGTTGCTTCTGCATATGAAGAACTCCTAGACGAACAGATTCAGATGAGTCTGCAGCTCAGCAAGACTCTTCAGGAGTTGGATACCCTGAAAATGGAGAATCAGAGACTTTCTCAGAAAAGTCAGGTTACTACTGAGTCAGAAGGACTTGTGTTGAGACTCAGGGAGGAGATAAACTCTCTGATGGCCAAGTCTTAGCATCAAGAAGATCAGATCTCAGTTTTGACCAATGACTTAACTCAGAAAGATACTGAATTGAGTCTGCTGAAGCAAGAACTGTCAGGACTTCAGACCGAGCATGATACACTGAAGAAAAGTGATGATGTCTGGAGAAGCCTGATGACTGAGCGGTACATGGGCGCTGAAAAGAAGCTAGAGGTTATGCTAGCAAGCAACAAGCCCAAGCATTGTAAGGAAGGACTTGGTTTCAGCCAGGGTACCTCCTCATCTGCCCCAGTACACTCAGAAGACCAGCTTGCTGATAGGTTTGTTCGAGGGGAGACAATCAATGCAGACATTCTGAACCCCCTAGGAAAGAACAAACAAAAGATGAAGGCACCTCATCCTACACATCAGCATACTGACAAGAAGATCAGCACCAAAACACCCCAGTTCAGTCAAGGGGAACCAGCAAATCCAAGTGGGCTTATCAGTATGGACCTCCTCAGCTGACACACCCAGCTCAATATGGTTCATATTATTATGACCCCATAGTCAGAAGAGGACCCAAGAGTCAGAAAAAGAAGAAAGTCCTGCAGAAGGCAGTAGTCCACCAGCTCAGAAGATCCGGACTCCTGAACCTGAAAAGCCTCAGAAGTCAGCAGTGACTAGTCCAGTGGTCAAATATGTTGACTCAAGTGGAAAGAAAATGTCTGAGACCACCAGGGTCGTTAGACAGATATGGGTTACCAAAACTAACATCTAAGGACCCAAAATCAAAATAAAGGGTACCTGAATATATTTTTGTTTTGCAGGTGCACAAAGACCCATGGTATGTGGACAGCGGATGCTCACGACACATGACATACCAAAAGAGTCTGCTGAAGAATTATATCCCTGAAGAAGGACCCCGAATCGAGTTTGGAGATAATGCTAAAGGCTACACCAGAGGATATGGAACACTCAACATTGGAACTGCCAAAGTTCCAAGAGTATCATATGTTGAAGGACTTCAGCATAACCTTCTCTCTGTTAGTCAATTCTGTGATAACTCGAATAGAGTGATATTTGACGCTGGTTTCTGTGATGTTATTGATAAATCCACAGGGAAAACAGTTTTATCAGGTTCGCGCAAGAAAAATATATATGTGGCTGACTGGAACTCAGCTGAACCTGAAGCTTGTCTGTTGGCGAAGAATGACAACCGAACGGGGTGGCTATGGCACAGAAGACTCAGCCATCTCAACTTCAAAACGCTCAACAAATTAGCAAGAAACACTCTAGCAAGAGGACTGCCGAATGAAGTATTCAGCAAAGACACTCAGTGTGAAGCATGTCTGAAAGGAAAGCAAACAAGGAATCAAAATCCACCTGTTCCATCTCCTTCCACTGATGGAATCCTTCAGCTGCTACATGTGGATTTGTTTGGTCCAGTCTCTCCAGTGCCGATCAGAGGCAAGAAATATGCTTTAGTGGTCATTGATGACTACTCGCGTTATACTTGGGTCATATTCATTGCCAATAAGTCTGACGTCAAAACAGAGTTACAAAGGCTTCTGAAAAGGCTCAATGTCGAAAAGAACACCAAGATTGTCAAAATACGTTCAGACAGAGGAACTGAGTTCCTTAATTTCATGGTACAGGAGTTCTGCAAGGTAGAAGGAATAGAGCACGAGACATCTACTGCTCGCACACCTCAGCAGAATGGAGTTGCTGAACGAAAGAACAGAACTCTCAAAGAGGCAGCAAGAACTCTACTCGCAAACTCAGGACTCCCAACCAAATTCTAGGCAGAAGCTACTGATACTGCTTGTTACACTCAGAACCGATCTTTACTGACAAAGCAACAGAAGAAGACACCATATGAACTATGGAACGGCAGGAAACCTTCTCTATCTTATTTCCATATTTTTGGGTGCTCGTGCTTTATCCACAATAATGGGAAAGATCAGCTGAAAACTTTTGATAGCAAGTCAGATCAGGGAGTGTTCTTAGGATACTCTCGGGTCAGCAAAGCTTTCAGAGTATTCAACTATCGAACCCTTTGCGTGGAGGAAAGCCCTCATGTTGCTTTTAACGAGTTTGCTACTGAAGACAGGAGCAATAACTCTAACTCTGAATCTGAGGACATCAGTAAGCAGCTACAAGATCTAAGCTTAAAAGACAAAGTCGAAAAGATCCAGCTATGTTGGGATGATGATTCAGATGAGGAAACTGAAGACAAATCTACTAAATCTCAACCAGCAGCAGAAGTAGCTGAGCTGATTGACTTTCATGAACAGAGCCAATCCCAGGTAACTCAGGTCGATGAAGAAACCCCAGAGGTAACTGAGACCACTACTGAGAATAACAACTCAGGGGGAACAACTATTAATCTTCCTGAGCTGAATGCCCCTGAACCTGGTGACTCAGTAGATCACACTCTCATTACTGAAATGCTTCAAACTCAGAATAGTACAACTGAAATGCCAAACTCACCTACTATCTGTGTTGAACAAATTTCAGATGAAGAACTGAAACATCGTAGATCGTGGCTGGATGCTCACACTTCTTATCTGATTATCGGCGATCCTTCAGCAAGAGTAAAGACAAGATCCAGATTCTGTCAGGGAGAAAGTGCCTTATATTCCTGCTTCTTGTCTGCTGACGAACCTCAGATAATTGAGGACGCACTGAAAGATGCTGACTGGATCATAGCCATGCAGGAGGAGCTGAATCAGTTCACGAGAAACGAAGTTTAGGAGCTTGTTGACAGACCCCGGCATCAACATGTGATTGGAACAAAATGGGTCTTCAAGAACAAGCGAGACGAAAACAACGTCATAGTAAGGAATAAAGCAAGACTCGTGGCAAAAGGCTACTGTCAACCTGAAGGAATAGATTTTGACGAAACATTCGCCCCAGTTGTAAGATTGGAGGCAATCAGACTATTCCTGGCCTACGCAACACATCAAAGATTCAGAGTTTATCAAATGGATGTGAAGTCTGCTTTCCTGAACGGCGTACTGAAAGAAGAAGTCTATGTAGAACAACCGCCCGGCTTTCAGCAGGGACATCAAGTTTACAGACTCAGAAAGGCTCTGTATGGGTTAAAACAAGCACCCAGGGCTTGGTATGATACCCTATCTGAGTTTCTTCTTCAAAAAGGTTTTCAGAAAGGCACAGTAGGCCGCACTCTTTTCAGCATTCGACTGGAAGACTACCTATTACTCGTGCAGATCTACGTAGATGACATCATCTTCGGCTCAAACAATGTCATCATGTGTCAACAATTCGAGAGAATGATGAAGGATAAATTTGAGATGTCAATGATGGGAGAAATGAACTATTTCCTCGGTTTTCAAGTCAAACAATCTGAGAGGGGAACGTTCATTAATCAAGGCAAATACACTCAAGACCTCATCAAAAGATTCGGTTGCACATCTGGTAAACCTATCAAGATCCCGATGAACACGAACATGAAGATTGATCTTGATAAAGAGGGAGTATCAGTAGACCAAACTGAATTTTGTGCTATAATTGGTTCTTTATTATACTTAACAGCTACTCGTCCTGACATAACTTATGTTGTAGGTGTCTGTGCTCGATTTCAGGCGAATCCAAAGCAGAGCCACATGGACTCAGCAAAGAAGATTCTCTGCTATCTTAGAGGAACACCTGACATGGGTTTGTGGTATCCAGCAGATGATAATATAGAACTAACAGGTTATTCTGATGCTGACTATGCAGGGTGTAGAATTGACCGAAAGTCAACTTCAGGAACGTGTCAGTTCCTCGGCAGTAAGCTAATCTCATGGTTCTCAAAGAAGCAGCACTCAGTAGCCACATCAACTACTGAAGCTGAATACATGGCTGCCGGAAGTTGATGCGCCCAAATCCTTTGGCTGAGATAGCAGCTACGCGACTATGACGTCATTCAGAATGAAGTGTCAATCTTCTGTGACAGTACCAGTGCCATTGCAATCACTCAGAACCCTGTACTTCACACAAGATGCAAGCATGTGGACATCAGACATCACTTCATTCGTGACCATGTCGAAAAGAAGGATATCAGGATGGAAAAGATCCATACTGACCGTCAAAGGGCTGATATACTGACCAAGCCTCTAGCTGAAGCAAGATTCAGAGAACTTTCAGTAGAGCTAGGTCTGTTTGGACCCGACCGACTCAAGTCGGTAAGAGGATTCGGGAGATGAGCATTCGATAGGGGGGGAATGTTCACTCTCGCATCGACTAAAATCGCACGAAGAGACTCTGCAACCATCTACACGAGGTATCAGCTGACTACAATGTTCAGCTGACAGGTTTGCGTATCTCTACTCAGTAGTAGCCAATGGAACAGTACATGCGTCTACGACTCAGATTCACTTCAGTTTCAGCATCGTATTTAATGTCTTATAAAATGTCATTTAATATTAACGGTTTACATTTAATGCACGACATTCTATGCATAAGTATGCTGAACTCTGCCACGCATTTAATGCACGTCGTATCACAGTTACTACTTAGGCAAGTTATAACTGGCTTTTGACATAGGCGGCAACATGATCATTACCTATAATATATCACTTAATCTTGACCGTCCATCTCATAAAGCATATTTAAACTTAGCCGTTGATCGTTAACCGTTCATCTTCACTTAGATATATATCTGCGATCATATCTTCAAAACCGCCATTAGCAATCTTTCAAGTCTTTTTACTCCAAAAATTCTGAGATCCACTTCCTGCAAACCTTACTTGCAAACTTCATTTAATCTTCTTAAAACTCTCAGATTTTCAGTGGTATGGTATTAGATTGTCTTTAACTTGTTTCATTATTCAGCATCGCTATAATGATTATAACATCAAACTCGATACTGATAATTCTACTTGCTTGTTACAGACATAATGGCAGGCCTTACGGTAACAGCTCCAGAGAATATGCAGGAAATCCTTGAGAAAGACCGTGTCTGGTGCGAGCCAGTCATGGAGTTTGACGCCTGTGATCTGGAGTTCATGGATGAGATCTTCGAAGCTCTCTGCATTACCGGCCTTGAAAGTTTTCTGACGAGGAAGCCCACCTTCTTTCTCCCGAGGCAGGTTGCTGAAGTCTACCTCAACTCAGACTCAGTAGCCGGCGATATTCATGGAAGATTCGTTGTACACAACATCGGCGATGCTGCGATGGAGGTGAAGGAAATGTCAATCAAGGAAGCTCTTCGAAGAAGCTTCGATCTACCCTCCAAAGGAGTCAGCACCGTGGGATATAACGATGACATGATGGATGACTACCTCTCCATCTTCTGCGGGAAGCCTACAGTCTTCAGAGCCGCATTCCCGAAGAACACGATGCTACCGCAGTATCGGGCTCTGGCGTACATAGTGACGCAACTGCTGACGAGTCAAGCCGGATCTTTCGATCAAGTATCCAGGCCCAAGCTGCAACTGATGATGGATATCTATGATAGATCCAAAATTAACTGGACGGAGTTCTTTGTCCGCGAATTCATGGTTCAAGCAGCCAAATTCGACAAAGCATCATACAGACTGAGCGCAAAAGGAAAGCTCCTTTACGGACTGAAGCTATCTGTGATGATTCAGGACTTCTGCGCATCTGACCAGATCACGTACAACGACAAGCAATACTTTAACGTGAAGAAGATAAGATTTCACAACAGGGCAGCAGCCCTTCAGCAAATCAGGTCAGGTCCCTCAGCTCAGCAAACTACGCCTCAGAAGACTACGCCATCCAAGAAGCGGTCTCCTCAAGCTAAAACGCCTAAGGCACCGGCAAAGCGACTGAAAAAGACTATTCCCGTCGTGCTCTACCGAAGTAGAGGCGAGAACCCGAGGCAACCGCCTGAACAGGACCGAGCAGACGCAAGCAGCTGAGAGATGAATCAGAGTCTTCTGAAAAGACTCAGCCAGTGGAGAAAGCCGTCTTCGCTGAACAAGCAGAAGAAGTGGACCAAGGGGTTCAAATTGAAGAAGTCCAGGGCGGAGACCTTCAAGCCCTGGACAGTCCCTTTGATGTCCCCCCACTCAGCAGTCTTCCATCTGCTGAGAAACAGACGTCAACGATAGATATAGAAGATTTGGAGACAGCGTCTGAAGAAGAATCTGTCGGGATGGAAGCCTCAGCTATCTAATCTCGAGCATCCCGAGAGATCACAGAGCATATCCCGGAGATTGCTGGCCACCCAGATCTAGTGCTCATTGCCAAGCAGGCTAGATTCCATATGCTACTGAGGTTCCAGGAGTGGCACAACCTTCAACGCCTTATAATCCATCACTCCTGCGAACAATTACACGAAGAGGAACTGAGGAACAATTACATGAAAGTGTCACGTTAATCTAATAATCATACGAAACCACAGTTCAATTAGTAAATGTGGTAATTGTCTCGGATGAGAGTGTCACATTCTCATAGATTATCATTTGTAATGAATAAATGTGTCAATGCAACGAACAAACGTGTTATTTTATCTCAGATTATCAATCATAGTGAAGTAAAGTGTCAATTATAATTAAGAAATGTGTCACGTTAATCCAATAATCATACGAAACCACAGTTCAATTAAGAGTATATTAGGAGTATAAACCACTACTAAAATGGATTTAATTCAACAAATAAATACAGTAATCTATAAGAACAAAACGAACATCAAGATTTGCGTGGAAAACCTCTTTCAATGTAAATAGTACAATCGAGTAAGTATATATGATATCTACCCCTTAACAACAACTACGAAGGCATTAGAACCACAAATCAAAAAATAAAGAAGTCCACAAAAAGCAGTAGAATTCTGAAAAATGTAACTCAAGATATAACCATTAAAATTACAATTCCTTCGATCAGAATGTACGACGTGTCTTCTAGCATCAATTAAAATTTCAGACCGATCCGACAATTGTACAAGCTTCGGACTCGTCGGCGACTTGGCTGCATCGATGGATGAACGGAGGCGGAGCAGTCGCGCGGTGATAATGAATGAACGGAGAGTGAATAGACAAGTCTATTTTTGGGTTGAGATACAAAGATAAGATAGGCTTCACTACACATGGAGACGAAAGAAAAATTGTGTGAAACTAGGTTTTTTTTAAGAAGTCAAAATCGGGTCAAAACAAAGAAATTGGATCCACTTTTAACCCAGATCAACCTACATTCGGCGCACTAAAGTGTACCTCCCAATTTAATGATATATCATTGTAGTCTATTACAAATTTAAATTTCATATTTTTATTGTTAAGATATTTTTGGGTAGTTGGAGGTTTAGCCTAAACCAAATTCAAGATAGGATCTCTTTTTCTTGTTCTTCGCATTTTGTATACAAATATCTGGATTATTACAATAATCATTTCAATGTTCCATAACCAATTAATTCGAAGGAAATAAATACTGGAAGATAACAATTTAATCTGTAAAACTAACAAAAACTAGATCTGCTACAATGATTTCGATGCTTATTTATACCCATGGAAATGGTCAGTTTCCAACTACTATATTCTCATGAAACTTTTGAAGCAAATACGAGTTGCCAAAGGCTAATAAAAGAACTCAATATAAGCAAGAATATGCACGGTACAGAACATGGAATTTATTCTTGCTATACAATTTTGGCCTGCAACTTTTTTAATTTATGATCAACAGAAGTTTACATTAGACTGCATTCATCCATTGGTAATTTGGTATTGCACCTATGACAAATATAACATTTGTTGGTATATGGTTTGTATAATTAGGGATTTTGAGCTCAGTGATCTACAAAATGCCATGATGTTCATGGTCACAATTATGTACTTGTCAATTACCGGAATGAATTGCAGCCTCAATCAAATGACTAAAAACGAAGATCAATCGAACGATATCATCAATAGTCGATTTCATAGGCATGCTCCCTTCAGAACTTCACCGAATGGGTTTATTCCTGCAGTACATCAGAAAACTAAGCGACACTTAGAAGCTTAAGTGGTAATAGTCACAGCAAGGGTGAGGACATTACCAGCTATTGTTCAAAATACTGCTAACTTCATTCTTTAGGGGCGGTTTCATCTTTGCAGGTTGTTTCGATTGCAACTTTGCTTCATTCTTTAGGACATTACTAGATTGCAACTTTGCTTCCAGAAGAGGCGGTTTCAGCTTTGCAGGTTGTTTTATCTATGTAAGCAGTTAGACAGAATGTTAGTTGCATTTATGACATTGTGGCAAGCAATTCGTAAAACAAATTTAGCAATAGTGTGCAGCTACAGCGAAGATTTATAGAAATTGAGGTTGCAGATTAAACAACCATCCTTTACCTCATTCCGTTGTTGGATGCTACCCCAACCGTTCTCTTTTGAGCCCTTGTAAAAAAATGATTCTATTCAAAGTAAGAACTTCTGAAATCTGAAGTAACATGATCAGTAAATTGTTGAACATCAGAAAAGTATCTAGAGGAACCTTTGCTGGTGTGCTGATAGACCTCGGTGCTTTTGACTTGAAATATGTAGCTTGTGCCTCGGATACCAGAGAGAGCTATTTTCAGCAGAACAGAAATGTGTCACTGTAGCATTACGTGAAATTTGAAAGGGTGAAGTTGTAAACTTAAATTACGTAGTCTGCATATACAGAGAGTACTTCATTCGTTCTACTGAGGAACAGTAATGGAATTTTTTTATTATTGGAAAGTAGAAAACCTTGTTAAATAGTTCGGTAGGGGGATTATCATGACATCTCTTCTCTGTTTGGAAATTGAATTCCTGCAAAGTAGGAAGTTGAAATTCTTGAGATGCTTCGACATAATCAACTAAAAAGAAACTACAATATTCATCGTCATATGTCATCTACCCTTGGCACTGTAGTTTCCTTTTTGATATATCGGAAAATTCCCATGTCGCCTTTGCTTGTCAATATCTGAAATTTGAATTCAGTTACCTATAAAATGAACAGGATGCCAGATAGAAATGATTTTAAAAAGTCTTACCTTCTTATTGAGGGGAAGAGCTTTAAAGCACTGAGACGACTGGCAATCTGACCTCGAAGCAGTATTCACAGTACTTGATCTGAGAAGAAATATAAATTTACAGAAATTACTATACATCAAAAAAGATGATGGTCAAAATGTGGAGATGAAATAAACTAATTAAATTGAGAACTCAATCCACATGGATAAGAAAACAAAACCAAATGCTTGATTAGCAAGCAATTTTTGCTTAATCTGGTAGATTATGGCATGGCATGCAAAATGATAGTAAAACCCAAAGAATAGTGATGAGTATTCAAAAAGAAAAAAATTGAAATTGAAAATGAAAAAAACTGTGGTGCCAGTTCCATCACAATAAGTAACTTTATAAGAATAATAATAAAATTAGGATCTTCAAGTATTACCTTTCAGGCACCTTGTTTCCACAATTTCTATTCAAGTTAGATGTATATCTATGCAAGTCCTGCAACAAAATAAAAGAGGACAAGCAAACAGCATCATGTGGACATCCTAAAAGTCATTGAACTCAGACCATCACTGATTGCAGTGAGCTTACTCGCAGTAACACCAAAACCAGATTTGACAACAAACAAAATGAAGAGTACATCAATAAAAAAATTCTCAATGATAGCCACTGTTTCCAGTCAAACAAATGTCAGTAACCCTACGGATACTAATTATAAAGCAACAAAATAATAACTATAATATTAACAACCTTATCAGAATGATCGGAAGGAACTTTGGGAATAACAACAGCTCTGCCATGTTGAACAGCCCTTTCCGATATCTTCAAGTGGAACTCCTGAAAGATAATTTATAAAGAAAATCAAACATATATGTCACGTAGATAAAAAAAACAAAGAGGGGCAATGTATCATATTATGAACGTACTTGAAATTCATGTTGGCGAAGAGTGCTCCTCTTTGGGAGCAAAGATGGTGCTTCGAGAATCTGAAATGCATGACTTTGATCTGAATATCAAACTACAATTGAGAGGTACACAAGATCACTTGATAAAATGTAGAGACCAACTTTTCTATTTAGTGGAAGAGCTTTGAATCTCCCAACAGTTGAATTCCCTTTTTCATCTTTACTATTATTTGTTCTGAAACTCAGCATCCGGCAAGACATTAAATTGTCATCAGTATAATATAAACTTCATTTGGAAGAAAAATTAACATATTCTGAAATAACAAGAAAATGCATCTGGAATGGATCAAACCAACCTTAATTTTAGGGCCCTGCGTGCTGTCTCAAGATGTTGATCTCTAGGAATAGTGATCCTTAACTTAATTTGTCTTGGATTGCCATCAGGTAATCCATCCTGCTAAGTCATTTAAAATGTAAGATCCACAGCTCCAACATTTTCAAATTATAGGGCCATCATTAAGACACCAGGAAAACATTGCATTATATACTCATATATTGTCTCTCTACGACTGATAAGATTTGCTTCCAGAAGTAAATGACATACCCGCTTGGGCGCCTTATGAACAAAAGTAGTTTGTTGTAGCTGAACAGTCCCCTCAACCTGGTTGTAGAGTTACAAAACTCTCAGAAGCACTAAAAGAGATGTTATAAATGTTCCTACTCAACTATGCTAGCCAGAAACTTTGACTGGTCACACACACTCCCACATAAAAAAGTATCAGCATATCATATACTAATAACATTTTATGGAATGCATATCATCAATGAACTTAAATTTGTCAAAAGAGCACCGAAACTAAAGAATACAAGCCTAAAACATAGTGAACTGAACTGCTACCCTGAGATAATGATTTATCTTTTCAGATTGTTTTACTCGCCAACAACACAATTAATAAACCATAAATAAAATCCTGATGGTTTGAAGGAGTCATTAATGAACTAATAATATATTGTGGGATACATGTCCTGAAAGACCTTAAAAATTGAATGAGATACTCCAAAAAGGAATTGAAACCTAAACTGACCATATAATGTTATCATCAAGGACACATTGCATCAACCATAACAAAAATTACTTCAGGGGCTTGTTTGCAAGAGTCTATCAGACAACCAGCACAAGTATGCAAATAAATTTCGTGCATATTGAGCAAACATGAAAGCACTTACAAGAGAAAATCATGATTGGAAGATTGAAAGAAGGAAATATGTACCTTTCGCAGTAGACCACCTTCAAGCTTTTGTCTTTTAGCAGCTTGATTTTCAATCACACTGCCAGCAGCTGAGCTTACAGATGTCTTCTCAAAGACTGGTATATTTGACCTACCAAGAGAAACAAATATCTTTATAACTTACCAATTTACCATAACGTATATACCTTAAGATATTGATTGATTATTCCCAAGTCTTGGTGATATATAAGTATATAACCAATATCTAGTGCCAAAGAAAATCACGAGCAAACTCCATGTTGTTTAATCTCTTCCTTCTTTATCAAAGAACATATTAAGCAGCTTCACCCCCAGAATATGACAAGACCATAAAATACTCAAACAAACTACATTTACCTAATACTCTAATACTAGGGAAGTAAAAAAACAATTACCTAGAGTAACCAGACTGGAAAGGACGGTTCTGCTTGGCTAATTGACTTGCAGTTGGCTTCATAAGAGTTGAAGCCCTTGGAAAAGTGGGCTTTGTGGACGGCTTAGTTTGAGTTTCTGACTTTACAGTATTTACGATGTGATTGTAAAAGGTTAATCCTGTGTAGGTACATAATTAACAGAAATTAGATCTATTATCAAAGCCACAAAAAACCAAATGTCAAGATACTACATGCTAATAAGAAACTGAAACAGCGGTCTTCAGTAAAATAAACAAATTCTATATGGGAATTAATACAAGTTGAACAACACATCGAATTAAGTTATAGAGAACAATCGTGGAAGAGGAACCAAATCCGCTATCTACAATCTTACATTATTGGAACTGCCTAACATCTTCATTCATGCTTCAAGCTTACTTTTCTAATCTGCTGACCTGATGACTGACATTCAGCTGAGCCCAAGAAGCTTCATTAAATGTATACCAAGGACTAGCAATCCCCTTCCCCAAATACAACAGGACAGTTGATCCTCATAGATACCTCCCAATCATATTTCCAGACTGAATGGCCAGACCTCGGAATCGAGACCCACGACAGAAAATATCAGAGCTCTATCGAGCATTTAATCTTATAGATGTATCTAATGACTAAGTTCTGGGAAAGAGCCACACTCATGGCTCAAGCCGCTCAACCAATACGATGCCTCTTTTATGACAAAAGTCCGAAAGTTAATATTGGCATAGTGTGGTAGGTTTTATGGGCATGACAGAAAGAAAGTAAGGCACATAGCACGAATATAACACAATTTGTAGTTGTGGATAAAAATTGTCCCCAAAGAAATGAAAAATATTATATCTAATAATGGCGGAGCAGTACCTCCATAGTTCATCTCCATAGCTTCATGGTCTGCCCCAACATCAGAACCACTCTCAGAAAAGTTCATGCTTTCCACGCCTTTAGACTTGGGGGATATATTAATATTTCCCATCAATATCTCTTCTCTTGGAACTAGATTAGCCACGAAAGCTGAAAAAGGAGAAATATTAATGTTTCGACTTAGAAATCTAGAAATAAAAAATAATCAGATCATGAGTTGGATGGCGCACCTATTAACAAACAAAATTGTTAACTGACAGCAGTCACTCAATTTTTATCTTTTTTTGTGTAGAACCTGCCTACTGATGTTAAGCCATATCATTGTACAAATTATTCAATGTATTTCTCTATATGTTTTTGGTATTGAACATTCTGAAGAGGTGTTTGTCACAATCCTTCCATTTTTAACTTATGTTGGCGCAAATTGCCTAGAACAAACAGACATCCTCAACTATCCTCCTTCCATCAACTACATATCCAAAAGAAACTACAACCTAACTTTTAAAAGACAAACGTTAAGTACTACAATGCCCAAATTATAACCGGTAAAAGTATACAAACAGAAGACTCAACTTTTACAACTGAAAACGCAGAACTACAAAATTTTTAAAAAAAATAAAAGCCAGTTTAGCTTCTAAAAATGCAATACTCAGAAAAGGAAAAAAGAAATACAGTTAGGAGAACATTACGAGACGGAGGGTAACTTCTGGGGGAACTGAACCAGAGTTCGGCTTGGCGAGCCTCTAAAGGCGACTCGTCTTGCTCGAAGTCGAAGAAGCGAGCGGCATCGAACTCGTAGTCCAGATCAATCTCATACGCCTTAAAAATGTACTCCACCTCCTCTTTATTCGCCACATCCTTCTCCATTTCTTCTTCCATTTTCCTCAATCGCTTTGCTCTATTAAAGCGATAAATGTTCTCCTGTAGAGAGAGAAGTGCAGAGAGAGAGGGAGAGAGAAACTGAGTTGGGGATTCTTGAAGTGCGGGAGAGAATTATAGTTGAAATATGGTTTTGTTTGTGGTGCCTGCGGTAGAGATTGGAACTTATATTTATATTTTGTTTTGACAGAAGTCAGACTAGAGAGAGAGAGAGAGAGCGGCGAGGTGAAGAAGATTCGGAAATTTGAATGGTGGGGGAATCGACTGATATGGAGGCCTAAGCATCCTCTATCCCACAATTGATGACCACTTGGTGTCCATCAATCACGCGGCGCCACGCGTATATTGGTGGGTCATCTTTTTAATACTCAAATATTAATTTATTGATAAGGGGGGCCAATGCACACGTGGCACCGCGTGAATGGTGGGCCACCAAATGGTCCACCAATTGTGAAATAGAAGATTTGGACTCGATATGGAGGGTACAAGTAAGAGCTCTGGGAAAGTTATAAAGCAACTGACTATTTTGCCTATCTGAAGTTTCTATTTACAGTCTATAAACTTAATAAAAAAAATTACTAAAAATTAGGGAAAAAATCAATTTTGGCCCATTATGTTGGCGCCCGATTCATTTCAGTCCGTTATTTTGGCAGAGTTTGATTTTAGCCCATTAATTTGAAAAAGTGTCCAATTTTAGTCCGTTTTTTAAAATTGACACAATTTTTCCGATTTTGGTCCATTTATGCGCGTTTACGTGTGAATCACGCGCAAGAAATACTTTTTTTTTTTAAATTGCAACTCTAATATTTTAATTAGATTTTCTTATTAAAAAATCCCCTATTCTCCTTATCAGCAATCCCGTAACTTATTCTCCTTCAAAACCCTTATTCCATTTAGAAACTATTCATAGCAAAATCCCCTCTCCTTCTTGAAGTAATCCCGTCAGTGATTTCTTGAAGTAATCATGTCAGCGATTTCATTTAGAAATTATGTAGGCTCGGGTGGTGTGTGTATTTTGGTTGGTTACATCGCCTGGACTGATAAGATTTCTGGGCCTGGGAACTTCATCAAGACTTGGTTGGAGGTAAATACTTTCTTTCATTCAATTCTTATGATTCTTTGTTTTTGCATAGTTGAAACCATTCAAGATTAAGATTTATCCAGCGTGAAACCATTGAAACCAGTCAGACCTTTTTGGTAGAAGCCTACTGCAGTAGATCTCCTCAAGATTAGGCTTCCTTCTGATCATCTAATGTATATCCAGCATAAAATCTTGTTGGGTTTTTGATTTTGGTGCAAAATTATTATTTCTTGCTTCCTGCTCAATGGGTGTTGCTTTCTGTCAAAACCCTTTTAGAATATTTTATTTCGATACTTTGGGCCACGTATTTGATAGAGAAAGTCATATATAGGGGACAATGGATAAGAACACACCGGGGGAGACGATCATCTCTACACCTCCGATATATGGTAAGTTGTGTTTAATTTAAGTAATCTATGCATTGTAAACTTATGAATATTAAATTGTATTCCTCTTTATATTTTGCAGTTCAAGGAAGTTTAAGAAATGAAATAAAAATACATTGTGGGGGGAGGTTCGAACAAAAGCCTATTGCAAATTATGTTGGGGGTGAGATTTTTGTTTTTAAGGATGTTGGAGCAGCCTTTGCATGTGTAGAGGGCCTCCGAAGATTATGTGCAAGCGCGAATATAAAAAATGTAGATACTATTTATGCAATAGAGGATGACGAATGGAAGCCAATAAGTAGTACTACTGAGATTACTAAAATGTTTGTGAGAGGCAATATAGATAAGTGTCACTTGGACTTTTATGTGGATAACACGACAGCCAAACAAGTCCACTCACAAATCCACCAAACTACACATGTGGTAAGTTACAATTTCATTGCAATTATTCTTCAATTTATTGTGTTCAGATGGAAGTTGAGGTCACACAATCCCAGCCTCAATTGACACAATTACGATCGCAGGTTATTAATGACAGTGAAGTATACATGACTGATATAGATGAGAGTGATTAAGTTGAATCAGTTAGAGGTGATGACAACCCTACACAAACGAGGGAAGAGGTTAGTGGTGATTTGAGTGACATGGAGGTCCATCTATCTAGTTCAGATACAGATGGAGATGGAGATGAAGACACTAAGGAAGATAATATGTGGAATAGTGATGTCGAGATAGGATACCATTGTTCAGATGAAGAGGAAGGAGAAGTGATGGAGTTGCCGTCCTCGTTTAATGAGGCTGATTTGGTAGATTCGAAATTAGAGAAGAGATTGAAGTTCAGTTCGAGAGCATTGTTTAAAGATGCTATCTTTACTCATGCTATCTTAACAAAGAGAGATTTGAGGATTACCAAAAATGAAGTTTCAAGAATGCATGCTAAGTGCAAGGGAAGTAAAAAATGTAAGTGGAAATGTCATGCAAACAAGGTTAAGGATGAAGAGACATATTATGTGCATTCGTACAATCCAATACACACTTGTTTTGAAACCAACAAAGTCAGCATGATTAAGAGTACATGGTTAACCAATTTTGTTTTAATTTATGTGTAATCATTTATTTATTATCATTCTTAGATGCAAAGCTTGAGGGAAAGAGGCCAAGCTCAGACACAACCTCATCAAAGAAGCCAACTTCAAACACAACCACCGACTTTGTTTCAACAAATGCAAAATCAATGTCAATATCGGGACTTTACTCATAATCTTACTATTCAAGGGAACACCGTGCATGTTAGACCACCATCAAGGAAAACGATCTCAAGATCTCAACTTCAAGCTACATTGAGAGCGAAGACTAATCAACCATGACATCTCCAAAGCAGGTTGAATCTTTTTTATTTTCATTCATCATTGAATTTCTGCATTCTATATAAGATTATTTCATTATCTCTTGGGGTTGATTTTCTTTTTTTCTTTTTTTTTTTTTTTTTGCTGCAGGGAAAGAAAGGCAAGACGCATTTTGACATAACTCAGTGTTTGCTTCATGTTTTCAATTATCTAATTTGGTAGGGGATTTTAGGATTTGAAACTGTAGGTTTTTGTGATTTGTGAAGTGATTTTGATGTTGCATGACCTGTGTCGCCAGATGTATTTTGTGGATAATGAAAATTGTGTCCAATTATCCTTAAGAAAATGGAGTAGGCATTTGGTCTCTTAATTTATTATGTATTCGTGTATACTATTGACGAATTTGTGAGAAATATGAGATTAAATACTATTTAACCAAATTAGAGAAATTAATAGTGAAATAGTTTGATTCACATCTTAGAACCGAATTTTAAAACGGAGATAGACCCGAATAATTTTTTTTGAAACGTAATGAGATAACATTGAATATTTATAATATAAATGACCAGAATTGATATTAGAAATTAGAAATATGTTTTAAACACAAAAAAATAGGATTTATTAATTTTCTTTTTGAACCAGCGCGTGTCTACACGCATAAATGGACCAAAATCGGAAAAATTGTGTCAATTTTAAAAAATGGACTAAAATTGGACACTTTTACAAATTAATGGGCTAAAATCGAACTCTGCCAAAATAACGGACTGAAGTGAATCGGGCACCAACATAATGGGCCAAAATTGATTTTTTCCCCTAAAAATTACAACAATTAATGGTCGTAATTTTATTATCCAAAAATAGTCCCGTAACATAAATATAAAACTTATTTCTTTATAATAACATTCACATTAAATTAAAATTATTACTGTAAATATATTTAATATGAGTTACTGAGTGTCGTCAGTATAGCATTTCATGCGACTCGGTCAAGGTTGTGCTACTTTCATTCCTCTGGCGTGAAGAGGCTCGAAAGTCAGTCTTAAACTAAGTATATACTTACTGAACAAGTCAACTTGCCAAATAAAGTTTCTGATCGCGTGAGCAGAGTGATTCAAAGAACTGAACACCGTTTACTAACTTAGGTCAGTCTACAGTAAACTCAGTAGATGAATAATGTGAGAACTATGTAGGCCCGATTTTAATCGTCTCTTAATTGAAAAATATTTCTACTGAAAATTGTTCAAGTTATGCTTGTGCGTATATTCAGCTTTACTGAAAATCTTACTTCAGTTTTAATACAGAAAGATCAGCAAACCAATAAAACAATAAATGCACAAGCAATTTTTAAAGTGGTTCGAATGCGCAGGATCCTACGTCCACTGTCCTGAACAAAGCAGTAGGTCTTGTATTTATTATACTGAGCAAGTCTCAGTCGATCTGTCCACTAGACAGATACTCTGGTTATAGTCGTAGTGACTTTACAAGGTTTCAAACTCAGGGTTTGAGTTTCTCCAGCTTAGAAGGAGTTCTTACAATAAGAACAATTCAATAAATATGAACTCCTTCAATTTCTAAGCGTATGATCTAACAGTGGTAGCTTAGAATAGAGATTGGGAACAATAAATCTCTAAACAGAAGAACTAAAACAGATGTTCTAAGATGCAAGTTCTTCACTGAATAGGCTTCAGTTCGCTAGAGGTTGTATGCTTAAATGTTTGGTGTTTCCGGTATCTTCAACGTATGAAGCTCGGTCTTTATTTATAGTTTTAACTCATGAAAAGATCTGTTATAAGGGACCTAGACACGTGTTAAAGACGACAAGGAAAACGACCATCTCAATTTGAACGTTAATGTAGAGATTCTCTCTTTTTCAGTCTTGATGGCAACTTTTTGTCAGTGCAAGTACAGTGTTGGCAACTCCTCATTGGTCGAGGTTGAATGTTAGGTAATACTTGTTCAAACTCCAAAGCAGATGTTGAGTTGACTTCCTCTGATTACCCGGACACCTTTAATGAGTTATCTTCTACTGACACTCTTCTGAAAAGATTCAGCTTCATGTCGATTCTTGTACACATATTTAGAAGGTTCTGAAGCAACCATACTGAGTCTTCAATGCTGAGTTCTTTGGGCTGACAAATCTGTGTTACTGAGTCTATCAGCTACTGAACTCTAGCTAGCTTACTGAGTTTTTAACATGATGAACTCAACTAAGCTTTTACATTATCTGGTTCATCATTCAGCTAGGGTTCTGGGATCTTCAAATCTTATCTATTACTGAATCTCATACCAACAGTCTCAATTTTTTTTACCTCCAAAAACTTTTCCACCATCTTCCTTTATCTACACGATCTTCAATGTTATTTCAAGGATGAATTACACAAATGAGATTAAGGTGCGTCCCATGTTATGGTGAAGATTTTTCTTTTTCAATTCAGTTTATATCATGACTCTTGTTTTAGAAACTAGAGAATTTTGATTTGGCTTCATGCAAATATTATGTTTATATGTTTGATGTGAATTGATACTTTAAATTGTTGCTCCCAAAGTAGCACAATGCATTAATATTTCTGAAGAATATTATATGCTCTTGAAGAGCAATTCCAAAACTTATTTTCAACTTGAATTGTTGCTCCAGAATTAGCACAATCAATATTGTTGGGATGAGATTAAGTATGATAAGATTTGAAGATCCCAAAATCCCTAGCTGGATGATGAGCATTCGATAATGTAATAGTTTAGTTGAGTTCAGCATGTTAGGAACTCAGTAGGCTAGAGTTCAGTAGCTGATGCATTCAATATAAGATCTACCACTCAGCCGAAGGAACTCAGTATCGAAGAAGTTAATTAGGTAAGCTATAACCAACTGAATCTGCAAAGGAATTCGAGCCATGAGCTGAAATCTCAGAAGCATGGGAATGGAAGTAGGAGACAATTTAGTAAAAGGTCCGAGGATTCAGAGGAAGTCAACTCATCGTACACTTGAAGTTTGAACAAGCCTCACCTAAATAAACATATTCAAAGTTCAAAATAAATTTATATAATAAAAATAATTTAATGACAAATAAGATATATGCTTTAATTTTCATTTAAATTCTAAGGCGCGACTTACAGAACTAAAACACTTGATAACATGCATGAATAAATATGAAATGCATTTTATATTAAAAATTTCGGGGCGTTACAATTTTCCTAATGTAAATTCAGTGAGTATTCCCAAAAATAATAGTATGAACTGGTTAATCATCCAAGACGGATTAATCTCATATATCTAATATTTATCGTCTCTCTCAAGTATTCATTCTTCAATAAACATACAAAGCAAGCGTTAATCGTGGGAAAACCATAGTGTTGGTCCCGAGAGTAGACGAGTCTTCAGGTGTGGAATACACCTGAGTCAAAGTCCAGCAACGAGGGCGACGGTCGATGCTGGCGAATCGATCGCTGGCGAACGCGTGGGCAGAGAATCCTTCTACTGAGTACGGTCTACTGAATTCAGTCAGTAGAACAGTAGTTCAGTATCAGGTTTCGAGTGCAGAAGAGTAGGCCCAAAAGAATATTCGTCTAAGTCTGAAAACACCGTTTTTATGCTAATTGATTTAAAGTCAGTTTTATGCAAGTGAACAATTAAGCAGAGCGACAATAAATCAACACAATTTTTAAAGTGGTTCGGATATCAAGCGATCCTACGTCCACTGTCCCGAAAGGTCAGGAGGCTATTTATTATACTGAGATAGTCTCAGTCAGCTTGTACACAGGACAAAGCCGCGTCTTGGGGATTATACTATGCAAGTCCCAGTTTACAACGGTTATCAAACTAAAGTGTTTGACAAACTCTCCAACTATGAAGGAGTCCTTTTACAATATGGAACAAGTTCAAATATGAACTCCTTCGTCTAAGCTATGGATATTACAATAAGATCAGCTTAGATTAGATAAGGAACGAGATAGAACTCTAGAGAGAAGAACTATAAGAATATATCTATGAAAGTGTAAGTTCTTCTCTGGATATGGCTTGTATCTTCTAGAGTGTTTGTTCGGTTGAGCTCGGTTCCTTGGATGTGTCCATCATCGTCATGATTGACCTCACATCTTTTGCTCTGCGTGAAGACTCTTCTCTATTTATAGAGGTGACCTAGGCATATGTCCGTTGGAGAGGACGATGCCAAGTGTCACTCTATGGGGTAGCAAACGGCTTTATTTGAATTATGTAGAGTCTACTAACTTTAATGAAAGCGGTTGACTTGCAGCTTTATGTCGGAGACTCTGCCAGCTGGCTGCTTGTCATTGGTCGAGGTACAGAGAGTGGTTGAGACCTATTCAGACTTCAAGGTGATACTGAAGCTGACTTCTCGGATGTACGACCTCGGACAACTCTCTACCGAATTGTTCTTCGAAGTCCATGGTCGGTTAAAGTAGCGGCCGACCGACCGTTGCTGAGTCTGATCTTGATTCAGTAGATAACTTCTGCTGAGTCTGTTTTACTGAAGATCAACTCTGAGTACAGTGAACTACTCCTGCTGAGTTCAGTTCGACTGACTCCTTTCAGTATACTGCTCCTGCTGAGTCCAGTATTTACTGAGTCTTCTACTGAATGCACAGTTGTTGAACTTTAGCTAGTCTACTGAGTTCCTAACACGGTGAACTCAGTTAAGCTATAACAATATCGAAAGCTCATCATCTAGCTAGGGTTTTGGGATCTTCAAATCTATCATAGTGAACCTAATTCCCAACACATAGTATACATCCTGCTATTACTTCTCCTAATAAACCATAAATAGAAACTCTTGTTCTACAGCACTCATGTTGTAATAGTGTCCAAGGAGGGGACGTCTTTCTCTGCTACAAGCACACCTATTTCCTCTAAAGGAATAGCATCAACAAACGATTTGTATATTTGTATTGTATATATTTTTTTCCTTTTAGTAAAGTACAACACTTTCGTTAAAAAAATAGGGGGGAAATATGCTAATTAAAAGAGAACATGACTGAATTTACATTGTAGTAATTTGGTAATTTGACTGCACTTTCTTGTAATTGTCTTTATAAACTCCAACAATGCAAGGCACATATCATCCCCATATTATAAAATATGACTCCAACAAGAAAACATATCAACCAAGAGAAGCCAAAAATAACTTGGAGTTTTGCATCCAATCATATAAAATGGCCCAACAACATTAACATACTGATAGACGCAACTAGAGAAGAAAACTACTTTTGCATGTGTAAATGTGCAATTATTCAACTTCACATAGACGGCAGAAGAATTCATCCAACACTTGCAACAGAGACTTATTAAATCAATGAATGGAATTACCTTTTTGAATATGACTGCACACGCACCTATTGTCCAAACAAAGCCACAGAATCAAGCACAAAAATGATAGAATGATGAAAAAAATATTCAATAGAAATGCCTGGACCAATTGATACTCCATATAAACTGACTTTCTAATTTATTTAAAATGCAGTTATGAGGAACTCTTATTTCACTTGCCTCCTCTTGCAGAAGCCCAGGGACTAATGCATATACTTCATAACAGTCTTTCTGCAAAACCACAAAATAAAACTGGTTATATTAGATGTCTAAATACTCTGACTACATAACAAGAATTGGAAAAAGAAAAAGAAGAAACAGTACCATCCTCTGCACATTGACCTTTACCCAGTCAGCAGGAACTCCAACATCCACAGCCATTATTTCTAATCCGTTCAAGGCATACAAATCAAAACAAATACAATACCTATAATTCTTTTCCATTGAGTTGAAGAAATTAAAATCCATAGATTTAAAGAAAGAATACAAATAGTTCTATCCAATTTATTGAAGAAGTTGAAACCTAAAGATTGAAAAGAACCCAATGCATAGAATTCTTTTCTTAGCCTTCAAATAGGATCAATTTTCATCAGACACACTATATAATAGGGGTGTACATGGGCGGTTTTGGGCGGGTGACAAACGGAACCGCAAACCACCCAAATGCTTGCGGTTTACAAAATTATCCAACCGCAACCGCCAAATATAAATAGAAAACCGCATGTTGGCGGGTTGAGCGGTTGCGAGCGGTTTAGCGGGTTGAAAAGTTAAAAAAAAAATTCCTACTTAAACGATTATCAAAAACAATAAATGATATTCTAAAAGTATTCCCAAAATATTTTAGGGTTTAGAAGCTGCGTTTGACTCGCTTTGGCCTTTGGGAATTGTTGTTGACTTGTAGTCGAGAATCTTCAGAAGAATTCACATATTGCATTTCTTTTTATTTTATGTGAATTTATTAGTCATTTTTTAATTTTTTTTACAAGTAAATGACTTTGGAAGTAATATTGATACACGTACTGCAGCTCAACTTTTTCATATAACTTAGTTATTACTATTTTATTACTGTTAATTTGGCATAGTGAACTAATTAATAAAATTCAATTTTTAGATTAAAAGTGTTAATATAATTATATAAATATGATATTATTGTAATTAAAATAAATATGCGGGTGGGCGGTTTAAATGCGGGTTTTATAATTCAAATCCGCAACCCACCCAATACTTTGCGGGTTGTAAAAATTTAAACCGTTAATACGCAGATAAAAATTTAAACCGCGTGGTTGCGGGCGGTTACGGGCTGGTGCGTGCGGGCGGGCGGTTTTGCGGTTTTTTTGTACACCCCAGTATATAAGACCTTCACCAGTCATTACCATTGTATGTATTCATACATATATGTTAAGAGTATATGTAGGGAAATTAGTAAGTGGTCTAGTAGACCATTGCTAGGGAGTACATAGAACTTGACTCAGTAGATGTGTAGAGATATGAGTCAGTTATTTATGTGAACTATAGGGACGCTATTGCATAATGTTTATAAGGGAATTATAGGAATATTAAATTGTATTGTTATAGAATTGAAGATCCCAAAAGCCCGTCCTGACCCCTATGTGTGTGGAATCGTTATGATGTAATAGGATATACTTGTCTTGATTTTCATAGATTTATCTTAGTCTAAATCCTGTAAGGGGTATATTGTTTGACTAAACTTCAGTAGAGAAGTTAAAGTTCCGAACCCTAAGTCATCGGTTCAGTAGAGCTCAGTAGTCTTCAGAGTCAGTAGCTGATTGTACTCAGCAGAAGATTCTCTTCAACAGACTTTGGAAGAAGACTCAGTACGATCACTCTTGATCTACTGATTGAGTGAAGAGATCTGCTGATTGTCTTCGAGTCAGAAGCTGATGGCATTCAGCAGAAGATCCTCTTCAGCCGACTCAGAAAGAAGACTCAGTACGATCATGTTTGATTTACTGATAGGCTGCACTCAATTACAGACTGTTGTTTGTCCTTTATCAGTCGAATGTCAGCAGAGAACATTCAATATACGAGGTTCAGAGAGTCAACTCAGGTAGAAGACTGATGTCTGACAAGTCTCACCTACCACCGCATACCTCGACCAATGAGAAGCAAACAAAACTTACCTACTCTGACACAAAAGCTGCTCTCATGTACAGAACGCCAACCACTCTGCGGCGATATTTCGAAAATATATAGTTATTTTCCTTGGAGTTTTGTGACACATGGCATCGTTCTCTCTAACGGATCTATGCATGGGTCACAACTATAAATAGAGAAGAGTCTCCAAGCAGACATACAACACCGGGAACCAAAGAACTCAAAGCTCAAATCTCTAGCGAACTCAAAGCCAAATCCAGCGAAGAACTTGCTCTTTGAAGATCATCTTTGTTTAGTTCTTCTCCCTAGAGATCCTCTAGTTCCCCTTCCATATCTAAGCATTCATTGTAATATATTAAGCTTAGAACTTTCGAAGGAGTTCACTTTTAATGAATTATTCTTACTGTAAGAACTCCTTCATAGTTGGAGATCATCCTTCAAACTTTGGTTTGAATTTGTAAACTCGCTAAGGACTAAAACTTAGAAGGGTCTGTCCAGTGCACAGATTCCTTGCTGAGGCTTGCTCAGATAAATCAACAAGACCTCCTGTTCAGCAGGACCGTGGATGTAGGATCTTGCGTATCCGAACCACATTAAAAATTGCTTGTGTCGTCTACTGTTTTATTGCATTGTGCTCAAACTGTTTACAAAACCATACTTTCAATAAAACTGACTTGAAAAGTGCACCAGCCAAAACTGTTTTGGTTTGCATAAAACATTTTTAAAGAGACGAAGTTAAACCGGGCCCCACACTTATCCGCACAATATTCTGTGACTGAACTTCTCATACTTACCTCAGTCAGTAGAAAGAACTCAGCTACTGAATCACTCTCCCCCCCACACACACACCTAATACTCGTCTCCGGACCAACAATATATTAGTAAGAAATAAACCCACGATTCAATGGATTTTGACAAAACCTGAGAGCACTTGGTATTCTCATTTCCTGAGCAGAATAGAAATCAAGTTTGCGAATAAAGAAAATGTTATAATGCATGAATTAAATGCATCAAATCTCCTGATAACTGTAATATCTTGCTGCATATTTATCCGAAAATCTAACATCCAAAAGAGAATGAACTTTGTCGAAACAATAAGACATTTGATACTGTATAGGGGACCAAAAGATGAGCAGACTAACCTGCAAATATGTGACTAAACTACAAAGAAATCTATCTTCTGGAAGCAATAGAATTGGATGTGTTATTCTACCTATTTTTGATCAACATCGTGTACAGACTCTCCCATGGCTCGAATATTGCCACTCAAATATCCGCATGAAGCTGCTTAAAAAGATGGTTAGGTAACTTACTTATTTCAAATCAATAACACTAAGGTATGTGTGTATTTAAATAAGGTATATTGCTTTGTATGTTTATTGATTTGATATTAAAAAATCCGTTGCAAACACTCTCATAAGTCCACAAAATTAAATGCTAATTCCTAAAGTGGTATTATTATCTTTTACCTAATTTCATATAACAAAAATCAAATTTACCCAATCCTTATATTTGCTACACAAAATACCCAACTTTACTTACACTACCCTCACTTTTTGAAAAAGTTGACTGACACCAATCATTTTCAGGTGTTTTTCGAAATTCGAGACGAATTCAGTCAAGAAAAAAACAAAAAAACACACAAACGTATATATAGTCAATAATCCCGCTCGTGTCCTGCTCAATCCCGCTCACAATTATAACATCCTCTCAAATCCTGTCCGCTTGAATTCCGCTCGAGTCCCGCTCAGTCCCGCTCCAATCCCGCTCGAATCACATCTCGCTCGGCTCCTTTGTTGTTAAATCCCGCTCGACGGCGACAGGATTTGCTGTAAAATCCCGCTCGGCGAGCGGGATTCAACAAGCGGGACTTCACCTGATCTGCTGTAAAATCCCGCTCGGTGTGTCGGCCAGTATTAGTCAAATCCCTCTCGGCGAGCGGGACTTCACGAGCGGGATTTGAATATATCAGGATATTAATATCCAGATCTGCCACTTTCTCTCATCATTCACCCCCTCGTTCCCGTCGCAGATTCCCACTCAAGACCGCTCGTGAACTCAATTTTACAGCAGAATTCGACACGAAAACACGAGAATGACCATCTAGGTTAGTCCCGCTCGAATGCTATAATCCCGCTCAAATTTTATCCGTTAATTTGGCGCGAATCTTATGATTTTTTGAGAATGTTTTTTTTAGAATTAGTCGAATTTGAGCATGAATATTGTTTAATTAGTTGAATTTTCTGAGAATTATTCGAATTTGTGTATGAAAATTGTTTAATTAGATTAATTTTCTGTGAACTATTCGAGTTTGAGCATGAATTTTGTTTAATTAGTTGAATATTCTGTGAACTATTCGAATTTGAGCATGAATTTTGTTTAATTAGATTTGTGATTTTCTGGATTTCGATGGTAAAAATCGTGGTTTTTATTTCAAATTAAATGTGTGGACTGATTGCGGTCTGAAATCCCGCTTTCCGAGGGGATTCCGCTTCGACCGAGCGAGATTTCGATTTTTTTAACTGTTAAATTATTTCAGTGTAGCCCGTTTTAAAAAAGAATTGATATGCTCTATGCAAATCCGAGGATAGACATAGAATATAACCCGAAGATTTTTTAAACTATTAAAAAAATTTATGAGTTATCAGGGATAGTGTGGTAGTGCAGGAGTTTAGGAATGGTGTTTTTGGAGGCTTTATGGATTGGAGGGTGGGTAGGAATGCGGCCAGAGCTCTGCATATGTTGATGTGTCATGAGATTCAAGGGGACAAAGATGATTATGTTATGTGGTTTTCCATGATCGGGATGGCTTTCCGATTTTCTTGTTTCGATTATGCCCTTATCACAGGTTTAAGGTTTGGATCCTGCATTTTTGATCCCCATGCTCAGCATGATCCTCGTTCCTCAACTTTTTACACCATGTTAAATGGTTGTACACCAATAACGGGCAGAAAATTGCTGACAAAGTTTGAGCGTGGAGATTTGGAGTTGGACGAGAGAGAGTATTTGAAGGTGGCAAATGTTCTAGCCTTATTTTTCTTTGCCCTCGGTTATAGCGACAAGAGAGTGGTGGACACATGGATTTGGGTATTAGTGGACGATTTACGGGCATTTTACGAATTCCCGTGGGGCTCATACACTTATGGTGCTCTGAAGCACTATTGCACTTTTGTTCCGAGAACGGCGGAACACACTTCAAAAAAATATTATTTCTATGGACCCGTTTTGGCACTCCAGGTGTGTATTATGATTTTCTTAATTTAATTATTTGAATTATTGATATATCTCATATACTAATCAATATTGATTTTCATGCATTGTAGATTTGGTCTTACGATGCTATTCCATATTTAGGAGCAATATCTACAGAAAGGTTGTTTACAATCGGAATTCCTCATTGGAAGAATTGGTTCTTCGGTGGAGGCCAACCGCGTAGTCTTAACAAAAACTAGCAGCGTCAGGTAAAATATTTAATTTAGAGTTGATTTATAATTTTTTAATTTAATGTTGTTTATATTATATATAATTATATTAATTTAATTTTATTTATGGTTTAATTTATTTAATGTAATTGCAGCATGTTGCCCTAGATGGTCTCACACCATCCGATACGGAGATACAAACTCTGTATTGGCGTCATTGGAGGCGATCGATTTGATGTGTCCTATATTCCGGCTCAGAATCTGTTACAGCCCATGATCATAGGGGAGCAGGTTAAGTATTTTTTATTATTTTTTAAGTTGTTACTGTCGTGTCTCTGCTTCGATCACTGGGTCACAGTTCAAATCGACCTTTGTCATTGGAGGATTGAGGTTTATGATTCTCTTGACCACAAAGGCAATGAGTTTACCCGAAAGCGTAGGATAAGCAATTGAGACCTCTGGTGAAGCTGATTGGTCCTTATCTGCAGTACGGCGGATATTGGACCAGTAATGAATTCGGGTATCAGGATCCCCAAGATCAGTCGCCCACTGTGCAGATTATGTCTCCTGAGAAAAAATTGGTTCTGAGAGACTCGTGTAGCTGTGGACCGATGGCGTTCATGGTAGTAGAGCGATTCATTGCCACTTACCCGACAATCGAGTGGGGCAGCAACCCCGGTAATGTAGCCATTTATTGTCGATTGATGGCTTAAAGGATCTTCGAGATGTGCTACACACTTCCGGACAATTTATCACGACTTATTTGTATTTTGTTTATGGTTTTTTCATGACTTATTTGTATTTTATTTGGATTTATGACTTTTGATTTTGTTTATGGCTTTTTAAGTTTCTGTTTTACGGTATTACGATTTATGACATAATTACTTTTCCAATTACAAATCAAGAGCAATTACAGACGATTTTAAAACTTTTCCGACTCCAGTAAGTCCGGCACATCCTTTCCCGGACATTTCCTCCTGGTATGACCAACCAAACCACATATGCTGCATTTTTTCAGACTGCGTGTTCTCCCACTAGATGTACTTGCTTCGGCACCTGAGGGTCATCTTCTATTTTTCGGTCTCCCTGCCTGTCATGTGATTAATAGTGGCAATACAACCATTGAGGCCACATCTGACCGCACCCGCCAATTACGCATGGGGGGTATCGGATACAGTGTTCCGGCATGTATCATCTTCCAATTATCTGTCTTGTATGCGCCTGAGACGTAGTCTAGTAAATTTAGTCCAGCAGCCCTATAGATAAAAAACCTGTTAATACACAGGAATGTAGCAGCCCTATAGACGAAAAATCTAATATACCTGATAGCAGCACAAGCATGCGAACATGGGATCTCATCGAGTTGCCACTCACGACATTCACAAGCGCTTCTACTAATTTGAACTCTCCATTGATACGTTCCGTCGTGAACCTTGAATTTGTCTCCGTTCACGGAAACAACAGTGAAGCGATGTGAACGTTCCTCTGACGGGGCTAGCTTTAGCTCTGCAGCAATCGTGAGTGCATTGTCTCTTGCCATGGATTTTGCTCGACGTTGGTCACACCACAATTCCACCATGTGACATATTGCCTCGATCATAGAGGATATCGACAGACGTCGTGTTGTGAGCAGCCTCGAGTTGATGGGTTCAGCTATGTTTGAGGTTAGCTGACTGTACCGACGAATAGGAGACTTCGGTCTAGCCCACTTTTCCGGTTCGACATCCATTAACTTCTCGTATGTCTCAGGATAGGCTTGACGAATCCCTTCCATCGCACGATCAAAATCATACGTCGTATATACATAGGCAGCATCATGATACAGCTTGACCAGCGTCTTACCATATCGTGTAATCTTATTCTAGAGATGATAGTAACAAGTGTCATGGGCTGCTTCCGGATAAACAGCCTCTACTGCGTTAGCTATGCTACGGTGTTGATCGGAGATGATCATTAAATGGCTTGGCGTCGTTTATGCTTCTCTTAGTCGGGACATGAACCACGTCTAAGAGTAATCATTCTCAATTGGACCCACACCAAAGGTTAATAGAAATATTTGGTCGTTGACATCTATCGTAGTAACTACAAATAACATGCCATTATTCCTTCCTTTCAAATGAGTTGCGTCGACCACAATCAGATCTCGGAGGTTAAATACCCACGGGCCACGAGAAATATTAAAAGAAATGAATCATTATTGGAAATGATCTTCTAAATCGACTTCGAGATCAGTCATTGCACCTGGATTCGTTGTTTTCAGTACGTAGAGGTAACGAGGAAGCATCTTGAACGAATCTGAGTGTCCACCAAAAATCATCGCCACAGCACAACTGCGGGCTCATAGAGCTACACTGTAGCTTGCTTGAAAGACGAATTCCATCTAGATAGCTGCCATAATTTCTTTCGGTTTTAGGATGGATTTTTGACGGCGCATTCGTCGAACAACACATGCAGCGAGCGCCTTTGCACGCACCCTCCTTGGATGCAAGCAGTTTACAATCCACAACACATCTCTACAAAACGATGCCCGTAGAAAAAATGGGCAATCACGACTCTGTCTGTATTTATACTCAACCCGACCAGGGTTAGAACGAGCCACCCTAAAATCTAGACCTTGTTCCATGTGCCGAAGTGCAACATCAGCAAACAATTCCGCCTTCTCCCAAAATATCGCACCTTCACGGAGTGGATAGTCCACAACGTTATCCAGATCTCGAACCATAGGTAAGTCGGATGCATCGAGAGGAACAAGTGGAAGTAAACCGTCACTTACTTCTTCACTACCACCATATATTATTTCGTTGCTTGGAGGGTCACGGTTGTCCGGCATGAGCATAGATATCAATTGATTCACACCACCTTCTCGTCGGATCCATTCTGCGAAGTCGCCAAACGTACATTGATTTAATGCACCGGGCACCTCATCATATTCTTCGTCGGATGAACTATCCAAATAATTTTCTTCATCACTGTGGGACACAACATGAGTGTCCTATTCGCGAACAAAGGTTTCCTGTTCGCGAAAATTCTCAGCCCGATTACTACCACCCGCTTGATCTTGAAAGTTGAACCTTGAACCGAATTATTCAACAACATCGAATGTATGATAAGATTCAACATTGGAGTGCACAAGAAATTAAGTCGGCTCGATTTGTGACTACAAAGACGAAGTAGGTCCATATCAGTCGCGAGAATGGACCTAAGCGTAATACCATGACGAGAAACATAGGTGTAATAAATTTCATAATTTGACGAAAGAGAAAAGGGATTAAGATTGTATTGAATGAACTGTCGTAAAATCGGGATACAAACATTGTTCCAAGAAATGCAAACAACTCTAACTTCACCGCCAACATACTCGGACAAATTGTTAAATTGCCCGTTAAAATGAACAATAATATTATACCAACTTTTCATTTTTTTTCTTGAACGAAGAAGCAAAATTATACAGAATGATTTTGTAATTGAAAATGAAATGAAAGAGGATTGAGTGTGTTCGATTTTGGACTTCAGTCACAGTATTAATAGAGAAAATTTCATGATAGGGACTAAGAATCGAACGAGCGGGACTACGAATGGAAAGAGCGGGACTTAACAAAGCCGAGCGGGGCTCTGTGAGTGGGATTCTGCTCGACCTGCCAAGTCAAAAAAGCTGAGCGGGACTGAGCAGGCCGAGCAGGATCCCGCGAGCAGGAATCTACTCCCCACCAGGCAAAAAGTCGAGCGGGACTTGGCAGGTGGAGCGGGATTCTGCTCCCTGCCAAGTCACGGCTCGAGCAGGATTGGGCAGGCGAGCGGGACTTCCGAGCGGAACAGGACGAGCGAAATGCGAGCAAGACCGAGCGGGACGCGAGCCGGATTCCGTGTTCTGCTTCAGATACCTGATTCCAATCATTAATGCACGGAACGAAGCAAAATAACGAACTTGCAGGCTGACAAGTCTGAAAAGTTGGGACTTTTAAGTAAAGTTTGGTATTTTGTGTAGCAAATATAAGGATTGGGTAAATTTAACTTTTGTAATACGAATTTGGGCATATAAGAAATTGTCCCATTCCTAAATATAAGGATTTTTATCATCAAATGATTGATTGAATAATAAAGGTTAAAAATAAAGGAGATAATAAACAAATAAGGAAGAAGAAAAAAGAGGAAAAAGAAGCCGTTAATGTTTGGATTAAAAGTACATGGAATTCAATGCACCCTCCTACTACAATATATAATAAGATTGAAGTATTATTGTTCTTAACAAGATATTATAAATTTATTCAATATCTGGAAACCCTTTTTCCTTTTGACAATTCTGCAAAAAGATTAAATTTTTACCATAATTTCATGTGATTGTTACAACTTATTCAGCTAAATTGTAAAATTTCTGCAACTTTATGTTGAAAATCATTGTCATTAGAAGTAGCTCTTGCCAGATTATTGCCAATCTAATCATAAAAAAGCTAATGTTTCAGGAATTTTATACCAACTTTGATTTTCGGCTCTCAATTTCGTATTCGTCTAGAAGAAAAATATGAAGTGTGAAACCTAAAAAAAAAATACCTACAGACCTTAAATTCTCTCTCCTTTAGTAATGCTATGGAGTTTAAACCAGAAAAAAATAATGATTGATGAATATACAAACTGGTGTACAAAATTGCATAATTTGCACGTGTTACTTGTTTGTGTTAGATAAAACGTCTAGCTGACATATGATTTGGGTCCTACAGGCTTGGTCTGATTGGCTTATGCTAATTGGAATGCATATATAGTTTTGTTGTTATGTTATAAATACCGCAACGGAATAATCTTTTACGTCAATTCTATAATAGTCACCTTTGTCTGGTATTCCATGGACTTACATTTGTAAGTTTGACATTTTTCTTGAAAGCTCAGAGGTATTTGTGGAAATATTACTATACACTTCATTTATATGATGAATGATTGTAAATATATGGTTTTCCCCTTTTTACCCAATTTACTGCATGTTGTTCATTTGCCTTTTTTGCATTTTTCTCAGTATTACTTTTCTGACAATGTGCATAAGGACAACTATACATTCGTTTAGTAATGGAGAATATACATTTGTATACCTACTTGCTGATTCGCTTATGAAGCAGTGTTACTTCTCCCTAATTGTACTCTGCCTATTTCTTCTTTTAAGTTATGTTATGCCTATATATTTGAGTTTCTGCTTTTGTCCATATTTACTCACTCGTGATCTGATTCTTGCTACCAACCATGGAACTAATATCTGATTGAGGAACCACACTCTACAAAAACAGATGGAACACTATCCATCTATAACGGACATACCATCCAAAAAGAAGGCTGGGAAGCCATCTTCAAAGTTGTTGATGTGATATCCCGAAATTCTCGATTAATTTAAATAAGAATAAATGAGTTAAATGAATTATTAGTGGATTCAAATCTCTAAAGATATAGACATGAATTAATATTTAAGTGTTCATATCCGGAAAAGAATTATTTTTCGACTCATTGTCTTGAACCTCATATGTAGTATAAAGTATATTTCCTTCAAGATTAAGTTTTAAAGAAAACATATAATAATAAAGTTGGCCGTGTAAATTTTATCCTCATCCCCTTAGACTCCTTCTTTTGTGTTTCCTTTTGTTTTTCTCCCGTAAGTTTATCAAGAGAGTAGAGATATTGAAGGAAATAGATGTTGCCACCGCCACTTCACTCCCAAATACCTCCCTCTCGGTTTCACCATCTCCACCGCCTCATTTCTTCTTTAAATTCTCTTCTCTCATCCTTGTATTTCCTTCTTTTATGTAAACTGTAAGCAATTCCAGAGAAGTCCCAGGTAATCAAATGCTCATTGTTTCATCTTTTATTGCTCATGCTGCCAGGGGCGGATCCAGGATTTTCGGTTAGAGGGGGCGAAATTTATTGGGGATTGAGTTTTCTTTGTACGGGAGTTCGGGGGCGGAGCCCCGAAAAAAAAAAATTAGCACATTTTTCTACTTAAATCTAATTATACTTATTCTTTATGGCTTATTTAAGGATTATATTCTTCTTTCATGAATAACTCATATATTTTTTATATTTATTCGAAAAATATAGTACACAATCCTATTTTGACATCACTCTAAATTTAGTTAGAGGAAATTATGAAGAATAACAATATCTAACTGAGGAATTAATAAGTATTTAAATGATAGTTTATTTATACTTCAAATGTTCTTAATTTTATATCAGTAAGTACATGAAAAAAGAAAACACAAAAATAGTATATTAATTGCATCAAACAAAAAACATAGTATATTAATTGCATCAAGTTATATAAGTTTACTCTACCAAACTAGGCATCCAAAATTCAAAATCTACACCTCCACTAAAATATGTGACACTTAATATACGTTTTTAAAAATTTTTCAAAGTTAGGATAACAAATTTAAAAATTTCGGGGGGGAATTCGAAAATTTAATTGGAACAAGTATAAAAATTACTATAAATAAAAGATAACTCGTAGTATTGCACAAAAATTCGGGGGGCGGTGCACCCACCGCCCCTGGATCCGCCCATGCATGCCGCAACTCACTTCGTAATTTGTAAGAGATAAGTTGGTGGTCTTGTGTTGTTTTGAGCTTGGTTTGTAGTCTTGTGTTGTTTTGAGGTTGAATTCTCATGGTTGTTATGTAGGAGGAGGGTCCCCTGGGGGGAGAGACAGAGGCGGCGGTTGGTAGCTGCAGCCCATGGTTAAATCCTGTTGGTTCGTCTATTTTCATAGGTTGCAAAGCAGCAAGCTTAAGCTCAAACACCCGTATTGATCAAAATCTATCAAAGTTTATATTGTCTGAAAGCTCTTGTTTCTGGCTTTCCAACGCCATCTTTTATTTGTAATCCCGGGTTCCGACTTGAAAGTTATGGCTTTCGAAAGTTGAGGTGGTAGTAGACCACAACTACAGGTTTTGTTTTTCCCATGAGCAGAACAACAACTTTGAACTTGAATTCCGCTCGCTTTCGTTATCCAAAGCCTGACATATTATATATCGTCGGAAATCTCTTTTCATTATCTTTCCAACGCCACTTTCGGTTTGTAAATCAGAGATCATACCCGAAAGTTATGGGTCCTAAAAGTTGGGGTGGCGGGTTGTGTTTTCTGTTTTGACTGAAAAAGGTCAGCAGCTTTCAACCCTGTTTCTACTCGTTTTTGTTAATCAAATTTCGTTGTATGATATATCGTTGTAAACCTCTCACTATTAAATTCAAATTAAATCTTATCTTATCTTACAGAAGTCTTACAGAGTTAAATTCAAATTAAATCTTATCTTATCTTACAGAAGTCTTACAGAGTCGACGAGCCTATATCAACGAGGGACCTTCGGGTCAAGCCTACGGGCTGCTATGTCTATGGATCTTCGGATCAGCGAGGGACCTTCGGGTCAAGCCTACGGGCTGCTATGTATATGGATCTTCGGATCAACCATGCTATGTTATCATGTCTATGTTATCATGTTTGAATTCGATATTGTTTATAATCTGGATAAATGCATTTCCCACTGAGTAGTCGTACTCATCCCTATCATTTTAACATTTTTTCAGGAAATGGTTCGGCCGATGCGTAGAGGTGTTGGTGGTGATGGTCACACGAGGAAGGATTTATAAACTTATTATTGCATTAAACTATTTTTATCATGAACTTTGCATTTTATTTTCGAAAACTAGTAGTCGCATGTGCTTTTATTTTTAAGATTTCCGCTGTGTATGAAAATAAATTGAGTTTTTCAATGATTATTTTCCATGAAAATGTTTTGAAAGGTTGAAATATGCATGCTAAGTATGAAGTAGTGTCCCTAGTTAAGTTTTAAAAATTGGGCATTACAGAGTGGACGCTACTTCATACTTAGCATGCATATTTCAACCTTTCAAAACATTTCATGGAAAATAATCATTGAAAAACTCAATTTATTTTCATACACAACAGAAGTCTTAAAAATAAAAGCACATGTTGGTTTGGGAAGTAGCGGTGTTGGTTTGGGAAGTAGTGGTGTTGGTTTTCAGTTTAAAAAAGCACAGAAGTCTTAAAAATAAAGTGGGAAGTAGCGGTGTTGGTTTTCAAATTCAAATTAAATCTTATCTTATATTAGTTTAAGTTTTAGCATTACAATTAAGCATAGGGTTTTCTTGTAGGCCCTATTGAAGAAGAGAAGTAGCATCCGGTTTTACAATAAATTAATATTGTTGCAGCTTTGAGGTGGGTTTTACTTTCTCAAAACTATTTTGAGTTATTATGAAATGTTATGTTTATACATGAAAATGTTTTTGTGCGTTCTACTTGATTAATGCTCTGAATTCAATCGATCGAGATTCTCGACTAGCCTAACACGCTAGTGAGAATTGTGTACACCACTGTTAGTAGTGCAATGGGTTGATCGCCATTGTGTGCTAACCAGTTGGAGAGGACCTATGTGCTTCGGCTTTAAGTCTAACGGTTGGGATCTCTAGGTCAAGACCCGAGATCAGATGTTTATGGGACTCACTGGGTTGTAGCCCAAAGTCCAAGAGTAAGGAGGCATATAGTAAGAGTAACAGTAGAACGTGGCAGTGCTAACACAAGGAGATAAATGTTAGTATGATTGAGACTGTCTTTTATTTCAAAACCTTCCAAATCATATGATTTATGCATGGATAAATTATTTATAAAAATATTTATGAATTGCTTCACCCACTGAGTACACTAGTGTTCACCCCAAATTATTTTCAAAATATTTATAAGTTGGGCGGATGGTGGTGACGAGCAAAGCTAAGGCGAGGGTTTTTGTTGGATATCTATATTATATATTGCTTCCGCCTAAGTTCAAATACTTTTATTAAGAACTCTGATGGACTTATCTTGTGTATTATTTTTGGGCCCTGTGATACTTGCTTTGTCGATTAATTGCTTAAAGACTTAATTTGAGTCGAGTCTTTGAATGTAAAATTCTTGAGTACTGTTATCATCTTTGTTTTCGCATGATTCATTATTGAAAGATTTGTTACACACTTTATCGGGCTTTCCGCTTGATTTATTCCAGATAATACAAACCCTTTTTCTTTCCCCGCTTCTTTTCTCCAATCCCCAATCTCACCTTGATGATCGTGTCCTTCTCCAAAAATCGAGGTGTGACAGTTGTCATGACTCCGGAGTTACATGCACGGAGTGGCAGCACCAAATATCAACACTACATTTTCGAGGATACTCAGGTCTCTACTTATTCATGATTACTCCTCGATTAGTTTGTCAGTTATAGTACATATTATATTTTAAACCTCAATTGCTTCGTATTTCCTTATGCCTATAATTTGTTGTGTTCAAATAGCTTTGTCTGAATTTCTAACCCTATCTGAGTATGCTACTTCACAGGAGAAAAAGGTTTTACCTCATGCTACATATAGAGATGGCAATGGATCTTGGACCCGGTCCAGATTCGTGGATCCAGATCCATTTTTATGGATCTGGATCTTAAAAAATTGGACCCATTGGATCTGGATCGGATCTGGACTGATTTTAGAAATTACGGATCTGGATCTGGACTTTACGATCTGAGATTCGGATCCGGTCCAGATCCGCCATTTTTATAACTAAAATATTATTTTATTAGCATATCTAAAATATTATATTTATATTATTCTACTTAAAATATCACGTTACATTATTTGTTGAGCTTGAAATACTTAACTAGTAATCTAATAAATAGAAAAGAGGGAGGAGATTGAGTACCCACTGTCCACGAATTTGGAAGTTTTTTTTAGAGAGAAGATCATAGTTTTATAGATGATTGTAATATTTTTATAATATCATGAGTAGTTTAATTTTTTTTAATGATAGTAATGCTCTTAAAGATTATCGTGTTATCATAGAACTAATTAAATTAGTTAAATTTTAATTGATTTAGAATTTTTTAATTTTAGCTAAAAAAATTTATGGATCCGGGTCTAGACCCGAGACCCTGTGGATCCAATGGATCTGGGTCTGGATCTCATTTTTTGAGATCCAATGGATCTGGACCGGATTTGGACCAAAGTAAAAAATCCCGGATCTGGATCTGGACCGAGGAGGATCCGGTCCATTGCCATCCCTAGCTACATAGACTCATTTTTTGTATAATTCAAACTTCAAATTCCGCTCATATAGAATGTCTTCATTCATGCAATCAGGGGCGGATCTAGGATTACGAGAAAGGGGGGTGAGATTTGAAAACTCGATTGAAAAGAGGACGAAGTATAGATTTTGAGGGGACGAAATACAAAAAATCCAAAAATCACACATAAAAAATCGAGTTTCGACATGAATCGGGGGGGCGACCGCCGCCGGGCGCCCCCCCTTGGATCCGCCCCTGCATGCAATTGTGCTAAATAGGAAATCTAGAAAAATGCCTTTAAGTTGAACACTTTTAGTGGGCTGCATCTTATATATATTAGCTTTACGATGACCTCTACTTGCTTTTACTATTCTCCATTGTGTAACCACCATCTTCACAAATGAATTATTTTTTAAACCGAAACTCATGATAGCAACAATTGAAGCTACTTATAAAAGGAAAAGTTGAGAAAATAATGTTTCGTAATTCTTATTAATTACCTGGTGCCTTGCCAAAATCCAAAATTGAATTGCATATTAGATTGAAACAGTTTGATGAAGATATGGAATTGAAATGTTTCAATAAAAAAATAATATAAACTTCAATTTGTTATAAACTAAATGGAACAAGAGAATAATAGAGAGAATGAGAAATAAATGTGTATTTATAGAGTACAAGATTGACTCATGGGCTTTAGGGTTTACATGGTCATCACAATATACGGTAAGTATATATATAAAATATATTTACAACACTCCACCTTGATTGACCATTCCTAAAAGAAACTACTGCCTTGTTAAAACCTTGCCAGAAAAATCCATTAGGATAAAAACTAGACGAAGGAAAAAGAGTACAGCTGCTCCACCTCAATATAGTCATTCTTGATCCTTGAGTCGGCGCATATCGATATTGTGTAACAACTTCTTGAATGTTCCGTTGGTAATGCCTTTGTAAAAGAATCCGCTAGATTGTCACTTGAGCGAATTTGCTGGATGTTGATGCCGCTACTCTTTTGGAAATCATGTGTTGCATTGACACTTTTAGGAATCAATCTCAATGACTCATATTCTCATGTGTTGCATTAGATGCATCGTTAAAAACCTTAACTAAGAAAACCCTTTGGGAAAAACTTATAAAGGAAAAAAGAGTACAACCATTTGACCTTCAGGGTCATTTGACCTTTAGGAGTCAGTCTAATCTTCAGGATTATTTACAATTTGTTAGTCCCCCTCAAGATAACAATCTTCAAGGTTATCTTTAAGGTCTACACTAATATGTGCAACGCAAGTTTAATTATCATCATAGATAATAGCATGAAATATGTCAATATATCATTACTCTCATAAATAGACCAATATCATATTTATCTCGAAAATAACAAAGGATGGTCAATACCATTTCAAATTCTCCAATTGCACATAAGTAAGGAACTTATGGTCCTCATATTTGTTATTCTATAGGTCTAAATGAGTCTCTATCCACTTTATGTGATTGAATCAACCATTAGATAGGCATTGTCATGCGATACAATAAAATCTCTTTAAAGACCTTTCAGGTAGGTCGACTAGCGTAACTCCATCAGGGAGATGCTTAATCTACAGGTCGAGACAATTATTAGTTCAACCCAAGTCTTTTGATTCTAACTCCGTCTTTAGGCATGAGTTGATTTCATCAAGTACTTTTGTACATAATGATTCACTTATCCTCTTCAAGAGAAATTTGGAGTGATGTGTTCTAATTTTGTATTCCGCGGACTTCTTATCTCTTAGCACCAATAAATCTTTCACGTTTTCTGGCGTTAATGAGAATTAATTGATTTATTTTGAGTAAATATTCACCCGCGAAATGAAAAAAATTGTAATGATTACAAACAAGTTTTGATATTGAATATCTAATTAAAAAAAATTGGGAAAGGGTACGATACCTTTGTTTTAGATTTAGATCTAATAGTCACATGGAGGCTTCGGCAGCAACTCGGCGGAATCCTTTTGTGAGGAGAGTTTTTTCGTGATGATAACGTGTTATAAACTAAATAGAACAAGAAAATAATAGTTAGAATGATAAATAGATGAGTATTATTATGAAGGTGAAGACCTCTATTTATAGAGTACAAGATTGAACTCATAAACATAAACTTTTAGGGTTTAATGGCCATCACAATATATGATAAGTTGGTGAAGGTGGTTTGCCGGGACCGATAGGTCCGGGTTGAATCCCACCGAAAGCAACTTTGTGGAAGCTTTGTCACCCATGATTAGCCTAGGGTGGTTGAAGCTCTCGCTGTGTGGTTTGCGGCTGCTGCGCAAGCGAACGGGTTTACCCAAGACGCACCGAAAGAATTGCGGGTTCCACGTATCAAAAAAAAAAAAAAAAAGTATATATATAAAATATATTTACAACACAATTATATTTCTAACATTATTCTAACCCATCTTACAATTCTCATTTCAGTTCTTTTCAAAAATATTTTATTATTCGTAATTCAATTTGAATTCAATTGAATAAAATTGAAATAATAGATTATCAGTTCTTCTTGACACGAATCGATAGGGTCAACATCAACCAACATCAACCAGGCATAATCACAACATCACGCCCGTTGAACAATGCGTTTTGTAAAAGGCGAGTTCACTTCGCGACGGTTGCTGCGAGGATTTTTTTTCTTCTTTTTTTTCTTTTCAGATTGTGTGCTTGTTGATTTTGTTGGTCTGCCGCGGTATGAATGAATTTCTTAAATATTTGCAATTCTGGTGCTCGGCGTTATCTTTTTTAAAAAGTAAAATAAAATTGTTGGTTCTTAGTTGAGCATGGTGACTAGTGTTATGTTGTATTTATATCAGACGTGAATTTCTGTAAAGTCTTGATTTTTTCTAATGTATATCTTGCTTTTGTTTTATTTCCTTCCTTTTGTTCTGGCTGGACCTAGTTTTTTAGGATTTTGGATTAATATAATTGTTTTTGACGGATTCTGTTATTGGTACTCTTTGTTCTTCGGAATTTGATGGGGAATGTATTTTTGATTCTTGAGATGGCAGTACCAATTACTTCTGTAGTTTCTCATATTAACAGTGAAATTCGAGTTTTTCTGATTTCGTTAATTATTGTCATATAGTTTAAAAAGCTCAAGTGACTCTAAACTTTGTTAATGGTAATCTTATTGCACGAGCACCCATCATAGCTTCGAAATGTTTTGCATCAATGTCTGTATTTATATTATGGACCTTAATTTGGCCGTAAGATTAATCGATACAGCTAGGCGTAGTTGTAACTTTGGCAAGCACTTTATGTTAATTTATAATGCTGTGGACTTCTATTTTCATTTTTAGTTTTTGAATAATCTGTAAGGTCCTGAATTTTTTCTGATGGTCTATTTCGTATCTTTTTTACAGATGCACAAGATTTGGCGTAATGGATAATCTCGTTTTGATAAATTTCGGCATCAATTGCTGAAGTTTTTCGTAGCAAGGATGTGCTAGGCTGCAGTGCTTGGGCTTTAGATGATAACCACTACTTGCAGCTAGTAGAGGCTGCAACAAGCATGTTGATATCTTTTTGGCTGATATTTAATCATTCTTACACTGAAAAAACAACAGTTTACTACAAATTGTATTATTTGATGGACATAAGCACAGAAGTGTGCAAACAGTTAGTTGAAACATTGTAGATACCCCCTTTGAAGTGGTTAGAGACTCATTGAGCTACTTTGGTTTTCCAAATTTGGTAAAGAGAAGAATGGAAAGGTGAGTTTTTGTCCCTATACCGACTCTTAATGCAGCTACTCTGACTTTATCTAAGTGACTATGGACCGTACATTATAGTGCTTTCTGCCTGCTACAATGACCTTCCAGATATAAGATTTTGGAAGAAATTGGTGATGGAACTTGTGGCAGTGTATATAAAGCCATAAATATCGAAATATCTGAGACTTTGAGCAATGTTTGTTCTCCTATGTTTCTTTTACTGGAGCTCCACAGAACGAAGAAAATGTCCTGTAAAATTACTTTATTTTAAAATCTGGTATCTGTTCCAGGTTGCAGTCAAAAGAATGAAGAGGAAGTTCCACTACTGGGAGGAATGTGTGAATCAACGACAAGTGAAGGTATGCTAGTCTAATTATTGTACTTGTACCTGATAAAAACATGATGAAACTGGAAGGTTGCACGTGGAATGCTTTTGTCATATTTTAGCTGACTGGTCTTTATTCCCCTTACTGCAGTGCAGTCCCTCCGCAGATTAGATCATCCTAATATCATCAAGTTGTTGGAGATCGTCAGACAAAATAACGAGCTTTTCTTCATATTTGAATACATGGTAACATTTGGTTGCAGGTTCTTTTTTTTCAGTGCAATTTTTAGCTTTCGTCCAAAGCTGCAAATTTTGTACAATAAAATGCACCAAAATATATAAAGGAACATATTTTGTATTGGAGTGCCTTCTTGATATAATTCAGTCTCTAAACCGTCGCAAAGTGAAGCCTCTTGACTGCTGGCTTTATATTTCTAGGAATATCACATATACCAAATAATGAAAAATCAGCAAAGATCTTTTTTGGAATAAGAGATTCGAGCCTTGATGTTTCAGGTGCTGCAAGGACTAACACATGTGCATAAACACGGATATTTTCATCTGGATCTAAAATCTGGTATTGATATATTAAAGCTTTCATGCATTATAGATTGGCATGCTCTGGTTTATGTTTAAACAATATATTTATGTATACCTAATTCTTTTAAATCTTTATACCTTCAGAGAATTTACTGGTTACAAATAACACAATAAAGATTGCTGATTTTGGTCTGGCTAGAGAATTATCATCATCACCTCCTTTTACTGATTATGTATCTTCACCAACATCAATGCACATCTGTTGATTTTTAATTAGATCAGTCTTAAACCTTGATCCCTGTTTTTTGTTTTTTGGGAAGGTATCGAGCACCGGAGGTGTTGTTGCAATCTGCATCCAATACTCCTGCCATTGGTATGCGTGACTATTATGATCTCACAAGTCATTCTTTTGCATTAATTTTATGAAATTTCTATACTAAGTTGTTATCTGGACCTCTTACTTGTGATCAATCATATTTCAATTAGCATTGAAGTCATTGTGAAAGTGATAATAATTGTTTTTAAGTAGTCATGGGAACATTAGCCTACATCAGATGATATTTGGGGGAAAAAGTTTGTCTTGTCTCTTAAGATTTTGATGCCTGAATGCATAAATCCTGACAGATATATGGGCTGTTGGTGCAATACTCGCTGAACTTTTCACTTTCCTGGAGAGAGGTAATCATTCACACGATCTAGTTTCTGAATGTATACACTGATTTATTATATTGGTTTTCATTTGCCAAAGTCTGCTAGTCACATGAACAGTGAAATTGATCAACTATACAAGATATGTTGTGTACTTGGTGCACCAGAGTGGAATACCTTCCCTGAGGCCACAAATATTTCTCGACTAGTTGATATCACTTATTCTGATGTGAGTTCCCTTGAAGTTTGACTTAGATTTTATGCTGCATATGTTTTTATGTCAAATCATTTTAGATCCTGCCTGCTGATCTTTCTGATATTATTCCAAATGCCAGCCTGGAAGCAATGGACTTGATCAAGGCAAATGAATGTCAATTTACTTTCTTTCTTTGCGTGGTGTTAGTGTGCTTTTTGCTTAATGTACTACTTTTCTCCTTTCCAGCAACTTTTCTCCTGGGATCCCTTAAAGAGGCCAACTGCAGATCGATGTTTGCAGCATCCCTTTTTCCATGTAATGCAATCATAATTTGTTAAAAGCTTTCTCATTTCCGGTATGTGTATTTAGCTTCTGCCAATTATTAGGTTTCTGCCCGGGTTCCACGTCTAGTCGGAGATGCACTTAAACTAAGTTTAGGTAATTCTGATCATTGGTTGGCATACTTCTCGACATTTAGGCATATCTGTGATTTGTTCTTACTTACTAACATGTTGTGTTGGATCTGAGCCTAATCTTGAACTGAACATGTGGAACTTCGGCACGACAACTGATGACTGCTTTCTTGGCTTGACATTGGCAGTAAAACCCAGTGCTCCAAACTTGAGTATAAGTTTTTCTTGGTTTATTGTGTAACATGATACTTCCTCGTCAAGCTCCTGACAAGAGAACTTATAATGTCCCATGCAGTAAGAGTTTGCATATCTGTGAATCATTGTATATTTGCACAAATATATTTGTTGATTTGAGTTTAACACGCATGATTAGGCATATGCTATATACCTCTCTGAAAACATATTGATTATATATTGTTTTCACCATTTCAGCTCGGCTGCAAATACATCAATGGGAGTTCCACAATCAGCAGGATTTGGCATGTCTCCATTTCACTCCAATATCTTAGACCGTCCACTGCTGACGACGTCGTCTGCCTTTCTGCAGGGTCAATACCTCTGAGATGCACGTATTTTTTCACAAGACATTCAATGGCAGTTGTAAAAAGTGCTAATGTTAATACACGATGTTGGTCCCGAGACAAACGTTCAGGTGTAAAGGGGTGGGGGGTGAATACACCTGAAAATTTTTACTCAAACTTGAACGCGAACAGTCCGATTTCGGAGATTGTCTACTGAATAAATTCAGTAGACCAGACAAGTTGTTCTGGATCGCGTGGACAGAGTGACTGACTATACTGAGGTCTGCTAGCAGACTGATGTCAAAATTCAGTACCGTTCAGTAAGAGTTCAGTTAGGGGTGTAAGTGGTTCCGATCCGAACCACGAAACCGACGGAACCGAACCGAACCAAATCGAAAAATGCAGTTCGGTTCAGTTTCGTGGTTCGGTTTGGTTTATATTTTCCGAAACCGTTTACAATCGGTTCGGTTCACGGTTTCAAAGGTTTAGAAACCGGTCAAACCGAACCGAACCAATGGAACCGAATGAAATATAAAGATTTTTGTTAATACTACATACTACTTACTTACTAGGTAGTATACTAATATGTGATTACTAGGAGTATAGTAGGTAATTGATACATATGTAAATATGTAATTAAAAAAATTAAAAAAGAGATGTTAATACTACTATTACACTAGGGCAGTAGGGCACGCCGCACAACTGAGTCCTGACTACACCACTCTTCTGTCTTCTCAATTCTCATTTCCATTTTCATTTTCATTTCTCAATTCATTCTCAATACTATTTTCACTTTTTTTACCAAAACGTAAAAGTTGAACAACAAGTCCTCCATCTGTAGGAATTTTTTCTGGGAGTTCTTAGTTCATCCGTTTACATGGAGTCATGAAGTTGTTTCATTTTACTACTGCCTATGTGGATTGTGGAGTCATGAATTTGTTTCCCCTAGTTGGAGATTAACTATTGTAGTTATGTTTAGTATATTTATATTTTGTTAATATTTTGGAGTTGTCATGCTTGGATTTCATTCACGTTAACCATGTATGGAATATTGATGCAAACAAAAATGTAAATCACGGAAATAAAGAATTTGTAACTATCAATTTATAAATCCAAGTCTCATGGCTGAACTATTAAATCAAAGGAAACATTTTATGGTTTATGAATACCAATCTCACGGCTACAATATTAAAGTAAAGGATGATAATCAAATCAAAATATAAAAACGAACTCAAGAAAAACAAACCTTACGGAATTGATATCCGCCCTCGAAACCGACGTGGTTTCGCCCCTCGCACTCGAGGTCTTGCCCTATTCCAAATCCAAAACGAACGTGCTTAGTACTAAGGGTTCTCATCCCTTTTTATAAGGATGGATACCCACAAAACATACCAAAAATACTATAATTTAAAATATAGAAATAATAATAAAAAGGGAACGAATATATATTCTCATATCTCGAAATCTTTCTTTCCATATCTCGTCAAATCTTCTCATATCTCGAAATCTTTCTTTCCATCTTCCGATCGCTTCACATCAACTTCCGCCCCCTCAAAAACAGCCTTGTCCTCAAGGCGGAAATCCGGAAACTGATTGCGTAACTCCTCCACCCTAAATTTCACTCCACGGCGACTTTTATTTGCTTGATTCCGCATTCTCCGTATTCGATCCTGCAACCGTTCTAAATTCACCCGTAATTGCTTCTCAAATTCATCTCGGGACAATACTACGTCCGAGACCGCGGCCATGCGGCATTCCTCTGACAAATGCCTCATCCCTCTAGGCGGCGGCCGTCCATAGGCCAACTCAAATCGAGTAGCCACGCGACGAGCCGTGATCGGAGTACGGCATGAGATAACAAGTCCATACTTTGGCAGTCTATCCATCACAACCAAAACACAAGAATTTCCCTTTGGTGACGGAAGACCGGAAATGAAATCCATTGAAATATCCTCCCAATTTCGCGAAGGAATCGGTAGTGGATGCATTATAACAGAGTGGTCCATTCCAGCCCATGGGTCCACGGTCTTAACTCTCTGCAAGTTCTGCCCATGAAGGTTCTCAATATCGGTTTTAAGATATGCCTTTTCTTCTCTTAAATCATTCTTCTCCCGGATCGCCTAACGGGACTCCTCATTTGGGTGCAACATATTCGGAGTTTGATCTTTCAATTTGAGAGGTCAAATCCTTAATCATTTGAATCATATTCGAGATAATAGCTGCTTTATCATTTTTAGGCCTATCTGGATCTCGGGCATTCTCTCACCCCATGAATTGTTCATTAGTCATTATACACTTCGCCATGAATTTGATTGCAAATTTCGATTGGCTCTCGTTTGAAATCGTACACCGTCAGATCCGGTAGGTCGGACCAATTGATGCGAACAAAAATGTAAATCACGGAAATAAAGAATTTGTAACTATCAATTTATAAATCCAAGTCTCACGGCTGAACTATTAAATCAAAGGAAACATTTTATGGTTTATGAATACCAATCTCACGGCTACAATATTAAAGTAAAGGATGATAATCAAATTAAAATATAAAAACGAACTCAAGAAAAACAAACCCTACGGAATTGATATCCGCCCTCGAAACCGACGTGGTTTCGCCCTCAAGACTCGAGGTCTTGCCCTATTCCAAATCCAAAAACGAACGTTAGTACTAAGGGTTCTCATCCCTTTTTATAAGGATGGATACCCACAAAACATACCAAAAATACTATAATTTAAAATATAGAAATAATAATAAAAAGGGAACGAATATATCTTCTCATATCTCGAAATCTTTCTTTCCATATCTCGTCAAATCTTCTCATATCTCGAAATCTTTCTTTCCATCTTCCGATCGCTTCACATCAAATATTATGGTTCAAAAAAATCTATTTAGGATTTAAAAAGGTAGAACCGATGAATCGAACCGAACCATTTCTAAGCGGCTAAGCGGTTCGGTTCGGTTCGGTTCCAAAAGTAAAGTACACCTTAAACCGAACCGAACCAAACCACTTTCATTTGTTCGGTTCGGTTCCTAAATTGTACTAAAAACCAAACCGAACCGAACCTTTACACCCCTAAGTTCAGTAGTGTGCGGAATAGTGTAGACCCAATTCAGTTGAGTCAAAAACGTTATCAGTAAAAACTATTTCAGTAGATTAGTGCACTCAGTTAAGCTTTTTACTAAAACTCTCTTGAATGATTTTGTAAACGGGTTTTCAGAATGAGCAGTAAATCAATGCAACAGTAAAAGACAGCGATTTTTAAAGTGGTTCGGATATCCAAAATCCTACGTCCACTGTCCTGAAAAGATCAGGAGACTATTTTATTATACTGAGTTAGTCTCAGATGGTTTGTACACTGGACAAACCCGGCCTTGAAGATTATACTGAGCAAGTCCCAATTTACATGGTTCAAACAAAGATGTTTGAAAAATTCTCCAACAGTAAAGGAGTTCTTTACAATAAGAACAATTCAAGATATGAACTCCTTCGGTTCTAAGCTATAGATATTTCAGTGGAGCTTAGGTTAGAGGGAAATGGAACAATAAAGGGCTTCAAGAGTGAAGAACAATGAGGAATATCCTCTCTAGATTCGTGTTCTATTACTTGGATGCTAGAGGCTTTAATTCTATGAAGTTTGGTTCCCTTGAGCAGTGTAAGTGACTTTCGCGTTGCATGTTTTCTCTGAATTTCTTGCGGAAAGCTTGTGTTCTTGTTCGTTCAATGCTCGTATGTTCTGTATCTGTTGTTTTTCAACGATTTGATTTTCTCTCTATTTATAGAGGTGAGCTATGGATAGATCCGTTGGAGATGAACTGTCCACGTGTCACACTCTTTGGGTAGCTTACGGCTCTTTTGAAATCGTGCAGAGTCTACCCTCTTTTTTAGGAAATTAGTTGACTTGCAGCTTTTTACCAGTACTTTGACAGCTGGCTGCTTGTCATTGGTCGAGGTGTAGAAAGTTGTTGAGACATTCAAACTTCAAGGCAGATATTGAAGCTGACTTCTCTGATGTGTACAACCTCGGACAACTCTATTGATTTAACTTTGAAAACCACTGACAGTAAAGGAAACTGTCAGGCCGTTGCTGAGTCTGACCGGGGGTTCAGTAGTATACTCCTGCTGAGTTCAACTCTCTCGAAGGTCGACTACGAGTTCGATAACCGCTCCTGCTGAGTCCAGTTCTACTGACTCTTTTAGTATGCTGCTCCTGTTGAGTCCAACACTACTGAATCTGAACACCTCTCAGTATGCTGCTCCTGCTGAGTCCAGCCCTACTGAATCTTCACTCCATGGTACTGAGGCGGATACTCTACTGAGGTTCAGCAAACATAACTTCTGAGCCAGAACCATGCTGAAGGCAAGTCTACTGAGTCTGAAATTTTCAGCGACCAAGGCGTTACAAATACAAATGAATGGTTCACCAACCAAATTAGGGTTTTGGGATCAGCCAAATCTTCTAAATAATCTACTGCTGAATCATCTCCCCACACACGAGCTATTTTACTTGTTAAGAATTACTCTTCCCCTTCTCCACAATTATAAGAAAGCATTTTGATGCACAAAATAGATGCACTGCTTTACGTTGATGATTGTCTCTCCTGTTTTTGCCAAACTTCCATGCTTTTACTGAATTCAAAGTATTCCATACACATACTGAGCCAGTGTTCGATAAGGATGGAATACAACTAAATAATAGTTGAGGGCTTCCAAGATTCTCATTTCCATCTCTAGTATGACTTTAATTTCGCATTTGTACTTTTCATCATTATCTGCGAAACGGAAAAAAGGAGTGATCTTTCCCGTTATCGTGCAAAACAAGGAAGATAACCAAATGGGAAGGGAATAATATGCGGAGAAATATACTGTGTATTTTCTTGATGTAAAAGATAAGAAGTCTGGCCTGCACGGTGCTTTCTTCAGCTTTAGCTGCCAAGTACGAGCAAGTTGGAGCAAGAATGCGTGGATTATAATCCGTCATACTTCTCCTGAAAATAGAAGGTTATATTTTCACCATCAATAGACAAGAAGATTCTTACTCAAAGATAACTAGTAGATGACAGTAACTTTGAAATTTGGTCTCGAACATTTGATCAATAAAGCTTGATGATGCTACTTGCAAGGAAGAAGCTAGCAACAAGAAAGTAGATAACTTTATAAATTAGTAGTATGAACTTTATAAATAATAAAGTATAAACAACAAAAAATTAATTACATGTATAGCCCAAATCGCCCCGTAGCTATGATGTGATTGTCCATCGCTCCATTGCTCTTAAGTTGTTGGGATTTTCTTCACGTAGTTCAACAAAATCTGATACGATATTGTTCCCCACGAGAATCTATTAAACTAATCGATATTCTCAATAAGCACACACAACCAATCATCAATCTTACGTGATTTCTCATAAGGAGCAAGCATAAAATAAAACATCAGAATATATGCCGCCTTAAGATAATCATCGTTTGTCTGAAATTTTGACTCTTTAAAATTATCATACAAAGTTTGGAGCTTTGGTGTTGAGCTCCCATAATGCCGGTGTATGAAGCCACCATCTGGAATCTGATGATTGGGAGAGCATAGATCAAAGTCTGATACGCCAAAGCGTAGTCCTGTAACTAATGCAAACTCTTTCGCCGAGAAATGAATATTTTTTAAACATACACGAAACCAAATCTCGTGCTCCGAAGCACCAGGAACAACCAAATCTCATGGGTGAAGAGGGCAACTAATGCTTTACGAGAACTGATGCCTTTGCTAAATCTCAAAAAATTGCCAAAGCAACCATCACCAAATTTGTCTAAAGAGCCTAACCATCCCAAAACCTTAGTTATGTCCTTTATTACATCAATGTTAAAGTAGTACTTGAAAACGCCTTTAAATCTTTTGCAACAGTTGCCTCTTCCAACTCCAATCACTCTATAAATAAATAAATAAATAAACAATTGAGCATAATCGCCTGACAGTAATGCTTTTATATGTTATTGCTACGCGACAAATGCAATTTCAATTAAATTCAAGGTCGACAACAACAGTAGGCGACTAATGCAATTTCAATCAAATTCAAACAATTATCGACAACAACAGTAGTAATCAAACACGAATAATTGAAGAGAGGCTAATGTTCATATTCCAATCACATTCACAATTTTCCAATCACATTCCTCATTTTAAAATTCGAACGAGTATTTCCAAATTCTTGATTTACCCAATAGATTCCATCAATATTCTCAATTACATTAATTCCTAATAATTGAATCATAACGCAATATATACGAGGTAGGGAAAATGGAATTGTGTTTGTGGTTTGATGCAATTACCTGATAAGAAGGATCCATAATTGATTTATGTGACTTTACCACTTTACCCGATTAAGGTCCTAGGCGATTCGGAGAGAGCGATTTAGGTGTTGGGCGATAGAGATAAGGTGTTGGCAATGAGGTGTTCAGTTGTGATGTAAGGGATTATGCGAAAGGAGAGACGGCGACGTTAGGGATTAGTCGATTTGCAATTTTAGGGAAGAGTATTTCTCAAATATAACTATTAAGAAATTAATAACAACAACCATAGTTCCTCTTAAAAATGACATTTAATAATAATTTAATAATTATGATAATTATCATTAAGTTTTTAAAAGTTATCTCAAAAGATATATAGATAAATCTTGTTTGAGTTAATGGATATATAAATAATTTTTTTGAAATAATAATCTAATAAATCAAGATTCGATAAATTTTTTACAAATTTTATGTTAATTCTATTTTTTAAGAATATAATATTATAGTTGAAATATTTTTCTAAATAATACTCCCTCCGTTCCACTCCATTAGTCCACTTTCTTTTTGGCACGGAGATTAAGAAAGTTGTTTGTTGTGTGTAAAGTAGTATAAAGTAGTGGGGTCCACTAGAATATATAAGAGTGTTATTTTAAGTTAAAAAAGAAAAGTGGACTAATGGAGTGGAACGGCCCAAAAAGGAAAACTGGACTAATAGAGTGGAACAGAGGGAGTATAAAAGATAGGGTTGGTGATGGCGATTTCGTTTTATAGCTTGGCGATGGTGAATTTGAGATTAGGACTCGGTGCTTGGCAATGGCGATGGCGACGACGATTTTGTTTTATTGCGTGGCGATGACTATTTGATTTTATTGCTTAGCAATGACGATTTGGGATTAGGGATCGACGATGGCTAGGCAAGACTCTCTTACACTTTAGTCTGGCATTGTGGATCCAACTCAAATAAAAAAATAAAAACTTTTCAGAACTGGCTAACATTCTCTTTTTTTATATCTACGGCTAAAATACATATGTACTTATTCATATAGGCTATATAAAGAGTTGGCAATTAAAAAATAGAGCTTTCTTCTTTTACCCACTCTTACATAAAAAAACACAAAACTACCAATCCCTTAAACTTATACTCACCAAATACCCAAGATTACCAATTTGCCCTCAGATTTTCGTCAGCTTTCTTGTTTCCTTTTTTTTTTTTAAATCTTTCAGTGCCGATGGAGTGCCTATGGATGCCGCTGAGTGCCTACGGTTTATTTGAAGTATGAATTCGAAATAACAATTTTTTTAAAAATAAAACAGTGCCGATAGAGTGCCTACGGGTGCCGATGAGTGTCGCAGTTTATTTTCAAGATTGGAATTTTGAATTCTTGTAAAATGAATCCAGTGCCGATGGAGTGCCTAAGGGTGCCACTGAGAGCCGAAAGTTTATTTTTATGAATATTCTCGGCACTTCTATTCGAAAATACACACAGTGCCAATGCATGCTTTTTAGTGCCTATAGATGAGTAGCAGTGCCGATGCGGTGCCTAAGGGTGCCTATCGGTGCCGATTGTTCACTTTTTTGTTGACTGCCTCAACATATTCGAAAGATACACAGTATACATGCCTCAATTTTCGAGACTGACAAGACACAAGATGGATGACTTTTTTGGACTCTGTTGAAGTGCTGATGGAAAGCCTATGGGTGCCGATGGAGTGCCTATAATTGAGAGGACATGTGTTACTGCGCAATATTGTAGGCGACAGGTAGGGGTGTAACGGTTCGGTTCGGTTCGACTTTTTATGTATTTTAGGAACCGAACAAAACACATAGAAATGGTTCGGTTCGGTTCGGTTTGATGGATTTTTCAATATCGGAACCGAACCGAACCGCTTATAAATGGTTCGGTTCGGTTCGGTTCATCGGTTCACTTTTTTATTTATTTATTTATTTTTTAAATCTTAAATAATGCAAGAATAATAGTTTATAAGATGTCACTCATTCCGAACTCATAAGTATAGAGTTGTTACTCCTTTCTCTTCATTTGTATAGAATAGAATTGATCTAAACTTAAATCTAATATCTAAATCCAACAATATTCTTATATAAGAAAGACAAATATTAAATAAAAAAAATTAAAAAATAGGATATTAGTTCGGTTCGAACCGTTCAAAAATTCTTGAAACCGCGAACCGAACCGAATGTAAACGGTTTCTAAAAAAATAAACCGAACCAAACCGCGAAATCGAACCGAACCACATTTTTCGGTTTGGTTTGGTTCGGTCTGACCGGTTTCGCGGTTCGGAGCGGAACCACTTACACCCCTAGCGACAGGCTATCCCATTTATTATGTCCAGTGCCTATGGAGAGCCGACGGGTGCCGAAGGAGTGCCTATGGTGAATTTTCATGCAAAATTATGTTGATTGGACTACTGAACGAGGCAAAATTGTGTTGATACAGTTTCTTTTGCATATAAGTATGACGAGCTCGATATGTAAACTTACTCCTTCTCTACCGCATTTTGAAATTACTCTTACTCTCACTCACTTCTCATTCTCTTCGTTCTCATTGCCAAAAAATGGAAGATTTTCGATCTATTATCGTAAAACTGGACGGCGAATTCGATCATGGATCGAATTATATCGGCGGCCATGAATTCATTGTTTACATTCGTTCAAATAATATTTCTCTTGCATATCTCCGGGAGAATATTGACAGAATGCTCGTTGCTTATTCTTTTTCATGCAACTACTTCATCTACTATACCGCCGCTTCCCAAAAAACCGGTAGGATGATGAAGGCCCTCCTCGACCACGATATTGATTTGATGCATTTGTGCGCTATTGTTGGTCTGGAGACGAAAAGTCAGGTGTAGAGGGGTGAATACACCTGAGCTCTGTTTCTTTTTTTCTCAGTGAAGGTCAGCTGAAGCTGATGTTTGCAATCGATGAACGAGTGCCAAGTAAGCCTTCGATCACTTGGGGTCAAAGTGAGTCGGCTTCCGAGCTCTTCTACCGACCGATGTCGTATTACGAAACTCGATCGGAGACCGTAGTGCGGATAAGTGTTAGGCACGGAGTCGTCTCTTTTGAAAACGTGTTTTCGCAATGTAAAGTCTTTTGGCTGTGCGCTTTTTAAGATACGTTTTATGCAAGCTGTTGGTCCCGAGTGTACGGTCAGGTGTAGGGGGGGGGGGTGAATACACCTGATTCGATTTCTCAATTTCGAACTCGAACAGTCCTATTCGGGATGGTGTCGACCAAAGCAGTTCGGCGGACCGTGCATAGTTCCGAATCGAGTTAAAGGCTAATAGTACTTACTCGCTGAGATGCGCTAGCTGACTACGTCAGAATTCAGTATCTACAGTAAGAGTTCAGTGCGCGGAATAGTGTAGGCCCAAATCAGTTTTTGTGAGAAAACGTTCTAAGTCTCGGTTCGGTAGATTTAAAAGTTCGGTATCTTTGAGACGGTTGATTGATTTAAATATGATGTTCGAGTATGAATAGTAAAATCAATGCAACGATTAAGAAAGCAGTAAGAGACACAGGATTTTTAAAGTGGTTCGGATATCGCTCAAATCCTACGTCCACTGTCCCGAATGATCAGGAGGCTATTTATTATCCTGAGTTAGTCTCAGTCAGCTTGCACACTGGGCAAAGCCGCGTCTTGGTTTTTATACTGATCCAAGTCTCAGTTTACAACACTATCAAACTTAAAGTGTTTGACAAACTTCTCCAACAGTGAAGGAGTCCTTATACAATAAGGATTAGGTTCAAATGTGAACTCCTTCGTCTAAGCTATGGATATAACAAGTGAGCTTAGGGTTAGAGGGATAAGGAACGAGAATGTAGCTATCTAGAGCGACGAACAGCTGAGGGTTTAGCTATAGGTTCGTGTCAGTCGCTTGGATACTAGAAGCTTACGTCGGTTCGAGCTTGGTTCCTTTTGAGTGGATGTAGTCTTTCACGGAGATAACTCGGTTGTTTCTTGCGGAAGACTTAGTCGTTAATATCGCTCGTTTGAATGCTCTCTCGTGTTCTAGGTGCGCGTATTCTCTTTTTTTTTTCAAATCTTGAATGATCCCTCTATTTATAGAGCAGAGATTGAAATAGATCCGTTGGAGACGATCTTCTTCTCTCTCTCTCTTTTTGGTAGCAAACGGCTCTTTTGGTGTAGGTAACAGTGTATTTTCCCACCTTTTTAGGTAAAAGGTTGTTTGCGAGCTTTAGCAGGTGAGAAGACACGTGCATGCTTGTCATTCGTCGAGGTGGATGAAGTGGTTGAGACAGCACAAACTTCGAGACAGACTGAAGCTGACTTCTCTCTTCCTCGTACATGACAATGCTGATTGTCTTTCAAAAGATTCGACGATCCCCGAAGACTATACGCCGTTCTTGAGTCGACCTTGTATTCGGTAGATAGGCTGGCCGAGATAAGTCTCTCGAAGATCGGCTACGAGTCCAGTGAACTACTCCTACCGAGTTCGGTTTAGCCGACTCTCTCGCATATCTTGCTCTGCCGAGTCCAAGATTACGAGTCTTCTACACCGGTGCTGAGGGCGATGAGCTGCGGCGCCTTGACCGGAGCAGAGTGTCTACCGAGTCCGAAACCTCGGAGACATACGAATACAAAGGAATGGTTCACCAATCGAGATAGGGTTTTGGGATCTTCAAATCTTCTCAACGAGTTCGAGCACGAGGCTACCGAGCATGATTCGATATAGAAGATAAGAGTCATTTCCCACAAGTATGATCATGCTGAGGATTGAATCATCACCCAACAATTTCCCCCTATTTGATGATGCCAAAACCTATCATCTATGTCCTATCAACTATGCTAAACACTAACTTACTCGGAAACAGAGGCTCCTTACAAATATTACAAGTAGGATCGGTGGAGTTGTCCGGTAAGTGCTAGACTCGAGGGAGACAGGGCAGAACAATTTCCGCCTTTACAATAATTTCCCCCATGCAACAATTTCCCCTTAAGAGAAATAATAACTCTCCGAAAGTCTAGTCTATCAGAGATCTAACCGAGCAAAAACTGACACGTAAATAAACAACGTGTGTGTGTCAGTAATCACTTCAGTGATTCTGAGTGTTAAAGCATAAAGCAAACACGGCTATTTAGACAACAAGTAGTTGTCAGAGCCAATAGAAGATTTGTATATATATAATAACTAGTTCAGTACATTACAAATCTTGCTAAGCTAGAAGAAGAACTAAGAGGGAGAACCCTTAAACTGCTGAATCCTATTCATGAAACCTTGGGATTTATCTTCAGGCAGTGGGACTCCATATATTCTGAACGTGTTCTTCCTCAGCTTCGGGTATTCGGCGAAGTCTCGTTCGGATCATCTTGTTCTAGTCCTCTGTTCAACGCAAAGCATTCTTCACTTCTTGTTCAATCATTCCGAGATGTCTCGAGTCGTCTTGTCTTCGGGTGGAGGAATGATCCTTGCTTCGAGAACGCCGACTACTACCCCTTCGCATTCTTGCTCGTGCATATATGGGTAAAGATCGGGTTCGGTAATGGTCATCCACTCGACATAGGCATCGGCCTTAGACATTTCAGGCCAGAATCGCCAGAAATAATTTCTCTTGATAAATTCTATCTTGGCCGATTCCCATCTACGATTGAACCGAATAGGCATCCATTCGTCCGATCTCGGCCATCTATGTGTTTTCGGATCGTTTGGCTTCCCGAACCTTACGTATCGATAAGGAATGTCGGCTTTCGAAGGAACTCTCGGCTGGCCTCTTGTTCGATACGCTTCCCGAGTGCCTCAAGGTCCGCCAAATGTATCCTCCGTCCAGCGGCCTCTATCCGTCTAGCTTCCTCTCCTCTGTAGAGATATCTATCCATCGAGCAAAGATTTCTTCAATTTCGCATCTTGCTCTTGAGGCTTACGAGGAGCTTGTTCCGATCGAGCAGGGGTACTAGATCTAGATTTGGATGTACCCCGCCTTTCGGTATTCTTCTGCTGCTTGCTCCTTGTCTTTTTCTCTGTCCTCTTCATACGTTATGATGAGCTTTCTCGGAGGCGAGTCTAGCGGTTCTCTTTCCTCCTACGGGACGGGGCTTTAGTCTTTCCTTTGGCGAGGCTTAGACTTTGGTTTGTTAGGCGCCCGGCCTCTGCAATTTCTCCGCGTCTCTCATCCGCAGCCTATTTGGGCTTCCTCCTCGCAGATATGTATCTTAATCTCTTTCTTTGGAGGGGTTGGAATTTTAAGCTTCTGTTTGCCCTTGCCTTCTTGAAGCGGTGGTGGAATAGGAGCCTCTTCTTCTTCGAGTCCTCCACCGCTTGTTCGGCGTACTCGGCAACCTCCTTAATAAAATCTTTGGGAGTCCGGGTTGCACGAGTAGTCTGCTGGGTCCTGAGCCACTTGGGCCGGTTTCGGTGTGCTCGCAGTGAAACACCACGGGCCTCACCCTTCGAGGCCGAGTTTGAGGTAGCTTCTCGGTACTCTTCTTTCCTTCCCTTTTTTCTTCACTTTCCCCCTTTTTGGCATCATCAATGAGCACCGGGGTAGGGACTAGGACTGACTTCTTCAGACTTTTGTAGGAGGTTGACAGCTCATTAAGACGATCGTGGAGCTTAGTCGAGCCTCATGCAACTCGTTCCTCTCCATGGTAAGATTTTCCTTGTCTTGCTTGTGAGAGAGATCATTTGCTTCCTTGAAGTCTTTCGGCTTCTCGGTGATCTTGTCTTCCAAGGCCGGTTGGATAATCTCAAGTCTTTGTTCGGTGGCCTCGGATTGTTCGGTGATAGCGTCGGTATGAGCCAGTTTAGAAGCCAAAAATTCATCTAGTAGCTTGGCTTGGCTCTCTGAAAGATCTTGAGTGAGCTTCGAATTTGACTTCTTTGTTGAGCCAACGCTTCGAAATAAGCGCGGAAACATCGGGGGCGGCCGATGAAGAGACAGAAGACTTCGGCCCCGAAGTTCTTTAGTCGTGGCTTGAGCGATCTGCTTCCATGTCCTATGGATAGCCTTCGCAAGATCTCGATTTTTGATCCCTTGGGCGGTTAAGGCTTTTGCCAGCTGATCGAGATCTCTTTGCGGTTCGGGCTGGGCGCCGCTTCGAAAGTCGGCTGCAAAGCAAGAGGCGAGCGGGCTTTGCCGAGGACGAAGCACCGGCCTTGGACTTCTTAGGACCAAGGATACCGAGAGGTGGGAGCAGTTTCGGTATGGGTATCCTTGTCCTGTGGATGTCCCTCATCGGGCTTTCCGGGGCACGAATCATTGGGTGGGTCGTCGTGGTCGACCCGTCGAGGGTCTTTGGGCCGGAGGCGTGCTTGCCGATCATGAATCATGGCCGGCATTGCAGCCCTCGGGATTGTCCATTGAGCTGAGGTCTTCGGGCTCGAATAGCCTATCTCCTCTCTCGGTCTCAATTCCTCTTCATGCGGTGGCGACGGGGAGTAGTGGAGGACAAGGCGTTGTAGACGAGGCCACTCCCGATGTCGCAGCAACATGTGGAGCCTTGCTTGTCTTGGCGATGAGCAACAAGTCGAGTAGTCGGCAAGCTCGGAACTAGTTGCGAGAATTTCTCGGGATGCTCCGGATATAATCACTTTGAAGCTTCCATCCCGATTGATTCACCTTCGGATGCGGTCTCGGACTCCAAGTCCATGTGTGAAGTCTGCTCTTCGGTTGGAGGGGAGCGGGCGAGTGGAGGTACGAGAAGGGGGGGTTGTCTAGGCGGCGAATATCTGCGCTCCGAGCTTCGAAGCATCCCCTTGGTCCCTTTCGGTGGAAACAATCTTTTCCATCGACCGAGTCTTCTCGGAAGACTCGGACTCATCAACCAGTTGCATGGGCTGAGTAGTCTTCTCAGGAGCCTGTTCAGCAGGCACTTGTGGAACCTCCTCAGTAGCTGGCACCTCAGCGGCTTTCTTCAGTTTCTTTGCCGGTGCCTTAGGAGTTTTAGCGGGAGGGGTTCTTTTCTTTGTAGGCGTAGCCTCTTTGAGACTTTGATTTCGGAGAGAGCTGGCGAGGGTCCCGACCCTATCCGCTAAAGCGGCCTTTGTCTTGTTGTGAAATCCGACCTTCTTCACATTGAAGTACTCCTTGTCATTGTAGGTGATAGGCTCGAGATCCACTAAATTTTCCATCCTTGATGGACGGTTTGAGTCCATACAGCATTTGCCCTTTGCGCTCAGCGTGTTCGATGCTTTGTCGAACTTAGCAGCCTGAGCCATGAATTCTCGGAGAAAGAACTCCGTCCAATTTATCTAGGCTCGGTCGTATATGGCCATCATCATCTGAATCTTAGGCCTCGACACTTGGTCAAACGACCCACGCTTGGCTTGTCGTAGGCTGCGTCACTATATAGGCAAGTGCCACGAGACGAGGCAACATCTTGTTCTTCGGAAAGCGGCTACGAATGTAGTGGGCTTTCCACGGAAGACGGTAAGGTATTCATCAACTCGGTCGTCTCTGTACCCGGCATCTTGGTTCCTTCGGAGGGCGGATCAAAACTCCGCTTCAAGGCATCCTTGATGGACATACGCTTCAGCTCCATAGTGGCGTTTTGGATAGAATGGGCAACGAATCTCGCCACTATATCTCCGGACACTGCGTCCGAATTCAAATACGGTTACGCAACTTTGTCTCGGGAGGAAGAACGAAGGCCTCCTAGACGGAAATTTCTCCGGTCTGACTCGCGCGAGCCGAGAAGATCTCATCCATATACTCCGGATCGCATGAAAAGAAATCCATGGTGGGTTCAAACCACACGCGATCCTTCTCCAGAATGTTCCGCATATCCGGTTGGAGATATCATAGAAATATTGGTTTCCGCCATTGTACTGTGACAAGAAATGAATCGATCTTGTTTTTGGATAGAACAGTCTTTGTGCAATGCAATACTGAAACATATAACAAATACATTAACAGATATAAGCATACCAATGGATAAAATTCGAGATAAGATATAGAGTGTAATTGCACGAAAGGATTGCGAATGCAGTCTCGGATTTTTCGGAATTTGAAAGTTATGAAGTATGCTAATGGCGGTTCTTAAGATTTGATCGAATATATATCAACTATGAAGGTGAACGGTTTTCGATCGAATGCTGAGTGTAAACTTGCTTTATGATATGGACGGTTAAGATTAGAAGTAAAAAAATAGGCAATGATCACAAAAGGCACCTAAGTCAAAGCCAGTTGTAAAATGGCCAAGTAGTAACTGTGAAAAGACATGCATTAAATGCGTGCAGAGTTCAGCAAGCTTATGTATGGAATGTCGTGCATTAAATGTGAGTCGTTAATAATAAAGACAAACCAAAGGATATTAATGTCATGCTGAATCTTTGCCATAAATGCAAGGTATTGTTGTATTAAATTACTACTGAGTAGAGATACGCAAACCTGTCAGCTGAACATAGTAGTCGGTGATACCTCGTGTAGATGGTTTACGTCTCTACGTGCTTGAATGTATCGATCGAGAGTGAACATTCCCCCTTCCGAAATGTCTCTCTCCCGAAACCTCTTCTCGACCGGGGTCGGTAGGGTCCAACAGACCTAGCTCTGCGAAAGTTCTCCGAATGCGGATTCGGCTAGAGGCTTGGTCGGTATATCGACCCTTTATTTGTCGGTATGGATCTTTTCCATTTCGATATCCTTCTTTTCGACATGGTCACGAATGAAGTGATGTCCGATGTCCACGCGCTTGCATCTTACGTGAAGAACGAGATTACGAGTGATTACAATAGCAGCGATCTGTCGCGAGAAGATCGGCACTTCATTACGAATGACGTCATAGTCTCTCAGTGCTATCTCGACCCAAAGGATCGGGCGCAACAACTTCCGGCAGCCATGTATTCGGCTTCGGTAGTCGACGTGGCCACCGAGTCTTGTTTCTTTGAAAACCATGAGATCGACTTGCTCGCCAAGGAACCGACATGTTCCCGAAGTTGATTTTCGGTTGATTCTACATCCCGCATAGTCGGCATCGGAATAACCAGTTAGTTCAATATTATCATCAGTTGGATACCATAAACCCATGTCGGGTGTTCCTCGTAGATAGCGGAGAATCTTCTTTCTTTGAGTCCATATGACTCGCTTGGGATTCGCCCGAAATCGAGCACACAGACACCTACAGCATAAGTTATGTCGGGACGAGTAGGCTGTTAGATATAATAAAGAACCAATTATAGCACGGTATTCGGTTTGGTCTCTGATACTCCCTCTTTATCAAGATCTATCTTCATATTCGTGTTCATCGGGATCTTGATTGATTTGCCGGATGTGCAGCCGAATCTTTTGATGAGGTCTCGAGTGTATTTGCCTTGGTTGATGAACATTCCCTTTTCGGATTGCTTGACTTGAAAACCAAGGAAGTAGTTCATTTCACCCATCATCGACATCTCGAACTTATCCTTCATCATCTTTTCAAATTGCTGACACATAATGACATTCTTCGAACCGAAGATAATGTCATCCACGTAGATCTGCACAAGTAATAAGTCTTCTTCCAGTCGAATGCTTGAATAGAGTGCGGTCTCATCGTGCCTTTACGAAAACCTTTTTGAAGAAGAAACTCAGACAGGGTATCGTACCAAGCCCTGGGTGCTTGTTTTAACCCGTATAGAGCCTTTCTGAGTCTATATACTTGATGTCCCTGTTGAAAGCCGGGCGATTGTTCCACATAGACTTCTTCTTTCAGCACGCTATTCAGGAACGCAGACTTCACATCCATTTGATAAACTCTGAATCTTTGATGTGTTGCGTAGGCTAGGAATAGTCTAATTGCCTCCAATCTTGCAAGCTGGAGCGAACGTCTCATCGAAATCTATCCCTTCGGCAGACGGTAGCCTTTAGCCACGAGTCTTGCTTTGTTCCTTACTATAACGTTGTTTTCATCTCGCTTGTTTTTGAAGACCCATTTGGTTCCAATGACATGTTGATGCCGGGTCCGTCTACAAGCTCCCATACTTCGTTTCTCGTGAACCGATTCGGCTCTTCCTGTATAGCAATAATCCGGTCAGCATTTTTAAGTGCATCCTCAATATTACGAGGCTCTTCGGTAGACAAGAAGCGGGAAAATAATGCGCTTTCTCCTTAACGGAATCTGGATCTTGTCTTGACATGTCTTTGAAGGATCTCCAATTATAAGATCGGCGGTGTGAGCATCTAGCCACGATCTACGATGTTTTAACTCTTCATCCGAAATTTGTTCAACACGAGATAGTAGGTGAGTTAGGCATTTTAGTTGTACTATTATTCGAGATTGAAGTAATTCAAGTAACAAGAGTGTGATCTCTTGAGTCACCGAGGTTCGGGGGCATTCGGCTCGGGAACATTACTAGACATTCCCCACGAGTTGTTATTCTCGGTAGTGTTGGTCTCGGTTACCTCTACGGTTTCCTCATCGACCCGAGTTACACGGGATTGATTACGTTCGGGAGAATCAATCTTCTCGACTACTTGCTCATTGGTTGAGATTCGATAGATTTGTCTTCGGTTTCTTCGTCCGAATCATCATCCCAACATAGGCTGGATCTTTTTGGATTTGTCTTTTAAGCTTAGATCCTGTAGGCGCTTCTCGATGTCCTCGGATTCGGAATTTGAGTTATTGCTCCTGTCTTCGTAGCAAACTCGTTAAAAACAACATGAGGGCTTTCCTCCACGCAAAGAGTCCGATAGTTGAATACTCGAAAGCTTTCTCGACCCGAGAGTATCCTAAGAATACTCCCCGATCCGACTTGCTATCAAAAGTCTTCGCTGATCTTTCCCATTATTGTGGATAAAGCATGAACAACCAAAAATATGAAAATAAGATAGAGAAGGCTTCCGTCGTTCGTTCTCTTATCTTTGCTTTGTCGGTAGAGATCTATTCGAGTATAACATGCGGTATCGGTAGCTTCCGCCCGAATTTGGTTGGGAGTCCTGAGTGCGAGTAGAGTCCTAGTTTGCCTCTTTTAGAGTTACGTTCTTTCGTTCAGCAACTCCATTCTGCCGAGGTGTGCGTGCAGTGAAGTCTCATGCTCTATTCCTACGCTGCGAGAACTCCTTTACCATGGAATTAAGGAACTCGGTTCCTGCATGCGAACGTATTTTTTCGATCTTGGTGTTCTTTTCGACACCGAGCCTTTTCGAAGCGTTGGTAACTCTGTTTTGACGTCGAGACTTGTTGGCAATGAATATGACCCATGTGTAGCGCGAGTAGTCATCTATGACCACTAATGCATATTTTACGCCTCCCGATCGTCACTGGGAGAGGCCGGACCGAACAAATCCATATGTAGCATTGAAGAATTCCATTCGTGGAAGGCGATGGAACCGGAGGATTTTGATTCCTTGTTTGCTTTCCCTTCGGACATGCTTCACACCGAGTGTCTTTGCTGAATACTTCATTCGGCAGTCCCCTTGCTAGAGTGTTTCTTACAAGCTTGTTGAGCGTCTTAAAGTTAAGATGGCTGAGTCTTCTGTGCCATAGCCACCCCGTGCGGTTGTCATTCTTCGCCAATAAGCAAGCTTCAGGTTCAGCTGAGTTCCAGTCAGCCACATATATGTTCTTTCTGCGCGAACCTGATAACACTGTTTTCCCTGTGGATTTATCAATAACATCACAGAAACCAGCGTCAAAAATCACTCTTTTTGAGTTATCACAAAATTGACTAACGGAGAGAAGATTATGCTTTGAAGTCCTTCAACATATGATACTCTTGGAACTTTGGTAGTTCCTATCTTTGAGTGTTCCATATCCTCTCGTGTAGCCTTTGGCATTATCTCCAAACTCAATTCGGGTCCTTCTTCGGTGATATAATTCTTCGGTAGACTCCTTTGGTATGTCATGTGTCTTGAGCATCCACTTGTCCACATACCATGGGTCTTTACGCACTCGCAAAACGGAATTTTATTCGAGGTACCCTTCATTTTTGATTTTGGGTCCTTAGATGTTAGTTTTCATAACCCAAATCTGTCTAACAACTCCGGTGGTTTCGGACATTTTCTTCCCATTAGAGTCAACATATCGACCCTTGGACTGGTCAAAGGTGACTTCGAGGCTTCGAGGTTCGGGAGTCCCGATCTTCCGAGTTGGTGGATCGCGACCTTAGCCTTACGTGTGGCTTTCTTTTTCTTCGACCTTTGGAGCCTCTTCGACTATAGGTTCATAATAGTATGACCCATGCCGAGCTGGATGTGTCGGCTTTGGAGGTCTATACAGATCCGCCAATTTTAATTTCTTTGGTTCCCCCTTGACCGAACCGGGGTTTCTTGGCACCGATCTTCTTGTCGGAATGCGATGTGTGGGATGAGGTGCTTTCATCTTACGTTTGTTCTTTGCTAGGGGGTTCGGTATATTTGCGTTCATAGTCTCCCCTTGAATAAACCTATCGGCAAGCCGTACTTCCGAGTGTCTTGGGGCGGATGAGGAAGCTCCCCTGGCTGAATCCAAGTCCTTCCTTGCGGTGCTTTGGCTTATTGCTTGCTAGCATAGCTTCTAATTTCTTCTCGGCGCCCATGTACCTTTCGGTCATCGGGCTCCTCCGGACATCATCACTCTTCTTCGATGTGTCGTGCTCGGCTCGAAGTCCCGACATTTCTTGCTTGACGAGACTCGATTCGATATCTTTACGAGTCAAGTCATTTGTCAAAACCGAAATCCGATCTTCTTGATGCCGAGACTTGGCCATCGGAGAGTTTATTTCCTCCCCGAGTCTCAACACAAGTCCTTCGGCCTCGGTAGCAACCCGACTCTCCGAGAAAGTCTCACGATTCTCTATTTTCGGGGTATCCAACTCCCCGAAGTGTCTTCTTGAGCTGCAGACTCATCCGAATTTGTTCGTCGAGCAGTTCTTCGTATGCGGTTGCGACGTCCAAATTCTCATCCGCACCTGAAATAGTGTCGTGTGTGCGGTGTGAAGAGGGAGTTAAGTGGTTCATGAGAATTTACCTCATCCTCTTCGCCTGCCATCATGCACTTTTCAGCTGATTCTTCAGCTTCAAGCTCTAAGGCCATGAAAGCTGCATCATCATCCGATGAATCCATAAAGGAGTCGACCTATTTTGAGTCGTCTGAGATTTCGCCAGCTATGTAGGATTGTCTTTTCAGGGCGAATTTCTCTCTCCCTTGCCTTACGTCTTTGCGCGTTCGGCACTTCGAGCTCGGGACAATCATACGATAATGTCCCGGCTTCTTGCGGTTGTAACAAGCGATGACTCTTTCTTCTTTGCTTTCGCTATTCTTTGATGGTTACGAGTCATCTTTCTTTACGCATTCGGAAGATTGTGAGTCAGGAGTGTGTTTCGACATATAATTTGACTTACCTTTCGTTTCCCGATAGGCTTTAGTCACTTTTCTGCGTCGCTCCTTCTCCTTCTGATACTTTACAGTGAGCAGTGCATACTTCTGAGCGAGACTTCCTTCTTGTAGATCATTGAGTGAAGGTTCGAGTCTTACTCGTCGTTTTGCTCGTTCTTTGGAGATCTTTGTCTTGACCGATGCTTTGAAAGCATGGTCGATTTTTGTGTCGACTTCGACTCTGCTTTCTTTGAGGTCCGTCGAACTCAAACTTCTCTGCCTGTAATTCTGAAAAGATATGGTCAGGAGACACAGCATCTAAGTCAGAATGTCGCAATAGAGTGGCAAAAGGTGTCCAGTGTCCGTCCGGCAGTGCCCTCAGAATCTTCAGATTCATCTCTCGGTTCTTGAATGTCTTTCCCGACCCATTGATAGAGTTTATCGATTGGTAAATCGGCGTTCGGATCTTCGATTTTGTCACGGGCATGAGAGACAAGCTTTCCGGCTTTTGGAGTTCCAGGCGCTAATTTGTTGGCTTTAATCTTCTGAGTCCCTCGACTCAGTTGCGCAAGAGCATCCCAGAGTTCTTTAGCATTCTTGCATTCCTGAACCCTGCCAAGATAAGAATCACTAAGGGTGGTCAGTATGGCGTTTCTGGCAACACGGTCTAAGTTGTGAAGCTTCTTCTCCTCAGGAGTGAAGAGACTTCTGTCTTTGGGAATCTTCTTCCCGGTCACCATTCCTCCTCCTTGAGCTTGGTCCTGAGTCACGACACTATCGATCATGGGAACGATAGGTCCATCTTCAAGAACTTCAGTCATACTGTCATGGAGGGATGTCAGATGTGCTTCCATTCTGACTCGCCATACTCCATAATTCTCAACCGAGAACATGGGTACCATCCTTATACCTGACATATCAGCCATGAAGAATATAGATATGAATGTAGAGTGATATGCAGTAAAAAAAAACGTTTTCCCTTGGATTCGTTCGAATAGACCAGTCTCAAAGATAACAAGAGTCAAAGAACTCCTGCTCTAATACCAATTGTTGGTCCCGAGTGTACGGTCAGGTGTAGAGGGGGGGGTGAATACACACGATTCGATTTCTCAATTTCGAACTCGAACGGTCCTATTCGAGGATGGTGTCGGCGAAATAGTTCGGCGGACTGCATACCGTTACGAATCGAGTTAAAGGCTAAGAGTACTTACTCGCTGAGATCCGCTACCGACTACGTCGATCCGTATCTACGGTAAGAGTTCGGTGCGCGGAATAGTGTAGGCCCAAATCAGTTTTTGTGAGAAAACGTTCTAAGTCTCGATTCGGTAGATTTAAAAGTTCAAGTATCTTTGAGACAGGTTGATTGATTTAAATATGATGTTCGGTATGAATAGTAAAATCAATGCAACTGCTTAAGAAAGCAATAAGAGACACGGGATTTTTAAAGTGGTTCGGATATCGCTCAAATCCTACGTCCACTGTCCCGAATGATCGGAGGCTATTTATTATCCTCGAGTTAGTCTCGGTCGGCTTGCACACTTGGGCAAAGCCGCGTCTTGGTTTTTATGCGATCCAAGTCTCGTTTACAACACTATCAAACTTAAAGTGTTTGACAAACTTCTCCAACAAAGTGAAGGAGTCCTTATACAATAAGGATTAGGTTCAAATGTGAACTCCTTCGTCTAAGCTATGGATATAACAAGTGAGCTTAGGGTTAGAGGGATAAGGAACGAGAATGTAGCTATCTAGAGCGACGAACAATCGAAGGTTTAGCTATAGGTTCGTGTCGGTCGCTTGGATACTAGAAGCTTATGTCGGTTCGACTTGGTTCCTTTTGAATTTGGATGTAGTCTTTCGCCGGAGATAACTCGGTTGTTTCTTGCGGAAGACTTAGTCGTTAATATCGCTCGTTTGAATGCTCTCTCGTGTTCTAGGTGCGCGCATTCTCTTTTTTTTTTCAAATCTTGAATGATCCCTCTATTTATAGAGCGGAGATTGAAATAGATCCGTTGGAGACGATCTTCTTCTCTCTCTCTCTTTTTTGGTAGCAAACGGCTCTTTTGGTGTAGGTAACAGTGTATTTTCCCACCTTTTTAGGTAAAAGGTTGGCTGCGGCTTTAGCGGGTGAGAAGACACGTGCATGCTTGTCATTCGTCGAGGTGGATGAAGTGGTTGAGACAAGACAAACTTCGAGACACCGAAGCCGACTTCTCTCTTCCTCGTACATGACAATGCGATTGTCTTTCAAAAGATTACGACGATCCCCGAAGACTATCTCGCCGTTCTTTGAGTCCGACCTTGTATTCGGTAGATAGGCTGGCGAGATAAGTCTATCGAAGATCAGCTCACGAGTCCAGTGAACTACTCCTGCCGAGTTCGGTTCGGTGACTCTCTCGATATCTTGCTCCTGCTGAGTCCCGATATGCGAGTCTTCTACACCGGTGCCGAGGGCGATGAGCTACGAGCGCCTTGACCGGAGCAGAGTGTCTACCGAGTCGAAACCTCGGAGACATACGAATACAAAGGAATGGTTCACCAATCGGGATAGGGTTTTGGGATCTTCAAATCTTCTCAACGAGTTCGAGCACGAGGCTACCGAGCATGATTCAAGATAGAAGATAAGAGTCATTTCCCACAAGTATGATCATGTTGAGGATTGAATCATCACCCAACACCAGCCGATGATTTAAAACAGGGTTAAATGCAATGCGATAAAACGATAAATAACACAAGCGATTTTTAACGTGGTTCGGATAACAAATCCTACGTCCACGGTCCGACCTCGGCGGGAGAAACTTGTTGATTAATCGAGCAAGTCTCAGCAAGGAAAGCCGTACGCGGGACGGATCCTTCTAAGTTATAGTCCTTAGCGACTTTTACAATCCAAACCTAAGTTTAGAAGGGAGGGAATATTCTCCAAGCGAGAAGGAGTTCTTATAACAAGAACGATTCACTAAATGTGAACTCCTTCGAATCTAAGCTATGAATCGGCAATGAGCTTAGTTTAGAGAAGAAAGGGATCAAAGAGCTCACAGAGATGAACTACAAGAAGTGTTCTATGAAAACTAGTTCGTCTCTCGGATAAGCTTGAATGTTCTAGAGCGTTGTGAGCTTGAATGCTTTCCCTTGATTTCGCGTATATTCCTCTATTTTTTCGAAATTTTCAAATCCTTCTCTATTTATAGGTTGTGAGTTGTGGCATATGTCCATTGGAGACGACGATACCACGTGTCACAAGCCTCCAAAGAAAACGACCATAAATTCGAGCTAGTTGCGACGAGGCGGTTAATGCGGCTGTTCATAAGAGCAGACTTTCTCGTAGAGTAGGTAAGCGTTGTCGGCTTCTCATTGGTCGAGGTTTGTAGTTGGTGAGAGTGTCGAGTTGACCGTTCAAACAACCTTGTATGTCTTCTCTGAACTATTCGAAAAGACTTCGAGTGCGGGGTCGCTTTTTGTCGGGTACGATGGGCGAATACGTCTCTGTCTTCTTCGGGTGAGTCGTCCGGCGATGAAGTTAGCTTCGATAGTCGGTTGGTCGCTGCGAAGGTATTGTGCTTGCATAGGTTCTTCCGCTGATGACCATCGCTGATAATGTCTTCTACTTCGAGATCGGGTAAGGCGATGCGCTTGTCTCCAGTGAGTTTAGCATTCGGCTTCTGACGAAGAACGCAAGCGATTACACTAATGACATGGGGTTCTGAAAAGTATCTTCAGCAGAAGATCAGTTCAACAACAACCCCGTACAGGACTTAGACAAAAACAATAAACAAAACATCAAGTCTAACCTATACATCAGCTAATCCTATCGACACACTAATCTACTGATATCAACTCGGTTTTGGGATCTTCAATTCCATAGTACTACTATGTTTTCCCCCAATTTCTTTTAACCCTAGAACAGCTGAGTATCAATCTACTGACTCATATCCAAAAATTTCCCCCTAATTGATGATGCCAAAACCTCTATACTCTAACATCTATTTAAAGATACTGTCCTACTGACAACAATTTCCCCCTTAAAGCATCTGAGGAAAAACTGATAATAGTAAATGATCTTCAGCAGGTGAGAGAAAGGCAAGATCAGAGAAACTGATGTGAGTGTATGTCAGATCACTTGGTGATCAGTCGTGAAAACATGATACTAAAAAGCTTAAAGACAATGAGCGATTGTCTAGCAAGCGATAGGAACTCTTAAATATAGATCGTCAAAGTACAGGTTCCTATGCTATTACAAGGAATTATCAAAAACAAAGAGGAGAAATCACTTGGCGTCGTCCGAAGCTCGAGTCTTCTTCTTGAAATCCACCGAGCGATCAGCTGGAGGGTCCGAGCGATAAAATTTATAAATCCTTTTGCGCAAAACCTGGATTTCCTCTTGATCTTACGGTCTATGCGGATGTAACTCATGCCGATAGAGGCTGCGATTCGATTTCTTCTTCGATAGACTTTGTGATGATAATGCCTTTAGCGATCATGGGAGGAGGATATCTTCGAATGCGAGGTGCTTTCACGGGAATGTTCGGTTCTTTCATGATAGGCGGCAACCGTTCTCAGAGTTCGGAAAGACTTCATTAAAACACTCTTCGAACAGTTGATCGCCGGAATGTCTTTCGGATAGAAGCCCCATACATACAGATTTTTAACAAACATTTCTTTGAGAGTCTCCCATTGATCATTCGGATCGGCGGTACCCATTTGTCCACATGAGGTGCAGGAATCAACTTCATACGAGGAGTTTTGATAGTAGTCCTCCTGTTCCTCGATCCTCTGGGTATCTATTTTCTCGGATCGGCCGGCTTATCGAGATAGGCTCTTCATTCTTGCCGGGTCGGCCATCCTTTTCTTCTCACGGAGAGCGGGCCGCTCTAGTGTCTCCTCGTCCGAGACTCGGTCCTTGCTGGCGTCGCTTCCCGTGTCGCTTGATCTTACGCTATACGCTCGGGTGTAAGAGTAGATATGGGAATACTACGAGCAAGTAGCTTTGATTTCGATCGGAAGAGCCTTAGCAAAATCTTCTTGGGCTTTCTTCTTTTGCTCTTATTCGTATTAATGACCTTTCTCTTTCCTTTGCCCCTGACGGCTTTGCCCTTAGGCTTTTTTTGCTTCAATCGCCTCCTCTAGGCGACGCTCCTGGTCCCGGCTTGTCTTGCGGCTCTTGGGCTATTACGAGGTCGAATGCCTCTTGCTCCGCGTTTGATTTAAACTTCTTGGCCGGGGAGGAAGGAGTAGTGGATTCGATAGCGATTTTCTTCCCCGACCTCTGCGGTGTTGAGACTCTTCTTCTTCATTGGCTCTTCAAGGAATTGAGCGATTTCGTCTATGTGTGCAATGAAGAGGAGATGGGGGTGGCTTGTAGTGGGAAATCAAGGAGAAGGACCTCAGTAGATGTACCTTTCTGAGTAGATGGTCCTGCCTCCGGAGCCTGTTCCCCCTGAATCTCTGCGGCTGAGGGCTCTGCTGCTGAGGAGGGTCCTGCCTCCTGAGCCTGTCCCTCAAGGATCTGGACGTCAGCTGTATCCGTATCAGGTTCATCTTTCACAATATCTTCCCCCTTTTTGGCATCAGCAATATTTGCCAGGGAGGTGCGGATAGCTTTTACGTCCTGCTCCAGATTGTGCACAGAATCTTTGATCTTGGTAACTGTGTTATCAAAATCACTGACCAAGTTGCAGTAGTTTTCCCAGTCTTTCTCCTGATCAGCTCTAGATTTCTTCAACTGAGCGGCTGACTCCTGACGGAGTTTCAGCAGAGCTTGATCATTTGATTATGTTATTTCGTTACGAATGGCTTTTAAGGCCTCGCTGTTGCTTGATGGGTCGTTTGAAGAGAACCGGTTGCTATCTTGTTTCTCTCATCTATGAAGCCTTGAACCGTTTTCATGGCTCGAGTCAGGCTCTCGAGAAAGTTTTATCTTTGGCGCGAGCGGCATCGCCGACTCTGTCTTTGTTAAATCGGCCTTTTGAGCACTTAGGGCCTGCTCAACTATCTCCTTGAAATCTGGCTGAGAAGCCTCTTTAGGAATTGAGATGTCGGCGGCCAACTTACTTAGAGCTTCGTTTTGAGCCTTGGTGTACTTCTCCCATTTGAAATGAACATCTTTTGCTAGGAGTCGATTTTTCTCACCTTGGCGTTTGATAGCCCCTGTTGACAGAACGTGAGGACACGGAACCGATGGGTTGTATCGATAAGAGGCGGTTCCGAGCCTGCTGCTCGAGAACGACATCAAGCGCTCCCCTTCGTACTTGGAGCAATTGTAGCCTCACCGGATGTGACTATGGGTGGTGTTAGGCTCTTCTCTTGGGGAGTTTGTCCCTCTGCGATTCTCCCTGAGTCCGCTTCCTTGGGTTTTGCCATCCATCTCCTCATCTTGATCATCATTATCACCTTTATCGGAAGGTGGAGATGGGGGGCGGGAGCTGTTTCGATCGGAGCTCTCAAGCTCGGTAAATAGAGCATTGCGGCTCTCAAATCTTCGAAGGATGCCACATCGGTGGCTCTCCGAATCCAATCTTGGCTTGGAGCTCTTGCTCCTCGTCGAGCTCATCGGTGACTCTTGGGATTTGGCAAAATCGATCGGTATGTCCCGAGTTCGGAAATCTTAGGAGCATCGTGCTCTTGTCCTTACTGCAATCTCAACGAGATCGCATGCTCGACTATTTCGGTATCTCTCGGCGAATCTCGGCACGGCACGTAGTCGAGTGGTATCGGTTGTTGTCCACTCGGCGATCTCCGCAATCGGTTCCCTATCTTCCGACTCGGTCTCTTCTGAGCTGATCACTTGGACCTTGTCCTTGATCGTAGCTCCTTCTATTCCAGTATCGGAGTCCAAGGGTGGCTCTTCTTGAGGTGGAGGAGGAGTTGGCTCTACAACTGTCAGTGGCTGAGCCACAGTGACCTCAGCAGGTCGTGGCTTATTTAGCCTCCTCCTCTTGGGAATTTCAACGTGAGCGGGCAAGGCGGGGAGCTGCTCTCTTCGGCTCCGGCGGCCCTTTGCCAATTGACTTCTCCGTTCTTTGCTTTAGTTTGGAATTTTATCAGCTTGGTGTCGAACAACTTGGAGTCCTCAAATGCTGAGTTCCTTTGAACCACGCTTTCTATCAGCACCGACATCTTCGTGCCGAATAGAAGCTTGCCTGTACTGGCCATCCGCCTCTCACCAGTAGGCAAAGTCGTGAACTTCTGTAACTGGGCTTTCAGCTGAGTAGTATAATAATCTGCCTAGTTCACTTGTACCCCATCATCGATAGCCATCATGAGTTGTATCCTCGGCTTAGAAAGTTGATCGTGCGATCCAGCTGAGCTCGTCAGGATGTGGGATACCACATACGCTAAACCTCTGTACTGAGGTAGCAACAGATTCCTCGGCAGCGCAGTCTTGAATACAAGGTCGCTGCGTCCACAGAATTTCTTCACGTAGTTATTTATCTCCCTCTCCTTATAACCAATGGGAGAAATACCAGCTGAAGGGAGGTTGAAGGTGAGGACCAAAGCCTCTGATATATTAAAAGAATGCGTAGTCTCCCTCCACTTGTTCGGGGCCACTTCCCGACTGTATCCAAAGGATGCCTCTTCTCCTCCTGAGGCTAATGATTTCCAATTGAAATAAGCTTCCACAACTTGTCTCGGCAGATGAGCACGGGGGTGCTTCGTTACAAGCGTAGCCAGCCCTGACTTCTCAAGGGCATCAAACACCGGCTCCAAATATGAAAGGTCCACATGCCTGAAGGCCATCGTCGGCTCAAACTGAGTCCGAACGGTCATGATCTCAACCAAATTCTCGGGTGTCTGTATTACCGCCATCGAAATCTGCAAAATAAATTGTTAGCACTTGAAAATAGAGTAAGTTAGTAACTATCAGCGGATAGTAATACATTACCGTGAAATAGAGCTTGAAAGGAGATATAGCAATGCAGTTTGAATGTGGATGTAAGGAAGATAACTGAATCGCTAAGAAAAAGCTCTAAGATATGAGAATGGCGAAAAGTGAGGAGTAATCGAAGTTGAAAAGATTTTGTATTAGTTGATTTGATCTTCAGTTTGAATCCTATGGTTCAAATTTAATCTTTCAAAATCGATGGACGTCTAAGATTGAATGATATAGAGGGTATGATTACTTAGCCGCCAATACTTTAGATATACGTAATAAAGGTAAGTGAGAAGACATCGTTAAATGCGCGACGAGAGCATTAATTACACGGCGAAGGGTCCTGCTGACCTTCCATTAAACCTTAAACATAATAAATGGTAAGAAATAAATGCTCCTTAACAACCGAATGTAAGCGGCCCGATGCATTAAATGCGGCGTGCTACGAACAATTTAAGTAACGATACTACGCAAACCTCTTCGTTGAACTTATCAGTTGGTTACCATCATTTATCGGGAGGATGGTTGTGCGATGACCATGTTCCCCCTTCTTTGTATGCAGTGTGCATCTCCCAGCTGAGTCATTTGTACTAAGTTTTACGACTTGTCGTGCTGATTCCATGCGATACCAATTGTTGCTAAGTATATCATTATCGGTAGTTGGCTTCTGCCGACTTGTCTCGGTAGGATCTAGCAGACCTAGCTCAGCGATAGTTCTCTGAACTTTGTTCTCGGCTAGTGGCTTGGTCGGTATGTGCGCCCTTTGCTTATCGGTATGGATTTTCTCCATTCGATGTCCTTCTTCTCGACATGGTCTCCGATGAAGTGATGTCGAATATCCACGTGCTTGCATCTCGTATGCGGGGCGGGTTACGAGTTATAGCTATTGCCTTGGTGGAGTCACGGTAGATGGGCACTTCATCCCGAGTTATACCATAATCTCTCAATTGTTGTCGAAACCAAAGGATGCAGGCGCACGGCAACTTCCTGCGGCCATGTACTCGGCTTCGGTAGTGGACGTAGCTGCGAGTGTTGTTTCTTTGAAAACCACGATATCGACTTGCTTGCCTAGGAGGCCGACATGTTCAGGAAGTTGATTTTCGATCTATCACGCATCCTGCATAATCGGCATCGAGAATAACTTGTTAGTGTTAGATTATCATCGGCGGGATACCATAACCCGACATCGGGTGTTCCTCTTAGATATCGCGAGAATCTTCTTGCTGAGTCTAGATGACTTCGCTTGGGATTCGCCTGAAATCTTGCGCATACACCTACAGCATAAGTTATGTCAGGTCGGCTAGCTGTTAAATAAAGTAAAGAACCAATAATAGCTCTATAATCAGTAGGGTTAACAGAAGCTCCCTCATTGTCCAGATCGATTTTAAAGTTTGTGTTCATGGGGATCTTGGTGGCTTCTTTGGAATCACGGCCGAATCTTTTGAGAAGATCTCGAGTGTATTTGGCACGATTGATGAAAATTCCTTCGGTGATTGCTTTACTTGAAATCCAAGGAAATAATTCATCTCTCCCATCATAGACATCTCAAATTTCTCCTTCATCATTTTCTCAAGCTGGCGACATATGACTTCGTTTACGCAGCCGAAAATGATGTCGTCCACGTAGATTTGCACCGGTAGAATGTCATCTTCGACTTTATGCTGAATAGAGTGCGACTCTTGTCCCCCTCCGAAAACCTTTACGAAGTAGAAAGTCGATAGGGTATCATACCAAGCCACGGGTGCTTGTTTTAACCCACATCTGAGCTTTCCTAAGTGCGTACACACGATGTCCTGCTTTGAAATCCGAGTGGTTGTTCAACGTAGACTTCTTCCTTGATGCGCCGTCGAGAAAAGCGACTTCACATCCATCGATATACTTTAAAACCTTGATGTGTTGCATATGCTAGGAAAAGACGAATGGCTTCCAATCGCGGCCCGGAGCGAATGTTTCATCAAAGTCAATTCCTTGACTTGGCGTAACCTTTTGCAACTAGTCGAGCTTTATTTCGACAATGACGTTGTTTTCATCTCGCTTGTTCTTGAAGACCCACTTTGTTCCGATCACGTGCTGATGTCTAGGTGCGTCAACAAGCTCCCATACTTCATTTCGCACGAATTGGTTCGACTCTTCTTGCATGGCTATGACCCGGTCGGCATCTTTAAGTGCATCCTCTATCGATTGAGGTTCATACGTAGACGAGAAAACAAGAGTAAAGTGAGCTTTCGCCTTGACTTAATCTTGATCTTGTCCTTATAGTAGGCGACGGATCTCAATGATTAGATCGAAGAATGAGCATCGAGCCACGAGCGTCTAAGTCGGGCTTCTTCTTCGATACTACTTACGCACGTAGGAGTATTAGGCATTTCGGTAGTGCTTGTTACGTAGTGAAGCAATTCGGTAAGAAGATTAGGATCTGCGAGTTTCCGAGGTTCAAGGGCATTTAGCTCGGGAACATTTAACGTTCCCCACGAGTTTATATTCTCGGTAGAGGTCTCGGTTACCACGGGGGCTTCCTCATCGGCCCGTTGTTACTGTTGTTGATTACGTGCGGAGAATCAACTAGGTCGGCTACATTGCTTGTTGGTGAGTCGAATTTCATCATCGTCGACTCATCATCCCAACAATGCTCGGATCTTCTCGGCTTTATCAATCGGTCAGAGATCACTGTAGCTTCTTGCCGACATCTTCGATGTTTGGCTCGATATCTTTCTGTCCTCGATAACAAACTCATCAAAAATAACATGAGGGCTTTCCTCCACGCAAAGAGTCCGATAGTTAAAGACTACGAATGCTTTCTTGACCGAGAGTATCCTAAGAATACCCCTTGATCAGTTTCTTTGTCAAAGACTTTCAAGCTGATCTTTCCCATTATTGTGGATAAAGCAAGGACGGCCAAAAATATGGAAATGAGAAATAGAAGGAATTCTCCCTTTCCACGGTTCGTAAGGCGTCTTCATGTGTTGCATTGTAAGCGGTGAGCGGTTACGAGTGTAGCGGCGTGTCGAGTAGCATCTGCCCAAAACTTTGAGGGTAGTCCAGTACGCTAGGAGCGTTCTTGCTTTGCTTCTTTGAGTGTTACGTTCTTTCGTTCGGCAAGTCCGTTTCTGGAGGGGTGCGTGCGGCGATGTCTCGTCCTGAATTCCCTCTTTATCGCAGTACTTTTTAACTGCGAGTTTAGAAACTCCGTTCCTCTGTACGGCGTATCCTACGTATATTGATGTCCTTTTCCACCAGAGCTTTTTCGGTAGATTAGGCGGCTCGGTCCGAACATCGAGACTTATTGGCGATGAAGATGACCCAAGTATATCTCGAGTAGTCGTCTGCATGACGACTAGGGCATACTTCTTGCCTCTTTATAGTCGGCTGGAGAGCGGCCCGAAAAGATCCATGTGGAGCAGTGAAGGATTCCATCGGTGGAAGGTGAAGGAATAGGTGGATTGCTCTTCTTTGTGCGCTTTCCCTTCGGGTATGCTTCACAATTTCTATCTTTGATAAAAGATTCCTTGGGCGATCCTCCGACTTTATAGTTCTTTGCGAGCTTGTTCATAGTCTTGAAGTTCGGGTGGTGAGTCTCTTGTGCCATAGCTGACGACTTGTCACTTGATTTAGTACGTGCAAGCAAGCAAGCCTCGGGTTCGCGGTTTTCCGATTAGCAACATAGATGTTCTTCTTCCGCGAGCCCGACAACACTGTTTTCCCTGTAGATTTGTCAATAACATCACGAAACCGGCGTCAAAGATAACTCTGTTATGATTATCCACGGAATTGGCGACGAGAAGGGAGATTATGTTGAAGTCCTTCAACATATGTTACTCTTAGGCCGAGGCGGTCCCAATGTTCGGTGTTCCATATCCCCTTGTGTAGCCTTTGGAGTTGTCACCCAAACTCATTCCGGGACCATCTTCTTGTACGTAGTTGGTCGGCAAGCTCTTCCGATGTGTCGTGTGTCTCGAGCGGCCGCTGTCCACTATCCAAGGGTCCTTATGCACTGCAAAAGCGAAACATTTTTAGGTACCCTTTGGTTCGGTTGGGTCCTTACGAGTTAGTGGGTGATTTCGGAACCCGGATCCGCTAGGAACCTTAGAAGTACGAGACTTCTTCTTCGAACCTTGTCGGCTTCTCTCTCTTTAGGACTTGGAGATACGACTTCTTGTTGACTTTGGGTTCAGGAGCTTTCTTCTTCGAGTCTTAGCGCTTCTCCCGACCACAGGCTCATAGTAATATGAACCGTCTTGGCCGGATGCTCATACGGTGGTTCTCTTATACGTTACGCCCATCGACCTTCTTGGTTCCCCCGAGTTTGATCGTGGTGTCTGGGGGGCTGGAACCATTTGTCACTGCTTCTTACGGTTGCTCGGCGAGGTGATAATTTTCTGTTTGTTCTTCGCCTGAGGTGGAGTGACAAGGCAGTTTGTACTTTCCCTCGACGAACCTATCGGTCAGCAAGTCCGAGCTCTTGGAAGTGGAAGCTTCATGTTTGTAGCCAAGGCCTTCCTTCACGGCGGTTGGCCGTTGTGCTTTGAGCATATTTTCCAACTTCTCCTTAGCTCCAAGTGCTTGTTCGGTGATCGGTCCTCTCCGGGACTTCGTCACTTCTTTACGAGTGAATCATAATCCTTACGTACGTCCGAGAGCTTCGCGGCGAGTTGAGCTATTTCGGTCTCTTTCTCGAAATTGTCCTTGGTCGGGCGAGATCCGAGTCTCTTGAAGGCGAGACTTAGTCATAAGAGATTTAATCTCTTCCTTGAGTCTCGCCGCTAGATCCGCCGACTCGGTAGAGACGACAATCGAGAAGAAAGTCTCCGATTTTCAGCCTTTACTGTTCAAGTTCTGAATCGTTCTGCTTGAACTCTGCTGCTCGTTGAATCTGCTCCTCTAGTAGTTCATCATACGCTTGCACAACGTCTAGAGGATCATACGTGACGAGAACATGTGTCGTGTGTGCTATGTGAAGAAGAGGTTGTTTTAGGTTTTAGAGTTTACCTTAGTCTCTTCTCCTGCCATCAAGCGGTATTGGTGACTCTTCGGGACTTGTATTTGTTTCCTCAAGCTGCGACGAATGCGGCTTCGTCTTCGAGAGGAATACATGAAAGTATCCTCTTCAATTGAGTTATCGGATATCTCTCCCGGCTATGTAGGCTGCTTTCGTTTGGCGAATTTTTCTCTTACGGCTGCCGTTACGCTCTTTGAGCGGTTGAGAGTTCGGGACGGTCGTGCCTGATAATGTCCCTCCTTTTTGCGGTTATAGCATGTAGAGACTTTCTTTCTGCTTTGCTTTTCCGACCGAGTCCTTTGAAGGACTAGCGGCTTTATGCTCTGTTTTCCCGCATTCGGGTGTAGAATTAGATTCTTCCCTTTTTTGATAATCTTTCTTACCTGAGGGTGAATCTCTGTGATACTTCTTTAACTTCACGACTCTCTCTTTTTTTCTTTGATATTTGAGAGTCATCAGCGCGAGCTGATCAGCAGTAGATATTTCAAGATGACTTTGTTTGGTGCTTATGCCTTGCTCGATGAAGTATTTTTGTTTCCCGTTTTGCCTGATAGTTGCCTTGAAGGCATGATCAATGTGGGTGTCAGCTGGAGCACTGGAGCATCTCTGGGGTAGGTTATGCTCAAATTCCTCCGTTTTTAGTTACGAAAAGATAACATCGGGAGTTAGAGAATTTAGATCGAACGTCTTAGATAAGTAGCAAATGGAAGTCACTTCTATCGAGGTAACGCTCTTAAGATCTTGGTGTTCATCTCTTTATTGGTGAACATCCTCCCCAGCCCATTGATGACGTTGACTTGGTTTGTGAATCTAACACTGAGCTCGTCAATCGTCTCATTTGGCTCCATAGTAAGGGCGTCGAACTTCTGAAGCTCTAGTTCGAGCTTGTTCTCCTTAATCTGAGGGGTTCCCTGGCTCAGTACAGCCAGAGCATCCCATAGCTCTTTTCTTTGTTTTTACAATCTTGCACTCTGCTCGAGGTGTGAGTCACCGAGCGTAGTCGGTATAGCGTTTCGTGCCACTCGGTCTAGAGTTGTGCGGCTTTTTTCTCTTCGGGTGTGAAGCGAGATTTGTCTTTGGAAATCTTTGCACTGTCCGTGCTCCTACGCCTTCTCCCGGCAGAATACGACGCTGTCGATCATGGGGATTATGGGTCTGTTTCAAGAACATCCGCCCGTCTTTGTCGTGGAGTGACGTAAGATGTGCCTCCATACGCACGCGCCAAACCGTATAATTTTCAACGGAGAACATCGGCACCATCCGAATACGACATATCGGACATGTTGCAACGAGTATAGGGATGAGATGAAGAGATGCTTGTGCGAGAAAACGTTTTGGGATCGGTTCGAGAGGACCCAGTATTACGAGAACCGGCGATCGGTTGAACACCGTGCGCTCCGATACCAATTGTTGGTCCGGAGACGAAAAGTCAGTGTAAAGGGGGGTGAATACACCTGAGCTGTTTCTTTTTTCTCGGTGAAGGTCGGTGAAGGCGATGTTTGCAAGCGATGAACGATTGCCCGAGTAAGCCTTCGATCCTTTGGGGTCAAAGTGAGTCGGCTTCGAGCTCTTCTACCGGCCGATGTCGGTATTACGAAACTCCGGTCGGAGAGCGTAGTGCGGATAAGTGTTAGGCCCGGAGTCGTCTCTTTTGAAAACGTGTTTTCGCAATGTAAAGTCTTTTGGTGTGCGCTTTTTTAAGATACGTTTTATGCAAGCTAATGATTTAAAACGAGGGGTTAAATGCAATGCGATAAAACAGTAAATAACACAAGCAATTTTTAACGTGGTTCGGATAACGAGATCCTACGTCCACGGTCCCCGAACTCAGCGAGGGAGAAACTTGTTGATTAATCCGAGCAAGTCTCGGCAAGGAAGCATACGGGGCCAGATCCTTCTAAGTTATAGTCTTAGCGACTTTTACAATCCAAACCTAAGTTTAGAAGGGAGGGAATATTCTCCAAGCGAGAAGGAGTTCTTACAACAAGAACGATTCACTAAATGTGAACTCCTTCGAATCTAAGCTATGAATACGGCGATGAGCTTAGTTTAGAGAAGAAAGGGATCAAAGAGCTCAGAGAGATGAACTACAAGAAGTGTTCTATGAAAACTAGTTCGTCTCTGGATAAGCTTGAATGTTCTAGAGCGTTGTGAGCTTGAATGCTTTCCCTTGATTTCGCGTATATTCCTCATTTTTCGAAATTTTCAAATCCTTCTCTATTTATAGCTGTGAGTTGTGGCATATGTCAGTTGGAGACGACGATACCACGTATCACAAGCCTCCAAAGAAACGGCCATAAATTCGAGCTAGTTGCGGACGGGCGGTTAATGCAATCGTTCATGAGAGCAGCGACTTTCTTGTAGAGTAGGTAAGCGTTGTCGGCTTCTCATTGGTCGAGGTTTGTAGTTGGTGAGAGTGTCGAGTTGGCCGGTTCAAACAACCTCGTATGTCTTCTGGCTGAACTATTCGAAAAGACTTCAGAGTGCGGGGGTCGCTTTACGTCGGGTACGATGAGACCGAATACGTCTCTGTCTTCTTGGTGAGTCGTCGGCCGATGAAGTTAGCTTCCGATAGTCGGTTGGTCGGCTGCGAAGGTATTGTGCTTGCATAGGTTCTTCCGCCGATGACCATCGGTGATAATGTCTTCTGCGAGATCGGGTAAGGCGATGCGTTGTCTCCAGTGAGTTTAGCATTCGACTTCGACGAAGAAGCAAGCGATTACACGATGACATGGGGTTACGAAAAGTATCTTCGGCGGGAAGATCGGTTCAACAACTACCCCGTGCACGGGACTTAGACAAAAACAATAAACAAAACATCAAGTCTAACCTATACATCGGCTAATCCTATCGACACACTAATCTACCGATATCGGCTCGGTTTTGGGATTTTCAATTCCATAGTACTACTATGATTTCCCAATTTCTTTTAACCACTAGAACAGTGAGTATCAATCTCTCGACTCATATCCAACAGCTATTGACGTAGAGCTAGGTGGTATATCCTGCATTTATCCCGTAGTTGAAAACCCTCGGTGGAAAAGCGATGAGGCAACTCCCCGTGAAACCGTCAGTGTTGCATGCTTTCTACTTTGCATGAAGTCCTCGAAATTTCACCTCAGCACACCATCACGATCAACCATCAAAGGCGTCCCGGTGGGATTGTATCGGGGACTAACGAGTGTAGACTACAAAAGAGAAAAACATATTAATGCTAATAAGAAATTATGAGTATCATGGAATTAGAGCTAATTCGACAAGAGAGTTTACTGTACATGAGATAAAAGTATTAGTGGCTGTGACCTCATTACGTGGCCACATGCGACTTCGGTCCTCCTTTTGTGGCCACATACGGCTCGGTCCTCATGCTCGCGGCCACACTGCGACTCGGACCTCCTTCGGTGGCCACATGCGACTCGAACCCACTCCGGATGCACGTGTTGCGATCAACGACGGGGTATCCACACATCCCTCGGCTCATACATACTATGTCGCCCAAAGTCAAAGCGATCGGCGCCATAATAAAAAGGATTCACCTTAGAAACCCTCGAGCGAGCAGTCTCCCAAGTGCGCATTTGGATCCGTATCGTTCTCTCACAGGAAGCTTCTACGACTCCTCTGCATTCCAAGGGACCACTCACCGGTCGGTATGCGTCTAGGGGAAAGCCGTTGTATCCTCTTCTCTCTCGTGGGAGGTCTCGGTCTCTATCGAGAAACTAGTCCCAGAGGTGGTTCCCGCGCGCTTGCCTTGACGTGAATACCTTTTTTCAAGGCTTCTTTCACTCTTTTGAAAAATTTATCCTCCAGCTTGTCCCAATGCTCGTCCACCTTCTTCAACAAGGCACGCCTCGCTTTGTCCCACCTCTCATCAAAATCTCTCATCATGCTATCATACTTGGACCAGTGGCATATCTTCAAGCTACGAGAAGATGACTCTCTTCTTCCCTCTTCTCTTTTACGCAGGGCCGTAGCCTTGGCACACTATCTGTGTTCACTGCCGCGTGAACGAGGGGACCGGTGTCGGGAAAGATACAACAACCGGGTTTTGTCCATTCACACTTATCCGAGTACTCTTTTCAATTGCTCCTCATCGGTCGGGGGTCGGCATGGACGAGAGGGGTCCCTCCATCTATTCAAGATGTTAAAATCAAAAGTAAGAAAATTTAAGTGGATTTAAGCAATTATGTTGAACTAATGAAAAATTAAAAATAAACTCAATTATTTTACCGGAGATGCAAAGAAGCTAATCCACTCTGTATGCGGTGGCGTAATATATGCCCACTTTGCAAAGCGGGGCATACTTCCCAGGTATTGATGAGGCGGACGCACAGCCGTGCCGGATCTGGAATCGCCTCGTAAGCCCAAATCGTATCATAAATCATATTAATTAAAAAAAAGGATTTTTTAACCAACAAATTCAAAATAAATAATCAAGCTACAATGGTACCTAAAGTGCCCAAAGGGCCCGTCTGATTATATTTCGACTTGACAAGATCCACTCGTTTAGGGACAAAGGTCAGAAGTAGTGCGGTAGAGGCATTGGAGGGTGGTGGGGGGGCTGGCGCGGCGGAAACGTCTACTTACGGTTCTTCGTGGCGGCGGTGGCGGTAGTGATAGGGTCACCGGTGGTGGCGGTGGAGGGTGTCTTTTGTGGTCTTTGTGGTGGTTAGCGGGAAACTGGTGCTGGTGGTCTTGTTTGTTGTCGTGTTGGGCGCGGTTTTCTTCGAATGGGTTGGACCCTTTTTCATGGATAAGGTTAAGTTTATTATGATTTACGTAGAAACGTGACTTTTCCTCGTAATTCGGGATTTTCTCTGTTATATGCGTTTTTGTGTGTCTTGGCTATTCAGATATTTTCATATATTTCCTTTTTTTCTTGATGTTTCATGTTCGTAACTTCATCTTTGTGGTGTTTAGTTTCAAATCTCAATCTAACCAAAATTATAGTATTCAAGCTTTTCATTTGTTCTCTCTCTCTCTCTCTCTCTCTCTCTCATGTCTATAACCGATGAAGCATCGGTATAGAGTTTTGCCTGATATAACATTTTATTTCACTTGGTGCTTTACCTGATAGATATCTTGCCGATGCAGTACTAATGGTCCCTAGCGTTTGTGAAGCCTTGTTTTTTCCTACTATTGAATTGATCCTGGATTGCCAGGGAGGAGGGGATTGGCTGAGCTCTGGAAGACTGCGGGTCTTAGTCACTTAGGATGGCATGTTAAATTCTTTTGTGAATCATGCATGTGTTTGTGTTAGTGTGGGGTGGGGGGAGATGAAACTTGTGTTTTGGATGTTAAGGGTGTGAGTATGTACTATGTAGTTGCGTGGTGTGGTTATGATAAGTTTGTCTTTTATTAAAGTTTAGAGCTTGAGATTTTTCATCTCATGTCTATATGCATTATTCTGTTATCGATCGATCATTAGCAGCTTCTACTTCCTCAAATGCATTTGACAAGTGATTGTTATTTTACTGGTAACATAATGCTGCTAGGATACGTAATGCCTAATAGTTGGGAACTGATCTATTTTGTGCTTATATGGACGAAAAAGCTGAACATCTCTCTGAGTATATCTAGATTAAGATTTAGTTTTTATTTTTATTTGTTAAAAGGTGTTTGACTACCCTAATAGGATTGTTTTAAAATATTTGGTAAAGTATTTAGAAGAAAGAACACATAGCCTCTCAAGATAAGATCTGTTAAGCTGCAAAAATATATTGTTAGATGCACAAGCTTAACGTGATGACTCGTTATAAGTTTCTTGTATGAGTTCTGTATAATGTATATATTTTTACAGAGGCTCCACATATTCTGCCATCTGTAAGTAAGTATTTGCCAAGTAAGGATTAAGTTGTGAGTCGAATGGGATGCCTGGATAGTACGCATATCATTGCATCTCTTGGATATTTCTATATGCCAAGAGGGATGGTTGGCTATGTCTTATTTCTAAGATTGTTACCCTAGTTATGTTAATGTGTTCTCTACTTTCTCAGGAAATCATCCCCATAATAAATTGGGAGCAGAGAACTTTCAGCTTTTGGCTATGGTGGCACTCATAGTGTTTGTTTCTCTGGCAATATTCCCAATAGTTCTTATACCTTCTACACCATCCATGTGGGTTGCTGGGATGACTTTTGGACACGGTTATGGATTTCTGATGATTATTGGAGGAGTGGTGATTGGTGCCTCTATTCCTTATCTAATCAGTTCATTATTCTACTATCGAATCCATGTATGGCAATTTTACATTATCATCTTTCTTCCAATATGTTTGTTATACTAAAAGTTAGCATATGCCATATTTTTTTCACATGCAGGTGTGGTTAGAAAAACACCCAAAGAGAGCTTCTATCATAAGATTAGCAGGCGAGGGAAATTGTTTTAATCAGTTTCGAGCTGTTTCTTTGATTAGGATATCTCCTTTCCCTTATGTCATATATAACTACTGCGCTGTGGCTACTGACGTTAAATATGTTCCTTACGTGATGGGGACTGTGGCAGGAATGGTGCCAGAAATATTTGTTGCACTTTACACGTAAGAACTCCTACTCTCTCTCTCTCTCTCTCTCTCTCTCTCTCTCTCTCTCTCTCTCTCTCTCTGTGTGTGTGTGTGTAAACCTCCTGATGTTCTTACTATCTGTCTAAAAACAAATATTTAAGGTACATAGAGTAAACTGTTGTTAGTTTCTACTAGAGAACATTGTATTACAGTACATTTATTGATCTTTAGTCCATGAACCTTGAACATGTAATTGTCATGCAGATGTGGTCATCAATCTCACTATATAAGTTGTGACAACTTCTAGCTAGAGAATATCATACTTAATTTATTGTTTATTTATTGTTATTATTTCTCTTTCTTCCTGTCATGATAACATGATTTTGAATGTGTGGGGTCTTTCAGGAAATTAGGCTGCGGAGAACCTATTCCTATTTAATTCGACCACTTATTCTTATGAAATTTGACGCGAAACTACTTTCAAAACATTGATTGCTTTCCATTTGCATGCATCTATGTCTCTATATTTCCTGTCTCCTGTAACTCTACAATCATACTCTAGTATGGATCTTATTGTAGGTGTAATTTTATATTATTGGGTGATAGTGTCTATATAATAGAACAGTATTTCCTGCTGTTCCTGATTTATTTTGCTTTATCTTTTATTGCATATACGTCTTTCTTTTGTGGCAAAACTATTTCTAATACAAGGGTGTTTTCAGATGGAGGTACTTGAAATTCGAAGGGATTTCAAATGATTGATCTTCATATGTAGTTATTTGAAATCCCTTGTTTGAAGTTAGTGGATTATCGAAGAACCTTAATCCATAAGTTACAAAGGAAATATGGAGAAATTTAATATGGTTGAGTTTTAGATTTTTAATAGTACTTGTTTGGTGCACATCGTTTTCGTCTGAATTCCCACTTGTGCTGGTCAGAGTTTATGGTGCTAAAGACTTAAAGTGATTGGGATTTAATTTCTTGAGCTAAATAGAGGATTTTTTCAAGAGGAAAGTGGAGAGTTTTCTCGTGAGTTTCTTAAAACTTCTTAGGTTACAAACAACTACTGATGCTGCCAATGTGGAGACCAATCTGCAGATAAAGTTTCTAGGTAATCTAAAAGCATGATAAGCAAGTCGATAATAACATCCTTAGCTCACAACGTGCTCTAGGTGACTCCTCACATGAAAGATAGTTTGTGTAGTGCATTCAATGTGCTTACTCTGTGAAATGTGTGCCATGTGCATTGTATGAGTCTTGTGTGTGTGGCATTTGTGCACTGCATGTAATGCCGTGCAGTGTGTAAGACGCGTGCAGTTTATATATGTTTATGTTACTGTGCATGCACTTCAAATGAGTTTATAGCCTAGAGTGGGATAGTGTCGATGGATGGATTCAAAATGATTAGGTTTTCAGAAGGATTTAAAATCCATTCAAAATTAACTAAGATTTTGGTTTGAAATCAATCGAGTTGAGTTTCGGCCGAACAAGTTGAGGCTTTTTTTTTTTTTTCTTTTTTTCATTCAGATAAAATCCCTCAATCCAAGACACCCCAGTAAAGAATAATATGGTGATTTCAGTTCTTGAAGATTTGTTAGATAACTTTTTTTGCCAATGTGGCTGAGTAGGTTGAACATCAGCTTTGCAAGGTTGCATCTTCAGCTTTTTTGTTTGTATTGTGGTAGTGTTACGTGACATGTATTACACTGTAGGGGCATCCTCATTAAAACGTTGGCTAATGCTTCGCAAGATCGGAAGTCTCTATCAGTTTCTCAGATTGTTTTTCAACGTGATCGGATTCTGCTTGACTGTGGCCGCGACAGTAGCAGTGACGTGGTATGCAAAAAGGCGACTGAAGGAGCTACAAGCGCAGAGGAGCTACTGTTGCAGTGATGTTATAGCTTTGAATGGCAATTGCAATTTGCAGTGTGAGGTTATAGATACATATACTGTCATGGCTGCAGGAAGGGGAAGTGCAGTTTAAGGATATAACAGCTTGTGGGGAAATGGACACCATCTCATATATGTTTTCCTTTTTCATGTATCTTTTGCTCTTTCTTGTGGTAACGTCATCATGTAAATGTTCACTGGGAATTGGAAATCACAGCCTTTTTAATGGTGATATCGTCTGTTGTATCTCTCTTTGCTGTGTGTGGATGAACATAGAACAAGTTTTAGATTGGTTCAAGTGAATGAGGAATTTGAACATGGCAGAAATAAGATTCTTGAATTGGGATGTGATTTTGTTTGGGGTAAATGTAAAAAATCTCTCATGGTTTTCGGTGAATATTTTTAAAAAAATTAAGTGCGCTCCATGAAATGGAACTTTTGTTCAAAGTAAATAACAATGAATGATATTCTCATCCTTTAGAAAAAAATAAATTTAGAAATGAAAATAAAATAAGATATTAAAAAAAATATAAATATTACTTTCCGCTTCAGGTTTAACCGTTCATTCGAAGATATTAAGCGCCCAGGTACATTCGGCAAAGCCATTAGTCGAAGAACTTTTCGCTTTTTTAGCTTAAAATAACATTCTTATATATTCTAGCGGATCCACTACTTTATACTACTTTCACACACAATAAATAAACTTTCTTGTCTAAAGTCTTTGAAAAGAAAATGGGTAATGGAGGTGAAACGGAGGGAGTAAAATATTAAAAAAGTTAATAAAAATATTATAAGAAAAACATAAAAAAATAAGAAGAAAAAAAAAAGGGATAGGGGTGGGGGTGGAGCGAGAGGCCCAACATAATAGAAATAATAAAAAAATAGAGAGGGGGGGTGGGCCGCACGTTGTATGTACAACAGGGCACAGTAGACCACCTTTTATTCTTACATTCGAATAAAGATCGTTCTGGTTTTATAATTTTCACTTTAAATTTGTCCGAGAGCTTTATCTTTTAATAAAATAAATGGGGAAGTATCGGGTTGTCAATTCAGTGGGTTAACCGATTGCATCAGTATAATTTTTTTTTTGGTTCAAATTGCACTGAATTAGAAAAGTTCGATTCGATTTTTGGTTATTGTTTTTCAAAGTTTTTGATTATCAGTTTTTATTTGATTTAACCAATCGGAAACCGAACCGAATTCTAATTTTATTTTTATATTGTAACATCTATATTATCAAAGGAAATTTAAAAAACCTTTTCAATTTCTCCATACCTTCCCTTACGTGAATCTCTTTCCATTCCAAAATTTCGTTCTTGCCATCCAACTTACAATTTTCTTTCATCAATCTTCTGGAGAGCAGCCAACCAAATAGGCACCATTCATTTATATAAATTTTATTTATGTATGTATGGTTCTTTGAGGAGTTCAAAGATCACTATATGCTCAGGAATTCATTTATATAAATTTTATTTCGTATCGAATAAAAGCCGGCTTAGAATAAAATAATCCTTAGTTTCATGTGAATAATGTTAGAATTTTAATAATGAAAATTAGATTATAAAATTAATTAATTTAAATGATGCGTTAGTTCATGAGATTTATGGGAAGAATTGAAAGGATGCGTTAGTTCCTAGATGAATGGACGTATTCTTACAATGGAATGGGACGTATTGTTTCATAAATTAAATGATGGCGAATGTGTTGATTCGTGTGAAGGGATATGTTGGTTAATGCTCAGAAGGTACTTGGAAGTTGAACAAATGCGATAATTCACAATTCATGCTTATTGTGAAGAGTTGTGTCAATTACGAAGAGTTGTGTCCCTTGTGAAGAATTGTGTATTTGTCCCATAAATTAGACAATTTGATCATTATTAAAAACAGCAATAACCACACTTAAAATATTCAACTTCCTTAATTTATTTAATTTTTCATGTTGTTGTTTGTTATGTTGTTATAGTATTTATACTAACATTTTTTTTTGTTATTAAGCTACATTTCTACACACTAATTTTTATAACAATTGCAAGGAACGATAATTGTGTTGAAGAAATAACGACTAATAGCGGTGATGTACTGATCCCCTATCCAGTGATGACAAGCGTATGACGTACCGCCCGAACTTTACAACGTGACAAACAACCAAATTCCAAGTACCTTGTTCATGCGAGAAAAACTAGTAAGCAGTTCCAGGTTACAAAGTTAAGTGTTGTGCAATCTAAATTGTTATTTTATTTAACTACTTTGAATTTGTCTCGATTCTTGAAAGAGACCGCCTCCAATGTGTGGGGGAAGATGAAACGGATGAGCAAAAACAATCGAGACTTCGATTATTTGGAACTATGTCTAAATGGACTTGGCCGACCACTCTCATAGTCTACTCCATTGCAAAGACGTCGAAAGAATTGTTGGATTCTTTGGAGATCGAAGTACAAGCCCCGAGATGCGGGGTCTAAAGAAGAAAGTTCATTGTTGGACGATTCTTGGACTACAAGAAGGTGGATACCAAATGCGTATCGAGTCGAACAAGTGCAAGAGATTGATTGATCATACATGATATCCTCGCCAAGAGAGTATAGTCCTTTACGAATCCTTTCAAGTTGCGAATTGTGATCGAGAAGTTACCGCTAATGTGGAAATATTTCAAAGAACTATCTAAAGCACAAACGCGAGAGAAGAGTCTCGAAGATCTAATAGTCGTCTCGAGAGGTGAAGAGGACAAGCGCAAAGAGCTTATCGGAAGACTAACAAGCCATCTATGGAGGCAAAGGCTAATCTAGCCGAGTGCGGTCACTAGAACTAACTTAGAAGAAATGTAAGTTCTATGAAAGAAGAAGTTGAATGACTACAAAAACTTTTTAGAGGATATTCCTTGTTGGGAAAAACTCGTTCCTCCCATCTTGATACATTGTGATAGTATGCGTAATAGGGAGAACATAAAGTAGTATGTATAATGGTAAGTCTCGGCAGCCAGTAGAGTCGAAGACACATGATACCGTTAGGCAAATTGATCACTAGTGGAATAATATGTATTGACTATGTGAAGTCGTAAGACCCGATATTGTGGATCAGTTTACTAAAGGTATTAATCGTGATCAATTGTACAATGCAATAAGGGAATGAGATTAAAATCCACACTAAAGAACGCTCTTAATGGTAACTCTACCATAATGATTGGAGATCCCATGAACATGGTTCAAAGAGACGACTAAGTTTAGAATATTCAAGAGTTGTGCACTTGGAAACACGGCGCCGACAATCCCGTTCTGGAAGGCGCTCCCAGTGCAAGCACATGGCTCGTGGCAAAGGGTAGCGTATAAGCTTTAATGATTCCTTTAGTTATATTGGTGGAGTATGACATGATACTCTTTATAGGAGATCACCTATATAAGTGAGAAGTTGTGGCAGCTTCAAATAGAAAAACACTTATGAATCGGAAGTATGGTCCCAAGGCCAAAATGGACACAAGCGTGAGAACGAAAGATATTGTATCTATTATTGTGTATATGTTATTGTCTTGGTTTAGGTGTGGCCCGGTTCAAGAGGCATTCGCGTTCACTTAGAAGCGTGAGTAAACTTAGATAACATTATACTAAGGAAGGTTCAAAGCTAACAACTGCCTATCGATGCGATAATAGGTCGTTGGGACTTTGGTTTGCATAACATTTTGCATTTGCATTTAATAATCTAACTTCCATGTGGGGGAATGTTAGAATTTTTAATAATGGAAATTAGATTATTAAATTAATTAATTTAAATGATGCATTAGTTCATGAGATTTATGGAAAGAATTGAAAGGATGCGTTGGTTTCTAGATGAATGGACATGTTACTTCATGAAATGGACACATTGTTTCATAAATTAAATGATGAGCGAATGTGTTGATTCAATGAAGGGATATGTTGGTTCATGCAAGAGAGTACTTGGGAGTTGAACAAATGCACGACAATTCACAATTCATCTTGTGTGAAGAGTTATGTCCATTACGAAAGGTTGTGTCCTTGTGAAGAGTTGTGTAATTATCTATAAATTAGACAATTTCGATCATTGTTAGAAACACAACCACCACCAAATATTCTTCTTCCTAATTTATTAAATTTTCATCTTGTTGTTTGTTATGTTGTTATAGTATTTATACTAACATTTTTTGTTTATTGTCGCTACATTTCTACACACCTAATTTTTAATAACAAATAATAAAATCTTGTCCCGTCCCATTTTCTTATTCAATAATGTTAGGTGATGATTTAGAATGTAAAATTTGTATGATACAAAAGAGGCGTAGATAATAGATGAACTTTATTGTTGGTTAACCAGAGTAAAGTTCGGGGTGTAGGGGGGGTAGAATACACTTTTAGAAAACGTTTCTCAGCTTTCCTCTCAAAAACTTGCAGCGACAGTCCTTTTCGAGGAGAGTGTAAATGCGTGAGCACAGTTGATAGACCAAATAAGGCATTACGAATCGCGTGGCGAGTGACTTACTTTGCTGGGAGGCTGCTAGGCGGCTAGAGTAGGAGGTAATCTGGATTGAGATAGAGTTGATGAAATGCAATGTGTAGGCCCCAAATTGAGTTGAGTTTAAACGTTTTTAATAAAACGGTTTCGGTATGTTAGTGCTAATCCGATTAGAAAACTTGCTTTTGAAACTTCGGTTGAATGATTTTAAAGATATTTTCGGTATGCGAGGAGTAATCAATCTGGAGATTAAAGCGAGAAAAAGCGAGACACATAACACATGTACGGTTTTAAAGTGGTTGGGATCAGCAATCTAAGTCCCAGCTATCCTAGAATGATTAGGAAGCTGTATTATCTTAGAGATAGTCTCGAGTTGGTTTTGTCTGACTGAGGACAAACAACTTTGAGTCTTGAATTTATGCGAGGCAAGTCTCGGTTTGCAAAGGTATCAACCTAAGTGTTTGAAAAACTCTCCAAGTATGAAGGAGTCCTTTCCAATAAGGATCGAGTTTAGATATGAACTCCTTCGTCTAAGATATAGATGA